>OZ004670.1:240843-2640843 GCA_963924505.1 Agonopterix alstromeriana | reverse complement strand
CTCCGCCCACTATGAGGACCTTCTCAGGGTTTTTGTGGCAGCACAATGGCAGGAATGATATCATTTCCTTGAAGACAAAATTTGCCAATTAATTATACACACAAATACTCATTTACCATGTTTTTGAAGGGTGAAGAAATAAATATGTAGGGGTGGGGTGGTCAACAGAAAATATCACGTTGGGTCAGTGTTGATGGCTTACTAGAGCCCATAAGTAGATAAGATAAGATTCTTAATATGCTGACACTTTTTAAGGAGATGATCAGACCGTCAAACTGAAAAACGTTCTCTATGGCACCAACATCGAAATCGCGAAAAATTTTTTTTTTTTTTATTCTATTTTTTTTACAGATTTGTAGTTTAGTATGGAACATCAGATTCTTTTTTCGCAATTTCGATATTGCTCCCATAGTGAAAGTTGTTCATCTGTCTTTTTATTCCATTAAAAATTCCCAGCTACCCAGGAATTCGAAAACCCTAACGGTAATAATATTAGTAGAAAACCTTTTAGCAACAAACCTGATATGAAAACTCATCTTTCTGCGTGCACTGTATGATGCCATCGAGAACCAAGACCCTGCCAAAGCTGGTGGTCTCCAAGACTTTAATGTCCTGATACTCAGACTTTCCTGAATACAACGTCTCCTTAACTTCAAGCGAGAACGTGCCACCGGGCCACATCTCACACGTTTCCGTAAACCAGTTTTTTTTCATTGTATCCATCTTTAATCTGTAAAAAAGACGATGATAAAAGACCGTTCAAGTGTGAGTCGGGCTACTCTACACATAGGGTTCCGTACCACAACACGTACAGGTTGGTTAACTAATACTGGCGTGTTCACAGACACCCTCAAATGCGTTTTTCCTGTCACTGCGTCCGTACTTGGTAGAGAAACTTTTTATTATTAATGCATGCAGTGACAAAGGCATTGCGTAAATGTGTGGCACGCACCAGCTTTAGTTAACCAACCTGTATAGGGCCCTTTTTAATATTCTTAGTTCCGATAGCTCCGTTGTGGCGCTGCTGTCACATTTTCCCTAATGAAAGGCCAATATAGGACACCATATTAAACTTACAGCAGCAGCATCATGCTGTGTAATTGCGTCAGAAGCTTTATATATAGGGTCCTTCTTAATATGTAGACACTTTTTTAAGGGGATGATCAGATCGTCAAACTGAACAAAACATCGAAATGTGAAAAAAAAAATCAAAACTGCAAACGAGCCAAATGTATGGGACAGTTGAAATTACGATTTTTAGGTTGATACCCTATATAAGTATGCAACATATCAACTAGCAAAAAAGTTTTGTATTCTTCAGGACCTTTAGCGCAAGACCAACTCTCGCTTGGCCGACTTTTATTATTTGTTGTTATACTGTAGAGTTTTCACTATAATCACACCAAGTTTGACGCCTGTATGTATAACCGCTTTTACGTTAGAGCGAGAAGAAAAAAAAACATTAATAAAACTAGTTTCTTGTATGAGGACCATTAATTTTTTCCATTTTTATTATTTGATAGCAAATCCGCCATAATAACGCACATTCTGTGAAAATTTTAACACTAGACGGCGTATGCTTAGGCTCCCGTTTTCACCTTTTGGAACGGAACCCTAAAAAGACGGTAATAAAACACATGTCGATGTTTTTTTTTCAGGCAGACATAATTTATAAAAACCACTTTGTTGATAACAAGAGCGTATTATTTCCACGCTACATTATGTGGTACGAAAAATAGTCACGAAACAAGTAGTCAACTAATTTGTATGATAATATCGTAACGTACATAACGTCTATAAATTACGGCTTCGAATTCTTTGATTGAAATATTTATTTGGCAATAGAAATATAGAATCTGGGATGGTTATGAAATAATTACTTACCTATTTATTAATCAGAATTTTTTATTCCCAACGCAGAAATTTTACACGCGATCTCACGAACGATCAGTTGACAACTGCCCACAGATTACTGATTTTGATTAGTTTTGTAGCAAGCTACAGATGCGACAGTGAAATTTTCATTTAGTTCCAACAGTTCCGTTGCGGCGCTGCTGTCGTCAAGCTAATTTGTATAAATAAATCATAAATATCTTGGACATTGTCACACAAATTATCTAGTCACATTTAAAGTACCAGAATCTAGCCTGGACTTGTATTATGATGACTAGACAACTATATAGAACTTGTTGTTATAGATATGTATAAAGTGATTCCTGCATGCGTAGCGTGCTTCACGTGCTGTATCAAATCTTTTATCTCGTTCGTTCGCGCGCAAATAGAAAGAGAGTGAAGGTGTGATAGCGCTGTATCACGGTGCCATAATACCTATGCAGAATGCAAAAACAGGGATATTTGACTAAGAAACCAACTAATTAACGATCTTCTTCTTATCGTGTGGGCAGCAAGCCTTGGTGTCAGAGTTTTTTCAAACCACCTTACGGCCTCTGACATGGTTTTGATGTAACGACTTCTACTACCAGAGATAGTAGCCGGGACCAACGGCTTGACGTGCCATCCGAAGCACGGAATCATCTTTCTTTCCAGACAATCCGGTGATTCAGCCTGCAATGTCTTAAACAACTGGGGGAAAACGCACAAAGTGACATATCACTAGGTGTCCCCCGTGGGAATTGAACTCATGATCTCCGTGTCAAGAGCCCAATACTCTTAACCATTAGACCACGGAGGTTGTTACGATACGATTAAAGATATTGTTATGTCATACAAATACAACGGAGAAGAATTAGGGCTTCTGAAGGATTCCCAACTCAAGCGAAAATACCAGCTCCCGCGGCATGATGGCGCGCCCTAGCCCCCTTTCTTTTTGCGCACGAACGAATGAGTTAGCAGGCGCGATAAAACGTTTATCGAGGTACCATGCCGCGGGCACAGGAAAAACCCAATGTATTAACTTCTGACGCAACAACACGGCATGATGCTGCTGCTGTAAGTGTAATATGGCGTCCTATGTTGGCGTTTCATTAGGGAAAATGTGACTGCAGCGCCACAACGGAGCTATCGGAATTAAAGCTGTCATAGGCTCTAGTATAGGCTAGAGTCATAGGCCTGACCACTGCAAAAAGCAATGTTGCCAGGTGTCAACATTTGTTATAGCTTTTTAGAAATATTTAAATAGATTTTTGGCGTTGGCAACTGGCACCACTGACAGTTTAACGAACGAATAGGGATGTACGATTTCTCTGTTTAATCCGATTTAAAGAATCGTTATGGATCCAATCGGCGCGTATCGAATCATAGTCATCGATCCGATTTCAAAAGAGAGATCCAATAGAATACACCTCGAAAACACGCTGTTCGTACCTACACTTTCAACAAATTTACTATCAGTACCAAGTATTACCAATCATGGTGCTTCAGTAAAATTCGTTAATGACAAGGCAGTCATACGCAATAAGACGGGGAAGTTGCTAATGACCGCAGTAAAGTCAAATGGCATCTACTATATCAGATCGCCAAAAATTGAACGAAGCTTTGCGGCAACGCCTGCAACGAGTTCAAGGAACACAAAACAAGATTCCATACAAGATTGGCACAGAAAGCTCGGCCATATGAACGACAAAGATCTCCACCTAGCTCTCAAAAACGAGACACTGATTGGATTGAACTTCAATAAAGATGAGACTTTGTCAGATTGCGAAACTTGCATTCAATCGAAAATGACTCGAGTGCCAAGCCCACCCCAACGAACTACTCCTCGAACTACCGAACGTCTAGAGATTGTCCACAGCGACGTGTGTGGCCCAATCAGCACACCTACTTACGCTCAGAGCAGATACTTCGTCACTTTCATTGATGATTACAGTAGGTACGGACGTGTATACTTCTTGAAAAACAAATCAGAAGTTTTAGACAAGTTTAAAGAGTACAAACAAGAAATGGAAACATTTACGGGCAACAAAATCAAACACTTGCAAACGGACAATGGCACGGAATATGTCAACGCCAAATTCCAAGCCTATCTGAAGGAACATGGGATTGCGCGACGCTTATCCGCACCCTATACTCCCCATCAGAACGGTATCGCTGAACGGAAGAATCGTACACTAGTGGAGAAAGCCAGGGCTTTGCTTATTGACGCAAAAGCACCAATGCGCCTATGGGCAGAAGCAATTAATACCGCGAACTATCTGTCTAATAGAAATGTAAACAGTGCTATTGACAACAAAACACCATTTGAAAAATGGGTACTAAGAAAGCCCTGTATAAATCATCTCCATCCTTTTGGTTCGAAAGCCTTCATACTGATGAAAGGACCTAAAGGTCATAAATTTGCTCCCAAGGCTATACCAGGAATATTTGTTGGATATTCAGATATCAGCAAAGCATACAGAGTATATGTTCCATCCAAACGCAAGACAATCATTTCTAAAGATGTAAGAGTGGTAAAGGCAAACTACTACTCCAACCTTACAGACAATGTAAGCAACCATTATTTCTTCAACGAAAGGCAAATGACTTCTGAAACAACTGAAACACAAGTTGATTTCGATGATGCTGGCGACACTCAACAAAATGACATTGAAAACGTCGTACACGCAGATTCTACTCAAAACGATGAGGAATATATTATTGATTACGAAATCGCGAATGAACAAGAACAAGATGAAAATGAGCATTTGCCTGAACGAAATCGCTCCAACCTTAGAGACAGATCAGCAATGCAAACGCCACAACGGTATGATGACTTCGTACTGGCAGCTGTTGCTGAAGTTGAAAAATTACCTAAGGATCCAGTGAAAAGAAAATTTCCAAATTTTAAAAGTTCCGTGGGTGTGAAGAGATTGTATATATCTCTATAATCTATCATTATGTATTATGGTTAAGGTTGCTATAGATACACTTGACTGTTATCTCTCTGTCAACTATTATATTTCTCTTACGTATATTTTCCATTATATATTAAAACTATTATTTGCTTTGACCAAGTTATTATTTATTTGTCATACTTATATACACACAGTATAAAAGTTAATAAATAGATAGAAAAGAAGATAATTGTATTCTGACATCTACTGTAATGTATACTCATGTTTCACAAATAAATGATTCTTATTATTGTAGTTTTTCTGTTTTAGATTTAGATTTTATTGTAGATGTTAGAAACCTATTCTATCTTCGCGATCTGATTTCTGACTTTATTGAATCGGTTCATCAGAAAATCGACTGGCCTTGAATCGATCAAATCGCTGAATCGAAAGATCGGATCGGATCGGGTCGGCTGGCACGGCGGCCGGCCATCCCTACGAACGAGGCGGCCGGGAAAACTAAAAGAAAATATTTTGTTATTTGAAATTTTGGAAAATCTTGTTATTTCTGAAAATACCGAACACCAAGATCAGGTACTTATATGGAACTAAATCAATACCTATAAATGGATTCTACAATAACAGCCGAAGAGTTTTTAGAAGCCGCCAAAGATTTCATCACAAAGTCCGACCAACTTTGCGATGGGTGGAAACTTGTTGAAAATTTGTCTGTTGAGAAGTCCTACATACAGAAGTGTACATTTCTGGATCATCAGGACGAGTTTGAACCGTGTTTATTGAAAGCGGAGTTCGTAATATTTTATAACTTGAGTTACGGAGTGCCATCTTTTAGTTTCAACATCTGGAATGCTTCAGGAGTTTTGTTGACATTGGAAGACGTGAGGAGAATGTCTTTTATCACGTAAGTGCTTTTTAGGGTTCCATACCCAAAGGGTACAATGGGACCCTTTTATTTACAGTAGGTATAAGAAAGAGTATCTAGAACTACCACAGAATAACTAGTACTACCCATACTGAAGAATCACTGCAAAAACAAATTTAAATAAATAGCGACTCTATCTGCACGGAAATAAGGTGCAAAGTTATTCGCACCTGACCTATCATACAATTCACAAATAACCTACCAACCGTCACACACAATAACCTACAGAACAGAAATGAATCCTTTACATAGTCTCTCTCTTTCATTCTTTCACATGCTTGGCAGCGTGACATAGAGTCGAGGCGGGCGCGTGGCGGGTTTTCAAGTCTTGCATTGACTATTCACAAAATGGCGGCAAGTCTAATGAGATTTGATCAAGAAGTTTACATGTTATACCCCTCCGTGGGGATTGGGTAGCCACACTCGGGGGTCCGCTGAAAATCTGTCGAACCTGTCGCAGATCCAAGGTGGAACGATCTTGTTTCGAGTTCGATCTGCTTGCTATGTAGACCCACCAATCAAAGTCATGTTAGACAGTGTTTCGATTCATTTCACATTCGCAGCAGAGTGCTAAAGATGTAAAGGATATAATATGTGTTATTGTCACATAATCGGATGCATATTTACCTAAACTTAATGTTTGACTATGAAATTATGGAAGCGGCTTCTTAAAATATTGTATTTGAAACATAGATTATTTTGGAATTGCTATAAAATAAAACAGTTTAAAAAAAAATTACCAGCATTTGGGCTGTTTTTCTTATTGTAACTGTGAATATATGTTTTATCTCTTTTCAGTATCAACAAAGAAGACTTCTACTCAGTTGTCACACAACAGGAGCACCCTATATTCTTCCGTCCGTACTTCATAATGCACCCGTGTCACACCTCTGCTTTACTAACAACTTTAAAAAGCAATTCAAAGAACATTATTGTTACATTCCTGAGCCTTATTACACCGCTGATAAGACTGAAATTTCCATTAGAATATGGTTTGTAAACCACAAATCAAAGATAATAACTCTACAAAAATAGAGTTTGAATTTGAAAGTTTGGAACTGAATTTTGATATCTGAAAAAGACAATAAACATTAACAAAAGTCTACTAGTGAAAGTATAGTAGACAATAAAAATGGGTGTATCAAGGCAAATCTCTGTCTACTGCAATATTGAAAAGTAAAAAACACAACAGTGTTAAACATATTGAAAGAAATCATGGATCTTTGGGTGTCAGGCTCGCTGAATACCTGGCCAATAAAATATAGAAATACAGTCGTAGAACAATTGACATGAAAAGAAGATGGAAGCGACAAGAAATGAATTCATTATTACCATGCCAATTCAAGGAGAGATTCAAAGAAATTGTTACACAAAAAATGAAAAACTGGCAATTTATGAAAAGGATTTGAACTCTAACTGATGTGTCCATGACTCAGAAGCCTATTATTTAAGACTATAAAGCTGCTTAAATGTTCTCAGACCGTTAACCAATATTTTGCCTCCACCACCATGGAGTATGACCTGCTGACGTCTGATTTTGGTATGTTCAATCAATGAAACCATTGACTTACAAACTCCTGGACGTAGGGTCCGCGCTCAAAAGAGAAATAAAACACATAAAGAGAACAAATTATACGCTAGTCTTAGACTATGCGCACGTCTGCATGTCGATGCTGTGCTATCAGAATTTGCAAAAAGTATGCAAATAAAATTTCATTTGTTTCAGTGTTTTTAGTTGGATTATATTACTAAAACGCACTTTCGTTTATGTAGCTTAGTCTGGGACACTTTTTGGAGAATTTTGTATTAGACCCGATATCCAACCAACCAACTTTGAATTAATTTATTGTGAAGAAGAAATATAACGAGTCCAATAAAAAAACTAAGTACCAAGAAAAGTTATTCTGCATGCTCAGGAAGTTGATGTGCATGCTATATGTATGTATGATTTAACATTTTTAGGTCTCTGTGTTACAATGATATGTCTACATACAATTCTACACTGTGATCCTGATCCATGAATATCATTTTCTCTTTTCTGTATGGAATGAAAAGAAAATGAAAAATAAATGTTAAACAATCTGAAATTCTAAACTTTAAATAAAGGTGAAATAAATGAAATGAAATTAGAAAGAGATATTTAATTGAACATAATGTTTTACTTTAAGAAGACTTTGAAGCCTAACCAGTTTTATTTTATTCTCCAACAAGGAAACATGCAAACCAATGATTGGAGGAAATAAGCAATGCAGCGAAGCACAACAGCATTATGAAAAGAATACAAACAAGCTATAGCTATAGGTAAGTAAACAGACCTTAAAGTCCTTTTCCATTCAGTCCTGAGACCTTAACAGAATGCCTGTTTAGCAAAGTTTATAGCCAATCTGAAAGAGATTGTGGTCGCGAGTTTATTTATGTAAAAGATTTTTAATTATCTACAGGGTGTAACAAAACACCCTAGTATTACTGAAGGGGGTGCTTTAGACCATCAAACTGAACAACTTTCACTATGGAGCCAATATCGAGAAAAATTTTAAAAATCCACTCTTTCATACAAAACAGCATTTTTGTTATTTTTCTCGACGTTAGATCCATAGTGAAAGTTGTTCAGTTTGATGGTCTGAAGCACCCTCTTAAGTATTACCAGGGTGTTTTGTTACACCCTGTATAGTTAATTGGACACTAGGACAAGGTTATTCTGTAGTCCAATTCCTTGAATAGTCTGTGTAAAGTTGTCATATACAACGTGTTAATGAATTAACGCAAAACTAGAAAGTAGTTTGTTTAGAATCGAGAGCAGAATCGAATTATCAATGTTTCAACATAGGTTATATTTTTCAAAATATTAAATAATTTGTTCGTTTAATTAAAAATTTTCTGAACTTGATGCCAACCCACCGCACATGCACACTCACCCTACTTACTGCCAAAACAGGATTCTTAAAATGTATCCATGAGCACGTTAGCGCTTACATTTACTACTGAAAAAATAACAAATCATTCTTGCATGAAAATTTTAAATGCAAATAACTTTCAATTTTCATTAATAAAATAATGAAATTATTTTTTCAATGTAATTATTTCGTTATAAATCAGTTGGGGTGTATGAGGTTTTGCGTTTATTTATTAACACGTTGTATATTAATAATAAAAAATAGTTAACAAAATGATTGTTTGTCGCCGCATTGACTTAGAAAAAAAATCGTTATCTTTTGACATCCTGCATTTTAGGTATTTGCACCCACAATAGTAGGTAACATATCACATATAAAATTTTTGAGCGTCGGCGTTGAAGGAACGACATCATCGCGATATAGCCGCGATATTTCCGAGACCAATCAGTGTCCACGTCGGAATTGCGACGTCGTTTCGGTGTAGTTTTGACATCGCCTACACTTAAAAAAAGCTGGCGTAATATAGCTCTAATCCTCACCGACCGGGCGGCAGGGCATCATCATCATAAGCCTTAACCAGCGTTGCAGATGATTTATGCAGTGTTAAAAATGAATAAAGCGTCAGATAATTTGCATTTTGTATCACGTGATATGATAACTCAGAGAGACTGCGATCATAACCGTGAAATGACTTTCAAAATTCTCAATCCTGCCTAAAAATGTCTGCTTATGTAAAATCACAAGAAGCAATAATCTATTATGACTATGACCATTTTCTTGCCAAAATGGTGCTGAAGAAAATGTTGATGTCTCACGCTAATAGTTATAAAAACAGTTTACACTACTTTATTTATTTTATTTTATTTATTTATTTTATTTTATTTTATTTATTTGTTTTATACTTATTAAGCTCTGCGCTAGAGCTATAACTACTTGTACACACGGCGACACATCAAGCTACGCAAAACCAAAATAAGCTGGCTGCGCGTAGGTAGAGTAATGTACAACGTCGCGCGGCCAGCTTATGTTTGTTTTGCGTAGCTTGATGTGTCGCCGTGAGTACACTATGTCTTTTTCTTTCAGTCATTGCAATACTGATACTATAAAAAATCGTTGTTGGTTTTGTATCAATAAGTCATTTTAAATTTTATTCAAAATAAAGTAACTTATTGTGAAACAAACCTTGAATAAGTTACTAACATCAGTATTTGTGAAAGGTTGGTAGCATTATCATGAAAAGATTGATAGCAATTTAAGGTAAGGTCTAGGCTAGCATGCCTATCGTTTTATTGATATCATATTGAAGGATGATAAGATTAGCCGCTATCAGTTCAGCCATTTCGATTGCCATTGTCGTGTTTATTCTAAGCCTCACGGACGTTTTAGTTATTTTGTTTTTAAAATGTGCGTGTGCTCAAAATGAGGGAGTGTGGTGCTGTTATATATCGATGTACGGAGGGTGTTTGTGGTGGTGTTCGATCCTTCTTCAAGTTCATTTGCTGCTGTTGTGTGAGTATCGTTAGATTAGATATCTATCAATTTGGTTTGTCTGCGGATTTACACACTATGTCGCGCCGCGCGTTGCGATTTTTTCAGCTTAGATTAGGGTTGCCATATGCTGCGTTGTTTACGATATTCGCAGGGTTCGAAATTATCAAAATAATTATTTTCTTTGATAATTATCGGATAATTATGATAATTATCCAAGCTGATTCTTAGTTTTGAGTATCTAAGATGACACTGAGACCGAGTAAAATTTCTAACTAAAAGTTCAAATATCTACTTTTGTTTTAATGCACTCGTATCCAGCCAGACCGAACAACGCCTAGTCATCGGCATTTTCGTTTCGTATTACCACAGAGTACTGTATTACAATGAAAAGCAAATAGCTAATTGAGAAAAAGAACAGAAAACAATGAAAAAAAATATTTCGTGTTTGTTTGTTTTTTTTCGCGAATCGTGATCGGAAACAAGTTGGAAGCCCTGCGATTTTTATAGCCCGTTTTTCATTATGGAAAATCCTAAGTATATAACACCAATGTTGAAAGATGTCGGTGTAGGATGGTTAGGATATTATAGCACCAACTCCGACGGGTGTTGTAAGAAGCGAATAATCCCTCGAGGCATCGTCAACATAGGCTTCTCTGCATATTACATTTTATGTCGTTTGGTTGAATGGTCGTGGCGAGGTGCCATTTTGTGTTAGCGGGCGGATTTCCGACTTTTATTACCTATTTAGTTATTTTCTCTATTATCCAGTATGGTTTTAGTAATCCTAGCACTATACTGAATTTTGTAAGTCAATGCGAATAACTTCATATATTCTACTCATCAAACTGATCAACTTTCACCAGCCAACTCCAAAATCGCAAAAAAAAACATTTATTTCATACAAGACTGCAATACCTACTCGACTCAAATGTATGGAAATGGAACAGCTGATGTTATTTCGTGATTTTGATGTTGGCTCCATACTGAAAGTTGTCCTGTTTGATAGGAAGGATACATGGTGAAGGAATCCGCACTGACTAAAATTTACCCATTACCTACCCACTTCTGTCTATCGGCTGCTGCTACCTAACTACGTCATAATGTAAACGGATTTCCCACTGGTACTTTACCTTCGATATGTCAGTTTTTGAGAAATTTCTAATCTTATCAGTAGATGAGCAAAATGTTTTACAAAGAAAATACAGTTTGTAGATCGGTTAGTTTTTAAATCATATTTTTTTAATGATTATATCGTTTTAAAAAAACCGTGGTGGTCCAGTGGCGAGTAACCTTGCCTGCCGTGCAGGAGGCGATGGTTCGATCCCCGTCCAGACCGACTCGTACCAATGAGTTTTTCGGAATTTATGTTCGATTTGTAACACCACTGGCTTTTTGGTAAAGGAAAACATCGTGAGGAAACCTGCACGCTTCAATTTCGAGGTATGTATTGTACCCACTGTCCATTATGTGGCGACGGGCTCACACCCCGTCACACTGGACAGAGTTTCGGTACTACTGTTGAAACGTGGATGTTCTGTGGTTTCAGAATATCTCTGACTACCCCCTCGGGGAATATAGTCGTGAGGATATGCTTATGATGCTTATTCATGCTTATGCTTATGCATTATTTCGTTTTAAAGAGTATGTTTTCCAAGTTTCAAGTTGATTTGTTGACCATCGATAATTTTTATGGGATCTATCAACCACTCATGCTGTAGTGGAAAGATTCGCCAGACAACAATGGTCGTATCGAAGCTGACTAACCAGGGTGTGCCAAGTGAACTCAGGTTTCGCACGTAATCTAGTTTTACATTAAAAATCTCAATTCAACAAAAAAAGTAAAAAAAAAACTTGTTTGCTAATGCATATCGATAATTGTATTTCTGAATTTTTATAATTTTTATTTTTCGTCTTTAAGACAACTCTAGGAGTGCGCTAAATGTTCATATCTACTGAAAAAATCCAACAAATACGTCTGTGGTAGTTTTAGTTCAGTGGTGGGTATGCTATAGTTGAGCTACGATAATTCTCGTCCATACAACAAAAACAAAAATTATTAATTTGCGCCTAAATTTGATTTTGGAAAAAAGGCTATGAGACCATTGACTTACCAACTACTGGTCGTAGGGCTCCGCGCTCAAAGTATCCGAACAGAAAGAGAAACAAAACACAAAGAGAAACAATTACGCGCCAGTCTTCGTTTGATTGACGGACTACGCGCACGTTTGCATGCCGTACAGTACTTTGCCGTAAGAATTTGTAAAAACTACGCAAGCATAATATCATTAAAATTTCATCAGTATCTGTGTTTGATTATGTAACTAACACGTACTTTCGTTTATATAGGTTAGTCTGGAACACTTTAATCGAGAATTTTGTATAAGGCCCGGCGTCCATAAGTCCGTCAGTGTCTCACAAGGGTCATAAGATCTATTGATGGACATAGTTGATGAAAAAGATGTACGGCGCGGCGGCGAAATAATATCCTTTGTCCCTCCTATTGCAGTTTCAATCCACCGTGCGGTACCCTAAAATAATATTACTAAGAACCACCAGGGCGCTAGCCTTGCTAACTATAATTTATTGTAGAAAGTGTTCATTTAGCAGATGGATCCATTCTCACGATCATGCCCCTGGAACTGATGCAATGTCGTGAGTCGTGACATTTGAGCACCAGACGCGAGGATAGACGTTATGGCCGGTGTTAATTGTTGAACGGGGTCTCGACAAATGAGGGTAACGTACATATATGTATTTAAAAGGCAAATCCACCCACTCACTGTCTCATCACGAAATCTGCAAAACAAGACATCCAAAATTGTAATTGGGCACGATCGGATTTTAAAAAATTCCATCGCTAATAATAGAGTCATAGATTGTATAAGATAATTTCGAAGCGAAGCATGTATATGCCAACCAGTAGGTCCACATTATGTAAAAAGAAAGACCCTATATACGATAGTATCCCTTTTGAAGTGGTCACACACTTAGGTATCCTTTTGAAGCGGTCTCTCTTTTGATAATATTTGCTGAGGATACCTGTTTTTGTTGAGGGGTCTACAGATAGGGTCTTTATATGCTGAGCTACTATCTTTGGTGGTAGTAGTCGTTACATAAAAACCAAGTCAGAGGCCGTAAGGCAGTCTGAAAAAACTGACAACAGGGCTTGCCCACACGATAAGAAGAATATGCTGAGCTGATGTTTTTTTAAAGAGATGATCAGACCATAAAACTGAACAACTTTCTCTATGGGACCAACTTTGAAATCGCAAAAATAAAAGTTTGCTGTTCCATACAAATCTGCAAAAATGTTGGACCCAAATATTTATGGGATAGCAGATTTTGATTAAGCCATGGTGGTTCAGTGGCGAGTAACCTTGCCTGCCGTGCAGGAGGCGATGGTTCGATCCCCGTCCAGACCGACTCGTACCAATGAGTTTTTAGAGTTAACGGAAAACATCGTGAGGAAACCTGCATGCTTCAATTTCGAGGCATGTATTGTACCCACTGTCCATTATAAGTGGCGACGGGTCACCCCCGGTCACACTGGACAGAGTTTCGGTACTACTGGTGAAACGTGGATGTCCTGAGGTTTCAGAATATCTCTGACTACCCCCTCGGGGAATATAGTCGTGAGCATATGCTTATGCTATGCTAGCAGATTTTGTTTTCGCGATTTAAATGTTGGTCCCATACAGAATGTTGTTTAGTTTGATGGTCTGATCATTGCGTTAAAAACCTGTCTGAATATTAGTAATGTAATATGTAGAGACAGTGAATGTACTTTTACTTTGTCAGTCAATTTTAGTTATAATTTATGCTCATGTTAGGTGTGGCTTCCCGACATGATTTCTGAATTTATTTACTTCTGAATGGTTATGAAATTACCCTCACTTGCTGTGCTCGGCTTACGAATTCGCTGACTGACAGTACCTACGAGTGTATTGCGGAAAATTAGAATAGGTAAACCTATAAAACCCAAAAAGAAATCCGCTGTTCTTTATAAAACTGTAAACATACTCGACCCAAACTTTTGGGACAGCTGAATTTTTTCGCGATTTCGATAATAGTCGCATAGAGAAAGTTATTCGGTTTCATAGTATGATAATTTCCAATTATGTCTAATTAAAACGTCAGCATTATTAAGAAAAGACCTTGTATAGTTAGGTACGTTTCTACGGTATTTCTAATTAATCATATAACAGGCAGGTAATGAATCGAGATTTTTACATAAAATGCTATTTTTTATTGCCGCCCTTGCATTGATTATAAGTGAAATTACCACACACGTTCCAGTGGCGCTAACTAGTAACAAGTATAATGGTAACTCTAATTGGCTGAAAGTTTGAATAAGTTGAAAACTATCGGTAACTTACTTTGTAAGTGTTCGACTTTATTCATAGTCGGGGAATTTTAGCGTTTGAGATTGCATTAAATACACTTTAGTAAATTGTTTTTTAAATAATAATACTAATATTTAAATACGCATTTATCGATTTTTTTTTGTCATAGGGGTGTCGGATCCTGAGAAATACCTAAAGTTGTGTTTTTACGGTTTTACGCCAAACAAAAAATACAATTTAGGTGAAAACTAAGATTTATATCTACTGACATCTAATAATTACGGCAATTAAGTAATCCCTTGTTTATGGTGAAAAATGTTAAAAATATGATGAGTTTTCTTACTTGTTGGGAAAAACGAGACTTAAAAAATAGAACTTTCAGGGATTTTTCTATTTTTACCCTCCAAATGTAGGCATCGAACCTTTGTAAAGTTTTCACCTAGGTGACTCTTCAAGAACCTAGCTAAAATGTGTTTTTTTGATATTTATCCCTTGCGCATTTAACTCACTCTAAGTATTTTCTCGGATTTACAAGAACATTTATATTCTTTATTATTAACCATCATAATCTCTTATTTAAGGGATCAGGATTCTTCAAATAATTTATAAAACACAAGTTACGTAAACAATACAATCATTCATCGAAGTGCGCACGAGCTAGAGGCAGTGCTGCAACGCGGAGTCGGTGTGCGAGAGGGACGGAGCTATCTGATACAAAAAGGACGAAACTATTAATTGTTGATACGGTACTGAAGGAAGTGATCAAAAGAGAAAGAAATGTATCATAATGTCTTTACAATAAATGCTAAAGTGGGTACCTATGACTGGATACTTACTTCCTTTCTTTCATATGCGACGCAGTTTGTTTGTTTACGTTTTACTGTGAGGGTGTATAGTGCAGTAGAATTAGTACGAAATAAAGCATCATTTCACATAAATTGTGCCACCAATGATAATTTCCCCTTCAACAGAGTTATGTATGGATATTTGAAAGTTATGTAGGGACCAACATCGAAATCGCGAGAAAAAAATCACCTGTCCCATACATTTGGTTCGAGTAGGTTCGCAGTTTTGTATGGGACAGCTGATTTTTTTTTGGGATTTCGATGTTGGTGCCATATAGAAAGTTGTTCAGTTTGACGGTCTGATCATCCCCTTAAAAAGTGTCAGCATATTAAGTTGGACCCTATACAACGTGTTAATGAATTAACGCAAAACTAGAAAGTAGTTTATTTAGAATCGAGAGCAGAATCGAATTATCATGGTTTAAACATAAATAATTTTTTTCAAAATTTTATAAAATTTGTTTGGAAAAATCATAAAATTTGCTGAACTCGATCTCAACCCACCGCTCGGGCACTCTCACCCTGCTTACTACCAAAACAAGATTCTTAAAATGTATCCAGGAACACGTTAGCGCTTTCATTAATTGCTGAAATGATAACAAATCATTTTTGAGTGATAACTTAAAATGCGAATAACTTTAAATTTTAACTATCAAAATAATGAAATGATTGTTTCAATCTAATTATTTTCTTATAAATCAGTTGAGGTATATAAGGTATTGCGCTTATTCATTTACACGTAGTATAGCTAGGAACAGACAGACGGACGGACGGACAGCGTAGGCTTATGAATAGGGTCCCGTTTTCACCCTTTGGGTACGGAACCCTAAAAAGACAAGAAATTTAAGAACAAAAAAAGGTAAGCATTCTTCCCATTTGTCTCACCGGCAATCGTTTATAGAAACTACTGTCGGTATATTTATGTAAGTAGCGTGGTGGTTATGGTTAAACTAACTATTGTGAGGGGATAAATAAATTGTCGGGGTTGATTTGTCGGGGGTCGAGTTGCCCGGGTTGAATTGTCGGAGTCGAGTTGTCCGGGTCGAGTTGTCCGGGTCGAATAGTCGGGGTCGAATTGTCCGGGTCGAATAGTCGGGGTCGAATTGTCCGGGTCGAGTAGTCCGAGTTGAATTGTCGGGGTCGAGTTGTCCGGGACGAATAGTCGGGGTCGAGTTGTCAGGGTCGAATTGTCCGGGTTGAGTTGTCGGGGTCGAGTTGTCCGGGTCAAGTTGTCCGGGTCGAATAGTCGGGGTCGAGTTGTTCGGGTCGAATTGTCCGGGTTGAATTGTTGGGGTCGAGTTATCCAGATCGAGTTGTCCGGGTCGAATAGTCGGGGTTGAGTTGTGTCCGGGTCGAGTTGTCGTAGACTCTTTATTTTTACCCGACTGCGCCTGCGTGATGCAAAGGAGGGTAATGTGTTCATTGAATCGTTCGCCGCGCGCGATTTCTACTGATTGTCGTTCGATTTCTAACAAAAATCGTTCGTTTCGAGCGCTCGACGCAACTGGGCAACTTTTAAAATAACTTACCAGGTTAGCACTATATATTTTTATACAGGGTGTAAATTCAAAGTTGACATAGAAAACAAAATGAGAGGTCTGATAGAAAACGGTGTTTTCTGTAAAAAGTATGGAACTAATTCTTTATTTTTGAATTGGGTCGACTGAAAAGTTTATTCAGAATTGCGTAACAAGTATTTTCATAAAAAAAAATTTGTAAACGTACGCGTATGTACTTATGTATGTACGTGTGTATATACGTTATGTACGTGCATACAAATACAACGTGTTAATGAATAAGCGCACAACCTCATACACCCCAACTGATTAATAACAAAATAATTAGATTGAAGCAATAATTTCATTATTTTGATAGTTAACATTTTAAGTTATTCGCATTTTAAGTTTTCAGGCAAAAACGATTTGTTATCATTTCAGCAATGAATGAAAGCGCTAACGTGCTCATAGATACATTTTAAGAATCTTGGTTTGGTAGTAAGTCGGGTGAGAGTAGAGGTGGCCGCCGCGCCGGGTTACCCGTGCCACCGCCGTCGCCGAGTTAAGGTACCGGCGGCGGCGCCGGTTGCCGAGGTTGCTGCTGGCGTACCGACTGCCGGCGCTAGTTGCCGGGCTAAACTGTACTTTACATGGGCTCTCCGCTGACGGCGCCAGTCGCTCATTTGGTTGGCGGCGCTGGTTATCCATATCAGTGCCGGCGCTGGTTGCCAAGCTAGCTGCCGGCAGCGCCCCGGTTAGGTTAGGTGCCGGAGGCACCAGTTGCTGAGATAGCTGCCGGCGCCAGGTTGGCTGTCGGCGCTAGTTACATGCCTAAACTGGGCTGCAATCGCGGTAAATATTCGATGATTGAACGTACGAATTGTACGAACCATAACCTCTTGACACATTTGATATTGCGCTAATCGCGGTACAGCTCATGGCAGCCATTATAGCCGTTTTGACAGATCGCTCAGACGTTAAAGGCTGTCAGTTACATAGAGTTTAGCGCGATGCGAAATTCATCACAGTTGAATAGTAATTGGATTGCAATGTGATTAGAACTGAAATTGGATAAGAATAGAACTCTGATGTTTTAACTTAGCGCAATCGGGCTCCAGTACTTTGCCCACTACCAAAACCTTGCCCATGGGCTACTACCAAAATGTAAGAAACGTGAGTTTTTTCGCGATTTGTAAAGAGGTAGGTCCGTCATTATTGATTCTCACTATTTCACAGTATTTCATATGATATTATCACCACATACGAAAACTTATCATTTAAAATTGAAATGGTGACAGTTTAATTGTTGTATGTTTCTTCGCCCCATATCATGAGAACCGGGACGAGTTGGGATTCGGTTCTTATTGGGATAGACAGTCTGTCCATAAACTACTTTAAGAGGGAGGCGTCCCAAATGAATCAATTTTTCTGAAATGTAATAAATAGTTAACGTTTAATACAAAACATTCCTACAAGTTATAATATCTTTGAAACTGTAGCTTTTTTTGAAAAGTGTGTTATACAAACGTTGTAGGAAATGATCAACTGCCAGATACCAGGCAAAAAAGTTTCAAAATCCCTAAGTCCACTTTTTCTCCGTTTGAAAGCAGTGTGAGGCGCTGGTTATCCATATAGCTAGCTTGAAAAGCTAGCTGCCGGTAGCGCCCCGGTTGCCAAGTTAGGTGCCGGAGGCGCCGGTTGCCGAGATACCTGCCGGCGTCAACAGCCAAGTTCGCTTCCGGCGCTAGTTACAGGCCTAAACTACTTTACAAGGGCTACTCTTCGCTGACGGCGCCAGTCACTCATTTGGTTGCCAACGCTGGTTATCCATGTCAGTGCCGGCGCTGCTTGCCAAGCTAGCTGCCGGCAGCGCCCTGGTTGCCGAGTTAGGTGCCGGTGTCGCCGGTTGCCGAGATTACTGCTAGCGCCGACAGCCAAGTTGGCTGCCGGCGCTAGTTACAGGCCTAAACTACTTTACAAGGGCCACTCTCCGCCGACAGCGCCAGTCGCTCATTTGGTTGCCGACGCTGGTTATCCATATCAGTGCTGGCGCTGCTTGCCAAGCTAACTGCTGGCAGCGCCCCGGTTGCTGAGTTAGCTGCCAGCGCCGACAGGCAAGTTGGCTGCCAGCGCTTATTACCGGTATAAACTGTAGAGCGGGGTTTCTACACACTAGAACGGGATTAGACTAGCGATTCCTGCTAATACGAACCCCGTTATTTTTTCTACAGTCACGATTGGTTTTTTGAATGCTGAGAGATCGCGTTTGTAGTTGTAATAACATGAGCACGTTTTTATCTTTTTTTTCTTGTTATATTTCTGTCTCCTGGAGCTTCTAGATAAACATTTAACACCTATAGTGTGAATTTAAAAAAAATATTCTCGCCGCGGTGAATTAAATTTTACAAGCTGCGACCTTCCCCCGCGCGCCGCACACATTCCTCTCGCAACACCCGCGATTTTTATTTATGAAAAAGACAATGTTCCGTAATGTTTTCTTAAGTTGCGATCACAATGTAGATAGAATTCGACTTATAAATATGATAGAAGCAATAATAATACAGACTAAGCAAATTTTGCCCAAAGTAGAATTTCGAAAAAAGTATTTTTTTAGGGTTCCGTAGGTCGCAACCGGTTGCGAACAAGTTGCCAAAGAGTTCGCAACTAGTACCACAAATTATGCCTAGGACTTAAAGACGAAAAATCCCGTTTACAAGTTTAGGTATGTTCCGTATGTCGCAACCGCTCCAATTTCCTGAGAAGGTAGGTACTGATTCTCTAAAGAAATGGTATACTCTCAACTAGTACCACAATTTTTATTTTGGAGTTATTAAATAGTTAAGGATTTTCCCAATTTTCACCATTTTCCGTAATTCCAAATCGGTTGCGAATTTACGGTAATCATATCCATACATAACTCTATTTAAGGGAAAATTATCATTATTACCACAATTTATGCAAATTGATAATTTAATTCTACTGCACAATTTTTCTTAGAACAGCTTTGTAACGTCCAAGATATGTCGGATAGTATATGTATCCAATAAATTAATTACATTTGGTAATTAGAATTGGCCAAAAAGCTAAATAGGAATCGGAAAATCTCGTCGCCCTTATTTGGAATGAAGTATAGTTACAATCAAGGAAATGAGCGATTGTTTTCTGTTTTAAAGGAGATGGCCAAAAAAAAAATAGAATCGCCAGAAATGTCATATGCGCCGTTTTTATAGGCATAATAATATGTACATAAAAATAAATAATAATTTACTGCAAAAACGACGCGGTATACTAGATATATTTAATTAACGCAAAAACAATATGACCTGGTCTGACCATACCCTTAAAAAACCGTCAACATATTAAAAAGCACCCTGATTGAAGTCGGTCCGGTAAAAACGAAGTAGGTACCTACAGGTTCACTACCTTACATTTTTGATAAATTGAGGGCATTACATACAGAAAACATTTCAATTTGTTAGGATAAAGATTTGTTTACTTTTAACAAGATGCAACGTGTAGGTATCGATACTATGCACATGGTATGATCAACGATAAACTGCCACCAGTTGCGCCCGCTACACGATCAACGCCCTCCCCGCGCGCCCCACATCTGTGATTTTTGATGTTTATTAAATTACTCGGAATCCTGTACAGATTTATAAGGGATTCTTTTTGATTAGAGAAAATATAAATTTGCACTATTAGGTTCCGTAAGAATAATCAAAGTGTATTTTATGTGCGAGGGTTAAAATTAATTAAAACTTTATAAAAAAAAAAGTATCGCAGTCACATTGGTGATAATTCTTAAAGTTAATAGTTGTAACTATTTACATACTGTGACAAAATATCACTCTCTAAAAATTTCTTGTTTTGAAGTTACAATTTGTTTTATACGAAATGTTTAATATCTTCTCGAAAAAATGATATTAATCGGGGATTATTAGTGTCATCATTAAAACGTATGGAAAGAAACCGTCGTGTATAAAATCACCAGTTGTCCATTTTTTGTTCATACTTAAATTTTTATTTTTTTCTTTTAGGTTTAATTACTCAATATTACACAATTGTAAATCGGAGATTATTGTGAATTTATGTTTTTCAGGTATTTATCTATCATTATTCCAAATTATCACCCAAAGTGCAATTAATGCAATCTGCTCCATACAAAGCTCGCTAGATTTCCCCGACTATCAGTCTGCATCGGATCGGACTACGATCAAGTCGAAACCGAAACATGGATTTAAAATCTATCGATTTTTTTAAAAACGAAAGTTGCTATTGATGCGTGGATGTTCTGAGGTTTCAGAATATCTCTGAATACTTCCTCGGGGACTATAGTCGTGAGCATATGCTTATGCATATGTAGATTTTTTTAAAGTTTAGTTTAATATTTAATCACAAATTATCAAGTGTCATATTGGTTGTTGGGTACCACACATTGGATGGTAGGATACTTGTTTCTTTACAGTTAAGTAAATAGTTACATGACTCTTAAATAAGAGACAAAAATTATAAAATGATCTTATTGTATTCTATTACATTTATTTTATCCCCGCTAAATTCATTTTCAATGTACTTACACACGGTGACACATCAAGCTACGCAAAACCAAAATAAGCTGGCCGCGCGTAGGTAGAGAAATGTATTACGTTGCGCGGCCAGCTTATGTTTGTTTTGCGTAGCTTGATGTGTCGCCTTGTGTACAGACATGCAAAGTTTAAATATTGATTATACATGGTGTAGACTTTAATAGAGGTTAGTGACTTAAATGCATTACTTACATACTTTAGGTGGTCCTTCAGACCATCAAACTGAACCACTTTTACTTTGGGACCAACATTAAAATCGAGAAAAAAATCTGCTGTTCCATACATTTGGGTCGAGTCACTATTGAAGTTTTCTATGGAACTGAAAATTTTTTTGCGATTTCGATGTTGGTCTCATAGAGAAAGTTGTTCAGTTTGAGGGTCTAGGTATCCCCTTAAAGTACTGCCAGCATATTAAGAATAAACTATTACACTGTCACACGCGCCCATAATCCTTTTCGGGCTATTTTTTACCCGACTGCGCCAGAAGGAGGGTTATTATGCATGCATTTTTGCAACGGCAGTAAGACACAGGCCAATATTTTATTTAGGGTACCATAATCCGGCCCCTTTCGAACCCATTCGAAAGAAGAGATTTTGTTTAAAAAATTGGTAAACTCAAACCGCATCAGAAAATGCTATACCTTATAGAATTTTTACAAATAAAATTCTTCAAATGTTTGCCAAATTGCCCTTGAATAAAATAATGGCCCACACATTTTTGGCATATTCCTACCTAGGAGGTTTTAAAGTAAAATTCATGTTTTATGATAATAAAGCGAGTTGTTCGAAGCAATCAAATCAAATCAAATCAGCCCACATCAACCTACTGCTGGGCATATGCCTCCTTTTTATTGCGCCACTCCTCACGGTCCTGTGCCAATCTGATCCATCTAGGACCCACAAACCTTACAATGTCGTCTGACCATCGCATCGGTGGTCTACCCACGGACCTCCTTCCTTCTCTAGGCCACCATTCCGATATTGCCTTGGTCCACCGGCCGTCTTCCCTTCTAGCCAAAATAATTATTAATCGAAGCAATAATTATTATTAATTAGTAAGGTAGGTAACTTTTTCTGGAATTATTATCTTTTGATCAAAACATAAAACACGTTAAAGTAAATTAATACGAATAATTAGCATATGTGGTATGACTCTGAATAACAGGTTATGGTCTAGTACAGGGTTTCTCAATCTTATAGGACCACGTACCCCCAATTATACTATCAAGACAATGGCGAACCCCCTAAACAAACTGACTGTTGATAGAACAAATAAAGATAGGTACGTAAATAAGTTGGGACGAAGGGCAAAAGTAATTTCACCGCTTTACGTGAAAGCTCCGCATATTCTTTTTGGCTTGCTACCCAAAAATCAAAGACATTTTGTATGTAAATTACCTTTTAACTTCATATTTATCATAATTAAAACTTTTTATCACTGATACCATGGTTAAGATTTCTTTTAAAAATCAGCTTAAAGAGGTTGATCAGCTGACATTTCCAGCAATGATTCGTGTTGGCCGCTATTGAGTAAAATTTGTGGCGTACCTCCTACGATTAACTGGCGTACCTCACTTTGAGGTGGTCTAGGTCTAGTATGATGCTTAGATTTTGTTAATTTTGACCACTCAGAAAATGAAGGCAGTGCAGTGAGCTCATGTACCTGTTTGGATAATGGATAGATTAAAATTTTTCATCAACATTATATAGATATTGAGTTCTAATCTAATACGGAATTGAGTGTTCTGTTGCATTTAGATAAGATAACAATTTGATTGGATGTAGTGCCTATATTGTGCTAGATTCTGGTACTTTAAATGTGACTAGGTAATTGGTGTGTCCAAGATATTTATTTATTTACTAGAGTTTACTCGCGACTTCCTCCGCATTAATTATATACAAGATTTTAAGTCAGATTATAAGCTATCAAACAAAAAAAGTTTCATCAAAATCGGTTCAGTATTTTTTTGCGTGATGCTGTTACAAACATAAAGACAAAAATTCTAAAAAAGGTTGATTTGGAGTCCTGGATATCTAAAAACCATATCGTAACCTTTTTCATGTAAATATCTTAAATGTAGCCCCAGCAACATCCTATGCCGAGGCGAGGTCCGCACCCCTCTGGGTGCCCCTAGGTCGGTTGCTTAAGTTCATTCACTTGGCTCGGTAGACCCTTCGTGGTCCCTCCAATAGTCCGCAGTAAAAAGCAGTAACTGACCCCTGAGCAACGCTGTACCTATAATTGTCATATCAAAAACAATAAAAATAAATAGTGGTTGGCATACACAAATGAAGGATTAACATACCTACATACATACGGGTCAAATAGAGATTCTCCCTCATTTGAAGTAGTTAATGAACGCAAGGTCACAAGGACGTCGACTGTTCACCTATCCACGTGGACGTTAGTTGCGAGGGACGCCTGTGTCAAATACAGCTGTGAATTCGCACGCCAACTTGCGTATTAGGGTAACTCTCATTAAAAAACGCAAAGGCGACGGAGAGTTCCATTCCATAGAAGACATTTTTTAAACCCTTTTAATTCCCTATCTCAAGGGAAACAAGCTCGGTGACCATTAAGAAGCCTCCTGATTCTCACGTAAATTTGGAAAGCCTGGAAAAGAGTATTTTATGACAACCTGATATATGTCTTAATTTCAAATGACACAAGAGAATCATATGAGACCCACAGGAGCTCCTCAGTCCCTAAATCGTATAGCACACAGAGGAAGAGTCGAGGCGCGGGCAAGAATAAATCCGAGGGCTCGGATTTATTCTTGGTATACAATTACCGACCGTACGTCAAGGTCATTAAGTCGCGCCTCGACGCTGCCTCGCCTCTTCCCGTGTGCTATACGCCTAAGGTAGTGAATATTTTTCCTCAGTTAGATTAGTTAATTATACAATGTTGAAAAAAATATTTCCATGGAAGTGACACTTCCGTTTTTTGAAATGAGAATTACCCATAAAAAATATGTATACTTCAATTATAAAAATAAAACTTCGCCTCGACACCTAGAACTCTACGTTAACTATCGATTTTTTATTTAAGGCGGATGGTTCTCTTTTGCCCGCCAATTCTTTTTAGGGTTCCGTATCCAAAGGGTGAAAACGGGACCCTATTACTAAGCCTACGTTGTCCGCCTGTCTGTCTGTCCTACCTATTTAGGACTGTAGCTTTTGAACCGTAATAGCTAGATAGTTGAAATACGTTCACACAATATGCGTTATTACGGCGGATTTGTTATAAAATAATAAAAATGTCAAATACTTAAAAATTAAGGGGAGTCCTCATTCAAGAAACAAGTTTTTTCAAGGTTTTTTCTTCTCGGTCTATCGTAAAAACGGTAATAAATACAAGCATCGAACTTGGTGTGATTATAGATCAAACTATACAGTATAACAACTGGTCAAGTCGGTCTTGCGCTAGTTAATATGTTGTGGTACGGAGTCCGACTCGCACTTGACCGGTTTTATTTAGTTTTCTGATTGCAGTTCTTGGAAATTTATTTACAGTCTGTAATAAAAAAATCCTATCAATAGATATCACCCAAGTGCGAGTACGGACTCGGGCTAATAAATGAGTTATTTATCTATCTACCGCTCGTTCCAAGTTTATAGTAAGTTCCTTTTTTTGTCCCACTGCTGGGCAAAGGTCTCACCTAAACTCTTCCACATAATATTCCACTCTTCCCCTCCACGGCAAACTTGCGAATCAGCTTTTTTCATATTTTACAGGGGAGCCTTATATTTTATTGTGTGCCCGCTGTTAATATAATTATATTTTGAAACAATTCTTTACATTTTTGTATGATAAATCATATAAAAGTATAAAAAATCATATTAAGTAGAGCATTAAAAGACCGTTTCCCTTGCTCAGCGCAGATATGCAAGTTTTGCAGATTCGTAAGTTTGCCGTAGAGGGGACGTTATCTCTGTTCGGTGCTACATCCTGCCACTCATTGCAGTAGGCATCCAGCTTGTCTCGGCACCTTTTCCGGGGGTCTGCCTCGACCTCGACTCCCGTCGTGAGTCGTAAGTCGTAACGATTGATTCCCACGGCTCAGTGTGCATTCTGCAAACATGCCCAGTCCAGTCTCACTTTAGTTTTGATGACTTTTCCCCTACGTCAGCTATTTGGGTTTTGGAGCGCAGTGTTGTGTTCCGGATACGGTTTATCCGTTTAATAATTTTTATCACCTTGTATTTTCACCCGACTGCGCCAAAAGCAGGGTTGCAGTTTGTTATAGCCTGTAGAATGTAGAATAAAGGTGAGAGGGAGTGGCCGTACTCCACCAGGCGGGCACAGCCCAGAAAAGCAGGATAATGTTTATAAATTTCAAATTGATTTGTTACAATTTAGTATGAAGATTGACGTGAAGAATCACCTTAAAACTTAAACCTTGAGTTCACGCTTTCTTTTGCGGACTTTCACACGATTGTATTAATGTTTAAGTTGCATTTCGATTATTACAGCGTTTAAAAGAAAAAAATATAACGTACACGGGTATATTTAAATAATAACAAGTGAAAAATATTAACGTTTAGCACACTGTCGCAGTTAATTGACGATGTATCGACGTCCAGTCATTCAAACTGTCCGCATCTATTCAAATTATTTATTCAGTAATTACACTGGTCATACCTCAATTTTCACTATTTGAATTGAATGAACCTATTCGCCTATTTCTACTACAGCGACCACATTATAATAATGCAGTCGTATTTTTATTACCGTTGGCGCGTTCCATACAAACGAAGTCTGGTTATATTTTCAATACTAACCAATTAAAGTCGATGTGTTTTTGCAGAAACAAATCTCTGTGCTTGTATGTTGTGCGATTTGCGTTAAAATATACAGTTTTAATGCTAGGATTAATTTAAGATTTGTATGGAAATCGTTGAGGCACTGTAATTTTCTCACTGATCCCTGCTACCCAATCCGCCGCGTAGCCCCAGCAACGTCCTATGCCGAGGCGAGTTCCGGACCCCTCTGGGTGCCCCTAGGTCGGTTGCTTAAGTTGATTCATTTGGCTCGGTAGATCCTTCCTGGTCCCTCTAATAGTCCGCAGTAAAAAGCAGTAACTGCTCCCTGAGCAACGCTGTATTAACTTTAAAACTATACGTTTTAAAGAAAATCTGACAACATACAAGCATAGAGATTAGTTTCTTCTTTTCTTTGAGATTAAATCGAATAGCTGTATGACGGACGCTTCGGCGGCGACAAGCGCTCGAAAACTATTAGCAAATAGCGGGAAGGGATTTTGGGTGCGGGAATGTGGCACATCCTGATTGGGCAATATCATTTCATGCGCAATTAAAATTTGTTAACTGCGCAGTAAGACTTATAAACATGGTATTACTGTACCGGTCAGCCTGACCAGTGGTAATAATACAGGGAGATATTGATATCATTAGCATCCTTTTAAACTGAGAGTATACCCATCAAACTGAACAACTTTTACAATGGGAGCGAACCGGTCGGAGCAAAATAAAAAATCTGCTGTTGCATACATTTGAGTCGAGTACGTTGAGTACGCATTGCAGTTTAGTTTGGAACCGCAGATTTTTTTTTCTCCGATCGGTTTGCTCCCATGGTAAACGTTGTTCAGTTTGATGGGTAAACTCTTAGTTTAAAAGGATGCTAAGGATATCAATTTCACCCTGTATAAATAAGTGATGTTAAATGTTTCAACAGGGCAACAAAGTATCGTCGGCATCGGAGACCCGTCTCATAGAAGTAGGCCAGGTGGACGGCAGCAAGAAGAAACACAACAAGATCAAGACCTCAAAGTACACGCTGCTCCTGTTCCTGCCCAAAAACTTGTCGGAACAGTTTAGGAGGGTCGTCAACTTCTATTTCCTTATCGTTACCGTCATCGCTGTAGTTATTGGTAAGTATCCGTTTTGGAGCGTACCAGGCGTATCACTAGTGGACCGAGTACCTAACGCAATGAAATTCTATATAACGGGACCACTAAGTTATGCCTAATTGTTTTACATTACTGTTCTGTGGCCGAATACATACAAGCCGTGGTGGTCCAGTGGCGAGTAATCTTGCCTGCCGTGCAGGAGGCGATGGTTAGATCCCCGTCCAGGCCGACTCGTACCAATGAGTTTTTCGGAATTTATGTAAGATTTGTAACACCACTGGCTTTTCGGTGAAGGAAAACATCGTGAGGAAACCTGCATGCTTCCATTTCGAGGCATGTATTGTACCTACTGTCCATCATAAATGGCGACGGACATGTGGCATTTTTTGGTTCTGTTATTGCATGACGTGGTGAGTCTTATGTATAGAATGTCATTGACTTAACGTCGAAATTCGACGAAGAACCAAGGTCGAAGACGTGGGTAAAGCGGATCACAAAGTTGAAGTGGAGATGAACAGGACACTTGGCTAGACGGGAGTACGGCCGGTGAACCAAGGCAATATCAGAGTGGTGGCCAAGAGAGGGACGGAGGTCAGTAGGCAGATCACCAGCACGTTGGTCTGATGACATTGTGAGGGTGACGGGTTCGCATTAGATAAGATTAGCACAGGACCGTGAAGAATGGCGCAATAAAAGGGAGTTCTATGCCCAGCAGTGGGTTGATATGGGCTGATTTGATCAGTTTAGTATCACTGGCTTTTAAGTCGTCCAACCAAAATGAGAGGTTGACGCAAAGTCTGTCTGTCTGTGGCATCGTAGCTCACAAACGGGAGGACCGATTTCAATGCGGTTTGTGCAGAACACTTACTTAGTTATGTTTCATTAAAATCGGCTTAGCAGATTTTAAGTTACTTTAAATGTCAGAAACCAATAGACAGACAGTGACATTTTCATGGTTTAGTGGAAAATTATCTTTAAATTAGTCATTCCACTAAGTACACTGTTATCAGAGCCAGATTGCACATCCATTACCCGATCTACTCCCTCTATTTTGAAGCGATCAATGCAAACAATGGATGCATTCAGAGTTGTGCAATAACTGTTTTATAGTTGTTTAATAGATAAACAAGGTCATTATTAATATCGCGAAAAAAAATCTGTTGCATATGTATGGGAAATTTGGCTCGAGTAGGTTTGCAGTTTTTTCTGGAATAGCCGTTTTTTTTCGAGATTTTGATGTTGGTGCCATAGAGAAAGTTGTTCAGTTTGACGGTCTGATCATGCCCTTAAAAAAGTGTCAGCATATTAAGAAGGACCCTATATTGTCGCGTGGCGACTATGATCGCTGACATTCGTGTAGATCGTGCGTTATCTGATTGTCCACGAGGCTCCACCATTGTTTTTGTTCATAAAACCATCCTTGAGATTACGATATTCCTAAAACAGTATAAGGGTTGAACCTCATATGCCAGCACCGCATCGCATTTTTCCGTCGCTTCATCCTTTTCTGTCGCTCAGGAACGTCATTTGCTAGAGCAAATAAGATCGAGCGACTGAAAAATGCAATGCGGTGCTGGCAGATGAGGTTCAACACTTATTCACAAAAAAAAACATTTAAGTATTTATATTTTTTTTGTATAGTAGGTATACTGTCTTCCACTTTTTCCATATAACAAAATAAGGAATATTATTTTGAATCACGGAAACATAAATTTAAAGCACTTACTCACGTCTATTCTCAGAATGGCTTTAGTAATATCCAAGATAAATGTCATACTTTATAATTATATTTCTGAATAATAAATTGTAGGTAATTACTATGGAATGGGCCTTATCTTTAGCTCGCGAACAACTCGCGAATGAATATGTCAGAGATAAAATGATGAAGTTTATCGATATCCGAGACAACCACCTAATCTAATCTTTATTAAATTTGCTTTTGTAGGTATGAATTGTTCAATGATCAGACGATCACAGACATATCTGAAATACTATTTATAGCCTTTTCTTGAAGGACATATCGTAAGCGTTGATTCACATATTTTACAATAAGAGAAGCTTTGATTAATTAATATATCAAGATAGAGCCTCACGCTTCTAACGTACCAAAATAAACGGGCCAACTTTCTTATGTTGGTGAGGCGTCATACGACTTTTTTCTGTGTGCGTGCATAGCGATAGGTTTAGCGGCCATAACTGGCTGCAATTTTTTCGACGTTTTCGGAGCTTCGACTGTCTATCATGACATATAATTTATCAAAGAATATAAGTTTTATCCCAAACATAAAATAGAGCATATTGTCATTTACAATGAAAACAACTCAGCTTTATAAAAATGTATCAGTCGAATTTGAACTAACATTGAAAGTTATAAAGTACAAAGTTTCTAAATCTGTAGTTATACCTATCGTAAGAAGTACTGTCGTTTAAGCCAATATGAACCTTGGTGTAAATAGTAACATTAGCGATGTTTCCACAGACAGTCCAGTGTCGCCGTTCACAAGCATAGCTCCGCTCAGTTTCATGGTGTTAGTGACTGCTGTAAAGCAAGGCTACGAGGACTGGCTTAGACACAAAGCTGATAATAGAGTCAATAATCAAATCGGTGAGTATCTTATCTGCATCTAAATAAAGACTAAAGTTCTTTGGTATAACGTTCTACAACGTCTAAGAACTGAGATAATCAATCTCAAAGGTTATGATATGACTTTGACCATCAATATCTCGGGTTGAACTAGTTTTAGGAGATCTTAGCGTAAAACGGAATATTAGGTTTGTTTTGTTTTGCCTTTATCAAATAATATCCGGAAAATGCATTTAGGTTTAAAATCAAACCAAATTGCATTTTGTAAGTTACATTATTTTCTGTACCGATGTGGAGAGAAATTAATGATAATTGGGATGATGACTGATGCTGAAATTTCATAATCTTACAACGAATTTTAAAAATAAGGCTAAATTTAATACCAAAATGTTGAAACGAAATTACGATCAAATAGAAAACAAAAAAGTTACATGCTATTGAAAACCGTTTTTTATCATATTTTATCTCTTTCATGCAAAACGTGTTAGTATGACACGTCGTCATAATTTGTATGCAAATACGAGGTTATGACGTCACTTCTCTTATATATGTCTCTCGCTCTAGTCGTAAATTTTAAACACTTCTATTTCAGTTATTTTTAAAGAAATTTATTAAATTATGTCATTTTAGTGTTTAAGATATTAAACAGGTATTTTCAAAATTTAATTTGACTCGTGACGTGTGCGCTATGTTTTAAATGGTACGAACGGAACTCTTATCGCGGGAGCCCGAATCGTACTTAGTCTTAGGTTTAGTTAGGTACTTAGTAGTGCGTAATAGGTAAGAAACATAATTACGTAGACGATCGACGCGGGTATTTTCAATCTATTATTAAATCTAAATTTGATTAGATATAGTTTACGTGCTTGCTGCCGATACGTAGAATAAATAAATACCTGCAGATACTGAGTGCGATTTGGACGCCTGTACTACTACTGATTTGATGTCTGTATTCGTGTTGATAACAATGTTTATGAATTAGTCTATACACCCATAGTGAAAGTTGTTCAAATTCATGTCTGTTTTCGTGAGGTAATCTAGATAGCAAGATTTTAGAACAGCGAGTAGCCAATAATACCTCTTTGGGTAAGAACTGCGCTGCCTTCATTATCAATGTAATGCTTACCAAGGTGCTAACAACTGCATTACTACATTATTGACTGCCCGCAGAATGACCAGAATGTCGCCTATTCTTATTATTATATTGTAGCCGTTATTTCATAGCCGTAGTGGTCCAGTGGCGAGCAACATTGCCTGCCTTGCAGGAGGCGATGGTTCCATCCCCGACCAGGCCTTGAGTTTTTCGGAATTTATGTGCGATTTGTAACACCACTGGCTTTTCGGTGAAGGAAAACATCGTGAGGAAACCTGCATGCTTCAATTTCGATGCATGTATTTTACCCACTGTCCATTATAAGTGGCGACGGACTCACCCCCCGTAACACTGGACAGAGTTTCAGTACTACTAGTGAAACGTGGATGTTGTGAGGTTTCAGAATATCTCTGACGACTCCCTCACGACTATTAGTCGTGAGCATATGTTTATGCTTACAATTGTAATTTACAATGATAATTCAGGATATATTGCTGGTTACTTACGACGTTGTCCTAACTGTAACGTATTTCAAATGGTCATTGTAAATTACAATTCTCATGTTTATGAAATAGGCCCCGGGTCGTTTTGCGGATTTGGCTTTAAAATTAAGGTTCCAGTGCACACGGTACACGTGCTGTTGATGTTCTGTCGACAAGTAGATACTCGTGGCCGCTGCCTTGATCGATTACCATTTACATTAATAATAGTGGAAAGAGGCGAAGAAAGACGTCGATATGATTGATGACAGGTCCGTAATAAGTGATAGTTAACACAGGGTCAAAAACTTTTTTTATAATATAATTTTCATCCGTCAGCGACGCAAGAAATCGATGGACCCTATCGGTAGAAATACCGGTAGCTTATGGTTTTCGATACATTGATCGACGGCGATCGACAGTATGTCTATAAAAAGCACGATTTGTATAGGACACCGTTCACCACGTCTGACGACGCGAATGGATGCGGACGGCGTACTATACTAATTAATCATGCTTTTTGTAGTGACAAACCACCAATGGCCGTCGATCAATGTCGTAACCCTGATTGGATGAAGTCACAAACCCGGATAGGCAGTTTCAAGTCCCGACCGATACTAACATTTTCAATCAATCAATTATAATTCTTCTTTCAATCATTAATTACTTAAAGATTGGAAATGGAATATAAATATTGTCCTTGAATATATTATAAATCTAAATCAATTTTCCCCCTTATGGAGGATTTCTAAGGAATAATCCTAATGATCAGTAATGCGGTTAAGTTAAAACTTTCGACCCCCCTTAGAATACCTGGTTACACCCCCTTCCTTTACTTACGCACTATTATAGTACTCTGTGCTTATACACAAGCTACAAAATTGTTGTCAATTCATCGTCATATTGTTCACTCAACTAATTATATACCATATCGACCAAATTCAACACTCGGCCAATCAAACAATTTTCACATCTGAATAATTGAACACGTAATGATTGGCATTTTGTAATTGATAAATGACATGTGATACCTAGTATTTGAAAAACAGTCTTTGTTACACGGTTACTATTTAATTCAAATTTTGGGTTCTTACTACATTTCAAAACTAATAATCATAATGGTATTATGAACGCGAAGTGATCGCGAATTTGAGAATGAAATCATTTACTTAATAAGACCGTAATCGTAATTCGAGGACTAACTTTGATGTAACTTATGAATTAACTGTGAATGGATCGATTCATAAGTCGAAGATGGTCCTCGCATCGCAACTTTGTATGCGATCGCCACCAAACTAAAATACCACTGGAACACGTAGGCACGTGAAAACCGTAAATACTCTTAAGAGAAGTTTATTCCGAATGCGTAAATGCGCGCTGCATACAAACTTAGTCTGGTGATATTTTCAATACTAACCAATTAAACGCAATGACATTTTGCAGAAACATTCTAGGAACAAATCTCTATGCTTGTATCGTGTCCGATTTTCGTTAAAATATATAGTTTCAATGCTAGCATTAATTTAAGATTTGTATGAAAATCTTTGAGTCACTGTAACTTTAAAACTGTACATTTAAAAGAAAATCTGACACGATACAAGCATAGAGATTTGTTTCTATATTGTTTCTGCAAAATTGAATTGAGTTTAATCGGTTAGTATTGAAAATATCCCCAGACTTCGTTTGTATGGAGCGCGCCAACAGTAATACACCCTTGAGTTTTGATAGTTTGACCGAATGGCGATGTTACAACAATACACATCCTCATCCGAATCGGTTTAGTAGTTTTTGCGTTGATCAAACAAAAAGTTTGACATACAGAAAAAAAATATTATTACAAGTATTTAGAATTCTATCTTACTACCTTGGAATATATAGTCGGAAGCTTGTGTTTTATCTTCCATCATGGTCAAAGTATACAGGGACCTTCTTAATATACTGTCACTTTTTAAGGGGATAATCAGACCGTCAAACTGAACAACTTTCAATAAGGCGCCAAAAATACTGTTCCATACAGAACTCCAAACCTACTCGAGCCAAATGTATGGGACAGCGGTTTTTTTTCGCGATTTCGATGTTGGTCCCATAGAGAGAGTTGTTCAGTTTGATGTTCTGAACATCCCCTTAAAAACTGTCCGCATATTAAGAAGGAACCTGTGTAGACACTGACTGTCTAATCTTACAGAGTGATACTATGTAGAACGATATTCATATTTTATCAGTAGAAATCAGTAAGATTGTCGACATATCTCCGTAGATAATTTCCTCTCGTATTTAGGTTAAGGTGATGCTAGTTGTAACAAGGCTAGTTTGGAGAAGGCTGGGCCAATGTTTTATTTAAGAGGACTATTATAAGCTCAGTGGCGCCCTCATCAAATAATGATTTCTCAATAAAGAAGGTTTGGCTTCTAGACTACGCGGCGTAGCTTTGTTCGCTACGCGATGTAGCAGATACTACGCTACGCGACGTAGCCTACTACGCGAACCGTAGCCTAGACCGACAATCTATCTATACATATAATAAAATTGTTAAAGTGGCGTGGATGAACATTGAAGATATGTATTTGCAAAAAAATTATTAGAGGCGTTAAGGATACGTAATGGAATGCATTGAGATCATTTTTATAATATTTGTCTGCTTGTCTATCTGCATTCTGTCATCTGCTGTTTGTTTGTGCATGCAACACGCAAAAACTACTGAATCGATTTGAATGGGGTTTTTACAAAAGCATAGGACTTAGTTTGCATTAACATTTAGGCTTTATTTCATCGCAATCGGTTTATAATATACAATAAAAAGTTATGAGTATTTAAAGTCAGTCGTTTGCGCTACGAAGTCGCGGGCGTCGCTAGTAAATAAATAAATAACAAGAGTTATATATTACTTTTTAAATAACTCAACTAGAAAACAGAGTCCCATTTGTATGAAACGACAGATTTTGTACAAGGAACTTAAACAAATTACATTTACTTAATTTCTTTTTGTCTATAATCCAGTTATCGATTTTGGAGAAACGGGTTTCAGATTTTGTCTTCATTTAGACGGCCCAATAGTTCAGTTGGTAGTCAGCTGAATCCAGATATAATATGTATTCTATAACGCTGTCTAGTCACCATATTACAAGTCTGAATCAGATTCTGATACTTTGATTGGGAATAGATAATCTTTCTGACAATGTTTAAGATAATTAAATGGTTGACACCTTAAATAATTTACTAACATTTTAGTGATAATTCTAATTTTGTCTCAGCGCTCAACCTACCTACCACCTATATACAACGTGTTAACGCAAAACTAGAAAGTAGTTTGTTTAGAATGGAGAGCAGAATCGAATTATCATAGTTTCAACATAGGTAACTTTTTTCAAAATATTAAATAATTTGATTTTAAAATTTAAAATTTACTGAACTCGATCTCAACCCACCACTCTCACCCTACTAACTACTAAAACAAGATTCTTAAAATGTATCCATAAGCACGATATCGCTTTCATTAATTGCTGAAATGATAACAAATCATTTTTGCCTCAAAACTTAAAATGCGAATAACTTTAAATTTTAAGTATCTAAATAATGAAATTATTGTTTCAATCTAATTATTTTGCTATAAATCAGTTGGCGTGTATGAGGTTTTGCGCTTATTCATTAACACGTTGTATACCACCTATTTATAAACCCAATCTTCTCAACAGTGGAAATAGTACGAAAGGGAGTAATAACGCAAGTACGCAACTCGTCCATCGCCCCTGGCACGCTGGTGCGAGTGAAGCGAGGGGGCGCCGTGCCGGCTGACCTGGTGCTGCTCTGTGCCGCGGGGGCGGAGGGCAAGTGCTACGTGACCACCGCCAACCTCGACGGAGAGACCAACCTGAAGACGCTGCGGGTTCCGCCGCCGCTGGTTGGGTACACACCCGGTAGGTTCTTTAAACAGGCCTCGCTCAGGTTGCAGTTTAGGTATATACGAAAATGTATCTAATGACTCGGGCCTACAACCACCGCATGAGCAGTGACCTTGAGATGTCACAGTAAAATAATGCGAGATAGGTTTCGCTTTATTGCTGCGCAGTGAGAAAAGCTATTAAACAGGATGTAAAAAACACCCTATTAATACTTAAGAGTGTGCTTCAGACCATCAAACTGAACAACTTTCACTATGGAGCCAACTTCGAAATCGCGAAGAAAAAACCGCTGTCCCCCATAAGTACATTTGAGTGATACTGCAGTTTGCATGAAACAGCGGATTTTTTTTCGCTTTTTCGAAGTTGGCTCCTTAGTGAAAGATGTTCAATCTTAATTAAAATCTACATTCAAATTATTAATATAATCAATATTGTACTAAAAATTGTATAGTGAAGTTATTGTTTTTCGTCGTCGTTTTGATACTTTTATAGTTTATCCAGTTATTTAAAATAGTATTCAAGCATTGAGAAAGCATTTCTGAAAATGTGAGTTTAGCGTTATTTTCAAACGGTTTATTTACTGAGCAGTTAAAACTAAAATATATTTATGTAGTCAACTCCCCTATTGTATGGTCTGATGCCACAATAAACGCCTCGAAATTGAAGCATGTAGATTTCGTCATGATCATGCTTAAGTTCTTTGAAACGGATTACGACACTGATAAAATCCAGAATTACGAAAAACTGCCACCCCAATAGATCACCAATAATAATTATGATAACATGAAATGTCACTGAAACTTAATTATCTCTCCAGATATATTCCCGGCAGGCATGCGAATAGAAGTGCCCAACCCTGTCGCAGACCTGTACACGTTCTACGGTCGTCTGGAGATCCCCGGCCACGACAGTATGGCCGTCACGACCGACAACATGATGCTGAGGGGATCCAGGGTCAAGAATACCGAGTGGGCTATCGGCTGCGCTGTTTATACTGGTAACAGTTATATGGAATGGGGAGACAGTTCTCTCCCATATAGATTACAAATAGTCGATTATTTTTCTTTCGTGTTAGCATGAGCTTTATCGTATGACAGATGCTCATGTTGTAGTGGAAAAATTAACCAGTCAGCAATGGTCCTATAGAGGCTGACAGCCCAGGAAAGAGTAGATTAACGTTAAGTTACTGTACCAAACATAGTAAAATGCGTGCGTGCGTGCATGCATTCGTTCATGAGTGCGTGTGAGCGTATTTGCTCTGGGTGGGCAGTGGAGCGGGCGTGTTTGTGTGTGTGAAAAAACATAACACTCTTTCTGGCGCAGTTGGATTAGAAGTCTGAAACGGACGGCCACAACATTCTTATCTTCTTACCTTATTATGGGAGTTGGCAAGCCAGCAACATTTCGACCCAATGCCAATGGGATCTTTTGTATTTTAGAAATTTATTTTCTTCGTCCTACGAAAACATGTTAAATGAGCGAGGCTATACCGTTCATGGGGAAAACCCTGTAATCTCTCGGTTTTGGCCACAATATTGGCATGCATAGTAAAATGTGTCCTAGAATAACTAAATATTATGGATACAGATTAGCAATTTCACGTGATTAGCACTTTGATAATGAATTATCATTAATTAAGATTAGTGTAATCTTAACATCCGTACAAGTAAGAAACGTTTTCCATAGGTCTTACTATATGGAAGTCGACCCGTGATGTTACTTATCCACAAACTACAATCTCACCTAGAAAAACACTGCAAAAAAAACATATGTTCTCTTCTTTTTAAAACTTAACTTCATCTGCTTTTTAACACTGAACCTTCTTTCCAGGTGAAGAAACAAAACTGGCGCTCAACTCGAAATACAGCGGCATTAAATTTTCATCTTGCGAGTTAGCTGTCAACGGCTTCCTTGTTTTCTTCATCGGTATTTTGATCGTAGAGATGGGAGTCTCTTTGGCGGCTAAATTAATGATTGAACGACGCAATCTCGGTCATGAAGTCTATTTGGGGGATGGGACGTCGTGGCCGCCACCTTTTAGCAGCTTAATGCAAGATTTATTCTCGTTCCTGCTGCTCTATTATTATATAATACCTATGTCTCTTTATGTGACTATAGAGCTGTATAAGTTTATTGGTGAGTAAGTACATTTAAATACCGGGTGTAAGTGTAGACAGTTGCATTACTTTAAATGGTGAAACTGAGTAGCTTTTCTCATGGACATAAGGGAAATTCTCAACTTTTCATACAAACGTTCGATCAGCTTATAGATTTTAGGTAGTATGGCATGTCCACATTTTGTTTGCTCATCTCCTATAGGTTCTTTTAGGAAAGATGTTCAGTGTCATGAGTAGAATCACTCTTTAAAGTAATACAACTGCCTACACTAACACCCTGTATAACATTTTCTTTTCTAAGTACCTATATACTGTTCCTTTTTTATAAATTAACTTTAAAACGTTAGAAATATTAGAATATACTAAAAATATTGTTGTCTAGTCATCATAATACAAGTCCAGGCTAGATTCTGGTACTTTAAATGTGACAAGATATTTATTAAAAAATCATGTTGGTATCAGGATTTGAAACCTCGCATAACTAGGTATGAGATTAACGTTTTTATCGGTGTCGTGTGTGCATTCCGCTCAGTGGTTGAACATTTTGCTTCGGTTAGGTACTGCCAAATACCGCTAGGAACATCGTTCAATGTTTAATCTAAAAACCATTTAATTTTGATAAATTATTATTTGTTTGATTCCTTTTGTATTGATAAAAAGGGATATGGTTTTGTTTCGAAAACACGTCATCCACATAAAAATAAAGCAGTAATAAATGTGAGTCGTAATTTAATTTATAGGGAATATGGGTATTTGTTACGTTAAGATTACCTTCTCGAATTACTCTCTTATCTACAGGTGATCCGATAACATTGATCCGCTATGTAATCTGCTTTTATTTACCTTCATAACTGACTTGTATTTAGATATACTTGTCAATATACTTTAGTTTTATTATTGAACGTGAGTCGAATCAACATTTCTATACATTTTTGATGGGTCGTGTAATTCAGTGATTGTCGCACAGATTATTTAGTGCCAAATGAAATACCATAATCTATTCCAAACTTGTATTTTGATGACTAACATGATCTATGACTATGATAAACATCGATAAATATCCATGACTTAGGTACAGTCATATGTTCCCCTTTTGGGGTTCGTACCCGCTATCTTTGGCACAGCAAATAACTACAACCCGGTCACGTTATCTATGCATAAGTTTACATAAGTATGTTACTAACAAAATGAATAATGGTTATTTGAATAAATAATTTATTATTATTATATGCACCCGGCGTCGATATGTCATGTCGCCGCACTAGTACGGTGTGAAAAACAAACTAAAATGGTAATCGTACTGACGCGATAGGGGGATCGCGTGGAGGTGAAGGGGGAACCTAGATGCATCGAATTCCAACGAGGTGCAGACTTAGGGTTGAAACACATTGACACGGTTCATACAAAAAGCACGTTTAGTATGGGACATCGTCCGCATCCTCCGCCGTCGACGTGGTGAATGGCGCCGAACGCGCTTACTAATTGTGGTTTTTTGTACGGGTTCGCCGTCGGTCAATGTGTAGTAGTAGTCGCCGTAGTATAAAAGTTATTTCTTAAATTCAACAATGTTGCAGGTGCTCTGTTCATCGGGTGGGACGAGGAGCTCCGGTGCGAGGAGACGGGCATGCCGGCCATCGCCAACACCTCCGACCTGAACGAGGAGCTCGGCCAGGTCGAAGTGCTCTTCTCTGACAAGACCGGCACTCTCACCAAGAACCTAATGGTCTTCAAGGCTTGCACTATAAAAGGACAGGTTGGTACCATGTTTATAAGTCTTACCCAGTCTTACCGACGTACCTGCGTTGACAAATTTTAATAGAGCGCAAAATGATATCAATCAGGATGTGCCACGTTCGCGCGCCTAAATTCCCTTGCCGCTATTTGCTCATTATTTTCGCGCGCTTGTCGCCGGCGAAGCGTCCGTGAGTCTGTTATTAGACTCAGAGCGAGATAGAGAAAGATTTAGTAGTATTCGATTTTACACCACATAAAAGAAGAAAGGTGGTTTTACTTGGCTCAAGCAATAATCCTAAGTTAATATAAGTTTGTAATTAATTTTAAATTTAGTCTTCTTTCTCGCTAGGTGTACGAGGAAAGAGATGGCAGATTGTATGACGTGGAGAAGTTTGATGAACCGGTTGATACTGGTCAGGTCAGTATTTTTCTTTTATTTCTTCACAATATATCAAATTTATTTAGTAAGCACTTGAAAAGGTTGAAGTTGTCTTATCCGTAGGTAAAGCATGCCGCCCCCGAGAAAGCGAGAAAGATTGAAATGTGCCTCATGCCAAAATAAGGGAGCATGACTGATTTCTTGTTTTGTCGCTTTTTCGGTCGTGGCATGCTAAACCTACAGACCCTCAAGACACTTGTCTAACTCTCTCACGTGACTCAAACAAAAATTTTCACTTTAAAGCTTAATGTTTCGCTAACGGATCCCTAAATGGAAAAATTGATTTCTCACCCCCACAATATTTTTAAAAGACCTATCCAACGATACCCCACACCATGGGATAGACGCGAAAATAAATATTGCATCCTCACTTTTCGTGTAGGGGAGGTACCCTTACAACAATATTTTTCAAGGTTTTATTTTACCACTTTGTCGGCGTGATAAATATGTATGTACCCATGTCAAAATACAGCTTTCTAGTACTAAGCGTCTCGGAGCTAGGCCGCGGACGGACGGACAGACATGGCGAAACTATAAGTGTTCCTTGTTGACTACGGAACCCTAAAAAGGAGATCGCTACCTTATTGCTGTCCTTATCGACGTAACCACATTTTTGTACTACGCCCACTGACCAAGAAATGATATAAATTGTATGCAATTTCATGACTATCGCTAACTCATACGCGGTTACACTGACATTTTGTCTACTAGCGCAAGTAACATTTCTCGGTCACCGTCGTAGCTAAATTTTCTAGTAAATGTATTCTTTGGTTCATTTCATTTCTTTTCGTTTCTATTTCAGACAGACATCAAATTTTTCTTCACGATCCTCGCAATCTGTCATGCTGTACAAATTTCGAACGAAGACATGAAAAAGTTAAGCGCGAGACTGTCCACCGCCAAATTCCAGTTCGCGAACTTTTTAAAAAAGAAAAAATTAAAACCTCCGAACGGGTCCGTAGAAAATTCCACTTGGAATTCAATTGCTGATGGCACTGAGAATAAACTGGATTACCAGGCCAGCAGTCCCGATGAGAAGGCGTTGGTCGAAGCAGCCGATCGGGCAGGGGTGAGGTTTCTGGGGGAAGAGGGTAATAATTTGTTGGTTAAGATTGGCGAGCAAACCGAAATGTATGAGAGATTACAGGCGATTGATTTTACGTCTGAGAGGAAACGGATGTCGGTTATTGTTAGGGATAAGGATGGCAAGGTAAGTCCCACTGATATAAAAAAATATGTTTTATTGTAATTTAAAAATTGTTGGTATCTGTAATAGGGGACCGGACAACTAGTCAAATTAGCAACTCTTAATCGAACGTCAAAACGCGCGCTATGTATAAAAATTTACTAAGCCCCACTTGCGTCAACCTGGGTTAGAAAATAACTCCAGATTAAGATGGTAATTTACTATTTTTAGTACCTATAGCAGAAAATCCGAGTTAGGTATTTAACCCAGAGTTAATTGCTAACCCAGGTTGGCGCAAGTGGGGCTAAATCTACTAACAAGTGACGTCATCAACATTTAATAACTTTTTATAGTTCATCTTGTTATAACAAAATTTTATTCAAGCTAAAGAATTACTGACAATGGGAGTTTAGTGTTTTTTTTTACTAAGAAGATAAAAGTAAAATATGTTTTATGCAGTCCGCTCCTCTATTTACAGGAGCTGGGTACATCAGGTCATGTCAGTAACTAGCCCCTTTACTACGAAACGATAACTGCGTCTAATATATCGCTAAATTCCCTACATTTAACAAAGCATGAAGGACTTTTAAAACCTGCTAACATCACCATGTACACACGGCGACACATCAAGCGATGCAAAACCAAAATAAGCTGGCCGCGCGTAGGTAGAGTAATGTATAACGTGGCGCGGCTAGCTTATGTTTGTTTTGCGTAGCTTGATGTGTCGCCGTGTGTACTTAATACTCATTTTTTACAAATAAATGATCATTATCTTTGAAAGTATCGTTTTCGAAAATTGGATAACAAAATATTCGTTCTCGATGACCCGCTTTGCCAGGTCTGGCACTGACAAAAAATTGGTACGATATTTAACTTTCTATTGAAAGCAAGTTGTTTTAAATCGCTTTGGAAATCAGCTTGTTTAATTAAACAATACCTTAATTTCAGATATGGCTCTTCTGCAAGGGTGCAGAGAGTTCAGTGTTCCCCATCTGCAAGGACAGCGCGCTGATAGAAGAGACCGATCGTGATATAAACTCCTTCGCTAACAGGGGTCTAAGGACGCTGGCCGTCGCATATAGAGAGATCTCTGAGGCGGAGTACGTTAGGATTAGTGAATGTAAATGATTTATATTTTTAGGGTTATAGTTTCGTCTATACTGTCTGTTCGTATGTCCCACTTTAACAACTTTCTCATTTTTGTACCTATTAAAATAAAAATTATACTATTGAATCAAAGGCATGTAGACAGAACCTCATAATCAGTGGTGTCATGGCTCTATGACAGAGTCTTATCGTGCGCATCTATCGCGCCTTTTAATCTCGTTCGTTCGCGCGCAAAAAGCAAGAGAGCTAAGGTGCGATAGCTTTATATCGAGCTGCCATGCTACGGCCGCAGACCCGCATACCCTGTTTGACCCGCCTGTTCACAAAGCAAACTCTATAGTATCACAACAAATAATAAAAACCGGCCAAGTGTGAGTCGGTATCGTGTTAAAGGTGCAGGAAAAAATAAATAGTTATGCTGTGTAGTGGTGTGGTACGGAACCCTCGGTACGCGAGTAGTCCGACTCGCACTTGACCGTTTTTATTTATTTCTGTTACAGTACTATTTAACTATTGTGAGATCGTAAGGGTGTGCTTGGGGTGTGACCTAACTTAAAAGTCTTTGTTCACAGCAATAAAACGGCTAGACGGCAAAAGTGCGGAAGAGTTACAAAAAGTAACCCAACAATACAGAATGTTGGAGCATCAGTTGAACTTGGTAGGAGCGACGGGCGTCGAGGATAGTCTGCAAGATGACGTCGCAGACACGCTAGCCTCCCTGAGGAGAGCCGGCGTCAAGACGTGGGTGCTGACCGGCGATAAGGTACCTTTTGTTATTATATGGAGCTACGTCGAATGATAATCTATACGACGACATCGTCGACACGCTGGCCTCTCTGGCCTCCCTGAGGAGGGCCGGCGTCAGGACGTGGGTGCTGACCGGCGACAAGGTACCTTTCGTTATTATATGGAGCTACGTCGAGGCTAGTACAACTACAAGACGTAGCCAACACGCTGGCCTCCTTGAGGAAAGCCGGCGTCAGGACGTGGGTGCTGACCGGCGATAAGGTGCCTTTTATATGAGTGACAAACATCCGAACATTCTCATTTATTGGCTATGTGCGAAGTGGTCATGGGAACTGACAAATCGATCGCAGCGCCCGGGGTGGCAGAAATGTGTACTTTTGTTGGACAAGCTGTGTAAAATATGCTTGAATCTATGCAAATCCGCACACTAATTCAACACGAAATCTCCAAAACTGTAAAGACTACAAACTTAAAATTTGGCATGGATGTTTCTATTGGCATCTAGGTGCTCACTTAAAAAGGTTTTTTGTAATTTTATCTCCAAAGGTGTAAAAACCGGGATAAGGATAAGTTTGTACGGAAATTGGCACTGCAAATATCGTGGATTCTAGCAAATTGGTATTTTAAACTTTTTAATATCGATAATGTTGCTAATTTCTTTAGTTTTTACATTATTTTATTAAAAAATAGCAAACTTTTAACTAACATGTTACTTGAAATAATTCACGGCGGTCCGACACCGCTAGGGGCGCTAGTGTTATGCACATAGCCAATACTGGAATTGAGTATTGCGCGTATGTATGGTCTGGCAGCGGAATGAGTAGGTTATTAAAGCGTTGCAATTTATCGTCTTCCAAGGAAGGAATGTGCCCAACGGAAAGGAAAGGACCGTCGCTTTTTTAATTTGTGCATACAATACACGCATCAAAATTGAAGCATGAAGATCTCATCACGATATTTTCCTTCGATGTTAAGCGTTTGTGTTTTTGTATGGTAAGATAATTAAAATTAGTTATTTAATTGCAGGTAGAAACAGCAGTAAACGTAGCCCAATCCTGCGCACATATATCAGAGAACGACCGTAGAATGTTCCTCATAGGCATCGACAACGACACAGCGTTACAGGCCCACCTAGCTGAATGTACGCGCATTGTACAGGAGCCGAGCTACCGAGACCTGACGCTGATAGTAGACGGGACCAGTATGTCGAGTATACTGCACACCTCGACCGCGCCGGTCTTCGTAGATATATCTATGAAATGCAACGCTGTGCTGTGCTGTCGGTTGTCGCCGATACAGAAGGCTGAAGTAAGTGGAACAATTTTACCTCTTGGTAGGCTATTGTGTATGTTTCCGATTATATCGATACAAACTGGCAAAATGTCAGGTGCCTGAAGAGGCCCCGAAAGTCTATCCTTTAGTATTACAAATACGAGCTTTTTTACATGTATTTAGCAGATTTTTACTTGAAGTGAGGGAGGCCCCGCCATATGCTTTTGCCAGGGGCCTCACACGGTGTAATATCGCCGCTGCATGCGATAGACACGTCAAGCTCTACTACAGTGGAATTGTTGTTTGCAGATAGTAAAATTAATAAAGAATAGTCCGGAGCACCCGATCACGGCTGCTATCGGCGACGGAGCGAACGATATCTCGATGATACAGGAGGCTCACGTCGGCTTCGGCATCTTCGGCAAAGAGGGCCATCAAGCTGCCAGGTATTTTAATTCATCTACTGTCAGGCGTGAAAGGGCTGTCCAACACAACGTCAAATCAGCAACTCTTAATCGAACGTCAAAATGCGGGATTTGTATGAAAAATTTTACTAAATAATCAATAGTAACGTTATTGTTTTTCGTCGTCGAGTCGATACTTTTTATAGTTTCAAGCTACAGAATTACTGTGAGTTTAGCATTATTTTCAAACGATTGCTATTACCTGGGCACTTGAAAAAATTTAATAGCGCGTGAAATGTTACTGAACAATCAGGATGTGCCACGTTCGCGCACGTAATATCCCTTGTCGCTATTTGCTAGTAATTTTCCCGCGCTTGTCGCCGACTATTCGACTTAGAGTGAGATACAGAAAGATTAAGTTGCACCAGAATTTGCACCCTTTGACTACCGCGCATGATTGTTTTCTAATAAACCTTATGATACAATGTTTTCCATTCTGTACGCTATTGCACTAGTTACTTTATATAATCGTTTTGTAGTACAAATAAGTTGTAAGTAGTGAAAGTAAGTACCTGTATTTCTCAATTACAAGCGAATTGTATTCTTTTTTGGGAAATAAATGTCTTAAACCGTATAACTAAACAATTTCGGGTCTTGACGGAGGACTCTGGTCTGGTCTGCGCTTAACGTAGATTGACGAGCGGCCTAATTTTCCTGGTCTTACTGTACTAACTTATTTCTTGTTTTCAGGTCAGCAGATTTCGCATTTACAAAGTTCTCAATGATAAAGAAAGTGCTACTAGTGATGGGACACTGGTACTACCAGCGATTAGCTACTCTCATACATTATTTCTTTTATAAGAATCTAGTCCTTGGAAATATTATGGTAAGCATTTATTTATTAATAAAATAAGGCGCGGTTTATACAGAAGAGACGTGTGGCGGTGGCGGATAGTCAAAGTAACACAATTATAAACCTTATAGTACGTAGCATAGCGTCGTTTGGAGAATTACGCCCGCGCCTCCAGGCGACGTCACCTGGAGGCGCGATTTTCCTTCACGACAAAAACGACGCTGTGCTACGTACTATAAGGTTTATATTGTGTTACTAAGATTTTCCGCCACCGCTACACGTCTCTTCTGTATCGTGGCTAACACGGCTATGACTGTTGAACATGTTATCTTCTACTTCCACTGTGACAAAAGAGAAGTCTGTGAGATATGTGTTGATAGCTACACGCCGTCCTTGGACAAACCGGCTCGGCTAGTGGACAATCTATGAGCGAACGCGTTCAAGAGTCACGCTGCAACTTTGTTCACGACTTCGCGAGGGTTTGTCTGTTAGCATTCGAGCTAACCACGAGGCTCCGTCATTTTGTCTCAAAAGGATACCTTATTATTACGATACTCCCAAATCCAACTCGACATCCGCAGAAATACACTGCTGGACGCAAGCAAACATCCATTATTAGGTACATAAACAATTTTCTGTGTATATGCCTCAAAGCTAAATTTTTATGATTTATTAATATTATAATGATGTTGTTGAGTACAAATAATAATGTTGTCCACAGCTGTTCTTTCAAATACAAAGTATGTTCTCAACGCAGTCGATCTTCGACTCTATGTTCCTGACGTTGTTCAACCTCATTTTCTCATCCGCGCCGTGTCTGCTGCTATCTGTCACCGAACAGCGATGGCCTGGCAACTTGTTGTTAAAGTTAGTATTCACACAATACAGAGCATGATCTCAGCGCAGTCTATCTTCGACTCTATGTTCCTGTTGTTCAACCTCGTGCCTGCTGCTGTAGGTCACAGAACAGCGGTGGCCTTGCAACTTGCTGTTAAAGTTAGTATTCACACAATACAGAGCATGCTCTCAACACAGTCGATCTTCGACTCTATGTTCGTGACGTTGTTCAACTTCGTGTTCTCATCTGTGCCTGCTGCTGTCAACTTGAAGGTGTTTGATTTTAGGGAAGGTAGGGGTAGATGGGGAAGGGTTATATCCCCTTTAAAAAGAGGGGATTCGGAACCTTATAGTTTTCGAAATAAGAATTTATTTGTTTAGCTAAGAGCCGTATCACATAAGCGATTTATGAGCGTAGGCATCGACGGAACGATTTCGCCGCGACATCGCCGCGATCATTTAGTGTCGAGGCGGAATCGCGGTGATAACGTTCATTAACAATCGCGGCGATTCATTTACGACGTCGCGGAAGTGATATGGTTCTAACAGCTTAAAGCTTGATGTGTGTATTGTTTTTGCAAAGACGAGTCAGTTTTTAAAAGAGTTGACTTTTGTTCTTCAGGAACCCGACGCTATACAGAGAGATAACTAAGAACAAGCTGATGACGTGGAGGCCCTTCGTTACGTGGTGCTTCGCCGCAGTGTACCACTCGATAGTTATATACACGTTCACGATGCTGACCGTCCGGCAGTCAGTCATCAACAGCGACGCCAAGACCGTTGATCTATGGTATGTATTCATTTGACTACATTCAACAACTGACACTTTGAGTATATAGCGAATGGAGCTTGTTGCGAGTAATAATGGCAACATTAACATAATACGGAGTAAAGTGTTAAGTGTTAATTTTAAGATGCCATGTGGCAACATTTTTCTGTCATGCTCTCTTCCTTCCGGTGATCTGAACTGAAATACAGCCTTTGAAGATTCCTTCTGGTTTTTATTTATATTAAGTGCATCGCGGACTCCAGCTCCTACCAACAACACCACATACAGTCCATCAAACAGAGCTGTCATAGCCCTCATTCACCGAATACATTTTTGTGACACTTTTAGCGGGGGGCGAGGAAGACGACGAGAAAGCACACTACGACATATTTAAAACACGCACAAACACAACGCTTCATACTGATACAAACAAACACATCTAAAAGCGACACCATAAACAAAACGACTTGTACTGCGTGCGTACCTCTGTACTACTGTTACTTTCTATCGTTTTTTTCTCGCAACGTAACTAAATAGTTAATAAGAATACTCACATATGATAGGAAACGCCATGTTCATGCATATTTGAAGTGGCAGATCGCCTTTTACATTGCAAAACTACACATTTTTCTGGGAGCACTATCTTGCGACACGAAACGATACCGAATAGTAGCGGACGAGCGTGAACTAGTTTTATATAACGCACGTGGACAAAAATGGCCACGTACTTTGGCAGAGGGGAACGCCTGTCGTTAACAGCTCCATTTGCTATATACTCAAAGAACTGACATTGATATGACAAGGCTTCGTTACGTGTTGCTTCGCCGCAGTGTGTACTCGATAGTTATACAGGGTCCTTAATATGCTGGCGGTTTATGATCAGACCATCCAATTGAATTGGGACCAACATCGAAATTGCGAATAAAAATCAGTTGTTCTATACCTATATAATACTACAATCCTACTCGACCGAAATGGACGGGGATAGATATTTTTTTCGCGATTTCGATTTTGGTCCCATAGAGAAAGTTGTTCAGTATGATGGTCTGATTATCCCCTTAAAAAAACGTCAGCATATTAAGTTGGACCATTTTGTTTTTGATATTTTGTATTATTGATCTATCGTAAAAAAGGTAACAACAAACGTGAAACTTTATGTGATTATAGTACAAAATCTACAGTTAAACGAATAATGAAAATCGGCAAAGTGTGAGTCGCTAAGCATCCCGAAGGAAATATTAAGTTGTACGGATCCAACTCGCACTTGGCCGGTTTTTTATACCTACAGCGTGTAGTGAGCTAAACCTGTCCTAAATAAATATTATGCAATTACAGGAGTTTCGGAGCGACTCTATTCCACTTCCTAGTCCTGATTACGAGTCTAAAGCTGTGGCTGCAGGCTCGCTACCACACCCTCGCGTTCGTCGCCTCCACCGCGCTCTCTGTGCTGAGCTGCATGCTCTTCAACACCCTGTATTCTATGCTGTACCTGTAAGTACTAGTTGATGATGATTGGCACGATGTTCTGCGGCTCTATTCCACTTCCTAGTCCTGATCACGAGTCTAAAGCTGTGGCTGCAGGCTCGCTACCACACCCTCGCGTTCGTCGCCTCCACCGCGCTCTCTGTGCTGAGCTGCATGCTCTTCAACACCTTGCATTCTATGCTGTACCTGTAAGTACTGGCTGATGATGATTGGCACGATGTTCTGCGGCTCTATTCCACTTCCTAGTCCTGATCACGAGTCTAAAGCTGTGGCTGCAGGCTCGCTACCACACCCTCGCGTTCGTCGCCTCCACCGCGCTCTCTGTGCTGAGCTGCATGCTCTTCAACACCTTGCATTCTATGCTGTACCTGTAAGTACTGGCTGATGATGATTGGCACGATGTTCTGCGGCTCTATTCCACTTCCTAGTCCTGATCACGAGTCTAAAGCTGTGGCTGCAGGCTCGCTACCACACCCTCGCGTTCGTCGCCTCCACCGCGCTCTCTGTGCTGAGCTGCATGCTCTTCAACACCTTGCATTCTATGCTGTACCTGTAAGTACTGGCTGATGATGATTGGCACGATGTTCTGCGGCTCTATTCCACTTCCTAGTCCTGATCACGAGTCTAAAGCTGTGGCTGCAGGCTCGCTACCACACCCTCGCGTTCGTCGCCTCCACCGCGCTCTCTGTGCTGAGCTGCATGCTCTTCAACACCTTGCATTCTATGCTGTACCTGTAAGTACTGGCTGATGATGATTGGCACGATGTTCTGCGGCTCTATTCCACTTCCTAGTCCTGATCACGAGTCTAAAGCTGTGGCTGCAGGCTCGCTACCACACCCTCGCGTTCGTCGCCTCCACCGCGCTCTCTGTGCTGAGCTGCATGCTCTTCAACACCCTGTATTCTATGCTGTACCTGTAAGTACTAGTTGATGATGATTGGCACGATGTTCTGCGGCTCTATTCCACTTCCTAGTCCTGATCACGAGTCTAAAGCTGTGGCTGCAGGCTCGCTACCACACCCTCGCGTTCGTCGCCTCCACCGCGCTCTCTGTGCTGAGCTGCATGCTCTTCAACACCTTGCATTCTATGCTGTACCTGTAAGTACTGGCTGATGATGATTGGCACGATGTTCTGCGGCTCTATTCCACTTCCTAGTCCTGATCACGAGTCTAAAGCTGTGGCTGCAGGCTCGCTACCACACCCTCGCGTTCGTCGCCTCCACCGCGCTCTCTGTGCTGAGCTGCATGCTCTTCAACACCTTGTATTCTATGCTTTATTTGTAAGTACTACCTGATGATGATTGGCACGATGTTCTGCGGCTCTATTCGGACATTCGATCTTAGATTTATCATAAACGTTTTGTTTCAATGTGTCAACAATAAGTTCCGATAAAAATGATCCCGATATAGGGTGTAAATTTAAATACGTTATACAACGTGTTAATGAATAAACGCAAAACTAGAAAGTAGTTTATTTAGAATCGAGAGCAGAATCGAATTATCATGTTTTAAACATAGGTAATCTTTTTCAAAAGATTAAATAATTTCTTTGTAAAATTTAAATTTACTTAAATCGATCTCAACCCACCGCACAGGCACACTCACCCTACTTACTACCAAATTCTTAAAATGTATCCATGAGCACGTTAGCGCTTTCATTCATTGCTGAAATGATAACAAATCATTTTTGCCTGAAAACTTTAAACTATCAAAATAATGAAATTATTGTTTCAATCTAAGGATTTTATTATAAATCAGTTGGGGTGTATGAGGTTTTGCGCTTATTCATTAACACTTTGTATACTTTCTATATGGAGCCAACATCGAAATGGCGAAAAAAAAAAATTTTTCCTCTTGACCCAAATGCATGGAACCGTTTTTTTTTTAATTTTAACGTTGGTACTGGTAAGGGAGTGTTTAAGAGCAATATCGACCGATAAGCGTATTAAAATTGTCTCGTCTTTCTGTCTAGCTCCACTATACGCATATAGCTCTCTCTCTTCCACAATGCTAATCCGCGAGTTTCCAAATAGTCAAATTAACAACTCTTTATCAAACGTCAAAACGCGTGCTTTGTATGAAATATTGTACTAAAAATTGAATAGTGACGTCATTGTTTTTCGTCGTCGTTTTGATACTTTTATAGTTTATCCAGTTATTAAAAATAGTATTCAAGCAACAGCATTACTGAAAATGTGAGTTTAGCGTTATTTTCAAACGGTTTATTTACTGAGCAGTTAAAACTAAAATATATTTTATGTAGTCAACTCCCCTATTTATACTTATACGATATAGTACGAAGTACTAAAACATGTTTATTTTACAGGCAAATAGACGGTGACGTACTTGGTACATACATCCGACTCCTCGCGTCTCCAACATTCTGGTTCCTAAACATTCTCGTCATCATCGCCACTCTGCTACCCGACTACTGCGTCAGACTGATCTCTGACAAGTGGGGTACGAGACTAAAGAACACCAGCGAAGCGATGCCATCAATATTCACTACAAGGCTGTGATAAATAGGGTCTATTTTTAAATAACAGGGTTTCTTCCCCTGAACGGAATTGGCTTGTAGGGTGAAGAAATAAATACGTAGGAGCTAATACAAAAGATCCCATTGGATCGAAGTATTGCTGGCTTTTGCCAGCCCCAATAATAAGATAAGAATAATGACAGGCATGCGCCCTGGGGAGTTAGACTATCACCTTCCAGAGATAAAAACAATAATTGCATTCACATATGCTCATGACCTACTGCATGAGTCACCTTAACCTTACTCCTATGCGGGTGACCCACAAGGTGAGCCATTTTAATCGTTTTACCGTTACGACTGTGCGCACGACCTACGAGGGGGGTCAACCTTAGCACTGCGCGAGGGTCATGATTTTGAGCTTAGCAGCGAAAGAGTTAACAAACAACAACTAAAGAAAAAGATCAAATGAAACAACATCATATACATAGCAATATACAACCACAGAGTACTATAATATGGATACAACGAAGTAGCATGGATGCGGATGGCGAAGGATCGATTTTTATGTATTTAAGTCTCTGAAAGAGGCCTGAGTTGAAAGACAAGCTAAGAGGTAGAGAGGTCGTCGATGAGGATGATGTGTGATATTTAATGTGAAAACTAATTATGTAACTCTTAAGCAATAACGGCTATTCAAATTCTAATGGCAGGGATAGTGATAATTATAACATACGATTGCTATTTATAATGACGCCAGGCAGTGAACCGTCACTCGCGTTTGACAGCGGCAACAAGTTCCTACGGTGCCGCGTATCGCATGTGATACAGGCGGTCGCGCATTGACATAATGCGCATTTTGTTCTTCGTTCCTGAAGAGAAAAGTTAGAAATTCGAAAAAGCGCGTGAAGTCGGGAGACGGCGGTAATGTTACAGTACGACCAGGAAAATAATTTACCTCGTTAATCTTCGTTTGCGCAGTCCCCCGATAAAACTCGAAGTCGTTTAGTAATGAAAGGGTGCAGTCGGATAGCAGCGAGAAGGGCGCGATAACAATGAGCCAATCGTGGCAAGGGACTGAAGGTCACATCCTGATTGATCAATATAATTTCGTGCGTTATTAAAATTTGTCAACTGCGCAAGTACATCGGGGGGGTAGACCTGTGCTCAGCAATGGGACGTATTTAGGCTGTGATTATGATGATAGAGATGATGAGACAAGAATATACAGGGTGTAAACTGAAATGCCTAACATATTAAAGGTGCATCAGACCATTAAACTGAACAGCTTTCACTACGTTGTTCAGTTTGATGGTGTACTTTACACCCTGTTTAACTGAAAAACAAACGTGCCTTCAAAGTTACAGGGTTTGTACATACAGTAAGTAGCAATAATTGTTTACCTTCAATGATGGAGTGTTCCATCACGTAGTATTCCATAAAGAAAATAAGGAAAAATAACGGTTAGAAAATATTAAATATCCTTTGATTAAATTAAAACAGGAAGATAGGTGACTGGCCTACAGCGCATGGACCGCGTAAATTGAGCCACCGTCGCCTAATTTCCTTAGTCGTAATATGAGTGACATTGTGTGATTGAGATACTTTTTTTATTTCATGTGGAATAAAGGTGCCACAATGCCTTCGTGTGCTTTTACTAGGTGTACAAATCATTCAAAAAGAAAAACAAATCACACGGCATTACTTTTCACTCCATCTTTCGATTACGTAATACAAGAATGTCATCTATCTTCCTATTTTAAATTAATCAAAGTAAAAATCACCTATTGCGTTTAATATTTCCGTAGACTTTGTCTCTCTAAAATGTAAATTACAATGATAAATAATAATACTATAATTTTAGTTACAAATACAATAGTCTCGACTATTTTTGAAACAGAACTATTTTTTTATCAAACCCTAAATAGGTAGGTAGTTAGAATGATAATCAAGGGTCCAAAGTACAAAAATATACTTATGAATTTGAGTTAGGTGCTTGTGTATGTAGTAGGTACCAATGATTTAAGATTTTTAAAATTTAGATTACTAGTCAATAAATACTACATTGAATATAGCACAATATTATGTCGATTTTATTATAAGTATTTTAATTGTAACAAATACAATTGTGATTTAGATTTTAAATAAGTTCTTATTTAAAGTTTTTTTTTTTCAAAATTATTTGTAATTTATTTCTTTGTAAATAACTAAATATTTTTATGCAAAATACCTACCTGAGGTACAGTCGCCTGCACCTTCAGTATGCAGGTAAATAGCAATATGTGGACAGAGTGAGAAGAGTAGGAAATGTATGCCTCAAGTTGCAGGCGACTGTACCTAGTCTAATTTTGACGATGTAGTTAGAAATAAATATTGTAAATATAGGCTAAGGACAAAAATAATAAAATACGGAACTTATTTTTATAAGTACAGCTGTTAAGTAAATTAAATAAACGATTGAAATTATGAAAGTCTATTGATTATTTTCAAAAAATCTAAGTAACAACTAGTTTTTATTAATAGGTACTTATGTCACAGAATAAATACTAGTACTAAGCGTACAGAAGAATCACTTCGAAAACGAATTTAAATAAATATCGACTCTCCGCACGGCAATAAGGTGTAAAGTTATTAAGTTGGATAAATCCCACCTATCCCTGCCCCCTGGATACGTGCCTGTAAATAGACAATACCTATTTCCAGCTTCCTGGTTTGTAATCATTGTTTTAGAAGATTAAATACCTGTAGGTACTGCCTGTATGTAAAGGCTTAGAACTTGTCTAAGGCCAAGATTCAGAGACGATTTTTTTGTCTTAGTTCGAAGTAGGGCGAAAATGTATGGATTTTGACATACGGGAGTTCGAATTATGACTTAAAAATCGTCTCTGAGTCTCGGCCTTAGTTCGAACTAAATAGGGCGAAAATATATGGATTTTGACATACGGGAGTTCGAACTATGATAAAAAACTCAAGCACTATTTGTGCAACAAATGGTGCTTGAATATCGACGAAAAAAACACACCCGTGTCAGCTGTTTTTGACATAATAAAAAAATCTAAATTGTCAACAAAAGCATGCGATTATAATATTAAGAACTTTAAAAACTATTTTTGTGAATTAATCACCCAAATATTTGTTGTTGGTTTTTAAAAGATTCAGTAATTAAAGTTCGAGACTCAAAAAATACCGGTTTAGCATCATGGCTTTGATGAAAGCAAGAGAGGTGCCCAAAGATGCCGTAGCTATGGATGAAATGGAAGCTACCACTTACGTATGGGATATCGTTGAAAACTGGGATTCTATTGCTGATACGTAAGTAGTTTTTGAGACTATTAGCATAATATCTTATAGACATTTTGAGAATTCATTTAAGTGCAGAGGTTAGGTTAGGTTATGGAAGCAGACTTTTTAGGGTTCCGTACCCAAAGGGTGAAAACGGAATCCTATTCATAAGACGCTGTCCGTCCATCCGTCCGTCTGTCCTACCACCTATTTAGGGCTGTAACTTTCGTAATAACTAGACAGTTGAAATTTTCACAGCATGTGATTTATTATGGCGGATTGGCTAACATATAGTAAATATGTCAAAAAGTTATAAATTAAGGGAATAAAAGAACATCCTCATACAAGAAATTAGTTTTCATCAACGTTTTTTCTTTTCACTCTACCGTAAACACGGAAATACTTACAAACGTCAAACTTGCTGTGATTATAGAGCAAACTCTACAGTATAAAAATAAATAATAAAAACTGGCCAAGTGTGAGTCGGTCTCGCGGTAACGGTCCTGGAAAAAACAAAACTTTGTTGTAAGTTAATATGTTGTGACTTGTGTGGTGGTGTGGTACGGAACCCTCGTTGCGTGAATTGCCCGACTCGCACTTGACCGGTTTGTTTATTAAATGTTAAATCCTCAAGAAGCATGTCTCGTTTCTAGTTATTCTCTTTCTACGCTAGAAACCAATTATTTTACAGATAAATTTTTTAAGCACACATTTGTAGAATAGATAGGCCCATTTTTATGCAACAATATTCAGAATTCAGATCCTGGTTCGGCATCCATTACCCGATGTACACTCTATATTTTTAAAATGTAGCAAACAAAGCAATCAATGGATGCCAAATCAGGCTCTGAATTCACGTTATTGAATACATGTTATTTTCCAATTTTACAGATGGGCACTCCGCTATGCCCCTGCCGTCTTGGGCGGCATAAATGCAGTGTCAGGAATCCTGATAAACAAACATTTTAGGGACAAGTTGAAACTGGGCACCTACGGTTACATGTCGTCTGTTATACCCATATCTGTCATGCCTGGTATACTGACAGCTTTGTTTCATAGGCATGTGAGTATATTTGTAACTAAGCTGAAAAAATTTATACCAATAATTATTTGCTTGTTTGTGCACACAACAAAAAATTACTAAATAAACCAGCATTGATAACAGGGCTGTTGTGTAAGTTTCTGATGAAGTATACAGGGTGTAAGTAAAAGTATCATTAACCTTTAAACCACATACTCTAACCATCAAACTGAACAAATTTCAGACAATGGATATTATGATCACAGAATAAAAATATTACTTAAAAATTGCCTAGTACAGTCATAATATGTTACCGATCTTGTAAACCATACAGGGTGTAAGTAAAATAATGGGTAGAGCCCATCAAACTGAACAACTTTTACTATGGGAGCAAACCTGTCAGAACAAAAAAAAAACTTCTGTCGTCCCATATTAAACTGCAATACCTACTCGATTCAAACATATGGGACAGCAGATATTGATGATTTGATGGGCTCTACCCATCAAACTATATGTGGTTTGAAGGTTAATCATACTTTTACTTACACCCTGTATAGTGTACAAGATCGGTAACATAATATTTTGATTCTATGATCATAATATCCACTGTCTGAAATTAATGAACAAAATATAAAGAACTTCAGTGAATCAATGATGTGTTTATTCATGGATTATTTTCTCATTGGTTGTTTTAATCAAGTTTAGGGTATAATGCGACTGGTATGTAGATGCCTATAACAGTCCCTAAACAACAATAATAAAACTTAGGAAGCAGAACCGCATGAACTGCCGATTGAATTGGGTAGTTACACAATAAGACCTCTGATTTACTATTTTTCAAGGGGAGGGTCATTTGGTATGGGAAGACATAAGCATAAGCATATGCTCACGACTATAGTCCCCGAGGGGGTAGTCAGAGATATTCTGAAACCTCAGAACATCCACGTTTCACCAGTAGTACCAAAACTCTGTCCAATGTGACAGGGGGTGAGCCCGTCACCACTTATAATGGACAGTGGGTACAATACATGCCTCGAAATTGAAGCATGCAGGTTTCCTCACGATGTTTTCCTTCACTGAAAAGCCAGTGGTGTTACAAATCGCACATAAATTCCGAAAAACTCATTGGTACGAGTCGACCTGGACGGGGATCGAACCTTCGCCTCCTGTATGGCAGGCAAGGTTACTCGCCACTGGACCACCACAGCTTTTTTACGGGAAGGGCACATTATTATCATACTTGTCACACATTTTACATGCAATATAAATATGTTTTATTCCAGATGGTATCAACAGGCATGCTTCTTATGAAGGATCAAGCTTGCCCAGTGTGCTATGAAGTGAAATCTTCAATCTTACAGTTAACTTTTGGAATCGCATACCCTATGGTTTTAGCTCCCACTTCTGGATTGATGGTACGCTATTTCAATTCACAAAATTAATACTTCTACAATTCCAATAGTACTGGCATAGGATGTATAGAATAACCCTGCTTCTGACGCAAGTCGAGATTCGCGCTTCCGATTCATCATCAGCCTATATAGGTCCCAATGCTGGGCACAGGCCTCATTGGATTCCTTCCTTTCGATTGGAACACTCGTTTTCTATCCGTGGGTCTGACGGTCTTACCCTAGCTCAGGTAACTGTTTGAGCATTTTCCCAATGAATTTAAATTCGTTTTTATCTAATTTAACTAAAGTTGTAAAGACATTGAACTATTCATGTACTACGTACAAGAGGTAATACTGGACTTCATTACGTGGTCTATTAAATTACGGTGATATCGCTGTGCTTATCGCTAGACTCTTAAAGTGGTTGCAGAGTTGTCAATTTCATACAAAAGTTCGACGCGTAATACGCGTTGACGGTACAATTAAAAGTAATAATTTATGTATGGAAAAATAGTTTAGAAAATCTAGATGCCGCGTATCAAATAACATTTGCAATTTATAATATAATTATGAAGATATAAAGCTTTGAACTTATCCATAGAAAATTTCAAAGCTCTATATCTTCGTAATTATACTTGAAATTGAAAACTCTGCAACCACCTTAAACCTGCTCGCGCTCCTCCTACCCTCATGTGGCGCATGACTTGATGGAGGGTCCGCGCTCAAAAGTGTCCGAATAAAAGAGAACGAAAATGTAAAAAAGAGAACGAATTACGCAACAGTCTTAGTTTGATTGGCCGACTACGCGCACGCGTGGGCGCGCGTTTCTCCGATGGGGGAGTGGGACGGAAAAGAATTTCAGCATTTTCAATGTTTTTAATTGGTTTATATTACTATACGTACTTAGGTTTGTATGTTTTAGTCTCGGACACTTTATTAGAGTATTTTGTACTAGACCCGGCGTCCATAGAATTCTACTTCAATGACAATAGTGTTTTTTCTTATTACATATAGGGTCCTTCAAATCATTCTACTGAACTTTTTATTTGTTACAGTTCGCCCACAGATATAACACGTATAGAGCACCAGATCTTTCCGAAGGACCAAAAGTGATGTTCAATTTTCTGAAGAAATTAGCAAAACCACTAAGTTCAACTTTAGTATTCCTCAGCACTGTACAATTACTAGCATCTTCAGTTCTAACGTATTTCGAAATGAGAAACAATTTCGTATTGAGGAGGAAAATGATAGATATTGAGAATAAAGTGTTAGCTGAACAAGATATGGCGGGTGAATGATTGTTATTTATGTTAGTGTAGTTTATAGTGTAAATAGATGTGTTATGTTATACGTTTTTTTTTACTCTGAGCGAGAATGGTTTGTAGGGGCGATTCTAACATAGCACTGCACCGTTCTCTATACAGGGTGTAACAAAACACCCTAGTCTTAACTGTTATAAATCTGTAACAGAAGTGTCACTGAAAAAATTTACAAAAAAAATTACGATATGGTTTTTAGGTGTCTCTGACTCCAAATCAACATTTTTTAGAATTTTTGCCCGTCTGTGTTTGTGCGAGTATCACGCGAAAACTACTGAACGGATTTTGATGAAACTTTTTTTGTATGATAGCTTATGATCGGACTTAACTTCTGGTATATTATTTGTGCGGACGAAGTAATATTTAAAGAGTTAGTTTAGGCCATCAAAGTGAACAACTTTCTACGGAGCCAACAACAAAATAAAATTTAAAACATCCGCTGTTTCTTTGAAAATCTACTCGACTTATCTATGCAACAGCTGTATTCCGATGTAAGGTCCATAATGAAAGTTCTTCAGATTGATGGTCTAATCTAAACTACCCCTTTTCAATATTATTAGGGTTTTTTGTTGACGATGATAAATCACTCAACCACAAGAAAAGGGGTGTGTTAGTATTAGGTCTTGATGTATACCTGGCCATGACCAGGCTTCTCACTCCACAGCTCGTCTCACTTGACAGCCGATCCCCACCGAGCGGTGAATGGCATTAGTCAATGCGAGACTTGAAAACGATGCGATGTCACGCTACCAGCTCGTGAAAGAATGAAAGAGGGAGGACTATGTAAAGGAAGCTTTCATGCCTAATGACTTGGTTCATTTTTGTTTGCACGCGCACCGTTATATTTAAGCAGAAAACAATACTAAACAATCTACAGGACATGAGAAGTGATGTGGTTTTTCTTGAAATCTATTTTAATAAAACTGAAGAAAAGGGAATCTAGTCACCGCTTTTCCAGTTGTAACCATTTTACTCTTACATTGATGATCGGGGGAAATGAAAATTTACAATATACTTCACAATACAACAAAGAATGAGCTAAATTCTGACCGGAGCCACGCGGTCGTTCACATCAGATTACTAGCTACTTTGTAACAGATACATCCCTTCATCCTTAGTAAACGAAAATTATCATACTTTAAATACCTACGGCGAGATGGTACCCGTAAAAATGTACCTAATGAAGCTTGACTCGACGTTGTTGTTACTGCGCGCGACGTATGCAACGTTGCCGTCCGGACCGAATGGCAGAAATCAAGCACGCAAATCGCTTATGATGCGCCTAAGTGTATATACTTATCTCGGTCCTACGTCTGTGGGACGGACTGTAGGCCTCACATGAGTTTTCACTGTACGTTACTACTGTGGTTGCGTCGCCAATTTTGTATTGAATTTCGTACAGCGCTCCTAGTGGTTACTTTGAGAACTAATTTCTGCCATACGAATTGGTGACGTAACTGAAGTAGTAACGTACAGTGAAAACTCATGATAGGCCTACCGGCAGCGGATACTCTTATGATAAACCGACCACCGTTAACCAACGTTCTTATCCTTCCTCCGCACGCATGCGCGAGCTTCGACAAGCCCGCTGTACATTGACGCTTCTATGAAGTAAACTAGTAACAATCACTTTACAGAAGAGCCTATGTACAGCAGCTGATTCTCTTTGTTCGCGCGAGTGTGTGGCGAGCTAGCATTTGAAGTGGGAGCCCCATTTCTTAACATTACAAACAAAGCCATTAACCACACCATTATTGCATTTATTAAGTTTATTTTAGTGCCGTTTCATTAACAATCGAAACAAGTCTATACATTATTGACGTTTTATTTTAAACAATATTATTATCTAGCACTTTCTATATGGGGCAGACAGATTTGACGATCAAAGGAATATCGTCTTAAACAGCCTGTGTACAGAGTTCAATTAAGATTGTATTCTATCTGAAAACATGTTTTTGTAATTATTTTATAACATTTTCTTTGAGAGCAAAAATAGTTTTAGTTTAATAATATTGTAGCTTTTAAGGCCTTTTCACAATGTGCGATCTGCTGGATAAAGTAAACGTAGGCGTGAAAGGTTTTAAGAGTTTACAATCAAGCTAACAAGTCAGCAAAAAAAGTTTGCTGACCAACTGTTTAGGCATTAATAATATATCTAAACTCAGAAATACACTTTCTAATTTTTTTGTAATTGTAATGTCAGCAACAAAAGTAGCTTGACACAAAAGTCCATCCTAAAGGAGTGAGCGGAGTGACTTTTGTTGCTGACTTTATAATTACAACGGTCGCATTGTGTGAAAAGGCCTTTGGTGAGTTATTGGACATATTAGGTCTTCATAAAACGTTATTGGACAGTAAAGTATTCCTAATCCCAATAGACCCGTTAAAATTGGTCCGTGAAGAGACTAAGTAGTGACTAGACTATGTATCCTTGATTTCGAATTGCAATGACGGACAAAATCACTCCAGCACCCGCGGCATGGCGGCGCGATAAAGCGCCCTAGCTTTCTTTTTGCGCGCGAACGAACAAGGTAGCAGGCGCGATCAATCGTTTATCGAGACGTCATACCTGTACGAGAGGTAGCTGTATTAGGATCATTTAAACTAAAATACAATATAAATAGATAGCCACTTTGAAAGAATCTGAAATCTTGTCTAAACAATCAAAATGTGTCGGGTAATTTCTTTCCATTGGAAAAACCTATGATAAAACCTACAGATTACAAATTTTCCTTCCCAAAAACAGATTTTCTAGAAAATCTGAAGCCTACTGGGATGAAAAATTACAAAGATCCCATCACGTGACAAATTCAACGGCACTACTGGGATGGAAAAGCGCTTTTGAACCTTGAATTAACCTCAAGTAACCTCATAACTTTTTTGTGCTATTCATTTTCAACAATCGTGTCCAAAAACCCGTCAAAATTCAACATGACATGATCAACATGGTTTATGGCTTGAGGCTCATTTTCATCAGTCGGTACGCATGCGGAGACCGGTAACGACCGATGAAATTCATCCGTCTGTATTCAGCATGTTTTGGCAGCATGGGATTTCCTTATAGAGGGCATGCATGACAGAAATTTCCCGCACCCCGCATGCGGGTGCTATCGACCAAAGGACCGCAGACGGGCTCTATGGCATGCGTTACAGAAATCTCCCGCATACCCACATGTGGGCGTTATCGACCAATGAAAATAAGCCTTTATTTCGGCAGAAAGAAGCAGTATGAGAATGCTTAGGCCAAGATTAGCTGCTACATAGACATAAGAATAATCGGAACGACGTAAAATTGCATACAGTATGCACAAATCTTGACTACCATATGGTCAACCATGACCGCAACACAACGCTCACGCGCGCTCTTACGTTACGTGCATTTGAGCGAGATAAAAGACGACAGAGCCTGGTCGCTCTCTGCGTGCTAACACCTCGGCTTAGTGTGAAGGGCACTACACCAGAATGTCTAGCATGATTTCTCTACACGCGCGCGACGCGCCTTCACTGCATAGAAAATAACCTGTTCCCGCGCATTTCGGAGAGTGAAAGCCGCGCTTGCCGCGACTTGTAGTACGGGAAAAAGCCGAGTCGCGCGCAAGTAGAGAAATCATGCTAGACGTGCGGGTTATCTAACCAAAGGTCCAATAGGGCTAGCTAGCATACGGCGCACGAAAAAGCGACAAACGCAAAAGTAGGCATACGCAAAGAAACAAGGAAAGAGGCACATCTCGACAGGCATATCGATCTTTCTCCTTTTCTCGCGTGCTTGGCCTTATTGGACCGAATGTTTCCACAATACAATTCTTGTTACTTTAATTAGAGGTATTTTAATGTACTTACTTCAAGTCAAGCGTTAAAGAATTGTGCATACTGTGTACCGTACATTATGTTCTATAGTATAGAATCTATACTATAAGGTCCAATAAAATTATCTGCAACTATTTTAAGGGGATCATGCGGATGATGAGACCATCAAACTGAACAACTTTTTCCATGTGACCAATGTCAAAATGGCGAAAAAAATCTGCAAATCTGTTTCATACAAAACTGCAATTACTCGATTTGAATGTATAGGACAGGTTTTTTGCGCGCTTTGTTGGTCCCGTAGAAAAAGTTGTTCAGTTTGATGGTCTGATAATCCTTAAAATAGTTTCAGCTAATTTTGTTAGACGTTATATACTAAATTTTAAACCAAAACCATCCTTATAATAATGCGATCATCCCTTACAAATCAAGCGGCACTATAACCATTTAAATTCACATAACAACAATTTTGTCAATATTAAAAATACAGATAAAGTAAGACTTATTCTATGAAACAAAATCCTTAAACTAAACTTATGAGTAAATTTTTTTGTAATTTCATTCTTTTATATGATTTTTTTAGACTTTTTGATACTAGATCTAGAAGTTAAGAAACCTAAAATGATTGCTATGATTCTTTGTTACATGACAAGCTAGCAGGACTGAGGGGCCGATGATGGAGTTGCGATGAAATGGCGCTAAAACTATGACGTTTTATGCAATTAATTATAATAATTAAGGGGGCACCGAGACTACGGTGCTGCCTACCATCGTGATTTTTTAAATTTCTTTACAGTTATAAAACACTTCCAATAAAGAAGAATGTAAAATTGTATTCATTTCTGATTTTCTATTTATCGAGTCATTACGGATTTGTTTTATAATTTTTGTAGTTACTATCTTTAAAACTGCCAAAAGTGGCAACTTTTGGCAGTTTTAGAGTTGAGCCTCATCTGGCAACGCGGAATCGCATTTATTCACGCACTATCCTTTTCTGGAACCTCAATGGCTAGAGCGAGAAAGGTCGTGGCACTGCCGCGTGCGGTCGCATTCCCGCTATCTTTCCCGCTCTAGCAAATGACGTTCCTGAACGACAGAAAAGGATGGAGCGGAAAAAATTCGATTGCGAGCTGCCAGATGAGGTTTAACCTTTAACGATAATAACTACAAACATAAAACATAGTCCTTAATGTTTCCATACATCGAAAAACACCAATGACTATAATGATAATTTTTTTGGAAATGTATAAAAACACGATTGAAGGCAGCACTGGAGGCCTCTTAACCCGTACTCTGCGGAGATTTTTTTTCCGTTTTATACCTACTGTGTGAACTGGCGAGGTTTTTAAAGCCGCATGGAATAAGCCAATTCTAATCTTTGTTGTTAATGTAAACATAGCATAATACGCAAAAAGTTGCGAATAATACCACTAGCTAGACTATTGCCTATTATTTCACGCCAAGCACAGCTATTTCATGAGAATATAAATCTTCTAGAAACACTATTTCAACTTAAATTCGTTACATATTTTAGGGATGGATCAAACTGAAAAACTTTTACTTTGTATAGAACCAAAATCGAAATCGCGAAAATTAACTTTTGCTCCATAGAAAACGTATGACAACTCGAACCTATTTTATGATTTCATATTGGGTCCCAAAAGTTGTTCAGTTTGATGGGCTCAGGCCTGAAATATCTGTTTTCCTAAAATGTAAAATTTTCAAAACGTCTGCGTTTTCACAATGTTTGCACTTCTATTTTATCAGCTATCTCAAAATTGCTATTTAAAATGTGTACAATCTCAAGAAGAAGTCTATTCATAATGTTAACATTCCTATAATATTAGCATTATCATAAGTTTTGCGTTTCCGTTATGTTCATGGCTATCGTCTTATTATGTTTGTTCCCCCATAATGTCTGCTTTATTTCCAAATCAATGTTCTAAATGTAAAAGGCTTAATTTATTGCATACTTACTCTTTGCCAAAATAGTAAGCAGGCGGATATTTTGAGGTTGCAGACATTTTGGGAATAAGCATTTTCTGAAAAGCGAACATTATTTGAAAACTATCATTCTTGGAGACAGACATTATAAGCTGACATTATGCAAAAGATGTGCAGCCATTTTGGGAAAATTACATTTTAGGAAAACCGTCATTTCAGGCCTGAGCTGTTTGATGGTCTGCACTGAAGCACCACAGTTTACAAACATGTTGTATAACAGTACTTAAGAATTGTCATCTATGATAGTTTAGTTTGATTTCGATAGCTGCAAAATGTGCCACCAGTGTGAAAAGTTCTTATTATGTCTCGACGTTTAAGCAAATCGTTTGTTTCTAGACTGATTTATATCCTAAAGCTAAATGATTGAAAGTTTTCACTGAATGCACAAATTTTAAAGTCTCTGCTAAGTTGCCACCTACAAATAAAGGACCACACCTAACTTGGATAAGTATACCTAACTTATTAACGTAAGTACTTATAATAGGTGTAGCCCAGTGTCAGAAAGTGAGATCTGATCTGAAGATAAAATCATAAAAATAAAATCTATCGGCCGCCTCTGATTTAATTCCTATATTTTACTTATCTTAAATAACGTTTTCAGATGTCTCTTCCGAGAGAATTCTAAAATAATCTACGAAAATAATAGGCATTATAATTGTGAAAACCAATGATGGTAATTTTACTTCCATTCTAATTATTTGCGAGAATATACAATAACGTCTTAACTTGCACGGTATCTAGATGCAAGCTTCAGATTTATGTATGGGTTTGTCGTAGGAAATAAACGTGTTTATTAATATTTATTTAAAAAAGGTTGTACATGCTTTTATAATAATCCTGCCGGGAATAAGAGAAATTTTAAATTCGAGCTCAATAACTACACGTGCGATATTGTTATCCTGTTTCATTTTTTTCATTCATGCATTAATATTTTCCGATACTTTTTTATGGTACCGTTAACAGATATCGTCATAACAGCTACTGACTCGTACAGCTTTGCACCTTGAGACTAAATATTTTATCAGCTACCCAAACAAGTTAATAAAAAAATAGGTAATTAATATCTGGCGGCCGACGGGATCCACAACGTAAATCAATAAAATATTGGAAGCATGGGCAATCCTCTTGTACCATTTACAAATAACTGTTCCAAAAAGCGAAATCAAAATATTGCTCAAAGTGTACACTCGATGCGCAAATTAACAGAGAACCAAATGCTCTGACTTCAATTCAAATTCAATTCTCAAATTCAATCATTCAGCCACTCTTGATTGACACAATATTCACAAGATCTTAATAATAATAACGCTTGATAAAAAGCAAATTGACAATAAAATTGATCGTTAAATTGAAATCAGATCCTTTAAATTCAAAATGGTTGTCATTAAGGCGGTAAAGACGGTTAGATTTCCACTCCAAATTATTAATTTATTATTTTTAATTAGATGTAATTTTAAAAAACCGTTTTTTTTTTAATGTTCGCTTAAGACTTTATCTTAGTAACATTTATTTTCCACATATTATGTCATTATCATAGCCATGATTTGACACTGCGTCACTTCAATACGAAATAGAGTAAAAATTTGCAGTTTAGAACATGCCAGGGAATTATCGAGTACAAACACTTTCCGCTACATTTTATTTAAATCTTGCATTAGAGTGGTGTCACAGTTAGCGCCTTAAATACTACCATTCGAAGTTTACATTAGAACATGTTAATTTTTATGATAAAATGAACTTTGAGCTCTCATGCATAGATCGAAAATGCTGACAGGCATCCACACAAATATTAAATATACATTCATAATATAGAAGAATGCATTCAATCGTGTCAGTAATTACAACCGCGTATATTTATATTCATTGTTTATTAAGATGGCACCGTTATCCCTTTAGAGGAATGTTATTGGCAGTGTTGGTTACCCTTAAATGATTCTTATAAGACATGAGTCCACACTTTGAACATCATTCTGACATCTTGTACTTCTGAAGGCATACTGTTTGTTAGATTCACAATGCCTCGTTAGGTTAGAGACTGTATACATACACTTACAATATAAGTTATAACTAACACAATGTAAATCCCCGCTCTGTGCTCGCTTAGCGTATGGTACCTGTTGAAAGATAAGTCTTATATTGTTAAGGTAGTCTTGGACGGGGGCGCGTACTATTTGCTAGCAACGTTGGTTGATGTATTCGCTGTAGGTGGCGGAGATCTCTTCTGACTGGTATCTCGTCAGTTTGATGCTTCTTCTCATTTCAGCTGTAATGGCTGCTTTGTACCCGCCCTTTCTGAGGAGCGAGTCAATTGTTTGGATTTGGTCCCAACCTGGAATCAATAGTCAGTTCATTACTAATTTATTACAGGTAGCTTTCGCTAAGCGATACGGATTGTGCTAAGCACGACAGTGTCTTAAAATTAAAATGTACCACTCCAATTGGGATAGCAAACTATAGAGATGGGTGGAAGAAGGCTTTATATACAAAAGTTTAGTAGATTAAGATGTCTAGCCCCTCCTGAATTGTCTTATACAACAATAATAATACACAACAAATAAATAAATAAATATCTTGGACATTGTCACACAAATTATCTATCCACATTTAAAGTACCAGAATCTGGCCTGGACTTGTGTTATGATGACTAGACAACGATATAGAATACATAATAATAGATACAAAAATCCATGACTCCGGTACAAATATTTATATTCATCATACAAACTTGTTTAAAATGAGTGAAAAATTAGTATAATTCAAAGAGATACTGCGCGAATTTAAAAAGTACGGAAGATATAGCGGCCATACCTTGCTCAGTAGCAACTTGAGGTAAATACGTAGCGGTGCGTTTAGATCCCCTCTCGCTAATGAACTCTATCCGGATGCCGTGCTTGCCGAGCTTCCAGTCCAGGTAATGTTCAGCGTCCTCGAAGTGCTGCAGTATGGACACCGAGACCGTTAGCCGAGGCACCTCCTCTCGAGTTATCGGCGCGAACCGAGAGTCCTTCAGGGCGCTAGTTATCGCATACTCGCGGAGGCCTGGGGGAAGTTAAAGTTTATTTTAAAAATATGCTAGTTTGAGGTGGAAATCATCGAGAAATGCCTGTGGTCGTCGTTTTACTGAAATGATGATGATTCTGACTATATTCCCTGAGGGTAGTCAGGGATATTCTAAACAGGTAAGTATCATACAGTAACCATCAGATATATTGTAGCATACAAGCTGTTTAAATAATTCTGAGCAGTGCTAATTTTCAATAAATTCTTTACAATAAATGTTACCAATTATATCTAAACGTGTATTATGTCATAAATATCTGAGCAGTGCTAATTTTTTAATAATTTCTATACAATGTTATTTAAAATTGAAATGTAACAACGGAGTAAAGTCATTTTTCTTAAACTGCTCAGGTGTTTGATCACCTTGATTGCATAGATAAATTTGATGTTCTAGACATTCAGATATTTTTATTTGGTTATGTGTAAAGAAATTATTGAAAATTAGAACTGCTTAGAAAGATTTGACCACCTTGTTTGCTATGATATATCTGATGGCGACCCATACTTTCCAGCGTCAATAGCCCATGTGTAGCTACTGAATTTCTCTAGGGGGTGAGGGGAAGGGCAGCCGGCCAGTTGATCAGCCACTGCAAGCTTTTACTTTCGTTAAATCCGATGACAGTATAGATCGAAAAGAAGTGATGCATGTGATATTAGATAGATTTTTCTAGGGGCTGCCAATGAGTATTCTAGATAGGGGGAATTGCTCCCCATGTGGACTTTTAATGGACATTGAAAGCAAAACACGCCTCGAAATCGAAACATGTATTCCTCACTATGTTTTCCTTCAACGCTATGATTCAAAAAAAAATTTCATGATCACTCTCTTTTGATAATTATGTTAGCCCAGTAAAAATACGGGTAGAAAGGAAATAATTTATAATAAGCAATTTTTTTGCTAGATCGTTTATACAAATGATATTAAGATACTTTATTAACGAATCCAACTAAATTTCGTATTTTTAGTACTAAAATGTAAATTTTTATTTATAGTTTCAGATTTCTTTCTTTATTTATTTTTATTGTTTGTTTGAGGTTATGAGATTACATAAACTGTGTTTAGTTTGTACTAAAATTTAATATTTCGTAATTTCTACTTATTTAATACCGTGGTGATTTTTCTTTGGATTTACTTCTAATATAAAAGAGTAGAAATGTATTTAACAAATGACATAAAAAATAGAATATGTATACAATTTTTTGCCAATTTAACATGTTTTTTTTACTTTGTTTAATTCTTTAACATTTTTAGTTGGATTTTCAATCTAAATGATAATAGAATTATAATCTAAAGTATAAAAGAAAAAAAACGGCTGTTATAAATTATTCACTTTTATCATACATGCGCTGTAACTTTACTGGCCTATGTGTTTCAATAACATTTTGTGTTTCTTGAATAATAAATTATATTACAATGTTGATGACGGAAGGTTGATGATACATTGCAATAATAATTAGTGATAATTTCAAACAGTTTTAATTAATAGTAAGGCTTGGACAATAAAAAAATGAAGGAATATTCTAATCGATTATAGTAAAATTATCACCTCACGTTTTTTTTAATACATACTCGTACATACATAACCTCATGCCTTTTTCCCAGGGATGTAATCGGGCTATGGACGGATAAATCTTGGAATGTTAATATACATTATAGCTCCCGTGTGCCTTAACTAGTTATCATCAATGACCAATGTACCAATTGGCTGTGAACAGGCATTACCCGAATGCAGATGCATTGCGTTGAAGGTCCCAATGCACCCTCTAAGCCGATGCTCCTTCCCGATCTTCCATGTGACAAATAAAGGACTGTAAACAATACATACAATATCAGTGACTGCAATAAGCTGTTTAATAAGTTGTTAAAGGAAGTTGTTTCATATATAAATCATAGGTTCCTACAGATGCAGTTCCAGTTGGCTGGTTATTTTATTATTGGCAATGGGGAGTTTTCTGACAGCTACTTTGACTGATTATTATAAGGACTAGCCTTGCGGTAGCATTTCCCCTCTGCCACGGTATAAGCACAATTGATCTTGTACATTTACATTCAATTTTACACCTTATTACTAAACGAGACAGCCTATAATTGCGAAATAATAACTTCGAACTTAGAACGTTTGGGGTTCACAAGAGACTACTTTTCATGATTTTTAACATTCAAAATTAGAATCTAAAGTTATGGGGAATAAAATCCAAAGTTGCGGATTTCATGTTACCTCGCCCCCCGCAAAAAGTGGCAGAAATGTTTGTTAGTAGAATTACACGCGTAACCGGTCCACATATAAATAGTCAAAGGACAGCTATAAAACTGTAGTTCAAGATGCTGCGATAGATGGCGTTGATGTGACTTGGCTCCAAAAGTAGAAATTTTGGCTAAAAAGTGAACAAAAAAATACATGTCACTGAGGCCATTTTCAACCAAAATTTGATTTAGTCAAGAGTAACTATATAAGGAATAACACCTAAATGTGAGGTTATACAATTTTTATTTGTAAGGTTTATATGTCACTTGTGGTTTTAAAGACAAATCTAACTGACGGACGGCCTTAATCTTTACTCACGTTTGGTGGAATCCGGCCTGAGTAAGATTGAGTTGACAAACAATCTGTTCATATTTTTCTGCTTACTTAAAAACACAAATATTTACTACTTTATTACAACACTTCCATCTTGTATCAACGCGATTGCACTCTATCGAGCAATTTGGAACCATTTTTTCTTCTTAATTGGCTTTCAGAAAATCTCCCATTGAGTCATTCTGACCGCTTGCACTGTGGTAAGTAGCGCAATCGCGCAAATCTGATTCAGGAATATCAAAGAGCACCGTAACATGGCGATGACTATCCATCGCACAATTTAAGTACAAACTGACCAGCGGTTATCCATCTAATGCAGAAGTGGCACTAAGGGAGCGACAGTGGGTTAATTTTATAGGCTCTTTCCTTTGATTAATTATATGTCAAGATAGAGCCTCATGTTTCTGACATACTAAAACAAATGGGCCAACTCTCTTATGTTGGTGTGCATGAGGTGTCATACTACTTATCTCTGTGTTTAGTGCATAACAATAGGGTTTAGCGGTCATGACGGGCCACACATTTTTTCTACATTTTCGTAGCTTTGACTGTCTATCTTAACATATATCTTATCAAAGGCTCTTTCTTTATTAGCTGACAGTTTTGTACACATGAAGAGTTCATGTAACTGTATAAGTAATATAGATTGTATCAAAGTTGCCTAATCAAAATTTGTGTTATTTTTGCCACCTATTATGTTATGTCTAGTTTTATTTTATAGTAAAATTATGTAGTAAAATTTACATAAACAACTATTTATTTGACTATTGATACATACAAAGGAAATGCTAATGGTGTTCAGACCATTAAAAACTGAGAAACAAAAAACTATTTATTTGAAATAGAGTTCTTTGTAAATATCGTAAATAAATTTAGTTAATTGATTGAATAATTAGCTAGCCAATTAAAAGATTTAAAAGCCACATAACTTTGATGTTTGAGCAATTATATGGAGTGTTATATCATTCTTGCATGCAAAGAACAGTAACAGTTGATAAATAATAATTATAAATTATTATTGTTTACATTATATTGGGCTGATGATAAATATTACATTATGAAATTGTAATGAACTTTGAAAATTATATGATATTAAGATTTTTATGCTAAGTCAGATAGACCTGATGACTCTGTGTTTACAAAAAAACAAATGTTGCAATTGTGCGTGGGTGTCGTGAGTAGATAGTTCGAATGCATACATTTAAAATTATGCAAATTTAAAACTTTCACTCAAAATAATAACACGATACAAGCTCATACAACAAATATGAACAAAAAGAAAACCCGCACAACAAAGAAAAAGGTATCTAACGCGAGATTTGTTCATCACATTGACCTGAATTGAGACAAAAGGCATCGAAAGTACCATTGACAAAGAAGTTCCCAAGGGGTAGGGAAACATCAGTTTATTGAGCAGCTTGTACTTACTAGGCGTCGTTGGTGAAGTTTGGCACCTGTGGGGGGTCCATACTGTGCAGCTGACAATATAAAACATCGAAACAAAAGTAACACATATCGGGAATAGCAACAGATTCCTGATACCCGTTTATAGGACGCTCGATACCATTATTATAAGAGTTGTTCAGCTTTTGTTTTTTAGTACCACAGCATACTGAGGACATTTTGAGAGTTATTAGATTTATACTAATAGTATCAAGGCAATCACACAATTTCACAAAGTAAATGAACGAAGTCAAACAACACACTCTTTTTTTCAAAGGTTTGTTTTCCTGCTACGCATGCCTGACAGGCTCAGTGTTTTAGTGATGTGTAAATTAACTTTGGTAGTTTATCGATAGAGTAGGCTGGATTTTTTATCTACTCTACTTCAGCCGTCTTCCTACTGTTATACAGCACGTCTAGTAAGATTTCTCTACACGCCTGCGCGTTTCGGGGAGCGAAAGCCGCGCTTGCCGCGACAAGTAGTATGGAATTAAGCCGAGTCGCGCGCACAAAGAGAAATCATGCTAGACGTGCATTCTGCTATAGGTACTGCGATCGAAGTACATTGTTGACTTTAGGTGTTGCAGTTTACTTAAAATTACATACCTACCTATTGTAAGGCAATGAAATTTTACCGCACAAGGAATATAAAGCCCGACCAGAAAAATAAAAACCTAACCTCGTCATCGCCATGTTGCGGAAAATCCTTGGAACTAATTTTTGTACTTGGAACACTGACATTAAAGGAAATAGTCGATTGCAATTTGCAGCGCCCTCAAACCAGGGTTTTTATTTCCGGTCAAATATATTGTATTTCTTCGTTTATGATTATTTCTATTAATTTGCCCATTCCGGTGTAAATTTAATCTTCCATTCATTTCTTATAGCCTTCATTTCAGCACTCACTCAATATCACATAATTTATTTATTTATTTTTATTTATTTTATTTATTTATTTCCTTTTTGGAGAACTTACAGCTAAACAACAGTCGGATTTCAAAAGACAAATTGATAGTCAGATGCTGACAACAAGTTCCCACATATAAAAATCCATCAATCCATCATTTATCGGCCTCCCTCCTACTACAGCCGTCCACATTCATACTTTAGACTCGTCTCGTACTCGTACGTCAGTGATTCGTCTTTGCATCACATGCCCATACCCCATACCACGATCTATTACTCTGCAATTTTTCCGTTATAGCTTCTTAAGTGTAAAATAAATATAATAAGTTTAATAGGTTTATTGATAATACTGTTGTCTCAATATTGCACTAAAAAAAATTACACTTAAATTATATTTAAAAAAAAAAAACAGTTTTTTAGTTTTGTTCTTTTATAATAACTTAGACCAAAATCGATAAATATAAAATTGTTTGTACAACACTATTCTTGAAGCTGAGCATAGACAATGTAGGTTATGTTTTATTTATTTGGCAAAGCTTTTTCGTGGATCAACATGGTCGGAACAAATAGTTACTTGGTATTGTTTAAAAAACAAAAACAACTTATAAGTCATAACTCACGATTTAACTACTTATATTAAGTGCTCTTAATTTGTATTTTGTTGAACTAAACATTGTTTCGATGCCTAATTTTAAGAAATTAATCATAATCTAGGCTGTATGAAAATGGTCGTTGCCGACCAATAAAACAATTATTAAAAAATAAGTAATTGTTTATGGGACGATGGCTGTCATCGAGTTTTATTTTAGTGTAGAAAAATAAGGATATAAGTTTTCTGTGCATAATAAATGAAGATATTTTCGTGAATCATGTACATGTTTTACAATTTTTCAATAGTTTTAAGTGTAACAATCATATACCGATAGTTGCTGCCGTATAGCGATGTGTAGTAAAAAAGCTTATTAATCATAAGTTTTGGCGATGGCGTCGGACGGTGAAATTAGTTGTACGAATGATCCTAATTTTGCTGTTATCTATTCATTTTTGAAAGTGTTTGGTAAACTATACGGGCTAGAGGTACCCACGATAGCAAAATTGCAGGAGCTTCTAGAGAATACGCAGGAAGGTAAGGTTTCTAACTAGTTATTTGGCGTAAAACTGTAAAAGTCTAAACAAACATATAATAAATTTTTACTGTTTTAGTATTGGAACCGTTGAAGGAGTTGCACTTGAGGTTGTTGCGTAGGGCTCAGAAGTCCGTTCAGAGCACGAGATGGGAGAGATGCTTGATAAAGTTCTGCCACCAACAAGGGCACCACCAGGAAGCCTGGGAAATGGAAAGGTTTTCTTATAAGAAAGCTAGTACACAAGTGAAACTCAAAGTGTTGAAGGTAATTGACACCTTTGTGAAGTGATTTGTTTCTATTGTGCTTTGAGAACATGGTTTTTGAATAGTGGTATTGGAATTCTCTATTGTATATGTTAATCACTTGTCTTGTGATAGATTAATTATTTAGAATTAATTTTAAATTTAAGTAATCATTACAATTGATTTATTAGACAGTGAGGAAACGTAGATGCTCCAATTTCATGATATGTCAGATGTTCATTTAAATTAGCATCGGCTCACTACTAGTCACACCCATTGACATAAATACTATAGACTCCAAGTCATACAAAATCTTGGCAAATTTTTGTCCAAATCTGACATATAACCCACACAAATCACTTGATTGATGCATGCTGTTCGGTGGCACGAATAAATTATTTTTTATTCATAAACTTAGTTGTATTTGGCATGTTCACTATAACATTTTATATGACGACCCAGTTGGTGTAATGATTTCCATGCCGGACTGCCAAACCAGGGTCCTGCGTTTGAATACCGGTTCAGTCATGGATGTTATACTCTGTGGAATCAGGGTTGTTTTGAAGCTGGTACTTTTGATCAACTTTCACTATGGAGCCAACATTGAAATCGCGAACAACACAATCGCAAAATTGCCACAACATAGAAAATGATAATAGCTAATAAAATGTATGAAGCAGATGACTTTTTTTTTGTGGTTTCTAAGTTGGTCACATCGTTTTTTTTTGGTCCGATAATTAAAGTTTTTGTTGGTCTGAAGCATCCTGTTTCAGCTTCAAAACAACCCGATTCCACGGTGTATGTTGTTGTTGTTTGGTTCCCAGTATCTTTCGTTATCTCAGTTCAGGGATCATTAGAATATAATGTGCTTGTGACTGTTATCATTTTATCCTTTCGTTTGCCAGCTGCCATTAAGCACATTTCTGCTTATGTGGCAAACTCCCACTCCGGTCAGGAAAAAAAATGTGGAATGGTGGCCAGTTTCCCAGGGATGGTAGGCGGCAAACTCCATCTCCTTTCAGCCAAATTAATGGCGCGTCTGGCATTCTCCCTTTGGCATTCATATTTAGGATAGGTCAATCTCACCATGTAAAACTAGTTCTGCCCTGCTCTAACACATAATAATGCGAGATCATTGAACAAAGATAGACTCTGCCGATCCCCTGCCTGAATCACCAAAATGACTAAAATGGACGCCGCCATATTTAAACATATATTTGCTGTCCCGGAGCTAGAATTTGGCACACGAAAGGTTATCAATCAATAATATTTTCAGGTTCTACTTGAATACCAATTCACATGTCATCCAAAATTCAAGAGCGCAGTGAATGCGATGTCGAGTAAGCAGCTACGTATGGATCCCATCGGTCGCTGTAAGAGTGGGTGCGTGTACTGGCTGCAGGTTGATGATGTCGCCAACCTGAACTTGTACAAGGAGGACCAGGACGAGGAGACTTGGCAGCTGATCGCCAGGTGGGCACTCACACTTACATTCATATTATTAAGTTAATACTAGCACAGTAAGAAAGAGTGGCAGTAGACAATTGTGTATTCCTCTATCAGTGATCAAAATTTCATGATAAGTTCCAAATATTACTGATTATGATAACATGTTTTAGCTATTTTGTGCTGTTTTAATCCAATCAAAGATCAGTATACAACAAAATATTTAAACTATTGAATAATGGATTGAAGCCGCTTTGGTAAATAAATGTGTTGAAAGAGAGTTCCTGAAGCCAAATTTATTTGCATTCATTCAAAGTTAGTAATGAATTACTCTAAAATGATGTAATATATGTATATTTCATTGAATCAATTTTTGAATTGAATAGATACAACTCAAAAAGTGATACAGAGGCCCTAGTATGATGCGCGTGATTAGGCTATATCACGCCTTTTATCTCTTTTTTATTTATTTACGCTGCCATACTACGGCAGCAGTACTTGTATGTATGTATGGTGTTATATGAAGGCATCTGCACCGACAGGCATGGCTGCAGACAGAGGCGTACATTCCATATCAATCAAGAAACAATTTACTCCCATAATATATTTGTTAGTATGATTAAAAAATACTAACATTTTTATTTGAATTAGGACTTTAGGACTTTATAGGCAGTTAGGAACTGCTGAAATGCCTATTATATGGAATGCTTGCTTATATGACAGTCTTAAGTTTCACAATTATCATCACACAATTAAATATCTTGTCCATTTCAGGAATCGTGAAGAGCTTGTAAAAGTTATAGGCCAATTGAAGAACGGAGAGGAAGTGTGCCCTTCAGCTGAGCCCAACACAAATGAAGATTCCAACAGTACTGAAATTCCAACACTGTCTGAGGTATTTCATATGTCACATAATGACCGCAAAGTGACAATACCGCCTATACAGGTTGTACAATTACACACGTTACATATTAAACAGGGTTTTGGATCATCAAACTGAACAACTTTTACTATGAGACCAACACAGAAAACGCGAAAAAAAACCTGCATGTATGTCGGTCGAGCAGCGATTGACGTTTTCTATATAGAACAGTTGTTTTTTGTCGCGATTGCAATATTGGTTCCATCAAAGCTATAAAATAGTTAATTGGGTGTTATAAAAATATTAGATATAAAACGGTATTTTCACTTCGCAGTCCAATAAGTATGCTATCCTATAGATTTCTCAGAAATGAAAAAAATTCATCGCGATGCAAAAAAGATTTGCCATGTTCTGTAACAAACAGATAGTTTAATATTTAATGATAATAGTTCATGTGTATTAATTTTAATTGTTAATTGTTTACAGCCTACTAAAATAGCAGCTGATGAAGAGAATGAAGAAGAATTTCTGAGTCCTGAATCAGAATCAGACAATGAAGATGACAGCCTAAAAACTAAAAATCCAGATGAACCTCAGGAACCTGAAAAATCAACTCCCGAAGAAATAAAAAAAGATACAATTGATGAGAAGAAAGAAGAAGCAGCTGAAATTACACAGTCTGAAGAAACTTGTAGTGAAATTCCAGACAAATCAAAATCTAGAGAAAACACTCCAAGCCCTAAAGAAGAGAAACCACTATCCCCCAAAATAGAAGAACCACAAAGTCCTAAAGTGGAAAAACCAAGCTCTCCGGAACACCCTCTTAGCCCTAAAGAAGAAAAACCTTTAAGTCCTAAAAATGAAGAACCCAGCCCTAAGACCGAAAATGTTCTAAGCCCTAAAAATGAAGAACCCGAAAGCCTTACAGATGCAATAAATGTTAGTCCAAAAACAGAAACACTAAGTAGTCCTAAAGATGATAAGCCAGATAGTCCTAAAACTGAAAAACCACTGAGTCCTAGCGAAAACCAAGAGCCTAAACCTCAAGATGAAACGGTTAGTGAAGCTATAGAAGAGCCCGTGATGCTGGTCACTGGGGAAGGAAACGGTGCTGATTGTGACAGCTCATACATCGGCGAAGAAATCGTTGAATCAGTAATGTTTTTTTACGGTGAAGGTTGCGGCTTCGACAATGATACCGGTAACCCAGAAGCAATAGCACGAGATAATAATGAAGCTGAAAACTCTGGCGAAGAAAACGGGAACGACGATTGCGTGAACGGTGAAGACCACGAAATATCTAATACTAGCAAAACTAAATTAGTTAAAAGTGTTAAATTAAAAAGTAAACTACCTTCTGTAAATAAAAGAACATTGAAAAAGCAATCAACTGATACTTCAGAAACACTAAAACCTGATACTAAGAAACACTGTGTACGTAATTTAGGTAAATCGGACAGTTCCAATTCAAATTCTAAGAGTGCTGATAAAGATTTGAAAAGGGAAAGTAGCGTTAATGACAAAACCACTGATAGCGACAGTCCTACTAAAAATAATTTGAAGAAAGGTAGAAATAAGGTTAAAAAGAAATCTGATGTAGCAAAAAAATTAAAAATAAAAGATACTAAAGAAGTTTTGATTCCTGTGACCGAAACTGACAATGGTCACGATAGTAAAACAAGCATTATTGAGAAAAGAAAAAGTAGTTTATCTTCAGACCAGGACGAAGAACATACTGAGAACGAAAAAGAAAAGAGTCCCGATAAAGAGCTCAAAGTAGAAGACACTCTACCTCCTAAAAAGCTACGTTTAGAAACGACTCCAGAAAGCGACAATCCTGTATCACATTCCAAGGATACTGTAGAAACTGTAGGCAGTGTAAATAACAGTAATAAAACCCGAAACGATGAAAACGTAAACTCGAAAACTTTAGAAACTAATTCTATATCCCAGAGGAAAAAGATCAAAGCTAGCAAAGGTAAGTTTAAAAGAAAAAGGGTGCAGATTAAAATTAAAAAGGAAGAGAATAACGACGAAACGAATGACGATAATAAACCTGATGTGGTTGTGAAAAATAAGTCTTTGAAACGGTCATTGTTGGACGCGACGCTTAGCGATAAGAATAAATCAGAATCTCAGAGTGAGAGTGAGGAGGATGAACCTGTCACTAGCGGCAAACGTCTCAAGATCAAACCTAAGAAAATCATCAAATCATCTAGGTAAGGAAGCATAGACACTTCAGTTTTGTCAAACATTTGTTTAACCACCTTGTAGTTCAACATCATATCAGCCGATAGACATTCACTGCATACCTTGGACACTGTCAGCCGACAGTGTCCCACTGTAGTTCGCGACAGTTTTCATCTAAAAAGGCAAGATATTTTAAAGTGCATAAGTGTACGCGCTAAACACATGCACTCTCTCGTCCTTACCCTGCTATGTCTGAGGGATCGAAAGACGCCTATAAGGAAGGAAATAAGCCAGCCGCGCATTACAAGAAATGTTTAGACTAATTCTAACGCACGCTGCAAGGCACTCCGTGCATACATTTTGTACTAGACCTCGCACACTAAGAAATTGCCTGACGCGTACGACGATTCTCATTGGTGCGCAAGATTTACCGATACAACAATTCTTATTATGTGCTTTAGAAAAAAGTATATTAAAAATGCTTTTATTTTCAGAAAAAAAGTCGAAGCGAAGCTAAATGAGAAAAATTCAAGTGATGAATCTGAGGAGGAGACTCTGTATAGTATAGGTAATTATTTAATTTCTTGAATCTTGTTGATCTAAATGATCAGATTAATTATCATACTTAGATTCTTTACTGAACATAAAAAACGTAACATACATGACGATGAAAATGATTCGTGATTCGTCTTACTTGCATTTTAATTATGTATATATTTGAATTGCAAATCTATAAATTTTCTTCGTAATCGTAGTATGCAATAATTGTTATGACTTCGGCTCTCTCACTCATTTAGACTGTTCATTAAGTAATTTAATTGAAGTGTTTGCTAAATGGGATGATAGTAAAGAATGTGGGCTGTTTTGGGAGACCACCAGCCAAATGAAAGAAGGCCTATACGATCGGCTTTAATTATATACATACATACAACTCACGACCATAATCCATTTCGGGGTGGTCATAAACATCGCTATAACTACCACTGTTCAAGAATGATGTTGGAGCAATACTCACAGTTAGCAGAAGTTTTAAGTTAGCAATTCGTTTTATTAGGTTTTTTTTAATGTTTCGGGACGGAATGACCAGTCATGATTAAATTAATAATGTTCCATAGGGAATAAAATCGTAAAACATCAAAATTTATATAATATCGCTAAAAATTACCTTTATCTTATAAACAGCCGGCAAAAAATCAACAAAGAAAGTCCTAAAAAAGAAGCCCAAAAGCAAGACGAGTCCAGAGAAGCGTGACAAGACTGATAAGTCGAAGAAATCCGACTCGGAAGACTCAGACCTCGCCCCGGTGAGACAATCTCGCCGCATAGCGCAGCTGAAGATCAAGGAGGAGGCCGAGAGGCGGCATCTCGAAGAGGTCGCCCTGAGGGAGCTCAAGATGATACATAAGAAAAAGGTTTGTGGCATTTGGACGTTCTTTTAATGTCTCTAACAACATTGACAGTAAAATATTCCTCCCACTAAAGGCCATGTGCTACACGGTAAACAAACTATCAGTGCCAGTATTTTCTTTGTGTTACTCCGTTGTCGTGAATATAACCATAAATTCGGATGCATAATGTTACTTTATTTGAGTCCATGCTCTCATTCATTGCCTTTGCCCTGCAGTTGGACGTATATAGGCATATGATGATGATTTAACTCAAGCCACGATGTTACTATATTAAACTCCAAGCCAGAATGTTACTACATTCAACTCAAAGCCATAATGTTATTGTATTCAACTACAAACCATAATTTTACTATATTCAACTCTACTATATTACATTATATTTAACGACAAACAATAATCGTACTATATTTAACTACAAACCAAAATGTAACTCTATATTAAAATCCAAGTCATAATGTTACTATATAGAACTCCAAGCCATAATGTTACTATATTCAACTACAAACCATAATGTTAGTATACAGGATGTAAAATTAAATGCGTTTCATATCGAACCAGGTGCTTCAGTCCATTAAACTGAACAATCCAAACTGCCAATATCAAAATGGCCAAAAAAAAGCAGTTACTCAACCAAAGTGTATGAAACCCCATAAAGTATGCAACATATTTAAGTTTACAAACTGTATTCAACTCCAAGCCACGACTTTACTATATTCAACTCCTAGCCGTAATGTATCTTTATTCACCCCGTAGCCAAAATCTAACCGTAATCAACAGTCAAAAGACGACGAAGATGAATGGCAGGCGAGCGGCAAGAGTAGCTCGGAGTCGGAGCAGCGCACGCGCAAGAAGCCCGCGCCGGCGCAGTGGCGCGGCGGCGACTCCACCGGTCCCGAACCGGATTCAGAGTCCGATGAACCTCTGTTTGAACATCATGAGCCTGACTGTGAGTCAACATTTTGGTTTTATATCCAAAGGGTGCCAACGGGGCCCTATTCATTAGCCTACGCTGTCTGTCTGTCCGTCTTAGCCTTAAAGGGCTATATAGATTGAACCGTAATAGATAGAGAGTTAACATTTTCACAGAATATGTGTTATTATTTATTACAAAAAAAAATACAAAAAGTAATATGTTAAGGGTGCCCCATGTGCGGACGAAGTCGCGGGTAAACTCTAGTACATTATAATAGAATGATGTAAGTAATTTATTCATATTTTACTTTAGTAATCTAAAAAGCATTTATTTACGTAACAACATAAATTAAGCTACACATGTGTAAAAGATTGATATTTTGTGTAACAGTGGAATTTACGAAGTCGGATCACGAGTTTTCCCCTGAGTCTGATCTTGAGAGCGGCGAGCCTCCTGAGCCACTCAAACGGGCAAGAACTCTGCAAGAAGGTAACGTTATGTTTCACTTAATACAATATGTAGAACTTACTTTTTTTCCATAGTATTATTATCAAACTGTGCTTTAACTATAAATTTATTGGTTTTTATTTAACTAGAAAAAGACGACGGCTTCTGCAAGCGATGCGGCAGCGGCGAACAACCGGAGTGGATCCTGTTGTGTGACCGCTGCGACGCGTGCTACCACGCCTCCTGCCTCAAGCCCGTGCTCTTCCTAGTGCCGGAGGGCGACTGGTTCTGTCCTCCCTGCAACCATGTAAGTGTTACATCTATCCCGTGTCCAAACAGTAGAACAAGACATGGTCAACAACCCGCTGCGACGCGTCCTACCAGGCCTCCTGCCTCAAGGCCGTGCTCTTCCTAGTGCCGGAGTAAGATTGGTTCTGTCGGTTCACCACTGGATATTCGGTGAAGGAAAACATCGTGAGGAAACCTGCATGCTTCAATTTCGAGGCATGTATTCTACCCACTGTCCATTACAAGTGGTGATGGGCTCACTTCCCGTCACACTGGACAGAGTTTTGGTACTAGTAAAACGTGGATGCTCTGTGGTTTCAGAATATCTCTGACTACCCCCTCGGGGAATATAGGGGGGGGGGGGGGGAGTGTGCTCTAAACTCTGTACTCTCTAATCCTTACCATCCTGAATGTGTTGAAAAGGAAGATCCATACGATCAGAGATGTTGTATTACTAGGGTGTTTTGTTACACCCTGTATAACTTCGTTTCTCGGGCGGTTATTGACATCCGTGATTCAAAACGTCGATAACTTTTATAAATGTTTTTTTATTCACAGGAAATGTTAATATCGAAATTGGAGAGCGAACTCAGCAAGTACGACGAGTTACTAGCGACAGTGGAGGCGGATAGAGAGCGAAAGAGACAAGAAGAGCCGGAGAAAACGGGCGAGGACGAGAGAAAGGAGGAGAGGGAGAGGTCTCCTTCTAGTGAGTATTATACAACGTGTTAATGAATTAACACAAAACTAGAAAGTAGTTTGTTTAGAATCGAGAGCAGAATCGAATTTTCAGAGATGCACATCCACATTTAGCGGGAGATTCACAGTTGCTGCGTGACGCTAGTCATCACACACTAATGCAGTGCAATCAAAAGTATAGTTACATGGCTTAGTTTCATTTTTAAATACTAAATAACATTATTTCAGAAGTTAATTTAAGTCTTTATCAATAACAATATTAACAATAATGAGTGCATGCATACAATAATGAATACCTACAAAACCACTATCACGGACAAGGGCTAATCACAGTATTACTTTAGAATATTTATGGTTAAAGAAAAATTAGTTTTAGCCTTCCAATATAATTTATCCTGCCTAGCCCTTCGATGGAGTCTTGGGATCGGATTTCACAGGGGTAAGACTTAACCACTAGGCAAGTACACTGTATGTGTACTATAGTAACGAACATATCTCTCTCAGGTTCATCAGACGGCAGTAGCTCGTGGTCGTCTTCGTCGGACTCTGGCGCGGTGTACCGCCTGCGCGCGCGTCGGCAGCTGCCCGTCAGCTACCGCTCCCAGGAGTACGACCGCCTCATCAGCTCTGCCATCAAGGTACCACTACCACACCTGCCTGTACTAATGATGGCAAGAGAACTTAGGCCGTTTGTCCACCGCCGCCGTCCCCGGAACGAGATGACGGCGCCGAAGTAGCGATATATACATTTACTATGGCCGCTTGTCCACTGCACGCCCGTCTTACGACCGCCGTCATCCCGACCGCCGAAGGTTCGATTAGTTATGACGGGCCGATGTGCCGGCAATACAAAACACGTTTCTTCTTGTCCACACACTACCGTCGCACCGCGCCGTTCGCCCGGACAAAGCTCTAGGACTGAGCCACCGATATTCGCGGTTCTCGGAGACTCGGCATCAGCGACACAAAGTCGGACCTGGCCTCCGAGACGATTGCGCCACATTGAACGTCGCTTTGGTCGCATTTGGTTCGTTTTGACGTGGGTTAGCCTCCACTACAACTAGATGTATACAACGTGTTAATGAATTAACGCTAAACTAGAAAGTAGTTTGTTTAGAATCGAGAGCAGAATCTAATTATCATGTTTTCAACATAGGTAATTTTTTTCAAAATATTAAATGATTTGTTCGTAAAATTTAAAATTTACAGAACTCGATCTCAACCCACTGCACAGGCACACTCGCCCTACTTACTAAAACAGCATTCTTAATGTATCCACGAGCACGCTAGCGCTTTCATTCATTGCTGAAATGATAACAAATCATTTTTGCCTGAAAACTTAAAATGCGAATAACTTTAAATTTTAACTATCAAAATAATGAAATTATGGTTTCAATTGAATTATTTTGTTATAAATCAGTTGGGGTGTATAAGGTTTTGTGCTTATTCATTAACACGTTGTATACTTAGACGTATACGTACATATATACAGGGTTACAGGTTAAGTCGACCTAAATCCTTTAAGAGGTGATAGTTTCCATCATTCCTGACTGATTTGACTATGGAACCCCATACCCTAAACTTAACCGTTCTCAAGTTATGGGACTTTGAAGTTTTTTTTTTAAAAATCCAGATTTTTTTGTCTAATGTCCCCTTTTTTTGTGTTTTGTACATCAAATGTTTTTGTTTTTGTATTTTTTGTGTAGCAGATTAGCTGCTTCATTATTTTAAACACAAAAACTGCAAGTAACTGTACCAACTGAGTCGTATTAGACGATTGATAGTTAAAAAAAGAAATTAATTTGTGAAGAGTTTTTTTTTTCTTTCTTTTGTATTTAAAAAAAAATCTATGACAGTTGTGCTGCAGATGTGCTTAAAAATATCTACGGTTCTTCAGCTTTCCGATAAGGTATAATACAATAGGGTATTATTGGAATTTTATAACAAAAACATCGATGATATGCTACCAGGTAGTAGTAAAAAATAACGATATTTAAGCGTCAAATTTAACTTTACTCAGAAAACAAAATAAAACAATCCAAATAGGTAACGAATGAGGTTTATTAATCATTTTTACAATACATGTTCCACATGTCCGCCCCTATTTCGCACACATACACGCATTCTGTGCCTTAAGCCACTTTTCACTACCCCAGTTGTGAGTCCTCTTCTTATTTCGTTAGCAGCATCAATTATTTTCTGCCTCAAAACATCAACAGATGTTATTGGGTTAGGTTCATCGTAAACCAAACTTTTCATGTGCCCCCACACATAAAAATCCATTGGTGTCAAATCTGGACTTCTAGCTGGCCACGGTGTAGGCCCACCTCTCCCGATCCACTTATTTGGGTAATTAGTGTCTAGCCACTCTCTGACACTCCTTCTAAAGTGCGCGGGGCACCCGTCGTGCTGAAACCACATGTTTCGAATGAGGTTTAATGGTATGTCGTCGAGCAAATCGGGTAAATCTTGCCTTAAAAAATTTTCATAGGTCTCTCCATCCAAATTTGGAGGAAGAAAGTAAGGCCCAACCAGATGGTTTGAAATTATTCCCATCCATACGTTAAGGCTGAAACGTCTCTGTGACCCCTTTACCCTTTTCTTATTAGGATTTCTTCCTGCTTTCGGAGCCCAATGATGGGCGTTATGATAATTGGTTATCCCATCTTGATCAAATTTGGACTCGTCAGTCCACAAGATGCTTCGAAAAAACGAAGGATCTTCCAAATCTGCATTCAACATAAACCTGCAGAAATCCAGCCTCCTCACAGGATCTCCTTCTTCGATAACATGCACTGGCGTGTAGTGGTAGGGGTAGAGACCGGCAGTATGCACAGTAAACCACACTTTCCATTGTGAGATTCCAAGTTCTCGGGCAACAACGTTGGTTGACGTAGTCGGATCCAGTCGAAATCGTCGAACAATCTCATTATCTTCCTCTTCATCATCATCATTAATACGTGGTCTACCCAGGTCTGTTCGTCGCCTCGAAACAGAGCCAGTCTCTCTAATTCGTCGGTAAACTCCGTCGAAGACACTAATATCCGGAATTCGGCGGTCAGGAAAACGTGCTATGTATTCTTGACGAGCTTGTAAGGATACACAGTTGCAGTACCCATAACAAATCAAAATATCAGCATATTCTTCGTTCGTAAAGGTCGCCATCTTCAACAGTTCCAAATCAGAAGCACAAATCAAGGTCCAGTTAACAAGCACAGTCACGAATAGGAGGAAACAGTCCAGAAAAACAAGCTAAGTCGAGTAAAAAACGAAGAGCACCAAGTATCGCATCTACCACGGACGAATGGCGTAAGCAGACTAACCATAACCAAACACAATAACAACAAAATGGCGTTTGAAATAACTTGTCTCTCTTGCACCCGTTTACATTGTATGATATCCCGCTCGCACGTGACGCGCTACCCATTGTACCCATTGCAAGACAATGGGCGTTGCGAGCAACTTTACGAAATACCGTTATTTTTGTTATTACCTGGGAGTCTTTCATCGATGTTTTTTCCGAGAATCCTGATAACACCCTAGCAAATTATACCTTATCGGAAAGCTGAAGAACCGTAGATATTTTTAAACACATCTGCAGCACAACTGTCTTAGACTTTTTTTAAAATACAAAAGAAAGAAAAATGAACTTTTCACAAATTTATTTCTTTTTTTAACAATCAATCGTCTATTACGACTCAGTTGGTACAGTTACTTGCAGTTTTTGTGTTTAAAATAATGAAGCAGCTAATCTGCTACACAAAAAATACAAAAACAAAAACATTAGATGTACAAAACACAAAAAAAGGGGACATTAGACAAAAAAATCTGGATTTTTTTAAAAAAAACTTCAAAGTCCCATAACTTGAGAACGGTTAAGTTTAGGGTATGGGGTTCCATAGTCAAATCAGTCAGGAATGATGGAAACTATCACCTCTTAAAGGATTTAGGTCGACTTAACCTGTAACCCTGTATAAACTGGTATAAATAAACGTGGTATAAAATGTTATACCAAGAATAAACTAAGAATAAGCAAAATGTCTACTAATAAACACGGAATAACTTAAACCTAGTATAACGTTGGCGTAACTGTTCTGCATCATAGACAAATTTCTGTTTATTTCTTTCGTTTAGTTTCTCTATGATTCGCGACGTTGCCACCAAACAACTACTATGCTACTTTAATTCCAAAAAACAACGAATACATCAAGTAAATCTAGTCTGTTACTTTGTCAGATTCAACGCTGTAGCAATATAATTAAACTTACTAATACAATGTATTTCAGGAGGAGTATGTGGAACCGACGACGAGCGCTGGTAACCAGGGCCGCGGCAAGGACATATCAACCATAATTGAGGCGGCCGAGGAGGAGAAGCTCAAGGCGGAGAGAGAGGCCCTCGAGCAGGTACGCTTTACACTATCACATTCATCATCTTCAGCCGATAAGTACCACTGCAGGGAACCGGCTTACCCTCAAGGAGTATGGGCATTAAGTCCATCACGCGTGCCCAATGCAGATTGGTAGACTTCACATAAGCATCGGAATTTCTTCTTTAGCTTATGCAGGTTTCCTCACAATGTTTTCCTTCAACATTTGAGAGCAGTCGGTATTACGTAAATAACTACCAAACTACTTACAATAAAACTACCTAACCTAACCAACACGAACTAACTTCGAGCTACTATCAAATTACGGAGCGCTTCCCAATAAAATAAATATCTTAGACATTGTCAGACATATTATCTAGTCACAGTTAAAGCACCAGAATCTAGCATGGACTTGTATTATAATGTATAAAACATTGCCTCAGACCAAATTAGTAGAGAATTTTATGCGCAACAACCATTTATATCTTATATACAACGTATTAATGAATTAACGCAAAACTAGAAAGTAGTTTGTTTAGAATCGAGAGCAATTATCATATTTTCGACATAGGTAATTTTTTTCTAAATATTAAATAATTCATTTGTAAAATTTAATATTTACTGAAATCGATCTCAACCCACTGCCAAAACAAGATTCTTAAAATGTATCCACCAGCACGCTAGCACTTTCATTAATTGCTGAAATAATAACAAATCATTTTTGCCTGAAAACTTAAAATGCGAATAACTTTAAATTTTAACTATCAAAATAATGAAATTATTGTTTTAATCTCATTATTTTGTAATAAATCAGTTGGGGTGTATGAGGTTTTGCGCTTATTCATTAACACGTTGTATAACTGAACTAGATTCACAATCGAGCTCTTTTTTGCACTAGCTGACAGTAAACATGCCAAATACGACTAAGTTTATGAATCAAAAACAACATATTCGTGCCACCCCACAGCATGCATCTTGATTTGTGTGGGTTATGTCAGAGTCTGTCAAAAATTTGCTAAGATTTTGTATGAGACTTGGAGTTTATAGTATTTATGTCAGTAGCTACAACTTTTATAATAACTTTCAAAAGTAATTTAGATCATAGGAAACAAGATATTTACAAAGAAAACGGTTGTTATAACATGATATCTTGACTCGCATACGATACTTTATGAGAATTTTGAGCTAACATTTAAAATGTCAAAACAATGATTTATAGAAGTTTATAGCTTAATATTATTATTCGATACAGGTATAGGCTTATTTCGAGGTTACATCACTATTTGACTGGACTTTTATACAGCAATGTTTATTTTGTTAGTGTGTTTATCACGAAAGTAACTAATTTATTTGTAATGAGTTTCACGTACGATTTTTTTTAAATAAAAATATTGTTTTGCTCTCAGGGTAAACCTATAGACATAATAAAGAAAATGCGAAAGAAACAGCGTCGGAAACCAAGGAAACTTAACTCGCTGGAGGTGCCTTCCGAGGACGACGACGAAACCGACGAGGACTTCAAAGATACAGGGTGAGTGTGATAGTGATCTTAGTACAAATTTGGTTTTGCCCGCCACTTCGTCTGTGTTCACTTTATATTTTATTTTTCAAATTAAATAGTGGTAGTTGCGGACAAACTTAACTTATTTATTTCTTCGTAAGGATTTAGTTGCTAATTAGCTGAGCAAAAAAATCTAGAAGATCTTTTGAAAAGTAAAAAATACCAATCAATCAATCAATTAAGCTCTTTTTTAACACCGAAAACATAGAATATATAAAGAGTAAACAGACAGGAGATACAGAAATTGCAAACATATGTGTGGGAATAAATAAATAAATATCTTGGACATTGTCACACAAATCTAGTCACATTTAGAGGACCAGAATCTAGCTTGGACTTGTATTATGATGACTAGACAACGATATAGAATACATTACACATGCAAACATCGATGACACGGGTACAAAATAATAAAAATTTTCAGTTCCTAACGGGATTCGGACCCGCGACCCTAGCCACAGCAGGCAGACTGAGCTATCGGGGCGTTAACTATGTATTAGCAGAGGTATAAAAAGATAAATAAAACAAGATATATTGTTCCTAAAATTGGTTTTACTTGGTCATATCCTACTTAGGTACCAAATAGGTACTAAAACTTGTACTAAAATATCCTGATGGATATTTGAAGTTTAATCAATACTCACAATTCATAATCGAGATGTTCTGATGCTCACGTTCGTTATTCTTACATTTTTGACAAGTTTATGTAATTGATTACAGAATGGAATCGTCATCTGAAGAGATATCGTCGTCAGCTGAACGGGACAGTTCAGGGCACTCAGGATCCTCGGATGATCTGCCCATACGACGCACGTGCAGACCCGAGAAGAAAGGTTCTTTTACATCTATCTATACATATAAAACTATTTCGTGACTGACTGACTGATAGACAACGCATTGCCTTAACCAATGTAGATAGAATCTTAAATTTCGAATACGTATTCAACAGAGAATGTAAGCCACGGTTGATACAGAAGACACGTGTGGCGGTGTCGGATAATCTAAGTAACACAATATAAACCTTATAGTACGTAGCATAGCGTCGTTTTTGTCGTAAAGGAGAATCGCGCCCGTACCTCCAGGTGACGTCGCCTGGAGGCGCGGGCGTAATTCTCCAAACGACGCTATGCTACGTTCTATAAGGTTTATAATTGTGTTACTTTGACTATCCGCCACCGCCACACGTCTCTTCTGTATAAAACGTGCACTGAGAAAGGATTTTTCGATAATCCTACTCTTAAAGTTTTTAAAAATGCATACATGCATGTATATGCTCACGACTATATTCCCCCAGGTGGTAGTCAGAGATATGCTGAAACCTCAGAACATCCACTTTTCACTAGTAACGAAAGTCTGTCCAGCGTGACGGGGAGTGAGCCCGTCGCCACCTGTAATGGACAGTGGGTACAATACATGTCTCAAAATTGAAGCATGCAGGTTTCCTCACGATGTTTTCCTTTACCAAAAAGCCAGTGGTGTTACAAATCCTACATAAATTCCGAAAAACTTAATGGTACGACTCGTCCTGGACGGGGATCGAACTAATGCTTCCTGCAAAGCAGGCAAGGTTACTCTTCACTGGACCACCACGGCTTTTAAAAATTATTCAAAAATGCTATCATACCTGTTCAGTATGTTAAAACATAAATTATTATTGTTCAGATCGTCCAAAGCTCCGGGAATCGTCACCGGAAGTCAAGAAGAAAAAGAAAGGCACCCTTGACAGCTCAAGCGAATCCGGGGAGAATAAGGAATGGAAGAAATCCAAGTACGTTTATTGATATATAAGGTTAAATCTAATTAGTTGGCGAAAATTAACAAACACATTCGGTATCTGTTACTAAGTACAATTGCGTGATAATGACCCGCCGCCCGGTCATATGATTTACAGGTCAATGTCCGCCCGCGCCCCGCGCACTGCAGCCTTACGTACGATATTAATAATTTATACTAATTATAAACATTGCTAATGCAATGTTTATATACTATTTATAAACATTGATAATGCAATCTGTTATCATTAACGAGTGCCCTGGTTCAGTTTCGCCAACTAATTTGAAATAACTATATATTCTACTACAGGTCCGTTAATTAAAGCTGGCGCTTGCCACACATTTACGCAATGCTTTTGTCTCACTGTACGCATAATTAAAAGTTTTTCTCTCTATCAAACACGGACGCACCGACAGGAAAACGCATTTGTGTGTATCTGTGAAAGCAGCTTTAGTTAACCGACTTGTACTACTATATTCTATTTTATTATTAATACAGTAGGTTCCCACTGCAGGGCAAAAGCTTCTCTCACGAATTAGGATGAGAGGGAGATTGAGCCACAGTATTTCGAAACTAAATAGTCGTTTTCCTTTTATACAGGGTGTAAAATTAAAAGCATAACATATTAAAGGGGGTGCCAGATCATCAAACTGAACAACTTCACTACGAAAATCGAAATCACGAAAAAAAAAATCAGCTGTTCCATAGAAAACGTCAATGGGACCTCGACCGAAATGTATGGGACAGCTTATATTTTTTTACGATTTCGTTGTTGGCTTCATAGTGAAAGTTGTTCAATGTGATGGTCTGAAGTATCCACTTTCATATGTAACGCATTTAGTTTTATACCCTGTATCACCCAGTCAATATTGAAAATAAAAATATTTTATTATTTCCACTCAGATCAAAACAAAAAAAGAAGAAGCACGACCGTCATAAATCAAAAAGTTCGTCCAAGAAGCCTCGTCGAAAGGGCGGTCTTACACAATACGACGCCGAAGGTAATGTTATCAGAGCGAGAGTCACTTACGGTGGCCTTAGCGGGGACGAGGGAGACAACGACTGGTCCCCCAAACATCGCACCAGACAGAAGAAGATTAACTACACTGAGATGCCTAACACTGAGTCTGAAGATGTAAGTATAGTTCATCATCATTTTTTTTTTCACCACACATTCCCACCACTGTAACTCCTGTGAACCAGGATCAACAGCGGCGACCATTCACAACACTAGACAGTGAAGTCCAGCGAACCTAGGGGATGACTCTAATCTGTCTTGGAACCCGCAATGAATTAATCAAAGAAGCTAGGTGGAGTAGGAAAATGAAATATCCGACTTCCCTCGTTTGCAAACTATTAGAGAGCCAATTCCAGAGATAATTTATGGCACAGTTGAAGACCCTACCGCAAAAGCACCAAAAAATAAAAATATAACATTACCAAAAAAACAGAAACAAAAGAGGAACGTAACATATTGTACTGAAACTATGACTTATTTTGCTTCCATCCATCATCATCGGCATTTATAACAGTTGATTCAAAAGAATACGCAACTGCAAGGAAGGCCCGCCAGTATAGTTACACCCCCGGCAAACATAGAATGGTCTCACAATGCTTGACTAGTACTCCTACAGACACAACATAGAGTTGGCACACGCGCTATCCCGCTCGTACGCGCCGCTCTTGTATGTGTTTCTTGCTCGGCTTCCCTAAAGTGTCCCTAGAAAGGGTGTGGTCGGGGGCATCTGAAGTCGGAAGGGCAGGAGGTGCATATCATTTCTAGTAAATTGTGAATATTGTAAATATCAATGCCCATGTTGTGCTGTAGTAAAGATTCGGAATGTATCGACTACGATAAATAAATAATGAAATTCATGAACAGATACAAATGAATACTATAAAGGAGGAAGTACGCTCCACTGCAGCAAAATAAAGCCCGACCAGAAAAATAAAAAACCTCGCCATGTTGCGGAAAATCATTACAACTATTTTTTGTAATATGGTCATTAAAGGTTACAGTCGATTGCAGCGCCTCCAAAACAGGTTTTTTATTTTTCTTGATAGGTTTTACCAGCAGCGTCTGGCAAACCATCCGAATAAACTGGCTGTCTAACTAAACAGCCAGTGCTACGAAAATGTCTGAAATGGCACCACATCAGGAGCAGCATGAACGCGAGTAGTTTCGTCATGAAAACGGAGGTGTTGTCCCCACTGCGGGGTGATACTCTGCTAGCGCCACTCGCCTCCTAAATGTTGGATTTAAAAAAAAGCTTCATTGGATGAAAGTAAAGCGGATTGGCAACATTATTGTAAATATAATTTTTCCGTAATAATATCTTTCTTTCAGGAAATGCACAAATCAAGCGGTAAACACATGCCGGACAGTTCTGACGAGTTCAAAATTGACGATTCTGATGTCACAACGGACTCCGAAAACGATCGCGTTAAGCGCAAGAAAGAAGAAGAGACGAGCGAAGAGAAGAAGAAAGCACTGGATGATCTGATCAAGAAGACTGCCGTGGTGCCGCTCGAGAAACTACCTGATGACGTCACCAAGGCAAAGACTGAAGAGTTGCAGGCGCATTTAGGTTAGTTCAGTTTTTTCAGAACATAAGCAACTTGCCCAAGGGCACCCCGAAGGGGTATATGGACCTCGGCGGATTGGGTAGCGAGGATCGGATCGGTGAGAGTTTCATTATACCTATAGAGTTGCTAAGCGAACGTTGTAGTCGAGATTTACTATGAGAAATCATTAGCTATACAACGTGTTTTGAGGACGGAACAGGGTGCTTCAGACCATCAAACTGAACAACTGTCACTATATGAAGCCAATATCGAAACGAAATCGCGAAAGAAAATTCGATAGAAAATGTTAAATAGCTTCTCGACAAAAATATATGCCCTTTTCCGGCTTTAAAACGACCCCCATTTCACGATGTATTTATTATATTTCCAAACTAATAGTCACTTCGTTTGAAACCATTTCAGCTAGTATACAGGTCACTTTCAACTCGTAGGTAGGCGCAGAAATCAAAGGAGTCAATTTCTCCAGCTATAGGAAATAGGCCACCAAAAAATGTTAGCGTATAGTTCGCGTATAGTTATGGAATTCATGTCGATTTGTTTCTCATAATCTCTAGATTATAGTGGTAATATTAGATATACCTTATCTAAACGAAGTGTCGCGTAATCGCATTTGGCGCACATCTTGTCTAGGTAAAATATGTTGGTTTTTATTTTTATTTTCGTATGAACATCTATTCTGGCGTATCAACACGCATTGTTTTACATGTGCCGTTTTAACAGGAAAAAAGAATCTAAGCAAAAAAGTCATAACGGTGCATTTTTTGTTTTGATTTCATAATTCCGGTTGCATTTTATCGAATCTTTCGTCCGATTAATACACTGTTTTTAGAGTGTAATACCATCAATAAACGTTTGTGGGCCTAAAAGAAATTGACTCCTTTCGGGTCTGATTATATCGGAAGCGGTGGTCGCACAAACGCCATTGGCCGATCGGTCGCCTTTTGCATCATCGACATGCGCTATCATCGCTACCACTTTCGACGCGCGCTAGTTAAGGATGCTGACCCAGCATCCGACATCCAGTTTACGTATAGTAGAACACTACGGAACTGCTGATGCACAAGACGCTCATTGCACCCTTGCCTTTAATCTGGGCCAGCGTCCGATGCTTAGTCAACATTAAAGTAGCATCTAATTAGTATATAAGCAAATGTAACTTAGGATTAGTTCTCTTACTCTTGGCGGACGATCTCCGATCCATAATAAACCTATACTCCCGTAAGTCTGCGTATCATTCTTAATTCGCTCATAAACACGCTACTTGTGTCCATATTGTAATCTTGTAACTAATAAGTGTCGGTGTGTCGGTCGACAGACGCGCAAGCGGCGGCGGCGATCATCGCGCGGCCGGTGCGCGGCCGCGGCAGTCGCGGCGGACGAGGCAGCAGGTATGTCGCGTTATTTAAATACGATGCATTCTCGACCTTTGTCCCATTGCAGTTGGCAGGTGTTATTGAAAACTGTGCTCAAGTTTACAACGATACTGATAAATATGCCATGGAGAGTTTTTCGAGGTGATTTCAAATGTGATGTTAGGACGTGATTGTTAATGATATGCGAGTACAATCAAACAATAGAAAGAGATATCAGGGTTGGAAAAATAAATGACGTGTACTTTCAGTTGCATTTTATATTCTAAGTCAGCAGTAGATAGATCAGTTAGTATTGGCCGTTCTAATGAGGGGTTATCATAAAAAAAAATTGTTCAGTGATTCTGGATCCATGGCGTTCTGTTAAAAATTTTGCCGTCAGACCGATAGTGTTCCGTGTTTTTCTCCATTTCCGCCAACCGCCATCTGCAGATTTTTATTGTTACTGCTCTTGGAAAACGCCTCATTAAACAACAATTTCGTGGTGAACGATGTTACGTGTCAATCAGCATAAAAGCTAGCTTATAAATAACGCTGATAATGCCCCGCCAAATTTAGCTTACGTCGCTTACAAAAATTTCCGACTCTGTAAGAGATCAGCTTAGCGATTCCAATGATAACGTTGTAAACGAACCTTTTCATGTGGATTGATACATACCGCATACATTTTAATAAGAGTAAATACCTTAACTATGCATTCTACTGCACTGCACTGACTGAAAATGTAGGTACCCTGTATACAGTGTTCAACTTAATATGCTGACGGTTTTTAAGAAGATGATCAGACCTTCAAAATCGCGTCTGTCTGTTGATTTTTTTCTCGATTTCGAGTTGAGTCTCATTGAGAAAGTCGGCCAGTTTGATGGTTTGATCATCCCCTTAAAAAACCGTCTGCTTATTAGGAAGAATTATATACAATAAGTTCTAATGTTACACAGAGGGCCGCGCGGGGGACGAGGTCGGGGCGGAGGCGGAGGCGGAGGCGGGGGCGGGAGTTCATCGCGAGCCTCCCCGCCCGCCAGCGACGACGCGCTCGCCAAGCTCGTCGGTCTCAAGATCAAAGGTACGTATACCATAGCCTGCAGGGTCACAGTATAGGCACAGTATAAGAAAGAGTGTCTATTACTACATATACGAGTAGCATAGATTTAGTATATACTGCGTTAGATCGGCTACGGATTATCCAAGGCGAGACCAAAAAACCTGAGATTTTGGAAAAAGTAACAGGATTCGTTTCGTTGACAACTGACGCTAGGTCCATACAGGCTCATAGCGTGTTCGTGAATGGTCTCGTCTATCTATCTCGCTCTAACATACGATAATGTTTTCTTGATACCCATAAGTGGAAATCAAATTTTGATTCTTTTTAACACGGCGGTATCGGATCACAAAAAATTGCGTGAAAAAGTGAATAAGATTTTTTTAGTTTAAGTTCCATTTGTAAAAAATTTTTTATTTTCAGAACCAGACGGGACTCCATTAAGAGGGAACGATGTAAGTGTATTATTATGTAACTTTGATTTAAATTATAGTATTTAATAGCGGCGCCCGCGACTCCGTACGCGCAGACCACTGTCTTTAAATACTCATAACTTTTGATTGAGTGAACCGATTGCAATGAAACAATGCTTAAATGTTATTCACAACTAAGCCCTATGTTTTCGTGAAAAACCCATCAAAATCGGTTCAGACATTTTTATGTGATGCGTTCACAAACAAACAGACAAAAAGTCTAAAAATGGTCTCAATGCATTCCATTACGTATCCTCTAGAATTCTAGCGTATCCTTAACGCGCCAAATAATTTTTTTTGCAAATATCTTCAATGTACATCCACGCCAAGTTTACAATTTTATTATATGTATAGATTATTATCTAAACGGGTGGTCAGACTTATAGCAAGGTGCACTTTTTCAAACCTTTTTCTTAGTCGCCTCGTGTGTATACCTACAAGATATGGGGCGTAGAAAGAGAAAAGATTGGAAGTGACATTAAATAAAAATAATCGCGAAAACGAGACAGGCGAATAACATACAGCGAGCGAGAAAAACGATGTTATTTGTCCCTTTCTGCGTGTGAGATATTTCCATTTGACGTATTTAACTATGTGCCTATCAGTTTTATTGATCTAGCATTATCTATCTCTCTCTAAGGCGGAACGAGAGAGGAAGAGACAAGAACGAGAAGCGAAATTGGCGGAGAAAGAAGCGCGGAAACAAGAAAGACTGCAAAAGAAAGAAGAGAAAGAGAAAATGAAAGAACTGAAGGCGAAAGAGCGAGAGGAGAAGAGACTGGCGCGGCTCGCCGTGCAGGAGAATAAGAGGTTAGTCTTTACTAATATTAGAAAGAGGTACAATTTTTTTGTTTGTACGTAGGAGGGTGATAAAGGAATTGCTAGTCTTTAGTTACGGGTCACTGGCCGTTTCTGTTTCCGGCACACAGTTAGAAAGAGATGAGATTTTCAAATCTATGCTAAGGTTTTCTCCATGGAGTTTGAAAGATTGTTTCGCGTCATTATAATTTAAAGATCACAGATAAAAACTAAAATATTGAAAAAAAAATCCTTTTTTTGAATATCACACGTTCAAATCAGCAGTAGAAAATAACGGAAGATCAATGAATAGCCAATTTTGAATTTCACATCTGTGTTTCACCACTCGAATGTTTGACGTTTTTAATGTTGTCAGATTTCAACAGGTTTTACTTTTTTTTCTCCGTTCCATTTTGGTTTTAACTGTTAAGGTGCACTTCCGATGCCGTCTAACGCACGCGTTAGTCGCTGACGTCGGAAGCGGCGCCATACGTTTTCATAGGAACTAGTATTGTCGCATCGGTCGTCGGCCGCGAGCCGCGCGCGTCAGTCGCATCGGCCGCTTGCATCGGAAGTGCACCTTTACTATTAAACCATTCATTCGCTCGTTCGTTCAAAAGAAACGTTTTCTGTGTAAAACGAAACGGTTTTTGTCACATCCGAACATCATCCGAACGATCTCAAAAATACAGAAAAACGTAACCACTCGAAATGAAAATGTCATATTCAAAGGCGAATCTGAATGTCACCGGCGATGTTAAAAATGACACTCCAGGGGGTTTGCTAAAAGTGTGTCTACTCGTTGCAGATTGAAAAAGGAGAAGCCGGACTACCCGATGTCTGGTCCAATGGGATACGGGCCGATACCGATCCGCGGCCCCGCGCCCGACATGCAGCGCGTTCCTATGTTCGCGCCTCGACACGTGTCCGACTTCACCGAGCAGAGGTTCCCCAACGCGCCGCGGCTACAGGTCCGTCCGCCCATAACGTTATACACACGTGGCAAAGCAAGAGCGTAGTCGTGATTTTTCAAAATCAGCCTCATCAATTCACTGCTCGATCAATTTCTTGGCCGCCCTAATTTATGTCTTGATATGACGAAGCACCCTGCTTCGAATTTGGATTCTGAAAATTATTCACTTAGGCTAAATAAATACTTTTGCCAGCTTCTTCTTTTGACAAACGAAAGAGCGCATAACTAAAAGAAAAAAGTTTCTGTACGATTTTTCCTGATTTGAAATTAAATCTCAAAAAGACAACCTCTAAAACGGGCCATTTTTGTACCACCGAATGTTATGTACGGCGTCATAAAAATATGGTAATAATACTAATAATCATTTGCATAAACATATTACTAAAACTTTATATTTCAACGATATATTTAGTAGTACAAACAAGATTGCATTATGGATATTTTAGTTCAAATTGTGCAAAACTGGCGGAAAAAATCGGATCGGATTTAGTGGAAAGATAGTTTTTTTGTATCGCTAACTGCGCTATTTGTAATTACTTCCAGTTGTCATAATATTACTTTAAATATTTTGTAACACCAAACTTTTGAGGCTATTTTTGAAACTGGACTATATTTCTATCATATTCGTCCATGCGTATAGCAAAGCTATCACAATTTAGCCAAACGGCCCATACATAGACGTATGTTGTCATTTAAATTTTGTTCTGGAACGAAACATTTGGTTAGATTACAACGGTCGTTTTAAGAATTATCTCCCGTTGAAGAGCAAGGTGTGAAGGAATAGTCAGTAAAATGGATGAATGGTCACTTGTACAGGTTCGCGCGGAGCTGCGCGGCGTGCTGACGGGCGAGGAGAGGCGCGCGCACGCCTCCGCGCGCCCCGACGCGCCGCACAACATGAGGGAAGGTAACGTACCATACTCTAACTCTACTGTTATAAAACTGGAACAGAACTGTGTCTGTACATTTAAGATATTAACTAAAAAGATATGATATGGTTTTTACATGTCCCCGATAAAAAATCACAATCAAATTATGGATTTTTTTGTGTCTGACAGCATAATTATGATTGGATTTAAAATCTGGTATATAATTTATCTTGCTACTTTGACTAATTATTATAAGGACTAGCCTTGCGGTAGTATTTCCCCTCTGCCAGGGTATAAGCACAATTGATCTTGTGCATTTACATTCAATTTTACACCTTATCACTAAACGAGACAGACTATAATTGCGAAATAATAACTTCGAACTTAGAACGTTTGGGGTTCACACGAGACTACTTTTCATGATTTTTAACATTCAAAATTAGAATCTAAAGTTATGGGGAATAAAATCCAAAGTTGCAGATGTTACCTCGCCCCCTGCAAAAGTGGCAGAAATGTTTGTTAGTAGAATTACACGCGTAACCAGTCCACATATAAATAGTCCAAAGTCTTGCTACGAAGACGGGAACCCGTGCGGTCGAAGTCACGGAATAACTCTTATCTAGTCTTTTATACAGGCCGTTAACTATAACGCGTCACTTACTTGGGGGAGCTTCAGACCATCAAACTAAACAACTTTCACTATTGGATCAACATTATTGTTAGTAGCAAGCACTGGTGTCAACAACATCAACATTAAACTCGCTCATTATTGGATCAACATTGAACTCGCGAAAAAAAGTCAGTTATTACATACATTTGAGTAGAGTAGTTAAACAGCAGTTTTGTATGGAACATCAGAATTTTTGATTTCCATGTCATAGAGAAAGTTGTTGAGTTTGATGGTTTGACTATCCCTTAAAATGTCGTAAGCCGTCCAGGTCTCTAAAAAGTGATGGCGGGACGATCTAGCTGGATGGTTTAGATGACAAATGACCAGAGCATGCCCAGGACAGAGATGGTTGGATAATCAAAATTGCCTTTGCCTAAAAGTGGGATAACGTAGCAAAAAACTAACCAAAGTATGTATACAACGTGTCAATGAATAAGCGCAATCCTCATACACCCCAACTGATTTATAACAAAATAATTAGATGAAACAATCATTTCATTATAGTTACAATTTTAAGTTATTCGCATTTTAAGTTTTGAGGCAAAAATGATTTGTTATCATTTCAGCAATGAATGAAAGCGTTAACGTGCTCATGGATACATATTAAGAATCTTGTTTTGGTATCAAAAAGGGTGAGAGTGCCCGAGCCCACCGCCGTTATGATCGAGTTCAGTAAATTTTAAATTTTATAAACAAATTACTTAATTATTTTAAAACAAATTATCCATGTTGAGCCATTATAATTCGATTCTGCTCTCGATTCCAAACAAAATACTTTTTAATTTTGCGTTAATTCATTAACACGTTGTAGATATAAATATGAATGAACAGTAAACACGCTTCCAGGTACGCTGTCAGTAGCGGGCTCGCCGCAGCCGTTCAAGCCGATCTCGGAGGAGCCGAGCATCATCACCAGGATGCCACACATGCTCAACCAACAGTACAGGTACACATTAATACACGTTTTTTTAGTTGCTTCCTAGACATTTCCTCCACTCGAATCGATCTTCGGACAATTAGTCAACTCGAGTTAAGGAAGCTCCTTAGAACGACGGCGGGCCCATACAAAAAGCACGTTTAGTTTGGGACATCGTCCGCATCCTCCGCCGTCAACGCGGCGAACGGAGCCGAACACCTTCCCATACTAATCGTGGTTTTTTGTTTGGGTTCGCCATCGTTCAATGTGTCCTGACCCTTAAGTTATAAAAAATATTGAAGGAAAGAAACTCAAGGTAGCTACAAAGAATTCAACGAAAATCAGCCGCATACTTCTATCGAACTTGTAGCATACGCCCTAAGTCCGTGAGATCATCTCATACTAACATTGAACTTATTTCTTGCAGGGGCCCAATGATGTACTCGAACAACTCTCCGTACGGCCCCCGCGGCCCCAACATGCAAATGTACCCCTCCATGCACGGCCTCAACCACCAGGCGCGACACCAATACCCCCCGCAGTACTACTCCCACCTGCGCGCCCTGCCCCCCGGCTACCCCGCGCAGCAGGCCATGAGGCCCGGCCAACAGTCCCCCGGCCCTCACGGTCCGGGGACTCATCCGCAAGGTCCACATGGACCTCCGGGGTCCCATCAGGGCCCTCATGGTCCTCACGGGCCTCCGCATGGACCGCCAGGGTCGCACGGGCCTCCAGGTTCTCATCAGCAAGGTCCTCATGGATCTCCAGGGCCTCACGGACCTCCAGGATCCCATCCGCAGGGACCTCATGGTCCTCCAGGACCCCACGGACCTCCGGGGTCTCACGGACCCCCACTGTCGCATGGGCCTCCGGGTTCTCATCCTCAAGGTCCTCATGGACCGCAAGGACCTCATGGACCGCAAGGACCTCATGGGCCGCCGGGGCCTCACGGACCACCCGGCTCTCATCAGCCAGGACCTCACGGACCTCCAGGTTCTCATCCGCAAGGCCCGCATGGACCGCAGCCCCACGGACCGCATCCTCAAGGGCCACACGGCTTACAAGGGCCGCACGGGCCTCCCGGACACCATGGGCCTCCTGGGCCTCACATTCTGTCCGCACCCAGCCCGCACGGGCCCGCCTCCAGCCCGCTGTCGCACCGGCCGGGCTCCGCGGGCCCCATGACCCCGCACGGACCCCTCGCGGGGCTCCCCCTGCCCCGCCACGCCGGCCCCCCGCGACACATGCACCCCGGCATGCAGTCCCCGCCCCCGCGGCTGCACCCCTCCCCCCCGCCGACCTCCGCCACACCACCCACCACCCCCAACGCTTCAGCCACACCCGAGCCTCCCATCAAGATCAAGGCCGAAGTGAAAACGGAGCCGGAGCAGTACCGCTCCCCGCCTTCATCTCCGCGCCCCCCCTCGCCCCGCGACGAGCCTCCCCGTAACCATCCCAAGATCAAGCACACGGAGAACAAGGACCGCCGGCCGAGGTTCCCGCTGGGACCCTACGCGCCTCAGTACGGCCCCTACGGCCCATACGCCCCGCCCGCGGCCCCCACACAACCCGCCGACGTTAACCTCCTTAACCTACAGTCGAGGTTACAGCAGCAGACTCCCTTGCAACGCATGCATCAGATACACCAGTTCCTACCGACGACCCACACGGACACCAAACCCGTCGAGTCGAGAAGTCCGATTCCGAGGCAGACTCACATGGAACGCCCGCATTTACTCCACGAGGTGTCCCAGCTGCCCCCGCACTACCTCCCGCCGCATCTCCGGCAGATGGTCCGCATGCCGATGATGGCCCGGCATCCTCAGCCGGGACGATCTAGTCCCGGAGGTCCGGCCGGCCTCCCGCCGTATCAGTACCCGGAGATACACAGAACCGCGCTGGAGAAGCAACTAGCGGCGCCCTCGATGCCGCCGATGCCGCGCGAAGTCCTTCAGAAACCACCGACGCCACAACCGATCGAACCTATCGCGGAAAAACCTGAGAGTCGGGAACCCACTCCGGTCACGGATAGACCGGAGAAGGAAGAAAACCCTTCCCCAACCGACAAGCAAGATACGGGTGATGATGTAAATAAAATTGACGAGCCCGTCAAACATATAAAGGAGGAGATCAGGGAAGTGCATCCGAGAGAGGAAGGCAGCGTGTTCGGCGGCTTGGTCAGCTATTTCTCGAGCCAACGCGAAGATGACATAGACACTTAAAATATAAATAGTAATAGGTAGTGACTGTAAATATAATCATAGATAATTTTATTTATACGGCTGAATATACGCCTAGTGACATAGTCTGTACGCTATGTATGATATTATATTGTAATAGAATTTAATGACAGATAAAATAGAGTCTAATTTTTTGGTCTCTCGAATCGATTGTATTATTATTTTGGTTGTTATAAGTGAGATTTATTTATATACAAACGGTACTTACAGTATACTCTAAATACGAATTATAAAGATCAATCAATGATTTCTTTTTGCAAAATAAATGTTTTCTCCTACATTATTTGTTTTAATTTAATTCCAAGACCAAATAGGCAGGTCGCCGATTAAAATAGGAATAAGTAATATAAAAACAATTGACAAAGATGTGAAATACTTTTATCTAATTGTAGGAAAGTAGAGGTAAACAACGATAACATGGCCCACGGTAATGAGCCAATTAGTAACATTGCTAGTCGAGCAACAAATCAGTGTATTACTTCCAGATTTATTTCGTTTCAGCACACACGCATGCGTTGTAAGACTTGTAAACATTTTGGAAACCCTTATATACATTTTGGAGGCGCGCATGTTACTTCTATACCGTTATATAGCCGTAAATTCGAGCTTTATCAGGCAGTGCTACCACTACATTCAATAATGAACCTTATTGGTTTAGTATTAAGTTTATGGCGGCATGTAAAGATTCGATTATGCCTGATAAAGTAACTATGGTAGGTATTATGTGTGCATGTGTGTAGGGAATATATAAATGTAGATGTTTCTTTGTAAATAATAAAAAAGTTATTTGTCTTACAACTATTTTATTGTCCTTATCATTTACGTGGTCTACCCGCCACTTTTTTACTGCCGGCCGCTTGTTTGTTTTTGCCTCCGAATGATAGAGATGGTTCTGAAAAGATTACAAAAATATTAAATACCTTCGTGATAAAACCAATTCTACATGTTTACTTATTTTTAAATGTAATTACCGTCTGTTATTTGTGATCATTACTGTTATTTTTCTAATTTTATTTCAACAAAATAAAAAAATTAAATTCTTTAAAAAACTGTTAGTATATTAAGAAGGACTCTATACTGGGTGTTAGGGTAAACAGTTGCATTACTTTAAGGCGTAATTGTACCCATGACACAGAACAACTTTCCCTAAGAAACACTTTTCGGACTTTCCATACTAAATGAAATCAGCTGATCGAATGTTTGTATGAAAAGTTGTTTTTTTTTGCGAATTTCCCTTTCTTCCTTTGGGAAAGTTGTTCAGCATCATGTGTACAATCACCCCTTAAAGTAATGCAACTTTGTCGCCTTATCACATATAACAATATTATTTCAAGTAATAAGTTGAATGTGGCGCTCACCAGGTGGCGCGATCTTCAACGATATCTCATAGGTCTTGCTTTTGGGTCTCTTCGCTGCCGGTTCCAACTTCTCCGGGGTTTCCGTCGGAGTGGCAGTCTCTTGCGTGGCCGCCCATCCGTCCTATTCAAACGATATACATACTTATTAGTTTTAAACTGCCTCCGTGGTCTAATGGCACATGTCCGGCACTTCAAGCGTTGTAGATTTGACATGATGACGTTCGCACATGCGCAATGCGCAAATTGTGCATGACATATGCGTAGGGTTGACTTACCGCGCATCGTATGAACATCATTACACATTTCGTTACTTTTAATAGTTTATTCTGTTATTATAAATAGTATTTAAGCTAAAGAATCACTGAAAATGTGAATTTAGCGTTATTTTCCAACGTTTATTTTTACTGAGAGGATTATAATAAACTTTATTTTGTGTCGTTAAATCCAACGGGTGCGCGCGCCTGACTGCATTCCCTTGCTCGGCTCCCCTGGTGTCAGGTGAGGTGGGGTATCTGAAGGAGGGGGGGGGGGGGGGAGTGGCCGTTCTGTTAAGGTCTAACAAAATTAGCTGAAACTATTTTAAGGGGATGATCAGACTATCAAACTGAACAACTTTCTCTACGGGACCAATATAGCCTACGTTTATTTGTACCACAGTTAAGGTATTGATATAGGTATTATCTTACATTACACCCTCCGCGCCCGCACGTAGTAATGTGAATAGAGTTTAACAAAATCTTTCGTTGCCTCACCTCGGGGTCTTCGATCTCTGGAGCGATGGGCAGGAACAGCAGCATATTGCCGTCCTCACCCTCTTCATCGGAGCTGCAGAATGCGGCTACCGGTTCACATGACGTCACGTCCACCTACCGAAAAACGTGATTCATCATCATCAGCCTTTACAGTCACCAACATAAAAACAGGGTCCAGCTTAATATGCTGACCGTTTTTTAATGGGATGATCAAACTGAACAATTTTCACTATGGAGCCAATTTCGAAATACATTTTAGTCGAGTCGGTACTGCAGTTTTGTATGGATAAGCAGATTTTTTTAAAATTTCTATCTTGTCTCCATAGTGGAAGTTGTGCAGTTGCATGGTGTTAAGCTTTCAAACAAAAAAAGTTTCATCGAAATCGATTCAGTAGTTTTTGTGTGATGCTCAAACAGAAAAAACAAACAAACAGACAAACATAAAATGGTTGATTTGGAGTCAAGAGACACCTAAAAACCACCATATCGTAATCTTTTTCTTGTTATAAATATATTCAATGTATAGACACACTTCTGTTACATTTTTATAATAGTTTAGATGCGTATTATTTTTGTAATTTGCAATTACTATCAGGTACCGAATTACTATATTTATTGAAATTTGATTGAGAAACCGCAATTTTACTATTTTTATTAAAATCGATTGGTGGAATTGCGAATGGTGTCGAGCTTATCAGTCAGGTTTTTACACAGGAAACGGAAAATAATTGTTTCCCTATCGCTCGAAAAAAACACCTCAAAAACCACAAAATATCAAGAGTTGCTGGAAACTAAAAAAATTGATTTCGCAATTTCTAAGCGATAATTAGATCTTAGACAATTAGGCATAGATTAGATCTGTATTCTTAGACCATATAACTAGGGACCAGCCTCGCGTTAGCATTTCTCAGCTACATGATTAATTAATCATGTGCATTTACATAAAATGTTATACCTTATCAACTAAACGATATAGCCTATAATTGCGGAACAATAACATCAAACTAGTCTCGTTTGGGGTTTATACGGGACCATTTTTAACAATCAAAACTAGAATCTAAAGTAATGGAATAAAAATCAAAGTTGTGGATTTCATGCTACCTTTTCCCCGCAAAAAGTGGCAGAAAATGGCTATGAGTAAAAGGTTCGTGAAAAAGTAACCAAAGCCTTTAAGAATCAACTAATTTTCAATAAATCAATCAATATTACCTACTCAGCAAAATATACCGTAAAGAAATACAGAAGATATTCATATATACAGAAGGAGGTCTTAGCGCTAAAAAGCGATTTCTCCCATACAACCATAGAAGTTATTTGTACCTTAATAGCACAGGTCCGATGCCGCCTAGCAATGAATGTGATATTGTTTAAGTTATTTTGAAAGGTCCTCTAATGCCTACTACCTAACCTATGTAAGTTTTATTTATTGGCCGATCAAAAAAAAAATTAAAATTTTTCTCCATACAACCTTACTCATACTCATTTGTAGAATTTCACGCGTAACTACTCCATAGTTATATTATTTTCTAATACAGCATTGCATAGCATACATTTTCACGGCTAGATACTCCGGGTAGTCAAGAGGTATTTTAAATTTTACCTCGACCTCCTCGTCGTCGTGGCTCTCGCCGGCCTGGTCCACCGACCTGTCCTCATCTTCCACGTCGAACTCGCTCTCCCTCTCCTCGTATTCCACATTCTCGTCCAGCTCCTTGAAGTCTGGCGCGAAAGCCGACCAGTTCTCCACTTGGTTCTGAGCCCATATCGATACTACGCCTACAATTGAAATCCAAAAAACCTTTTATTAGGGATGACCAAGGTCCAGAATAATTATAAAAGAGAACTGGTGATTTGGGACATGTGCAAATGGCAAGTGCGTAGCAATCATCATCATCAGCCTATATGTATACGTCCCACTGTAGGGCACAGGCACACCCCCAGAAAGTGTGTATGGGCGTTAGTCCAAGCGGCAATACGGATTTTTAGACTACACATAAGCATTGGAAATTCACCGTTTGAGTATATACATAAGTTAGAAAAAAACATTACCCTCCTTCTGGCGCAGTCGGGTAAAAACTCATTGGTTCATGGCATGTCGTCCGTGCGGATTCGAACCCCCAGACTTTTGAGATTGAGTTTCTTTTCGCAACGCGTCTCCGACGCTCTCAAACAAACGATTAAGTTCTGTGGTAGCCCCATTGACTTATTAAATATCATTAGGCGGGCCACAAAACCATATGCGGGGGACGTGGTACCGGTACAGATTATTTAATAGATTTACCGGCATCGAAATCGCAAAGCCGGTACCGCGCGCAGGCATGTCGGTACCGGAATGAACTCCCCCCGGCCCGCACACCGCGCTCGACCGACCTGGCGCCACCGCTGAGCTTCACCACAGCAGTTTTATTACTTAATCGTACAAATCCAATAGTGTGCGGCCTGTCTTTTCTAGTAACAACTTGTCGAGTATAGTGACAAATTCACAGCACGGCAATCTCAACCACAGATTACTGATATGCAGCAAGCTACAGATGCGACAGTGAAATTTGCACTCTGTTCCAGCATTTCCATTGTGGCGCTGCTGTCGTCAAGCTAATTTGTATAGAACTTGTAGTTATAGGTATGTATACAGTAATTCCGGAATGCAAAATAGTGATATTTGACTAAGGAACAAAGTAAGCAACGATATTATTATGTCATACAACGGAAAAGAATTAGGGCTTCTCAAGGATTCTCAACTCACACGAAAATACCAGGAAAGCACAAGATATAGGCTTCTGAAACAACATCATAACGCAGCTGTTGTTGTGAGTTCAATATGGCGTCCTATCATCGTCCAATGATGACGTTTCACGACGGAAAATGTGACTTCAGCGTCAGAACGGCTGTCATAGGCCTGATGTCAACCTTAACAATAATATAATAACGACTCACCAGCACTGATACTGGCAATAATAGGTCTAATAGGATGCCAGACGACGTCTAGCAGTAGTTCTCCTTTGGTCCCGTGGAGGATCTTGACGATGTTCCCTATGGACTTCTCCCAGATGTAAAGGGCGTGCTGGCGCGCAGACCCGGCGCATATGTACTCCCCGTCGCCGGAGAAACAGCACTTCTTCCACGTTGTTCTGTACGAAGCGAAGGTATAATTACATATTATACAGGGATTGTTGATGGGAGTTCCTAGGAGATTCACTTAAAAACAGGGTTCGAAGTGATAATTATCTTGATAATTACAAAATTGATTGGAAACACAAAAAGCTTGCGCTAGCAATGTCAAGCCATGTATTTCGGACCATGGTTCGCGAAAAAAGAAGCTCACAATAATGAAATCATTTTTCTCACTGTTTTCTGTTGTTTTTCTCAATTATTTGTTATTAATTGTGATGAGAAACTATAATGTCAAAGACTAGGTGCTGTTTGGTCTGGATAAGAGTGTATTAAAGCAAAAGCAGCAATTTTAGAACTTTTTGTCAGAAATTTCTCTCAAAACTAAGAATCAGCTTGGATAATTATCTGATAATTATGAAAGAAAACAATTATCTTGATAATTTCGAACCCTGCATAAAAACGATCCTATGAGATTGTCTTTAACTTCTTGAGACATTTTGACCAACATTCACTGATGTAGAAAAAATTTGCGATCAGCAGAAAAATGAGTAATTTACACTGAAACTTTTTTAGATGCCAATCGATCCCGTTTCTAATAAGGATCAATAAACTATCGAAACAACTGAGTAGAAATGTCAGAAATCGCAAAAAAGTTTTCCCATATATTTCATAGGAAATAAAAGACTCCACCTCAATTTTATACTCAACAAAACTTTCTATCATGGTGGACTGGTCTTTACAAAGAAGACTGATCAAAAATAATGTCTCAAAAAGTTACGGACAGTCACCTAAGAACGTTTTCTTGTAGCTATATAGGGGTGGCCACTTTGACTATTTATATGTGGACTGGTTACGCGTGTAATTCTACTAACAAACATTTCTGCCACTTTTTGCGGGGTAACATGAAATCCGCAACTTTGGATTTTATTCCCCATAACTTTAGATTCTAATTTTGAATGTTAAAAATCATGAAAAGTAGTCTCGTGTGAACCCCAAACGTTCTAAGTTCGAAGTTATTATTTCGCAATTATAAGCTGTCTCGTTTAGTGATAAGGTGTAAAATTGAATGTAAATGCACAAGATCAATTGTGCTTATACCGTGGCAGAGGGGAAATGCTACCGCAAGGCAAGTCCTTATAATAATTAGTCAAAGGGTGGCCAAGACATCGATCGCGGTCTACCAGTCGCCCGCGTCGTCTTTTATGGTATCCCGCGAAGAGTTAAATAAATTAAAACAAATACAATTTTAAATCTAAGCACAATGGATCTAATTTAAATTGAAAAATTCGGAAGTTTCGTTGAACAGGTGGGCTGTTTATGAGTATTATGCGGTTCTGTTCAGGGTCTTCTGAACTTAGCATTCGGAACTGAGATTTGTGAATACGAAAAGTGGCTTTACATTTGAAAGTTCAGTTTGATGGTCCGAATATCCACTCTTATGTCTTATCCTGTCTGATGATCCATCCTTAAAAACCGTCAGCATACTAAGAAAGACCCTATACATACTTGTTGACGAGATCTTGCAACTTCTGTATTGGTTCCGGCTCCCCATTGATACCACACTTGAGCACCGGCTTAGTATCGTAAACTCTTATTACACGATCCGATGTGTTCACTAGGAAACAGCTGAAACATGAGATAACATTAGTATGTCAATCAGCACCTTGATTGATTGATTTGTGGTTGGGTTATTGCAAGCATTGATCGTTATGTAACACTGAGACCATCGCTGGTCCTTTGTGTTCGCCCCAAGCTCACTTATATTTTACGCATACCTCCGAACTTATGGTATTTTCTTTTCATTCTCGGGAATGCAGGTGTCCTCACGATGTTTTCCTTCACCGCCGAGCTAGTAAATGATAAATAGAACCGTACATAAATTCTGAAGAACATAGTGGTACAGGCCAGGAATCGAACCGCCGCCTCATGATTGAGGCGCTAGCTCTCTTCCGTATGGGCTATCATCGCTCTTAAAATCATAAGTTAAAGTCAGCACCTTGACATATAATAAATACTAGTACTATGTACAGAAGAATCACTTTGAAAACAGATTTAAATAAATAGCTACTCTCTTTGCACGGCAATAAGGTGCAAAGTTATTCGCACCTCCTATCGTACAATTCGCGAATAACCTACCAACCAACCGTAACAACGGCGCGAGTGCAAACAAAAATGAACCGAGTCATTAGACATGAAAGCTTCCTATACATAGTCTCCCTCTTTCATTCTTTCACGTACTGGCAGCGTCACATCGCTAGGGTTTTCAAGTCTCGCATTGAATACTCACAAAATGGCGGCAAGTGTAATGAGAATTAACCTAGAAGTTTACACGGTATACCTAACCTATTGCCATTCACGCCTCGGTGGGGATCGGCCGTCAAGCATACCTGAGCTGTGGAGTGAGACAGGCCTGACCTTGGTACAGTCGGCATCAAAAGTTAATGAACACTTCTTGTAAAGATGAGAAATGTTTATCAACTCTTAACGACCGCACTTCTAGTAAAACTAGGGGTTGAACCACAGAACATTGTAAGAGGGGATAGAAATGCAAAGTAGCGCTTTTGCATCGGAGACGGCTGTCGCCACTTGTCTTCCCGCTCACGCTGCTACAATTACACATGCCCTCTCGCTCGCACCACGCCGCGTGCGCCTCATGGTGTTATGCAAATCATTGCATACCCTGTGGCGACGCCAAAGCGCCAAAACTCCGTAGTTTAGGCATGCATGGATCACTCGGCATTATAAGTTTAAAATTGTAACTACAAGGCGCGACCGGTAAAGTAAGACATTTCGCGCCATCTTTCATCGCACAATCAGGATGAGCCACCTTCGCGCACCTGAAACCCCTTGCCGCAATTGGCCAATTGTTTTCGTGCCCTTTACACCGCATTCGACTTGGAACGAGAAAGAGAAAGAAGCACACGATATTGCAGCGCCCCTCACTAACTTCAGATACCGCACTTCGCCCCGCACTTCGAGGTAAATTTTAGGGGAGTCGAGCAAGAAGCACATACGGCAAGCGCGCGTGTGCGAGCGGGACGATGCGTATGCCGACGCTGTCTTGTTTCTGTTGTAGGACTTAAAATATCGTGAGATAGAGTGCTAGGTGTATGGTAATTGCTAAAATTTTTAGATTGCCGTTTTACTTCTTTCGTAGGGCCGCCACCGTCACATATTTTTCATATCTATTGACAAATTGTTTGTTAGATAATAAACCACAATGTCTATGATAGTACATTGGTACTTACCTAATCAATAGTAAATTTGTTTTTTTCTAGGCAATTATTCTGTGGTTTACTCTATGCATTTTTGAGGAAGTGGTATGATAGCGATAGCATATTACGTATATAGATAATATGCAATCGCTACGTCCTATAAACATAACATTTAAATAAATTTAAACATTACACTAAACCACAAAATTTCCTATATGAGTCAGATGGTGCAATTTACTAAAAAACGATTACTTTTTTTTCGGTAAAATTGTTCCTATTCACATAATTTTCTTTTTTCCGTTATTTTAACTCAATTCTCTCGTTTTTTTACAAGTTGTAAAATTCAATGTATAACATACTTTAAGTCGGACCATCAAACTGAACAACTATTAGTATGGGATGAACATTTGAAAACGCGAAGAAAAAATTTGCTGTTTTAGACATTTTGGGTCGGGCCATTGACATTTTCTATGCCGTGGGCGCCCATCGGCTGAGATGATGATGATGATTCTAAAAATTGTTCACGTTTTCTATGTAGACTCCACAGTGAATGTTGTTCAGTAGGATGGTCGGAAGCTACAAAAAAAAAAAAGAAAAAAAAAGGAAGCTAAAGTATGTAAAGCCTCATCAGAAAAATAAAATACCACGCTATGTCGGAAAATCATTGGATTTAGAAAAGAGAACCCACTCGGAGCAACATTATGCATCCACCTTTCAAATTGAAAGCTAGCTGGTTCCATGTATGTTTCATTAACAATTATTCAACCTGTACTATACATACCTACTTATAATTATCTACTCATGATAGACATTATTGTTTTGAATGCTAGTTTTCGTTCAATCCCGCACCGATCCAATAATATTCCAGTGTCCCTACTATTCCTGTAATCTGTATATTAGTTAGATAACAACAGAAACTCCAGGACAGCACTAAATCGGCACGAAATTGAACGAAAACTAGAAACAACACGCACATTTCGCAAGATTGACATAGACAATAAAATCTTTTTTTTTTCATAGCTCTTCGTCAATATTTACTAGATGGCAGCACTTTCTATACAAACTGTACCGGAAAAACCCGCCAAAAGGCGAATGTCCTACTTCTGATTAGAACTTAATCCTGAGTGCCGCCAAAAATCTTACAAATAAATGATTTCCTTTCATTTCAAGTCGCTTAGAGAAAGTTTCTCAGTTTGATAATCTGATCACCACATCCCCTTAAAATTCATCAGCATATTAAGAAAGACCCTGTAGAAGATAGTATTAATACGACCCAGCTAGAAAAAAAATCGAATAAAAAATTACTTACTCTCCTCTCCGAGCGAATTCTATGCTTTTTATGCTGGTGGTACTTGATGTGCCGACGGTAATTTTGAAACTCGCCTTTACAGCCAACTTCTGAGAGTCCAAAATAAGTATCTTTCCTTTTGCGTTGCCTGTGTACACATAATCGCCTCTTCGATCGAATGATGCTATGACATTTATGTCACCCTAAAATAAGTTACATACAATAAAAACATACATTAATTTGGACCATTTATGTAACATGGTCCAACTTAAGAGGATGATCAGACTATCAATCTGAACAACTTTCCCTATGGGACCAACATCAAAATAGCGAAAAAAAATCTGCGGGCCCATACATATGGCTCGAGTAGACTTGCACTTTAGTATGTAAAAACCGTTTTTTTTCGTGATTTCGATGTTGGTGCCATAAGAAGGACCCTATACAAGGTGTTACAAAAATACAAATGAACATTTAGGGGGTGGTTTAGACAATAAAACTGAACAACTTTCACTTTGGGACCAATTTGTAGCTTAGTTCTCTTATCAAACAGGTTTAAAAAAAAATGTTTCGTCATCCCAAGTCTGGACAACTGTACTGTGCTGCGTGTAACAGAGTCTTCAAAACAAAACTCGGGATTCTCTAGCCACATCCGAGCTCACGCCTGGAGCCAATGAGGGTCGCCGTCGACGGATACGTCGTGGAGGACATCATCATCATCATCATATTGGCGCGTAAGTTTTAGAAAGACGTCGAGCGCTCTCTTTTTGGCTTACGTAAACAATAACAAAGCGTAACGGTAAACATGCGAATCTGAAAAACTGCGTATCTGCGCTGAGCACGGGAAACGGTCTTTTAATGGCTCTGCTTAATATGATTTCTTTTCTTTTATATGATTTATCATACAAAAATGTAAAGAAATGTTTAAAAATATAATTGTATTATCAGCGGGCACACAATAAAATAACACTTACTCCCCTGTAAAATATGAAAAAAACAGGTTTACAAGTTTGCCGTGGAGGGGACGAAAGATGGAGGTAAATCTCAATTTTATATTGTTTACTATGTGAGGCCTACTGTCGATCAAACTATTAAATTATACTTACATCGTCATCTATAGGCAATATTTTGTGTTCCCCATCCGTATCTACCAATAATGCAGCATGTCTCATAGGGCATACTAAAAATCTCTTGTCATTCCTTGGGTCGAACTGTACACGAAGTATGGGGGTAGGAAACCTATATCTCTGCTCACATTCTCCTGATAGTATATCCCATATGCAGACGTTGTGGTCTGTTGATGCTGAAAGCAGCTGGAACAAGAATTACATAATTAAGCAAACACTAATCTCCATACAAAAAGCGAAAACGTTTTTTCCTCCTAAAATTATACGTATTTCAATGATTTTTTATATGTTATTGTTAAGCCGTGGTGGTCCAGTGGCGAGTAACCTTGCCTGCCGTGCAGGAGGCGATGGTTCGATCCCCGTCCAGGCCGACTCGTACCAATGAGTTTTTCGGAATTTTTGTACGATTTGTAACACCACAGGCTTTTCGGTGAAGGAAAACATCGTGAGGAAACCTGCATGCTTCAATTTCGAGGCATGTACTGTACCCACTGTCCATTATACGTGGCGACGGGCTCACCCCCCGTCACACTGGACAGAGTTTCGATACTACCGGTGAAACGTAGATGTCTGAGGTTTCAGAATGTCTCTGACTACCCCCTCGGGGAATATAGTCGTGAGCATATGCATTGTTACGCTAAATTACCAGGTTACTAACCGGCTTTAGATTTCTTTGAACTCCATGATTTTAGAATGAGTATCTCAATTAAATCGAATCGGTTGAACCTCAACATGAGGTACATCAACCTATAGGTATAGCATTTAACTGAATAGTGAATAGTTGCATGCGTTCGTGGACCGGTGAGGGAGAGTGTGAAATATGACATTTGTTGACTGTCGGTCTATGTCATATGTCAAACACTGGAGCACCCCTGGAGCACCGACATACGCTAGTGAAATGCAATACCTGTAGTATATAGGTATAGGGTCCAACTTAATATGCTGACACTTTTTTAATGGGATGATCAGACCGTCAAACTGAACAACTTTCTCTATGGGACCAACATCGAAATCGCGAAAAAAAAATCCGCTGTCCCATAAATTTGGCTCAAGTAGGTTTGCAGTTTTGTATGGAAGAGCAGATTTTTATGTACCCACTTATTTATTTTTATGTTTTTTTGTATTGTACCCACTGTCCATTATAAGTGGCGACGGGCTCACCCCCCATCACACTGGACAGAGTTTCGGTACTACTGGTGAAACGTGGATATTCTGTGGTTTCAGAATATCTCTGACTACCCCCTTGGGGAATAAAGTCGTGAGCATATGTATGTATGTTATGCCCTTAAAAAAGTGTCGGCATATTAAGAAGGACTCTGTATAGTACATACTTTTACTAAAAGTTGAAATTGTGAAACATAAATTAAGGTTCATGGTTAAACATGTAACACGTGCAAACAATTTGTTTGTTTGTTTAAAAACCTGCATAGGTAGCATGGCACCGTGATATAGCGCTATCACACCTTCACACTCTTTCTATTTGCGTACGAACGAACGAGATAAAAGACGTGATACAGCCGTAACATGCTACGGCTTCTGGTTAAACGATTCAAGTTTACGGTATAAGTTGAACGGTGTATAATTTTTATGAGTTATACTGACCTTTTTACAATTTCTCGACCAACTCAAGCTGCAGACAGGGTAGACGTGTGCTGATAATGACTTAGCGATGCCCCTGGTCAAGAAGTCCCATATGAATATTCTTCCATCGTTACAGCCCACTGCTAAGAGTGTGCCGCGGCGATTGAATGCGCAGGTAGCCGCTAGGGATATTGAGTCGAGTGACCCATCAAATTCCTGTCAATAATGTACATCTTACACTGATATTCGCAGTCACTTCCTTAGATTAGTTATAAATTAAATTAATGGTGGAATTTTAGGAATTTATTTTTTCTTAAATTTTTTTAAGAATTGTGGTGACAATGTCAGCTTGTCAGCCCCATAGGTAGTTTTTCTTATCGCTCTAGTTTTGGGCAATGTACAGCCCAACAAACTGGTATAAGCTGGCTGGCTGGCTGGTAAATAGCTTGAGCGTGATTGAATCTCCCACAGACAAACCGAGCAATTGGTTTTGTGGGATTCATTGTTATAAGTGTTCACTGTAACCTGTGTAATTATAATAATAAGCTTACTGTGTGTATTTTCTGTGTATCTATGTGTACTGGTACTTAAACAATTGAGCTGCCCATTGGAACAATTACTGGTTCGGTTGTAAATACAGGGTCCTTCCTAATATGCTAACGGTATTTTAGGGGAATGATCAGACCATCAAACTGCACATCTTTCCCATGGCACCAACGTTGAAATCGTAAAAAAATATCAGCTGTCTCATACATTTGGCTCGAGTAGGTTTACAGTTTTATATGAAAAAGCAGATTTTTTGTTGTTTGCTAAGTCCTGTACTATATTGTGGTCATAACATAAAGTTACTATACCAGGAATAGAGAGATTGACAGCTGAGAGAGCGAGATGAATCTTGTGGCACCACTGTATTAATAGAACGAGATAAGAGACGTGCGGCAATAGAACCGTTTTTTGGAGCTTATCAGAAGCTTATAATAATTCAATTCAATTCAATAATACTTTATTGCACACCAAAACAGAACACCCTAGTAGTAGGTACAAATAAGGCGGCCTTATCGCTAAAAAACAATTTCTTCTAGACTACTTTTCCATTAATTTGTATGTCTTTGAAATAACAAGAAGATAGCTTCTAAAAACCAGCAAAATCTGACCCTGCGTTTACTTATGGGGAGCATCTTAATATAACTGAGTACATTACATAATGGAATAGGGGAGATTAAAAGGGAATTTTGTATTTTCTTCTTCTTCTTATCAAGCAGCAAGCACTGGTTTCAGAGTTTTTTCAGACTGCCTTACGGCCTCTGACACAGTTTTTATGCAACAACTACTATCAACAGAGATATTACCAACCAACGGCTTAACATGCCATCCGATGCACGGAATCATCTTTCTTTTCAGATAATTAGGTGATTCAGCCTTCATGTCCTAAACAACTGGGGAAAAATGCACAAAGGGACATATCACTAGGTGCCCCTGTGGGAATAGAACCCGCAACCTCCGTGTCAAGAACCCAATGCTCTTAACCGTTAGACCACGGAGGTAGTATCTATAGCAATATTGTATTTTCACAATAACCTTAACTTGTAACTGTTTACAAACTGACAGTACCTGTATCTACCAGCTGATTTACTCTGTAAATGAGCGCGGTTTTTGGAAATAAATGTTTATGTTCATGTATGAAAATAATTAGCTAGACTTACCTCAGGGTAGTTCTGACCAAAAGATTCTGAAATCGACAAAAATTTTAGTTATTATTATAATAATTTTATTATGAATGCCGAGGCTGAGGCAACAAAATATCAATATCAAAATATCAACAATAGGCAGATCAAATTTCACGTACCAAGAAGCTCTAAATTCATAGTAAATTTTTAATACTGAACGAATTGTCTTTTTTAGAATAGTATAATTGTTTGTAATTTATATTTTATTGCAGTAAATATCGATTTATTATTACTAGAAGCATAGCATTTCGCAAGCAATAAAAAAAACTAAATGTCAATATCATTGTCAAATCATTTCTAGGCATGTCCACAGCACCTGTACAGTATCAGAGGGAGTTCGTTTGCCGCCATTATCGTGTTCAGTGTTGTTGTATTTGTTATTCGTGAAAAATTGGTTTTAGTGATATTTGTGACATAATTTCGTGCGGATTGTGTGTCAAAAAGTTGCGTAAATCGACCAACATAACAGGAATCTCAAATACATACGAAGAAAGAACAAAAGTTTTGGTGCAATTTTACTTGTACTGGTGATTTTGGCGGCAACGCGCGAGCTTACAAAATCGACCACAATTTCATCGTCATCTTTCATCTATCATCCCATCATCATCAGGAGAGTTTTGCACGGGAATCGTGAAGAAAAGGACGGGCTTTGTTTCTTAATTTTCTAAATTAGTTTTTCGTGGCTATTATTTTGTTAATGTGGTGGATTTGTTTAATAATGTGCCATTCATGGAGAACAATATAGTAAAAGTGAGAAATAAAGAAGGCGCTCCCGTTGGATTCGGATTGATCCTTGCGTAAAACTCCCCTCAAAATTGGAATGTGTGTACCACCCTCGCATTTCAAGAGTTAGGTATTAAGTACAAAGAAAAATAACACTAAAGACCAGGCTGTAAGGGCTAGTTCCCTTTGCCTTTCCGAAAGGATAAACTAATAAAAAAAAAAAAAAAAACAGTATCAGAATAATCTACAGAGAAATGACTCAAAATATGCTCACAATTTTTACCCGACTGCGCCAGAAGGAGGGTTATGTTTTTCGAGCGTATGTATGTATGTTTGTATGTCTATTTCTTTGGCACGCCCTAAAGCATAAACGGCTTGATGGATTTTAACGTATCATCGTCCACTGCTGAACATAGGCCTCTCCTAAGGCGCGCCACAATACTGTCTTCGGCCTTCCTCGTCCAGTCGCACCCCGCAACTTTTTTTAGGTCGTCTGTCCAGCGGCAGCATAAGCATGTGCAAAACTGAACAGGGCGAGCGAGACAGGAATACGCATTTCCTGAAGAGGTAATCTCGAAGTAACCAGAGGGGGTGAGGTAAAAAGTTGGTGGGAGGCAGGGAGTGTCCATACTGTATGTAGCCGCGTCGCTAGTTGTTAATAATAATAATAAATAAATATTTCTCTGTCATACTCTGTGGACTAAGTAATGCACTATGGTACTGGTACAGTGGTAATAGCAAGATAAGAGTAGGAACCAGCAAATAGCAAAATCTATTCATGACCACATGACATGACTCACATACGATTCGAAGTGCTATCAGTATTCAGCAGTAAATATATAAGTTGCAACAACACTAGAAGAATCAGTCACAGTTCACGATTCACTTCAAACGTCAACGTCAAAGTGAAGTTTTCTGTAGTAGTAAGTGCGCTCGTTCAAAATAATCAAAATTTAAAAAGTATCAATAATAAATGAATGTAAATAAAGTGATATTTTCCCAAAATTGTATCAAACACTTTTGTACGATAACATTAAAATTACACTACCGTTAATTACATTTAGAAAACTTAGAAAGTTAAAACATAATATTTACCTTTCCGTTTTCGTATCTTACAGATAAAATTCGAATAAGTTGCCGTGTTTACGTAAAAAACATAGTGATGGCAAGTGAAGACTCGCTCGGCAGACATTATACGGATATAGTAGGAGGGAACAATATCAATGTAGCGCCACAATTCCCGAGAATATCGCCCAGGGATGACGACCACACAGTATTGTTTAAGGTCGAAAGCTCTTACGAGCATGCTCCCGAGCCTTTCCGCATGACCCCGAGTGATAAATGGGACAAATATCATGTAAAAATGCCATTCGATGAACGCAACACTTACACGGTTTATGAGGAGGTATGTTTTTATCCGCTTTTATCTTAGACAATCATTGAAATATTAAATAGAACTAACACTAAAAATGGCACACCCAAAAGAGATACTAAACAAATAAAAGTACCTCATTTGCCTCAGTACCGCGCCAACTCTCTGACTATAAACATACCAAATACGACTAAGTTTAATAATCAAATATGACATATTAGTATCACCCTACAGCATTCATATTTATTTTGTGTGGGTTATAATTTTGACTCCACATCATCGCTATTATGAATTACTCTCAACATCTGAATGACGTCTTGTTCCTTTTTACCCGACTGCGACAGAAGGAGGGTTATGTTTTTCGAGCGTATGTATGTATGTTTGTATGTCTATTTCTTTGGCACGGCCTACAGCCTAAACGGCTGTACGGATTTTAACGTTTGAGGTGTAATTAGATTCATAAAAATTGTGAGTGACATAGGCTATATTATTTTAAAATGGAGTCTACGAATTTAAAAAGAGAGCGGGAATAAACAATTTTTTATTGTTAAAAATTACAATATGGGTATCAAATGAAAGCTACTGATCTGACAATTCCAAAAATAAATATATTATAGTACTTTTATGTTACTGTTTCGACACAAGACTAAATAGTATGAAATAAACTAAATTATTAAGATGAACAAAAAACCAGACTGCATAAAAAACCTATTAACTGAAAAGAGAAAAACAAGCTCTGTAATCACTAATAAGCTATAACAGCTTTATTTGAGCTAATGTAATTTGAATGTTATTAGGTAGGTATTGCGGGCGGGGACAAACCAATAACCAACCAAAAAACGTCTGTGTCCCCGTTTGCGATACCTACCTAATAACATTCAAATTACATTAGCTCAAATAAAGCTGTTATAGCTTATTAGTGATTATAGAGCTTGTTTTTCTCTTTTCAGTTAATAGGTTTTTTATGCAGTCGGGTTTTTTGTTCATCTTATTCAAAATACAGTTGTTAAAGATATCGATCCGATTCAATGTCATACAAGGAGCTTTTATGACTTTATACCTAGACTATAAGGTCTAATATCCATTGAGACTTATTACGTTAGAAATAAACATAGTGATTGAAAACACTTCGCAGATGTTTAAAAAGTCTGTGTCAATTCCTTTGACTATTTATTATAAGGACTAGCCTTGCGGTAGCATTTCCCCTCTGCCACGGTATAAGCACAATTGATCATGTGCATTTACATTAAATTTTATACCTTATCACTAAACGAGAAAGCCTATAATTGCGAAACAATAACTTCGAACTTAGAACGTTTGGGGTTCACACGAGACTACTTTTCATGATTTTTAACATTCATAATTAGAATCTAAAGTTATGGGGAATAAAATCCAAAGTTGCTGATTTGATGTTACCTCGCCCCCCGCAAAAAGTGGCAGAAATGTTTTTTAGTAGAATTACCACGTAACTGGTCCACATATCAATTCAGACAAAAATTTGCTAAGATTTTATATGAGACTGTGAGTCTAGTATTTCAGGTTAATGTATACTATATTTCAAATAAAGTCGAAAAAAAGAAGATCACAGAAGCAGGACCACAAAACCTTTTAAGACCGTTAACATTTTATAAAAATTCGAGACACTTATATCTGAATTGATGGCAGAATGATTTTAAAGACGAACCACATGTGCACACCACTGCTTCTTTAGGTCTTTCAATGTCGCCATTTTGTTGATTGATACAATATTCGTATTTCTTAAAAGTGTACTATAAAGAATCTACTATTTGTATAGACAATATACTATAACTATGGACGTGTTACATGTGTAATTAAGAGACGAGGTAGCATGAAATCTGCAACTTTGTATTTTATTCCATTTAGATTACAATTTTGATTGTTAAAAATAGTCTCTTGTGAACCCTGAACACGACTAGTTTGAAGTTATTGTTCTGCAATTATAGGCAGTCACGTTTGTGATAAAAGGTACAAAATTGTATGTAAATGCACATCATTACTTGATCTTGTAACGGTCCCTAGTGTATTTATTAATTACCAGCGTTTATCCGCGACTTCGTCCGCACAAATTATATACCAGATTTTAAGTCAGATCATAAGCTATCAAACAAAAAAAAGTTTCATCAAAATCGATTCATTAGTTTTTGCGTGATGCTATTACAAGGTTGATTTGGAGTCAGAGATACCTATAAACCATATTGTAATCTTTTTCTTGTAAATATCTTCAAAGTACAGACACACTTCTATTACAGTTTTATAATAGTTAAGAAGTGGTAAGGGGTGTTAGTGGTAGTTAATGACGTGAGGTGATTTTTGTGATTTTTCGACCTCCCTTCCCCCCTTGGTGAGATTTCGTGAGATTTAGCTCGACCCCCTCCCCGCCCCCTCCAAATCTCACGTGATATTTTTCAAAATGCGTATTTTTGGTGTAAATGCGTTAATCTGTGTTTGATTGCGTTAAAATTTAAAATTTTCAGTGTAGAAACATGTTTTACTTAATTAAACTTTTCTCTCAATTTTACTTTGTACCTTGCTGAAAAAAAATTACGTGATATTTACCGAGACCGCCCCTCTCCCCCACGTGAGATTGGGTGAGATTTCGCACGACCCCCTCCTCCCCCTAAACACCTCACGTAATTAATGGACCCCCCTAATGGGCTCACTATATATCACACTGGAATGTACATATTTGGAAGTCACACGTTCAAGTCAGTAGTCGAAAATGTCAAGATTACTATGGACATTATGAAATTTTCTACTGCTGATTTGAACATGTGACTTTCAAAAATCTCACTCCTGGACAGAATTTGGGCACTGCTAGTAAATGTGGATATTCTGAACAAGGTATGTTTAGATTTTCTCTGCTGCGTCCTCAGAGACCTTGTATTTAAACTATTATAACACTGTTACAGAAGTGTATCTGTAAATATTTACAAGAAAAAGATTATTATATGTTTTTTAGGTGTCCCTGACTCTAAATCAACCATTTTTAGTTAGTTGTCCTGTTTGACGGTCTGATCATCCCCTTAAAAAAGTGTCAGCATATTAAGAAGGTCCCTGTATATTTTGCGACTTTTCTTGCGATTTTCCCTCTAGCCACCTGCTCTATTATGATTAACTAAAAACATTCCATTTCATTTTACAGGACCATACACAAGTAACAGTAGCTCGATGGCAGGTGATTGAAAGAGCCCTCAAAGGCCCAATAAGGAACACTGATGACCTTGTTGAAGCAATTTTGAGCTACAATGCAAAATACAGAGGGAAGTGGGAATTCCGCGCTTTGAGGATATGTATTGAAAGTGTAGGTGTTACATGACAGTAAGGAGTCGCGCTGCAAGTGTGATGGTGGGCTGTCACGTATCTTCTTCTTTCGGGCTTGCATGTGGCTCCACCGTTTTGCTAAGATCAAGGACCTCTTTATTCAGGACGATAGATTCCGCATCAATTTTACTTGGGTAGTTAGTCTCTTTTGTCTTATGACGTACCTTTAATAGTAAAAGGAGATGGAATTATCGATATTTTTTTCTGTGGCGTATTTTGACGTGCTAGTGTGTGTTTTGTCTTAGACAAACTAGACCAACTATGACCACTTTAATCAACTTTACACACACTAGCAAGTCAAAATACGTCAAAAAAAGGACATCCTTGCAATAGGTGGGCTCCCTCTATGCTTTAGAATAAAGAGATCCTTCCCCTTAGCCGTTTTGTAATGTTCTCATTTGTTCTTGACGGCAGAATTGCCGAACTAGATGCAAGTAACCGGCCAATTAAGAATAAAAAAATACTATCTCTTGTGGTAGTAGTAATTACATAAAAAACCACGTCAGAGGCTGTAATGCGGTCTGATAAAACTCTGACACCAGGGCTTGCTGCCCACACGATAAGAAGATGAAGTGTATGCAGATTTCCTCGTGATATTTTCCTTCATCATTTGAGATCAGTTGGTATTAGATAACATTTGTTAGAAAAACTCATTGGTACATGGCATGTCGTCCATGCAGATTCAAACCTGGACTTTATGTTTGAGTAAATGACAATATCTCTTCGCTACCAAGGCCTATGTCGGAAGACAAGCTAAGAGGTCGTCGATGAGGAAGTAATATTGAATGTGAAAACGAATTATGTAACTCTTAAGCAATAAAGGATATTTATTCGATTGTCCTCTACCTCTAAAATTTAAAATTTAAGAGCTATAGCAGGCCTCCGTCACGCGGCCGTAGGAACCGAAATAAGTACCAACACTTTGGCGCATCATAAACTATGCGCTGGTATGAATTCTGCCACTCGCTCCAGACGGCAACGTCGCATACGTCGCGCGCTGTACGATGCAATAACGACGCTGAATCAAGCGCCATCAGATACATTTTCGCGCGTACCGTCTAGCAGTAAATGATTAAAGCGTGAAAACTTAACGTTTTCTAAAGAAGTGTTGTATCTGTTACGAAGTAATCTGTGGTTATAGCCTGTAAGATCCTACTGCAAGGCAGAGGCTTCCTTGTTTAAAATCCATAAAATTTTTACAGTAAGATTATAATCGAAAATTTAATTTACACGAAATTCCACAGTGGGCACCAGGAGAGAGAAATTACTTCTTCAAACACACCTTGAAAGGCATGGCAGACAGGGCTTTGAAATTAAGAGAATTGATCCAAGCCCCAATTCCATTGCTGAAGTAAGTTTTACTTAATGCCATTTATAGTTGATAAGCAACCGCAAGTGGTGCAAGCGCGCACTTGAGGTCGGTAGTCCACTTAGCAGCCGCTTCATATTGTGATTCTGGCGTGGCGCCCGTGTGCGGTCAGCGTGAAGGATCGTTTTTGGAATTTTCGACTTATCTATTTGTTTTTTCTGTCACTAAAAACTGGACTAGTGCGAGTCGGAATCAACGACGGCTCCAGAGGGGCCTAATTCTGCAAGGCGAAAAAATTCAGAAATTTGATTGGTTGATTGTACACAGATCCGGTCTGCCAGAGTATTAGGGTGGATTTCCACTCAAGCGAGGCGGAGCGGAGATGTGTAAAATCGACCAATCGAATTCAACATTTTCCCCTCTTGACAGAATCAAGGAATTTTATTGGTTTTATTTTTCCGCTCTGCTCCGCTTCTGTGGAAACGCACTCTTTGGCTCCGCTCCGCTTTGGTGGACATCGGGCCTAAATGGGTTATTCCTGGGCGAGTGCTACATACAGGGTCCTTCTTGATATGCTGATAGTTTTTTAAGGGGATGACCAGACCATCAAACTGAACAACTTTCTCTATTGGACCAACATCGATATCGCGAAGAAATAATCAGCTCTTCCATACAAAACTGAACCTATTCGAGCCAAATGTATGGGACAGCAGATGTTTTTTTCCCGAATTCGATGTTGGTCCCATAGATAAAGTTGTTCAGTTTGACGGTCTGATCATCCCTTGACTTTGACTTTAACTTTGGACCCTGTATATGTGACTCAATATTTCCAAAATACTTACTGAAATCTAGATAAGCACGACAGATATATGCCATCTATTACGTGTTATAGAAAAATATTTTAAAACACCTCATTGCTTAATTTCTTTTTATTTTATTTGCAGACAAAATGAAAACAAGTCGATATCATTGTCTCAAGAACAAATCTCAAGTATACTCGCCAACGGATTCTTCTGTACATTCCCCAATAGAAACACAACCGACAAGAGAGAGGAATACGGTTCTTTTCCTAAAATCAACTTCAGCCGGTGAGTATTACTCGTTATTTTCTCTGTGTACTAGTGTAGATGAACTCTGAGTTTGTATGCCTTTCAAGTTAGTGTGTAAGTTAAGATACGATTTGTTGATTCATTAATAAGATTACCTATGATGGTTCTAATATGAAATAAGTTTTGATACTTTAAATTCATTGAGTTTTTGTACTGTGAATGCTTATTATGTATAACAAATTAACATTTCGTTGATATTGCGTAGTTATTGATAGTGAACAATTTATCTATTGGCAACACCACCTGTCAGACATGATGCAAACCACAGAACATTATAAGAGGAGTTAGAAGTACACACGGCGACACATCAGGCGATACAAAACCAAAATAAGCTGGCCGCGCGACGTTATACGTAAGTCGACCAACGCGCGTCCAGCTTATTTTGGTTTTGTATAGCTTGATGTGTCGCCGTGTGTACAAAGTAGGCATGGAACGCGTGCCACATGGTTATGCAATAATTTGCACAAAACCATAAGGCGCGCGGCGTGGTGCGAGCGAGAGGGCATGAGTAGTTGTAGCAGCGTGAGCGGTAAGACAAGTGGCGACAGCCGTCTCCGAAGCAATAGCGCTACTTTGCATTTCTAACCCCTCTTATAATGTTCTGTGATGCAAACCATAGACAAACAGCACTTTTTACTGTCAATGTGACGGTTTTTTTTAGACTTTGAATATTGAGTTACGTTGCAGGTTCTGACACGAGTACTTGTCTTTCGCGTGGTGTACGCGCGGTTCGCATTTTTGCCTACCACGAGGCTTCGCAATCCGCAATCTCTCCATGTTCTTGATCAAAAACTATCCCTGAGATTGGGATAGATACTCTCACAAACTACTTGACATTGGCGGAAATGCAGTGCTAACGCACAAGCAAAAAGTCCATTTATTATACAGGGTCCTTCATAATATGCTGACACTTTTTTAAGGGGATGATCAGACCGTCAAACTGAACAACATTTTCTATGGGACCAACATCGAAATCGCGAAAAATTTCCATTGAGCCTGGCAAGTAAAATATGAGTAAAATATGATTTTGCGGACACCGCCCAAACCAGAAAAATCAATAGATGGAATGAAAACAGACCTAAAATATCCATTGGTCAAATCTCTTAAAACCTAAGACATTCATGGTCATAGAAATAACTTCGAGATTGCTTATCTCGGTTTTTAGATGTGGTAGAATGTTTTACGAAAGGACTTTTTTCTATATTTTGAGGACCTATGGAGGTAGGAGACGTTTAACATGATTTTAGACAGTAAGCAGTAGTCTATGTATACCTCTCTCACTCACTCCGCATACATGTGCTAACCTCTTGTCAGTGCGACCGACTGCGAGCCCGATCGTATGAAGTGCCCTGGTTGTGCCTGTGCCTTGCAGTAGTACTATTTAACAGATAATTATCTGTCTTTGCAGTTTATTTGAAACCGGAGATGTTACCGACGATGTCCTGGGGAAGCTGAAGTGCCTATTAAATTACTTCCATAGAGTGACATCGGCAGGTAACATTTTAATTATCTATACTTAAGTTAAGGCCTGTTTCAACACTTCTGAATAAGTTCTTGATAGCTTATGATCAGACTTAAAATCTTAATTTGTGCGGACGAAGTCGCGGGTTAACTCTAGTATACTTAGCCCCACTTGCGCCAACCTGGGTTAGCAATTAACTCTGGGTTAAATACCTAACTCGTATTTCCTGCTATACTAAAATCATTGATTACAAACTTAACCTGGAGTTATTTTCTAACCCAGATTGACGCAAGTGGGGCTTATATTACTCTTTAGGAAACATTCAGCTTTAACAATTACCCTTGGATTATATAAGTTACTTAACGTACTAGACAAAAGACCTCGTAACTCCATTAGATCAAATTTTACAGGAGGCACAAAAAACTTCACCATGAAAAATGGCAGCCCATAGTTATATGGTTCTATATTTATCATTTTATATTGTAACGGCTTTTTAAAAGGATTCAAGAGTTGTGCCATGGATGCATTCAGAAATTAGTAATAAAATTGTATAAAATGTAATTTGAAAAATAAAATGGAGTTACGAGGTATGACACTTTAGCCAACGACATGATGGTGCAAAAAATTATGATTGTTTTAAATGTTAGATATTTCTAAAATAACAGAAAACTATCAAAATTTTAGAAACTCACATCTACTCCACCCATCAAATATAGAACAGAGACAAATTATAACCCACACAAAACAATTATGAATGCTGTAGGGTGATATTTGATTATTAAACCTAGTCGTATTAGTATGTTTACAGTCAGAGAGTTGGCGTAGTACTAAGACCAAAAGAGCTCCTAAACATAATTTAGGTGCTCTTTTGGATCTGCCATTTTTGGAGCATTGATTGCTTGTGTATCTAGTTCAGTTATGTAAGAGATCAATGGTTGTTCATAAAATATGTGTTTTTTTTTCAGCACCGCCAAAAGGCGTCGTGACATTCGTACGGCGGTATGTGCCGAATGATCGTTTACCGGACTGGAAACATTCGAATGTACCTGTGAGAGAGTTGCTACTGCACGTAGACTGTAATAAAAGCATCCAGGATGCATGGGGGCTTATACAAGTAGATTTTGCTAACAAGTTAGTATTATTTTTATCAATCAGTCAAATCAACCCACATCAACCCTGCTGGGAATAGGCCTCCTAATTAATTGCTTTTAATTTTTATACCAATAATTTACTAAACACAATAAATACAATACACGATTGTAACACCACTTGCTTTTCGGCTTGTGGCTTGTGACCACGTGGCTTTTCAGTGAAGGAAAACATCGTGAGGAAACCTACATGCTTCAATTTCGAGGCATGTATTGTATCCACTGTCCATTATAAGTGGCGACGGGCTCACTCCCCGTCACAAGTTTATCGACCGTCCAGAAATTTTACCCAATCGATAGGTGCCATAAAAATACTTTATGTATTTTTTCGGATTTTAGTTGGTTTGATACCCGGGTGTGGCAAGCGCATCTTCAAAAATCTTTGAACGCAGTTTTACTTATTTATGAAATTAAAATAATGTTTCCTTTCAGTAATATTTGGCATCATTAAGATTTAAGGTACATTCCCTCCAACCACGACCTTTTTTCCATCCTGTATACTATCATACTAACAACAGAAAACAATACTTTTATTTTTAATGTCCTTTCTGTCTTGTATTACCTACTTTTGTTTGTGTACAGTCACCATCAGATATATCGTAGCATACAAGGTGTTCAAATATTTCTGAGCAGTGCAAATTTTCAATAAATTTCTTACAGTAAATTTTATCAATTATATCTAAACGTGTATTTTGTCATAAATATCTGAACAGGTAGTTTTCAATAATTTCTTTTTAATGTTATTTAATCTGCGAGCAATGTGCCCCGCCCACTGCCACTTTAGTTTAGCAATTCTTTGGGCTATGTCAGCTACTCTGGTTCTTCTGCCGATTTCTTCATTTCTGATTCGATCTCGCAGGGAAACTCCGAGCATAGCCCTCTCCATTGTCCTTTGCGTGACTTTCAGCCTTTTTATGAGGCCTTGAGGCCTTGAACCCGAACAGAGACGTGGTCGCCCGTCTCTGTTCGGGTTTTGGTTGTGCTTAGTCATGTTGGGGGCCGATGGCCGATGGGGCCGAAAAGTTCTCGAATGGCGACCGCGTACCGGAAAGCGCAGCGTGGGTAAGCCCCCACACGGTGGACAGACGACCTGGTGAAGGTGGCGGGAACCCGTTGGATGAGGGCAGCGCAGGACCGGTCGTTATGGCGATCCTTGGGGGAGGCCTATGTCCAGCAGTGGACGTCCATCGGCTGAGATGATGATGATGAATGTTATTTAATACTGAAATACAACGGAAAAAGGTCTTTTTTCCTAAGCTGCTCAGATGTTTCTGATCACTCTGACTGCTTAGATATATTTGATGTTCTAGGCGTTCAGATATTTTTGATTGGTTAAGTGTAAAGTAATTATTGAAATATTAGAACTGCTTAGAAATATTTGACCACCTTGTTTGCTATGATATATCTGATGGCGACTGTACAAATGTAAAAGACAAACGATTTTTATTAATATCATATATATTTGGGCGTTCATCCCTGAGGATAGGCCTGTGCCCTGCAGTGAGATGTGTATAGTCTGTGATGATGATAACTATTTGCATTGCAGATACCTCGGGGGCGGTGTGCTTGGGCACGGGGCAGTTCAAGAAGAGATCATGTTCGCGACGTCGCCCGACTTGATGGCATCCATGCTCTTCACAGAGAAGCTCAATGATAACGAAGCTGTCTTGATCATAGGTAATTACTTGCTTGCCAAAAGAACTTATAGTGAACTGCGGCCGTAGTATGCGCGCGATAAGGCTATATTACGTAAAAATAAAAATCTGCCCAAGTGCCATACCAGTATAAGAAAGAGTATAGTACTACATACAGTATAGACACTCCCTGCCCCCCACTAATTTTAACCTCGCCCCCGCTTGGTAGGAAGAGTGGTCGAAAATTTAGGCATTGGTGTATTCCTGTCTCGCTCGCACTCACTCAGTATCGTAGATCCTCCATCCATTTGTATGAAATTACAGCGAAGTTTCCAAGGTGTGGCTATACAAAGCGAATCTTTCTACAACGTCTGCGTTTATACTAAAAATCCGGCATGCTCTAGAGTGCGAAGTACGCATTTTCGTCATAGAAATACAGGGTGTAAGTGACAGCCTAGCAAATACTGAAACGGTGAACTGAACAACTTTCACTATGGAGCCTAACTCACGAAACGCAAAAAAAAATCTGCTGTCCCATACATTTGAGTCGGAAACTTATTTCGTTACGTAATGTTACGTTTTGTGTCTTTAGCGTTTCCTGAGGTAAGCTCCGTAGTGAACGTTGTTCAGTTTGATGGTCTGAGTTCACCGTTCCAGTATTTGCTAGGCTGTCACTTACACCCTGTATATACCCCTTTAATTTAAATTCCATTATATTCATTTATTAATCCAAAAGACATTACGAAAAGGTTTCTTTACATTAAGGGCATGTTTCACCACTTCCGAATAAGATCTTGTTAGCTTATCCGACAGCTCTTTTTACATATTCTTCATACAAAATATGTCAAATGAGCTGATACGCTAACAATGACTTATCCAGAAGTAGTGAAACAGGCCCTAAATCTGCTAAACTGCATGACATATTCGAACCCGCGACGTATCAGCACGTAGGTTCACCAACTGAGTTATCTGGCCGTCAATGTCTGCGTAAAATGTTTGCAGGCACCGAGAAGTACAGTCAGTACACCGGCTACGCCCGCTCGTTCCGTTTCGAAAGGGACTATGAAGACAAGACCCCCTTCGACTCCTCCGGCCGCCGCAAGCGAGCTGTACTGGCCATCGACGCCAAGCCGTACTCCAACAGGGGTCAGGAAGACAACGAGAGCAATATTGCCAGGGAACTTAACAAGGTGATTAGTCTAATAATAACAAACCCGCAGGGCAGCTTGTGACGAGCTGTTTTTTGGAGCCCTGATTGATTTGGCCCTTACTTCCTGTCTTGCCTTAAGGCGCAATAGTAGGACGAAAAACCTTGGGGACTAGATTTATACAATTTACCGAAACCAAAGTCATATCTCAGTATTCTTGGATAGTTTATCTAGTGAAATAATAAATTGATTATACGATTGGAATTACTTCCCTCGATAGAAAATCGTCACAAAGATGACGTATTTTCATGAATTTTTCTTGTTTTAGAAGAACTTGAAGTAGTTTCAGATTTTTGGTATTTATACTCACATATTCACCATTAGTTTATCTAGTAAAATCATTAAAAAAAACTATAAAAAGTTAATTCTTTTTAATCGAAAATACGGCACACGCACGCACTTTTCGGAGGACTGGGCAATCGCGTTTCTGATAGAAAATATTCTCTCTGGGATCTGCTGACTGGTGCGCTCAGCACCGGGAACTGGCGGCCGCAGACTCACCCCTCTACAAGCTTAGCCGCTCAGTAGATGTTGCCGCTTTGTCGCTCCTTGCGAGCGGCCTTTGGGGCGCATCAAATGAGTTGGCGAGTCACCTTCTGCCATTTTGGACAAACTTGAGACATTTGTTTCGGCAGGCGTCCCGAGTCTCTGCGCAATAACCCAGATTTCCCGGCCCACCCAATCCACCCCCATAACCCGAGTAGTTTTTTGTCCTTTCTACAATAGTCTCTGCACCGAACGTGTTATCTTCTGGTGCATTTGCATAATGCATTCAAAGATAGACCACGGTTGATGTATCCCATCGCATTTAGATAAAAGTGTCTCAAAGGGGCTTCTACGTGTTGGACATGTGTCCTCACGCAAGCCTTCCAAAGGTGCGGGCCCGTGAAATACCTTAAGAGATATGATAATAATAAAATAATTTAATTTTTTCCACGAACTAAAATTATAGTTGCTTACAATAAATAGGTACAGTGGTACCAGGTTTACAAGTCTTACTTGCGCAGTTGACAAATTTTAATAGCGCGCGAAATTATATTGACCACTTAAGATGTGCCATTTTCAATCCCTTGCTACTGTTGGCTAATTGTATTTGCGCCCTTTTTGCTGCTATCCAACTTTGCACCCTTTGATTACCTACTAAATTTCTTCGGGTTTTGACGGGGACTCCTGTTGCATCAGGTTATCCAGTTCATGATTAACCCGTATCCGAAATGAGCTACCATCTCTGACAGGACCTAACACTTTCCTCAGCACATTCCTCTCAAACATGGCGAGTTTTTGTTGCTCTCTCACCGCTATTGATCATGTTTCGCACCCATACGTGACTTTACTGGACGGATGACAATACATTTCCATACTATTTGAATTTACTTAAAACATTCGCTTTAAAAAGGTTATCTTTCATAATCTTCTTCATAGTCTTAATATGACTATCTTCATAGTCTTAAAATACAATTTTCAACTCCTTAGCTTGTCGTTCATTTGTGAGAAGGGTGAAATGACAAAAAAATATTAGTTTTACAAAATACATAGTACTGTGTGGTGTTACGCACAAATTCTCTGCATTTTATTACGAACGTTTTTTTCTAAACAAATTATGTCTTCTCTATCGTAAAATGTTGATTAATAATAATTATTTTATTGTTTAAATCCCACAGGCGTATATAGGGTTCTCATTCTTCAGCAACGATAAAGATAGGAGATATCTGAACTATCCTGGTGTAGCCACGGGGAACTGGGGATGTGGCGCGTTCGGTGGTTCCAAGTCTATCAAATCTCTCATACAAATGATGGCCAGCGTCCAGGCGAAAAGACCACTAGCGTACTTCACGTTCCACGACAGAGAACTGATGGAAAGCATTATGAACGTCTATACGACTATTACGGAATATAATATTACTGTTGGTGAGTCATCATATTATTTAAAAGCTACGCTCTTATTTGTGGAGTATTCGCCAATCCAGACTACATTAGAATATAATATAAAACGTTTATTTTCGACAATTTTGTTAGTACCACACTTAGCCTATGGTTAATTTATACAACGTGTTAATAAATAAACGCAAAACCTCATACACCCCAACTGATTTATATCAAAATAATAAGATTGAAACAATAATTTGATTATTTTGATACTTAAAATTTAAAGTTATTCGCATTTTAATTTTTCAGGCAAATATTATTTGTTATCATTTCAGCAATGAATGAAAGCGCTAACGTGCTCGTGGATACATTTTAAGAATCTTGTATTGGTTGTAAGTAGGATGAGAGTGCCCAAGCGGTGAGTTGAGATCGAGTTTAGTAAATTTTAAATTTCACAAGCAAATTATTTAATATTTTGAAAAAAATTACCTACACTCAAAACATGATATTTCGATTCTGCTCTCGATTCTAAACAAACTACTTTCTAGTTTAGCGTTAATTCATTAACACGTTGTATTGTGACATTGGCATGCTCCTATTCTAGGAAAACAAGTTTGATGGTTTTCCCATTTGCCTTCCACACTGCAGTACAATTACCGTTCGCCCACTGTTATTCCGCCACGAACCCTTTCGGAACCCATTTCTTTAGCTTCCTTCTTACTTGGAAATGCTTATTTAGTGGTGGCATTGTCTTACCTCATTACAAAGATCGTCTTAGGACGTATGTAGCTATGAAAATTAACAAGTTGGAGTGGCAATGGGCTGGTCATATCTGCTGAAGAAGTGACTACTGACTGTTAGAGTGGAGTTAGAGTTCTAGACTCTTCTATCGAGTCAATGGCACGCCAGTCAATTCGTATTTACAAGTTTTATGATTTTGCCTTCATTAGTTAATGCGTTTTTTTCAGGTCAACTTTATCGCTACCTTGTGAATAATTTGACGAGAGCCCCAGACAGTAAAAGAAACTTGCGTTCATTAAGTCACGGTATTAAGGGCGCTTATAATGTAAGTTCTTAATTTCAAACCCAGCGAACTATAATACTATTGATCTCGCATTCCGCTCAAAAATGGCACCACGCAAACCCCAATCCACTTGATTGGGCGTTCCTAAAAAACGATAATCAACGCGCTATTGGAAATCGGGTGACAGCATCAACGTCAGCCAATCAGCGGCTGCTGCACGACGCTGCGTCAAAGCGGACATTGGCCGGCCTATCGCGCCTGTGTCAGTTGTCATACGTAATTCCTAATGAACCATATTATTTAACCTATTGCGATAAGGCAACGTCGAATTTGGTATGGCTGGCAGCCATAAGTATATAAAGATGTAAATATAGGTTATGAATATTGGTAGGCCGTTTTGCGAAGCGATTTTGTTTGAAGTTATTCTTCCATAGTATTTTAGTTCGCTGTTCAAACCATAACATAAGCACAGAATATAAAATAGTACAGCACACAGATAGTAACTCCCTGCCTTTCAGTAACCCCTCAAACTTCAGGGGAGATTTTACCGAATAAGGGCATATAGAGAGGCGCGCGCGCGTGATAGGGACGGCGCGTGTATTTACGCCCTGTTTCTTTTGTAGTAATATTCAAGTAACGTGATATCGTTCTATGGTGTGCGCCATAAGTTATAGTAGCCATAGCACACTATAAGAAAAAGTACAGTATATACTCCCTGCCTCCCACCAACTTTTTACCTCACCAGTGGGTGAGGTACCTGTAGCACAGAATAGGTAATAATATATAGTTCTACATACAGAACGGCTTCTCCCCGCCCCCCTCTGACTTCAGATCCCCTACCTCACCTCACACTTTTTGGAAAACTTGAGAGACGCCGAGCAAGGGAATGCAGTCAGGCGCACCCGTAGTATTTGACTACATAAAATTGAGTCTTTTCAGTGCATAAAAACGTTGAAAAATAACGGTGAATTCCCACTTTCAGTAATTCTTTAGCACAAATACTATGTTTAATATTAGAACGAACAATAAAAAGTAACGAAATTTAGATGATATTCATATGATGCGTGATGAGTCAGCCCTACACATATGTCAAAGATAATTTGCACCAATTGCGCATCTGCGAACGCCATCATGTAAAATCCAAAACGTTGTTTGAAGTGCCGGACCTGTGCCTGTAGCCTAGACTGACACCACATTTGACTCGCTAGAATTTATGTTTTCGAAACAAAGAGTGTTTATAAATGTTTTTTGTAAATATCTTCAATTTACAGACACACTGTTACAGTTTTATAATAAAGCAGATGCTGTAAAAAAATAGAATGCTAAAATCGGAACTAACACCGCTATTTTCAGAAGTCTCCATTTTTATCAATCACACACTCAGTTGCAGAAACGCTCATTAAAGTTAATCCTCGATTAAATCTCTTGCTAGCTTTTACTACGTCAACAAGACAAAAAGTGACAGCAAGAGATTTAATCGAGGATTAACTTTAATGAGCGTTTCTGCAACTGAGTATCAGTTCGCCTTAAATATTATGTCTTTTATTTTCTTTTAAAATAATGGCCGGTTGCTTATGCTAAGCACTACAATTCTGGCAACGTCAAGTAGTTTCAAAAACTATAGATTGTTCGGCAACACAAACTTTTAGATATAAGTATTAATCTAGTTAAATTAATTTGAAGCCGCGTCGTTCAAAAAGACATACTGCACTGTCCGATGACGAGGCAAAGAAAGATGATAAATCAACTGCAGCAAAGTCAACAGCAAGACAAAAACGCTCTGTTGGAGACGATTCCGTAAGTAACCAGTCCCCGTAGACAAAGTGACATTCTATTGGCGTTGACGCTAGTAGAAAAGACAGAACGTATGGATTTGACATTAGCGATCGAAACATTTTGACGTTTGGTTTCGTCACCATACGTCAAGTCCATACATTTTGTGTTTTCTACTGTTGTTAACGCTGATCGAAAGTACTTTGTCTAGGGGCACTGCACTGCTAGCATGACACCCACGACAAATCGATAAAACGAGAAAAACGTCATGCGCAATCTTTTTGGCATACGTAAAATAATAAGGATCTCACAGGCACATCTCGATTTTATCGCTTTCTCGGGGATGGCATGCGAGGCCTAATGTAAAATCTAAAGTGTTAGGTTTTTTCTCTATTCCCTTATTTTAGGGAGTTATTGATAAGATTTGAATGATAACAATGTGAAAGACGTATTAATCCTTGGGATTGATCGACTTTTTATGCATTTGACGTTCGTTTATGTACAACAGACAAACGATTTTCGATGTTATTGCTAATTAGTTGGTAATGAGCAATTTTTCTATTGGCAATACCACAAAATGTCACTGTCAGTCAATAGACAACCAACCTTTGTAACCATCAAATTGACAGGTTTATTTTGTCAAATTTACTAACGCCATCTGCTGATTTTTATTTTTACTGTCCTCGGAAAACGCCTCTGATAAGTCAGGTCCAATCCTAAGGTAGTTTTTATGAAGTCTCCGTAAAATTTAAACAACATTTATTTTTATAATTTCAGAACGATTCCACAGAACCAGATAAAGAGACATCTTCTGATGCCCTAATAGCTGAACTCCTCAATGATTCACCGGACTTATTTTCACCAGAAGAATACCAATCCACAGACATACAAACAAACAAATTTGAGAGCGAACATGACCAAAGTACAGAACCAAAGAACGACAACAAAATGGCCGACGGCGAGAAAATGGCGGGGAGTAAACGTACTTCAAAGCACACATCGCGTTTGTTCGACGAAATGCAAAAACTTGATGACGTGAATGGCAAACTGAACTTGCCTGTTTCTTCTCCTAAAACAGAAAAGAAAGCCGTTTTGGATGACTCGCCAATGGATGATGATAAAACAACCGAGTCGCCAGAAGTAAAAAAGAAGATTAGTGGTAAAAAAATAACGGATTATTTTAATAAAAAATGAAATGTTATTAATTTTTGTAATTATTGCAAGAATAAAATTATAATGAATTTGTATCGATTACTTTTTCATTAATCCTGATGTTATTATAGTACCCTAAGCATTATAAGTTTAACATCAGTTTATCATCATCATCATCTCAGCCGATAGACGTCCACTGGTGGACATAGGCCTCCCCGAGGTTTGCCACACGACCGGTGAAATTTTATTTTCCTAAGAGGGTACCGTCCCTATGCGCTTTCCCTCCCTCGCACCCTTTCAGAAGGGTTAGCGGCGGTGGTTCTTTGGTCACCGGTTTCAGCCCCTGCTGGCTCCATGTCCACCCACAGTTGGAGGGCTCTTTCTCTACCCCAACCACTTCGTAGGTTTTGTAGGGCAACTATACATTTTCGATCTTTTTGGGAATAATTGTCTATATTTGAAGTGCTGTATCTCGGGACTAACAGAGCTACGATTTCAATTAAATATTGCAGATTTGATCTACTTTAAAAGTGTATGTTTCAAATCTTTTGTATAGGTAATTAAAAATAGGCTTAATTTTCGTTACTATTTTGAATGGAGTATAGGTATGAAGATTTAAGTTGTAAATAATGAAATTGATTGTAATAGTTGCCATATATATTCAATCTGTTCGTTAAGGGTTGAGACACATTGACCGACGGTGAATGACGGCAGGTCCATACAAAAAGCATGTAGCATAGGACACCGTCCGCATCCTTTGCCGTCGACGCGGCGAAAGGCGCCGAATGCGTTCCCATACTAATGGTAGTTCTTTAATGTCATCAAACGATCTCGATCGATCTCGTCAGACCTATTGAAAATATTATAAGACTGTGTAAGGAGTAAACATGAAATAAAACACCTTCCTAATATAATTAAAATTATTTATTATCCTTCATCATATTTCTAGCATACTAAACGTAATAAGTGTATAATAATAAATAATTGAATAGTAATTTAGTTTGAAATATTTCAGCAATATACATATTAATAACTCGACAATAGGTTTAAACGTTTTAACTAAATTAGACATGCAAAGTAGGCGAATTATTATTGTATTAGTTTCATAACGTGTTCCCATGAACGCTGCGTAGGCGCATTACATTGGGCTGAGTACTGTTCAATGATTCTATTAAAACTAATAAAGTAATAAATTATAATATTAACTAGCGATGCTCCAAAAAAGTGTCGAATAACTCTTATTTTATAATCTTTGGCGATAACAATATATGAGAATAAACATTTTCAATAGCTAGCTATTAAATGCACTGAAATTTTTAACTCTGGTCATCTATATTTCAGAACAGTATTATGTTTCATTACAATGCAAAATTAAATATTAATATTACGGTTTAATAACCATTCCTAGCTTTTGACATTATTCTACGACGATTGGGATACCGAGTTACCAATGAAACTTAATTTTATTCAGACGTTCATAAATATCTTTTTGGCATCTTAAATTACTAATACATACATTAATATTTGTGAATAATTACAGTTTTCCCTATTTAAGTAAAATCAAAGCACTATTGAAAAAAAATAGAATAACAAATTCTTGTCATGCGCTAGGAATGGCTATTAATGAGCTTATCTATTAATTAAGACTGTGATAGAACTAAAGTGTTAAAAATTTACTATTTTAGTCCATAAGTTACTCTCTTTACGGGCGCAATACAAAATTGAAGTATCCGTAACTACTTTTTTTTGTCTATACAATTTTTGGGGCCGATTTTGTATACGGTTACACAGGCCATTTCATCGTCGTGATAAACTCTAATGGTCCTACATTATCTACTATTGACTTGGCGAGAATAATTTGTGTTTTAAATAATAAGTGATGCAAACTAATTTTGTTTGAGATTTTTACAATTGTTTTATCGTTAAATGTTGAGATAGGTGTCGTATTACAATTAGATAAATCGGAGTTCAATGGACGATTGTTCACAAGCGTATCACTGGCGCGTGTTTGCGTCCTTTATGATTATGAAGCTAGCGCACCCTTTACTCTTAATCAATTGAAATAAATTTTTAAAAATATATATCCTACCTATAAACTAACTAAAATCAGAAGGGTACTTGAATGTAGATGACAAAGTTATCAGTTTAGCGACTGTTTTCTCATACAGAACCGACTAAAAACATCCTAAGTAATGACCGCCTTAAGATTTTGATTTGTAACACATATTTTACGCTAAACTATGAATGATTTCGCAAACTGTACTGTTACATAATGGGAATTCACTGGCGCAATATCTCTTTGTTACATATTTTTGAATTGCAACAAGTTACAGACATAAACAGTGACATTACACACAACTGTTTCATATATTTCATTGTGTTCCATGGTTATTTAAAATCTGAAAGCCTTATTTTTGCTATTTCGGCCAAAGCACATTGGACATCATTCAACAAGCATTTTCGGACATTGGTTTTTCAATTCAAATGAGAAAATTATATTCACTATTGTTTTGTGTCAGTAAGAATATTGAATACCTAGGTATGCGATATTTTGTCTGCAATATAATAAACCAAACGTAGAAAATAAAAATATATTTTCAGAAAATTCGTTTCAAATAATTATAGAGCATGGGCGATTGTTTACTCCTAAACTATTCCGATATAAGTTATCCAGAACATTGCGTGTGGGATATAGTTTATGAGCACAATTTTTTCAAATCAGCTAGGCGCCTCTTAAAGCAGGCGATCCCTTTCACTCTAACTGCACATGCATGTTTGTGAAAAGGACCACAAGCGTTGACAGTTGCCAAGGTAATTCGAACGAGTAGTTACGTTTGTCTCTTCGCTCTTTGGATTATTCAGGCTGTGGTTGAACTTTTATATATTCCGTGACCGTGGCTAAGTTTCAGGGAATTAAGGGTTGAGACACATTGACTCGACGTTGAACGATGGCGGGCCCATTACAAAGAACGTTTAGTATGGGAAGCCGTCGTCGACACGGCGAACGGCTCCGAACGCGTTCCCATACTAATCGTGGTTTTTTGTATGGGTCCGCCGTCGTTCGTGGAGGGTGCGGACGGTGTCTCATACTAAACTTGCTTTTTCTATGGACCCGCCGTCGTTCGCTGTCGGTCATTATGTCTCAACTCTAAGGCCAAAAACCTGTCAGAATCGTGGAGCGCCGTAGTCTCAGCCTCCACCGTGGGACAATAGCGTGAGCATAGTTATGTCTGTATGTACGTACTTAATTGATATAGAGCTTGTATTGCCACGGACCGCTGAAGCATCTTTTATCTTATAAAATAATATGATAAAAATCAAGGAATTTTGCATTGCCCTCTTGATCCAACCTTCGCTACGTGTTATTGCACACTGAGAAAAAAATGCTACGTATACGTAGCCTGTCGCAGCTTACGTACCACGATACTGATTACAAGTGTTGCATCAGTATTTAAGTTGTCTCGTACTTCACAATGAAGCTTCGTATCGCGTCGTAAGCTACAAAGTACGTAAGCTGCGACGGGCTACGTATACCTACGTAGCATTTTTTTCTCATTGCAGATTAGTTAAAATGTAAATCATAGCATTTAACCACAGTCTGAAGACAAAGGAGAAAGTCGGAAGATTCTATTTACACGATGATTTAAAACCGAGTAATATTTACGTATTAACATGAAATTTTTAACACCCTTCTTTATTCTACTATCTCTCGAAACCAGAAAATTCAAAGAGCTTAAACGCCAAAGTATTTTAAACTTTATCATTAAGGAATTCGGCGTTTTATCCATCTAAATCGGTATGATTATGTCCACTTAGCATTAACACAGCGACACCCTGTCACCCGCCCGGGCGAACCCGGGGCAAAAGGCTAGTAAGCTCCTAAATTAGATATGACGTCACATGTATGTACAATATTTTTTTAAATCGATATTTTATTATTCGTGGGACTCAATGCTGTCGATTTTTGGACGTCGGTTTTAAAAAATATAAAAAAAATGTTTTATTCTCGGGATTACTATTTTCGAAGCGTTCGATATTTAAAACTGAATCTTTTACAATAATGTTGCTTTAATTTACACATAGTTGCAAATATGAACGGACGGCGCGAATTTGTTCTAATATTTTATGCTGCTCTTACATTGGACCTTAAAATCGAATGTAAAAGCAGCATAAATTTAACAATCGATAGCAGAACTTTACTATGAGAGTTACATTGTATCTACCTAATACTTTCTCATTAACTTGCTCTTACTAAGGTAACTTTAAACTTCTATCTTAACCAAACGGTTATACCATTCATAATGCACGCTCTACCATTCTATATACCAGTTAAAATTATATCAATAAATCTTAAATTTTAACACATCTATAGGTAATATGGTAAAATGAATTTTATATTTACGGCAAAACAGTATTCTGGATAACTTATCAAAAAAGAGATACATTCTACGTACACTCATAAAATTAGAAGGTTTGTTTTAAAATTATCTTTCTAGTTAAGGGTATCATAGACAATTAAAAGTGAATTTTGTTACGCAGTTAGATTTATAGAAACTAAATGCAGTTTCTCTCCACATTTATCTACGCAAAACTGTATTAATTCGTTATTTCTCTGTGTCAACGGCTTGCGTGTAGAACAGCACGTCTAGTATGATTTCTTTACACGCGCGCGACGCGAAAATTACTCTATAGAAAATTACCTCCTCTCGCGCTTTTCGGAAAGCCGCGTTCGCCGCGATATGTAGTATAGAATAAAGACGAGTCGCGCGCAAGAAGAGAAATCATCTAAACGTGCTGATGTTATAATGCTTGTTATCTTCGTATTTCGAGATAGAAATATAGTTGCAAGCTAGCTCTAGCATGCCAGTCAATGGGACCCGCAATATCAATTGTCAATCTATACCTTTGACATAAAGAAGTTACTGACTGGTTCAATATAAATACTGATTCCGAGTTTATAACTGTGGAGACGCTAAGAAACAAATTAAATAGAACTGTGCTTGAAGCTAAACTATGCTAAGCGATAGAAAAAATAAATAACAGAAAGAGATATGACTAGATCGTTTGGTTTCAATACTAGGACCTACAATTCATAAAAGCACTATGCGCCTCTCTCCATATTTTTATTATATAAATAGATATATAATAATATTGATTAATTATTTCGAATTCTAAGGTTTGTTTTTTTTTCTGATTAAAATATTGGCATTCATCTTACTAACTAGCATCGAACGGTGTTAAGTAAAGGTGAAAGTACCTATTGTAGAGATGGTGGCGTCTCTATTTGACGCCTTCCGTGACCCCGGTCCCCGTCACGTGACCATGACGTCACACCGCGTACCATCCGTCCCCGTCACGTCACACCTCGCACCATCCGACGATCTAACTATTTCGCCTAAATAACGATCCGATTTCGTTCCGCATACCTTCAACTAACTGCACAAACGTACTTTAGTGCTTCGAAGTGCATCGAAATTCACGTCTACGGCGGGACCTACAAATTCAAGTAGGTACGCGAACGATATAAATACATTATAAAATTTTAGGAGTTAAATAGTTAAGAAATTCGATTTCATATCTACTAAGAATGTTTGTTTTCCTATCTGTTTGTGAGTGACGTCCCCGGTGATGCGGTGGTCTTATTAAAATATTTCTGTCGTTTTTTATTTTAAAAAGTCTTTTTAACCGCAAAGGCAACTATCGCCACTCACAGTAAATATGATAAGATGACAAGTGAATGAGGATACTTAGAAAGGAAACTTGCTTACTTTGGAATGGAAGGTGCAAGGCCGGTGCTATTTTAAACAAAGAAGCGAAGCGTTACGGCTCATTAGAATGATACAGAAAGTAAATGTACGCGAACATCCCCGACGAACTCATTTCTTACTTGAGTACAAATAAGAAATGAATGAATGAATCAATTGAGTTATAATATGGACAAAGTTCCAATACCTATATAGCTTTAAAAGGCCTCAACTCACCCGAATGTTTTGTATTTACTTTATCTAGGAGCAAATTTTGATACTTTAATGTTAAATCTTTGCCAGTTTTATAAATAGACTTAAGAAGAGAGAAATGATTAGGTATTTATGTTTGTTACCGGCACCTTAATCGTGTCATTCGGCTAGCTTCTCATGAGAGTATATATAACGAGAGTATATAGAACAAAAATAAGAGTTTTGAGAACCGATTTTGAGATATAGGAACATTCGAAAACGTTGAATGCTCAGCTACCCGAATTGCAGTTTTATTTGGCTCCAATAAGAGTGTCTTAAAATTCAAAATCAAAGAAATCCTGACTAAATTCTCAGATTTTCGACAGTTTTTCTGTAGTTTCATCCAAATTGTCTAATACGGTTGGATATTTCAGCGAGTGTTTTTGTTATTTATAAAAGAATTTCGTCTCCGATTTGTAAAGAAATTAAGTTTCTGAGTTTGCTTTTATTAATAGTCCTAGTGGAATAAAGAATAATGTATCGACAAATTCATCTAAAATATATCCAATCCGTACTTATCTTTATACAAAAAAATCTGTAACAATTTGAGGTGTAGTTTAGATTGCATTCGCTGGAAATATTTTCATTCTTTGATAATTAATTAGAATCAGACTCAACGTGCGAAGTTTTTGACTTTATTCTTATAAGAACATTGAATCCTATTTGTAACTTAGGAATATTGTTCTATGTAGATGATTTAATATCGTTCTGATTGGTACGCGCTTATTTGTCTATTTATATCCGTGGCGGATGTCCGCGTAAAGTATCGCTCGATAGCCTTATGTCAGTAAGGCGCGGTTTATACAGAAGAGATGTGTGGCGGAGGCAGAGAGTCAAAGTAACACAATTATAAACCTTATAGTACGTAGCATAGAGTCGTTTGGAGAATTTCGCCCGCGCCTCCAGGCGACGTCACCTGGAGGTACGGACGCGATTCTCCTTTACGACATAAACGACGCTATTGGTTTATATTGTGTTACTTAGATTATACACCACTGCCACACGTCTCTTCTGTATAAACCGTGGCTAAGAGTTGCGCGAGAGTGAGATGAGGATGAGGTGGAATCGGTTACACTACGAGACAGTATAAAAAGGTCGCGACAGACTAATGGACCCTATGGTGCGGCGCGCTCGCCGAGGGGTGGCCGATATTCCGTAGTCTATCAGAGAGTTCGGCAAAACCTGCCTACATGAAAAACATTTAGATACATTTAAATAATTGCAAAGCATACCCTGTATCCTAGAATCACTTTTATGGGCGATTGTTTTATACATTCAGAGAGGACTCATTAATCTATTACAAACTTTTGCGCAACCGCAAATATATCTTTAGGGATTTTTTTATAATTTTAATCAGTATAAAGATATAAGTACACAATATTATTAATTTTACCCGAGAGCTGTCGCGTGAGGCGACTCTCTGCGGATTCATTACTCCTACATTACCCACGAGGTGATATTTATCGATATACTAAGTATACGTGTTCCAGTTTGGCATCGATTTATCTGTAACCTAAATAGCTGCGGCGCGGGCGCAGGCCGGACCGTCTGCCGAGTCCTACCCCGGTCATAAAGCGCTACGTCCCACTCCACTCCGCCGCCCCGCCCCGCCCCGCCCCGCCGCCGCCGCTCCGCTCAGCACTTGCATAGTTGCACTTTGCACTTCACTCATCACATCGACTCAGACTCGGCCTTAGTGCGCGAAGACAACCCTCTTTACGATTTAACGCGAGTTATCTCGCTGCAGTCCGATTCTGCCAACATAATCGATACAGAATCATTCATCATCAATATCATTATAGGCAATCAATGAACTCGATTATGTCGATTATCGGAATCGGTCCGCTTTTCTATAAATTTTATTTGGTTTACCTAAAATGTACATTTTGGTTTTGACTAGTGCGTTTGTTGAGGCCGGCCCTACAGTCAGATTACGAAACGAAAGCTAATCGAATAGTCTAAAAACGTTAACTAAAAAAATACATATTAACATAAGTTTAAAGATGCACCAAAAACAAAAACGATGCTAAAACAATTTAAGAAGCGTAACAACGTATTGCACAATCGTGAGTTAAGAGAAAAGAACTAGATATACTTAATCGATAATTGCATGTACGTAATTTTTATACACACGGCTTATTTATAAATCATAAACGCCTAAAACTAGAATACTATATCAATATAATATAATTATTTGTGTAAATATAAAATTCTATGTCTTGTGGTGAGTGTAATATTTGACTAGAGGGTGGCGGCGGCCTGCCCGCTGGCGCGTCGCTACCGCGCGCGGTGTTAGGAAGACTGACACTCTGCCCACCGCTGGGACCACACCACATCACCATTCAAGGCAGTACTGAACATTCCTTAGTCAATCTACTTTATGTTACAAAATATGTAACTTGCGGATCACAATTGATATTAGATCCAAAAGCGGTTTCCAATCACTATCACAATCGTTTGTCACACATCGATCGAATATCGATGATTGTTAAGATAGCCACTCTACTAAGATGTGTCTAAGAACGAAATTTTTCAATTACAAGTAGATAGTGATTTATATTTTCATCTTTTGTACAATAGTCGTGATTCCTTTAGGATGTCAGTTTTGCCAACAATTCGAGTTGTATGGTGTTTTCCCCGAGGTGTTAATTTACACTGCGTCATATAGAGTCTTCACAATTTCCTTCTGGCCAATAACAATTTTCAAAAATCCTAGTCTGATGACTTCGTGTTTATATATCGACGAATTTTAGAATGTTTTACATAGTTAAGAATGTCTTTTAAAATATATTTTCAGTGTATTTAAAATTGTTACGTTTGTTACTAATTCCATATTGTATTGTCGTGGATTGTTTTAACGATAGTAAAACATGTTCTATAAATAGTTGACAGTTTACGAGGACATCAAACTAGTATGTTTTAAATTGAAAAGATAAAATTAAATCTATGAAAGTCCGTAGAGTCGCTAGTGTAGGCGTTAACACCTCATCGGCGACCAAAGTTGTCCACCTTTACAATAGTACTGGCATAAGATTAGCCTTCCCGCGCGTACACAATATTAAATCTAAGGTATCTCAGTATCATTTTATATTTATATTGGTACCTTTTTGATTATGAATCTATTTTTGTCTGTAGAAATTACACTAGTTTTTTTTTTGTTCTGTTAGCTCGCGTATCATCACTGTTGGCTCCCTTTACGTTTCGTCACAGTTATTGTATTTAACACCTTAACAATAGTATTATTATATGTATATGTATAGACACACACACGAATGTAAGAAATTAAGTTGGGGAAGCGCGCTCTGAGAATTGACGTCGCTTTATAGCGATTTGGTAACTCTATTCGTATACTATGAATCTGCAATCTTAGAACAACTGGCTTTGAATTTAAAGTTCATATTGATGTGGCATTTCATTGCGGTTTTGTCGACTAAAACTGCCTTTGAATGAAGCTTCCACATATCAAATGTATTCCCTTTTGTCAAACCAAGAGTATTCTAAAAAGTTCCATCTTTGCTCCGCACAGTTTTGAAGTCCATTTCGAGCCCATACCTGTAATATTTTTCCCGAATTCGTCGCATTTTCCAAATTTTCCGTGATCGTGTAAAAAAATAAATTGTGAATTTGTTTTGAAAATTTCACCAAAAAACCCACCGAACTCGGGGGAAATATAAACTAAACATTTGACAAATGAATTCAGCATTCAAAGCCAAAATGAGCTTTCAAATATTCACATCAATTTAACGATTAGGTGGTTAGTCTCGCTAAATGCACTTATATAAAATTCCTTCAATCTGAAATGAACTCTATTTTAAGTAGAATAAAGATAAAAACGGTCGAGGAAATTCTATACAATTAACGTTTAGCTAGACTTGTATTTCACAGCCCTTGTTTTCACGTACCTACATAGTATACAACAAGTTAGAGCGAGTAGTGACCGAAGAATTCGCGTGTCATATATATTCCTAAACGAGTGAAAAATAATAGTACAGTTTGGTGAATGCATTATTTACTTGAATTATTATTGGCTTGTATTCGATAATGTCAGTAGACTCTACATTAGAATACATGACTGAAGTATTAGAATTTGCTTCTAGGTATCAGAATGTTCATGGCAAGCGCTATCAAAGTCTTTCAAGTAAAAGAGTTTGTGGCATAGTTACTGGCTTTACCTTTTGAACAACCATCATATCTATGGAACTGGCTATCGAAGCAGTGGTAGAGTCACAAAAAAATCTTAAAAATTAATGTTACATTACTATTTTGAACTAATGAATTGAGTAATTAGAAATTAAGCGTAGTTTAATCTTTCTTCTGTTGAACAAGACACCGTAATTCCCAAGATACCCACCAAGATAGATGACAAGAGAATTCTCCTGTCAAACTCACATAATGCAGAGCGCAACACATACCACGCAAATACAGAAAAAAACGGCCTGTACAATCCATTATGTTGATATTATACTTTTTTTATCACAGCCCTTTTGGAATATACAACACATAACACACGTTCTCGAAACGAAGGCCTAAGATATCGGTCTCGTTGAAGTGCACTTTGATTTGTACACAGCGTTCAATACAAACATTTAATTTTGTAACAACATCGCTCTAACATGTAGTTTTTGGGCGCTGGGCGTACCATAGACAGGGGTTGATGTTTTTTTTACAGAACTATTTAGATTAATTATATTTTATTTAGGCATTGTTATTAAAATAAAAGGTAATAAAACACCCTAGTAATATTTAATGGGGTGGTTTAGACCATCAAACTGAACAACGTTCACTATGGAGACAAAGACGAAAAAGAAATTCAGCTGTCCTATACATTTGAGTTTAGTCGGTACTGCAATGGTGGAGTGTGTATGGAACAGCAGATTTCGTTCTTGATTTCGAATTTTGCACTATAGTAAAAGTTGTTCTGTTTGATGTTTTGAATAACCCCCAGTATTACCAGGGTGTTTTGTTGCACGCTGTATACAAGCGTATATTTTTATGCTTTTTGCAAAGCTTATCTCGAGTCTTCTAGAACACAAATTTTTGTTTGAAATAGTATTCATGTTATTTAAAGATAATAATTATTTAATTAATCTAAACAGTCTTTACATAGGAAAGATATTGTATCCATCGGAAATCAGCACCAATTGCGGAAGGCATGCAATACCGACTGGGCTTAAGTCGTGCATAAACCAACCATAAGGTTTTGTACAAACTGTCATTAGGTACACCACAGCCGATAGCTTAGACACACACATAATAAAATTTAACAAAATATAGGACATATATACTCCAATAGTGATCTAAACGAGCACTTACATTAGTGTGAACAGACCGAGAGAGGGAGCCACCAGCGCCGCGATGACGTCAAGGGCCATGCACAACAATCTTTGCCGAAATTCAATTAACCTACGGTTAACGAAAACGAACATAAAAGCGCGTCGTTGGACGCTAACCAACCACTACACTACATTTAAAACAACGCAAGTGCACAAAGATACGTGTGCAGCCCCTGAGTTTCATTGCAATATACAATCATTAAAATACATTTTTTTCTTACATTTTCAACTTACTTAATAAATTCAGTTTGGCTTAGTTCAAGCAAATAACTAGTATAATAAATTTATGTTAAAAGTTTCAGTTAAACGTTAAGTACTTAGAAGTAGAAGTATGATTACGAATGACAAAATTTTTATAACGTGTCATTTTATAATAATAATAATAATTTAATCAAAGTTAATAAATTGTATATATAATAATATAATAGAGTAATTTAATGATTAATCCATAATGATAAGAATGAAGCATTCCTACGCGTTTGATTTAATAAATTACTTTTAACTAATTTAGTATACTCGCCGAATGGGCTTGCATAATTCTTTAGGTAAGTATGTAGGTAATGATATTTACTATACAATAAATGTGTATTAAATTCCTTGGAATTGTTGATAATACGCGAACAGGTGCACCGTGGGCGAGACGAATATTCCGGCCGCCTGCTGAAACATAAAAAACACTATTTTCACTTAAAGTGGTAAAGGTCATAGGACAGAAATGGTATGGTTAATTTAAGCCTTTCATGGTTAATTTAAGTGGCCTCTGACGTGGTTTTTATGTAACGACTACTAACACCGGAGATAGTAGCTGGGACCAAATCATCTTTCTTTTCAGGCAATCAGGTGATTCGGCCTGCAATGTCCTAACTAACTTTGGTTTTCCAAAGTGATCATAGGCGTCGAGAAATATAAATATAAATATATCTCGTGCGCGTAGTCGGTTAATCAAACGAAGACTGTCGCGCAATTGGTTCTCTTTTTACGTTTTGGTGCTCTTTCGGTTCGGACACTTTTGAGCGCGGACCCTTCGTCCAGTAGTTGGTAAGTCAATGCCTGTGAGCGTTATTTATTTATAGCAAGCGGCAAGTTATTTTCAATGAAATAGAGTTAGGGTTCAACCTCATCGGAATCGCATTTTTCGACGCTCCATTCTTTTCTGTCGCTCAGGAACGTCATTTGCTAGAGCAAGAAAGATAGCGGACTGCACGCGGCAGCACCGGCAGTTCTCCGACCTTTCTCGCTCTAGCCAATGACGTCGTGAGCGTGAAAAAATGCGATTCCGTGCTGCCAGATGAGGCTCAACCCTTACTGTTAGAAACTGTCTTGTTATAAAGAACCCTCTATAGGCTGATGATGATTAGTGAACGTACCATGGTGACGTGAGCGCGCAGGGACGGCGTCTAGGGTTAGTAAGGTCGGTTGGCATCCTTGGGCCGCTTCAGCTGCACCTTCAGTCGCTTCATGCCGATCTGGAATCCGTTCATCGCCTGGATGGCCGCCTGGGCCGAGGTCGGGTTGTCGAATGACACGAAACCTACGGAACATAAGTAACTTCCTATTGCTATTGTAAAACAATGCGCCAGTAGAGGCTTCATAATAGGAGGTAGGTAAAACAGTTTGTAAGCATAAGCATATGCTCAAGACTGTATTCCCCGAGGGGGTAGTCAGAGATATTCTGAAACCACAGAGCATCGACGTTTCACTAGTACCGAAACTCTGTCCAGTGTCACGGGGAGTGAGCCCGTCGCCAATTATATAGGTAATGGAGAGTGGGTTCAATACATGCGTCGAAATTGAAGCATGCAGGTTTGGTTACGATGTTTTCCTTCATCGAAAAGCCATTGGTGTTACAAATCGTACATAAATTCCGAAAAAGCTGTGGTGGACCAGTGGCGAGTACCCTTGCCAGCTGTGCAGGAGGCGATGGTTCGATCCTCGGCCAGGCTGATTCGTACCAATGAGAACTGTTTTTAAATCTTGCGATATTATCGAAGACAGTGAAAAGCTACACTTATTGGTCTTTTTATAGCCGAACCATGCCCGAATAGTAGTGTTCTTTCTAAAGACAGAAACTTGCAATATTGGTAGTCCTACCAACTATCGTTAGATGGCGGTCTCGACGTTAATAAATAAAATAAACAAGGGTAGACACACTTTCGGGATTATAAAATGCGTTAGGTACATAAAATATACATACATATTCTCACGCCTGTCTCCCATTGGGGTAGGTATCAGAGACAACGGATCACCACCTGCTACGATCCTGACAAACCTCTCTAGCTTCCTCCACATTCATTAGTCCTTGCATGCATGCTCGTCGGTTTCTGGTAGATCTGACCTGGCCCTTTTTAAGCACGTTGCTAATTTGGTCCATATATGTACGTCTAGGCCATCCCCGTAATATAAATTATAATAAATCCCTTTATACAGGGTGCTTCTTAATATGCTGACGGTTTTTAAGGGGATGATCAGACCATCACACTGAACAATTTTCTGTATGGGACCAAAGACGAAATAGCGAAAAAAACCGTTCCAAAAATCTGCCGTTCCAAATAAACTGCAATCCTAATCCTAATTGACTAAAATGTATGGGACAGTTGATTTTTTTTCGCGATATCGTTGTTGGTCCCATATAGAAAGTTGTTCAGTTTGATGCTCTTTCTCTTTGCTCTTAAAAAACCGTCAGCATATTAAGAAGGACACTGTATATGAGTTTATATTACGCGTGTTCACATTCATACCATGAACACATTATAGTCACAATAATACGAACCGAAACATTTGCTCTGATTAGTGGCACGATCGATGAACACTTTGCTGCTGATCACGTTCCCGAACGGGAGAAACATCTGCATCAGCTCCGCGTCTCCAAACTCCTGAGGGAGGTGGTAGATGAACAGATTGCAGCCCTCGGGCCCCGAGATCGAGCAGCCTGGGAACATAAGAAAATCTTTAAAGAACTCACAAATCTGCCTCTGAACACCAATATTGAAACCTTAATACTAAGTTCACAACTTTATAGATTGAAGAATTAAGAATGCGTTTTTAAGATTCTGTAAGGAAAGCAGATTTAGTAATAGATATAAAGTAGATACTAAAAAGTGTTTAATTAGTGTTTAACTAATAATATATAAGGGTTGTAAAAGTTACTGAAATTATTAACACAGTTAATCACTAATAAAATTTGAGTATTACAGAAAAGCTTATACAACGTAGGCATAAACATGGCGTTGCATATACTACTGACAATCCACGGTCGACTATTTAGTACATCAAAATAGACAGCGTGAAACTCTTTAAGGTATTGTGCATGTCCAAACATTGCTTCCTTACAGTATTTCTTTGGACTAAAAAGTTGGCCGCGGCTAGTTTGTCGTCAGATAAGACACATGTAACAATTTATACAAAACAGTCCCACAAACATGTCACGTTTTCAGTCAATACAACCATTTCACATTATAGATAGATACACAGTATAGACACTTATTAAACTTAAAACACAACATATACTAACCAAACAGCGTACAGCAACAGACGATGATGATTCTAGCAAATTAAGAAGTGGAATTCGATATTTATCGGACCTTATTCGACCTTTGCGATCGTAAGAAATCACATCCAATAAAGTGACCGATGAATGTCAAATATTTGTAAGACAGAAAAAGAATAATTTAATTAAAAGTATATTTTTATGAAAATGTTTAATTATTGTATTTCCTTAGAAAATCCAATAAACGTATTGAAAAAGAGAGATTTGTTTGAAAGAGGTTTGTTTAAATAGAACGATGAAATAGTTTTCCGTAGGATTAATTATAGCGCATTTCTACAAGATCATATTAATACTGTATGTTGACATCACGAATAATTTTCATACTTCATCGGTACAGATTACGATTAAGTATTTAAATCTTTTAAATTGAATTCCTATTTCATTAAGAATTTAACAAACCTAGAAATTAGAGACGTAGACCAAGAGGGGACCAAGATAAGGTCCCTTTAGCTCAGGGCTCCACTTACCTTCTCTTTGCGCGGGTGCAATCGTCGACATCGGAGGTGGAATTGGTTGCGGGAACTGTCCGTAAACCGCTGGGTAGGCTGTCGAACATTAATTGGCACATTTTCACAATGAACACTTATGCCGTTACTAATAAAATGAGTTCAGTTGAACACTAATGAACAGGTGAACACTACTTAAGTTAACTCTGTATAAAAGTGTTAACTGATGGGAAAAAATCTTTAAAGTGTTTACAAAAAGTTGTAAACACGACACTTTATATGAAGACGTGTTATTATACCTATATAGGGTCCTTCTTAATATGCTGACACTATTTTAAGGGGATGATTAGACCGTAAAACTGAACAACTTTTTCTCACTCAAATGTATGTATGAATAAAAAGGTACATAAGTACTTTCTCTATGGCACTAATATGGAAAAAAAAATCTGCTGTTCCATACAAAACTGCAAACTGAGCCAAATGTATAGGACAGATGATTTTCTTTTCGCGATTTCAATGTTGGTCCCATAGAGAAAATTGTTCAGTTTGATGATCTGATCATCCCCTTAAAAAAGTATCAGCGTATTAATAAGGACCCTGCATAATATATAACTTTGTAAATAGTTTGAATTCTAAGCAGTGTTAAACTGGTAATGTTTTTTTATTAGTAGCGGTACTATTTGTTGCGTACATATACATGCATAACAACATGTTGGAACACAATTTTAAACATTAAATACGTTACTAATAAAGTGTTTTATTAGTAAAACTGAATTACTAAGCTAATAACTTTGATTAAATTAAAATAGGAAGATAGGTTACGTTCTTGCATTACGTACTCGAAAAATGGACCTGCTTTTCATGTCTCTTACGAGTGAAAAGCAATGCCGTGGGACTTGTTTATTTCTTTTTGAATGATTTCTACAACAAGTAAAAGCACACGAAGGCATTTTGTTACCTTTATTCGGCCTGAAACCAAACAAAGTATCTCAATCACGCCACTTATATTGCGACTAAGGAAATTAGGCGACGGGGGCTCAATTTATGCGGACCATGCGCTGTAGGCCAGTCACCTATCTTCCTGTTTTAATTTAATCAAAGGTTAATAATCATACTTTCTAATGTTTTTCACTTAATTTGTCATTTTATTTTTGTTCCGCAAGCTTTCAGATATTTCTTTGGTTCTGATTCGAAGAAAATAGAGCGGCTTTAGTCCATTAAATGAACCAAATTCAAAGGTATACTTAAACTCTGCTTGGTAAGCACCTATCTTTTGTAGGCGGAATAATCTAAATACAACAATTTATATGTAAAATAACAACTAATTTTATAAACATCAAACAAAAACTACTTTAATGTGATTACGAAACATTTTCCATCAGCGTGTAAAATATACAGAGCATGTATTATCATCGATTAACATACTAAATATCGATTTATCAATCGATTCGTTTTAAATCAGTAGTGAGGGCTGCCACTGAGGATGTACACACGGCGACACATTAAGCTACGCAAAACAAACATAAGCTGGCCGCGCGACGTTTTACATTACTCTACCTACGCGCGGTCAACTTATTTTGGTTTTACGTAGCTTGACGTGTCGCCGTGTGTACAAGATGGTGTGATGTGAATTAACTCGTGAGGTAAAGGAAATAATATTCTTAGTTTTATGTAGTTGTAGGTATGTATTTTTTACCCTCTTTATTATATCTTCATTTCGATTTAATGTTGATGGATAGATAAATCGATATAAAACAATGAACAATATTAAACAGTTCGTTCCCTGCACATTTATATTGAATACCATTTACTGACAGATAACAATTAGGTTTTTACTCATACTATACTAGTAACAGACGCTGATTTGGTAGCCAAGGGATTAACTACATTTCAATCTGAACTAATAGTAATATGTATGTATAATCTTATTGAATTGTTCTGTATTCAAATCCTTTGGCAACAAATACAAAACATTAATGTTGAAGGATCAACTAAGTGTTTTCTTGTTTCCATAAAGCTGTTATTGACACAAGAATAAAGAATAGTATTATCGCATAGAAACAAAACTAGAGCTCCCCAACAGATCTGTTGAACCTATGAACAAGATTTTACAACATTACAATTTTTTAACCACCTGTTTTTAATAAAAAATATAAAAATAGGTTAAAAAATAAGACATAAGAATTTTTACGATTTTATTTTTGACCGATATTTCTATTTTTAATTTACTTTTGAATTTTCTGAAAAACGTAGGATTTATGGCTAAGATACCTTGGCCGCAATAATGTTAAAAATAAAAACTGTCAAATACAATAGAAAAGCCAAGCAGGCAAAAGGAATAAATCTCATTCAACCTCTACATATTGTTTTCTCCGTGTAGTTTTATTTCTATGCGGTACTATTCTACCTACATCAGTCTTATGATTAGTGAGACCGTATGATGCCTCATACGGTCACATTTATACTCTTAGTCGACCTTCAAGCATGACACAAAAGCGATGAGGTGGGAGAGGTGAAAGTGACTCACCGACTCCGGGGAAGGGCTGCATGCCAGGGTAGGCCGCGTGCTGGAGAGCCGCCGCCTCACCGTTCGGCAGGCCTTGCGCTGTTACTGGGACAGCTGGAAAATTAGTTTGGTAGCTCGTCAGAAAATTTTCCTGACTTCGCGATAAATGAAATAAAATAGAGGAAGCATGTAATAGTACTTATTTACGATATATCTTTTTATCTCTTTAGAGTGTGCCAATGTAATTTTATAAATATGGCAAAACAAGACTGGATTATTTTTTCAGTGTGTGACAGGTGTGTTCTTTGATAATGTATCCAAAGAAAAAATTTGCTGGAATGATTGAAAATTACAATACAAATTTTAAGTTTTCGATGTAAAAAGCGAAAACGAGCTACTGAGGAGTCAACAAAATTCAACTCAATATTACTAAAATTTGCTTAGTATTTTTAGGATATTTAGTTACGCACTTTCCTTTTTTTGGTTAGGAATATTTTCCTAACCACATAAAAGCTTAGTTTCTGATACTGATATCTGTGAGCAGATACGTACGTCCAGTGAACGTCTGATGGATGCCGTTCGTGTACACGGCGTCTTGTGGCGGTGGTTGTCCGTTAGCGGTCTGGGCGGCCATGTTGAACCCGGGCATGGTTGGGGAGGGTAGCGATGGAAGGGCACCGTTCAGAGGCTGTGCCCCGCCGGTGCCTATCGCCAAGCCGGAGAAGTTATCTGGAAGATTTCGGTTATTGAATCAGTTTAGGCTAGATTTGATGAATTATTTCTTTGTATGACTTTTCTAGTAATAGATGATGTGGCCAAGATCACACGGTAGACCATATTATCAATGGAAATTAATTTGTTGTGTTATAAATAACACCCTACGACCTATGTTAGTGACCAGCTGAACACTACTAGTAACTAAAAGTGAACACAACCCATCAGTGAAAATGAACACGACTTATATAGGTAATTTAAACTGTATAATGTAATATTGATAAGTAGTTGTGTTCAGTAAGCAAATTGTATATTCTATATTCAAAATATGAGTGTTATAATTAACTGCCTTTTACATCGTTACCTAGTTAGGTATCATTTCAGTATAAAGTAGATACTTTTACTTGTATATCGCTTCATAATGCTCGTAACATATCTAATCCTCAGAGACTATCAGACTTATCTTTGGGGTGTCAGAGTTTTAGAGCGAGCGACAACCTACGACCTTAAAAAGGTAGTGGGGAGTGACTGGATGAGGAAGGCCGAGGACAGAGTTTTGTGTCGCGCCTTGGGAGAGGCCTATGTTTAGCATGCTAAATAATAAAGTAAAATTACCAGAAGTGGGTGGTACGACGGAATTGGCCATGCCGTTGAGGGCATGCGACGCAAGCGCTGTCATCGGACTGATGTAGCTTTGCGCCGTCGCCGCCACCATCAGCGCCGCTTGTTGCTGGAGAATAATAAGTCTTATTACGCTATGTTCAAGTCCTAAATTCCTTTACAATCATCACATAATTATTTGTTTTTTTCAGTATACAATGAAAAATTCGGAATCTGCTGTTAATTTTATGCTAGCTTCCAGAAATTGAATCCTTCGTGTATCATTTTTGAATTGTGGTAAAGTAGCCAAAAAAGGTAGAAGATGTCATTGGAATTGTTAAGAAAGACAGACGTTTGACAGCATAATGTTACCTACCATCTACTGCATGCATTGTACTTCTCTCTATACAGGGTGTAAGGAAAAGTATCATTAAACAAAAAAAAAAACATAAGCTGTCCCATACTAAACTGAGTCATGATGTAAGTCATGAGCATAAGCTTATGCTATTTATGCTATGCAAAATGAGTTTTTAAATATTAAAATTGTTATTTTAAATTTAAACAGTCAATATTTAAGTGAAATGTAATTTTAATTTTAATTCTACTGTTACCATTGTGATAATTTCTTCGTTTCCATATTGTTATGCCCTTACAAGGTGCTCTATTGTAAAACTACTAAGATCTATGTACGATTTCCTTACTGTGTACTACAATGTAGCAAAGCAATAAATATTTGAATTTGAATTTGAACTGCAATACCTACTCGATTCAAACGTATGAGACAGCAGATTTTTTTGTTCTGACAGGTTTCCCATAGTAAAAGTTGTTTGATGGGTTACCAGTCAGTATAGAGTACAATTTAAATGATAATTATACAGACCTGCTCCGTGATGACTTGCGCGTAAGTGCCGTACGCACCGAACTGGTTGAACACGAAGGGATTGAGCAGATTCATGTTTCCTGCCATCTGCTGCATGCGTCGTAATTGTCTCTCTTTCTCCGTATCTGCAAACTTGACCACTAAACTAGATGAAGCTCCCTGCAACAACGAGAATAGAAAAGTTAGGACATCGTTATGATCATTTCTATTGAGGTCATTCGATGTAGAAAGTTTTTTGCAAAGATTTAAATTCAGGGGAATTTATCGTAACACTAATGCCTGCCACACACACATACGGAATTCCGATACAGGACTAAAATTTTGCATAGGATTTGATGCCTCCGTAATTCCGTCCGAAATTCTGGAGGGGTTAAATCCATAGGAAATAGAAATTCTGTCCAAAATAATTCCGCATGTATGTGGCGAACCTAAATCATTTTCGCAATTTTGTAGAAGTGGGTGCCTTAATTTCACTTCTCTTTTTATGTATGCTGTAACTCCTTAAAATTAGTATATCTATTAATAAATAGATACCCAACTGCAAAATTCAACGTTCATCATCTACGTAAAGAAATTTTCCTGACATCAGTATCAAAGTAAGCGACACAAAATTTTCCACAACGTCAAACGTGATATTTCCACACGAAATAGCTAAAAAAACTAACGGCACGACCATCAAAACACAACCATTACTCAAACACCAAAGTGGCTATAATTATTTACTACGGAGCCTACAACGACACTTTTCCATTACTTTTACCACCCATAAAGAAACACCGAAGCCTCTTAAAAATTCAATATCACGAACCACTTTAAACGTCCGACTGCAATTTTCTGCAAACTACACAGCGAAAGCTACACAATGCGAGAACTAAGCGTTCAACATTCATTATGTATTTCTACGAGCAAAAATGGCTTGGCCCGGCCCGTAGGCCTCGGCGCAACAGGTTTCCCCCCGTATTGCAACAAGTTATTTTGGGCTCACATCCAAAAATGCATCGGGACTTGCGCCTGCAAACTTGGCAGGAACGTCTGGTCGTTTCAAGCAATAGTTTCACCATTACCGACGGAGGAGCCGTAATTGGCTTGATTTTAGTAGACTGTTAAGTAGGCTTTAATTGCTACGCTCTGTTCCAATTCGGTATCGAGCTATGGTTTTGTTTTTATTTGTTGTTTTTCGGGATTGTTTTTATGAAGAGGTTTGGTTTGTAGGTAATTTAGGAATTGATTTAAGAATAAAAATGATTATGTATCAATCAGCATTCATCAATCTGGGTTAATATTTTATTGTTGATATGCACTTGAATTATTTCTTACTGAGGCTTCCGAGGGTCTAAAGTTTCTTTTATAAAGTAAGTTATTGCCGGATCCCACCGTAGGGCAAAGGTCTTCCTCCTTTGAATGTTGGTCAGAGGCAGTGGGCCATTCTTCACCACGCGGGCCCAGTGCGGATTGGTGGAGGCAAGTCAACTAGCTGTCTGAGTATTTTCAAACCGCCTTAAATAAGCCTCTGACCTAGTTTAACGAATAGTTAATTGCGCTGACAGAACTATCAAATGCTTAACCTGCCTTCCGTAGCACGGAGGCGCTCGAGGTGAAATACCACTAAACGGTCACTCATTCAAAGACTGACCAGGCCTTTCTATTATTTCTAAATCCTAAATAGGTAATTTACTGAAAATGAATTTTTTGCACGCTTAAAAAGTTGTAGCGGAGTTTCTGGCCAACCCAAAAGGGAATACGCACTAAGTTATTTATGTGTGTATGTGTAATTTAGTAATTAATGTAATTAAGAACGAATAATTACAGTAACTGATACTGTTTTAGTCGTCTGGGTTGTTTCAAAGTCAAGCTACTATAATATTTAGATCGGGTATAGAAACGCGTCGGCCGCCATCGTAACCGCAGTATCGTAACCAGTTACGACCAAGGCTTTTTTTTGAGTCTCGTTGTAGGTCTGTTATTGGGTGGTCGCGTGTCGGTTGCCTGCTCCTCGGCTGACAACGAAGCTCCAATATGGTGGCTCAAGTTTGTGTTTTTTTTCAAAACCACCCTTGATGTCACCAAATATTTATAACCGTAAAACGTTAAGCACTTTTGCTATTTAAACTAGACATTGGCAAAAAAAAATATACCAGTTACGATCAAGCCTAGAAACGTTTGGCGGCCACATTGAAAACGGGCATTGAGAGGAAAAAATGCTTATGAAGGCATTAATAATATAATAATAAATAATCTGAGTGTCACTAAATAATAGTTTATCGCACGGATGGCACGTTTAGCCATTGGTTCCGGCTACTATATCTGGTGGTAGTAGTCGTTACATAATAACCACGCCAGAGGCCGTAAGGCAGTCTGAACAAACTCTGACACCAGGGCTTGCTACCCACACGATAATTAAATAGACTATGTATTATTGTAAACATAACCTTAGCTTAAGAATTTATATTGTAATAGTTAATAAGTCGTGTTATGTTGTAAAGTTTCTGGCCGCATCTTCTCTACAGCGACGACACGTTCCGACGCGGTGGTAGCTTCAAATAAAAGATTTGACGTTTCATAAGTGGGCCTCAAGCTATATTGAATAAATTATTTTGAGTTTGCATAAATAAACATATATTTTCAATGTACAGACACACTTCTGTTACAGTTTTATATTAGTTATAAGATGAAACAACTCTACGAACTATACCAAATTAAGTACCTCATTATTGAAATTAAACAGATGGAAAACCAATCTTGAAAGAGAAAATAAAGCAAAGAAAGTGTCTTAAAGTAGATTGCAGAGAACGCTTCTATTTGCATGGTAATTCATAATTTGATATTCATTCATTACGATGAATGGTTCATTTCATGTTTCATTTCCCCCTTTTATTCTAATTTGTTTGACTCATCAATTTATTATTGACGGGTAAATTTATCCATTGTGGTTTCACCTTTATTAATTTTATATTCAATATTCTGTTGAAAATTGTGTTAAATTAATGGGTCCATGAAATTGTGTTACCTATATTGAAAATTTGTAATCAAAAACATTATACAGCGTGTTAATAAATAAACGCAAAACCTCATACACCCCAACTGATTTAAAAACTAAATAATTGCATTCAAACAATAATTTAATTATATTATTAATTAAAATTGAAACTTATTCACATTTTAAATTTTCATGCAAAAATGATTTGTTGTTAATTCAGCAATCAATGAAAGCGCTAGCGTGCTCATGGATACATTTTAACAAGCCTGAGAGGTGGGTTGGCGTCGAGTTTAGTAGATTTTTAAATTATACAAACAAAATATTTAATATTTGGAAAAAATGTAACCTAACAGAAAAAACACCCTAGTAATTTTTAAAGGGGTGGTTTAGACCATAAAACTGCACAACTTTCTCAATCAATCAATCAAACCAATCAAATATTCTTTATGGATGCAACGACGAAAAAAAAAATCTGCTGTACATTTGAGTCTAGTAAGTACTGCAGTTTTAAACCATCCTTTTATATGTTTATTACTAGGATGTCTTGTTACAACCTGCCCCCCTAGACAAAGTGACATTCTATTGGCGTTCACGCTAGTAGAAAATGACAGAATGTATGGGTTTGATATTAGCGATCGTCCAAATGTTTCGATCGCTAATGTCAATTCCATACATTCTGTCATTTTCTACAAGCTCAACTCCAATAGAATGTCACTTTGTCTAGGACCCCTGAACATGGCATGCCTAATTCTATTAAGCAAACTGAAAGAAGATCCTAAACAAGGCCAGTATCAACATTTACACACTAAACTCGCATTACGAATTTAGGCCCATCGCTTAAACGAGCACAGCTTTATATTCGGCTTACACGGTTAAGTTTATTGCGTATTTTATTACGCAATCGTGTACACCAGAGTCGCGTGGAAACGACCTCCGCGGGTCCTATTTGTTACAATGTTTCCGCCAATTAACGGGTTAATATTAGTCTCTTAATTGTTGTTGCAACTTCACTTTCGCTGTTTTGATTTAGTGAGTTTGTTTGTTAAAGGGCCGACATCAGTGGGCCACTACGTGTTTCCATTTCATACTGTGTAACTACTAATTAGTAATCATTTTGAAAGAATAAGTCGTTATTAACTACATACATTGGAACAAATGATTTTATATGTCAGTTAAGTAAGTAAGTTATAGCCTGTAGAATCCCACTGCAGGGCAAAGGCCTCCTCTCACGAATAAGGGTGAGAGGGTGTGGGCCATACTCCACCACGTGGGCCCAGTGCGTGTTGATGGAGGCAAGATAGTGGTCAACTTGCTGAATTTTCAAGACGCCTTAGTAGGCCTCTGTCATGGCTTAACGAATAGTTACAACGCCATTTGACTGAACTATCCGAGACCAACTGCTTAACGTGCCTTCCGGAGTACGGAAACTCACGGAAATGTCACAATTGCCATGTCCTCAGATTCAGGAGGGTAAAGACGAGAGAGTACATCTGTGTTTAGCGCGAACATAACAGCTTTTATAACTTTATACCCAGTAAATGTTTTCTAAATCGATTATGAGTATCCTATATCCTTTTTAAATCACTAAGAAACCAATCGAAATTTTGTCGGGCGTCAATGTGACTACAGTTCGCTCTTTAATGGAATTTATTTTATGTAATGTTTCGGGATTGTAGAGCGTTTGGGTTACGATTTTCAGCAAGTAATTCCGAACGTAATGTAAAACAGAGACAAAGCGTAAACACACTAAAGGCTTACCGTACTAAATATCAATTTTATAAGTCCTACTGAAATTTTACGTTATTCATTCACAGTAATAATATACCTACAAAAATACTCACGAGTACTCCTTGATTCAGAATATTCATGTAGTCAGTCTATTAGAATTGTTCTGATGCTAAATATATCATTGTAGACGTTTTTACGAGAATTAAGGTTGTCTTGAATCAAGAAAACAGAGAAACACTTACTCCCATACATTTTTAGACTGCTTTAGTGAGATAATTGTCGAATAGAGAAATACTGATATTATTTTCACGTTTAATATGCAGATAACAAGAATAAATTCTTCTAAACTTAGTAATTTTAAAGCGTTATTAAAACTAAACAAAACAGTTTAATCAGTCAAAAAGCCCTCCCAGTGTCATACCGGATGTAAAGATGCCCATAACGCTTATCGCGTTTCCGCTTTGGATGGCGATGGACAACCTTTGCATAATAAATAAAAAAACGATGAATTTAAAAACTGCTAGCCTGCCTTAGAGTCAATTTTCCAGTAGTTCCTCCGTGGTCTAATGATTAAGAGCATTGGGCTCTTGACACGGAGGACTTGGGTTCGATTCCGACGGGGCAATCCTAGGGATATGTCATTTTGTGCGTTTTCCCTCAATTGGTTAGGACATTGCAGGCCGAATCACCTGATTGTCTGAAAAGAAAGATGATTCCGTGCTTCGGAGGGCACGTTAAGCCGTTGGTCCAGGCTACTATCTCTAGTGGTAGTAGTCGTTACATAAAAATCACGTCAGAGGCCGTAAGGCGGTGTGAAAAAACACTGACACCAGGGCATGCCGTCGCGACAAGAAGAAGAAGTAAAATCTATCCGATTATGTAAATTAATCTAGAAGATATCTTACTTGATAACGAATCATAATAAAATAAATCACAACAAATATATTCGTTACATTCTCGTCTCATATATTGTTCACTCTATCTCAGCCTAAACAAATAGTACATAGGTGTAGATGTATGGGTGTGTATGGAACGGAGGACAGATCGAGATTAACAGTAAATAACTGCCTCTGAGACAGAGGGCTTCCTGCCGAACTGGCCTTAATGTGCGGAGGTAGGGTTGCCACTAGGCAGAAAAATTAAATTGATCGTACAACAAAACATAAGATAGGTACAATAAAAGATGCTGAAATAAAAAAGTTCTGTGTTTACAATATCTGAAAATACTTGGGTCAACCTGAAATACATTATAATTTCTCAAAAGAACAATTAGCACGACTTGCTTCAACATCACACTTAAAACGTTCTTAGTTGTAGTAAAGTTCTGACCACCCCGAAACGTATTATGGTCGTGAGTTTATGTATGTTTATGTAACAATAAGGTGAAGGGACTGTAAACGAAGAGTTCCCATGATGCAAAACCTGAAAACCGTACATAATGGATAACTGAAGAAATTTGATAAGATAAGTATGTAAATATGGGTGAATCATAATTTTCTTGCCCAAATACTGTTATTTGAGGTCGGCACATTATGTTTGTTATCTCCCACTATTCATATACAGGGTCCTTCTAACATGCTGACACGTTTTTAAGGGGATGATTAGACCGTCAAACTGAACAACTTTTTCAATGGCACCAACATCGAAAACGTGAAAAAAAAATCTGCTCTTCCATACAAAACTGCAAACCTATTTGAGCCAAATGTATGGGACAGCAGATTTTTTTTCGCGATTTCGATGTTGGTTCCCATTGAGAAAGTTGTTCAGTTTGATAGTCTGATCATCCCCTTAAAAAGTGTCAGCATTCTTAATAGAAGGACCCTATATACAACGTGTTAATGAATAAACGCAAAACCTCATACACCCCAACTAATTTATAACGAAATAATTTGATTGAAACAATAATTTCATTATTAAAATTAAAAGTTATTCGCATTTTAAGTTTTCAGGCAAAAATGATTAGTTATCATTTCAGCAATGAATGAAAGCGCTAGCATGCTCGTGGATACATTTTAAGAATCTTGTTTTGGTAGTAAGTAGGATGAGTGTGCCGTGGTGGGTTGAGATCGAGTTCAGTAAATTTGAAATTTTACAAACAAATTATTTAGTATATTGAAAAAAATTACCTATGTTGAAAACATGATAATCCGATTCTGCTCTCGATTCTAAACAAAATACTTTCTAGTTTTGCGTTAGTTCATTAACACGTTGTATATTCGTCATTTCAGTCAGTCAGTCTTTCATTCATTTCATTTTCTTTGGTATTCCCGATATTCATATGTGCATACGTGAACATTATTTAGACAAATCTATATACAGTTCAATGCAAAATTAGTATATCAGAATTGACAACCCTAAGTCGTTTAAGCGGAAGCGAGAGCGGGCTGTCATAGGAGGAAGCGGCGCGGGAGGGGCGGTGTGAACCTCACATACCATTAGTACTGTGTATTAACGAATAGATACTATGATTATACAGTATGGACACTCCGTGTTAGCCTGCTGCAGGTAATTATAAGGCTTTTCAGGAGACCTGAATCGATAACAGATTTTATATACGATAGGTACGTAAGATCATAAATATACCATATTTCAAGCAAATAAAGATTATTTTATTCCAATCTATTGTTTTGTATTAGTTGGTAGTTTGAGTAATGTTTCTGAATACCCTGAAAGTGATTATGGTAGTGTGTTTCTTATGTCTTTTTAAAAATATATATTGTATATGAGGAAAAACGAGCGACGCTAAGAGGAAGGATCTCTCTTTAAGACTAGAGTGAGCCATACCAATTGTAAAGTGTCCACTTTTTTTGACGTTTAGGTTTGATTGTGTGGTGTCAAGTAGTATGGACAAAAGGCTCCAAGTGACATATGGCCTTATGTTTACGGTCACTTTTCACACACACTAGCTTAAAAAAAAGTGGACAGCCGAATAAACAAATATCTATAGTTCCATCTCCTTCTACTATTTAAGGTACGTCATAAGACAAAAGAGACCAACTACAATCGTAAATTTATGCGGACTCTATGGAGATCCTTTCTCTTAGGAGCGATGCGAAGTTTGTATCCAGGATAATATGTTTGTTTTTTTCTAATTTTCGAAAAAATACAATATAAGATGTTGTTGAATTAAAGTTTTTGTATCCGTCAAAAGAGCTTGGTGCTTTTCGTGGGATAGCTTAGGTGCTCAAATGAAGCTATTAAAAATCGGTGCTCAAGTAGGTATAGAAAAATGAAAGAAACTCCTTTTTTGAAGTCGTTTAAAAATCGGAATTCCACGGAGAGCACCAATCCAGGTGCTTTTCGTGGAATAGCTTAGGTGCTCAAATTGGGTGCAATTCAAAATCTGTAATATAGTTGGAGTAGGAAAAAGAAAAATACAAATTTCATGAAGAGCACCAATCCGGGTGCTCTTCGTGGAATAGCTTAGGTGCTCAAATTGGGTGCAATTCAAAATCTGTACTAAAGATGAAATAGGAAAAAAAAAGAAAAAGCAAAATTTCATGAAGTGCACCAATCCGGGTGCTCTTCGTGGAATAGCTTAGGTGCTCAAATTGGGTGCAATTCAAAATCTGTGTTAAATTTGCTAAAAAATGCAGCTTTAGTGCTCAAACTCAGGTACTACTCAAAATCGGTACTATTCGTAGAATACGTCATATATTTTGATTTCTCCTTCATTTTAGTTTTTAACGTTTTTACGAGCACGTTCTTGTTCACTTAGCTAGCACCTCAGTAATGAAATGTCTTAGACCCTTAAGCTCGTTGGTCTCAGTACATTAAATTAGCATAAACATTCTAGGCACCCTGTTACGGGCACTTAACTAATCTCGTGTTGTAGGTCAGTTGTGGGCAGTGAGATAATGGACAGTGTCACGTTTTTTGTTGGAGTTTTTTTTATACGAGTATATGATCTTAGCATAGAATAGCTATTCTAATTATAGTGAAGTTCGTTATAAGTCCTTAATATTTTTCATTTATCTACCTTTATTTGTTTTATATTATAGAATTGTGGTAGTGTTGATAATTTTGCTAATATCTACAGGATGTAAATGATATGACTACATATTTTCAGGGGTGGTTTAGGCCATCAAGCTGAACACGTTTATCTATAGGATAAAACCTGAAATAACTGTTCGTACATTTGAGTCGAGCGGGCATTGCAGTTCAGTATGAAATAACAGATTTTTTAATTTTTTTTTTATTTAAATTGTTTTAATGTTTGTTGTTGTTTATGTCACATGGCTTTATTTAATTAGATTAGATTATACAGAGTGTAAATTTTAATTACACTGTAGATTGTAAAATAAATTATGGCAATCTCAATTTTTGGACAAAAACACACACCCGAAACAACCACGCCGAACGAATTACGTCTACGTGAGCCCTCTAGCCACGCGACTTTGTGAGTTCATGCCCTACTTTCGTGTCAGCATGAGCTATTTCACATGACTATCATTCATATGACCGTCTTGTAGTGGAAAGATTAAGGCAGGAAGAAAAATATTCGGTAAATGCACTAAAATGGAAAATCACTTATCTAAAGATGACCTTACTAAAACTGCACGCAGGAAAACTAAGTTGGTATTTGTTATAAAATTTTTCAATGGATTACGGAGCTGAGATTATGTTAGATCATAAAAAATCTATTATTTAACAATATAGGTAAGTACACAACGTTCATAAAATTATGTATAAGGTATACGGTGAAAAGATAAAAAAAAAGATGTTTCAACTAGTTACTTAAGGTAGATAATTATTGTATTGTGAACCTAAAATAATTTAAAACTGTTTGCACGAGGCCCGGTTTATATGGAAACTCAACTTTTGAATCAAATACATTTTTGAACATGCAGGAATCACCTTCATGATTAGTAGTTATTGAAAGATTTCATTGTAACTATTTTTTTATGTTATATTTTTTGTTCTGGTGCAATTATACTTCATTCATTTATTTAAAATGCAAACAATTTCACCGCAAATACCAAATACATCTTGTTATAACGAAACCACAGAACTCGGGCCAAAATAATGTTCACGAAACCCACTCTATCCCCTGAATTAAATCAGATAAATCCACTCAAACAAATGTACTGACACCTTAAGGCCGACCTTTTAACATTTACGCCCTTTGTTACGGATTTCAACCGGTTCCGACCGGTCCCGTACCAGTTTCAAATAGGGATGCCACTTCGTATTTTTTACCGATAAATCCAATATCTAAATAATTACGTACCTACTAATTGATGTACGTACGTAAAAAATGTCAATGGTCATCTGTTGCTTAATCATATAAATTCTAGCAGTTGAACAGCTCAATTTGATGATTATGCACGGGAACAGAATCTGTAGAGGCTAAAATAATATATCAATATAATTATAGCTTATGCTGTGTGCAGGTTACACTCCGTTGAGTGGGTAAGTTATCAGAATTCGCCAAAAACTACAAAACCTACAAACTCGAAATTTGGCTAGAATGTTTCTCATGGTTTTGCTTCTTTGTTTCTTTAGGTATGTACCTAATATGAATTAATGGATGAATGATAGGGATGAATTTAGAAAAAAGATTTTTCGAAATTCATTTCCAAAGAGAGTGAAGTTAGTACGGGAATTGCAAAACACGAGGAATACAGCTAGTAAAAAATGAAGCGAAAATAATTATATCAATGATTTAAATTCATACATAGAAGCAATTAACAAATTGAATTTAGTGTCAAAATTGTACTTTCAGATTAATTTCCATATCCGTAAATCGTATAACCACACCTCTATTTTGAATCGGTTCGAAGCGGTTTAATCTCGCCATCGCTCCAATCGCACCTACCTATTTCTGTTTCAATTAAGTGAACCCAAATCTGCGGTTTCCCTATGATTAATCGCAATATTAAACTTATAGTTTGAGGCTATTATAATGTTTTAGTTTGGGGACGCTTTTGTTAATTATTAATGTGGTAGTTTAAGGGTTTGGGAGCTCGCACATTAAATTACAAGGTTGGGTAGAATTTTTAAAAAGTAAATCTAAATTATATTTTGCAAAAAAAATTGAAAATTTTTTTTTAAATTAATAATGTTGCTATCCATCAATCTGAACATTTTTCAGTATGGAGACAAGGTCGAAAAAAAATCATCTGTCCCATACATTTGAGTCGAGTAGATATTGCAGTTTTATATTAAACAGCAGATTTTTTTTTGTCCAAATTGGCTACATAGCTAAAATTGTTCAGTTTGATGGTCTAAACTACCCCTTTAAATATCTTTCGGGTGTTTTGTAACACCCTGTATCTATGTCCTTAAGCTTAGATTATTTTATTTTAAAAAAGGTTATTTTGAAAACAAAGTATACCTTGTTTTTCCTACTAACTTTGACAAACCTTGTTTCATCCATATAAGAAGATCTAGGTATAGACTTCAAGGCCTAAATAAGACATTTAACCACTTATCTAAGACCTATCTCAAACTAAATTTACGAATAATTAATAAGCGAGTAGAGATCTCACTCTACTACGAACATGCTACGAAACTATGCTGTAGCAAAGTGCTACGCCGTAGACAACTCGTAGTAGATTAGGAAGTAACTTAGTAATTCTTTTGAAGGATGGAAATACTTAAGGCTTGTTCATAAAAGCGATTAAATTGCAGCCTTATAGCTGAATAGAAACGTCAACTGATTTAAGATTAACTATGAAATTTATTTTGACTGTTATGCTTACAATTTACAATTGTTTCTACAGGGCAAAATAGAAATGATTCGAAATATATCTTCTCGATATATCGATTCTTTGATATTAACGGGTATTAACTTTCACTATGGGACCAACATTGCAATCGATAAAAAATCGGCTATTCCGTACATTTCGGTCGAGTAGTAATTGATCTTTTCAATGGAACAACAAATTTTTTCGCGATTTTGATGTTTGCTCAATAGTTAAAGCTGTTCAGTTTGATGGTCTAAAGCCTCCTATAACATTATGCAAGACATTTATATCGACAATAATTTGGATATTCCATCTCTGAAAGAATCATAGAAATCAGTACAGTGTTATTGAGTAAATCGTTAACATATATACGGCTCACATACAACAAGACAACAGAGAATCTTCCTTTTATAAAGTCGAAAAAAAACCAAAATACCAGGGTAGACAGGAGCATTACTTTAATGGGTGATTGAACTCATGATACTAAAATGATTTTTAAAAAAAAAGGTAATTCTAAAATAATCGAATTTTTATACTAACGTTCGATTGCATTTAATATAGAAAATCCATTTTTTTTTAATTTCCTTTGTTTCTTTTGTAATTTATTTTGTATGATGGCTACAATCACCCCTTAAAGAAATACAACTGTTTACCCGAACACGCTGCATAAAGTGTATTTTCGTCGCAAATCTTTCAACCCCTACCGGTTTTATTAGACCGTAGAAGTAAGGTCTAATTCCCTCATATAGCCGGGGCAGTGTCGGAGGCTCTTAGGGCATTGTTCCTGCCATAGAAGCCTTGCGCCGAAGTTAATTAGACTCTTTTAAAGTTTACTCCTAACAATAAAACCTTGGGATTGCTTAACTAGAAGGTTTAGAGATTTGAGGGGTTTACAGATGTTTATTGGGAAGGTTTTGGAGGAACTAGGTGGAATGTTCCTCCATTAAAAAGGGAAGATCTTTTGCTAGGCTAAGTGTAGTGCCTGGGTATCAGCCGTGGTTAAACGGTTGTTGGATGGACCTTGTATACAGTGTGTCTTAAAGGGGGTGACTATAAAACTAAACACTTACTATGCGACCAACATTGAAATCGCAAAAAACATCGGCGTTTCATTGATAATTTTTAAGGGACGACACATTTATTTATTTAGACCCCATAATATCCAGGACCACAGCTTTACCGAGCCACTCGTACAGATAAACAACAAATATAAACCTAAGTTTTGGAAAACTTACATTCTATAATTTATTTAACATTTTTATAATTTTTATATTTTTACGTGCTCGCGAAGCATGGAAGCGCTTAATAAGAAATACAAAATCGGTCATCCATCCAAAGGTGCGTTACTTCGTACGTTCGAAGCTCCATTACGCGGCCCAAAATGCAAGTACGTAACTCAACAAGGTCGGAAAAAACTTTACCAATACATTTTTCCCGTTCCTCAGATAGACTGAATAATGAAAAAGCATTGAGTGTGCCGGTCGAGCCAATTGCGGACCAAACAACCTACCTGCCCTCACCAAGTACACCGACAAGAAACAGAGAACTCCTTTTACTATAATTGGCCGATGAATAATACAAGAGGTTGTTATTGCACACCCAAACTTGAAATAAATAAAACGCTGCGAATTTATTCTTTTACTATACAATATGTTTTGTGTATAGTTGTTGAGGAGGTCGATTTCTCTCTTTCGGCTCTCTTTGTATAGTTGAATCTATGGTGTACGTAACGATCATCGGATCGCTGTGTATCTTCGAATCGTCAAAAAGTCAAAAGTCAAAATTGTTTATTCAAAATAATATCACATAGATAACTTTTGACGTCATGTTTCGACCATCGAGTAGGTAATTAAAAGAGCAAAGACGAAAAATTCAACAGTAAAACAGTTAAATAGGTTGTACAAAAGATAAAAAAGAGATGTAAAAAGGTAACCTTTTCGATGTATTGATTTCAAGTATTTTATATTCATTGTTATCAAATACAAACTTTTCTAATTAACCTATTTTTTATTCACAATTGTGAAGGCAGTGGGGAGCGACTAGATGACGAAGGCCGTGGATAGTGTTTTGTGGGGAGCCTTGGGAGAGACATAATGTTCAGTAGTGGACAATGATAACGGTGAATTGTAGTTTTTTAAAAGCTTAACATTAAACCATAATCTCATACCTTGTTATCGATTTTGTGTAATTTCGTTTTCAGGTTTTAAATTCAATTTCATTCCAATTGGTAAATTAATTAGCAGCGTGATACATCTTCTTTTCTATGATGCAGATGCAAAGTATCATGTAAAATCTGAAATTTTTTGCAATAAAAGACATTTTCTATCAGCGAGATGGCGCAATACTAAGATCGTATTGCACTCAGATATTCGTTTGAGTACACATTTAATTTCATGTCACTAATTTTCTTCAAACAGCCAAAAAATATAAAGGTTCTATCATAAATTTTCTATGAGACATAAAAGCTTCTGAAAACCGCATCAAAAATGCTCAGAATATTAGGGTTGGCACAGCCATGTTTAATTTGTGTTCGCTGTCGATATTACCACCCTGTCCCACCCCTGAAGGATTAACCGGCCTTATTTTATCTTTTATTTTACGCGAGAGCATGTAATAAGCCGAATTAAGCTTGGATAGGACACAGCATGACAGACATGGTTATTCTGTGCACGTAGAATGGAATAAAAACGAGTTTGTAAATTATTAGTAATTTTTTATTAAATTCCATCGTTTGTTGGCACGAACAAAGAAATACAGGTTGTATCAAACAATATTTAAAGGGGTGGTTTAGACCATCACACTACCGATAAGTAACTAACACACATCACCACCAAATACCACCACCGCTAATGTTCACATTGGAGCATAGAGAAAAAAATTCTGTTTCATACAAAACTTATTCGACTCAAATATATGGGACAACAGATTTTTTAATTTTTTTCCGACGTTGCCTCTTCTGTCGTGATTTTGTGTATAGTGCATCGATAATAATATGAAAAAAGGCTTACCTGTATAGTACTAGATAATCTTTCTTATACGAGTACATACTAAAGAACGCCCCGCTAGGAATTATGTTCGTTAATGAATGTGTGTGTTTAAGTAGTCAATAATACAATATATTATATAGTTAGACATATCTTACGCTAGAGGTAGTCACGTATAAATAGGTAGGTAGATAAACATATAATATAATATCAATACATAGGAGTTTCAGCGAGCGAAGACAAATTACATTACGTGTAACATTGTTGTTGTCTCTGAGACATATAGGCAAGTGGGTCTTGTTTGTTATTTAGAGGGTTCTCTATACATTATTGTATTAGTTTTGTATAGAGCGTCAGCGCTATGTAGAAAGGGCGGTGATTGAAATTGGGAATGGACTGATGCATAATCTTTAGTATGCAAAACGTTCAACATGAAACGTATTCAAATTATAATTAAGTTTTGTAATAGTTATAAACTGCGCTTCAGTGCGCTATTAACGGGACCACTAAGTTATGCCTAATTGTTTTACATTACTGTTTTGTGACCGAATGGATTTGATAGATTTGAACGGACTGGAATGTCAGCGGCAATGTATGACAACCGAGCGTAACTGATGCATATAAAGGTGATATTAGAGACATGTGCCATTTTTGGTTCTGTTATTGTATGACGTGGTGAGTCTTATGTATAGAATGTAATTGGCAAACAGCGATTCAAACAAATAATACCCCTCTGGTTCCCCTTATTTCACTAACGAACCCCAAAAGTAACATAATAGTGTGACGTGCACAATTCAACCGTGAAAGTCACCGGAGAAAAAAAGGAAGAAATAATGAACATATTACTTCCAGTACATCGAGAATCAGGATAAAATATATAATCTTGGACTCTTTGGTCTGGATGATTGCAGGGAAAATATTATCTTTGTTATCCCTGATTTACACTTCACCTTCTAGGGTGAGGGTAATTGTTATATGTTTTTGAAGACGGTTAAGAAGAGAATAGTCCTTTGATTTGTTATAACGAGGGCACGCTAAAAGGGATCTAGACACGGAACTACCAAAATTCAGAAATAAGATTTGTAATAATGTGAAATACTATTGATAATTGAAATAAAAATTGATATAATTTTTATGCATTTCATGTTCGTTTATGTACGACAGACTATTAAGTGTTTGCTTACTGAGCAGTTCATTTACTGGCAGCGTGAGAAAATGTAAATGTCAGTCAATAAAAAAAACATAACATAATAAAACTTATTCTTTCATTTTTATAAAGTACTAGAGTTAAGACGCGACTTCGTCCGCATAAATTATATACCAGATTTTAAGTCAGATCATAAGCTATCATACCAAAAAAGTTTCATCAAAATCGGTTCAGTAGTATTTTCATAATTCTCGCATAAATAAACACACAAACAAACAGACAGATTTTTTTTCAAAAAAGGGTGATTTGGAGTCAGGGACATCTAAAAACCATATCATCATCTATTTTTTATAAACAGTTTTATAATAGTTAAGATACCATATACTATAAGCCACGTCAGAAACTTTACAACAAGTACCATCATACCAACATACAACATATTGTTGTATCAAAGCGAATTTTTAGCATATGGATATAAATACCATCTTTATTTGTACAAAATGTGATAAAAGCAACAACATAAAATAACATTTATTTACTTCACAACTAGATTTCTATAACGGGCCATAAGGTTCCATTTTAAAGGATCTCAACCGCCATTCCAGAGCAGTTCAATTGAGAACTTAAGCGCCACTTTTGTCTTTGCCCGTGCGTCCGTCAGTAAGCTCCCAAATTGGATTCCAACGAATCAATAACGAAGTTGCTTTACTGCGTTTAGATTTTTATATATATGTTTTTTGTACGTGTGTTGGAGACTGAGGTAAAATAAAATTTTGCTGTGTGTGACTTCGCACATTTTCCCCGGTCTATTTTGTAAAGAAAATTCTAGCCAGTTACACGTCATTCCATCCTGAATAACTAAATATTCTAAAAGAAAATCTTGCTACAACTACGCTTTCAAACACTTTGTAGTTATAGCTATGTTTATGACAACCCAGAAACGGTAGATGGCCGTGCGTTTATGATGTGTATGAATAGGTAACTAATATAATACCCTTTTCCCAGTGTCACACGAGTAAACAGTAAAAATTTTTAAATTAATATTTTCAAAAATTACAAAAGGTACAAATTAATTTACATTTCGCCAAACTACAGTACATTTTGTTGGCAAAAGACGTTACACTCTGGTTAAAACAATAGGTCTATAATCTTACCGACACCCAGTCTAGTAAATAAAAATAAGATTTAGTATTATGTTAAAGTATCGTACATAGATAATATCACAAAACCAGAACATAAAGTTTGTGATATCACACATACAACGTGTTAATGGATTAACGCAAAACTAGAAAGTAGTTTGAAATACCAATAACTTTAAATTTTAACTATCAAAATAATAAAATTATTGTTTCAATCCAATAATTTTATCGTCGTATATTTATAATAATATAAAAACGTCATAGCAGTGTCGTTCCGGCGAATAGACCACCCTATTTCTTCCCGTGGATATCATGCGAGGTGACTAAAGGATAAGGCTTCCGAACGAAACAACATACATCATTAAGAAAGAGCGAACTTTGTACAATTTGATGTCGTCAGCAAGAACAAATTTTTCTTCACACAATTTCCGTAAAACAAGAAAATTCACAAGAAGCCGGTTGAAACCGAGCACCATCTTCATTAGCCCTCTAGTCGGGGGATTTAAAAACTTTTTCATAAGGAGTTTAGGCCAAGTCAAGATTTCCATCAACAAAATTAAGGTACGTGCTTAATATTCAAACTTTGCTCTAATGGATTTGAAATTTTACATTTATTACCCGTCTCTGCTTTAAGTAATCAATTTATATTAACTTACGGAAGGTTCTTGTAAATAATGACAGTATTAAATAACAGAGGGTTTTATAGCTGCTGTAGAGTTAATTTTATAGGGATATTTTTGAATGATAGACCGAGTTAGGTAACTTTAGATTACGGCCAGGTTTAGCCAGGTGGTCCATTCGGTCACTTATTTGTAAGAAGCTTGTGCCCTGCAGTGGGAATAAAGGGGATTAATGACAATGGTGCGTCTTTTCTCAATTTTCAGGAAACAGTACTGTTGCAGTGTGGGAGAGGCAAGACAAGAGCATCTGATTCTTAACAGGTCGATAAGAACCTCCAATGGTTGATACATATCCTCAATAAATAAATGAAAAATAATGTGATGATCGGATGACTCTGCTTATCCGAAGAAGAAAAGTGGGATGGATATTTTTATAGACGATGGTGTCTTGTGTCTTTTATTTTTCAATTTTGTGGACACCATCGTCTGAATTTATAGACAAATAAAATACCAGTACCAATATTTAAGATTAGGTACATTAATCTCACTGGCAGTATTCTTTGAACCCTATTTTTTACCGTTTTTCAGTACTTTTAGAATTTTCATTTAAAACTCTAATTCACCCATAAAATTTCCAGAACCCTTCAAACGTCCGTGGCGTGGCCGAAAGCTGTTTTGAAAAGATTTGCGGTGACATTGCATTTGAGAATTTTTAAAATTAAAATTTGGTTTATTTATTATGCAAAGACTTGGATTACAATAAATTAGATTTTTCAGCCATTTCGCCTGTACCCATAGATAACGGCTGAACACATTTTTTCTTAGTAAATTGTTTAATAATTCTAAAATTTGACGATAAGGTCCAAAGTAGATAACAGTGTTTTCAGCATGGAATTCTAAGTATGCTACCTGCATACACGTCGCATACATTTCACGACCCCATTACAAATTGCACTCTATGTATAAAAAATAAGGTCAAAACGTCCACCCAAACTTGCTCGGATCACGCACGAGTTTCATGTGTCTATTTGACTACAAATTACTAAGAAAATACAAAAAAGGCAATCCTTGCAAACGCTGGTTGCATTTAGTAAGCTCTGTATGCAAGTGCCGGGGTACGGAATAACTTAAAGTTGTTTGCATAAAAACTGCGAATTTCCAAAATGTACGTTTTGTCTAGGGTTTTAGGGTTGTGTTGTTTAAAATCTGAGTTTCAAATAATATGTATCGTATTCGACGTGTTAATGAATAAGCGCAAAACCTCATACACCCCAACTGATTTCTAAAAAAATAATTAGATTGCAACAATAATTTCTATTTGAGGTAGTAAGTAAGGTGAGTGTGCCCGTGCGGTGGGTTGACATCGGGTTCAATAAATTTTAAATTTTACAAACAATTTACTTAATATTTTGAAAAAAAATTACCTATTTCGATTCTCCTCTTGATTCTAAACAAACTTTTTTCCAGTTTTGCGTTAATTCAGTAACACGTATAAAATAATTAATATGATACATTTTAAGAATCTTGTTTTGGTCGTAGGGTGAGTGTGCCTGTGCCGTGGGTTGGCATCGAATTCAGTAAATTTTAAACCATACGAACACATTATATAACATTTTGAAAAAAATTTACTTTTGTTGTAGCCTTGATAATTCGATTCTGCTCTCGATTCTAAACAATGTTCTAGTTTTACGTTTATTCATTAATACGTTGTATAATGTAAGTATGAAAATTGTTTGTGTTTCTCCCAACTTTTTTCAAAGCTGCAGCAGCCCTGACTGGCTTCTAATTTGCATAGAATAACAGCAAGCTTGCGGTGGCCGAATAAAGAGCTCTTGAACGTGAAAATCTGCGGCTGTTCAGAGTTTCGGACCCAATCATCGGATGCAGGTGCGCTCTCGACGTGCCGTTGCTAGTGATGCCATTACCATGTCCGAAACTCTTTTTACCGAACTCCTTTATGACAAAACTGGTTCGGCAACTACATTGCATAGTATAGTTATGACACTAACGAAACGTACAGTAATATGTACATGTAGAGCTAAATTAAATCTCAGACTTGAACCCGCAATCTTCAAAACCCGGGAATTATATGTATGTATGTATATGCTCACGACTATATTCCCCGAGAGGGTAGTCAGAGATGTTCTGAAACCTCAGAACATCCACGTTTCACCAGTAGTACCGAAACTCAGGAAATGCTTTTCCAAATTTAGTTACTGAGTAACATTTTATTTCAAACTTTAAACGGAAACTATATTTCAATATTGTATGTGTACGTATGTACACAGATTCTAAAATATTTAATATAGCATTCTGATGGATGACAAAATGTAAGTTAATCACAAATGTATTAATAAGAAAAAAAAATGTTTTAAATATACAGGTTCACAAGGTTCGAAACCTTTGTATCTATTAAATATATTTCCTACAACTCAAAATTATTAAAATACAAAAGGCAGCGTATTATTACATCATCCGCAAATTTATAACAACCGAAAAATTACTGCAAACATTCAACGTAAATTATTAACCTACTGTCCACCCTAATCTCTACCCAAGCCTAATAAATTAACGTTACCGAGAAACAAACGTACCTACGAATTAAACGCATCCCTTCATTTCAAAGGAAACAATACATATTCCGACGGCACGAATGGAAAAAAACAGCGGAAAAAAATTGGAATACTTTAAGCGGAAAAAGCGTTGTTTTGTAAATAAACATTCCCTATCAGTTGTCGACACTCCAGCGACTTGCCGGTTTAATAAAAACCAGAGTATACTAGCTATGTCCAACCAGTGCCCTTATCACAAGTATGGAGGCGTTCAACGGTGAATTATGTGAGGTACCGCGAGAAAAGATGAAAATTAATGAGGTAAAAGTGAGCTAGGAAGAGCGGGTGAAGAAATATTGTTGCTGAGGAGTCGACGAAGTGTTTTGTTTAGCGTGCATGACAGTTTACAGAAGGGGCTAAATTTTACAGCGATGTAAAATTATTAGAGACCTTTTTAACATTTTACTAAATGAAACTTTATGAAGATATTTGGAATAGTTTGGATGTTTGTGACACAATGTTTGTGATGCATAAAATTTCCGATCGAAATTGAATGATATTTGGCACACAGAAATGAAAGCATCATATATAGGATACCTAATTTTTAAGTCAAAGTCGCGGATAACCGCTAGTTTTAAAATAAGGGTTTTTTAAGACTAGAAAATCCTACTAGTTTTTCAAACAGGTTTCGTAACTAATCCCTTTGGGTATCGTCAATATCTTTGACGACCACACCGACCGTTTGGCTACCAGGTAAAATACCTGCGTCTGACCCCATCTCTGATCATAGCCATCAGATTAAGGAGGGTATGGATAAGAGAGTTCATCTGTATTGTATAGCCGCACCATGTACACTAGGCTGTCAATTCATAAAAATGGGAAAAACTGACAAAAAGAGATAATAATGTGCGATAGCGTAGAGGGAGAAGAAAGGATGTTTTTCACGCTGTTACTGTTCACTCAATAAGAGATACACATAGCAAATTCACTCTAGTTAAAAAAGGAGATCGCTACCTTATTGCTGTCCTTATCGACCTAACCACTTTTTTGTACTACGGCCACCTGATTCAGACATGTCACTTCTTATAAATTGTATAAGATTTTATGATTATCGCTGTCTCATACGCGGTTACACTGACATTCTACCTATCAGGGAAAGCGAAAAAAAATCGTCTATGTTCTTCGACGACTTGAAAACCCTAGCGATGCCACGCTGCCAGCACGTGAAAGAATGAAAGAGGGAGACTATGTAACGGAAGGTTTCATGTCTAATGACTCGGTTCATTTTTGTTCGCACGCGCGCCGTTGTGACGGTTGGTAGGTTATTCGCGAATTGTACGATAGGACGGTTGCGAATAATTTTACTCCTTATTGCCGTGCAGAGAGAGTCGCTGTTTTCGAAGTGATTCTTCTGTACGGTTAGTACTTGTACTTATTTTGTGGTGCACCTTATTGCCGTGCAGAGAGTCGCTATTTATTTAAATTTCTTTCCGAATTGATTCTTCTGTACGGGTAGTACTAATACTTATTCTATGGTAGTACTAGATACTTCTTCTTGGTATAGCGCAGCTCTTAAATATGTTCTGCGTACCTGACTGATTTTATGAATAAGCAACCGCTGTAGTCGAAATAGCCATCATCATATTGTTCAAGCTTTGCTGTAGAAAAAGTTTTCGTGCAACTATGAAGAAGTAACGCAAGAAAATACGCAACAAACATTTCTTTAGATTAGTTTAGTTTCAGTAATATCGTAGGTACTCGTACCTAATAATGTTTGGTCCACAAAATAACCGTCTTCATAAAAAGCCTTTTAAATGTCTTTCGACTGAAAAGCTTTCTCCTTTATTTCTAGTACAATTCCCACTCCTATCCTAGAAGCGAAACTTGGCGCTTAATGCCATTTGATTCTTTAAAGTTTTTTTAGTTTTATTCTGGCATTGTGAGTGGTGCAGAATTAATGACCAGTGAGTCGTTGGCTTCAGTTTTTGAGTTAATATAACTGAGCGAGAGGGCTTTAAGACATTATTTAAACTCTTTCATTGTCTGGCTGTTAGTTGAAGTTTGAATTTTGATTATATCTATTTTTGGTAAGGCATAATGATTATGATGCGATTGAAGCTTGCCTGATTGCTTTTTATGCGATTTTCTACTTAAATGTGCTATGATAACCAGCACGTCTAGCATGATTTCTCTTCTTGCGCGAGACTCGGCTTTTTGTGTTTTTGTCGTGCTTGTGGCGGCAAAGGCGGCATTCGCTCTCCAAAAAGCGCGGGAACAGGTTATTTTCTATGCAGCGAAAACGCGTCGCGCGCGTCTAGAGAAATCATACTAGACGTGCAGGATGGCAAGATAAACTCACTTACGACTCGACAAAAGTAAATAAATATGCTAAAAGCCTTATAGCACGCCTAAAAAATAGTTGGTAGTTGAAACAAAGATTCTGAAAGAGATAGAGAGACAGAGAGAATATGAGTACATAACGTTTCTGACCATCCTGAAAGGGATGACGGTCGTGAGTTTATGTATGTATTAAATAAGTGAACTTAGTAATTAAGGATGAAAATGTTTACCGAATTTTATATATTTGAAAGATATCATAATTTATATGTGGCAAAAGTTAAGGAACCATAGCATAGCATAGCATATGCTCACGACTATATTCCTCGAGGGGGTAGTCAGAGATATTCTGAAACCACAGAATATCCCCGTTTCACTAGTACCGAAACTCTGTCCAGTTTGACGGGGAGTGAGCCCACATGTAATGGGCAGTAGGTACAATATATGCCTCAAAATTGAAGCATGCCGGTTTCCGCACGATGTTTTCTTTCACCAAAAAGCCAGGAACTAATTTTGCTTAAATATTAATTGAAATTTTCCGTATGGAAGAGTGTGGCGTACTCCTAATAACACAGAATTACAGTTAGTAAAAGAAAGTTTGATATATATTTTCATCCCAAAACGTACGTTCAGCATACTAACAAAGTTAAGTAAATAACTTTGTAATCTCCAATATTACATTTCATTAGACTAGGTAACTACCTTCGTAGCAGATATCTGCGAAAAAGCAAAAATATCTCAAACTTTTCTCTTTACAAATCAATAAAATATCTTCTCATCGAAGTATTCTCGTGTTTGTTTGTTGGCTGATTTAGCCAAGGTGCAGATAAAGTTGTCGTTCACACATTGGCATCACGCCAGCCGACACTTTAAGTCGCCCTGAAAATATTCTAGTGTAACTCATTGTTATCGCTCTATGTAAGTACATTGTCTTAGATTCTCATCGATATTTGTTACAAAGTTTTGTATGATTTAAAACTTGTTTAAATTTATTGTTTGGATTGTTAATGAGGCATTTTCCAAGATTAGTGAAACGAAAATTAAAAGTTAGGAAAAACCTATCACATTAGCAGTAAAAATTGCTGTTTGTCTATGGTTTACATCATGTCAGACGTGTGGTGTTTCCAATGGATAAATTGTTTACTCCCAATAAATACGCAATAGCACCGAAAGCATTAGTTAGTTATACATAATACATTCACTGTACAAAAAGTCGATGAATTAAAAGTATCACAACATCTTTCATATGAAAACAATCATAATTTTATTAATTAATAAACAAATTGCTCTCTAAAATTAGGGAATCGAGTTCAACACAGAACACTTTCGATCTGACAGATTATAACGATATCCTTCAAGTATCTTTGCACAATTTTTTAACGAAAACTGAAGATAATATGAAAAATAGATTTGTAAGAATCAATAAGTATAGTAGCCATACAATTAATTGTACACACGAGATGGTATTCACGAGATGGCCAGTTATAACTAACAAGTACCAACCATATTTGAAGGGTGCAATTGTAGCCATAATGTCGAATATAGTCGTGAGCATATGCTTATGTTTATGCTTAATTGTAGCCACATTAAAAAGTTTCAGGTTTATGGAATATGGAATATATTTATCGAAAATAGTGTTTTCCAAAAGTCTTCTCCATACAGTTTTCAATAACAAAAATGGTCTTAGTATAATAAGTACAGTTTTTTATATGTGGAGACTGGTGTTAGTGCCAAGACCTAGAAACTAGGAATTGTGCTAAAGCCACCAGACCTCCATCCGGACGTAATTGAAACTTTTAAACAATAGAGAAACAAAAGGAATACGGAATATATGTTATCGAAAACATTACAAAAGTAAACCTCTTCCTTAGTCATCTCAAACGACATACGGGGGCATAAATAGATTGGTCCATACTCCATAGTGCGTAATTTAAAAGAATTTAAATTTTCTTTTCACTCACCGCACACACTTGCACTAATTTATTCCATTTAAAAAAAGGCTAGGGGTGAATACCATTAAAAGGCGAGCTTAGTTAGAAATTTAAAAATGTTGAAACTCTATTCTACGCATAGATTGATTAGTACTAACGAGTGAATAATTACACAATGATCCCTATTACAAATGCAAAAATGGGGATCCACGGTGCATACGAAATGGTGCCTTGTGGTGCGGTGCGAGTTACGAGAGATATGAGGATTGTTTTTAATATATATTATTTAAAGTATCACTTGACATAGTAAGTCAATGCTTGACATGTAATTATTTATGTATTACTACGCGGACTCCGTCTACGTGGACCTTTAAAAAGTATCCTGTGTTAATCCAGAACATATTCTATGTGTGTGCTAAATTTAATCCAAATCAATTTATCCGTTTGTGGGTGAATAAGAGACAAACATCCAAACTTCGACATTTATAATATGAGTGATTTTAAAACCATAATTTGTCATTTAAGTATTTATATATTTTTAAAACTATCACTTGACATTGATTTCTACCAAAGAAATTGAATTTCTACTTTCAGAGCGCAAAGAAGGCACTTCTTTACATTGTATTACACTGCACCGATCTTTTTATTTAATATTTTTGCTTTTCTCTGTTATTCTAGTGATTTGATGTTAAGAATATTTCTATCTACTCCCAACCCTCAGCCGACAAAGTCTAGAATGTGACCATACAAATTTTGAGACAGTATCTTATAATTTGAACCCTATCGTCTTTGCAGGCGCCCCTCGCAAACATCCGCACCAGTAATGACTGTCCAAACACACATCTGCATACGGCCTCCGAGCGGCACCGGCTCCGGCGCGCGGCGGAGAAATGCCTCCACTATGAACTGAATCTATTAACCTTTTTGTTACTGCCTATTAATGGGTTGTTTTAGTGGTTTTGGACTGTTAACTCTTCACGGTGAAGACTTCGTATCGGTTCTAAGGCAGTGGGTTACAAAGATGTTCATAAATGAGCGCAAAAGCCGTCGCAGAATCGACAACTGAGCAAGATTTTATGGAAGTTTTTAAAGTTCGGAAAACAAATTTTGTTTGTTAGCGTAGTAACGCTTCTGCATTAGAAACGATCATCAAAGAACGTCAGGTCCTGTTAGTCCTTGGACGGGTGACGGTTTTAGTGGTGTTACATCTCTATAATGCCTCCATCGTTGTGTCGATGATTTTGCCGAAGTCGAGTTGAGCTTTTCTTAAAAACACATTATACTTGACAGTTGTATAGTAATGTAGTATACATTGTTCTTCCATTATGTCCTCTATTGATGAGGGGGACCCGTGGAAAATTGCCAAACCCGTTTCAGGTTATTCGCCGTAAGCTAGTGAGACCACCAATAATACCAAACCATAAACGCCCGGACTCCGGACTCACCTAAAGAGACCAGATGCAGGTGGACACACGTCGAGGTTATGGTATTCCATCTCAACCACCTTCGTTGTCTGAAGGCACGTTAAGCAGTTGATTTCAGACAGTTTTGTCAGAAGGCGATGTAACTATTTGCTATGATTGGTCAGAAGCTTATGAAGGCGACTTGGCACGTCTGACAGCTACCTGACCACTAGCTTAGCTACATCAATCCGGATTGCTAGCCGTGAGAGGAGCCTTTTCCCCTGGGATCCTATAGGTTATAACTTACATATTTAACAGTGAGTCCTGAGAGATTAACTGTACTCTTATAAAGGTAGTTGGAAACTATGCACTCTGATCCTTTTGTAGCATCAAATGTGTCGAAATAAAAAAATTAAAAAAAATCGTAAATTTAAAAAGTAAAAAGTCACAGTAATAACTATTTTAATAAGTATTTCTTAGGTTTCATAAACTTATACAATTTAAATAAAAACAATTAAAATAGCATCATTTGTACTATATACTACATTGTTTGTAAAATATTAATAATTTTTATGATAAAATTGTAAAAGCTTAAATTGTATCTGGACTTTTGGCCATATAAGGTTCTGCTCGAAAGTTTAGATAAAAATGTATTCTCGGGCATATATTTATTAAGTATAAACAATCCATCCATACACCATAACTTAAAATTCACAATATAGCAATCAAAAACTTACACAGCAAACTAAAATCAACTCACGTCACCATTGAATAGAGTATGCATTTATTTGCTCCTCTGATTATGTTCTCGCGCAGAACTTTGAACCGTACTACTGATTTAATGCAAGCCTGTAATATTATGCGCGGGGCAGAGCACGGTATTCAGAATGAGACCGGGGCCTAATTAGGCTTTGTTATTTTATGTTAAATAATGTTAATAAAGTTTCAGCCCGATTACCGGCGTTGCTTAGCCGACGTTCACGTGGGCATCCTTTTTGTGGGGAAAGAGAATGTCGTGTTTTTTTATTGTTTTATAACAAGGTAAAGGGTAAATTTAATTGCTTTTGATGGTGAAATTATGTTGTTAGGTACTTGGGAATGGCGAAGAAAATGGTATAGAATTAGTCTTCTTAGTGTTATGCATATTTTATTACATTGTTTAAAAGAACATTGAGTTGGCGTCACATCTATTTATCAAACTATATACAAGGTGTTACAAAAGTAAAAATAAACATTTAAAGCTAGGTGGTTGAAGAGTTGTCAATTTCATACAAAAGTTCGACGCGTAATACGCGAGGCCGGTACAATTAAAAGTAATATTTTATATATGTATGGAAAAATAGTTTAGAAAATCTAGATGCCGCGTATTAAATAACATTTGCAATTTATAATATAATTACGAAGATATAAAGCTTCGAAATTTTATACGGATAAGTTCAAAGCTTTATATCTTTATAATTATATAATAAATTGCAAATATTATTTGATACGCGGCATCTAGATTTACTAAACTATTTTTCTGTTTATAAAATATTACTTTTAATTGTACCGTCTACGCGTATTACGCCTCAAACTTTTGTATGAAATTGACAACTCTGCAACCACCTTAAGCGGGTTGTTAAGACCATCAAACTGAACAACTTTCAGTCATTCGTTCAGCGAAATCCAAATGACATGTGTCAAACTTATAAAAATTAAAAAAAACCACTATCCATTGTGAGAGAAGCGAGCCTGTGGTCAGTGCGTACAAAACAACCTTATATGTATGCTATGAAAATTCACTATCTTTACTATAGCTATCTTTCTGCATGGAAGGTGATTACCGATTCGATATAATTATATCAAAATTCATGAACCACTTTCTCACCTTAAATGTGACTTAACACTTATTGAAAACTTCTAACATTAACTTGTTAGACTCATTAGTAGTTGCACTAATTAATGAATGGAACTCTCTGAGAGTTAAGTTTAAGTTTAAAGTTCCTTGCACTTTGTTTCATTTCTATTCTTTCAGTTTAAACTTTGTCTCTTTGGGATTAAAAAGTTGATTTTTCATAGTCTCGGACGTTTTCTGATGACCTGAGACATAGTGGACTTCCTAAGGAATATTTGTGTATTTTGGACAAGCTCACACTGATTTTACCCAATTATACACATAAGCAAATATATACCTAATACACAGTATATATAGTATAAAGGTGTAACAAAACAACCTAGTCATATTTAAAGGGATGATTTACACCATCAAATTGAACAACGTTTACTATGGAGCCAAAAACGTGAAAACATAAAAAAATTCTGCGGTTTCATACGAAACTGCATTATCTACTCGACTTTAATGGGATAGCATCAGCTAAAAAAAATCATTTTTTTCGACCTTGTCTCCATAGCGAAAGATGTTCAGATTGATGGTATGTACCACACTTTTAAATATTACTATACTCCATTCAAAATAGCAACGACATTTTAAGGCTATTTTGCATTACAGAAACAAAGATTTGAAACACTTCCTCTCACTTATTCTTAAAACTACTTTAGTAACGTCCAAGATATGTCGGATAGTATATGTATTCAATAAATTAATTACATTTGGTAATCAGAATTGACCAGAAAGCTAAATAGGAATCGGAAAATCTCGTCGTCCTTATTTGGAATGAGGTATAGGGTGTTTAGATACAAGATTTACGAAACTATGCAATGTATGTTTTGTTAAAATTTAAAAGATGTTACACTTCTTTTATGAAATCAAATCCTTATCAAATAGCCGTTTACAAAAAAAAAACTAACTAAAAAAGTAAGTTTGAATTTTAATCATATCTACTATTAATCGTATAGCTATATAATTTAGCAATCAGCTTTAATAATTACTTCGCCAGCTACCGACCAAATTAACTAAAATTTAAAAAGTTTTTAATTCATGTAACAAATTACTGTATTCGAAACAAAACGCTACGCTCGCTACGAAAGTCTACGACTTGCTACGGCGTAGCATAGGTCGCTACGAAACTTTTGTGGGTTCGTAATTAGACCGAAGGTACCTAGATAGTTATCATGAGTAATATTGCTTCTTGAAAACTCAACTTCTTTACTTTGGAACTAAGAGATAACGTCACATTTATAATTTTGTTTTATTTTGAAATTTGTTATTTGACGATATACGTTAGAATGAAAAGGCTTATGGCCTGATATAGGCTGATGATGATGATAATAGTTAATAGTGAAATGTAAAATTATTTGATGAAGCGCCGCTAAAATCAGAGATAAAAAATTACTATGAGTCTTTCTGCCCAATTTATTTTTTTGTTACATATACTTTAGGATGTGCATCAGACCATCAAACTGAAAATATTTCGTGATTTAAATGTTGGTCCTGTTGAAAAAGTTCTCCAGTTTAATGGTCTGGAGTACACATGTAACACATTTCAGTTTGCATGTTTATCGTTGTCTAGTCTTCATAATATAAGTCTGGCCTAGATTCGGATAAAATCTGTGTGACAATGTCCAAGATATTTATTATTTATTTCTTTACTGTATTTGTCGTGTTTGTTCCGCATCCCATACATTATATTGAAACAACGAAAAATATGATCGTGAGGTTACAAAATGTGTAAAAATTATGTAAAATTTAAGCACAGAATATAAGTATTGTATTATATTTATGATTGTACAATTCACCTGCGTTTAGGCAACAAAATTTGACAACGTTCAAGTAATTACTTACAAAAGTTTTGTATGAAAATGATAAATCGTGACAGTTGGACAGGTTTACGAAGTATTAACAATTTATCTTCGAAATCTCATCACTATGAGAAAGATTACTTAATTTTAATTGTCATTTACTTAGCATATTATACAGGGTGTAATATGCAAGGTGTGCTTTATTGGAGGTGAGTAACTACCAAAATGGTAAAGAATAAAAAGAAATTAAGAGAGATTTAAGAAGGAATCGGTGGCTAAACTTTTGCCTAAAAACACTGCAAAGCAAACTTTATCTTTTAGTAGCCTCGTACGATACCCACGGAAAAAAATGGGTGATCGATTCCAAGCTAAAACAACACGTTCGTACAGTCAACATCAAAAGTAAATGATGACGAAAGTATATTTCAAAACATTTTTTATTTGTGCTAGTAATTTTATTGTTAGCTTTAGATAAAGTTCAATCAACGCTCTTTCATGACAAATCTTTAAATTTGTAAAATATTGATTTGTTTAAGATTAATTTCAATTTGAATTTCGCTAAAGTTCATTGACTTGCTGACTGTACAAAACGAATCGTATGCGTACGAAGCCAGGTCCCAAAGTGAGTTTATAAGTTGACAGTGCATTTATATTCTAAACCAGAATAGTCGGACAGCCAGACAATTATCACAAAAACCTTTAAAACCTAAACAAACATGCTCTTATCAGTGTCTTGCTAAACCCCGACCAGCGGAGGTTTAATAAGGGTCGTTTCACACTGTTTACACAGCTAGGAATCTCTTAATTTTGCGCTCGCCCCGTTCATAAGCTCGGCAAATAGTGCAAGGCGCGTAACGGCGTTTGCTGTTGTGGTGCGAGTTATAAGGATTTAGCGAATAGAACTTGCGTGATATGAATATAATAAATGTGATCGTAGTTAGAAGCACATCCAGAAAAGCCTGGCATGCATCCACGAGTATCATAAACAAATAATTCTACAATATAATTATACAGAAACCATAATCACCTACTAGCTTTTGCCTACGTTCGCCTGTACTTATAATTTGTTTTCTTTGTATTAATCAACGGGGCAATTTTTGCGAGTTGAACACGAAAGATCCAAGTCAAGAATGCATGAGTCTATTCTCTTTCTACCTGTCAAACTGAATAATTTTCACTATGGATCCAATATGAAAAACGTCAATGGCTACTCGACTCGACCCAAATTTATGGAACAGCAGACTTTTTTTGGCAGAAGTTGTTTTGTTTGATGTTCTGAAGTTCTGTTCCCCTAAATATGTAACGTATTTAAGCATACACCCTGTAGCGGAGCTACGAGCGAGCTGACTAAGCAATAATGCGAAACACATCGATAATAAACAAACAGATCTAGGTCAGCGCATGCGACCTAGCACGTCACACCGATGTCGGCCAATCAGAAGATGGATCTGTCCTACGCATCATAGCGCGTATTAAGTAATAAGCCAATAAGATGGCGAAGACAACACAGCTCATTACGAATAACAACCAATCATATGGCGAGTCCTAAATAGCACTATCAAAGTTATGAAGAGACTTTGCATATATACAGACATCTGACTTAGAACAGTCGAACCGCGGTCTCGGGCATTCTCACTAGCTCGTGGAAGATCTTCCCTGCTGTTGCTTCGAAGTGTGCTTTCACTATGCCAACATCAACATCGCGAAAAAACGAAGAAAACTTAAATGCTTACTCTACCTAATTGTATGAAAAAGGCTGAGTTTTCTCGCGGTTTCGGTACGGGTCTCTAATTCAGTTTCTAAACTCCTTTAACATGCGCCATAAAGCGTTTTACTAAAACCAACTAGTAACAAGCGTTTATAACAGTTATTCTGTTCTATCTGTCATTTAATATAGCCTTATTGCAGGCCATGTACGACCACTAACCCATGATACAGCCTATTGTAGTTATAACCTTAAATGTACCGGAATTAAGTTCAGTTTAGCTTCTTTTGTTATAGAGTTGAGGGAGAGGGCAGTAAACGTCTTATTGTTAGACTTATAGGTATTAAAGTTGATTAGTATGGATAGGAAGAATGCGTTTAGATGATTTATATACGGACCCGCCTCGCCTTAGCATTTCCCCTATGCCAACGCGCAAGATCAAAAAGTCTTACGCATTTACATACAATTTTATACCTTATCGCTAAACGCGACAGCCTGTAATTGCGGAACAATATTTTCGAACTTATGACGTTTGTGGTTCACATGAAACTGTTTTTCATGATTTTTAACATTCATAATTAGAATCTAAACTAAGAGAATAAAATTCAAAGTGGCGAATCTCTTGCTACCTCGCCCCCCGCAAAAAGTGGCAGAAAAGTTTTTTAGTAGAATTACACGCGTAACTTGTTCTCATATAAATAGTATAAGGTCACGCGATGTATCCTATTTATCTGATACTGATGATAATTGACGTTATTCCTCCATCTTGAACCTCAAAATATGTACGTATAAGCCTACCTAAAGCCTAAAACTCTAAATACTCGATGACTAGTTGGTACGGTTGCTACTAGTGAAACGTGGATGTTCTGAGTTTTCAGAATATCTCTGACTACCCCCTCAGGGAATATAGTCGTGAGCATATGCTATGAGAGTTAGTACTTTGTAGGAAAGTTGCTGATTACGCTGAAAGGGACAAACATTCGTGAGTTTATGTGTATTATAAATAATAATATACGTTGTTTAAACGCAACAGTTTACTATAGACCAGATTTTATAGACAGAGAAAGGGAGTTGTGAAAAAATTATTCTTCATTTAATTGCTGCTGTGTTCCTTTGAAGTAAAATAAAAAATGTATTTCGACAAAGAGAATCGCTAAAGTTGCGTTCCTTTTTAAAAGTGAAAAGATTCACAATTTCGTATTGTAATTATGTGCCTGCTTTTCCCGCGTAATTTTCTTTTTACACCTTTTTTTTGCGAACTCACAATTAACTGTAAAAGTCATTTTGGAACTTTCAACGTACCGTTTCATTAAAAAAAAAAAAAAATTCCATAAAGTGTAAATAGGTAAGTTATATAGCCTATATGATCCCACTGTAGGGCAAAAGACACCTCTCATGAATAAAGATGAGAGGGAGTGGGCTACACTCTTCTACGCGGACTCTGTGCGGTTTGGTGCCGCCTTAATAAGCCTCTGACCTGGCTTAACGAATAGTTACACCACCATATTCCGCCAATTTCCATATTTGTCATTAAAATATGGAGATATGAGTAAATTAAGATAAATAAAATTAATCACAGTCCTGACAACATTCCGAATGTAGTTTATACACAGGAGTGTAACAGTTAATTACCCTCCTTCTGGGACAGTCGGGTAAAAAGTAGAATGAGTGGATGCCTGATAGAGCAGGTGAAGAACAAAGAAAACATGGATTTATTGTGTGAAAGATGACATGTGTAAGAAAGGAGTGAGTGTAAAAATGATGGCTAATACCTAGAATCTAGGTATAAAACTATCTAAGTTTGAATGGAAGAAGATGATTTTATTGTGCTGATGCCAAATACAGGGTTGATAGGGTGAACAGATTTGACGCTCTTATCAACACACAACATGCATTTTTGAAAAAAATGAATATCAAATTAAAAATTTGAAAACAAAGGCAATAAATTTATGGATACCCGAGTGAAACCAAACTAATAAGTATGCATTGAATGTTACATAATTTATCTGAAAGTATGTTTGTCTTTCTATCTATTTGTAACGGCAACGTTACGACATTACTGAGAAAGATTCAATTTTTAATTTCAAATAAAGGTACTACTGAATCTAGACCGCTTGTTATGTTGTTGTACGTTAATTTTATCCTGAAAGCGCACGGGAGAAGTTAAAAGCAATGTTAAAAATTATAAAAAAAGGGAATGGTCACCATTCACTCTACAATAAATTCTAAAACGTAAAATTGTTAAGCTAGATATTTCCTACGAGTGCGCTTTTCGTACCCCCTCATTGTTAGCAGGCAAGGCCCGCGGCGACTGAAACACTTCAAATTTTATCTTAATAAGACCCCCAAAAAGATATTCGAGTGCCCAATTATTAAAAACAACAGTTTGTTTCGACGTACGCGTACGTAAAAGATGGGTTTAGTGTTTTACCTACGGAAAGATAAACAGGAGAATCTTTCAGTTTTATTTTTGTTGGATTTCATGTTTTTGTAATGGAGATGAGTTTTACTTATTCTTTCTTTACTTTGGGGATAAGATTTAGTTCACATCAAAAGTATTTTTTTGACAACGGTTATGATACTAATAAATTATAGTACCTATAGATATAATTGAAGCTTTGAAAAATATTAGCAGGTTTCGTCAACATCTTGTATGCCAAAAACATGTGGCTACGCTTAAAGTCACTGCTTTCAACCTCTTGCTTGATTCTAGCGGTTTCCTGTAACCTCAGATTCAGGAAGGTGAGACGAGAGTGTGAGTAGTATGCATTCTTAGCCACGGTTTATACAGAAGAGACGTGTGGCGGTGACGGAAAGTCAAAGTAACACAATTATAAACCTTATAGTACGTAGCATAGCGTCGTTTGGAGAATTACGCGATTCTCTTTTACGACAAAAACGACGCTACGCTACGTACTATAAGGTTTATACTGTGTTACTTAGATTATCCGCCACTGCCACACTTCTCTTCTGTATAAACCGTGGCTAACACATTTCAATATATGTATGCATACCTAACTGCTTTGTAGCAGTCGCTAGAGTGGAAATCGACTTTGAGCATATCCTAACAATCCAGTCCAGTCTTTTGGATTTTCAGTCGTAAAAAATAACCATTATAAAATTAGAGCACTAGAATAGACCGACACCTAGAAGTAACAACAAACTAATCAACGTAAGTCCAACTAAAACCGGTCGATACGAACCGTTATTTCAACTTTAAAACTTCACAAATCCTAAAAACTTCCGAAGCCAACGTAAAACCCTGAACTAAGTCCATTTCATACATTGTTGGCACACGAGTTAATAAATAGTTGTACAAAATAGTGTAAATAAAGCCAGGTACGGATTTCTAGTAGAAGTTCAATTTTTGTTCAGTTAAAATATGTTTTATACATGTATCAAAACACCCTAGTAATATTTAATAGGGTCGTCTAATCCAACAAATTGAACAACTTTCACTACGGAGCCAACATTGAGAAAAATTAAAAAATACTACTCGACTAAAATGAATGGGACAGCAGATTTTTTTCCCGTCGTTGTATCTATAGTAAAGGTTGTTCCGCTTCTTGGTCAAACCACCCCTTTTAATATTTCTAGAGTTGTAAGACCTTGTATTTAAGTACTAAAGGTAAATATACTTTTTAGTATTGATAAGTGGCGTACAATCAGGATCTATTCAAAAGAATTATGTGTAAAGTTTAATTTATCATTTTAAAAAATAAACTCGAAAATCTTTGACTTAATTTAGCTTTCCAACAGGTAAAATAAACGCGACAACTAATTTGTAATGTGAACGATAAGTTAAAATTATAAAAATAGCGGCCGTAATTCTTTGTCAAAGAAAATGAATCAGCACGAAGCACAATATTTTTTTTCGATACGGATTATCTGATCCCAATCAGCGTATTCGTCGGTAGGCAAACCCAGGTATCGCTGGATAGAGTCACAACAAGCTGGACTGTCTCCGTGGTCTAATGGTTAAGAGCATTGGGCTCTTGACACGGAGGTCGTGGGATCGATTCCCTAGTGATATGCCACTTTGTGCGTTTTTCCCCAATTGGACCTGGCTGGCTGAATCACCTGATTGTCTGAAAAGAAAAATGATTCCGTGCTTCGGATGGTATGTTAAGCCGTTGGTCCCGGCTACTATCTCTTGTGGTAGTAGTCGTTACATAAAAACCACGACAGAGGCCGTAAGGCGGTCTGAAAAAACTCTGATACCAGGGCTTGCTCACACGATAAGAAGAACGAGTTGGAGGAGTCCAAATAGACTGATGGTAGAGAAAAGTAATGAAAGACTCAAAGTAAGTACCGTAATCAAAGTTCCAAAATCTAGATCTGACGTATACGGTGTGTAAACTAACTGAAGGCAAACCTGTAACCACGTACTCTACCCATCAACCTGAACAACTTTTACTATGGGAGCAAACCTGTCAGCGCAAAACAAAATCAGCTGTTCCATACTAAACTGCAATGCCTACACGACTTAAACGTATGTAACAGCTGTTTTTTTTTGTTCTGACATGTTTGCTCCCATAGTAAAAGTTGTTCAGTTTGATGGGTAGAATAGGTGGTTTAAAGGTTAATGATACTTTTCCTTACAGCCTGCATAATTGTTATGGCTAAAAGCCAAAGAGAGCCAAGAAGGGGGAGACCGCAAAACAGCATTTGTGCTGAGGCTCCACCTTTTCATTCAGAAAATGTTGATGATCAGTGTTAATAAGTATATCTTTTCTGATGAATAAATATCTTTTTATTTATTTTACAGCAGATTTTTTGTGTTCTGACAGGTTTGCTCCCATAGAAAAAGTTGTTCAGGTTGATGGGTAGAGTACGCGGCTTAAGGGTTTGCCTTTAGTTAGTTTACATACTGTATAATGTGATGATTAAATCGATGTAGAGTACATAAAAGACACAACCATTCATGAAAAATCATCACTGTACTTTGAATATTTATATGTGGACTGGTTACGCGTGTAATTCTACTAACCTGCAACTTTTTGGGGGGGGGGGGGGCGAGGTAACATGAAATCCGCAACTTTGGATTTTATTCCCCATAACTTTAGATTCTAATTTTGAATGTTAAAAATCATGAAAAGTTGTCTCGTGTGAACCCCAAACGTTTTAAGTTCGAAGTTAGTATTTCGCAATTATAGGCTGTCTCGTTTAGTGACAAGGTGTAAAATTGAATGTAAATGCACAAGATCAATTATGCTTATACCGTGGCAGAGGGGAAATGCTACCGCAAGGCTAGTCCTTAGAATAATTAGTCAAAGTCACTGTAACATAACTAAATACATTATAGTACCTACACCGAAGTCTCATTTCAAAAAGGATTTTCAACAAAATCTTTCTCTTTCATCTTCCAGTTGGATTTGATGTGACTTACAAATGCAAGAGAAATTTCAACCAAAATTAAATCCGAGGCATTAGCATTACATCGAAGGTACATTAAACCTTGCGCTGGCATTAAAATAACAAAGTGCGCGGCATCTTGCGCAAGTGGATTCTTTCACCTTTCTCTGTAAGATTGGTGGCAAGTTTTTTAAATTTATCTTAGGTTTTTAGTCATTTGGAGTTTAAATTAAAAACGAAATTAGTCATGATAGGTTTATATGTAAATACCTTTTGTAATTCATAGTTTTAGAAAAGATTTTCGTATTAATTTGGGTCCTCCTGATGCTCAATTTGACATAATTTAGAAGTTCTCATTTAAGTCAGGTGCTCTGTAAAATTGGTCGTTAAATGCAAGCTTTCTATAAGGACGAAAAGATTCCGATTCCTGTATAGCTTTCTGGCCAAATCTGATTTGCAAATATAATTTATTTATCAGAAAGATATATTAACTGACATATCTTGGACGTTACTAAAGCTGTTCTAAGAATAAGTGAGAGGAAGTCTTTTCATTGCTATTTGATTTGAAGTATACATAAAGCTCATTATCACAATATAATGTGATCTATATATCTATTATCAATTTAAATGGGGGTTTCATAAAAACATGGTTTAGATTAACATTTACGCTTTATTTCATTGCAATCGGTTCATCCAATTAAAAGTTATGAGTATTTCAAGTCAGTGATGGTCTGCGCGTGCGAAGTCGGGGACGCCGCTAATGTTTGAATTTTATTAACCGTATTGAGGTCTTCTTCTTATCGTGTGGACAGCAAGCCCTGGTGTCAGAGTTTTATCAGACCGCCTTACGGCCTCTGACGTGGATTTTATGTAACGACTACTACCACGATTGATAATAGCCAGGACCAACGGCTTAACGTGCCATCCGAAGCACGGAATCATCTTTCTTTTCAGACAATCAGGTGATTCATCAGGGTGATTCAGGTGATGTATGTTCTGTTTTGGTGTGCAATAAAGTATAATTGAATTGAATTGAATTGAATTGATTCGGCCTGCAATGTCCTAACCAACTGGGGAAAAACGCACAAAGTGACATATCACTAGGTGTCCCCCGTGGGAATCGAACCCACGACCTCCGTGTCAAGAGCCCAATACTCTTAACCATTGTACCACGGAGGCAGTTATTCAGTTTAGTAGCGTATTGAGGTAAAATGTAGTCTCAGTTCATTTATTTTAAAATCTGTTATTATGGTTGATTATGTTTTTGGATCTCATCCGTTTGGTTGGTTGCATTCTTTCCCTTCCTCCAATTTGGGAAAGCTGCTCGACAGTGATTCTTTGAGAGTTGCTCTACTTATGTCTCGGTTGCAAAGTAGTGCTAGTCAAAATGTACATATATTTGTAGTGTTGGGTGGAGGAAAATGGAAAATCTATGTTTCAGTATCTTTTATGTTGTTTACTAAAGAGTAAAAACACAATTAACTTCCAGTCTACACAAATCAGTGTACAATATAGAAAAATATTGATAAATTTTAAGTCGAACATTGAAACTGGCAAACATTTCCGTCGTGAAGTTATTTGTTATTTAAACTTATTCTATGATTTTCAATTCGTGTGTCACTAAAAGTTCGAAAAGAATGAATGTGAATATTTATACTCATTTAACTACATTTGGAAAATTTCCAGAAATGTTACGAGTCATATCAAAGGATATGGGAATCCTCCTAACTTTAAATTTGAATTGAATTCCACGCTGTTGTTTTTCATATAAAGTTTTACAACTCAAACGCAAATTGTTTACAACTAGCTTTTGCTCACGGCTCCACTAGGAAATTCTCGTCTTTTCTTACTTTATATTTCACTAGCTTTAGCTCGCGACTTCGTCTGTGTTGTGTTGACTATAAAAAAACAGTATCCTATGAGTAGGGCCGTAACACAACGTAACACAAGATATTTTTGAGCGTAGGCGTTTTCGGAACGATATTGTCGCGAAATTTCGTGTCATCGCCGCGATATTTCTGAAATCAGTTGCCCTAGACATTCTATTGGCGTTGACGCTTGTAGAAAATGACAGAATGTATGGATTTCACATTAGCGATCGAAACATTTTGACGATCGCTAATGTCAAATCCATACATCACAACAGAATTACAACGCCAATAGAATGCCATTCTGTCTAGGGGGACAGTGTAGCGATAGAAACGCGGCGTTAAGGCTCAATTAACCCCTGTGCTTAAAAATCACTGCGATCTAGGTACCATGTCGTTTTGGTACAGTGGCGACATCGGTATCCTCAATAATCGCTGGTGTCTCTTAACTAACTGTAACTAAGAACATATCCTATCTGAGAGTATAGTTTCATTCAAATCCCCTCAGTCGTTTATTCGTGATTGAGACACAAACATCCAAACATATAAAAATCCAAATTTCGTCAGAAACTTACACTTTTATATTATTAGTAGGATTAATATAGATTTTTTCAACCTGGGCAATCAGCCTCATTGCTGAGTGGCTAATATACCAACTATAGCATAAGTGATTGTCATGCGATATCGCTACGATAGAAGAAGATAGATTTTTAACGTTATCCCTCTTTTCCAGTGGGGTAGGTAGAGAATAGGGCACATTATTTACTAGGATCTTTACACACCTCATTCACACGATTCCTCTCTAATTAGGCATGCATGCATGCATATGCTCACGACTATATTCCCCGAGGGGATAGTCAGAGATATTCTGAAACCTCAGAACATCCACGTATCACCAGTTGTACCGAAACTCTGTCCAGTGTGACGGGGGGTGAGCCCGTCGCCACATAATGGATAGTGGGTACAATACATGCCTCGAAATTAAATAACATCACCATCATCATCTGTAATTAGGTTTAAGAGGATATAATTCGGAGGGCGCTCCATACAAACGTACTATGGTGATATTTTCAATACTAACCAATTAAACTAAATGAAATTTTTCAGAATCAATCTAAAAACAAATTTCTATGCTTGTATAGAGTCAGATTTTCGTTAAAATGTATAGTTTTAAAGTTACAGTGCCTTAAAGATTTCCATACAAATCTTAAATTAATCCTAGCATTGAAACTGTTCATTTTAACGAAAATCTGACTCCATACAAGCATAGATAATTGTATCAAAATTGTTTCAGTAAAATTTCATTGACTTTAATTGGTTAGTATTGAAAATATCACCATAGTACGTTTGTATGGAGCGCGCTCCGAATTATATCCCCTTAAGTAAAATTAATGGTTTTGCCCAAAGCGCGTTTAGTTGAAGCACAAAACTAGTACCCCTTTGTCCATATAAACTAGCACACTAGTCTGTCATCTCAGTACATATTTGAAGAATACCGGCTACTGGCCGTTCCGGCGGCGCGCACGGCGGCGCACCACCACTCTCCGCTCGTGCTCGCCCTCAGACGTCTTACCACGCTTCTGCAACACTCACCCCAGTTTGACGTTTTTGCTGACCGCTGGTCTGACTGTTTACGAGAATGCCTGACCTTTGCTGAGAATGTTTAAATTTTAAGATTAAGTTAAGCTGTGGAACATGTAATATTCTTGTTTGATTTGTATCCATAACTTGCATGGCGTATTGGAGTTTCTCTGTAAAGCTGTGTAATTGTTTAATAATAAATAAAATAAATAAAATACCTGATATTTGTTATGACTTATTTTTCTGGTTTGAAATGTTCGTGTAAGGCCTATACCTTAATCGTACTTTGATCTAAGGTTTAAACGTAAAAAAATGACTATATCCTAATCATACTCAATAATTAAATAAACGTTGCAACCTATTGACGGAGTACTGAAAAGAAATTGAAATTAAATACTTGTTTCAGCCTAAACAGTGCTTTGGAAGCGGAGGCAGTGGAACCACTAATTAAAAAGTTAAGCGGCTGGCTCGGACAGTCAATTTTAGGAGTTTTTGCTGCCCTACGTGTAGTGTTGAAAGTATTTCTGGTTCGGGTTCGCGTTTGGTTTCACATTTTTGATTTTATTTTAGGAGACATATAACAAGGCGTTTATACGTGAGTTAATTGGATTAATTCAATATTGAGGATTAATTTAACATTTTAAGACAAAAAATTATACAACGTGTTAATGAATAAGCGCAAAACCTCATACACCTCAACTGATTTATAACAAAATAATTCGATTAAAACAATAATTTCATTATTTTGGTAGTTAAAATTTAAAGATATTCTTATTAAATTTTCAGGCAAAAATTATTTGTTATCATTTCAGCAATAAATGAAAGCGCTAGCGCACTCGTGGATACATTTTAAGAATCTTGTTTTGGTAGTAAGTAAGGTGAGTGTGCCCGTGCAGTGGGTTGAGATCGAGTTCAGTTAATTTTAAATTGTACAAACAGATTTTTTATTATTTTGAAATAAAATACTTATGTTGAAAACATGATAATACGATTCTGCTCTCGATTCTAAACAAACTGCTTTTTTGTTTTGCGTTAATTCATTAACACGTTGTATACACAAAATGATTTTACTATATCTTTTTTACACTATGGTATGCGTGCACCATTTTTAATTGCTGCAAAGAGTAATACAGACTTATGAAGTATTGAAAAACTAAACACAAATAATTCTTTACGATCTACGATTGAGTAACGATCTAAGACTGAGTCAATCAAGAATCGCAAATTGTCACACCCACAATAATGTATTGTCATCCATAAAACAAAATACTTTAACAGAAAAACTGACAACACTATCAATAAAACCATCAACAAATAAACTGTCACATAAACGTATCAACACAGAGGCTATGTTTGAGAAATGCTTCAGAAATTATTTGTCAGATTGTAGGTATGTTTGACCGCGTCGTCATGAGACAAGCACTTGATGGTATCCGAGTGTTGATTCGGATATTGTTACACGTTTCTTTTATCCTTCTTAATATGCTGACACTTTTTTAAGGGGATGATCAGACCATCAAACTGAACAACTTTCTCTATGGGACCAATGTCGAAATCGTGAAAAAAAAATCAGCTGCTCCATACTAAACTGAAATCTTACTCGACTCAATTTTATGGGACATCAGATTTTTTTTCGCGATTTCGACCTTAGTCCTATAGAGAAAGTTGTTCAGTTTGATGGTCTGATCATCCTCCTAAAAAACTGTCAGCATATTAAGTTGGACCCTGTATATCGGTATTAACAGTGTTTAGGAATTCTACTTACCTACAACTGTATACCTTTTTAGGGCAGTCAGAAAGTTTGATACGCCTTTAAACGTTTCCCTCACTATATGTTTTTAAAACTTTGACTAATTATTATAAGGACTAGCCTTGCGGTAGCATTTCCCCTCTGCCACGGTATAAGCACAATTGATCTTGTGCATTTACATTCAATTTTACACTTTATCACTAAACGAGACAGCCTATAATTGCGAAATAATTACTTCGAACTTAGAACGTTTGGGGTTCACACGAGACCACTTTTCATGATTTTTAACATTCTAAATTAGAATCTAAAGTTATGGGGAATAAAATCCAAAGTTGCGGATTTCATATTACCTCGCCCCCCGCAAAAAGTGGCAGAAATGTTTGTTAGTAGAATTACACGCGTAACCAGTCCACATGTAAATAGTCAAAGTTTTAAACTAACTGTCCGCTGCAATGAAAAAAAATTGTTAACCATCGATCAAATTCTCGTAAAATTATGACGTAACGTTTTATATGTTATATAGTTGTCTAGATACGATGAAGTTACGACGTAGTAAGTTAGCGGGTAAACTATTCTATCACCGCGTAGTAAAGATAGATAGGCAAATAACTCAATGTTTGTAAAGTATAAATTGCAAGCGAAGGCGTATCGATTTGGATCGTTTCTTGAAAAAATTGCTCCATTGTTGTTTATGTTATTTTCTTCCAAAACCAACAGTCGAAAACATCGTTTTATCCCTTGTATTTTACTATCATTTTGCATTTTGCAATGACGTGAGTTTTAGATATTATGCCCATCCTAGTGCCCATCATTAAATTATACATTAACACTCATGCATATACTCTCGCACACACACAAGAGTAAGTTACATGATTAATATTATATGTATACCATATTGGATAGGTGGCTCTTGATTGATTGGATCTGTAATGAGCGCTTTGATGGCAAATTCTTTAAAAAAAAGTTTTTTGTTTTTTAATTTTAACTGGCCTGGATCACCCCCCTTAAGATTTAAAGTGGTATAAAAATTAAAATTATCGCGTTTTCACTGCCCGTACTACTACTTTATCTAAATGAAGAAGGATAATTTTTATCCGCTAAATGACAATATACATTACATATCCGCTCTCGCTCCGTTTCGGTACTACTAGTGAAACGTGGATGTTCTGAGGTTCCAGAATATCTCTTACTATCCCCTCGGGGAATATAGTCGTAAGCATATGCTGCTATGCTGCTATCCGCTCTAATCTCTTAATTTAAACCGCAGATAATATATGGTTGCATGCTTACCGGCATAGTTTGACTTCCGTGCAGACTAGTGATGGCTGCTTGGGCTTCTTGGTGTGAGCTGAACTTCACGAACGCACAGCCTGGAACAAACAGACACGTCGCGTGTTACTTACAAGAGTAATAGTGTTATAAATATCAGCTGTGCCGTGTGACCCCGTGGCGTGGGGTGTGAAATACGGGTTTTGTTTTTAGATATCTTTACTCAATGGAGTAAGGCTTATTTTTGAATATTCTATTTAAGAGGATATAATTCGTAGCGCGCTCCATACAAACGTACTATGGTGATATTTTTAATACTAACCAATTAAACTCAATGAAATTTTTCAGAATAAATCTAAAAACAAATTTCTATGCTTGTATAGAGTCAGATTTTCGTTAAAATTTATAGTTTTAAAGTTACATTGCCTCAAAGATTTCCATACAAATTTTAAATTAATCCTAGCATTGAAACTGTATATTTTAACGAAAATCTGACTCCATACAAGCATAGATATTTGTTTCAAGATTGTTTCAGCAAATTCTCATTGACTTTAATAGGTTAGTATTGAAAATATCACAATAGTACGTTTGTATCGAGCGTGCTCCGAATTATATCCCCTTAAGATGGCCTTTGTCAATAATTATTTTTCATTGTCTATATCCATGTTTTTTAATATTTTTATTGGACCTTATCATCATCAACAGTTACTATCGTACACGACACAGTTGATATTTATAACAATATAGTGTTATAAATATCAGCCGTGCAGTGTGACCCCGTGGGATATGAAACACGGGTTTTATTTTAAGATATCTTTACTCAATGGAGTAAGTTTTATTTTTGAACATTCTATCAAAAATGTATCTTTATTGTGAGACATCATCATCATAAGCCACTATCGTCCACACAGGCCTACTCTCTTAGTGAGGGTGTACGGCCATCAGTCCACCACGCATGACCAATGTTATTTGGTGAGCTTCACATACGCATTCAGGGAACTAAAGTGGTTAACATGGCTCTGAGAAAATTAAAAAAATTTCAATTTAGGTAAGTAAAGATCTGAAAAAGAACACAGTCATCCGGAGGACCGGAGCTGAATGCAAGATAGAATAATAATTCTAAGTCAAATATATACAGTACTAAAAGTACCAGATAGTTAAAAGTTTAGTAAAAGTTCCAAGCAACGCAACGCTAAAAGATGTAGCCAATATTTGTCGTTTCAAAGCTCGTAAATCCCTTTATAAATTCAGCTTCACAGTTTTTACGAAAAGTGGATTGTAGCCGTAAACAAACATCTAAGTACACAACCATAATCCTCACTCGTCGCTAAAAACAACGGTCTTTTAAAAACTCCCGAAAAACAGCCCGGAAAAAACGAAAATCTTAAACAAGGCGGCCGCTCCGGGATTATCGCTCAATTTTTCAATAACAAGCTGTCAGAACGCAGTGGTACCTCGCCGCGAGCCATATCAATCTTAGTTCCCACAGGTGCGAGGGGGAGGTTCGGGGGGCCGCGGGAGGGGAGCAAATAATGCCCGCGGTCTGAGCCCGTCCGCGTCATGTCCGCTTAATGACGACTGATGGATCTCCGCTTATGAGGATAGGATTACCTAAATCCGCAAACTTGGGTCTACAAACTAAATCAGTTACCGCCTGATCTTTCACAAATATTAGCTGAGACAGGCGTCTTTTTAAAAAGCTTTCACGGGCGAAATGAAAGCAAAAAGTAATACCGTAAATACAATGTCTGTCACAGCAATGCCCAATTATAATCCAGTTTTACGGTCTCGCTGGTGAAAAATAAAAACACACGTGAGTTCTATGCGGTAAGTACCCTCGTAACTTCTTATTGGATCAGCATTGAATTCGGCAAAAAACCGCGCCGGTGAAAGGTAAAAATTCTACAGGGAAAATTGTGGCGACTATTTTATCTACCGCGGAGCTCTCGACGAAAGTACGATTATGCTCGACTGGCTTTTATTCGTATTATCCTTTGTTCAACTGGATAAAAGACCATAGCCGAAACGTTTTCCGAAGAAGCGTCTCAAATAAATTAGGCCGCACTTTTAAGCCCCGCACCATGTTTACATCCCCGCCTCCTGCAAAAATAGAGACAACGCAAAATAAGCAGCCGATACAGGAAGAAAAAAGCAATTTGTCGGAGGCGGGAGTTGGCCGGGCGAAGGCGGCTCGGCATAAAAGAATAATAACGTGGATTGTAAGAGACACAATTTAAATGGCGACAATTGGAGGAGCGAATTGATGAGTGACGTCGGCGGACCGCATGGCGCCGCGGGCGGTCTCGCCTGCCTTCACAATGAAAACCCTCGTTCGTACCTCCGGAAAAGCCATTATGAGAACGTCAGTTGGCAAGTGAGAAAGAAGTCAAAACTTCGCCGGCAAACATGGAACTATTTACTGCTTCCACATTCGGCGACGTGTGCTGCAAAGTTGGATGCAATTTGTTAACCCTTTATCGCGGAGTGCAGCGTCGAGTTGTGTGGAGATAGCACGCAGGGACGCGGGGAGGGTCGTGCGTGGCGCGCCGTTCTGCAGCCAGCAGGTAACTTGGCCGTCGGCCAAAGATCTGTTTTCCTGTTGTTGGCGAATGGCGAACAAACTCACAGATCAGTTTTTATCGCGCGAAAGGCCTTTATAGCCGACCGATAGCAGGCGCCCCGACCGAAATGTTTTCGCGTCGCCGACGAACACAAATATTATTGGATAGTTTTATGTATCGGAAGTATTATACGTTAAAAACTTTGGCACTCGACTAGGGCGGGACACTTAAAAACTGATGGCAATTGTAAGATACCTCGCGTCTCGATATTACCATAAGTTTGGTTCGTATCTCCGTTCAGAAGTGCGTAGGGAACTCAAAGAATAGCAATTCAATAAGCAATGGGGCGTCTTTTATAGCAAGACAGAAGCGCGTTCCTCGAATGTTTACTTGTCAACTTAACAGGATAATTTGTCAAAGGTTCTTTGAGGACCATTTTTGTGCTCGTCGTGAAGAGGCACCTTTTATATCTTTGACACGCGTCATCTTAAGTAAACATACGTTTTTAGCATCCGTTGAGTCGAGGACCCCTATATGTACCATAAGGACATTTCTAGACTCTTCTTAAAGGTTTTTGTTCAACATAAATGTTTTTTTTTTGTACAATATGTAACCTTTGTTCGTCTTTCACAAAATCTGGAGGACTTAAAATGTACTAAAGATCGTTGAAAAGCTTTTATTACTAGATACCGTTGTAGGTATATTATGTTTAGTGATTAAGTAAATAATTACTTAAGGCAAATAAATTTTAATTAACTCTACGCAGTAATTGGATTAATGATCAAATCTTGTTTCTAACATCCTGATTAAAGCCACCTAGTAATTAATTTTATAAAAAACAGAGATTTTATGTTTGATAAGATTATTTACAAAATAGAGCGCCTCAGTTCAATAGTTATTACGAAATAAAAGTTAATCGCCTTGTATAACCTTTGTGTTTTTCATATCTATAGTTGAAACGACTGCACGGGACAATAATTTAACGCAATCTCTTGACTAATATCGAACGTTTATGGTGAGATTATTGAAAATTCTACCAATCCGCACTAGAGATTCTCAACTGTATTCGTGAGACCTTTGCCCTGCCGTGGGATCCTACAGGCTATAACTTACTTGCTTTTAGCTAAATCTGCTTTCTTTTAATTGTTACGAAATAGAAGACTCATCATCATCATCTTAGCCGATAGATGTCCACTGCAGGACATAGGCCTCCCCAAAGATCGCCACAACGACCGGTCCTGCGCTGCCCTCAACCAATAGGTCGATTTCAAAATATGAAAGAAGACTAAAAATATGAAATGGTACAGTTCGACAAAATTAAATATTATCACAGAGTGGGTAAGACCAGTAAACCTTTCATTTTAAAGTTGTCCGCACGAAGTTTGCCCCAAGAGCAAGTTAGTAATGCGGAGATGAATTCGAGAGCAGTGTAAACAACATGGGGAGTCTATGGACCGTAAAACGAGCTATCGGTAATTGCTTTTATGTTTATACGAAATACTTTTATTGGAATTCCGTTGGGATAATACGAGTAATTATGGTGTAATTTTATTTTAAAAGGTTTTTTGTTAAAGCATCCTTTTTTGGGTATCGTTTAATACAGTGAATTTGTTAGCTTGTTCCGTTCGAAGTTATACTGGTATTTGACTGTTATGTCATCTCATAGAGATATATTATTTTTAGGAATACACCATATTTTAATAGATTTTCTTTTAATCTTAACTATTATAAAACTGAAACAGAAGTGTGTCTGTACATTGAAGATATTTACAAGAAAAAGATTACGATATGGTTTTTTGGTATCCCGGACTCCAAATCAACCTTTTTTAAAATTTGTGTCTGTATGTGTGTTTGTTTGTTTGTAACAGCATCACGCAAAAACTACTGAACCGATTTTGATGAAATTTTTTTTTTGATAGCTTTATGATCTGACTTAAAATCGGGTATATAATTTGTGCGGACGAAGTCGCGTGTAAACTCTAGTTTGGTATATTTATGAACACGGTACCACGTTGAGTAATTTGTTCACTACTGTTTTTTTTTTGGTTAAATAAACTTTTTATTAGTCTTTGTTTTTATACGTATCTAATATTATAAAACTAAGATAAAACTGCTACATGAACTAAACTCCATTCAAAATAGCTACGAAATTTTAAGGCTATTTTGCATTACAGAAACAGAGATTTGTAACACTTCCTCTCACTTATTCTTAAAACAGCTTTAGTAACGTCCAAGATATGTCGGATAGTATATGTATCCAATAAATTAATTACATTTGGTAATCTGAATTGGCTAGAAAGCTAAATAGGAATTGGAAAATCTCGTCGTCCTTATTTGGAATGAAGTATAGGTACATAAGATGATGGTATGAAAATAGATTACAGCCACATCTACCAGAATTATTTCAACAACAAATGAGAATGCTTTTAAAAAACTAATATTAACAGAAAACGAAGGACTATAACAATCAAAAGTTATTACTATAACATACTCCAGAAATCTAGTAAAACCGACTAGATTTTTCTTTGAGTGGAAATAGACCAAAACTCAATTTATTTCAAAGTTGGATTAAGAGAACCTTGAAACACATTTCATTGATCTGACACAGACTACGTTTCCGATTCCGATTTTTATTGAATTTATACTCTACATTGTACTCCGTCCGGGTTCGAGATCCGGGGTCCGGGTCCAGACTACTCCGGACTCAAACTGATAGCAACTCCAATGAAACTTCTGTGACGGCGTTATCGAGTAAATTTGTTCTCACTTTTGAAATATCGCCCGTTTTTGACATTTGAAAACATGGTTTGTTAGAATAAGGTACCTACTAAAGTTTGAAAATAAGCTTGTTAAATGGTTAGAGAATTTTGTTGAGCTTGTTATGAACGAGAGTCATTTAAGTTTTGTTTTAACAAGTTTCTATTTCAGAACTTTTTTTCGTCAAAATGATATAGAGGATTTTCATAAAAAGCGAAAACCTTTTTTACACTCCATCCTAAGGGGGGTTCGCTCGTCCAGCGCTGTCCTCATTGTTTCTTTTTAACTTCTTACCAAGTATACGCCATTTCCAAAAACCATGTACAACGTGTTAATTAATAAGCGCATAACCTCATACCCCAACTGATTTATAACAAAATAATTAGATTGAAGCAATAATTTCATTATTTTGATAGTTCAAATTTAAAGTTAAGCATTTAAAGGCATTTTAAGTTTTAAGGCAAAATGATTTGTTATCATTTCAGCAATGAAATAAAGTGCTAGCGTACTCGTGGATACATTTTAAGAATCTTGTTTTGGCAGTAAGTAGTATGAGAGTGCCCGAGCGGTGTGTTGAGATCGAGTTCAGTAAATTTTTAATTTTACAAGCAAATTATTTAATATTTTGCAAAAAATACCCATGATGAAACCATTATAATTCGATTCTGCTCTCGATTCTAAACAAACTACTTTCCAGTTTTGTGTTAATTCATTAACAAGTTGTACCACCATGGCAGTCATTACTGGTTATCTCACTAATATTAAAATGTCAAACTTTGAATGTTTAGATGTTTGGATGTTTAGCACTCAATCACGCATAAACAAATGAACGGATTTGGATGAAGTTTGGTACGCAGGTAGAATATATTCTGAATTTTATTCTATCTGCGTGCCAAATTTCAGGATACTTTTTTAGGTCCACGCAGACGGAGTCGCGAGCAACAGCTATATCTCTAAAATTTAAAACCAGCAAAGACCATAATTATGTGGCATTCTTTGTTTTAGGAAATGTTGTACAATTGTTAAAAAATTAAAAGAAACGATCGAAGTTACGTAATAGCTATTAGGTAATCTGTGATTGAAATTTCAATGATTTTATAACATGCTATGTTCGTTGTATATACAAGGGAAATAAAATTGTTTCAATATATAAATACACCGAGTTATTTTTAATGCATGCATGAATGCATATGCTCACGAGTATATTCCCCGAGGGGGTAGTCAGAGATATTCTGTAACCTCAGAAAATCCACGTTTCACTAGTACCAAAACTCTGTTAAAGAGACGGGGAGTGAGCCCGTCGCCACTTGTAATGGACAGTGGGTACATACATGCCTCGAAATTTAAGCATGCAGTTTTCCTTCACCGAAAAGCCAGTGGTGTTACAAATCGTACATAAATTAAAAAAAAAACTCATTTGTACGAGTCGGCCTGGACGGGGATCGACCCATCGCCTCCTGCACGGCAGAAAAGGTAATTCGCCACTGGACCAAAACGGCTGTACTATAGTTACTACTAAAGTTATTCTAAGAAATTATCTCAAATTCTCGTAAATATTTAAGACACTGTATCACTTAAAATAATAAGGATTTCGGAGATTACGCTGGAACCCTCCAGAGCATAATTAATGTTATACCATGAATATTAGCTTTTCAATTAGGCGTCTTTTAGTACCACTCGGGCCTGTTTCGAAGGTAAAGGTTAATTCTTTCCAGCTACACCTGTATTAGAGTCGTACCGAATATTCGATTTCGGTTAGTTTCGGTTAATAATCAGCCGAATCATTCACCGAATTATTTCCTACTTCTAGTACTAAATCATTGGGGTTTGTTTCCATAGGAAAAGTAGCGTAAAATTCGGAGGAGAGCGTTATACATCTTTATCATCATGTGCACTTCCCACCTACAAATCTAGCATGGCAGCTCACAAAAAGATTTTTGTGTAGACTCTTTTCTTTGGTCTTATAGTTATAAATCCTCTAAGAGTTATAAACCTGAAATTTATTGCGCTTTTATGGCATATGCAGCAAATTTAGAACATCAACGTTTCAATAGTAGTACCTTAACTTTGTCCATTGTGACGTGAAGTAAACCCGTCGCCACTTATAACGGACAGTGGGCATAATACATACGAAATTGAGCCATGCAGGTTTCCCCACGATGTTTTCCTTCCTTACGCAATTATGAATGTATCACTAGAGTTAACCCGTGACTTCGTCCGCACAAATTATATACCAGATTTTAAGTTAGATCATAAGCTATCAAACAAAAATCGGTTCAGTAGTTTTCGCGTGATGCTCGCTCAAACAAACACACAAACAGATAAACAAAAATTCTAAATAAGGTTGATTTGGAGTCAAGGGACACCTAAAAACCATATCGTAACCTTTTTCTTGTAAATATCTTCAAAGTACAGACACACTTCTGTAACAGCCCCCCCTAGACAGTGACATTCTAAAAACGCTAGTAGAAAATGACAGAATGTATGGATTTGACATTAGCGATCGTCAAAATGTTTCGATCGCTAATGTCAAATCCATACATTCTGTCATTTTCTACTAGCGTCAACGCCAATAGAATGTCACTGCCCTAGACAGTGACAGTGGGCAGTTTTATAATAGTTAACATTAATTATTAATATTGTTATTTAATCGTGTTTATACATATTTGGAAAGAAAAAAAGGTAACTTTTTGACACATTATTGTTTCAAGAGCTTGGTTTAAATAATAAAGATAAACATAAATTCGATAAAAATTAAGAGCCTCTGTTTCGTTTTCGGTCTTGACTCGTACATACTGAAGTCTAAATTCGGCTTCGTTAGTAAAAGCTGGTTACGGTCGGACACTACGTGTAGGTAAAGGGAAGATAGTTAATTAAATCCGATCCCATGAGATTTACGCCGCGGGCCGGGCTACTTGCTGGATAAATGAAATTCAAAAGCTTTGCTATTATAATGTTCAGATATGCTGATGTTTTTATGTGAATATGTAGAAGCGTTTGCTGCGTAGCGGAGCTTAGAGGATTGTTAGTAAATTCAGAAGAGAGATACAGAGAAGAGGATTAAAGATAAAATAGGGGTAGATAGAAGACATAAAGATGCTACTTGACATAAATTCACACTTATGACCAACGTCCATTAGAATAAGCGAGACTCAATAGTAGGTATACCATCCTGTGTCCAGGCACAGATTACTTAATAGTTACTACCGTAACAGATAGTTCACTCAACCCGATTTTTCGAATTTCGAACATTGCGCTTGAGGAACGAAAAATAAAATGCGCCTTATGTCAATGAGCGGCGAAACACCCCCTCGGTTGATTTGCTTAAGAAAGGTGATGACATTTCTTTAACTGATATTACTTATCTTTAGTTACAGGTCAATGAAGAGGATCGTAAAGATTAACAAAGAGAGAGAGAGTGAGAAAGAAAGAGACGGAGATGAAAATACTAAAAAATAATTCATACAGAAAGAAGAGAAAGTTAGTTCTTCCAGCCTATCTTACGGAGAGGAATTAGCAGATGAAAATGGGTATCGCTATTGGCTTTGATATAACATAACATAACATAAATATTCTTTATTTGCATACCAAAAACATACAGCAACAAAAACAGAATAATAGATCGAGAGATTGATATGTCAAATATTATTAAGTAAATCGTTTTTACTTAATAAAATTTGTAGTTAGATAATGAAAATTTTCAAGGTAATCTAGATACGAGTAGATTTCATTCCTGAGAAAATCCGTTTTCACAGAAAATTTTATTCTCTTCTATTATTTGGCAGGGGAACATTTTGAGAAGAAGAATACCTGGTAGTAGATGGACTTCCTTGCTTAAGATCCGGTGTAAATGGTTCTATATGAATTCGACTTCACTTTCCAGGGCTGCAGTCTCCAGAGTACAAATAGCTTTAATAATAGCCAACTTTTGGTAGTAGATGGCACCACAAGAAGATAGTTTTAGGGTGGAATAATGTCAAGTGGTGCTTAGACACTTCGTATACAGGGTCCAATTTAATATGCTGACGGTTTTCAAAGAGGATGATCAGACTATCAAACTAAACAACTTTCTCTAAGCGACTAAAGTGGAAATCTTGAAAAAAAAATTGGTTAATAGTAATGGTCCGATCATCACCTTAAAACCGTCAGCATATTAAGAAGGACCTTATATTAATCGAATGCGACACCCTCCACGGCCAACACCAATACATTTTTTAAAGGCTTTGCATCGTTACGTAGGTACAGTTATATAATCCGATCGGGACCCATTAAAACATTTAGAGCGGCCCCAAAATTCGTCACAATGAACGCTAAACGCGCAAATCTTCACAAAACGCGCTAAAACATTACTAATTCACTTTTTGAAGCGAATACGAATCGACTTTGCTAAGACAAAAGACTGTCGCATTGCCAAAGTTTGTTAGGAGTTGGAGCGAGCGTCTTTTGTTTTACAATCGAGTTACATTAGAACGGCCCTATTCGAAGCTCAGGAACAATGAATAGAAGTCGTTTTAAACATTTGCCGGTCGAGTTTGCGTGTTACCGTTTTACGCACGGTCGGTGGCCCATAAAGACTATAAACTGATGGAACTTAAGATCGAGGATAAATGGAGCTATCCATTCAACATAATGTATTTGAATTTTTTTGGGAGTTACATCTTTTAAAATATAATAGAAAGTAAGGGGTATCAAACAATTTATTAATTGATAAAATGTTTTTTTTACATTTAACTTTATTTAAATTATTAATTCTCTGACAGCAAGACCACTATCTTGCCTCCAAAAACACGCACTGGGCCCGCGTCGTGGAATATGGCCCACTCCCTCTCACCCTTACTCGTGAGAGCAGGCCTTTGCCCTGCAGTGGGATTCTACAGGCTATTACTTATTTACATACTTAATGTATAAAATACATTCCATTGGCTTTGTTTATACATATATCAATAATATTACAAAGCTATTGATACAGATAACAAATACAAATTTCCAAATCGATGACTGGTTTATAAGTGAAATTAATAAACACAACTGTTCCAAAAACCTACTCGTACTTTTAAGTATTGTACGTCCGTGTTGCAGACCAAACTGTTGATTATGATAATTATACAGGTGTAACATAAATGTCTTTATTTTAGGGCGTGCTTTAGACCATCAAACTGAAAAACTTTTAATGTGGGAACTATAATAAAATCTGCTGTTCCATAGAAGATGTCAACAGCTACAACTAAAATGTGTAACGCATTTAAGTTCACACCCTGTATTTCAACTTCTTACAAAATTTGCGCAATAAAACAATATTCTGTTCTACTATAGTCACGTCCTAAAAATTTAGCACTCCTTAGTCTTTGAATTCACGGTTTGTTTCCGAATCTCAATATATGAGGTTTTAAGGATACCACTCTACGACTTTAGTTCCTCTGAGTCATAAACCGATTGAACTCAGAATGACGTACTTTGAATAAACGTGTTGCGCCCCTGACGCCTTTACGTTTCGTATAAAATGGGATGTCAGCTGACAAACTTCTTATGTCAAAGACGTAAGTGTGAAATTTGGTTGATTTGCAAGACTTCGCTAGAATATACTATAACTTATCGAAAATTGCTTCGTAAGGTTTTTATCTGGCTCATCCCTATTATCGGGATCTCTTTGTTTCCGTTTACGTAATCACTTGCAGGTTTTGGTGTTATTGCAAAATTGAATTCTATTAGTTTTTGATGATGGTGGGATTTCGTTTGTGATGTAAATGTATACTTACGTCTTTTGATTTCAATTTTAGGTATGGACGTGAAATTCGACGTGAAAAATAAGAATAAAACTTGTGGAGATTAAAACTTTGTTTAAATATTAGCTGTTTTCAAAAAGCTTTAAGGCGCTATAGTAGGACAAAAAACCTTCGAAGCATCATTTATTTTTCATTTTTCGACTAGATTTATACAATTTACCGAAACCAAAGTCATATCTCAGTATTTTTGGATAGTTTATCTAGTGAAAACATAAATTTAATACACGATTGGAATTACTTCACTAAATAGAAAATATTCACAAAGGTGACGCATTTTCATGTATTTTAAATTTTTTCTCGTTTTAGAAGATTTTCTGATTTTTGGTATTTATTCTCACATATTCACCATTAGTTTATCTAGTGAAATCATTTAAAAAATCTATAAAAAGTACTTTTATTAATCTTTTAATCTATTAATTTCTATTTAATCAAAAATACGGCACACGCATGCACTTTTCGGAGGGCTGGGCAATCGCGTTTCTCATAGAAAATATTCGTCTGAACCTAGGGTGCCTTAATAAAATTATACCTACGTCCTATCTATATATGTATATCTATATAGTCGCTATCCGCGTCTGTACCTATTATTTCTAAGAAGTACATTCTTCTACCATACCATACCATACCAGACCAGAATTTTTACAATCGGTTCAGTAGTTCCAGAGACTACTCCTTACATACAGACAGACTAACAAATACCTCTTTATAATTATGAGTATAGTATAGTAGCTTAAGATTTAAGAGACGGATGGTAGGTACTTGTGGTTAAAAGTAGGTAATAGTATAAAATTTGAAATTATACAACGTGTTAATGAATAAGCGCAAAACCTCATACACCCCAACTGATTTATAACAAAATAATTAGATTGAAACAATAATTTCATTATTTTGTTAGTTAAAATTTTAAGTTATTCGCATTTTAAGTTTTGAGGCAAAAATGATTTGTTATCATTTCAACAATGAATGAAAGCGCTAACGTGCTTGTGGATACATTTTAAGAATCTTGTTTTGGTAGTAAGTAGGTTGAATGTGCCCGTGCGTTGGGTTGATATCGAGATCAGTAAATTTTAAATTTTACAAACCAATTATTTAATATTTTGAAAAAAATTACCTGTGTTGAAACCATGATAATTCGATTCTGCTCTCGATTCCAAACAAAATACTTTCTAGTTTTGCGTTAATTCATTCACACGTATATTATTTTTTATTCAAATTTAAAACAACATAAAAAAAAAAGAATCCGCAACGTAGGCTTCGTCAAACATTAATCACATTCATCTATATCCGCTACAAGCTTCGTCAATGGCAGCATACAAGATAAAATCCGCATGCAAGCTTCATCAGACTATCACTAACTAATCTTTATATTATTTTGTAATTGCTGAATGCGAATGGAAATATGAAAATCGACATATCTTTCCAATCTGAAACGAAGAAAAACTATTTTTCATCAACATAAAAATGTTTATATCTCTTATCGTAATCTGAAATTCAATTACAACGTCACTCAACATTACAAAAAAATATAATAACATTTCCAAAACAATTTCAGAAAAAACATTCTGGTAGTGAAATAGATTCTGCCTATGGATAACAGATAGAGGTGTCAGTAAGACAACATGACTCCTGTGATAGATAACACTGTAGCGCTAACGGTCACGCAAGTTCTTAACCGTCTTCAAAAAAGGGGGCTGAGAGAAGACAACATTTGATCTCAATATCAACACGACTTTCATGGGTTACTGTATACGTTGTTATAATAAAATCCCCGAGACCATTTTGAATCTTTCCGAAAACATGTTTAAAACTCAAATCAAAAAAGTCCTCTGTAAAAAAGCATATTATAAACTGGATGATTATTTAAATGATCAAAATGCTTGGGTCTGAGGTCACTAGCTTATAGTTTATTTACTTTACTGTATAGTATCAATTATTTTATTAAATAGACTATGTATTATTGTATACATAACTTTAGCTTAAGAATTTATATTGTATATTGTAATTTATATTGTATTAAGTCGTGTTATGTTGTAGAGTTTCTGGCCGCATCTTCTCTACAGCGACAACACGTTCCGACGCGGTAGTAGCTTTAAAAAAGAATTGACGTTTGATAAGTGTGCTGTAAGCTCCTATATTGAATAAATTATATTGACTTTGACTTTGATATAACATTTTAGCTTAGTACACAAACATAGGAGTACAGCTAAAAAAAAAAAATAGATAATTAGGTATGTGCGAAGAGCGAGTTTATAACAAAAAACATTTCTTAAAGCAGACCCGCAACATGGACCTTTATCAAGTGTAAGAGTTTGAAGTGGGATATAGAACAGGGCGAAATTGATATAATTAGCATCCTTTTAAACTAATAGTCTACCCATCAAACTGAAAATCTTTTACTATGGGAGCAAACCGATCGGAGCAAAACAAAAATTTGCTGTTGCAAACATTGAGCCGAGCAGGTATTGCAGTTTAGTATGGAACAGCTAATTTATTTTTTGCTCCGATCGGTTTGCTCCCGTAGTAAAAGTTGTTCAATTTGATGGGTAGACTCTTAGTTTAAAAGAATGCTAATGATATCAATTTCACCCAGTATAGGTGAATAACTTAGACTAATTATATAAGGACCAGCCTCGCGGTAGCATTTCCCCTCTGCCACGTTACAAGATCAATTAATCATGTGCATTTACATGCAATTTTATACCTTATCGCTAAACAAGACAGCCTATAATTGCGGAACTCTAACTTCGAACTTATCACGTTTTGGGTTCACACGAGACTACTTTTCATGATTTTATCGATCAAAATTAGAATCTAAAGTTATGGGGAATAAAATCCAAAGTGGCAGAAATATTTGTTAGTAGAATTACACGCGTAACTCATCCATAATATAAATAGACTAAGGTGAATAATGATGATGATGAAAATCTACATTTACATAATGTTTTATTACTTATCACTTCTCCCTTGCTTGAAATTAAAATACATAAACGCATTCCTAATAACTCTGTGAGCAACCACATATCGGTTCTATTATTACCCCTTAACAGTTTCCAAATAACGCAAACCCTGCCATCAAATTCACAAACACCGCTATTATAGCTCCAATATTAAACGACTGCATAAAACCGAAATCGCACGTTTACGAAAAAGTATCTATACATTTGGCCTCAAACTGAAATGCTGTTTTTAGGGCCCCTTTTAAGACCACGCGGGGCCACCTCCACGCCTTATGAAGGCAGTCAAAAGATATAGCCGACCTTATAAACGTGGGTTGAATACGAATGGTGTGACAATTGACCGTTTAAGACCGACCAGACTTATATAGTGGTTTGGTTTTTATGATACAGTATTCTTGGGGCGTAATGAGTGGGAAATTGGTACTTTTGCCTTCTATTTTTTACGGTGATTGGCCGTTTTAGAGATCGATATTGTATCGTTATAGGATGGGTATATATGTAGATTACTGATTATTTATAATACATCACGGCTACTTGTAAGAAGCTTTGCTACAACTAGTAGTTATCTTTTGAAGCATGTATTTGTTGCAATGCTCACTTTTACGTATATGGAAGTTTTCGGGATGTAAGCCTAGCTAGCCTTTCACCCATAAGAACCCTTATTACTTAGTCGCTTCATACAACACCCACGGGAAGAAATAGGGTAGTCCATTCTAAGCCGGAACCACACGGCTATTCCAATGAAGTTCCAACAAAAACGTTCATCATATGATATATCGAACATTAAAAGTCCTAAAGCTAGGTATTTAGATTGTCACGGTTTCTTAAAACTACTTAAATTTTCTGGCATTATCACTTACACGGCGGTAAAGGAAAACATTGTGAGGAAACCTGCATATCCGAGAACGAAAAGAAAATACCATAAGTTCGGAGGCATGTGTAAAAATATAAACGAGCATAGGGCGAACACAAAAGACCAGCAATGATCGCAGATGTTAAAAGTTTCGGCTTCCCTCCCAAACGGTATTTCCTTGATCACACCACTCCAATGTAATATCTGAACTGCAGAATGGAATCCCATCCAAAATGCAGAAACAAAAAGCGATCCAAAGCCTATTCCTCATCCGTCGACAGCTTACGATATCTATGGCGGACAATTAACCGGTCGGCTGGCCTTATCTACCCCAGCACTCCTCTAATACCGAACTAACCCCCCCCATTATAAGGCCTCTACAAGAAATAGGTCACTGGCCGAAGGGCTTCTTATAAACGTTCATTGTTCTTCTTATTTGGTCGTATTGATTATTGATTGTATTGTTATGCGTTCGGTTTAATGATGTTGGCAGGTTGACTGAAGTATCGTGGTTTTTGGAGATCAATCAATCAATTATACTTTATTTTACACCAAAAAAGTATATAGAGAGTAAACAAACAGGAAATATAGAAGGTACAAAAATAGGCGGTCTTATAGCTAAAAAGCGATTTCTTCCATACAACCTAAGGGTAGAGGAAAAGGTAAAGGACGATTGGTAGGCGGTGTAGATAACAATAACAATATAGGTACATGTCATACACAAATAGAAACATACTGTAATATAAAATATATATATTAAAAAATATATCATATTACAAACACATATCCATACCTACATTTACAAAAAGAAAATACATAAATGAGTACTAGAACAACAACATTTTATCAAAGAAAGGAAAACATGAACCCGAGGTGACCATCAAGGATAGATAGTCAATGTAGATGTATTATTTACCTACGAAAATTTTTATTGATCTTAAAATATGTATCCATTGCGCCAAGAAAAATAAAATGACAATATTTTCAAAACGAAAGATACGATTTTACAACTAAAACTATCTGCTGGTATAAAAAGGCTATTACAAACTCGATGATTATATGAATGACCAAAATGTCTAGTCTTGACAATGTTACACTATGTAATTCAATATTGTATTTGTAAGTGTACTTTGTATATTTTATTTTTTTAAAAGATGTGTGTTGTAGAGTTTCTGGCCGCATCTTCTTTACAGCGGAACACGTTCCGGCGCGGTGGCAGAGTCAAAAATGACGTCAGAAAGCTATTTTTAATAAAACATTTTGAGTTTGAGTTGAGTTTGAGTCTGCGGCCGTAGCATGGCAGCGTGATATAGTGCTATAGCGCATTCGCTCTCATTTTATTTGCGCATGAACAAACGAGATAAAAGGCGTGATCATGATACGGCCACTGATCTTTCATATAAAAGGGTATTATTATCTAAACATAAATACCTGGTTGAAAGTCGAGAAATAAAAGAATCATGGACTTATTTGCTTGTTTGGAAGATGTTACTGCTTATCATATCTTGTAACTAAATAGCAGATCCTTTGACTACATTTTGAAATTACTTAAATAATTGTAGAATTTTTTCTTTCATTACTTTTGTTTCGGTCCTTATGTAACAGGGAACTGATTTTATTATTCTATTGGTTTTAATAGTTACATTTGGTCTTTGTCCTATCCTTCTATATTTATTAACTTTAGAAAGACGTAAATTATAATTGAGTTTACTGTTAGTCACTCTTCATAGAAATCATAACTCATTCTGCGAAATAAATGTCTTCCACTTCAACTAAACTTTGCAGTGGACATCCCATATAGTGCTTTACAAAGTTGACACTTTTATATAAAACTTTTTTGCAACTTTGTGAAGCTCAGTGAATAGAGCATGCGAGGAAATTTCTCCTCGAATTCGAGGCATTTGGGTCTAAAAGGCTATTTCCTCGTCAATGACTTTTTTGTGAAAAAGAACTGAATGTTTCATCAGGTTTTTCCTGAAATTGAGTTCTCTTTCGATGTCACTATTATGCAAAATTTATTGGATTTTTATTGGTTGGGTTAGTTCGGTTCTTTCAGTGGGCGCTACTATTCAGTAAGTATTTTGATCGAAGGAAATTATTTTTTAGTGTTTTCGTTTCAGTTTCAAAGAGTATCTATACTATTTATGAATAACATAAAGAAGAAAATAAAACACCTTGAGCAGTAGAATATTATTTTATAAATACGTTGTTTTTTTCTCGGTAATTGGTTAACAAACGGAGATCATCATCATCAGCCTATACAGCGCAATAAAAATAAGCTGTTCCATACTAAACTTCTTATTCGACTAAAATGTATGAGACAGCTGGTTTTTTTTTTGTTCTGACATGTTTACTCCCATAGAAAAAGTTGTTCAGATTGATTGGTAGGGTATGTGGTTTAAAGGTTAATGATACTTTTCATTACACCCTGTACACTGCAGGGCACGGGCCTGCCCTCAGGGAGGGTGTATAAGCGTTAGTCCACCACGCGTACCTAATGCGGATTGGTAGACTTCACATACTCATCAGAATTTCTTCTTCAGCGTATGCAGGTTTCCTTACGATGCTTTCCTTCACCGTTTGAAAGCGATATAGATAGAAAAACTTATTATCACAAAGCATGTCATCCGTGCGGATTCCAACCTGAACACCAATGATTGAGAGTCCAAACCTCTCTTCAACGCGCCACAGACGCTCTCAAACGCAGATGATAGTAATAAATTTAAGTAATACATACTACACATTTCGATATAAGACAAAGATAAAAAGCAAAACAATTTTGTTCTAACAGCAACTAAACCACCTAACACTTAGGTTATAAAATAATAAATAACAAAAACAAAGTTCTCCAAGACATACTGTTTTAAAGAGAACATCAGTCAGATAGGTAAACGACGCACTGTCATAGATAAGAACACTACGCGTAGAGTTACCAGTTAATTGCTTACGATAAATAGTTACCGGATGGTTAAAATCACAAGGGGTAGCGGTAGAGGGCAAAAGAAGTGTGCGTAGGCCACGAATGTCGTGGCTCGTGAACTTGAAATAGTGGACAGACATCGTCAGCTTCGAAGAGCTGATTCGTTTAGCGAGAAATGACAGGGATATGCAGAGCTGATTGCCAAACTCCATTTATGTCAACCTCCGAAGAAGAAGAAACGGTGCTCAATGTCTTATATGCAAATTAGCACTATTATCTATCTATCAACTGATCAAATGAGCCCACAGTTACTGCTGATCATAGGCCTCACTATTATGCCATTTGTCATGGTCTTTTGATAATCTGATCAAATGCAAACCATCAAAATTCGGTCAGACCAACGTGCTGGTGATCTGCCTGACATCCATCCTTCCCTTCTGTATAAAAGCAAAGAATACTTTAACTATCATCATCACTATCTCAATCACCAATAGACGTCTACTGCTGAACATAGGCCTCGTCACAACGACCGGTCCTCGCTGCCCTCATCCTGCCGCCTTCATCAGGTCGTCGGTCTACCTTGTAGGGGGCCTACCTACACTGCGGTCTCCGGTAAGCGGTCACCACCCGAGAACTCGTCGACCCCATCGGCCATCGCTACTGTGAACAACTGTATTACGATACTCGTACCAAAGCTACCAAGAACTTGCATTTAAGTGTTTAAACTAAAACAGTTCTTAGTCATATCTAATTTAAACTTAATAATCTGTTGGCTTGCACCAAGCCCAACAGCGGTACTATGGCACGCAATTCAACTATTTTTCAGCTTCTAGCTCCGGCTTTTTACAATTGTCGGGTCATAAATATTGATAACGACATAAAATTACTTCTTACATTACAATTTACAATTTGAATTCAGGTACTTTGACAATATAATATGGTTGGCTAGACCAGTTGCAAAGGCAAACCAGAATGATAAATGTTATTATTTAATGCATATGTATCGATTTTGTGTAGCTTGCATTCACCGCCTACCTGCAAGCTTTACAAGGCCATCAATGTCCGTAGGAAGCCTTACTATATAAAGTAGTCTATACCGAAGTTATTTTTTTCCTTTACGTAACCTAGAACTCGGAGTTTTGATTTTTTTTGCTATTGTTATTTTCTGAACTTTATCGGTATAGAGTTGAGTTATAAACGAAGCATAAGCATATGCTCATGACTATATTCCCCGAGGGGGTAGTCAGAGAAATTCTGAAACCTCAGAACATCCACGTTTCACCAGTAGTACCGAAACTCTGTCCAGAGTAACGGGGGTGAGCCCGTCGCCACTTAGAATGAACAGTGGGTACAATACATGCCTCGAAATTGAAGCATGCAGGTTTCCTCACGATGTTTTCCTTCAACGAAAAGCCAGCGGTGTTACAAATCGTACATATATTCCGAATAACTCATTGGTACGAGTCGGCCTGGACGGGGATCGAACCATCGCCTCCTGAACGGCAGGCGAGGTTACTCGCCACTGGATCACCACGGCTATTGGCTTTAAACGAAAACGTTAATATATAGGTAGAAAATCTAAATTCGGGGTAGACCCCACTGTATTGGGTCAGGTCTCATCCTCTTCGTGAGCTTCTGAATACTACATAATAATTTCAACATTGTTTTTCCTATATCTAAACAAAACAATATTAGTTACCGAGAAGTCAGACAATCAATCATAATAACACCGATCCTCGCAATAAAGGTAACATAGATTATTCTCCTCCAAAATGTACGGTAGTATAAGAAATATTTTATTACAGAAGCCTTACATCTCTGGTTGTGAGCAGCAATCATTAGAGAAAAAGAAAAGGCGGGAGTAATACGGAATTACTACGGTCCTGCAGATCTGAAACGGTCTGCGTACGCTGCTGTTTGTTTGGCGTTGTTTTCACTGAGCAACTCAACTTATAAGTGACTAGAGTTTACCCGTGATTTTGTTGGCACAAATTTTATTATATTCCAGATTTTAAGGCAGATCATAAGCTATCAAACAAAAAAAGTTCCGTCAAAATCAGGTCAGTAGTTTTTGCGTGATCCTAGAACAAACAAACAAACATACACACTGACAAAAATTCTGAAAAAAGGTGGATTTGAAGTCAGGTATACCTAAAAATGTAGTAATGTTTTTCTTGTAAATATCTTCAATGTACAGACACTCTTCTGTTAAATTTTTATAATAGTTAACTTGTCACTTATAATTTGAGAACAACTGTATGTACTAAAAATAAAGATACCTATTTCATTGCTCTATTAAATAAACAATAAAAGTCGAAAAGTTGCGACGGGCTCATAACCTGATACACTAGGCAGAGTTCAACATTGCTTATGAAATAATTATAGATTTTCTGAACCTAAACTTGGCTACAAGCACTCATAAGTTAATTAGTAATTATATTTAATAATGTTACTGAACATCCTAAAAGTAATGGTCATCATAATTATTGTATCTGAATACAGTATCTGAATATCTCAAAACACGGTCGTAAGTGTATGAAGATTTACAATAGATATGAATGAGATGTCATTAAAGTTAGTATCGTTTTCTTAAAGTAAGAAGCAGTGTACACAAACCATGTGGCTGTACACCGCGATCACGATGAGTGGTGACCGCCGACCGTAAAAATAATGGGCGGCGACCGGCGAGCGATCCATCGCACGGTGCGATGACGTCAGATTTCTAAACCACGGGGGCATGAATTTGTGACGTCATCTTCTGTTCTCTGCTTTTAATAAGCCTTTGCTGAGTAAAGCAAAAAGGATTACAGATGTTGTTTCTATTGTCTTTAGATGGATTGTTTTTAAAATCCTACTAATATGAAAGATTGAGACGAAATATGAAAGTTTGACGATGACGATGAATGACGATGTTTGGATGTTTGAGACTCAATAGTACATAAACGACTAAACTAATTTGGATGCAAATAAGTCAACGCAGACGATGTTGCGGGAAAGGCCAGAGCAAACGAAAGTACCTAAAATTGGTAAGCCCCTTAAAATCTTAATTTATTAGAAACAATGAGTATGATTTAAAAAAAAACGAAGGTTTTCAAACAATATAAATCTATTAGTAATTTTCTACGTAACAGAGAAAAATAATAAGGAGAAAGAAGATATTAATTTTGTCGCTTTAACGAAACATTTATACTAATTAATGAAAATTGAACTCCTCCATCTTAGATTCGAACGCTTTCTGAGACGTTATTAAAAGAAGTCGACGACAAATAAGTAGCATAACGTAAAAGCTTTGCAAAAGAATATTTTTCCTTATAAAATACATTTCGAAAACATACTGTATATCGAGGGAAACATTTCAAGTGACGCAATAAAGGCATGGAAACCCTCTGTTTAAATAAGCTAACATCAAAGGTACCAGAATATTGGCTCGCATTGGACGCGAAAATATACTCAATGAAACAATTTTCTGTATTCACAGAGAATACTAGCGTTTTCGCTTGAAATAAAAACAGCTTTCAATGTAGTAGCTGAATTGAAATATTTTCTCTACAAGGTAAAGGATAAGAATGACTTGTTATGGTCTCATCCAAGTAAATCGTCAAAATAAATATATCTTAGAATATGAAATCTGAAAATTGTCGTTGACTTACAACAACCAACAGACCAGTTGAAGACTTATTCCAAACAGTTTGTAAATATCACGAAGATAAATTCCAATCAACAAGTCATTGTTTGTTGAATAAATCTCAAAGCTAAACAAAAAGAAACTCAGATACCTGACGGTACATCTTAACAAGGTCCGAGTAGAATAAAGCCGTTTTAGGCTTACGTTCAGGTGAGCGACGAAACTGTGAGCAAAGTGATAGGTGCTTTAGGGTTCTCCATCTAATCTGCCGAACGGCGGTCCAATCTTGCTCTCAATCGAATCTCCTTGATTGCGTCAAGCGCCGATATGTAGGGAAATTTCATCACAGCGCCTAATAACATTGAAGACGCGATCGAAAAAAAAATACTTTTCCAACAATGGAAGGTACTGATATTCTTGTTATATGGTTTAGTTATGTTTCATTTGGAGTGTCGATAGCAAGATTGTAATAGCTTAGCGTCGGTATTTTACAGTGTGAGTTGATTTGCATAACTATGCTGAGCGGAAAGAAATTTCAGTGGTGAAAAATAGGACTTATTGCAAGTTGGAATTTTGTACGTCGCGCCGATTACTTAAGAATTCATGTCGCGTTTTATTGTAGCTTTATTCTATATGTTATTGTTAAAACAATAAAAGTATATGATAGAATAGAGTTAGAGTACTCCTAGTGAAATGTTAATATTCTGCATTTGCTTAATTTATAATATCTCTGACTTCTACTTTTGGGAAGATAGTCGTGAGCTTATGATTGTTGTATTACTATTCTATCAGTTACAGGGAGACAAAAATAGTAAAAGAAATTCTTTTTTACCAAATTAAATCACATTGCTTTCCAGTAATCAGACTATTAGAGAAACCCTTAAATAATGCTTATTCAGATATTACAAATAGGCCAGCCTTGTTCTCGAGTCAGCACCGACGTTCATTAAGAATAAAAAGCGACCGCAGAGCCCGGCTGGTAGACATCCAATGAAATGGGTAATAAAAGTAATAAAGTGTATTGTTTGCCCGAGATCGATAGCCAAAGAGCCGTTTAATTAATGACCAATCTCCCGAGACTCACCGGCACTTACTGTAATTAATTAAAGTCCTGCTAACGGAGTAATAAAGTGAACTCTCATGTATACGTCTACTGGTTTCATTGTTTGAAAAAGTAGAATATTTCCGTCTGCTATAGCTTGATTGAGACTTCAAATTTATTGATGCAGACTAATTTTATTACAAGCTTCTCCTTCTGATTGTTTTTGAAGACATTTGAACTATGAGAGAAACATTGTGTTAGCTACACTGGTAACAGACAGTACGGTCATTACAGTTACATAATGTAATTATTATTGACTTAAATACCGCCCCACCTAACTCTGCCAGGCTCTCTGAATACTTGGCCAGTATTATGTAGAAACATCATCGTAAAACCAGTCACATGAAAAGAAGAAAAACAATGATTGAGTGGGTTTCTTACTTTTAATTAGTCCATATACGGTGATTTTTAAATAAAACCCTCCCTGAAATACCCCTACATTGTCAATATTGGTTTACGATGGACATTAAAATCAAATTAATCAAAATCCCAAACCAATAAAGCATTGTACTTACACCCACAAAATTAACTTTATTTCATTTTAAACTTAACACCATTGAATTTAAATATTCATTTGGCCATTAAAAGAATCCATTAAGCTAAATCGTCAGCTCGGTAACTCTCGGCGGTTAAATTAAAATGTTCATCAGAATGCTCCGGCGATTCACCTAATATTATCACTTCGTCTATTTAAACGGTTTGAGTTCAACCAGAACGTTTTGACATGTGTCAACGTTTAGATAATGAACCCTATCTAAAAATATACAGGGTCCTTCTTGATATGTTGACACTTTTTTAAGGGGATGATCAGAGCATCAAACTGTACAACTTTCTCCATGGCACCAAAATAGCAATCACGAAAAAAAATCAACTTTCCATACAAAACTGCAAATCTACTAGAGCCAAATGTATGATAGCAGATTTTTTTTTCGTGATTTCGATGTTGGTCTCAGAGAGAACATTTTTCAGTTTGATGGTCTGATCATCGCCTTAAAAAAGTGTCAGCATATTAAGAAGGACCCTGTATATTAGTTTCGCGCTTTTGGTAGAGTCAAACAGAAAAAACGAGCTACTCGCAAGAAGAAAATAGTGTCACCATCACCAGCCTTTATACGTTCCACTGCAAGGCACAGTCTTACCCTCAGGATTTAGTAGATTTGACATACGGATCAGAATTCCTTCTTCAGTGTAAGCAGGTTTCCTAATGATGTTTTCTTTTACCATCTCAGAGCAGTTCGGTACTACATGTACGTAGTAGAAAGTTAGAAAAACTCATTGGGACGCCCACGCTGAAGAAGAAAATAGTGAAGTGACCTAATTAAAAATGATAAATATAACATTGAGACTAAAAAATTTCCTTAACATTCCATGAAATGATAAAATTACACTTGAAAAAAAACCACCCACACTTGTGATAACCACCGAATTCACGCTGACCCCAATACACAGAAGGTGTATTCACCAACCTGACGAATGGTCTCCCTGGATGGGGTGAATTCACTTATTCCAAAGTGCGTACAGATATCGTAAAGTCCAGCCAATAAAAAACCTCACAATACAGGGTAAACTTTAATGCGTTCATATTAAGGGTGTGGTTTATACCCAGCCATTAATTTTCGATCGAACAAAAATATTTGAAGTGAAAACTTCTTTTGGCGCACTTTTATGAACACTGAACAAAACTGAACTTTTACACTCCGGTCAGTGACGATGAATCAGGTATACTCGGCTCCAGTTCTTATGCTGTGGTCATAAGTAGACCATTTTTTTCGTGTTTTCGATCTTAGCTCCTTTATAAAAAAAAACAGTTTTATGGTCTGAAACACTCCCTAAAACATGTTAGCATTTAAGTTTACACTCTGTATCGTCAGAAAGAACTTAATAAAGTTTACGGAGTACCTTTCAAACTTAATTCTCAGAAGACTTAATCGATTTCTCAAGATACATATTTATCGCAAAAGGTCGGTGGGAGCCTAGCAACGATGTCTGTACTCGACTTTAGATTCGTTTTCGCGGTAAAATAAAAAGGTTGAGGCACGGAAAGGTCTTTAGAATTTGTATTGAACGTTGTTTTTGAGGCGGTTTTAATCTTGGATCGTTTGATGGGGGCTTTTACGAGTAGTGGGTAATTTGTTCATTACTTAAGTCGTAAGTGCTTGTTTGAAGTTTAGGCTTCGGTGCGTTTAGAGTTTCAGTTGGTAATGCTAAAGACCGTTAGCTTTATCGAACTACGGTGGAGGTCGAGGATGTGTCTGACAATTTTATTCACGATTGTAACATAGTCTTCTTCGAGATATGTTAGTGTTAGTAGATCGGATTGGAGGAGTAGATATTAATTTGGATAAGGTATTTGTTATGACGCGGAAAAGATTTAGATCCTTGTTCTAAACTCACGACCATAATCCCTGTCGTGGCAGTCTGAAACTTTGTTGCAATTGCATAGTTCACCTTTAGTGGGCATATTTAAAGATTAAGGATGAAAAAAAGTACATTATAGTATTGGTGGGCACGTTATACTTCTTAAAATATTTTTTTGATGAGACACCAATTTGTGAAAATACCTCATCATCATAATTTTATCGGAGCTCTTATCGGTGGCGTATCGGCCAATCCAGTCTATTCTCCATCATTTCGTCTTGAGGTCTTGATACGACACGACATCAACCTTTTCTTTCACCTGTGCTAGGTAACTCGGTCTAGGTCTTCCTCTGCCTCTCTTTCCCTCTATTTTTCCTTCCAATATAGTTTTTTTTAAAGAAGTTGTCGTGTTGTATTTTTATTATTAGTTTTTCTATATAATTATGTCCATGTGTTTTGTTGTGTATGCAAATAAAAATATTTTCTTTCTTTCTTTCTTTTCGTATAAAGAGTCCGATCATTTTTCCTTTTCGATTGACTATTGTTTTTAAAATATTTCTCCTTTCTTTAATCATTCTTAACACAAGAGGTGTTTTGTTATTCCATCTGTCCAACGTATTTCCTCTGATATCGAAAATATAATTACATTTAATACTATAGGTATAACACGATACAACAAACTCCTTTCATAAGCCCCTTGTTCACTGCCATACTTCATCCTTTATTCCCAAGCATATCTCGAGCAAGCAGGTTTTCTTTCTCATACTAAAGGATCCAAAACACAATCAGTCTCCGCTTACGATACATTAAAGATGTACGTATAGTGTAACTATAATAAAAGAGGCTTCGAAGGGAATAGTTAGAGATCGCGAGCGGGGTCTAATCTGGCCGGATAATCCGGATTCAATGAGACGTGCGTCCCTCACCCGGGTTATTCGTTTTCTGCCTATATCACTGTTGATCGATTGAGTATTTAGTCTTGGTGAAAATGGGACATGAAAATATACAACGTGTGGAATACGAGGAAATGTCGAGCGTATTGGTGTATTTGTGGAGGTTTTATTCAGAATTTGTTCGATATTATTCAGCTGTAGCATTATATAAATAATTGTACAGGAAGTACTGACTTAGATTGCGGATGAAATTAGAGAAATGTGTCAGAATCGAAGCGTATGGCGGGCTATAGTCTCTGCCTATCCCTATGGGACAATGGTATGAGCTTATGTATGAATGTACAGTACTGATAATAAGATTGCTTTATTCATTAGATACAGGATGTAACAAAACACCCTAGTAATACTTAAGAGGATGCTTCAGACCATCAAACTGAACAACTTTCACTATGGAGCAACATCGAAATCGCGAAAAAAATCCACTAAACTGCAGTACCGTCTCGACTCAAATGTATGGGACTGCTGTTTTTTTTCTCGATGTTGGCTCCACACAAAATCATAAAGTCTATCTATCTAGTAAGTCTATCTTTTGGGATGGTCAGAAAACTTGCTACAACTACTGACTAACTTTTAGAGTGAAATTTTTGAATTTTTGAAGAATATACAACGTGTCAAGTGGTTTTCTTTTCTAAAAGAGCACGCCAACGAAGCTTTCAAAATCAACAGCCTCATATGAAGCATGATCATGCTCACGATTACAAGGTGATATTGATATCATTAGCATCCTTTTAAACTAAGAGTCTTCCCATCAAACTGAACAACTTTTACTATGGGCGCCAACCGATCGGAGCATAAAGAAAATCAGCTGTTGCATACATTTGAGTCGAGTAGGCAGGCATTGCAGTTTAGTATGGAACAGCAGATTTTTTTGCTCCCATCGGTTTGTTCCCTTAGTAAAAGTTGTTCAGTTTGATGTGTAGATTCTTAGTTAAAAAGGATGCTAATGATATCAATTTCACCCTGTATATTCCTCGACGTAGTTTCTCAATGATACTTTCGATAGCCAAACTAACGATGGGCAACAATACATTTCACTAGCTATGCTGTGTATACTCTGTCCAGTGTGATATGTAGTGAGCCCGCCGTCGACACTACGGGTTTACTTTCTAGACAATTTTCATTGATATCTAGGTTAGGTAACTAAAGTAGAGTGATATTTTTGAGCACTTTATCTTCACTTACCAATTTTTCTTTGTCAACGTTAAACACCGATCAATACTAACATTAAAGAAAATTAAATGTCATCGTGAAAAGTGTTTAATTGCTACATAAAAACGGAGAAAAAATTTATAACGCGTTCCTAAAAAAATAGTATAAATTGCTGGAAACACCCCCACTGCGATGAAAACGTTTGGGACGAGATTTTAATTACAGAAATATTATTAAGTCTGTCGTCGAATAAAAGCAATTTGAGGCAAAAATGCGAGCGGTCGGCGTACGGGACAAAAGCAGAGATTTCCATACATAAAAAGCATTAATAATTTTGATTGTGGGATTCAAACACATAAATAAAGTAGTACGTTTTGGCACCTGCATTGGCGTGACCAAATATTATTGGGTTACAGCAGGACAGAATTTAGGCAACATTTGAAAGTAAAATTTTAATGCACGTACATTATTTTTAATTAAACTACCAAACTAGGATTAGTTCTGCAACCAAGAGGTTAATTGTGTAAAATAGACATTCGCATTGCCATGTACTAAGCTGGGATGACTGTAATACCTAATTACACGGATGACGTAGACTCATACGAATAACATTTATTGATAAAGCCAAGACACCAGAAACTAGAAATAAGAAAAAAACTGCAAATGAAATGAATACATTCTAAATACCAACATGTATGCTATATTTGACCACCAACTCGAGGAGTTAACTCTTTTTCATTCGATACAAATCTTATACATTTTAAAAGTAATCCTTGATACCCTGCAACTTAAGAATACAAACTACCAACCGGTAGTTTGAGCAAAATTTCTGATCACCCCAAAATAGGTCATAAGTTTATGTATGTGTATCTTTGACTAATTATTATAAAGACTAGCCTTGCGGTAGCATTTTCCCTCTGCCACGGTATAAGCACAATTGATCTTGTGCATTTACATTCAATTTTACACCTTATCACTAAACGAGACAGCCTATAATTGCGAAATAATAACTTCGAACTTAGAACGTTTGGGGTTCACACGAGACTTTTCATGATTTTGAACATTCAAAATTAGAATCTAAAGTTATGGGGAATAAAATCCAAAGTTGCGGATTTTATGTTACCTCGCCCCCCGCAAAAAGTGGCAGAAATGTTTGTTAGTAGAACTACACGCTTAACCAGTCCACATATAAATAGTCTAAGATGTGTATTAACTTTAACTGCCGTTTCATAATATCGGCTAAATGATGACCACTGATGGACTTAGGTCAATGATTTCCACGACAAATATTAATCTTAGCATATCCCATAAACTTAAAAACCATGGTAACACCAACAGAACACGTGGGCAAACGCTCCCGGGGTGAGCAAATAATGTGAGTGTCACACGAGGGGGAGAACCAAGGGGATGGGGGACGAAAAATAAATAGGTACACAATCTCTGCCACACAAATACACACATTTGGACGATATAATGTGTTTGCGGTGTTACGCTATGTACGGAATCTAGTGGAGATGTTACTATTTAGTGAAAAGGTGTTACAAAAAAAATTTTAAATTACTTTTTCAGATTGTCAATGATGTGGATTTTATGTAGGAGATCTCGGGAGCATAAATAGGTACATGATAATTAAATCGTCCACATTCTGATGATCGATTTCAATGCAACTGAATCTGGGATGTTCTAGATGCTTTCGATGACTATTAACTAGAGCTTGTCTAGGACAGGGATGGTTGGAGAATTAAAGGGGAGGGTTGCCTAATAGTGGAATGATACAGATAAAAAATTAAATCATATCATTGTCAGTAATCGGTTGTTGATTATTAAATTACATTCTTAAATACTTAAGGTTTAGATCCCTATTCTATTCTGTGACCTAGGAAAGCTTGACCATATAAAATAAAACTCCCCATGTTGCTGAAAATCATTGGAACTAATTTTGTTTACACAGGCTATATATCTGTCTATAGAAGTGCCCCCAAAGCAGGATTTTTTATTTTTGGTTGGGCTTAGATTATCAAGTCCCTTTTAAAAGTATCAGGATCTAGTCCCGACTTATAAGAAGGTAGTTGTTGTTAGTATTATCTAGATCTTAATAAATTTAGTCTGTGGAATGTGGATGTTATAAGGCTTCAGAATATCTCTGGATATCTAAATTTAGTCTGTTTATCCCAAGTTACATAAACTCTAAGTGATTTCGTACAAAAAATACAGAGCTGTGAAAAAACAAGACTCCTATCGAACCAACGGAAGATCTTCGTCAAAAATTCAACTGTAAGAAGGCGACCAGGAAAATGTTCTTCAAAGTCATGTAAGCAAATAAACAACAAATCAGTCTGGCAGGCGACTGTAAAGTCCCAGCTTTGACTTCCCACCGACCCAACCTCACAATTTACATAGGAGGGCCCAAATCCGCTTGTTTGTTCTGTCCGTAGGTCCGGCACAGCCTGTCGAAACTGACGTAATTAACTTTACACTTTCAGTTAAGTGTGCTTTGACCTAACCTAGTTACTACACTGTGTAAATTAATTAAAATTGCCTTTTTTGGTACTGAACTGTGACGGGCTCACTCCCCGGCACATTGGACCGAGTTTCGGTACTATTAGTGTAACGTAGATGTTTTTATTTTTCAGAAAATCTCTGACTACCCCTTGAGGAACATAGTCGTGAGTATATGAGCTGTAATGACGAACAAAATTATAGTCTTTTTTTTTATGTTTTACCGCGGTCAATCTGTCTGTCTGTATCTTCTTTTCTCAAAATTTTTGATTTTAATTGTTTTTTTCCTTCGTGGAGTATGAGGCGATTACGGGGTACGTTTTCTTATTGTGGTATTTTTGTGGACAACCACTTGCTACGTCATTCCATCTTGAAACTTTCAATATGAAAGTGAGCCTAGTTACTGCTGTAGTTATAGCAAAGTTTATTTTATTTTAATCGTTTTGTATTTAAAAAAGCCGTGGTGGTTCAGTGGCGAGTAACCTTGCCTGCCGTGCAGGAGGCGATGGTTCGATCCCAGTCCAGGCCGATTCGTACCAGTAAGTTTTTCGGAGTTTATGTACGATTTGTAACACCACTGGCTTTTCGTTGAAGGAAAACATCGCGAGGAAACCTGCGTGCTTCAATTTCGAGGCATGTCTGTCCGTTACAAGTGGCGACGGGCTCACTCCCCGTCACACTGGCCAGAGTTTCGGTACTAGTGAAAAGTGGATGTTCTGTGGTTTCAGCATATCTCTTGACTACCTCTGGGAATATAGTCGTGAGCATATGCTTATTTATTAAAATATTATTATTATTGAATAAAGAGATTATGGTCGTGGATTTATGTATGATTTAATGATTTCTTCCGGTCACGGTAGTGGATAGAAATCTTGATTAAATACCAGCAATCTCGAATCTCGCCTCTCACCGATCCCAGCTACCCAATCCGCCGCGTAGCCCCAGTAACGTCCTATGCCGAGGTCCGTACCCCTCTGGGTGCCCCTAGGTTGCTTAAGTGCATTCATTTGGCTCGGTAGACCCTTCGTGGTCCCTCCAATAGTCCGCAGTAAAAAGAAGTGACTGCTCCCTGAGCAACGTCATTTAAAAAAAATATCGAATCTCTTTCTAACTTTGAGTATTAAACAAACTTTCCAACCTTGTATTAAAAGAAAACCTTGCAAATAATGACAAAGCAAAATGAGACGTCCACTAACGTGACAAGACGTGAATTAACGTACAATGTAGGCGGAGGTGCGGCAGTGCTAAACAGAAGTTATGGTGTTAAGTAATGGCATGCGTTATGTTCTATATGGGGAGTTAAGGTGTTGTTACACTATACTGAGTTGTCAAGTTATAGCAGAGGCGACAAATTGTGATGAATTTACACGTAATACGTTGTAGAAATAAATTTTTGAATTTGGGGGAATGTCAACAATATTAACAGTCAACAGTGTTTTAGCAATGTTTCTGAGCAGTTTGAAGGCAATAGGCCTCTGAGTTTATGGTAGTGGAGTGGAGTTTACAGTATTTTTAGCAGTCTCAGATCTGGGTCCAAATACTGTTCCATTTTTGAATCCTCTAAAGGGCACAATTTTTGAGAGTTACGCGGTTATTAATTAAGCTAAAGTTAATCATTTTAACGGGTTCTTACCGAGTTTTTATTGTTTTTGGAGTTCCCGATATTTCAGCAGTGTTGCAACTGCCATGATCACGGGATGACTCTAAAGGGGTTTGTAAATTTCTATACGGGGGCTGGCATAGACCCGGTTTTTCTTTTCTAAATCGCGTTTCGCAATGAGATCTAGATATTTGGATTGGCGACATATATACAAACAGAAAATGACATTTAAAATTATGTCCTGAAGTGTCACGTTACGGAGATAATCTACACTAATATTATAAAGAGGAAAGATTTGTACCTATTTTTGTATGTTTGTATGTTTGTAATGAATAGGCTCAAAAAGTACTGGGCCGATTTAAAAAATTCTTTCACCAATAGAATGCTACATTCTTCCAATTTGACATAGGCTACATTTCATTTTGAAAAAAATTAGGGATCCTTGGTAAAATAGACAATTGTCTACCCCGTGCGAAGCCGGGACGGGCTGCTAGTTGGACATAAAGATGACTCTGGAGTCATTTTGCAATCTTATTATCTCAATGAAAAACGAATCAAGACTATGTTGGAAGTTTCCAAACCCCTTTGAAATAAGATTCAATCCCATTCACATCAAGGCCATTTAGACCATTCTCCGAAATTCCGCCTACGCCTCTACCATCAAAAGCACGACCATCCTTACTTCTGTCATCCCCTTTATACTATACGTCGTACGTTACGTACTATATGGTTAAGGGCGTATACGCCTTTGTGTGACGCTTTATGCCGTCGTAAAGCGAGTTGTCTGCTGGCTCACATATCATGCCCACCTTAGCAATGAGATATATAGCACCGTAAATGCTTTTTATTTTAGCTGCGAGCTGAGACCAACGTTTTTTAGAATTATAAAGGTCTTTTAGGGGCTGATAAGTTTAAGTGTCTTTCAGACTGATTCCTTTCAGTTTAAGTTATCAATTGGAATGTATTCCCACGTATTGTGTTTGAGAACATTTGTACTAAATAGATCTTGTTTGAGTTTTACAGGTAGTCGGTAACGACGCTAAATGCTAGCAATATGGTGTCTTTAGGACGAAGATTCGGTACCGTGTGGGTATTTGACGAGATTTCTAGTTAGGATAAGTTTATCAATCAGTCTGGTTTTGGGTTTTCATATTAATCAATCAATCAGTCAAATCAGCCCACATCTACACACTGCTGAGAATAGGCCTCCTTTTTATTGCGCCACTCCTCACGGTCCTGTGCCAATTCATGTCCGGCCCGCAACCCTTACAATGTCGTCTGACCAACGCATCGGAGGTCTACCCACGGATCACCTTCCTTCTCTTGGCCACCATTCCGATACTGCCTTGGTCCATTCCCATTGGTCCATTTCATATAGGTACCTATTATTACCAACCGTGAACTTACCGTCAATTTTATAAAAAGAAATTGCGCGTACATATTTTCCTTCTACTCTATTTTACCTTATTATTTGTGTCAGATTCCCAAGCTACTACTAAATAGAAGGGGACTACTAATTTATTATCTATCAACTGCTCCTTACCCTAAAAAACTACGCGGGATTCCTTCCACGTATCCCCAATGTTTACATTTACGAATCTACTTTCCATTTTCAGTTTCGCTTTTGGCTCCCGTACCGTTCCTTTGCCAGGACATTCCCGTATAAACAAATCGGTAGGCCAATGTCTTCAAAACTTTCACTTCTTGGCCTCAAGCCAACTGCCTTGCCAAATCGGCGGTGACTGTGGGCAACACAGAATAAAAATATATTTATATGGTATTTGAAATGGCTTTTGGCTCGATCGGATTACGATTATTTTTCCTTTAGCAGTTTCCAAGTGCATTCTAGGGATTGTGAGATGGAAAGGGTACATTGGCTTTTGAAATTCCAATACGGGGAGGTGTTTACTCTCGATCTGCTATCAATCATTTGTGAAAAGGATCAGAAAACCAAGCCATTTGCTTTAATTCGGACTAGAATTGTTGCTGAAGGATCCTTTTTATAAGAAGGATAAAGTAGTCAAAACACCAGACAGAAATTCTGTACGACTAGTGACACGTGGACTACTCCCTCGGGGAACATAAACGTGAGCATATGCAAAGTTATGAAAAATTAGTGTCATGTTATTGTTATTAATGATTTTTAGCAGGGCAGAGCATACAGGGTCCTTCTGACAGTTTTTTAAGGGGATGACCAGACCATCAAACTGAACAACTTTCTCTATGTCACCAACGATGAAATTGCGAAAAATCAGCTGTTAAATACTAAACTGCAAACCTACTCGAGCCATATGTATGAGACAGCTGTTTTTTTTTTCGCGATTTTAATGTTGGTCCCCTATAGAAAGTTGTTTAGTTGGTCTGATCATGCTCTTAAAAAAGGTGTCAGCATATTAAGTTGGACCCTGTTTGTTACATAATAACTACTGGGTCCATCTTAATATGCTGACGGGTTTTTAAGAGGATGATCAGACCGTCAACCTGAACGATTTTCTCTATGTGAAAAATAATATCAGCTGTTCCATACATAACTGCAATCCTACTCCACCCAAATGCATGGGACAGCGATTTCGATGTTTGTCCCATAGACAAAGTTGTAATATTGAGTATTTACCCTGTAGGTATATCATGTTAAGAATATGAGCTAGGTAGTAAAATCTAGCTTTCTAAAATACAATCGCAGTATTCGTAACATTAAATCATAGTCACTAAACATACCTACAGAATCGAATCGCATTCAAACCCATGTCCTATTAACCAAGACAATGCTTTCCTTTGTTATTGACAGGTACACAAAGACTGTGCTAGTTGCAATCTCAGCTAAACGCATATATCTTAATATCGAGTTAAAACGTACAGGGATCAAAGTTCAAACCGTGGCCAACTAATCTCACGTGTCTGGAGGGAGAAAATCCTCACGTATACCGAGTATATCTTTATCTGACACTAGAAACCGTTATATGGTATCCTTAACTAAAGTTGTGGGCGATGCTAGTACATTATGGGAGATACATGTGGATGAAGACTAAGCAATGGTAGCGGAAGATTATACTAGGTATCCTTATTGATAATAATCATAAGCTTAAGAATATGATCACGGCGTAAGTGACAGCCTAGAAAATACTGAAACGGAAAACTTAGACCATCAAACGGAAGAACTTTCACCATGGAGCCTACCTCAGGAAACGCAAAAAAAAATCGATGTTACTATGACTGATATTTCTGCATTGGGACAAACCTGATATCAATGATTTGATTTCATAAGATGTTTATTATTTACAGTTATTTTAGATATATTTTAGATATAGATAGTTACTTAAAGTTGATTCTAAGTTTAGCAAAGAATTTACAGGTCCGACGAGTGACGTCACCTGACGGGATCTGGGACATTTGCGCGAAAGACACTTGCGCGAAGGACATTTGCGCGAAGGACATTTGCGCGAAAAACTTTTGCGCGAATGGACATTTGAGCGAAAGACTTTTGCGCGAATGGACATTAGCGCGAATGGACATTAGCGCGAATGGACATTTGCGCGAACGGGACATTAGCGCGAATGGACATTAGCGCGAATGGACTTTTGCGCGAACGGGACATTAGCGCGAATGGACATTTGCGCGAACTGGACATTTGCGCGAACGGGACATTTGCGCGAACGGGACATTTGCGCGAACGGGACATTTGCGCGAACGAGACATTTGCGCGAATGGGACATTTGCGCGAAAAACGCCCTAGAGCCTAAACGGCTTGATGGATTTTGACGTGTGAGGTGTCGTTGGATTCGTAAAAATTGTGAGAATGACATAGGGTATATTATTTTTATATGGCGTCTACCAATCTAAAAAGAGAGTGAGAATAAACAACTTTTTTTGTAAAAAATTACAAAATGGGTATTATACGAAAACTAGTGACGAGCAGATTTCAAATACATATACAATGTGTTAATGAATAAGCGCAAAACCTCATACACCCCAACTGATTTATAACAAAATAATTAGATTGAAACAATAATTTTATAAATTTGATACTTAAAATTAAAAGTTATTCGCATTATAACTTTTCAGGCAAAAATGAGTTGTTATCATTTCAGCTAAGAATGAAAGCTCTAGCGTGCTTGTGGATACATTTTAAGAATCTTGTGTTCTTAAAATGTATCCACAATTCCACGATTTTGCGCTTATTCATTAACACATTGTATATGTATTTGAAATCTGCTCGTCACTAGTTTTCGTATAATACCCATTTTGTAATTTTTTACAAAGAAAAGTTGTTTATTCTCACTCAGTTTTTAGGTTCTTAGACGCCATAGTAAAATAATATACCCTATCTTATTCCCACAATTTTTACGAATCCAACGACACCTCACACGTCAAAATCCATCAAGCCGTTTAGGCTCTAGGGCGTTTTTCGCGCAAATGTCCCATTCGCGCAAATGTCCGTTCGCGCAAATGTCCCGTTCGCGCAAATGTCTCGTTCGCGCAAATGTCCCGTTCGCGCAAATGTCCATTCGCGCTAATGTCCCGTTCGCGCAAATGTCCATTCGCGCTAATGTCCCGTTCGCGCAAATGTCCATTCGCTCAAGTGTCCTTCGCTCAATTTTTTTTCGCGCAAGTGTCATTTCGCGCAAATGTCTTTGCGCGCAAATTTTTTTCGCGCAAATGTCCTTCGCTCAAATGTCTTTCGCGCAAAGGGATTCGCTCAAATGTCCTGATACCCACCTGACGGACGACGTTATTTGATCAAAAATATCTGTAATCCTTAATTCTAACTCTGACACAGAAAATATTGTTATATTATTATCTCGAAATGGTTTTCGTTCAGCCATCCAGAAAAAAAATTTCCATCCCGAATTGTACATCGTACATACATACGACTATAGTCCCTTTCGAGGTGTTCAGAAGCTTTACTATAATTATCTTATCAAGCGTGAACTTGTAGCGATGCTCAATATCAGCATATTTTAATGTTTCAGGATGGAATGTATCATGTGGTGATAATGCAGCTTAGCCTTTCGCCCACAAAAAGACTGCATAAGAAACCATACCTCTTGGTCGCCTTGTACGACACCCACGAGAATAAATGGGTTACTGACGTGATGTATATTATACTAATTAACAATTAAGAATATTAATTAGAAATTAAGAATAACAATTAATAACAATTAATTCTTCAAGATCCTTATTATAGAACAGAAATGGTACTGGCTTTTAGTTAAGCAACGTGCATTGCAGTCGTAATGTCTGTACCTGAATGAGATTGACATCTCTGTGTTTTGTGCTGGTAGCATAGCAAGCGTAGTTTAGTACCTAGCTTAGTGCAAAAGACAGTAACTAAGCTATGCATAAGATTGTACTTATGAGAACCTACACCTTGGACTAAATCTTTGACTTTGTATTATACTTAAAATAAGATTAAAAGTGAGTTTTGGTTCATCCGGCTCTTGGTACTCTGGCTACCCAGAAACGGTTTAAATAAGATTTTTTTTCAAAATGTTTTGTTATACAGTTTCTGGCCGCATCTTTTCTAGAATGTACACATTCTGACACGGATGTAGAGTCAAAATTATTAATTAATATTTTTTTTTAATTTTTATTTAATTATAGAATCCAAATAACTTTGATTGAAATCAAAGCGAGCGCTCGGCCTGCGGCTCGCTTGTCGGCAGAGTGACCCCGGAGACCAGGTCCACCAGGTTCCAGGGGGCTGCTTCGGAGCTTCGCTCCTATGCGTAGCTCGGCCAACGGCCTCTTCAATTTGTGTTTACTATTTACTGTTAAAAATATAATGTTATTGAGCAGTAGTTTCTAGTTTAGAATAAACCACCTCATTCAACTATCAAGAGAGTCGAGTGAGGCAACTAAAGGGTAAATTAAACTATGGTTCACTTACTTGAGTAGTATTTTCTGCTGATTCAAAAAAGAAATGGAGATGTGATTTTATATTAGTTTGGCTAATATAATTTTTCTTGTCTTTAAAAATGTTATTGGTCACTGACATGTAATAGCCATAAAGTACTGTTTTAAATCAAATTTAACATTGATTCATTATTGGGAGGGATTCGAACCAGCTTGAATCCCATGTTTGCTTTCGTCCAATTGCACTACCAACACTCTGACGACACGATACCTTCCGATTTTAACATATTTATTTGATGACCAAGCTAATTTGGTTCTTCAACCCGACCATCAGTATGTACCGTTAGTTTACAAGCATTATTACGTACGTGATACAAAGGCCATCTTTCCACAAGGCAGTGTTATCGCGAGCTTACTTCGTGTTATTGAGGATTACATTATAATCAGATACGACGGCTTAGAACGGATCATGTTTCTTTAGCCCGCCACGAGGTGGTGACGTTATTTGGTTTGGGTACAATAATCTCTTGATTAAAACCAAATTGCTTTCTGCATGAGACTAGAGGTTAACAACTTATTATGTTAAGGCAGTGGATGTTGTTGAAGTATAATTTACATGCTGGAATATTGAAAGTTTACTGAATATGGTCTTCAATGTAATACGATGCACATAGTTGTAGCGAAATTTGTGTTCACCCCGAAAGAGATTATTGTCATGAGTTTTTTATGTAAAAGTTTAGTTCTAATAATAGTTTTCATGCATAAGGTACATCGTTAGATCCAATACACAAAAATTTAAGATATCTAAAACAGATTTCCGCTCAGTTAATTAGATAAACCGTCAGTTGCAGAAACGCTCATTAGAGTTAATCCTCCATTTTATCTCTTGCTAGATTTTACTGCGTCAACAAGACAAAAAGTGACAGCAAGAGATTTAATGGAGTATTAACTTTAATGAGCGTTTCTGCAACTGAGTGTATTTCTTTCAAAATGATCATAACATTAAAACCTCTGAAAATGATATCTAAGATAATTCTATGCAATCAGAACATTTGTTTTGCTCGTTCAACGTTTTATACGATAATAATCGTTTCAATTTCAAACGCGTGCGTTTTATAGGGGAGTTTATAATAATACCTACAGTACCAGAGAGCAGCAACTAGGCGATATAATTTTACTGGCTGTACCGAACTCAAAAGCTGTAAAAATATGTTTGTGTTGCATAGAAACGACACGTTTTGAACATTACGGTTATTGTAAATGTAAAGTGTTTCAAACGTTTTGTTCTACTGTAATTTCATGTGGGTCCCTGAACTTTTTACTGTCTCGGAAAATATTAAAATTTTATGTTTCTCAAGAAAAATGTGAATAATGTATAGTTTCTTTTCGATTTCAGTGGCCACTGAACTGAGGTTTTAGATAAAATTTTACGCGAGATAAGGTGTTCAGCTTTGTGTAAGTTTGATTTGAGCTTTGAAAGGTGAATTTAGTTTTTTTTTAATCCTTTAGATACCTTTTTTCTTTTATATTAAAAAAAAAAGGTCATGCACTATACTCTCGCGAGAACCGAGAATTCTCGGCGAGATCTTCCATGGAAAATTACTACGGCTCACGACGCTGCGAGAACAAGGAAGACCCACGCTGTCCTTCTCGGCCTTTCTCTTCTGTTCTCGGCGAGGATGTTGTGCAGGTTTTAGGCCAAAGATCTGATTTAATAGTTTTACTCTTACAATTTACTCCACCTTCACTAATTCGCTGATGTGCCCAGTGTATGATTTATATGAGACTGATGATGATGATTTCAAAGGTACCTGAAAGGAAATGTTTATGGTGACTCGACCCAATTATATGGAACACCAGTTTTGTTTTCCTTTTTACATATGTATTGTAGATGTTCTATTAAAGTAGATCAACCTATTCTTCAATGTGCATACCTTGAACGATATAATATAATATTTTTTATCATCACAAGGTTTTTATATGAGACGTATGTGTAGTCCTAAAACAAATTTCTTTGGTTACAAGGCAGAAGTAATAAGCAATAAGGACATCCATAAATGTAAGTTTTATTTACGTATTATTGCTCGTAAATGCGTAACAAAGCGTCGTCAAAGCATGTAATATTATTTATGCAGTCAAATACATTTTATGACTTTATCCTACAAGTGGTAATGACATAAAATGTTTGTAACTGCCTTCTTTGAGGTTCTCTGAAATGTTTTGGTGTCGTGATCAAGTAAAAATGTATCGTCATGTGTGTATTATCGAAGGTATTAGTTAAGAAAGTGTCTCAATATAATTAGACCTATATATCATAAAGTAATTCAGACAATGTAGTAAATTAATTTGATCATGTGTATAAGAAAAGGTGTAATAATGTACAAGGGACATAATGTTGTATTTTAAATTGCAAAAATTGATAACAAAAGTCGAGTTAAGATTCTTCATCTATTTAGATGACTTCTTTATGTTACCAGATTTTAAAGTGCTTTACAACAGTGATTGTCGCTGAAACCTCAAAGTTTCAGTTACAGGAAACCATTAAAAACATCCTCCCATTTATAATTCTCGTCCATGTTTGGGCGACGTGAGTTAAGGAGTTTACGACAACGCATCCATTCAGTTTAGGGCCGTCCGTATAAAATTATCGCGCCCTTTGTTCACCGCAATGGGTATGACATATGAACACATAAAGCCGCAGAAAATAACAATGACATACGAAATTAACGTGACGTTTTAAAAAACACCGTAACCGCTGAGCTAAAAAAATTGCTGGATCATTTAACAACATCATTAATGGAGACCTAATTTAATTAAGGGAGGTAAAATTGCTCCAATTGTTATACACAAATTTTCGCATTTAACAATATAGAAATTCGCTTATAAATGCATACTTGACTTAAATAATTCCTTTTCCTTCCTATAAGTAGCTAAAAATAATTTTCGAAATACGATTTGTTCCAAAATTATCATTAAAGCTTGCATTATTAATAATTTTTAGAATAAAACCCGTAGAAATTTCGAGGTAAAAATAAAACAGCATGATGTATTTTTATGATTCTCATGACAAATATATTCCCCGAGAAGGTGAGAGATATTCTAGATACACAGATAAACTCACGACTATAAAGCCCTTTCAGTTTAGTAAGAATCATTGCTGCAACTACCAACTGTTTTGTAGGCCGTTTATAGCAAAGCTCACAAATATTCGGAATATACCATATTTAGAATATCCTCTATCAAATCCAAACTCTGTCAAAAAACAACAAGCAGAGAGCCCAACAGGACATAATAAACGCCACGAAATTGAAGCTTCCATTTGTCAGTAAGTATAGCTCCCCGCTTTGAATTCACACACATTCCCGCCTACAGATCCCCTAGGTCGTAACCTTATTATAATATTAAATTCATTCATCGTCACTCATACTGGAACGAAATTGCTGATGGCAAGCTTCTGTTTTCGATCAAATTATACACCACGCTTTCACATTAACAAGAAGAATTGGACTAAAAATTAGCATCTATTTGTGAAGCACATTTTCTTATTCATTTAATCTCATAGTTACCTTCTACAGTTATTGTTTAATATTTGGCAGGAAAATAGAGGTGAGATTCAGAAATACTGTAGTATTTTAATAGTGTATTACCATCGTGTCGAAAGCAAAAGCTTTTGCTAGGTATTCGACTGTAATAGTATCATTAACATTTTAATCTATTTTTACGTAGCTCCAGGGTGTAACTAAACCATAGTACTATTTAAAAGGGTGGTGTAGATTATCAAACTGAACAACTTTCGCTATGGAGCCAACATCGAGTAAAAATAAATAAAATTCTGCTATTTAAATATTGTTATCGTTGTCAGTTTAAATGTTACTAGGGTGTTTTGTTACACCTTGTATACGACGACGATTTTCTCATAATAAATTGGTGTTCTTCTATGAAGTTATTCTAATCGTATTGTGTGATAAATACAAGAAAGCACTTCATATATTATTTTCAAATACAGAAGTTAGACTACGCTAAAAAGGTCACTATAATAATATTTTTCGCAAAAGATATTATGACTTCAAATCATTAACATCAAAGGAAAAATTCAACTCAATTACATCACCTCCTCACTCTCTAAATAATATCGTAAAATGTGTAAGTAAGTGAGTAAAAGGATCGTCGGTACTCCAAGAGAGCTGCCTCGGAGTCGCTATGGTAATGAAGTTGTGATTCCTGTCCCGTCTCCCTTCCCAGTACAAAACACTACTTATCTCGACTACCATCTAAATGTAAGGCCCTTGTTCCTCTTAGCGATTACGAACGCCTCCGGACAAGCGATTGTTTACTGTGATAACAGCCAACGGACTTGTTTTAAACTAATAAATGTTTAATCTGCTAAACTCAGACACGTAGCAAAGTTCTATTTCAATTTCCAAGTTGCTATATAAATTTCATCCAGATCTATTAAACGTTAAACAAAACTAAAAGTTATATTGAACTTGATAAGCATTTGTGTTGATTATTAACATTTGGAATTAATTTAATCTGAGTACATTGTGTTGTGATAGTTAATTTGGAGACTCTTTAGTGGTAAAAGATTTTTTAGTTTTATAATACGTTTTAGTATGTCTACAACCGACAATCTAATCTTTCTAGTTCCTAAAAAATATAGTTAAATATAAAAATTAATGTTTATCTCTCTGTCTGCTCGTTTGCTTTTTTATTTGTCCCTTATGCGTCTCGTGTGCGAGAGCGCGAGAAGGTTTCAGAACGAAAAAAACACGCATTACTACCAGGAAGTTGTAATAGGTATTGATTACTGCGCATATCCGGAACAGCTAGTATTTAATAAAGGTCATAAAGATCCATAAAGTAGTTCTATATCCAAAAAGTTTTATCAAAAAGGACTGAAAACTAAAATACGATACCCATCTATACTGAGTATTTTACAAATTCTCTCATTTTCTTCCCTTCGACTGGTTTTTAGAAAGTCGTAGCAATTCCGAGCCCGAGTGCTATCTTACTTGACTTTATCAAAAATTCTTATAACATTTTCAAAGGGTAGTCGATAAACTATTCCGAAATGTGATCGTCCAAATTTTGCGAGATCGTATCTCCGTTTCATTGGGACTGGAAGAACTTTTGAAACCATTGCTTTAGTTTTTCGTTTGTTACGAGTAGCAGATTTACTTTTGAATATGAAATTGAAATTTGAAGACACGTATACATATAAGTATTGGTCGGCGAGTTTATTTATTATAATATTTGCGGTTTGTGCTTATGCTCATAGCCACAGCGCAATGTCATTTCGATTATATCAAGGCAAAACTTTCCAAATACATTATAAAAGCCTTATATATTTCACACCTAGTCAATGTTAAGTTACGTGTAAAATATTCTAACTCAACAATACCTATTTATTTAGTAACAGTAACTATCTAGAGATCTCTCTTGTCTCCTTTAGATTTGAATTTTAGGATGCCTCAGTCGCAAATTGAAACCATTCACAATACGTCACGATTCTAGGTTTACAGGTTTGAGCTGGGGTACCTATAATGAGTTTGCTGAATGGAGATGAAGTTTATTGTGTATGGACTCAGGTACAAGCGTTTGCATTGATGTAGATATCCAGGTATCTAGGACCTATGCAGGTATCTACACTAAGCAAAGAACTATAAACTAAATGAATCGTGTCCAATAGTTTCAAATTTAGTCAATTTTGCATTTATTTCAAAATAAAATTTTAAATTTAAATTATCAATAAATACATAATTTAAAGTTATTCGCATTTTAAGTTTTCAGACAAAAATGATTTGTTATCATTTCCGCAATAAATTAAAGCGCTAACGTGCTCAATGATACATTTTAAGAATCTTGTTTTGGTAGTGTAGGGTGAGTGTGCCCATGCGGTGGGTTGAGATCGAGTTCAGTAAATTTTAAATTTCACAAACAAATTATTTAATATTTTGTAAAAATTACCTATGTTGAAAACATGATAATTCGATTCTGCTCTCGATTTTAAACAAACTACTTTCTAGTTTTGCGTTAATTCATTAACACGTATAAATATAAATTTAATTTCAAACAATTACTAAATATTCATTTATGTTTTGTTCTCAATATAATTTAATTTACACTTTAGAAACCTAAAAGTCACGATTTCTACTAAATTTATAAATAAAGTCTGTGATTAAGTTCTTTCTAAGTTAATTTAAGTTCTAGTTCTATTTTATGTTATAGTTATTCAAGTTGACGTTACTCTGTAATGTTGAGTGATGTTGAGTTGAGTTATTTTCAATTAATTGTAATTTTGATATTTAATAACCACCTATAATTATTAACTTTAATTGTCTATACAGGATGTAAGGAAAATAATCATTAACCTTTAAACTTACTCTACCCATATTCCATACTAAACTGCAATACCCACTCGACTCAAACGTATAAACAAAAAAAAATGTTCGCTCGTTATAATAAAAACAAAAAATATCTTTCATAAAAAGTCTTTTCAATCTTTCAAAAAAGTATTTTTTTTAATTAGGACGGCAAAAGTAGGTGTTGTCGAAACAATAAATATATAATTTATTTTCGATATTCCATTGTATATCAACTCTGATAGGCCGACAGCGTTAGAGTTTCGTTTATTGATATCAAATTAAACAGCAACACAAATAATCACTTCAAAAAAATAGCCTAAAAATCTCATTTAACTTTGATGATGTTACACGAATCGTGATACGGTTTCAGCGGCGATATCAAACAAACAAAGATACGGACGAAATATAATGTTTTCGAGTGTACTCGAATTACTGGCTTCCCTGTTAGCGCTTTCATCAAATAAACGGTGCTCTAGACCAGATAGATATAAAAATCTTTTTAGATTGCTCACTGGGGTCCAACCAGGACAAGCCAGGAAAATCAATTAATTTCAAATTTAAACACATGGCATAAAAAAAATTAATTAATAATAATTAAAATAAAAAAAAATATCTTCAAGATTAAACAATACATATTTTCTTGAAATCAGGTGGAAACCGATTTTTTTCCTGACTGGTAGGTCCCCAAGTCATAAATTTAAAAAAATACAATTTATATCCATCTGGTCTGCACCACCCTGTATAAGGTAAATGATTTCTTTTGAAGCTCCAGTTTATTCGTTTTCGGTTAAACTTTGCCTGTTAAATAAACCTTTTGTTATTTGGGTTTTGAATGTCTGATATCCTTTTCGTTGAGATAAACAAGGTAACTGAATATTCAAATTGTTCGCGTTTGTACACTTCCAGTTACTCAATTTTACTTGTGAAGTTTTGAATTTGGGGCAAAGATAATAGTTTTCGTTGAAACTTTAATTTAAATATTCATTGCTTCTTAGAAAGTAGAACAAAGATCTTAAAGAATTGAAAGAGCAATAGTTAGAATACAAAGGACATCATCGGATTTGGTCCAAAATGTGAAAACGCCGGCCAAAAAAAAGCGATATTCTGTTAGGACTTGCCCGTCTAAACATTTATTATTATGGCACCAAAGCTGTAGGTTCATTGTCCTTGGTTTTATTTGGGTTCGAAACCCTGCGTTTTCATACCTTTTTGATGAAATTAGCTAATGCTATATTCTGTCAGAACTAGTCCGTCTCAGCATTTTTTAGTAATGACACCAAAGCTCTAGGGCCATTTTCATTTGATTAAGGTTTGAAAAATCTGCCTTTTCATACATTTTTGATGAAATAAAACTTACAGCTACAGCTTTCGTGCCATAACAAATAAATGTTTAGACGGACAAGTTCCATCCGAATATAGCGTTAGTTTTTGTTGGCCGGCTTCACTTTTGGACCAAAAATTTATGAAACGTCGACGATGTCTTTTTCTAGACGCAGTGTCTTATCGAATGCGTCACAACAAAAATCTTTAATAATAAAAATTTAGAAAAACGCTCATAGGAGTTTTAAATTATTTTGTTTAGTTTGTATTATTGCATCGAAGCGTATTAGTACAATTCTTTACATGTCAATGCATGTCGAGTCGAATCTACAAGACTTGAACTAATTGTAAGTCCAGTCGGAGCATTGCACTGAGACACAATCACCATTAAGTTAAAGGCTAATTAAACCCCTGAAACTTCCTTGTCCCCCGACGCGGCGGCGCTAACTCCATACGGTGGTGTCAATCATAAGCGATAGCGGTTCTGCTAGCAAGTAATAATAACAAATTGAGAAGTTATATAATATGTATACAGCGTTCATCGTAATTATACTAATAACAACTGCAGTATACAATAATAACTGCCTTATCAAGAGTATGATTCATGACATGGTTCAAGCTTAGCATTTTTAGGCTGTCTGTCCTCTGAAGCGGAGTGAGGCTGAATAGCGGAGAAACGAAGAAACATTAACCAATAGGATTGCATAAAATCTCTGAGCGGAGATTTTATGCAATTAAATTGGTATATTCCTTCGTTTCTCCGCTCGACTCAGGGTTTTAAGATTTTAATTAGGTAGTTACCTATTGACTCAAAATGCTTTTAAATGAATTGCTAAGTGCATGACAAAATTACTATAGTTATAAAATAAAATCACTCTGGCATTAAAAACATTACCAATTACAAAAATAATCCTTTTAAAGAAAATAAGTAATCTTGTTCTCGTCAATTTAAGTACGGGTGAAAAGTCTATTAGAAAATGAAAGGACCTTAACTTTAAAGTACCTATTCAATATAAAAGCATACACTAACTTTATTATGATTTCGTCTAATTTAAATGAAAACAAAACTTTTGTTATCAAACTACTAAATTTTGCTAAAGGTTTAACGGCTGAATTAATTCAAGTGTTGTTGTTAGGCTTTAATAACCTCGTTTAAGTGGGGTTTTGAGTAGAAAATCAATGAAAAACGGAGCGGGTTGTACTTGAAAATGTTGTTAAAATATAAAATCAAGTTAATGAAATGAAAAGAATACATAAACTCACGACCGTAATCCCTTTCGGGGTGGTCAGAAACATTGCTACAACTATCAACTTTTAGTTTAAGAATGTAGTTGTAGCAATGCTCATATTTAGCAATTTAAGCTTCAGGGTGGAATGACGTGTCAAGTGGTCAGAGGTGGCTAGGCTATAGCCTACATAAACACTGCACACGAAACCTTTAATCCCTTAGTCGCCTCGTACGACTATTAAAAAAGAATTGTTAAAAAAAATTAAAACGCTCTAATCTATTTGACTATACCAAACACAGCAGCTTAAACGTTCTTGCAGGCAAATTGATTCTGTTCTCGTCAATTTTGGAAACGTCTAACGTTACAATCACACGGTAGGAGCTTGTTGCTTGTTATTTTGGATTTCGAAACTTGTTAATGTACTCGCTAGCGTTACCGGCAGGAGAGCCGCGGAACTTACCAAAGTGTATTGAAGTTCTTATGAAGAATTAAGTAGCATGTACACGCCTTATGCTTACCTGTAACAAAGTAGGAATAAAAAATTAATGTTGAACAAACTACAACGTGTTAATGAATATGCGCAAAACCTCATACACCCCAACTGATTTATAACAAAATAATTCGATTGAAACAATAATTTCATTATTTTGGTAGTTAAAATTTAAAGTTAAGTTTTCAGTCAAAAATGAATTGTTATCATTTCAGCAATGAATGAAAGCGCTAACGTGCTCATGGATATATTTTAAGAATCTTGTTTTGGTAGTAATTAGGGTGAGTGTGCCCATGCCCACCGTTGAGATCGACTTCAGTAAATTTAAAATTTTACAGATTATTATAAAATTAAAAATAAATTACCATTGTTGAAAACATGATAATTCGATTCTGCTCTCGATTCTAAACAAACCACTTTCTAGTTTTGGGTTAATTCATTAACACGTTGTATAAAGTTACATTCAGTTGAGTTTTAAACATGTGTTGCGTTAATTATGCGAACATTTAGGCAATGAGAACAAGTAAAAAATTGCTTTCGACAAATATCGATGAATTTCTTGAGCTTAATAGAAGACGGGTATAAAGAGAATATGGCAAGAATCAAAGTAAGAATAAGAGCAGTAAGTCCAATGCGGCTAATGAATCTGATAGCCATGGCATTCTATCAGATTTGCATGAGCCAATGATTACCTCAAAAAGGCAAAGGAACTTCGTCTATTTGTGTACGAATCGTAATTCGTAGAGGAAATGAGCTTTAGACACAAAAATCTGGGATGAAAGACAGCGAAGTATCAGCCTTCTTATTATGAGACATGGTACCTTTCGCTATCTTATTTCAATTTGAACGCTCCATTGATTGCAGATGCCGGGAGCGCTCTTCGTTTGCAGTTACCAAGAGAAAGGGAGATAAACAGATGGGTAAGAACACAGGTGTGACCGGGACAGATATCTATTTTTCTATGGTAAGACGAAAATATCGAAAAAAGTTATCGCATCAAAGTCTCGGCGCTCGCAAAGGTCTCATTAAAAGTGCTTTGTGAAAGAATTCGCTCCAATTTATAAGGCAGTCGGCGGTAGATTGGTCGGAAAGTAAATAACGGCATTCTCTATTGTTTCAAACGAGCTCCTCTTGTTATGAACCGTGTTGTTGCTAATGTGGCTGTGACGTCACAATAGGAAGAGGTAATGACATCGTCTATGTAAGTGACACGTGATTTTTGTTGGTATTAAGGCTGCTCTTACAGCTGATTCTGTTCTTATTTATGAATTTTGTGTTTCTTCTTTTATGATGTATGGGAACCATTCAAACCTTTTATACACGTGTGACTACGTGCGTTTCTATGCTAACCGCATTAGTACAGTCAAAGACGACACCAGGTTTATTAATTCAAGAAGTGTAAATAAAATTTCTTTGTCGACAGTACAACTGCTGGGTTGATAAAGCATTTAAATGGAAACTTGCTTGTGAAACGCTTTCAGGGACTAAACCAAAATTCAAATCGATACACACTGTTAAAACATATCTTTTGAATCACAAACGCAATTTTGAAAAATTTCCCTTTGAAATGATCTCTAGAATCTAGAGTTGAACGATTTTTAAGCTGAAAATTCTTCAAAGAAATGTTAACAAAAATGTACCTAGGAAGTTCGATTTCCACATTCTCCTTTCAAACGAAACCTCTAACTTCCCGAGTTCCTGTCATCTGTCAATGGCAGCGCCGGATTTACTTTTAAAACATGTCATTATTTTTTTATTACGGCGTGCGAGCAAAAATGTACTTATTTCGCGCTCCGTTGGACTGAAAATGTGACATCAGCGAGTGTGAAGGCACATCTCGTAGTATATAAATATAGCATGGTACAGGATGTACCAGTAATTGTGGTCTGAGGCAAGTAGGGATGATCTTACTCAGTGGTCTCTGAACTTTTAGCCGAAGGGCCACATTGATTCGTCCACGAAGTCCCAAGGGCAAAAACTAAGCTGGCTCATCATATCTATATACTTTAATTTTAAAGTACGCGAACATCACTGACTACCTTCTTCACTATGGGGGCCAGATTGGTGTCACTCGCGGCCCGGTGGACTTATCTTTAAGGATAACTTGATAGCCTTGGAATTAAGCTTTTCTGCGAAACAGTCTCGACTCAGAAAAGGGGCGAAATATTTTGGTATCTGTGTATGGATATGCTCACAATTATACTCCCCGAGGGGTTAGACCAAGGCAGATGAATGATAGGCGTAGACAGGCAGTCTTCTTCTGTCAAGACGATGTTATGTCATTGAGTTTGACTATCATAGTGATTTACCAATCAACATTAAGCTCTTGCGTCTGTCCTATACGAGGTTCATTATGGAAAGTGTGACATGGAGACACTATCACGTAAGTGGATACGCCTCAAAATCGAACTTGTAGTAACGACGTGTCCCTTCACCGATAAGAGCAATATTACCAATTGTAAATAGGATTCTTAAAATTTATTGCTACGAGTCTAATCCATACTTGGGATTGAATCCCGCCCTCTGCAAACAAGAGTAAACCACTAGACCTCCACTGTACTACAAATGTCGGTGTGATATTATAATATGTAAATGTATTGTATAATAAATACAAACTTCATAAAAACCAAAAAGAAACTGCGAAAGGTTTATCAATGCGGTTACTCACTCGAACACAAATCGTTTATTAAAATTACTACTATTCCCTGTGACCATGTTTGCTATAGTTCAATTTCTCCAATACACCCTTTGTACTCTAGTATATTGCGAAATTTACGAGGTGATGCTACACTCAATATCTCCACCTCTTCAGTTTACGGTCACTGATTTTTATTCGTGCGACGTGGAATAAAACAAGAGTACGATACTATCCAGTAAACTATCGGTTGGTCTAGCATAGAGGAGTGCAGTAGGTTGAGTTGCGTCTTTGAGCTATACAAATGCAGTGGGACGAATAACGACCTAATAACACATTTCGCTATTTGAGACTTTATTTCCATTAGGTATAAAGGTAAATTGATTTGAGCGAATAGTATGAGTGGATGTCAATTTCATGTGTTATTTCTAACCTAACCATTTAGGTATTTTTGACCTTATATCCGTTCAGGCAAAGGATAATTTAGCATAGAAAGAAAAAATAGGAGGTATGACGACAAAAACGTAATAACTTATTTGTGTTTAAATCTTCTACATAGAGCTATACTTGTTCAAACGATGTGAAACAAAAAAATAATACATTAAGAATAGAGTTTTGTGGTGAGCCTTGGAATAGGCATATGTTCAGTCTGTAGTGGACTATGTTTAGCAGATGATGATGGTGAAAACCAAACAGAACAAAAACAAACGAAGGTAGGTCCATGAAGGGTCAAGAAGCCAGCTGCGCAAATTATATTATACGTATTTATGGAAATCATTGAAGCAGACCAGCAATGAAACTAATCCACAAGAAAAAAGGATAATGGCCCAGCCATTGTAAAAGAATGCAAGCTATGTCCATCTCTCCCGCAGATTGGCTACCGGCGATGGCTGACCGAATATTTCAAGTGCGTGTTTTCTTAGAGGTATATAAAAGCTCATTTGAGTTTAGTTTTATGACGTCACATACCTACCTACATTTTAGGCTTAGTAGGGTCAACACGTCTTTCATGGGTCACTGTATACGCGTTTATAATAAAATCCCCGAGACCATTTTGAATCTTTCCGAAAACAGGTTTAAAACTCAGATCAAAAAAGTCCTCTGAAAAAAAGCGTATTATAAACGAGATGATTATTTAAATGATCAAAATGCTTGGGTCTGAGTGTCACTAACTTATAGTTTACTGTATGGTATCATTTATTTAATTAAATAGACTATGTATTACTGTATACATAACCATAATGAATTTTGAAAATTGAATGACCAAAATGTCTGGTCTTGACAATGTTACTCTGTGTAATTTAATATTGAATTTTTGTAATTGTACTTTGTATATTTTCTTTTGTTTAAAATAAGTGTGTTGTAGAGTTTCTGGCCGCATCTTCTCTACAACGGAACACCTTCCGACGCGGTGGTAGATTCAAAAACATGACGTCAAAAAGTTATCTATGTGATATTATTTTGAATAAACAATTTTGACTTTGACTTTGACTTTGACATAGTTTAAGAATTTATATTGTAATAGTTATTAAGTCGTGTTATGTTGTAGAGTTTCTGGCCGCATCTTCTCTACAGTGACAACACGTTCCGATGCGGTGGTAGCCTTAAAAAAGAATTTACGTTTAATAAGTGTGCTTCAAAGCTCATATATTGAATAAATTATTTTGACTTTGATTTTTACCGCGAGTGTTTGGAATGTGATACAGTATTCAATGTTGGTTGTGAATTAACTGTATAATCTATACTGTACTGACCAGTTTTGCGTGCAGTAAGTGTGAAAGGCATTGCTTTAGGCTTGGATGTGACCCCAAATCGTTTGGGATCGTTGGGCGGTCCGCAATTCTTTTAAGTTTATAGTTCTGGAATCTAACTGTGTGGTGAAAGAGTTTTAGAGGGAAATTTTTAAAGAATTGTTATTGGGTTTTTAGATTGCGATCTAAATAAAGTTCCAAAGTTATTCAGATAGGGTAGTTTTTAAAAAAATCTCTGATTTGTTTTTCTCCTCTGTTGGTGGCGGGTGAATAAAAGATATGTGATGGAATATTTTATACAGAATTAGGATAAATCGTGGTCACTACTAGTCTGTGTAGTCAGGCAATAGAAAAATGGGTCCTTTTAATTAGCAGATAGATTTTGAATCATTAATTTTGTTACCTTGTAAAGATTACATCGATTTAAAGGAAAAAATCTTAATATTTTTGTTGTGTTGACATAAAATGGTAACACATTATTATTTTACATATTTTATGGTAATTTAGAACAGCGAAAAGGCAAGCTATTTTTAATGCAATAGAATCCTTATTATCTAAAGAGTAACTATTTAAAAAGCCATCAGTTTATTAAGAAGGAACCTGTGTACAGCTTCAACAAAATCTTTTAATTAGAAAACGAGGTTAAATTACACTTAAACTAGTACGTGTTTTGAACTCAGAAATGGTTCCAAATATACCACAGTCTATTATATTACGAGAAACATTATGTAATTTCGACGTCGACTACAATATCGGATGTCAAAGGCCCATTTAATGATGTACAAGAACATTTAACCACAGTGTAACACAAGAGCTTTGTTTGATAATTATATTCTTCATGACATTGTAATTGTTTTACCGATAATTACGTAGGCTATGTAGTATTTTTGGTAGAATAAAATGTGATGTCTTTTAGTAAATTGATTCTCTGATTTGTAACAATACTTCTGTTTTAATCTTGGCCATGAATTTATAATTAAGTAGTGTAAGATGTTGTAATGAGTTAATTTAATACTGGAATTAGCATCTCTGACATTATCATAATAATAATTTTGTAAACCGTAAGGTAAGACATGTAGGACATAATAATTATTGTAACACCTGCTTGTAAAACTACGCATGTCATAAAAATAAATGCATCTTTATCTTTATCTTTATGTTTTTTTGTTTGATTTATACAGGGTCCAACTTAATATGCTGACAGTTTTTTAAAAGGATGATCAGACCATAAAACTGAACAACTTTCTCTATGGCATGAACATCGAAATCGCGAAAAAAAAAATCAGCTATCTCATACATTTGGCTCGAGTAGGTTTGCAGTTTTGTATGGAACAGTTGATTTTTTTTTGAAAATATACAGTTTCAATGCTAGGATTAATTTAAGATTTGTATGGAAATCTTTGAGGCATTGTAACTTTTAAACTGTACATTTTAAGGAAAATCTGGCACGATACAAGCATAGAGATTTGTTTCTAGATTGATTCTGCAAAATTTCATTGAGTTTAATTGGTTAGTATTGAAAATATCACCAAACTTCGTTTGTATGGAGCGCGCCAACAGTAATATACCCTTAACAACATAGCCAACCTTATGTCATAGTTGGATAAAAACCATAGTTGGCGCACCTGATTCACAACATAATACCCACGTAAAATATTGAGCCGAGCTCTGAGGCTCCCCTCAGTAGATGCAAATTGGCACAGAGGAGCCGGAGGTCGCGACCCTTCGGGAGCTTGCATTCGATTATGTGACAAATAGCTACTTGGCTATACGTATAGGTATACATGTAGGATGGAGGACTTTTGATTGGATATAGAACGTAATAATATTTTGATATTAATGTTCTACCGCAGTATCTCAAAACGAAAGTTTTTGCTTTTAAATGTCTTTAACGGCTCTGGATACTAGTCTTTTTGAGCCATTCATTTTTTTTCTTTATATTCTTTATTTTGATGATGGGATGATAGATGACGATGAATCTATGGTCGATTTCGTAAGCTCGCGCGTTGCCGCCAAAATGACCATGTACGAGTTAACTTGAACCAAAACTTATGTTCTGTTATCGTATTTATTTGAGATTCCTGTTACATCGGTCGCTTTACGCAACTATTTGGTACACAATCCGCACGAAATTATGTCACAAATATCACTAAAACCAACTTTTTACGAATTTCAAATAACACGAAACACAACAAGAGCAATGGCGCCAAGCAAACTCAACGAAAGTTTCGACCAGTGGGTGTTGCCAGTGATGACATATGGAACAGAGACGTGGTCGCTCACTCAAGGCCTGATAAAAAGTCAGTGCCTAATGGGAGTCGCATTTTACTTGGTACTGTTCGCAATCGGACACTACATGGCAACATTATTTTGTTTATGGCATTGTTAAAATTGTTTTGTTTATAGGTTAATTTGCCAACAACCAAATATGATTATATGCGATGATTTAGGTACCATTCATAGGGAGGAAATAAAGAAGTAAAATCGGAAGGCTTTAAAAGTAAACCTTGCTTCTTTGGCACGGCTTACAGCCTAAACGGCTTGATGGATTTTAACGTATGAGATGTCATTAGATTTGTCAAAATTGTGAGACTGACAGAAGCTATATTATTTTAATATGGCGTCTGCGAAATAAAAAGAGAGGGGGAATACTTTTTTTTAGTTAAAATTTACAATATGGGTATCAAATGAAAGCTAGTAATCAGAAGATTCCAAATATGTATATATTATAGTACTTTTATGTAACCGTTTCGACACAAGACTAAAAAGTATGAAAACATCGAAATTATTAAGATAAACAAAAAACCCGACTGCATAAAAAACCTATTAACTGAAAAGAGAAAAACAAGCTCTATAATCACTAATCAGCAATAACAGCTTACTTAACCAACCAAAAATCTTCTTTGTGCCCGTTTGCAATACATACCTAATAACACGCAAATTACGTTAGCTCAAATAAAGCTGTTATGGCTGATTAGTGATTATAGAGCTTGTTTTTCTCTTTTCAGTTAATAGGTTTTTTCTATCAAACGTACAACACTGGTCTATCCACAAAAATGATAACCAAAACTAATGAACATCACATTCCAAGCAGTACAAAAAGGTCTAAGGGACACGAGTCATCTTGTCCGACAAAAGCACTCGATATGTCGTCGGAATCTATTTTTGAATCCGTCTACATCGCCTCCACTGGGCCTCATAATGTGCAGGGCATCGCGGTCCGACCTTTTTACGCATCGGTTGAGGCCCAACAAGCACCGGGTGGAATAGTGTGGGAGGGCACAAAATAGATAAAGTACAGTAAGTACGATTTTATTATAGAAACGATAGCGCTTCAGTTCTTCGTGAAGAACCAAACGTTTTGATCGAAAGAGTGAATTGTTTTGACTGTATAGAAATATTTTATTTTAATGAATCACATTGATATAATGGTATTCACATTCATAAAAGTGAGCAGTATTTCATACCACAAGGTAGCTAAGTCATATTTTATAGAAATTTCAAAGTTGTCACGATCAACAATCATTGTTTTTTTTATTGTAGAAAGTTTTTATTGTATTTTTTATCCTACAAATACAAAATTTTAAGAAACCGCTATAATTAATGAAATATTATAGTGTACGTTTTTGTAAAATAAACATTTATTCATTCACTCATACACGCAGGCCTTTGTCTCAATTCATATACAATAAATGGTCGACACCTTCAATTCTGATACATCTCTCTAGCCTCTTCAGCAGCGTAAAACCGCTCCATACTCGTCAGTTTCGAACCTTCTCAAGAGTACCTTCTGTTCTTACTTTATTTTACGAAAGGCCCTTAAATATAGTCGCGGAGCTCAGGTGATAGAAAGGATTTTTAGATGAGATTGACGACAATACTGTTAGAGGGAGAATTGGCTTTTTATATGGAAGATGCTCTAGTTTTGGTGCCATACTTTATAAAAGCTGCAATCTCATAGTTCTCCTTTGTTTTATTCAAACTCTAACACGTATTATATTTATATTTATGCGTAAAACTTTGCGTGTGATTTTGGTGTATTTAGAATCTTTACTTAAGACGCTCCCCAGGTAAACGCAGTGCCAGGCCATATTTTGCTGGTTTTTAGAAGCTATCTTCTCGTTATTTGAAAGACATACAAATTAATGAAAAATATAGCAATGATCTCCAACATCTCGGCTTTATTTTCTATGAAGCATATTTCTTATTTTTCTATAAAATATCCAGGGTATAACAAACCACCCTAGTAATACTTAAGGGGGTGGTTTAGACCATCAAACTGAACAACTTTTACTATGGAGCCACAATCGAGAAAAAAGAAAAAAAAATCTGCGGTCCCAAGTCACTTCTACTGGCGACACACACCATTGTGTAGAAAATATTACGAGTAAGATCTAAAAAAATCTATTTTGCCGCTCGTAAACATTTTCCAAAATAATTAATTTGCGGGTTTGTTAATTGTCTTTCTAACTTCAACTGAATTGTAAATTTAATTTGTATTTATTTAAGTCTAACCGTATTCTGAGTTGTACTGTAAACATATATTATTGTAATCCTCTGTTTTGGACCATCGTGCTCCAGGCACTTCCTTGAACGGGTCCTCAAGTAAACCGTATATGTAAACGTATTTCAGTAAATAAATTATAATGTATTTGTATTGTAAGTTATATATATATAGCCTGTAGGATTCCACTGTAGCGCAAAGGCCTCCTCTCACGAATAATGGTGAGAGGGAGTGGGTTATACTTTACCACGTTAGCCTGATATGGATTGGTGGAGGCAAGTTAGTGCTCAACTTGCTGTCTCGTGAACGAAATAGCTACAAAATGTAAACAATATTATAATGGCTGAAAAATGGCGTAATAATATTAAAATAAAATAAAATCTTTTGTCCATCAGTGCCTCGGATGGCACGACAAAGTTTGTTCTCCGTGATTGATAGAGGCCCCCTCCATTCATCATTTCACAATACAGTGAGATTATTATTCATTTTATTTGTACCATTTTGTACTTTGTTACCATTTGTATGAATCTGTTTAGGGATAGTGAATTATGTCGATTGGTTATACTAAAGTGAAGTATGTCAGAGGAAATGGATAGCTGCGAGCAGCGAGCTTTCCATCGACAATTTTCAGGATAGAGCGAAGTGGAAGAAACAGAAAAGGAAAGCAGATCCCTCTCAGCGGGACAGCAGCTAAGAAGCATGTTATGTATGTACACACTGCGATACATCAAGCTACACCAAAACCAACATAAGTGTCGCCGTGTGTACATTACTACAAAATCGACAATAGGAAGTCTACAATATCTGCAATAGAAGCCAATGCTAGATTATTTGTAATTGAAATTATGTTTTAAGAATTACAGTGTTTTTGAAGGTTTTATGGCTTCGGATCCGCACGGAGGAGATGCCAAGAATAAATGAGTTTTTATAACTAATGTATCGAACAACGAAAAAATTTAGGTATAGCTTTTGTTTCACGTCTTAGTACGAGTACTAAAGTAGTACCGATTGCTCTCACACGGTGAAGTAAAACATCGGGAGAAAATTTGCAAACGCTAAAGAAGAAATTCTGATACGTATTGTGAATTCTACCAATCCACATTGGGTCACGAGTGGTGGACTAACAACTCCTTGAGGTTCGGTCTATGCCCTGCAGTGGAACGTATACAGGGTGTAAGGAAAAGTATCCTCTACCCATCAAACTGAACAACTTTCACTATGGGAGCATACTTGTCAGAACAAACAAAAAATCGGATGTTCCATAAGTTTTAGTCAAGTAGGCATTGCAGTTTAGTATGGAACAGCTGATTTTTTTTCGCTGATAGGTTTGCTCCTATAGTAAAAGTTGTTCAGTTTAAAGGGAAGAGTATGTGGTTTTTTGACGTTTGATAAGTGTGCTGTAAGCTCCTATATTGAATAAAATTATATTGAATTGAATTGAATTGAATTATGGTTAATGATACTTTTCCTTACACCCTGTAGAGGCGGTAAAGAAGAAATTGCTTGTGTAATATACCTCGTAAAATTTTTTTTTATGCTATTTCGTAAGTTTACCTATTTAAAGTACTTTTATTGGCAGTGAAAATTATTCACAACCTTGAAAGTGAAACCTAAGCGTCCGCAACGTAAAGCTAATAAAAAATAAATCAAAATTCCCCACCGTCCTACAAAAACCTGGTCAGATAATCATTGCTACGGCCAAATAAATTCGAACACCAAAAATAAAATCCATTCCTTGAAAAGCGAAAGTAAGATTGATAGTATAAGTTCAATAAAGTTGGCGGCAGTTTAGTCTACTTCTTCCCCTTTAGCTTGGGGTCCGCAAGTACCTTAAGGCTTATGGCACACTGACAAGCTGTTCGTCATTATTTGATGCGAATAAAATAGTCCATTCATCCTGAAACCATGAAAGATATACGTAACGTAACGTAATACATAGCATACTTTATTCGATTCTTAATAAAAACCGGTAAAGTGCGAGTTGGGCTTCTCGCGCATCGAGGGTTCCGTACCACACCACCACGCAACATATTTACAAAGAAAAAAGTTTTGTTTTCTCCGGGACCTTTAGCGCGAGACCGACTCACACTTGGCTGGTTTTTATTATTTATTGTTATACTGTAGAGTTTGTTCTATAATCACACCAAGTTTGCAGCCCTAAATAGGTAGTAAACACCAACAATACCACACCAAATCTGTTATTAAAAGCTATCGTACATAAAAGACAAGTTATTCGTCGTTAAGTATTCCGCAAGGGTGCAAGGGTTCCCAATCACATCCGCATGGAGCAAGAGCCTGCAGATTGATATTTGATCCTCAAACTCGAGCTACGATCGCGGGCGCCTTGGGCGATATGATGTATGACCTACTGGATGTGGCTTAGATGTTTTGGGCTACATTCTGTATGTAACAAAATATCATAGTAATACTTAAGGAGGTGCTTCAGACTATCAAACTGAACAACGTTCACTATGGAGCCAACATCGAGAAAAATTTAAAAATCACCTGTCCCATAAATTTGATTAGAGACAATATTGCAGTTTTGATGTTGGCTCTGGTGCATATGGTCTGAAGCACCCCCTTGAGTATTACTCGGGTGTTTAGTTACACCCAACAGACACTTTTTTAAGGGGATGATCAGATCGTCAAACTGAACAAGTTTCTCTATGGCACCAACATCGAAATCGCGAAAAAAATTTACAGGACAGCTGATTTTGTTCACGAATTCGATGGTGGTCTCATAGAGAATGTTGTTCAGTTTGATGGTCTGGTCATCCTCTAAAAAAACTGTCAGCATATTAAAAAGGACTTTGCATAATAAAGGATAAATTTTAAGTCATTTCGGATACTTTTACCATGCACTATTTGTCTAACTGAGCAACTTTCACTTTGGAGGAATTTTATAGCTTTGTATGGCAAGCAAGCAACGCATTGAACTATGGTAACATAACAGAAGAGAGAAGAATAACTATACAGAACTACGAAGAGAGAAGAATAACTATAAACTCGAAATTTAAAAATTTAAGACAATTTTAATAATATTTTTTGGATACGGTAGGTTATGATCTTTAAGACTTGGGTTTTTATATGAGTAAATTCATACCTTACAACAATTTAAAAACGGCAATCGGTAACCTTTTTGGTAATTAAAAAGTCCCGGGGCTACAGTACTATCATTGTACATGCGAAAATAAAGACAGAAACGAATAATAGACCAGTACCTATAAAGGGCAAAGATTAGCTCGGTTCGGTTCCGTAGCTTTACTAGACATTTCCAATAAGGTTTTATATCATCGTACCACTTATTCATATCTAGAGTACGTACATGTTGACCGTAATCCCGGGTAAAGGCTTCCGTGTTCTGAGCAATATTGCCGATAGAGGCCTTTACTTTATTTCTATAGTTCATACTTTATCGTAAGTCCTAGAAATAGCTCTTAAGCTTACATTATAAGATTGTAAATGGGTCGATTCGCGTGACGTATCGAACTGTAATTGCGTACGTGGTTTAAATATAAAACCATAGGCATGCGAATGTAATTTGTAATTAAAAAAAGAGTAACCTAATAAACCTCTATGAGGCTTTTTATTATGGAAACCAGACAGTAATGACACTTTATTATAAATTATCGTCTTTAATGGCTACTAGAGTTAACCCGCAACTTCGTTCGCACAAGTTATATACCAAATTTTAAGTCAGATCATAAGCTATCAAACAAAAAAGTTTCATCAAAATCGGTTTAGTAGTTTTCGCGTGATGCTCGCATAAACAAACACACAGCCAGACAAACATTCTAAAAAAGGTTGATTTCGAGACAGGGACACCTAAAAACCATAAAGTTTTTTTTTTTTGTAAATATCTTCAATGTACAAACACAATTTCTGTTAGAGTTTTATAGTAGTTAAGAAGACAAGGCATACATTTTGGTTTTGTGAAAAAATTTGGGAGACATTTTTTGACTTTTTGGAGGCGTATGAGACTTGAGCATTATTTACATAATAATTGATGATGATGATACATTTTTAGTTTCATATACTGAAAACGATGTTCCAAATGCAATATGAAAAACATTGTCATAATTGGAAGCTTGGTATAATATTATTTTTCCTTTTCCGTCGTTATTATTAACTCAAATAATAGCATCATTAAATAAGCACCAGTAAAATAATCGTCAACATTTAATTACAATATAAAGTCTCACAGCAACGATCGATGGGCAATGGGCACTGTGCAAATTGAACGGCAAAATATACTCCTTAAATTATTGGGGTTCAGCAAACAGCGAGTGTCGGGCACAGCAAATATTGCCAGCCCGGCAAACACGTCCCTACGCTATTCATTAACTTATCCAGGGACGTACAAAAACATACCTTTAATTCGTGATCACGGTTTTTGCTTGGGACACTGGATAGGATGGTGACTTTTATTAAATTGAGATATTTAGTAGCTCAGTTTTAGGTTGTTAGATCTCTATTAATTTAATCGATGAAGATAGGAAGAGGAGGAGCAATAATCCTACAAATGTTTGTTATGGCTAAAAGCCAAAGTGCATTTACACCTAGTTTTAACTGGCTACAACCAGGAGTAGCCAGTAAGTTAGGTTAGATTTTAGTTGTAGCCGGCTAAAACTTGGCGTAACCGCATGTCGGCTTTTAGACTTAACATTTACGTAAATTTACGGCCGTATGCTTGTTTTGATGGTTAATAAATTAGCTATCTGTTCTGCATACATGTTTCAGTATACATTTGCAGCCAGGCCGACTTTTACCATTTTTATTTAAGGGTTCTAGCCACGTGCTAGAAAACGTTCCTTTTATTCATATTCTGCTCAAGTGACCGACAAATTGTAATCTGTCTTGTCAGTGAAAACTGAAAGCATAGAACTCTTTGAAACACATTGTACGATATTTGCGCATTAATCCTCCCATCTTATCCTTAAACATTTCTGTTGTTGACGCAATCGTCTGGGCCTGACACCAATTATTAATTCAAATTAAACTTAATTAAGACTACGCATTGGTCAGACACAGGTCGTCTGATGAAATGCTAACGAGTCTATTCTAAGCCTGAAATAAACTGAACTTTAAAGTCCTATAAGCCTAGGGATTGATTCTAGGAGTAGGTCTGTCTTGGAATCCTACAAACAATGGGAGGAATACTATGAATAAATGTAAAGTACACTTAATACTCCAGAGTAAAGCCTGTTCAAAGCTTAAGGTATTGCTGTGATTGGTTGAGATAAAAATAGAGAATATGAACGGATGGATCGAAAAAAAATCTAGCTGTAAGATGCTATGTTGGACGGCCAATGTTTTTGCCGCACTTATTACTGGAAGCAAACTAGGTCATAAATATATGGTTTGATGGTTTAATTTCATCTTTTGGTTTGCTATTTAATTGGTGACTTTATGTAGAATCCTCAACCTTGTCATAAATGCGATGCTTTTCATATTGCTGACTCCCGTATGCAATGGAGAGAAGTCTGATATTTGTTGTTCCTGGTCCTACTATCTTCAGCATAATAAGCATATGCTCACGACTTTAATCAGAGATATTCTGAAACCTCAGAGCATCCACGTTTCACTGGTAGTACCGAAACTCTGTCCAGTGTGACGGGGAGTGAACCCGTCGCCACTTGTAATGGGCAGTGGGTACAATACCTGCCTCGAAATTGAAGCATGCAGGTTTCCTCACAATATTTACGTGTGTTCACGATGTAATGTGTGTTCCTACTATCTTCTATGATTAAAATGGTTGAAGATTCCAAGACAGATTAGAGTCATCCCCCGGATTCGCTGGATTTTAATTTCGAGTGTTCTGGTTTACAGGAGTAATAATGTGGTGGGCCATGCCAGTTGTTAAAAAATTGCCATTTCCAGTCTGTTTAAATCCTGTATCCCATAGAGTTTCAAAAAAGTAACGTACCGAAAGGTTTATATTTTGTACAAATACTTGCATCCCAATGAGTTGGAATTTTCTATATTTTGTTTTGTGATTTTTGAGCAAAACATTTTTATTTGTAATTTTCATTTGTGTTGGGATTTGTTGTAAGGTTGTTGATTGTTTTTATAATCTAATCGAGTAAAGAATAACGAGAATTCCACGTCTGATGCGATTCATAACTTTAATAAAATTGACGTCTTAATTTTATGTTCGTAAACTTCGCTTTTACAAAACATCTTTAACCAAGCCTCTGGTTAAAATGACAAATGATGATAGCTCAGAGTAATTTATATACTACGTACAAGTGATAGTCTAGAATAATTTTGTTTTAGCATTCCATTTAGTTTTTACGACTAACACTCAGTTTCAGAAACGCTCATTAAAGTTAATCGTACATTAAATCTTCTGCTGATTTTTTGTCTTGTTGACGTAGTAAAAGCTAGCAAGACATTCAATGAAGGATTTACTCCAATGACCGTTTCTGCAACTGAGTATTAGTGCCATCTACCGGTGTCATTGCATTAGACAACCCAATAGTTCATTCGGAGATACCAAAATTAGGGTGAAATTCATTCAAATATCATTAGCATCCTTTTAAACTGAGAGTCGCGAGTCTACCCATCAAACTGAAAAACTTTCACTATAGGAGCAAACCGCTCAAAGCAAAAAAATCTGCCGTTGCATACATTTGAGTCGAGTAGGCATTGCAGTTAAGTATGGAACAGCTGTTTTTTTTTGCTCCGATCATTTTTCTCACATAGTACAAGTTGTTCAGTTTGATGGGTAGACTCTTAGTTTAAAAGGATGCTAATGATATCAATTTCACCCTGTATATCGTTGTCTAGCAAGTAAGCACTAGATTTTGGTACTTACTTAAAATGCTACTGAATAATATGTGTGAGAATGTCCAAGATATTTATTTGTTAACTATACTTGTTTTATGAGCCGTTCAAGTCCAGCCCAAACACAGTATTCAACAAGTGGCCAAAAACAAAAATTTCCCTCAACAAAAACTAAACTGATTTCGTTACTTCCAACAAAAATACTTCAATAAAAATTAATACAAGGGAAAAAAATTTAACAACCGTCGTCCAAAGAGTAATCTAGATAATAACACCCGGGGGATGACAAAGTTATAATTACTTTTTATTTTCTCCCAGCGCTGCATCACACGAAATTACAAGCGACCTTAATAAGCGTTGTCAAGGCGTTATCTCATTTCATCATCAACCAAACTGTATTTGTAAAATGGGTGCCAAGTTATTTCGACACAAATATTTTTTTTTAGGCAGATCTCTTTTTGTTTCGATATACAGGGTTTAACAAAACAGCCTTGTAATACTTAAGGGGGTGCTTCAGACCATCAACTGAACAACGTTCACTATAAAGCCAACATCTGAATCGCAAAAAAAAAAATTGCTCGTTCATACAAAAATGCAATACTGTCTCGACTCAAATGTATTTCGACGACATTATGTAGGTGATTTTGTATTTTTTTCTCGATTTAGGCTCCATAGTGAAAGTTGCTCAGTTTGATGGTCTGAAGCATCCCCTTAAGTATTACTAGGGTGTTTTGTTACACCCTGTATTATTCTGTAAAAATATTTGTGTAAACGTTTATGTTTACAACTGCATTCTCACTCCAAATGGAGTTATGGTTGCGAGTTTATGTATGTGTGTTATTTTATTTGCTAAGCCAGCGAGCCTAATGAAAAGCGGCTTGAAAAATATTCTAGCACTGACAGTATTGTCCTTTGTTGCTAAATAATCAATAACATCCTGAATGTACAATAAAGCGTTAACAATAATTAAATTATATCAATCTGTTATTATAGTGTGACCAAGATATATCTGTGATTTTTACAGATCGTTTTAGGGCGATTATTTTACTTATTGAAAATGTTTGAACCGTAAAACCTTTACCTAGTACTATAAAGTTTAGATTGCTCAAACAGCATTGAAAAGTACTATAAAATCTCTAAAACCGCCTGTCAAAATCACGGACCTAACTTGGACGCACTATAAGCCAAAATGGGCGAAGTGAAAGAAATATTTTAGAAGCGGTGGAAGCCCGAAGACTCTGTCTTCTCCCGTACCATGCCGATGTGTGGCGTTTTTATATCCTATATATTTTTTTCAATTTATTTCATAAGGGAAAAGTTACACTTTTGTTTCCTAACTCAAGCATTACAGCAAACCTTAATAGATTTATTCATAGGTAATCGCTGTTTACAGCGTACTGTAAAACACGAATTATTTTAAGTGTAAATATTTATAGTACTGTTGGTAGAACAAAGAGCTGTAATAATTATTAAGATGTTATTAGAATTTTATATTTTCAAATTGTTACCAAATGCATAGACATTAAACAAGCTCAAACAATAATTAATGACTAGAAATACCTAACCCCTTCTATTCACAAACTTGGGAACTAGCTACAACTCATAATAAAGGTAAATAATTACTCACTGCTTCAATGTGACTCAGTGTTGCAAACGTAAATAGCAAAAACAACGTTCCTGCTGTGATCACTAGCTCGTCCCAATAGTCATTAAACTGTGTTTATTTTGGTGTCCACCTCCCTCCACCCCTTTGAACTCCCTACGCCGTGTACCGTCGACCATACTTTGTACTTACAAACTTAAATTGTTTCGGTTATTTCATTTCGATTTGATTGTTTTGTAGAATTTGCCTCCCTTTTTCGGTGCACTATAAAGATTTTACGTAATATTATCAGGTGTATTTTTAGTTAACAATTTTTATGTTTAAAAAAATAGGATCCTTCTTAATATGCTGACACTTCTTTAAGGGGATGATCAGACCGTCAAACTGAACTACTTTCTCTATGGCACCAACATAGAAATCGCGAAATAAAAACTCTAACTAAAGCTCTTCCATACAAAACTGCAAACCTATTTGAGCCAAATGTATGGGACAGCAGATTTTTTTTTTGTGATTTCGATGTTGGTGCCATAGAGAAAGTAGTTCAGTTTGACGGTCTGATCATCCCCTTAAAAAAGTGTCAGCATATTAAGAAGGACCCTGTATATATTTTTTATTTGTGATCTGTAAGTATTACAACTTTAGACACTATATGAGATAACTATACAACGTGTTAATGAATAAGCGCAAAACCTCATACACCCCAACCGATTGATAACAAAATAATTATATTGAAACAATAATTTCATTATTTTGACAGTTAAAATTTAAAGTTATTTGCATTTTAAATTTTGAGGCAGAAATGATTTGTTATCATTTCAGCAATTAATGAAAGCGCTAACGTGCTCATGGATACATTTTAAGAATCTTGTTTTGGAAGTAAGTAGGGTGAGAGTGCCAGAGCGGTGGTTCGAGATCGAGATAAGTAAATAAAAAATTTTACAAACAAAATATTTAATATTTTGAAGAAAAAAAATACCTACGTTAAAACCATGATAATTCGATTCTGCTCTCGATTCTAAACAAACTACTTCCTAGTTTTGCGTTAATTCATTAACGCGTTGTAGATATATACTAGATATATTAGATATTGATTTACTCTCAGTATGTTTTTGGTGTAAAATAAAGTATAATTGATTGATTGATAACACACACGACAATAAAACAAGACAAAACAACAACGACAGGACAAAGACAATAAAAATTTGTCGCAATCTAGAGATCCTACAGATAAAATGTAAACCTTTATACAACTGCTTTAAAAGGTAATCGTAGAAAATATTCTAAACATACCAAAATAGAAAATCTTAGTTTTAATTTTTTTAAATCCCATAACTAATTACAATTTGTTGTAAATAATCTTTTTGAGAAGAACAATTAAGTTTTTAGATTTTTTATATAGAAAGACCGATAGATTTTTTTTTATATAGAAAAGACCTTTTTTTTTTGGCGGTAAGCTAATAAATTGAGTGCACACTTAAAATTTGGCTCTTACATTTTTATTGAAATAAAATATAAATCTTGTTAAATAGTGCTTATGTATTAGTTTATTAGATTCAATAAGCACTAGTACTCGCCTGCCAGTGATCCTGGTTCACTTAAATCGCACACTTCACAAATTGTCACCATGGACATGTCGGCCACCCTTGCTGAGCTCGCTAAGACTTTTGAGCTACGGATGGCTGCCTATGAAGAGCGTCTACATAGGGCAACTGGGTCTCTGTCTTCACCGGATGTCGTCGGGCTGTCGCGTGAGTTCACAGACTTCAAGACATTCGTGTGGGACACGCTTTCCACCCTCAAGAAGCAGGTTGAGCTTTTGTCACTCGGTATGGATCGTCAGGAGACCTATCACAGACGCAAGGTTCTGCTGTTGCACGGGATCCCAGAGAGCAAGGATGAAAAGCCTCATTTGGTTGTCGCTCGCATATTATCCGACCAAATGAAGCTGACCGAGGTAACCCCTGATGATCTGGAGGCCTGTCACCGTCTTGGCTCTAATACATCGAAGCCCCGTCCCATCCTGCTGAGATTCAACATGGTACAGCAGCGACAGGTAGTCTGGGACAGCAAGTCTTCTCTGAAGGGGTCCGGCTGCACACTGTCAGAGTTCCTGACGCGACCCCGACATCAGGTGTTCATGGCGGCTCGTAAACACTTCGGCATGAATCGCTGCTGGTCGGCTGAGGGCAGGGTTAACGTCTTGCTGCCGGATAAGAGTCGTCGCAGATTGGAGCAGATGTCGGAATTAGAGGTGCTCATCGCGCAGTTTCCGGGTCAACCGGCCGACTCCCAGGGCACCTCGGGTCCAGAGAAGACGTCGCAGGGTGCACCCAAGATCCCTACTCCGGCTGCGAAACCAATTCCGAAGTCAGTTAGGACCACGAGGAATAAACAAGTGTGATCTCACAATACTGTTCCTTGTTTTGTTTGTTTCTCGCAAAGCTATATATACTTTTTAATTTAGTAGTATTACACTCAAATTTTGATCCCCGAATAATGTAGGTAGGTAATTTTGACCTCCTTGCCGTGTTTAACCTGTTTTTTTTTAGTTTTCAATTTCTTTCTTTAGCACGTTTTTGACTTGTCACTTTTGTTTTGTTTTGGTTTTTTATCTGTCACTGTCAATCTAACCTATTTTCGTTTAAAAATTTCGATTCTTTCTTACCTAAGTTTTCGTTTAAAAATTGATAATTGTCACTTATTGAAGTGCAACCAAGGGAAATGTTTATACCAAATCATTACGTTCTCGTTTTCGGGTGTTACTACTATTTGTTTTGTTTTTAGATGTTATCATTTGTTAATCTTTAGCTTTTCTTTAGTCCAGTGTTTATCTGTCTTGTGTTATTGTTTGTTGAGTGTGTGTTTGAGTTGAACGATTTTCTTCCACCACACCAGCGAGTGCAGTGCTTGACTCAAAGTAGGTACATCTCGAATACCAATTAATTATTTATTTATTATTTTATCTTATAATTATTTATCGTTATATTCACTATTATTTGCTAATATTTTTTTAATGAGTGATAATCATGTTCATGATTTGAACAACAGTTTTTTATCTTGCTTTTCTTCATCTGACGAGTATATCAGTGCGGATAGTGATGTTTCCATAACCGATTCCCTTCACGACCAACTTTCCTCTGTTTTCTCCTCAACCCGTAAAAATTTTAATATTGTTCACATAAATGCCCAAAGCATTCCTGGACACTACTCTGACTTACTGGCAACGTTTGACAGTTCTACTGTCGACGCTATTCTGGTTTCGGAGTCTTTCCTAAAGCCTTCTCTCCCATCTACCCAATATGCACTTCCTGGCTTCAAGCTCATTAGAAATGATCGTACCGGAGTGGGTTGCGGTGGTGTAGCAATCTATCTACGTGGTGATATACCACATTCAATTATCAGCGTCTCCCCTTCTCTCTATTCTGCGTCTGCTGAACACCTTTTCTTGGAAATTACTTTACACCATACTAAAGTTCTTCTTGCAACCTTTTACAGTCCTTCCCTGCACATCAATTATTTTTCTTCCTTAGAAAACCTACTTCATCAATTCTGTCCTCTTTTTGAACATGTCCTTCTGCTTGGTGATTTTAACACATGCCTAGTTAAAAATGATTTTCGTACACATAAACTCCTTTCTCTATTATCTGCTGTAAACCTTCACGTGCTACCTCTCTCCACTACTCATCACTTTCCAAATAAAACCCCTTCTCTTCTAGACCTCATGATAGTCTCTTCTCCTCATAATGTATCGACCCATGGTCAATTGCCTGCATGCTTTTCCTACCATGACTTAGTCTATCTATCGTATAAAATTCGCCCCCCCAAGCGCAAAGCAACTTTTCGTCTCCTTCGTAACTTTAAAAATATAAATGAAGCGGCTTTGCGCTCTGATGCCGCTTGTGCAGAATGGGGTTCTGTGCTTTTGGCCGATAGCTTAGACAGTAAAATAGATCTTTTTAACTCAAATATCCTTCGCCTCTTTGACCAACATGCTCCACTTAAAAACGTCAAGGTAAAGCATGTTCCAGCTCCATGGCTAACGCAGGAAATAAAAAATGGCATGGCTCTGCGGAATAGAGCGAAAAGAAAGTATTTGCGGTGTCCTTCCGATGCCAATCTCGCTCGATTCAAGCACTTCCGTAACCGCTCTAACCGCATGTGCAGGGACGCGAAGAGGCGTCATATTCACAACTCTGTGAGTGTCTCGGATCCTGCACAAGTATGGAAGTTCCTTAAAACCTTAGGCATAGGTAAATCTTCTGACCCCTCTCCTATCAATATTGACCTTTCGGCTCTTAATAAACATTTCTCTCTTCCCCCTGTCTCTATCGATCCTCTTATTAAATCGAATACTCTTCTGGAACTGTCCAAATTACCTATGCCTGACTGTCCCCCTTTAACTTTCACCCCAGTTACTGAGCTTGACGTTAGGAAGCATATTGTCTCCATCTCCTCTGCCGCAGAGGGTCGTGACTCTGTATCCTCCCGTATGATATCCTTAATCCTTTCCGAAGTCCTTCCTACACTTACTCACATATTTAATTTCTCCCTGTCCTCATGTTCTTTCCCCTCGACTTGGAAACTTGCTCTAGTCATTCCTTTGCCAAAATCTACGAATCCTACTTCATTCTCCCAATTCCGACCTATTTCTGTGCTCCCGTTCTTATCTAAAGTCCTAGAGCTGATTGTGCATAAACAGCTATCTTTTTTTCTTAATTCTAATAAATTACTAAGTCCACTTCAATCCGGTTTCCGCCCAGGACACAGCACTGTTTCAGCTCTCTTAAAAGTTTCCGATGATATCCGTCTTGCAATGGAGAATAAGATGCTCACTGTTCTTACTCTTCTCGATTTTAGTAGTGCTTTCAACTCTGTTGACTTCGATGTTCTGCTTGGTATTCTCCGGTCCCTCAATATTTCTCCATCTGTTATCTCCTGGTTTAACTCTTACCTTCGAGGCCGCTCGCAGTGTGTCCGCTCTGATGGGAGTTTCTCTGAATGGTGTGATCTCACTGCTGGCGTTCCTCAAGGCGGCGTTCTTTCCCCTCTCCTCTTCTCAGTTTTTATTAACACCATTACCACTGTAATTTCCTCTAGTTTACATCTGTACGCCGATGATTTACAAATTTATAGACATTTTAAGGACAATGATATTGACGAGGCTATTGGTGCGATAAATGAAGACTTGGAGCGTATCTGTTCATGGGCTCAGTCTCATGGTCTAATGGTCAATCCCTCCAAGTCGCAGTCTATGATCATCGGTAGTAGGAACATGTGTAACCGAATAAATCTGTCTGTAATCCCTTCTGTGGTTTACAACAATATCGTTATACCCTACAGTAAGTCCGCCAAAAATCTCGGTGTCACATTTGACTCCAACTTATCCTGGGTAGAACACATTAATCAACTTAGTAAAAAAGTCCACTTTTCCTTTCACTCCCTTAAATGTCTTCAAAATTTCCTACCTTTCAAAACCAAAATTTCCTTAGCCCAATCCCTCATCCTTCCTATTATTGACTACGCGGATGTTTGTTATCTCGACGCCACTGAGGAGTTGAACAACAAATTAGAAAGACTCCAAAACCTAGCCATACGTTTTGTTTTTGGCTTACGGAAATATGACCACGTGTCTGAGTTCAGGGCGCAGTTAAAGTGGCTCCCTATTCGCAAGCGTCGTAACGTCCATATCCTCTGTCTCCTTTACAAAATCCTTCACAATCCTTCCGCCCCTAGCTATCTCCGTGATCGTTTCTCCTTCTCCCGTCCTCCTGACAAACCTTGTCGATCTCATATCCGTACCCAACTTAGAATCCCGACCCATTCCACCGACTTCTACTCCTACTCTTTCACTATCCATGCTGCCCGATTGTGGAACTCACTCCCCGCCAACATTCGTGATTGTCAAACATTTGCGACCTTCAAAAAGCAAGTAAATGAACACTATCATTCTCTTAAATAAGCCATAGTTTATGTAAGTTTATTGTATCTATTTGTTTATATTTAAATATGTATTTTTATATTTATAGATAATATATGTATATATATTGACGCACATCTACTCATTATAGTTTTTATTATTTCTGCTGTACACATTATGTCTGCCTCACACTTTAGAACTGTCTCTGTTGCGGGTCTGCTGGAAGAAATCTCTTTAGAGATAAGCTCGCCCTTTGTACATGTCTACTTTAATTGTTTTTTCTGTATTGTTATGTGTACAATAAAGTGTTAAATAAAAATAAATAAAAATAGATGATTATTGTGAAAACGTCAGTTTTCTTTGGATTAGTTTCATAAAAATATAGTTTTTCTAGAAATAGTTAGGTTATTAGCTTAGACAATATGAGGTTATATTAACACATTGTATAAGCCCACGATACAAAATATGAGCTAATGTTTTGAGCGGCATATTAAACGTTGATTATCTTTATATATTTTTTTCTTCACACCATATCAAGTAAGAAGGGCAGAGTACAGACAGCAGTGGTGCCATAACAGTATTATTTGAGCGTGAATTGTTTTTGATACAATGTTTTTGTTGACTTTAATGTCGACCGTTACCCCGGCAATGGCAAATGATTATGTTTTTCGGATATTACACGGCATTCAACGTAATGGTCTCTGTATTGATGACTTCCAGTTGGATGTATCTTTATGTAATACAATTTTATCTAAATATTTATCATTCATAATTTATTCGTTCCTGTTGTTGTTTGTTTGTTTTTGTTTGTTTGTTTATTTGTTTTCGTGTTTGTTTTTGTTCGGTTGGTTTTTTTGACGTATGAATACGTTGATAATTCTCAAAATGATCCTTAATAAAATGAATAATGAAATAAAATGTATAGGGTCCTTATTAATATGCTGACACTTTTTAAGGGGATGATCAGACCATCAAACTAAACAACTTTCTCTATAGGACCAACATCGAAATCGCGAAAAAAAAATCTACTGCTCCATACAATACTGCGAACCTACTTTAGCCAATTGTATGGGACAGCAGATTATAGTGAAAGTTGTTCAGTGTGATGGTCTGATCATCACCTTAAAAAAGTGTCAGCATATTAAGATGTACCCTGTATGTGTGAATAAAATAAAATATGTTTCGTATGTACCAGATAAATCGGTAAAAATATAGCGGTTATGTCACTAAAAGCGATTTTACTGAAGAGAACACAGTAAAAGCAAAACATAATGAAGTAGAAACAGAACCTATAAATATTAAATTATAAATATGATAGTAGTATAACAACAAATAGGCCATCGCCACGTCAGCCACTTAAATATTTTGTTTAATTAACTTTTTATAGCCCTCGATAATAGCATGCTCGCCATACATACTCGTAAATACACATGCAAGTTAATTTATATTGTCCCGCCATTTTCTATACTACGCTTTGTTAGGGTTGACAATTTACACAAATCGCATCAGTTGTTTATATTGTAAAATAAAATTAAAATTAGTTATTTACAAACATCATAAAAAGCGTCCAATATACAAAAAATAATCCACAATCTTCCAGACAACCTTCATTATTTAGCAGCAAAAAAAAAGAACGAATGAATCTGTTTTGTGAGATAATTATTATTAAGGCAATAAGTCGACGTCCAGATAGTGATAGAAGAGAACAGTATTTTTGGTGTTAGAAAAAAACAGATCGTATCAGAAACATTACGTCAGAACAATTTTAAAGTTCTTTGTCGGATGCACTTGAAATTCTCAAGTTTAGGATCCCGGAAGACAGGATTTGTCATGTCATAAAATCAAACACGTAAAAGTTCCAAAAGTAATATTTTTCTAATTACTATAAAAGAAGCACATGATGGCATGATATGGGTAAAATATATTTCATTAAATATTTTTAATTTTATCAGTTCCAAAAAGTGTGCCAACCCTAAAGTGGAACTAATTAAACACAAAATGATGTTCGACACCGGCATGATAGAAGCGTTGCGTGTCAATGCTCACTGAAATATAGAGCTGCATCAATTACTGAACACCGGCTTTTACCTATTGTAAACTATTAAAAAATATATGGATAGTTAGTCAGTAAAAGTTGAATATGCATGAATGCATGGATCTAAGAATAACGCTCCTATTAATGAAAAGCTATGGGATATGCACATATACAGGGTGAAATTGATATCATTAGCATCCTTTTAAACTAAGAGTCTACCCATCAAACTGAACAACTTTTACTATTGGAGCAAACCGATCGGATCAAAAAAAAATCTGCTGTTGCATACATTTGAGTCGAGTAGGAATTGCAGTTTAGTATGTAACAGGTAGACTCTTAGTTTAAAAGGATGCTAATGATATCATTTTCACCCTGTGGTTTCTTTTTAATATGCTGACACTTTTTTAAGGGGATAATCAGACCGTCAAACTGAACAACATTCTCTATGGCACCAATATAAATTTTAAAAAAATCTGCTGTTCCATACAAAACTCTAAACCTACTCGAGCCAAATGTATGGGACAGCAGATTTTTTTTCCTCGATTTCGAAGTTTGTTCCATAGAGAAAATGCGATATTCTGTTAGAACTTGTCCGTCTAAGCATTAATGACGTGGTAAAATGGTGGTGGTAGAATATACGAGACTTATTTAACATCTTGACCTAAATGTATTTTATTAATTTATAATTGGCATGCTTCTTATAAATGGCTAAATTAAGTAATAAATAAGCATAGCATAGCATATGCTCACGACTATATTCCCCGAGGGGGTAGTCAGAGATATTCTGAAACCTCAGAACATCCACGTTTCACCAGTAGTACCGAAACTCTGTCCAGTGTGACGGGGGGTGAGCCCGTGTCCACTTGTAATGGACAGTGGGTACAATACATGCCTCGAAATTGAAGCATGCAGGTTTCCTCACGATGTTTTCCTTCACCGAAAAGCCAGTGGTGTTACAGATCGTACATAAATTCCGAAAAACTCATTGGTACGAGTCAGCCTGGACAGGAATCGAACCATCGCTTATTGATCATTTCTTCATTCATCGCCATTACTAGCCACTGGACCACCACGGCGTAATAAATAATATTAAAATTTATGATTATAAGAATTTTTGTACTTCGTCCGCGTGGATTACCCTTTTTAGGAGTCGATTTGCGAAAATTTCTTATTAGTGCACCCCTTCATCATATGTAGCATACATGTGTCTATCTTCAGCGGTTTAGGCTGTGTGTTGTCTGTCAGTCAGTCACGGAACTCTTTTATAAGTATAGATAATAGAAATACAAGACCGTATTATTTTTTCAGGACGTCACCAACATTGAATAGAATTATGCTCACAATTATGTTCCTATACTAGTATAACCGTTAATATAATACAATATCTTAAAGCTACGTGTGTGACGGACTTCATAAAGTTATTAAAACCAAATAAATATACTACAAAAGTTGTGTCCTTCCCATAACTAAATAAAATCAATAAGTCGTAATATTTCAAGTCTATGTCACACCGTGCCAGTCGAATCGTAGATAAAAATAATTCAGTTACTTTGATCTAAAAGTCGAATGCAGTACACGTGGTTTAGATTTTTTCATGTACGTCCCGGAAAAGGCTTAAATTATACAAATATTCAGACATATCAATTCTCTAGTGCCAAAACCGCAAATCTCTCTCGTCTCTATTCGGTGAACTTATTAGGTAACACGCGTCGTGTTTCATGACGAATTCCTTCTACTTGCAGGGTTGCCATCGTTAAAATAAACACATTGTGATCAAACAGATAGCAAATCTTCGCTCTTGCTTATGTAAGGATAGTAGTATTCGTTGGTTACCTCTTCCGAAAAAGGTTCATTTAATTGTGCATCAATGTCTTCAATGTAGCTTTGTTTTCCAAAAAAGTTACAAAATTTCGCATATTTGATTAACCAGACTTAAAATAAAACTATACACTAAAACACCATTCGATCGAAGCGCTTACTATGTATTATTTATCACAAATTCAAAACCACTGTGAACCTTAAAATCCATTATCATGATTCAATTTCAAACTCCGCACCAACCCTAATCCCCAAACTACAGTTCATTTTACATAATAATTCCCCAATATAACTCTTATGCCTTTGATATAGGTATGAAAATGTCTTGTTTCGCGGTTCTTCCTATGCTGAACAAGCAAGTTCCATACGTGTTTCAACGCATATATCTCTAGAGGTAACCACGCACTCAGTCTTTTCGTTACAACCGTAAACTGTAAAGGGATCCACTGGAATTTATCTTTCGCGTCGTTAGAGCGAATAATGTTGCCAACTATTTTATTTAGAGCTGGCAACCCTATTCGGGTTACCTATTTTTGTTACACCTTTGTTTTATGAAGTGTAGGGTTTATTTTTCAGGTTTTTGTGAAGTGTGTTTATTGTATAGGTAGATTATTATAAAGTTCTCTTTATAGACAGAAGAAAGGTTTAGTTAAAAGACTGTTAAAATAACACTGTGTGGAGTATATGGGCACAACGAAATGTTAATTAACAAACGCAAAACACACAGAATCGAAAATAACAATTTCATTTTGTAACTACGATGTAGTCAATTTAGGTTGTCCCAAACAGATAGAGATATACTAAAAACGAAAACAAAATGATTGAGAAAGCAATAAAATTTATTCTAAAAGTCGTAGCCGTTTCATTAAATATCAACATAAACATCTTATTTATCTTAGCTGAAGGTTCAAAATGCATCTCTCTTGATTACTTCATCACGTATAACATTACATGTAGACATGAGCACAATAAATAAGCCGCGGAAAACATTAATCCCAGTTAAATGAGCTAGCGAGGCTTTGCCTTACTACGGAGTCAAATCCCAAGATACAAATATAATATACGTGTACACCAGTTCGTTACTTTATTTAGGTAATTAAAGTCCTGATGATTATGATTTTAAATCATGTTAACATTAGTAATTAAGTAAAATTAGGATTTGTCTTCAATTTCAAATAAAATTAAGCATAAGCTTACAACTATATTTCCCGAGGGTGTAGTCAGAGATGTTCTGTAACCTCAGATCATCCACTATTCACCAGAAAAAAAAGATGAAGTAAAAAAAAGATATAATAGAAATTTTGCTCTTTGAACAATGTGATATCTGTATTCTGTTATTTATGTATTAAACACGTAGTTAAACAATAGTAAATAGCCTTCGTAAAATAGTGATTACGATCAGAGAAAAATGTATAGCATAATTTTAACTTTCACGTTTTTCATTAGATATGTATTAAAGTTTATCAATATTGCGATTAAATTTGAAGTAATTCATTCTTACTGGACGATATGTCGCAAATCAAAACCACTAATCAACATTTTATAGTTTGAATAGAACTATAAACAGTGTTAGGTCTAGAAATTCGAATTATACATGTTGTAAATCTATTTAGATGATATCATAACATCAGCATAGGTTTCAAAAAAATACAACCAGTGATGAAACACGTCGAACATCCCTCAACAAGCAAACAAGCTCCATTTATGATGTTGGAACTCGTAAAATCTCTCCGAAACACCTAGGGCGCGATCCGTCATACGAATTAGGTGTTTGACAGGATCCTCGACGTACGTAGTGATTTCATTGTTGGCGGATATTTACTGTATATGTGTTAGAGAGTTATGTATCAGATTTAGATGTTCTTTTTCCCATACTATGTATAACTTTTTACATCATAGGTGTAGTCTTAGTTAGAATCAAATAAATTTAACAATTAAGGTAAATTAAGTATATGGTGATGTGATGGTGCCAGCAATGGTGATAATATGTTTTATGAGATTTTAGAAATGTTGCGTGAAAATACTGAAGAAGGTTGTGATTTATTTATTATGCAGTGTAAGTAGGATTGGATACACTGTGTATGTAGTGTAAGTGACAGCCTGGTAAATATTGAAACGGTGAATTCACACCATCAAACTAAACAACGTTTACTATAGAACCACCCACAGGAAACGCCAAAAAATTAAGCGGCTCCACACTAAAAAGGTGTACCTACTCGACTCAAATGTATGAAACAGAAGATTATTTTAAGTTTCCTGAAGGTGGTTCCGTAGTGAGAGTTGTTCAGTTTGATGATCTGAATTCACCGTTTAAGTATTTGCCAGGCTGTCACTTACAGCCTGTGTATCGATACCAAAAAGTTAAACAATGGAGTGATAATTATGTACGTCCACGCAGAAAGGTTCCGGTAGTCGGGTTTTTAGTTAAGGTTTGATTCGGAATCTAGATCAGTCACATGATCAAATGGAATAATAAAAAAAGGTGGGTTAAAATGTCGACAACTGAACCCTTCTTGCGTGGACGCCCATATATTTTTACTGTTATTTATCAAATTAATTAAAATGCTTTTTGTAAACAAGACAGTTCTATTGTATGTTTTTGATAACATGTAATGCTTTTGAACTAAAATTTTTAATCCTGTTATTTTTCAACAAAATCCAGCCACAAAATAAATGATTTTTAAAACTGAAAGCTCTGCGGAATACATTAAAATGTATAGTAAAATCTAAAATAGACTGTTCACGTTTATTTCCATACCGTGCTATTCCAAAACGAATCTAAAGTTAGAACAATAGAACCCAGTTTTAATTCCAGCCGACTTTTTCAGATTTCATCCGAACCCAAATATTCCTATCAAAAGTTTTCATAATTGGTCCAGTCTGAAAGCGATGCCAGCGAAAATGTTTATTTTCGAACATGAGTATGCCACAGAGAAAGGAATACTGCTCCCGGCACCCTTATAGACAAAAGTCATGCTGATGTTTGTATTTGATGGTTTAGAAACTACGACTATTCAACTACTACTTATTACTTAGTGGCTAGTAGGGCACCCAGTAGCATGCTACGCAGGACAAAGTGACAAAACGAGAAAACCGTAATAGTGACAAAGACAGAGACGCTTTCCGTTTTTTCTCGTTCTGTTAGGGGTGGCATACTAGGCCGGCCCACTGTCTGTTTAACAACGTCACTTGATACAATTTGATTATACACAGAATTGACAATTCTAAACCCCGAAAATCCGTCCAGGTGGACACACAATTTCTATGAGTATAATCTATCTATATGCAATGTTTTATAAAAATCCAATTGGTTCTATTACAATGAGAATATTGGCAGTGCACAATTTGTTATGTTATAGTTTCTGGCCGCATTCGCTCCATTTTATAGCACCATTCAAAACGCGGTGGTAGAACGCGATTTCGTCCGCGTGGTTAACAAACGTTTACATCCATTTCACCAAATTAGGGATCGATTTAAAAAGAAAACCTTTCTTACTGCACCCCTAAATGTTCCGTGGTATATATATATATATATATATATATATATTCCAAATTCCATGTTTCTATCTTCAGCGGTTTAGACTGTGCCTTGTAAGTTAGTTAGTCATGAAACTGGTTTATATGTTATTAATTCATCTTTAATTGTTATTATTTTTATTACTGGTTAAGAATTACATTCATAAATTACAATGATTTTGATTTGATTGAGTAGAGCAGAGACGAGCGTATCGCGTTGGCAAAAATCTTATACTAAAGATACCGTGATATAATTTTCGTTGCTCCGTGTGAACCACGAACACTATTTAATACAGCAAAAACAGAACGTAATGAGTTTGTTTGAGGCTCGTATCTGTACTCTATGACGCCGTGATGTTACTTGTGTGAATCTCAATTAGAGTTGGAAGTCTTGGGAGGCATAAAATTAGTCTTCGGATAGCAGTTACAGTAAGTATGGATTTCCGTTGCTGTTTTGAGAATTAAAACAGATAGAGTTGGAGGAGTCTTGATATCAACTTTGTTATCAAAGAATTAAGATTTTGCTTTCTACATTTGAAAGCTTTGAACCACTTTTAGGAGAGAAACTATTTTGTAGCAGTTCAGAATTTATTGATCCATCTATACGATTAAGAAGTAATAGCTGGTGATTCTGATTTTGAAGTAAATTTGACACCAGAATCTTCTCGGCTGTCTTTCATTTATAGGTGAATAGAAACTTTACTTTAGTCTTTTATACAGGGTGTAACAAAACACAACAGTAATACTTATTGCTTCTAATCATCAAACTGAACAACTTTCACTATGGAGCCAACGTCAAGAAAAAATCCGCAGTCCCATACAATTGAGTCGAGATGGTACTGCAGTTTTGTATGAAAGAGTGGATTTTTTTCCCGATTTCGATGTTGGCTGCATAGTGAAAGTTGTTCAGTTTGATGGTCTAAAGCACCCCCTTAAGTATTACTAGTGTATTTTGTTACACCCTGTATATTTCATAAATGAAACAAGACTGTTTTTGAGGTCAAATCTCACACTGTGTAGAGAATTGAGGGATATGCTGACGATAATATCAAAGCTGATTCCGCCAAAAACATTAAAATCATTAAATTTTACCGCAGCGTAATGTACCATGAACGTGAACTAAATACATTGTACGTGTATTGTTTTATAAGCTAAAAACCGATGAAGTTTCAATGTTTTGTTATATACAGTGCGTATTTTAAAGTTGTCTATCCGGGCGGGGCTCAATATCAAGTCAAGTCAAGTCAATATAATTTATTCAATATAGGAGCTTGCCGCACACTTATCAAACGTCAAATCTTTTTTAAAGCTACCACCGCGTCGGAACGTGTTGTCGCTGTACAAAAGATGCGGCCAGAAACTCTACAACATAACACGACTTAATAACTATTACAAAATAAAATCTTAAGCTAAAGTTATGTATACAATAATACGTAGTCTATTTAATAAAATAATTGATACTATACAGTAAAGTAAATAAACTATAAGCTAGTGACCTCAGACTCAAGCATTTTGATCATTTAAATAATCATCCAGTTTATTATATGCTTTTTTACACAGGACTTTTTTGATTTGAGGTTTAAAAATGTTTTCGGAAAGATTCAAAATGGTCTCGGGGACTTTATTATAACAAAGTATACAGTGTCCCATGAAAGACTGTCTGTTTTGAGGTCAAATCTGATTCCGCCAAAAACATTAAAATCATTAAATTTTACCGCAGCGTAATGTACCATGAACATGAACTAAATACATTGTACGTGTATTGTTTTATAAGCTACAAACCGATGAAGTTTCAATGTTTTGTTATATACAGTGTGTATTTTAAAGTTGTCTATCCGGGCGGGGCTCAATATCTCTGAGAGTGAGCGGACGAAACAAAATGGATCAGCTTGTATCTCGCGCTCACAGCGGGCTCTACTGTTCGCTGGTGCAGAGATACTAGATGTGGCTTACAATAATGATTAGTTTTATATCATTTTGTAAAGGGATGTTAGGGATATAAAAGCTGTAGTAGGATACGCAGACCGAAGAAAAATGAAGATTGTTTGAAAAATATGTTTTTAAGCATTGCTTGTATTGACTTCTAGAATTTGCTATACCGCTACTGCGTTTTAACCTTTGCTCGGTTCAATTTTATGGTTTCAGTATGTACAATGTAATCAAGTATCGATAGGATGACTAACCTTTTATTTAAAAAACCGTTCTTTAAGGTCACCCTATATAAAATAAATTCTTCACAGGAGATACCATCGGTTAAAATGGAGTGATATTTCGTTTTTATTTCACACCGAAAAGCTTACTGAATTATAAGACATACAAAATCGAAATTTAAAAAAACTTTCTCATAGTGTGAGCAGCAAGCCCTGGTGTCAGAGTTTTTTCAGACTACCTTACGGCCTCTGACGTGCTTTTTATGTAACGACTACTAACCACCAGAGATAGTAGCCGGGACCAATGGCTTAACGTGTCAACCGAAGCACGAAATCATCTTTCTTTTCAGACAATCAGGTGATTCAGCCTGTAATGTCCTAACCAACTGGGGAAAAACGCACGAAGTGGCACCTACGATCAAGTACGACCTATAATGGTATAAACGATATATAAGACCAACGGCTTAACGTGCCAACCGAAGCACGGAATCATCTTTCTTTCCAGACAATCAGGTGATTCAGTCTGCAATGTAACCAACTGGGGAAAAACGCACAAAGTGACATATCACTAAGTGTCTCCCGTGAGAATCGAACCCACGACCTCGGTGTCAAGAGCCCAATGCTCTTAACCATTAGCCCACGGAGTCAGTTACTGCATCTACTAAAAACATAATTCACAATTTTGAAACCATTTTCTCAACCGCATCTAGCATCCCTAGTTCCCAGATGTACCCGAGACTGGCAGAGCCCGAGTACGAACGATATGAGCACCTTATTTTTCGCGCATTACACTTTGAAATTGTTTGAAATATGTTATAGCCGTCATCGTGCTAGGCGAACGCGTTCTACGCAAACGCTTTTCCTTTACAAAACTGTTTTTGAAGTTTCATATAAAAGCTGTAGTAATAAAAATGGGAAAGTAACAGAGATTGGGTTTTTGAATAGTGTTTTGCATGCATTTTGCGTTTATGAGATCGAGTTTGGAATTCTGAGAGACACGTGAGATGTACATTCGACTACATATAGGTAACATTTATAAAATACTTTACATTATTGTGATTAAAACGAAGATTAAAGAATTAATATTTAAGAAGACAAAAAAGAAAGGAAAAAAGTTCGGTATTTCATAAAAACCCTTAGAAGGTTACGGTAAGGTACCCTTGATAGTTGTGGATAATTTTCTGATAACTCCGAAAGAAAATTAAATTTGAAGGGATTCCAACTTTTTCAACTGCGAGAAAACTCACGAGAAATGAATGAATGAATGAAATATACTTTTATTTACACCAAAAACATAGGATACAGGATAGAAAAAAATAATGAGAAATGAATATTTTGAACAAAATAACTTGAACAATATGTATATTTAATTTATTAACATTTTGCACAAACAGGTTGTTAGGCAAGACAGCTTTATTGCTTTATAGAGATTGCACTGCAAACCTACTCGAGCCAAATGTATGGAACAGCTGATTTTTTTTCGCAAGCGATTTCGATGTTGGTCCCATAGAGACAGTTGTTCAGTTTGACGGTCTGTACATCTCCTTAAAGTGTCAGCATATTAAGAAGGAACCTCAATACCGGGTGTTAGGGTAAGCAGTTGCATTACTTTAAGGGGTGATTGTACCCATTATACTGAACAACTTTCCCTAAGAAACATAAAAGAAATCGAAATTTCATACAAACGTTCGATCATTTGATTGCATTTAATATGGAAAGTCCACATTTTATTTTGCGTATTTCCTATAGGTGTTTTAGGCAAAGTTGTTCAGTATCATGGGTAAAATCACCCCTTAAAGTAATTCAACTGTTTACCCTAACACCCTATACAACGCCAGCGGATAAATAATGTTTTTATTCACCCAATATCTCAACAATCATCAGATTCATCAACGTCACAAATATCAATGGACTTAATCACAAACAAACTAAAGTTCAATATTAAAGCTAGTTCAAATAGCAAATGTCCGGAGATAACAATAATTTCTATTAACCCAATCTAAAACTAATCGTACTGGAATTTAGAATGGAACTCCGGTGCTATGTCCTCAATTATCGAAGCACCATTCACTATCTAACGAAGTATAATTTGCCTTAATTCAATCCGCGTAGTGATTAGCTTTTGCTGATTTTTATACACAAGTTCATATTATTTAATACTTAACATTCCCTGCCTGTACATTGGAACTATTTTCTGAAAATTTATTGGAGTAAACTAAAATTACCAAATTTACTTTCAAATCAAAATTATTTAAGATACTCTTGGAAAACTGGACTAGTACTAGTAAATAGGCAAAACGTTAAACGTGTAATAAATTAAATTACATAATTATGTCACTGAACAACTTTCACTATGAGACCAATATCGAAATCGCGAAAAAAAATCTGAAGTTCCATACTAAAATACTAATCTACTGGAGTTAAATGTATGGGACAGTAGATTTTTTTTTCGCGATTTCGTTGTTGGTCCCGTAGAGAAAGTTGTTCAGTTTGGTAGTCTAAACGACCCTGTTAAAAGTTTAAAATGTTTATTTTTGCTTATGCTTTTTTAAGAGAATGATCAGGCTACCAAACTGACCAACTTTCTCTATGGCACCAACATCGAAATCGCGAAAACAATTTCAGCTGTTCCATACAGAACTGCAAACGTACTCTAGCCAAATTGTATGGGATAGCTGATTTTTATCGTGGGTTCGATGTTGGTCCCATAGAGAAAGATGATCAGTTTGATAGTCTGATCATTCCCTTAAAAAAGTGTCAACATATTAAGAAGGACCCTGTATATAAATAAGTATATTAGTATTGTATTAGTTTGCTTAAGTATTGTATTAGAATGAATAAAATTGTAAAAAAAAGAGAGCTTACATCTGTCAACAAACTGTCATGCAGTTTGGCAGATTTAATGTAAAGAAACCTTTTTGTTATGTCTTTTGGATAAATAAATGAATTGAATTGTATAAAGTAAGGATACAATCTGGGCCTAACTTGGGCCTCTAATGCTGGTAAGCGAATCTCTTCATCACGATGGTAGGTTACACACTCTGTGATATTCTATCGACTCGACAGAAGAAGAATTATATTGAGATGATAGTTTTTGTCTGTGTGTCGGTTTGTCTATTTTTGTTGGTTTAACAATTCTTCACCTGAAAACAACCGCATCGGATGGAATTTGAAGAAGAATAAATCGCTTAATTTGGAGCAACATTTATGTTTATTTCATAGCAATCTATAACATTATATTCTACTATACAACGTGTTAACAAATAAGCGCAAAACCTCATACACCCCAACTGATTTAAAACAAAATTCGATTGAAACAATAATTTCATTATTTTAATAGTTAAAATATAAAGTTATTCGCATTTTAAGTTTTCAGGCAAAAATGATTTGTTATCATTTCAGCAATGGAAGCGCTAACGTGCTCATAGATACATTTTGAGAATCTTGTTTTGGTAGTAAGTTGGGTGAGTGTAACTGTGCGGTGGGTTGACATCGAGTTAAGTAAATTTTTAATTATACAAACAAATTATTTACTATTTGAAAAAATGTAACCTATGTTGAAACCTTGATAATTTGATTCTGCTCTAGATTCCAACCAAACTACTTTCTTAGTTTTGCGTTTATTCATTAACACGTTGTATAACGTTTTTCTGTTGTTAAATATGGCATCGGTTTTAATTTATAAACCTACCTATCTACTCTTTTATTTACTCTGGAAAACCAGTCATTTGTAAACCTTGTGCAAAGTCTCTACCCTTCCATAAAGAAAACAAAATATTCCATCGAAACATTTTAATAAAACAAAAAGCTAATCCAAACACGTTGAAACATCAAAGATATAACATACAGTAAAGAAAATACAAAAGTAAATAGGAAACTGGAATGAATTCACGATTAAGTTAAAAAGCAGTCATGCTCGTCAGCAGTTCACAAGTATTTGGGTAACAAAGATCTGAGGGGATCAGAAGACAAACTCTTAAGAACATGCTAACGTTTCTTGTTTAATTTATAAGAAGTGGCGGGGATAGTTGAATTAATCGGGTCTTAACTACCACTACATTGATCACCTCATATCTTAACACTGACATTTAATTACATAAATTTATCCGTTATGTTTTTAACTTTCTACGATTTTTGAGATTTACACGAACAATATTCGAATTAAATTTGAATTTTGAATTGTAACGGATCACCTGGTAATCATTATATTTATAATGAATAATCTAATATATCTGAAGCTCGAATAGTAAGCATGCTTAAGCTTATGCATAGATTACTTGAATATAATATAATTCGTGCCATGGGACACAAAAAAAAAGATTTCTTCCTTATAACTGTGGAAACAGACCAATAAGCAAAGAATAAGCGTGTCAAAAATGACTTTCTTTCATATACACTTTTTTCTTCCGCACTATTAATCTATATTTTAGTACGTATTAAATCCATAATTAAAGTCAATATTTAACCCGCTTATCGCTTACATTTAAACCACAAATTGAAGAGTGTCATTTTATTAAGTCCTCCGATAGAATCGAGATCGGATCGAGATAGCTGACATGTGTCGTGGACGTGTCGACGCCTCTTCGAACGAAGAAGAAAAATAAAAAATCCCTTTACAACTTTCTCTCTAATGTCCCTTTTTAAAGAACACCGCTCGTGACTTTATAACTGGGTTAAAAAGCTTTTTGCTGGAGCGAGAGGCGAAATGTGTTTTTTATTTGCTTTTTCGTTTCCTCGAATAATTGTTACCCTTTTGGTGGAGACAAGTTTTATGGTAAGCCGACGAGCCAAGTTCGAGTGTCATTTGCTGTTCGTGAAGTTTATTGTATTTTGAGTTTAAGTAAATTAAGTGAAGATGTTTTTGACGGTACTACTGGTGAAACGTGGATTTTCTGTGGTTTCCGAATATTTTTTGCGATTTCGATATTCACTCATAGCAAAAGTTGTTCAGTTTGATAGCCTGAAACACACTTTTTTACACTCTGTAAATGCTCATGACTATATTCACCAAATAGTGATAGCTATTCTAAATAAGGTATATCAAATTTTTACTAGCATTGGCCAAATTATGTCTAGGTGTAGAAGGTTCAATTCAATTCAATTCAATTATACTTTATTGCACACCAAAACAGAACATAAATTTGAATACAGATAAAGAATTAAAAGTAGGTACAAAAAAGGCGGTCTTATCGCTAAAAAGCGATTTCTTCCAGACAACCTTAGGGTAGACGAATTAACAATCGAAAGAAGGTGTACTCGGCCTGTCGTAATTTTAATGGACATTGGAGACAATTTGAAAAATGAAGGTATAAGGTACAGGGAGTTAAAATACACTTTAAGGGATAATACTTAAGGGAGCGCTTTAGACCATAAAACTGAACCACTTTCACTATGGAGCCAACATCGAGAAAAAAATCGGTTGTCTCACACATTTGAGTCAAGACGGTACTGCAATTTTCTATGAAAGAGCGGATTTTTTTTTCGTGATTTCGATGTTGGCTCCATAGTGAAAGTTGTTCAGTTTGATGGTCTAAAGCACCCCCTTAAGTATTACTAGGGAATTTTATACTAAAGAAAAACCTTTAAACCACGTACTCTATCCATCAACCTGAACAACTTTTACTATGGGAGCAAACCTGTCAGGGCTAAAAAAATCTGCTGTATCTGCCATACTAAACTGCAATGCCTAGGCAACTAAAACGTATGATGCAGCAGTAATTTTTTTTTCTGACAGGTTTTCTTCCATAGTAAAAGTTGTTCAGGTTGATGGGTAGAGTACGTGGTTTAAAGGTTTGCCTTTAGTTAGTTTACATATTGTATTATTATTATCTTACGATGACTTGTAATCTCAGTACCTATATTAACCAGAATGGCGAATACTCCACCTATAAGAGCGTAGCTCTTTAAGTAAGATGATGATGATGTTAACTAAACGTGGTAATAACATCTATGCACAACCAGTACACGTAACCCATCGATTTAGGCCAGCAATAACCAACAAGAAGGGGCAATTTAATTAAAAACAATGGCTACAAAAATGTTCACGTTTAAATTTTATTTTCAAAAATCAATGTTCAGGTGGCGGGGTTTATCGTCTCTCTCATGCATTCAGCAGCAGATTGAGGGTTAAGATTTGCTCGTTTGTATTCAGAAGGCGTTCTCGTACGAGAGGTAACCTGAACGGACCGTCAAGGCGGTGGGGCTATGAAACGGGCGTTGAGCGAGGCTGATGAATGAGCGGGTTGGTTAGTGGCGGTTTGAGACGACGATGTAGGCTTCTTCTTTCATGTTAGCAGGATCTATATTTTAAGACAAGCATTCGGTGTCCTGTCATTTCACCGACAGTCAATTTGCAAATTTTTACTTGACAACCAACTACTGGCAAAAAAATGAATCGTTATTTCATCTTTACACAATTACTGATTTTACAAATTATTCAAGTATTAAACTAATCACCTGACATATTTTCATTTTGCGACATATCATTTGACAAACGATTCATTTATCATTCATGTTATTTAAACAAACAACACTTGGTGTATTGCATTATTTGACATGTTGCATTATTATTAGGCACACATTTTACTAATGTCAACCAAAATAATTAATAAAAAAAAACATCATTATCATTCGTAATTTTAATAAATCAACAAAAGTAAAAATTAACAACAGCCTATTTTAATTTCAAATGGATTGCTAACGATCTTAATAGTTTTCCAATCCAAAGTAAAATATATGAAGTCGGTTAGGTTAGGTTTGACTTGCGACCACGCCGCCAGAACCGAATCGCTCGTGTTAAACTAGTTTAGCCGACTCCACTAGGCTATCCAAAGTAAAATGAGTCGGTTAGGTTAGGTTTGACTTGCGACCACGCCGCACGAGCCGAGCGAGCGGAGCGAGCGTGCCGCGGCAGCGGCCGGCGAGTGCCAGAACCGAATCGCTCGTGTTAAACTAGTTTAGCCGACTCCACTAGGCTCTCCAAAGTAAAATGAGTCGGTTAGGTTAGGTTTGACTTGCGACCACGCCGCACGAGCCGAGCGAGCGGAGCGAGCGTGCCGCGGCAGCGGCCGGCGAGTGCCAGAACCGAATCGCTCGTGTTAAACTAGTTTAGCCGACTCCACTAGGCTCTCCAAAGTAAAATGAGTCGGTTAGGTTAGGTTTGACTTGCGACCACGCCGCACGAGCCGAGCGAGCGGAGCGAGCGTGCCGCGGCAGCGGCCGGCGAGTGCCAGAACCGAATCGCTCGTGTTAAACTAGTTTAGCCGACTCCACTAGGCTATCCAAAGTAAAATGAGTCGGTTAGGTTAGGTTTGACTTGCGACCACGCCGCACGAGCCGAGCGAGCGGAGCGAGCGTGCCTCGGCAGCGGCCGGCGAGTGCCAGAACCGAATCGCTCGTGTTAAACTAGTTTAGCGGACTTCACTAGGCTATCCAAAGTAAAATGAGTAGGTTAGGTTAGGTTTGACTTGCGACAACAATGATGCCAGAAACCATTTTTGTTTTTAGAAAAAAAAATACTTTAGTACTTACTTACCTGTAAATTATTTGGCCCAAATGGAAATTGCAACCGTGCAGGACTGTGTTTTCAAAATTTGATCGCAAGCTTAAGATAGCTGCTTTTTCAAAGTCTAATATGCAGACTTTTGGTTTGAAATCAATGTTATTTTCTGTTCCATATTCTATAAGCTATCTATTTTGTTAATACGTGATTTTGTAAAATAGTAACAATATTACATGAAAAATACATAAAAGAAAAAAATACATTAGGTACATTTGTAAAGACAAGCTTTTGCAAAAAATATTTTTGTTAAGCGATTATTTGTAAAATGATCAATTTGCGGGACAAGGTGTTTGTAAAATGAATATTACATCAAACGTTGCTTGTTAAGTAATAATTTGCCAAAAAGTTTTTGGACAAACATTAGTGAACCCAAGCATTCACATCAGCATTGCTGAGCTAAAGTGCTTTATCTGGAGTAAACATTTTAACATAACTCGTATTCTAACTTTATAATATTATGTAGCACTGCCATTGTTGGAGATTATAAAATATAAATAAGGTCATAATATTTGTTTCTGTCCTCAATACCATTTTGGTTTTCAAAATTTTTACTGTCTTGTTTTTGTCCCACAAGAGAGCACATCTGACTGTAGTGATCAGACAGCAATATTGATTTGTTTAGCAATATCAATAGGGTTCATGTGCAAATACATTCATGTATAGTGTTGGCCTAAGTTCGTAAAATGCAAAAGACTCTATCTTCAGTAAGTCGCTTTTTTCGTAGCCTAAAGTTAAAGGTTTTCAGCCTCACCAAGCCTTAAATACCAGAATATTCTATTAGCGTATCGGTTTTTTATGGTCGCAAATCAGGCGGGGTTTTATCTTTTAGGCAGTTGAAGGTTAAGCGTTAAATATAGCGGTTGAGAAATATAGTAATAGATTTTTTTCGGCATCTTTTTTAACATCTACATTTTTCATAGCGAATTAAATGTAATGCACGTTAAAAATATGGTTAATAGTAGCTACTCGACCAAAACTGTTTTTTTTGCGTGATTTTAACGTTGGTCCCATAGTGAAAGTTGTTCTGTTTGATGGTCTGAAGCACCTCCTAAATTAAGATTACATAATAATTTTTTTTATTCTTGGACATTGTCACTCAAATTATCTTATCACATTTAAAGTACCAGTATCTAGCCTGGACTTGTATTATGATGACTAGACAACGATATACAACGTGTTAATGAATAAGAGCAAAACCTCAACCGCAAAACACCCCAACTAAACTTATTTATAACAAAATAATTAGATATAAACAATAATTTCATTATTTTGCAAGTTAAAATTTAAAGTTTTTAGGCAAAAATGATTTGTTATCATTTCAGCAATGAATGGAAGTGCTAGCGTGCATTTTAAGAATCTTTTTTGGTAGTAAGTAGTGTGAGTGTGCGGTGGGTTGACATCGAGATCAGTAAATTTTAAATTTTACAAACAAATTATTTATAATTTTGAAAAAAATACCTATGTTGAAACCATGAGAATTCGATTCTGTTCTCGATTCTACACAAACTATTTTCTAGTTTTGCGTTTATTCATTAACACGCTGTAGAATACGAACATAGAAGTGAAGTTCTTCTCAAAACACAATTACACAGTCTAGTCTAGATTATACTAAGATAACTGAGGTTAACATAGCGTTAGTTTCCGAGCTGAATTCCGGTAGATAAGTTTGTTTAGACCGGCAGCTAGGGTGATGAGATGACTGTCCACTAATGTAACCAATGATAATTACTATGTGGTTAAAATCGGGTTCATCAATTTATGATTATGTCATTAGTATTTAAAATGTTTAAAAGGTCAGGTGACGCAAGTGCGTCGACTGGTTTGAGTAGTGAATATACAGGGTGTAAACTTAAATGCGTTATACTTTATAGGGTGCTTCAGACCATCAAATTGAACAACTTATAATAAGGGACCAACATGGAAATCACGAAAAAACTGCTTTTTCAGTTTGATGGTCTGAAGCACCCTGTTCGATATGTAAAGTATTTGATTTCCAACCCTGTAAAGCTGGTAGTATCTCAGTGTAGATAGTAATTGTATTACTTTCAATATATCAGAAAATAATTCATTAACAAGATAACCTAAGTATCAAGAAAGTTTTTCATGTAATTGCTACTCTCATTACTGTCTTTACTTTCTTGTATTGACAAGGATCCATGTAAAACTGAAATATTTTTATAATGAATGTCCTAAATGTAATTATGCGATGTATGATTTGGAAGAGTAGCAAAAAGAATCCTACGGTTTGGAAAAGGCCGTATTACACCAGGTTTAAATAATGTTAGATTTGAGTTAGGTACCAACTTGGTTTCGAATTATTTTGCAGATCTCGATTGCTAAACGTGCCTTCTAAAAGACAGAGAAGTTAAAAATAAGTTATACATTTTAATACAAATTAAAAAACTTGACTGTAGCTACAATTTCCGAAGCACTTTCGATACAAGATTACGAGTTTTTCATAAATTTCAATGACTGTACCAAAATAAACGTCATTACATACCCAAACAGGCGTAGTTATTTCAGCAACGAACATACCTGCAAACAAAACACATAAACGTTACAAAAATGCACAATAAACAACAATTAAGGCAAAATTCTTAAAAGCCGAGATGAAAAAGCTTACGCACTCAGGAAACTTTATTTCATAAAACATCCAAATAATTATAGTCTAAATTCAAGGGGCCTAAAACTTTGTAACTTAATTTATGAAACAAAAACGAATAAATTAGAAGTTTTTATAGCATCTTTGGGGTAGGCGTGATTACGTGTGGGTACGATGTGTGGGCCTTAATATACCAGGGTCCATTAGGAGTTCGAGCCCTTATTTGCCAAACTTGGAGGAGTTTGAAAAGAAAATAAAATTGCTATTATAACGGCTTCTTGACTTTTTGGTAGGGACTTTGATGCTGCAATTAAATTAGATCTATTGGATTTAATGTAGTATCTTAGATGTCAAGTGCTTTTAAATATTAATAGGAATAAGGATGTCTTCCCATTGATATTATGTAAAAATATGGTAAAAATGAGCCTTATTACAACTGAATACCTCAAATCTGCCAGTTGTGGCAATGTTTCTGACCAACTCGCAAGGGATTATGGTCGTGAGTTTATGGGTGAATGAATGAGAGTGGGAGTCGCGTTGCAAGTCTGGCGGAGTACGGACGCGTGCGTATCGACGCGTTGGGCTTGCACGTGGCTCCGCGATTTTGTGTACTCTTTTGTGTTTTATCCTTAAAACAATCACTTGAGATTATAAACTACTTACATTGGCAAAACTGCCAGGCTAGACTTAATTAATACTACTGATCATTTTCCTTCGTATACTCTCCACATAAACAAAAACAAAAAAAAAAAGAATGAGCGTTTTTCCAGTGAATATCTAGGAGATCGCTAGATGGCGCTAGGGTCTTCGCGAGTTAAGGTCCAAATGTCAAAATGTGTGTTTATTTAAATAATAAAGGATAGGTTTCTTTTGACTCTTTCATTTTTTACGAATAATTTTAATCAAAGATCGAGCCCATGTCTGTATGGGCTCGATCCTTGGCCTTTGAATAAAGGCACAGAATAAGTAATAGGATATAGTTCTACATAATAAAGGCAGACACAGTCTTGACATTATTTTGACGTAACCTGGCACACTTCTCTACGGAGCGATGATCATGACATTTGTTGAGTTTTTAGGAAGTCAATTAAAAACGAAAAGAAATTTTTTAAATGTTCTTTAATTTACTACTACAATTTTTCTTCTGTCTGGGTCGACGGAATGTCGTGAGTTTGACATGCCATCGTGGTGAAGAGATTTTTTAACCAGCATTAGAGGTTTGCTGATTGGCAAGGGTGTGCCGGATGTATCGTGAAAGCAGGCCATTATAATGAAAACAACATATTGCAGAAACAATGCACTTCTAAAGTACACGCACATGCGTGACAATGTTAAGGGGGTATGACCCGGTCGAGGCCATGCTCACAAGTTTTTTGAATCCATCGGAAACATAAAAAACTGTATTTTAAATTCTGAATGTCTTATTTACCTAAGGATAGGCTGGATATGCAATCGCTTTCAATAACACGATATCATCATCATCATATTATACACCCCACTGCAGGGCACAGGCCTACCTCAGGTAGGGTGTATGGGCGTTAATCCACTACACGTACCCAATGCAGATCGACAGACGTTACGTATGTATGAGAATTTCTTCTGCAGCGTATGCAGGTTTCCTCACGACGTTTTCCTTCGCCGTTTGAGAGCAGTCGGTATTACGTACATAAGTTAATGGATCAGATTAAAGTTTTTGTCAAAAAAATCATCGTTGTACCATAAAATACTTACGTACGTTGGTACACAAGAAAGCGTACAACTGTTACTACAACCGAAGTTTGTTGAGAACACGGCAAATAAAAAAAGGAAACTTTTTACATCAAAACTTTTTTTCGCCTTCGCAGCGCGGATCCGTACGTGAGTCTGGCCATATTTGGTGCTGATTACTGCCTCTTGGAAATAGGTCCTTATATTTTTGAGATACTTTTTTTCTGCCGTTAACGTTTCAACTTAATGTTGTTTGTTAAAATACATTATAGCATAGTTCGGGGTGGTAAAAAAAAGCCGTGGTGGTCCAGTGGCGAGTAACCTTGCCTATCGTGCAGGAGGCGATGGTTCGATTCCCGTCCAGGCCGACTCGTATCAATGAGTTTTTCGAAATTTATGTACGTTTGGCTTTTGGGTGAAGGAAAACATCGTGAGGAAACCTGCATGCTTCAATTTCGAGGCATGTATTGTATCCACTGTCCATTAAGAGTAGCGACAAGCTCACTTCCCGTCACACTGGACAGAGTTTCGGTACTATTAGTGAAACGTGGATGTTCTGAGGTTTCAAAATATCTCTGACTGCCAGCTCGGGGAATATAGTCGTGTGCCTATGCTATGCTATTTCGGGGTAGTTAGAAACCTTGCTACAACTCCTAACATTCATGTAAAAGTGCATAGATATTTTTCTCTGTGTAGGTACTTATTTCCGTCAATATACAAGCTGCGACAAAAGACTCTAGTAATATTTAATGGGTTGGTTAAAAACCATCAAAATACAATGAAAAAATCAGCTATCATACATTGCAGTCGCGTCGGTACTACAGTTTGGTATCAAACACCAGATTTTTTCGACCTTGGCCCCATAGTGAAACTTGTTCAGTTTGATGGTCTAAAGTTCTAAAGCATCCCTTTAAACATTACATTACCCTGTACAAGTATATAACTAAATTACTTCCCATTCACTCTGAAAAGGATTTTCCATTGACAGAATAGTACCAACAGCGTCATTCCCATCCCATTCCGTTTCCTCTCTAATGAGGTACAAAACTGAACTCAATACTAAGACGTAAGTAATACATTCGACTACTTGTTTATATTAAACGGCTTTGTTTGTGAGGACTCCTTTACAATGTTTGTCTATGCCGGGGGGGAAACGATTTTGTTTCTTAGACGGTAATGAGTTCGAACAGAGCAGATAGTTGTTAGCAAAGGAAGACGATGCCGTGACATTGTTTTGTTTTGAGCTTTTTTTCTTGTTGTGAACTGGGTTTTGTAAACATTTTTTAATGGATGAAGTTTCTTTTCAGAAATATCGCTAATTTAATGAAAACATCGTCTTGATGTTTTTCTAACTTACGATTTTTCTCAATACTCAATACAGTATTGCGTTCCATAAATTGTAGATATAAAAGGTCGTTCTTCTTTCAATAATCTAAACAATAGTTCAACATTATGAACCCTTAGGCACCGCTATTTTAAAAGAGAGGACTATTTGAAGATCAAGTTTTCTTCTGTTGGTTACTTCTGTTACTGTAAGTTACTCTATTGGTTGCATTCGTTATTATTTCCATGACTAATATGATAAAACTGTAACAAAATGTGTGTGTGTACATAGATATTTACATGAAAAAGATTACGATATGGTTTTTAGGTTTCCCGGACTCCAAATAAACCTTTTTTAGAATTTTTGTCCGTCTGTTTGTTTGTTTGTGTGTTTGTAACAGCATCGCGCAACAACTATAGAACTGATTTTGATAAAACTTTTTTGTTTGATAGCTTATGATCTGACTTAAAATCTGGTATATAATTTGTGCGAATGAAGTCGCGGGTAAACTCTATAACTAAAAAAAAGAAAAACTGCTGTTATAAAATTATTGTTATCCGCCATACTAGCATAGCGTATCTTTACTGTACTAAAAGTGGATATGCGATAGTTTGTCTATCTCTATGGGTAGAAGGTATGGCTTTTTATACTTATGTGTTGAAATAGAATAGGAGACGAATATATTACCAGTAAAATTACTGTAAAACACAACTCATTACTGGTCTACAAAGTGACACGGCACAAACATTCCAGTGTTCTTTGACACACAGAAATGACGTTCCAATACACACGTAATACACAAAGGCCTGTTTTCGGGTTTCGGTCGCGCATCAGGGGGTATTGTGTAAAAGTCGCATCGCTAATGGATTAGCGGTGGACACGGACGGTCACAATGGATCTAGTGTAACTAGATGGACGTCGAAAATTGAACCAAATTGATGAACTGCGGTCGGATTTCATTTTCGCATTGTTGCGGGCAGGCATCGATCGTAGGTCGATTGTGCTCTGATCCGTTTGCATGGAGCATGCTTAGTAATAATCACTTCATAATTATTTATAAACATGATTGCCATATGTACGATTTGTAACACCTCTGGCTTTTCGGTGAAGGAAAACATCGTGAGAAAACCTGCATACTTCAATTTCGAGGCATGTATTGTACCCACTGTCCATTACAAGTGGCGACGGGCTCACCCCCCGTCACACTGGACAGAGTTTCGGTACTACTGGTGAAACGAGGATGTTCTGAGGTTTCAGAATATCTCTGACTACCCCCTCGGGGAATATAGTCGTGAGCATAATTATGCTATGCTATGCTATTATTTATAAAAAATCCCCCGCCGCATTTTTCCGTCGCCTTATCTGTCACGTTGTCTATCTGAATAGGCTAATCTCAGAAACTACTGTTGGGATTCTGATACGGTTTTCACTAATAGCTAAGACTGATTCACGAGGAAGGAAAGTGTAAACTATGACTGATTTTTTAATCGCTTGAAATTGAAAAAATAAATCCGTCATTTCAAACACTTGAGTCGAGTACGCTTTGCAGTTTAGTATGGAAAAGCCGATTTTTTTGTCTTATTTCATAATTGCTTTATTTGTTCAGTAAATACTAGACTGGTTCATGTAAAATCTTAGCAAGATTTTGTCCGAATTAACACTTACTGTCAGCGATCAGCAGTATCAAGATAAAAGTGCCCAGATATTCGTTTAGGTCAATTTTGAATCTGTCATTTTTGAAAAGATAAATAAAAATGCTTAATCTAAGGTGATCTTCTTATCGTGTGGGCAAGACCTGGTGTCAGAGTTTTTTCAGACCGCCTTACGGCCTCTGACTTGGTTTTTATGTAACGACTACTACCACGAGAGATAGTAGCCGGGACCAACGGCTTAACGTGCCATCCGAAGCACGAAATCATCTTTCTTTTTCGACAATCTGGTGATGTGTCCTGCAATGTCCAAACCAACTGGGGAAAACACAACTGGGGGGCACAAAGTGACATATCACTAGGTGTCCCCCGTGGGATCTAAGCTTTGACTAATTATTATAAGGACTAGCCTTGCGGTAGCATTTCCCCTCTGCCACGGTATAAGCACAATTGATCTTGTGCATTTACATTCAATTTTACACCTTATTACTAAACGAGACAGCCTTTAATTGCGAAATAATAACTTCGAACTTAGAACGTTTGGGGTTCACACGAGACTACTTTTCATGATTTTTAACATTCAAAATTAGAATCTAAAGTTATGGTGAATAAAATCCAAAGTTGCGGATTTCATGTTACCTCGCCCCCCGCAAAAAGGGGCAGAAATGTTTGTTAGTAGAATTACACGCGTAACCAGTCCACATATAAATAGTCAAAGGATCTAAGGTGATAATAATATGCTAATCAAACTATCACCACTTGAAATATAATCATTTATTCTTTTAAAACCCTAAAAATGCAACAATTAAATGTTAACTATTACATTTTGTTCAGTTTACTATACATAAAATAAAATAAAACAAAAATCTAAATAAACCACGTTTTTATTTTTATATTTAAACAGGGACGACAAATCTCTTACGCTTCGCCGGAAATGTCCACAACAATGTCATACCTGTCATTTCCAGTGTCTTTCGTTTTATTATGTCGACAACGTCATATGTAATAATTACACATACCTATAACACATACACGTGTCGGGATATATGACTACATCATTAGTGGAAAGCACTCCGGTTATTGTAGTAGCAACCGCATCGATATCGGATCGTTTTAATGGAGCTTTCAATTTTATTTCTGTCCTTTAATGAGCATTTTAGTAGAAGCTTAAAAATATAAGTGCAGCTGAAAATTGTCGCTATAAATTATAATTGCTGGCGGATATGTTGAATGAATTATGGAAATTAAATATTATTGTGAATTGGCTGTTGATATTTTATGGACTTCATTTCCTTTTGGATGAAGTAATGATTGGCTCATCCAACAAAAATAATTTCTGACTTTGTAAAGAGTAAACTAAATTTCAAAATGTATGAAAGAAAACAACAACAGTCCTGTGCGTCACCGCAATTCACGGTGTCCTGTAGGCTATACTACTGTACTGTACTAAAACTTTAGACCAAGAGGCTCAAAATAGGTGTTATTTATATTAGTTTATTTACTCTTGAAGTATTTTGTATAATTATACTTTATCCTATACAAAAAAATTCGGCGATGGAGGCGATGGTTCGATCCCTGTCCAGACCGACTAGTACCAATGAGTTTTTCGGATTTTATGTACGATTATTAACACCACTGGCTTTTCGGTGAAGAAAAACATCGTGAAGAAACCTGCATGCTTCAATTTCGAGGCATGTGTTGTACCCACTGTCCATTATGTGGCGACGGGCTCACCCCCCGTCACGCTGGACAGAGTTTCGGTACTACTGGTGAAATGTGGATGTTCTGAGGTTTCAGAATATCTCTGACTACCTCCTCGGTGAATATAGTCGTGAGCATATGCAATGCAATGCATGCATGCTATACAAAAAAAAAAGGAATATCACACAGATCGCTTTTTGACTCTACCACCGAGTCGAGAGGCAAAAATGCGGCCAGAAATTCTGCAACACATACCTTTTGAACAAAAATTGTACTTTGCATCAAGTTCTTCAATAGATGCATTCGATATGTTGATTTAACGACTTTGACTTCCTTACTCTCTCACGTGTTTACGTAAGAGCACAAAAAAGAGAAATAAAAATCGTAAAAACGTAACAGAGATGCCAACAAAGTTACAATCGGAAGGACAAACAATGAGAATCAAAAATGTTTAAGATGTGTCACGATTACTTTGGGAACAAAAGTCCCAGGGAAGTTTTAATGTTGTTATCCAGGGTCCTCTCTTAATTGGCAAAAGTTTTCCGTTGACGAAAAACTGGGGACTCTCCCGCTCGAACGAATGAATGAATGGGTGAACGGATGAACGAGTGAATGATCACAGAGACGCCAGACAACGAAAGGTGTAATTACTCAAAAATTCTTATGGGAATTGTAGCTTTTCCAATTATGTCTGCTTGGCATCACTCTCCGTGGACGTTTGCAGAAAATGGGTTAGAACATTATACTACTAATTTTACGGTTGAATATTTTACAACTGTTTAAATAATATCAAAGTGAGAAAATGAAGTCATTTAAAATTTTAGAAGTAATTTAAACTATTCTTATCCAGGCATAAAATAACAAATTCGTAAATGTTTTTATCTTTTGTTTATTTCATCTAAGCGAACTTTTTTAAATATTATCATTATATTTTTATTACTAACACTCAGTTGCAGAAACGATCATAAGAGTTAATCCTCCATTAAATCTCTTGCTAGCTTTTACTGCGTCAACAAGACAAAAAGTGACAGAAAGAGATTTAATGGAGGATTACCTTTAATGAGCGTTTCTGCAACTGAGTGTAAGCTACATAAAATATCTAGGTAATTAATTTGGTGGATGAAAAATTAGTTATGGAATACCCATACATTAAAAAACATTAGCCTCCTTTTTGAGCAGTCGGGTACTAACTAATTTCACTATCACAATTCCTTCATTATAAATAATATTTTTGAATAGCTTTAATCTACATAAAAATCTACTATGTTTACAAAAATAGTACGTATTAAAACTGCAATAACATAAAACTAACATATTAAATACAATGTGTGCGAAGAAATAAAATGTAAAACGGGCAATCCAACGTTACAACCCATGTCGACAGCTGTAAACGAGGTTATTATATTTTACGAGATGATAATTTCAACTATCATGGGATTCGCGGGAAATGTATGTCATATGTTACCAACGATGCTAATTTTGATATCTACATACATTTACGTATACTGTAGCTAAAAGTTGACCTCTAACTAGTATCAGTCAATTTGCACTGAGCTCTTAAGGGGTTTCCCCCACTGAATGACCTTGACTCAAAGGTCAAGGCTTTAAGAGCCGACTCACCTCTACTAAACTACGTCATTTTAGTAGGTCCTATTTTTGACTGGCTTGAATTATCTAAATAACTCATTAAACATTATACTTAAAAAAAATTTAAACGTAAAATTTTTAGATCATAATATTGTCTACGCAATGGTGTGTGTCGCAAGTCAAATTGACTTCAACTTATAAAGTAGATGCACGTAATACAGAATTTTTCAAATATTTAGCCTTTCTTTGAAGACAGGTTTCATAATGTATTTTATAGAAAAAAAAGAAATATGAAATGTACAAAATAAAGTGGAGATGTTGAAGATCATTGCTGTATTTTTCAAAATTTTTATGTTTTTCAAATAACGAGGTGATTTTCGAAAACCAGCAAAATATGTCCCGGCCCTGCGTTTACATAGTGGGAGCATCTTAAAGTAGTGATTTAGTAACAACGTTCAGTTGTACCGTATTTACGGGTTTTATGATGAAATGCATTATGTGGTGTACGAAATAAAGCCGAGATGTTGAGGATCATTGCTATATTTTTCATTGTTTTCAAATAACGAGAAGATAGCTTCTAAAAACCAGCAAAAATATGGGACGGCCTTGCTTTTACATATTAGGAGCGTCTTAAAGTAGAGTATTTCTCATATTAGCATCCTGATTCATGAGAAAAGGCTCGTGCTCTAACTCTACACCCATGTTCTTACAAATAGAGTCCTGATACTAACTCTGAAAAAATCAGGGAATAGAGTTGTGAGCATTATGCCAAGCTATGCTAAAAATTCTGCACACCAAGAACAATACCGATATGCTTACAACATTTTGTTACTTAATGCCGTGGAGAATGACATGGTCATGGTTGTGAGAATGAACGATATTCGTATTATTCGCATCAATAAAACTAACATTGAGATACTAGAGGCTACTCCCAGAGTGAATTGTTTGTAACTTTCGTACAAGCCAAATGGTATATGCTTACTTAGTCTGTCTGTCTATAACTAATTATTCATTGGAAACTAAGCAGTTTTTCGCTAACTCAGTCCCTACAAAAAAAAAATTAAATCAAAAATTTTGTCTAATTCGATTACAGACGAATTTCAATTACAGTGTACAAAGTTGCACATAAAGTAATAAAAGGTTGAATTTTAAATGTTTTGGAATAAAAGGCAACGTAGAATCTAGATTTATTTTAAATAGTCACCAATATGTTTTGCACTTTAGCTGTAAAACTTTCACGGCTGTGCCTACATCACCTTAAATCATAAACATTTCACTTCACAAAGTATCCTGCATTAGATGAAAAGTTAATGAGCGTACACGCCTTTTTACAACGTCGAATAAAACCCTCTGTCGTTATGACAACCAGCCGACGGTTGACACATCATAAAAACGGCTACTGTGAGCTACAAAATATGCTCAGAAAAATGAGCGGCACACTGGGACAGAGATGTACACTTGTTCTCATTAGCCCCTAATTACGACCCCGAACCCCGCCGACCGCCGACGGAAATTCAAATTTAAATTTCGTACGTTCCCCGCTCACAAATTGCGATTTTTTACCAATAAAAAAGAGCAATACCGATTCGAATTTTAAACGGTTATTGTTTCCTTTTTATGTTAATCACTCGTATTGGAAAATTTTGAAACGGATGTTCAGAGGCATAGGCCGTTTAACTTCCGTAACGATCGGACAAGATTGAGTTCAGCTTTTTATTGTTGTTACTGCCTTTGTTCTGTGGACCTTTGTGTTTTCGAAGTCCACAGTAAGGGCAGTCTCGTTAAATATTATTATAGTAACATTTATTTTCATCGTGCACTTTTAATAAAAATGTAATGATCCCTCGTCCATGGAACACTTCATTAAGACACTTGAAGAGGCTCGGGAGCGATTATCAGGTCTGATAGCGTGTAGCGTGGCAACACCATATTATACAACGTGGTAATGAATAAACGCAAAAATAGAAAATAGTTTGTTTAGAATCGAGAGCAGATTCGAATTATCATGGTTTCAACATAGGTTACATTTTTTCATATTAAACGGGGAATATAGTGCCATATGCTATGCTATAAATAATTTGTTAGTATTATAAATTTAAAATTTACTGAAATCTACGCCAACCCACCGCACAGGCACACTCACCCTACTTACTAACCAAACAAGATTCTTGAAATGTATCCATGAGCACGTTCTTTCATTCATTGCTGAAATAATAACAAATCATTTTTGCATGAAAATTTTAAATCCGAATAACTTTCAATCAATTAATAAAATAATGAAATTATTGTTTCAATGCAATTATGCCGGTATAAATCAGTTGTATGAGGTTTTGTGCTTATTTATTGACACGTTGTATAAAACATTTTTTCTTGCGCGGCCACCCTCAGGGTTTCGTAATTATCGCCCCCTCTCGTTGAAATCGCGTATTTTTAATTTCCCTCAGTCACCCGAAGCCCGAAATTCCGGTCATTCATAAGAACATAAGCCAAAAAAAGATGAGGTTGTTTCTTCTTATTATACAAGACACTAATAACCTGTGTAACTATTCAGGTCCCACTAAACCAATAAGGGCGTCGGAACGGCCGTAATGAAATAGAAGTGTATTAATAATACAGTGAGCGAGCGAGGTGACTAATGAAGTGATTTAATTTTGTAAACATGGAGGATGAATGTCAACACAAAACGTAGAATGAACGGGTTGTGCGATGGAGGTCATGTCTAAACTCTAGTTTAAATTGAAGTTGATTTAAATTAGCTATATCAGTCATTATTATCCATACTTCATTCCAAATAAGGACGAAGAGATTTTCTGATTCTTATTTAACTTTCTGGCCAATTCTGACTACCAATTGTAATTAATTTATTGTATACATATACTATCCCACATATCTTGGACGTTACTAAAGCTGTTGTAAGAATAAGTGAGAGGAAGTGTTTCAAATCTCTGTTTCTGTAATGCAAAATATCCTTAAAATTTCGTTGCTATTTTGAATGGAGTATAGTCATTAGGTGACCCACTAACTTCTGGTTTTTGTAAACTCGTACATAATCGATACGTTGTTAAATTTTTTATTACAAATCAACCATTTTACCCAGTAGTTGCAGCGATGTTGGTTCAATATCTTAACTATTATAAAACTGTATAACAGAAGTGTCTGTACATTGAAGATATTTACAAAAAAAGATGACGATATGGCTTTTAGCAGTCCCTGACTACAACTCAACCTTTTTTATAATTTTTGTCTGTCTGTTTGTCTGTTTATTTGTGTGTTTGTTTGTGCAAGCATCACGCGAATACTACTACACCGATTTCCATGAAACTTTTTTTTGGTCTGATAGCTTATGATCTGACTTAAAATCTTTTAAATAATTTGTGCGGACGAAGTCGCGGGTTAACTCTAGTAGAGCATAAAGTTACTATACCTTAAAGGAATAGAGGAACTGACATAAGTTGTCAAATGAAACCGTTTTTGGTAACTTATCGGCAGGGCGAAAATTGGAGCTCTGTGTATAATTGTGAATCTAACGGGAAATCGTGGATAATTTAATGAAATAGTATTAGTATATTTCACAAAATTATCTGCGATTTCACTCTAGATTCACAATTATTCACATAGCACGAATTTTTACCCTGCCGATAAGTTCCCAAAACGGTTCTATTGCCTCGTGTCACGTATCTCTTTCCATTATACAGTGGTGCCGCTAGGTACATCTCACTCATTCAGCTGTCAGTTTCTCTATTCCTTGTATTGTAACTTTATAGTATTGAGTGTATTTTTGTTTCATGATGGACATGTCAAGTTGTGACATGTAGTTTTCCAGACATGATATAATGACTTGTCTGCTGACAGACAATTCCCACAAAACCAAAGTTATAGAAACGTTATCCTCTTCTGTAATCTGGATGGAAATTCAAAATGACTTAGAATAAAGCCGGGCATCCGTGTGTCGTTTGAAAGGAGGCGTCGCATCGCCCATAGACGAGTATCGGGGCATGAATGCCGTAGTGGAACCCAGCAAAACCGTTGAACATTAAAATGTTACGCGCGCTCGCCCACCACGCCATGCGTGATGCGGCTCGCCGGACCAAATTTTTTAAAACTCAGTTTTGTTTACAAAACGTCATGTCTCTGGCCTTTTTATTTCGTGTTACAGGAATGTGATGTACGTTTCGTATTATTAAAGTTGGAACGTGTTTTTAAATCAGAAACGCTGTTAAAAATAATGATACGAGAATGCTTGTTTTAACTGGACGTTTATTACTATGTAAAGATTATGTAGGTATCTATCCTATACTCTATCCAGTTAAAAATCTTTTATAAATACTTAATGATTAGGTACTGACAGTTTTTATACGGCAATATTGCTTAGTAATGGAACGTGAGTGTTCTGTGGTTTCAGAATACCACTGATTACCCACTCGGGGAGTATAGTCGTGAGCATATGCTATGCTATGCTATTGCTTAGTAATCAATTAACCTTCCAGATTTTTTTCGCGTTTATATTAATTTTTTTCTATAGCAAATTGTTTGAGGCACTGGGCCAAAAAGAAACAAATAATGATTAAAAGAAACAACTATTAATGCACAAAGTTTGGTATTACAATTGTCTGTACTAATATCATTACATCGTAGATTTCCTTTAACATTACTTTCATTTCACTTAACATTATTATTTGGAGTACCTATGTGTCAAAGGAATCAATAATCGGAAAATGTTATTGACGATATTTAGATTAAGAAATTTAAGAAGTTCTAATAACTATTCACGTTAAGGCGCCTATTTTAAAATCTGTTCAGGATATCATTTTAAGGGGATATAATTATGAGCGCGCTCCATACAAACGTACTATGGTGATGTTTTCAATACTAACCAATGAAAGTCAATGCAATTTTGCTGAAACAATCTTGAAACAAATATCTATGCTTGTATGGAGTCAGATTTTCGTTAAAATATACAGTTTCAATGCTAGGATTAATTTAAGATTTGAATGAACATTTTTGAGGCATTGTAACTTTAAAACTATATATTTTAACGAAAATCTGACTCTATACAAGCATAGACATTTGTTTTCAGATTGATTCTGAAAATTTTATTGGGTTTAAATGGTTAGAATTGAAAATATCACCATAGGACGTTTGTATGGAGCGCGCTCCGAATTATATCCTCTTAAGACCATAAAATGTAACAGAAAGAATATTTCAACTCTACCATTCGTCTTCTTTTAACTACAAATAAGCATGACCTTACAAGTACAATTAGGTACAATCAAAAGAAACACACCATATCACGTCATACATAGTCATCACTTAATCTCATACAATTTACAATCGTGTGTACTACCACGTACCCTCTAATCTATCTTTTAATAAATATGTAAAGGCCCTCATCTCCCAAAATTATACTGACCGAATAATATAGTGAATTCGCGACATGATTTCAGCATGCGCCCCGGGGAGCGAATTAGCAAGGAACGTGACATAACTGAAGATTTTTGTCCCCACGAAATATTACTTCCTCTGGAGGCCTGTTTTTACAATGGGCCAAGTTGAACGTTATCGACTTCTGTTGACTTTTAACGACAATTTTATACAACAAAATGATAATTAAGGTTGTTCTGAGTGTATTGTGGCGCCAGCACGAAAAGTTTCGGAAATAAACTTTTTGGTAACGTGCTTGTGTGTTTATCAGCAGTTGTTGGTTTATTTATGTTTGTTTTGTGGTTGATGGATGTATTGACGCGTTGGGACATGCAATTACAGTCCATTAATGTTTGTGGCTGTCCGTATATTCACGGAGTTATGGATGATGAGTTCTGTTTTTGGTTTTTATGTGAACGTTAATCGTTATACTATTTCCTACAAGTTGAGTCAAATGTCTGTAGTTATCAAGATTTAGATTGTAATCCCTCGCGATCAGCATTCTGTAGTGTAGAACATAACATAACATAAATATTATTTTATTTGCACACCAAAAACATACATCAACAAAAACAGAATAAAAAGAACGTAAGGGTACAAATTGCGGTCTTATCACGAAAAGAGATTTCTTCCAGACAACCAAGCAACAATTTTTAAGGGGATGATCAGACCATCAAACTGATCAACTTTCTCTACGGGACCAATGTCGAAATCGGGAAAAAAAAAATCCGCTGTAAACTGAAATCTTACTCGACCCAATTGTATGGGACAGCTGATTTTTTTTTCGCGGTTTTAACTTTGGTCCCATAGAGAACGTTGTTCAGATTGATGGTCTGATCATCCTCTTAAAAAACTGTCAGTATATTAAGTTGGACCCTATATAATAATTATCGACGATTCCATTTTTGGCTGGTCAGAAAAAATGATAATATTAAGAGGATATAATTCGGAGCGCGCTCCATACAAACGTACTATGGTAATATTGTCAATACTAACCAATAAATAACCAATAAACTCAATGACATTTTTCAGAATTAATCTAAAAACAAATTTCTATGCTTGTATAGAGTCCGATTTTCGTTAAAATGTATAGTTTTAAAGTTACAGTGCCTCAAATATTTCCATACAAATCTTAATTTAATGCTAGCATTGAAACTGTATATTTTAACGAAAATCTGACTCCATACAAGCATAGATATTTGTTTCAAGATTGTTTCAGCAAAATTTCATTGACTTGAATTGGTTAGTATTGAAAATATCACCATAGTACGTTTGTATGGAGCGCGCTCCGAATTATATCCCTTTAAGGAAGCTTAATAATGAAATGTCTTATCAAATGGTGTTACGTGTATAATAACAACCAAATCCCCTTTCAGGGTGGCTGGAAACCTTTGAAAGTCGTCAAGAAGTGTTATCGTTGTAAAGCTCTTTCAGTACATTTTTTATTTGACAAGTCATATCGTGGCTAGACGTTTTAGAAAAACATTTCAGAAAATCAAATCCCTTCTATTCGGGTAAAATTAAAAAAAAAAACCAAAATGAGAAAAAAAACAAATAAATGAATTTTGTATTTGTAAACTATATTACTTTAGTCAACTCTTACGACACCCGTAAGAAATAGGGTGGTAGCTATTCTGTAAAGCATGACGATGTGAAACTTCACCCTTAGGGTGGGATGGGTCAATGGAGATGAGCATCAGTCAAAGCTCATTAGTGATGTGCTCACCAACACAATAATTAATCGTTCATCTCATCACGCACACCGTTGTCAGGCTCGCATGACTCGTTTGTCATGTGTTGGATGACTGGTATAAATTATGCTGGACAACGGTTAGGGCACTCTGTACGCACCAAATTATCCCGAGGCGAAATTTATGTTGGAGTCTAAAATTACTTAATTTGTCAAGTGACAGAGACGAATGTGGATCTGAATAAAATTTAGCATTGGAGTCACGTGAGTTGGTGGACGTACACACGGCGACACATCAAGCTACACATAACCAACATAACGTGGCCGCGCGGATGTTGCATAACGTATAACGTCGCGCGGCCAGTTTATTTCAGTTTTGCGTAGCTTGATGTGTCGCCGTGTGTACCTACCGGTTGTGCGCTTTCTGGCTGGCCACGTGGCTCCTCCATTTGGTACATACTGAAAAATGCAGTACTATACTCCATTTCAAATAACAACGAAATTTTAAGGCTATTTTGAATTATAGAAACAGAGATTTGAAATACTTCCTCCCACTTATTCTTAGAACAGCTTTAGTAATGTCCAAGATAATATGTCGGATAGTATATCTTTCTGATAAATAAATTATATTTACAAATCAGAATTGACCAGAAAGCTATATCGGAATCGGAATTTTTTTCGTCCTTATTTGAAATGAAGTAAAGATACAATCAAAAAGACATAACATTTTAAAAAATCATTTTAGGAATGGAATGAAACGAAATAAAATTCATCATCATCATCATCTACCTAAAAACGTCCCACCGTAGCCGTCGGGCATAGGCCTTCGCTCAAGGAGTATGGCTATGGGTATATGCCCAATGCTGATTGGAGGACTTTACGCATCAGAATTACTTCTTCAGCATATGTAGGTTCTCAAGAAGTTGTCCTTAAGAAAATATGTGAGAAAAATAGGATTCTTCATGGCATCATATATCATGAAGTACTAACAGAAGGAGTATGATTTGCGGATATGTGTAAATTGAACATATAATTGAAGTTTTTATTACAGCCAAAACACGATTAAAAGACATTTTCTCGATAGAAAAATAAGCCAAAGTAGCCACCGTCTTTATCGATAAACGCTTGGAACTGCTGAACGGTGAATAATAGAAACACGAGACTTGTTTTTTAAAAAAAAAGATTGATATTTTATAAAGTTTGATTAGAGCAGAAATGAACTTACATAAATAGTACAATCACAATTAAATAAAGTTTGTTTTACGCTTGCGTCGTTTCAGGCGCGCGCGCCGCCCCATCTCTTTCTCTCGCATCAAGCAGTAATATAAGCTATGACACCGTTTTCAGTTCTTAAAGCTTCTGAGTAACAATAAACAAGGTATAATGAAGCACAACAGAATAACTAAATAAGATCTCATAAATATTTTTCAATAAATAAGAAGATATAACATATCAAACATTAATTCCAGTATTATTTAACTAAAGTATGAGAACAAAACTCAATTACGTTACGTAAAACAAATTATTAACAAGGAATACCTCCGAAGCTAGTAAAAGGAGTCTTATAAAGTGGAGCAAACACAGTTCATTCCCTGACGATGTTTACCACTACGTACTTTAGTTCAGTTTACAAACAAAAGATGGCGGTCAACATGGATGTAAAAACAAATAAATACGCCGATGTCGCGCTCTTTTTTTTTAGGGTTCAGTAGTAACCGAAAATCAGAAATTTAGTATCAAAATAAAAATACTTTTATTTCAGACACAGTCCATAGATTGTTAGTATATAGGGTCCTTCTTAATATTATGCTGACATTTTTTAAGAGGTTGATAAGACCGTCAAACTGAACCACTTTCTCTATGGCACCAAAACCGAAATCGCGAAAAAAAATTTAGTAAACAGTAATATCATTTTATACAAGCATGTAGGTCTTAGTAAGTACTTTCAATGAAAATTATAACGGATGCTGCAGAGAATTTTAAGGAAAAAAATAAATTCGCCGATGTCGCGGTCTTTTTAGGGTTCCATAGTATGTACCCAAAATCAGGAGGGCCATATAAAAAAACCTCTTCTGCTTCAGTGCGGTTGGTAAGCCAAGTACGAGTAAGAATGGACTCACACAAGATCCAGTTTTACAACAAAAAAAAAATTGTATTTTGAAACTAAGCCCTATAAAATTATGCCAAATTATTATGGCTTGCTAATGAAGATTATTTATGTTTATGTATGTTAAAAGTTTAAAAATCATTATACAATGTGTTAATGAATAAGCGCAAAACCTCATACACCCCAACTGATTTATAACAAAATAATTTGATTGATATAATAATTTCATTATTTTGATGGTTAAAATTTAAAGTTATTCGAATTTTAAGATTTTAGGCAAAAATGATTTGTTATCATTTCAGCAATGAATGAAAGCGATAGCGTGCTCATGAATACATTTTAAGAATCTTGTTTTGGTAGTAAGTAGGGTGAATGTGCCTGTGCGGTGGGTTGAGATCGAGTTCAATAAATTTTAAATTTTTCAAACAAATTATTTAATATTTTGAAAAAAATTACCTATGCTGAAAACATGATAATTCGATTCTGCTCTTGATTCTAAACAAACTACTTTCTAGTTTTGCGTTAATTCATTAACACGTTGTATAGGGTGTGAAATTAAATGCTTTACATATCAAAAAGAGTACTTTAGACCATCAAACTGAACAACTTTTACTATAGGACCAATATCAAAATAATAAAAATAAAATGGTTGTTCCATAGAAAAAGTCAATGTTTGCTCGACCTAAATGTATGGAACAGCAGATTTTTTTTACGATTTCGGTTTTGGTCCCATTGTGAAAGTTTTTCAATTTGATGGTCTGAAGCACCCCTTAAAGAATGTAACGCATTTAAGTTTCCACCATGTATAATGGCTACGGAACCCATCACTGGTGTTTCTGAGACGCTCTTGGTCGGTTTTTTATTTTCCTACGTCACTAGGAAGCAAAGCAGGGATTGTGCCCGGCCATCAATGTTTACGTGACCCTGCTTTATTAAAATTCCAGCTTTGGTCCAATCTTATTTCTCCTTCGCCCGATTTTTCTTTATTTGTCCGAGCTATGGGAAACTTAATTAATTTTCACTACGCCTGACTTGAGTTTTTCATGATATTGAATATTGTTGTCCGACATAAATTGTATTTGATTATAAATAGGAAACTAATGAAAGTTTCTTCTCGGAAAAAAATATGAAATAATTTTGTATGAAGTACGGTTCAGAAATCTTCTACTGGAAAGCGGAAATGTAGAATTAAATGCTAGGGGGTACTTCCAAGTTGCCATAAAGGTATTTCATACCACCATACTGAACAACTTTTACTATAGGCACAGGTCCAGCACTTCAAACAACGTTTTGGATTTGACAGATGGCGTTCGCACATGCGCACTTTGCGCAAATTGTGCATGACATATGTGTAGGGTTGATTTATCGCGCATCGTATGAACATCATCTACATTTCGATACTTTTTATAGTTCATTCTGTTATTATAAATAGTATTTAAGCTAAATACTTACTAAATAAGTTACTTAGTAAATAAGTATGCGTTATTTTCCAACGTTTATTTTTACTGAGAGGTACACAAACAAAATATATTTTATGCAGTCAAGTACTACGGGTGCGCGGGCCTGACTTCCCTTGCCCGGCTCCCCTGGAGTCAGAGAGGGGCGGGGAGTGGCCGTTCTGTATGTAAGAAAAAAAACTAAAAAAATATCACTTGGGAACCGACCAGTGGGAATCGAATCCACGACCTCCGTGTCAAGAGCCCAATGCTCTTAACCATTAGACCACGGCGGCAGTTCATTCTCGAACTTCCATAATTCATTATGCATATAGGGTCCTTCTTAATATGATGCCACTTTTTTAAGGGGATAATCAGACCAGCAAACTGAACAACTTTCTCTGTGGGAACAACATCTAAATCGCAAAAAAAAAACTGCTGTCCTGTACATTTGGCTCGAGTAACTTTGCAGTTTTGTATGGAGCAGCAGATTTTTTTTTCGCGATTTCTATGTTGGTCCTATAGTGAAAGTTGTTCAGTTTGATGGTCTGGTCATCCCCTTAAAATAGTTTCAGTGAATTTTTCTAGACTTTATATTTTTAAACAGGGCCGTATAAATTTGATAACTTGCGTACTATTGAAACGTGGACACATAATTGGCATTTGTCAGGTAGCGAGCATCGACTCATAGCATGTCATGTGAAACATCTAACATTTGAATCATGAACGAGAGCGTGTAACGTAATAAAAGTCAATTTATTACGGGAAAAATCTGATACTGTCGAACAATCCATCATGGTTGATAAACGATATTAGAGTTTCATATTTACGAACAGTTTTAAACAAGCACTCGTTTGTTTTACTCAATTTTGTTGGTTATAAAAGCTGTTTGGGTGAAAGCTAGCAACCCTATGATCACTTGACACGTGATTTCAGCTTGATATCTTCAATATACAGCGGCAAACTCATTATGCTGACGGTTATTAAAGGGATGATCAAACCATCAAACTAACATCAAACTTTCTGTGTGGGAAGGATTGCAGTTTTTTATGAAACAGCAGATTTTTTTTGCGATTTTCTCATTGGTCCCGTAGAGAAAGTTATTCAGTTTGATGGTCTGATCATCTCTTTTAAAAACTTTCAGAATATTACGAAGTGAGCTTTGCTGAAACTCCAAGCTTCTAGTGCATAAATCTATGTATTTTTAAAACGACGTTTGTTTCCCACCAAAAACATTTTAATTTAGCTTAGAAAGCAGTCCAAAAATGTGCTCATAAAGCACTCATTTTAGGGCTTCGTGTGTTTTCGTTTTTCCCTATACCCCAGTATAGGATACAGGAGGGCGATCGCGCTAATTTAAAGCACCCAAGTTCAATCATAATCCAATTTCAGTTCCAATCACATTGCAATCCGATTACTATTCAACTGTGCTGAATCCACATCACTATGTATTATTATTATTATAATAATAATCACTATGTAACTGACAGGCATTAACGTCTGAGCGATCTGTCAAAACGGCTCTAACGGCTGTGAAATGAATATCACAATACCGAATGTGTTAAAAGTTGTGGTTCGCACGCGGTCCAATCATGGTTCAGTTGAGATTTAGTTGTGGAATTAGCACAAAAATAAACGTGAACCCTACGCCAGATTGCCATGCCAGATTATTTTTGTTGTTAATCCCACAAAAGTAAGGCACAAATTCGCTCGTAACTCTAAACTCGAACCATCGCGTGACGCGTCATGATTTTACCTCGTTGTCGTCACATTGTCGTCGGGTTAATGAGCAGAAATACCATTTTGCACGTTTGCGCTGGCTTACTATACTTGCCTACATTACTCGCCTGCGTAACGAGTTACAGTAAGTATTTACTTGCCTGTGTTATGGGGTGTTTAAACGGCAATCGACTTAACTGAGTTCATTGTCGTGTTGGAGACACATGAGTTGTTGGAATTGTTTCAGAGTTTAATCGTCCGTTTATAAGTCAATATTACAAGTTATTAATTTATGATTCTGGTTTGCAAGATATTGAGTGCGTTCGTTATTATATTGTGGGACTATTGTTAACGTTAATAGTGATTTGTAACTCTGCACCGACCATTAGATCGTGCTTGCCTATAATAGGCTTTTCATAGCATCTTGACTATATTATCTGGGATAGTAAGAGATACTGTTAATATCTATCTATCTAAACTATTATAAAACTGTAACAGAAGTGTGTCTGTAGGATTAAAGATTTTTTCAAGAAAAAGATTCCGGGATGGTTTTAGGTGTCTGTGTGTTTGTTTGTTTGTTCGAGCATCAAGATATTTTGAAAATAGACCCCTAAAGGAATACAACGGGTTTTGAAGTTTTTCGAAATCCACGCAGTGCCACACCACTGCACTAGGTGGATTTTGTTCTTCGTTATTGCGTTCTAAGGTGATTTTCGAATTTTCAGCAGTCACTTTAAATAATCTAGAGTGTGAATGCGACGTCGATACACTGTTCTCATCTCAACGAAGTACTTACTCGTACCTACAGCAGATTTTGGAGCACAGAATTGGTGAATGATTAATTCATTTTTCTTTCAAGCGCTTAATAATTTGTCCTGTTTAAATATCTATTGTACCTACTGAGGATGTCGACAAAAGTATTAAAAATAAAAGTTCGTGTCCGTGAGCTTAATTACAAGTTATATTTTACAGCCCATTAGCTGACGAGCAACTGAAATGCATTTGACAAATTGCAATTTCAAAGTGAATTTCACCGGAATTAAAACGCATTCAATCATATTCAGTAAAATCAGGGGCTGATTGAACGTTACTTTGTACTGAATTTCACATTTATTTTATATTCTGTGGATTCTAAATGCATGCACAATTTTATACACGCAGAAAGGCTTGAACAATTTCGGTAACAGATTAAAATTATTTATTTGAAATTAAATGTTTTACTCTGAAAGTACGTTTTATTAGTATCTTTTGATAGTACTATTGTTTGCTTCATTTTAACGGCTAACTACACGGTCCTTCTTAATACAGGGTGTAAGGCAAAGTATCATTAACCTTTAAACCACATACTCAACCCATCAAACTAAACAACTTTTACTATGTTAAAACTGTACATACAAAAGGGGGAGACCGCAAAACAGCATTAGTGCTAAGGCTCCACCTGTTCATTCAGGAAATGTTGATGATCAGTGTTAATAAGTGTATCTTTTCTGATTAATTAATATCTTTATATTTATTTATTTATGGGAGCAAACCTGTCAGAACAAAAAAAAACAGTCCCATACTAAACTGCAATACCTTCTCGATTCAAACGTATAGGACAGCTGATATTTTTATTGTTCTGACAGGTTTGCACCCATAGTAAAAGTTGGTCAGTTTGATGGGTAGAGTATGTGGTTTAAAGGTTAATGATACTTTTCCTTACACCCTGTATACTGACGGATTTTTAGGGATGATCAGGCTATCAAACTGAACAACTTTCTAAATGGAAAAGAGGTTTGCAGTTTTGAATAGAATAGCTGATTATTTTTTCATGATTACAATTTTGGTCCCATAGACAAAGTTATTCAGATTGATAGTCTCATCCCCTTAAAAAACCCTATACATGGTCCTTCTTAATTTGCTGACACTTTTTTAAGGGGATGATCAGACCGTCAAACTGAACAACTTTCTCTAAGGGATCAACAATGAAATCGCGAAAAAAAAATCAGCTGTCCCATATATTTGGCCCGAGTAGGTTTGCTGTTTTGTATGGAGTAGTTTTTTTTCGCGATATTGATGTCGGTCCCATAGACAAAGTTATTCAGATAGATACTCGCATCCTCTTAAAAACCGTCAGCATATTAAGAAGAACCCTATATACAACTAAATAGAATGAAATCATTAAGATAAGAAGGTAACACAGGTAAATAACAGAAACAAAAGCGACACGTCACTAGCGCATTAAGTCCCCCACTCACTTAAGCGCGATCCGCACAGTAATCAACCAACTGTCTCGTCGACGCTCATTGAAGTCATTATCTTGTGAGAGTGCGATTAAATTATATTCTCCAGGGATTCTACACACGACCTAAACTGTCGCTTGTTTGCGAATTGACGATTATTTTTGAGCGGAGTTGCTACATTAATTAGCACAAAATGGTTATAGCGTAAACTTGAGCTTTATAGCAGAGTGTACGAGAGTGAGTAAGTGAGTATGCAAGTGTGGGGTTCATCTACTCATCATTGTAGCGTTGTTGTTCTATTGCGGAAGATTTAAGCAGTGTTTAAGGGTATATTACTGTAGGCGCGGTCCATACAAACGAAGTCTGGTGATATTTTCAATACTAACCGATTAAACTCAATGAAATTTTGCAGAAACAATCTAGAAACAAATCTCTATGCTTGTATCGTGTCAGATTTTCTTTAAAATGTACAGTTTTAAAGTTACAGTGCCTCAAAGATTTTCATACAAATCTTAAATTAATCCTAGCATTGAAACTGTATATTTTAACGAAAATCGGACACTATACAAGCATAGAGATTTGTTCCTAGATTGTTTATGCAAAATTTCATTGTGTTTAATTGGTTAGGATTGAAAATATCACCAGACTACGTTTGTATGCACCGCGCATTTACGCATTCGGAATAAACTTCTCTTACGCGCTTTTTCGCGAGCTGGAGCTGTACCATAGGTTTGCACTGTAGTATACTACAGTAAAACTATTGTAGTAAACTACAGTTTTTGTATTGAATTTCATACAGCGCTCCTAGTGGTTACGTTGAGAACTAATTCTGTCATACAAACTTGGCGCCGCAATTACAGTAGTGACGTAAAGTGAAAACTCATGGTAGGCCTACTGTTTAACGTTTAACGTTAATGTTAACGTTTTTTTCGTTTTACTAAACGAGAGCGGCACGGATGGCCACATTCGATAACAGAATTGAACACCGCTGGATGGCGGGATCGTGACATCATCATATTTATGCCTTCTGTCACGGTTTTCTACCAAAATAGCAAATAGGTTTCGTCAGAGGTAGTTTGACCGACTTTTATTTCTTACGTCACCTGCACTAGCACAAAGTATAAGCAGTGGTAGGACAGCGAAGGCGGGTAAGGATCCTCTTCACATTATTGTGCGTTGTATTATATATGTCTACAGGTTAAAGTGTCTTCACTCTCGTTTACTCTTGTTTATAGTCTACGTGTAAGCTTGACAGGAATTTACCATTAACTAATTTAAATTTCAAATTTTATTTGTACTGTACAGTTTAAAATAACCATCAGAACAGGTACCATTGTTCTGACCATAAGCTAACACTACTAGGCTTTTAATTTTAAAAATAAAACAATAACTACAAAACACACAACCTTAAAAGCATCATGATCAAATCAGATTTTCGTTAAAATGTATAGTTTTAAAGTTACAGTGCCTCAAAGATTTCCATACAAATCTTAAATTAATCCTAGCATTAAAACTGTATATTTTAACGAAAATCGGACTCCATACAAGCATAGATATTTGTTTCAAGATTGTTTCAGAAAAATTTAATTGACTTTCATTGGTTAGTATTGAAAATATCACCATAGTACGTTTGTATGGAGCACGCTCCGAATTATATTCCCTTAAGCGTTCAGTAAAGAACATAATTGATTTGATCAACGTACGTTCATCGATATCAATATATCGGTATTTGGCGTCCATCAACTCAAATAGGCGGTGACTTGGCTTATAAACTGACGTTTCGGTGCGTCACGATGACGTTACAGTTTCACCGGGTTTCCGACGTTTTCCGGTGGACGCTCACCGACGTAAATTAATCGCTACTCCGAACGATTCCTTTTGCATGAAAGGGACTTAGAATCGACAATTGCGTTGTTTGCGCTTAAGGAAGCATCGCTTAATTTGAATAATTTCTTATGAAGCGTTTCATTGTTGGTTGATTTTTAAAGGTAAACAATCAGCTGTTTGTGGCCTTTTGACTAATCGATATAAAATTTGAATAGTATAAAAGACGATATTAGAAATGGAGGATTATAGAAAGAGAAGATGATAGAAAAGATATAAGAACACAGTATAGTTTAAAGAGAGGATGGCATAGCAGATACAAGCAAATGGAATATCAGATAGAAAGGACGTTAGAAATAGAGGATAGAAGACAAAGAAGACGCTAGAAAAAGAGGATGGTAGTAAAAGAGTATAGTAGTAATTAGAGGATAGTAGAAGCGAAGGTTGGTAAAGAGAGGGAAGGAGAAGATGATTGGTAGCAATGTTTCTGTCCCTAAATGTAAAGATTTCACTTTACGTATAGGTTGGTACGAATCACATAGTATCGACTAGCGTTAACGTGTAATCGTCAACAAAGTCTCGAAGGCAGCTCGCTTATTACGTGGGAGGTGCCTGAATAATCCTCTGTTTCCACGGGGATCGCGTCATTACCGCGATATTGCTACGGTAATGACAGATAATAAATCGCCCCGGCGTCTGAGATGGGACACAGAAGTGATTTAGTCTGGAACGGTTGGGGCGTGTACTGTTTATGTTAAATTTTGGGTCATCACTGTCTATTTATAGAATACTTGTTCTTACACGCATAAACTAACGAGAACAAACGACAATCTTTTTAAGGGTGCAGTTCTGGTAACGCTTACCTTTAAATAATTTTTAATAATTACCTTCAGGAGGGCAATTTCAGCTGACAGCTGAGGTAATTATTTCCAAAATATTAAATAATTTGTTTGTAAAATTTAAAATTTACTGAACTCGATCTCAACCCACCGCACGGGCACACTCACCCTACTTAGTATCAAAACAAGATTCTTAAAATGTATCCACGAGCACACTAGCGCTTCATTCATTACTAAAATGATAACAAATCATTTTTGCCTAAAAACTTAAAATGCGAATAACCTTAAATTTTATGTATCAAAATAATGAAATTATTGTTTCAATCTAATTATTTTGTTATAAATCAGTTGGGGTGTATGAGGTTTTGCGCTTATTCATTAACACGTTGTATATGGCGAATAATGTGTGGGCAGTCAATGATTGCCATATGCGATTATCTTCTTGCAGCTTTGACTATTTTTATGTGGACTGGTTACGCGTGTAATTCTACTAACAAACATTTCTGCCACTTTTTGCGGGGGCGAGGTAACATGAAATCCGCTACTTTGGATTTTATTCCCCATAACTTTAGATTCTAATTTTGAATGTTAAAAATCATGAAAAGTAGTCTCGTGTGAACCCCAAACGTTCTAAGTTCGAAGTTATTATTTCGCAATTATAGGCTGTCTCGTTTAGTGATAAGGTGTAAAATTGAATGCACAAGATCAATTGTGCTTATACCGTGGCAGAGGGGAAATGCTACCGCAAGGCTAGTCCTTATAATAATCAGTCAAAGTCTTGCAGTAACGTAATGATGCTTTGACTGATAATGATGAGTCAAAATACACTGACACTTTACCCGTTACGCCCTTCATTCGTCGCGTAACACGACACGATTGACCTGTCGCGACCGCCGAATTTCATGCATATACATAAACTGCTAATACAATCTTACTAATATAATTTCAGTGTAAATTATGTCTGAGGATATAATTATATTACATAAATGATAATGAAGCTAAACTAACCTAGAGGACTCTTGAGTTCTGAAGAAAACCAGTGAATATTATTTTGCTTAGAACTTCGAACGATGAAGGCACTAAATTATGTATTATGGAAATTTATTAGATACAAATTGAGCATTAGAGATTGCAATTTGTTTTCTAGAAAGCCGAAATAAAAATTAGCATTTTATGCTTGAAGAGTTTTTTGCGGTTACTAAAAAGGTCTCCCGTTTCAAAGAGAACAATGTTTATAATCAAAGTTATTTCTTTACAATCATAGTTTGAATTGAGAAGTTTTTGAAAAATGAAAAAAAAATGTAGCTGTTAATATACAGGGTGTTAGGGTAAACAGTTGTAATACTTCAAGGAGGAAGATTTTACCTATGATACTCAACAACTATCCCTAGAAACAAGAAATTTATGACAAATTAGCTTTGACTAATTATTATAAGGACTAGCCTTGCGGTAGCATTTCCCCTCTGCCACGGTATAAGCATAATTGATCTTGTGCATTTACATTCAATTTTACACCTTATCACTAAACGAGACAGCTTATAATTGCAAAATAATAACTTCAAACTTAGAACGTTTGGGGTTCACACGAGACTATTTTTCGTGATTAAAAATCATGAAAAATAGTCTCGTCCCTCATAACTTTACATTCAAAATTAGAATCTAAAGTTATGGGGAATAAAATCCAAAGTTGCGGATTTCATGTTACCTCGCCCCCCGCAAAAAGTGGCAGAAATGTTTGTTAGTAGAATTACACGCGTAACCAGTCCACATATAAATAGTCAAAGCAAATTAGAAATACAATTTTTCGACTTTTCATACTAAATGCAATCAACTAATCGAACGTTTGTATGAAAAGAGCAATTTTTTGTATAAGGTGACATTCTGTAGTATAAGGCGACTGTGGGCCGAAGATTGATTAGTGGTATAATAATATTCATAATTAGTGGTACAATTTGCAAGTTTAGTGCTAAAATTTGAAAGCAAATTGTAAGAATAGTCCTGTAGAATCCAACTACAGGGCAAAGACCACCTCTTACGTGTTGGTTACCACTTAAGATGTGGCATTTGCTCTGCAGCCTTTAAGAAATCCTTAAGAGGATATACTAGTACCGTTTTGTCCATACAAATTACAAACGTATTCTCCTGTTTCCTCCCTGGATAATCACATAAGAGCAAACTTTTTTTTACGCTACAATCTATGTTACCTCTGCTATGTCCCTATTTTACCTCCGTTTTAAACGTCCAGCGAAAAAATTTGACGAATATAAACAAAAAAAGCAAACAACAGACGTAGCCACAGTATTTCTTATATTATTCTTGAAATAATTATTAAAATCGGTTTAGTTTTGGAGCTGAAAACAGGGGAATACGAAATGCTGATTTCGTCCATTTTATGTACATTAAATCAGTCCGAGCTACAGTTGTCTCTTTCGCACTCTAGTCAGCGGGGTGTGTGGGAGGGGCGGATCGCAAAAATACACAAACACAAAGTCAAAGTCAAGGTCAAACTAATTTATTCAATATAGGAGCTTGAAGCACGCTTATTAAACATCAATTCTTTATTAAGCTACCACCGCGTCGGAACGTGTTGTCGCTGTAGAGAAGATGTGGCCAGAAACTCTACAACACAACAAACTCTTCAGTCGGAAAAGTGACCTATTCTCTCAAATTCTTCGAAAACTTATCCTCTTAAGGGTGTAAGGTTAAAAAGTAGTTGCATGATAATTTCTGATCAATCTAAAACGGTTGTTATTAATTTACATTATACCTATTATGTTTCTCTTCTAGTTCTCCTTCATCCGCTTAGTTCCCTGTAGCCCATTGTAGAGTCTGGAGTTTTTCTATTAAGTGGCTAATTAAGCTGCCTATTATGGCAAAAGCCTGCTGTAGATCCCGACGATCTAGAAATATTGTTAACCATTACCTTTTATGATGAAAATGATAACAACTTAGCTTCAGATTTTAGCTATTGTTCGATGTGGATTTTGAAAACAGAAAATACTTAGTAATTTTTTAACTTGTAACAAATCATCTTAATTTAAAAGGTCTGATAAAAATATTAAAAAAACTATTGTTTCATACAAAACTGCATTACTTACCATACTCTAATCAAATTTTAATGTATGAGACAGGATATTAAAAAAAAAATTTTTTAACGTTGAATGTCTCCATACTGAAAGTTGCTCAGTTTGAAGATCTTAACCAACCCTTTAAATATTAGTAGGGTGTTTTGGTACACCATGTAAAAAGTAGTAAAGTATAAAATAATAAAAATTACATTAAAAATATTAGAAATACAAATTAACTCAGTGACTATCCTTTAAACCCGAATTAAATGATTTTCAAATAATATATACATATAATTAATAGTGATGATGAATGCTGTCTCTACTCAAAGCCGAATTCATAATATACATTATCTCACTAGCAGTGTCCAAACTCTGTCCAGTGTAATAGGCAGTGAGTCCGTCGCCACTTTTTAATGGACAGTGGACAAAAATGATCAGAAAGGATCAAGATATGCGAATAAGATTTAAAAAATTATTTTATTCGTATTGTTTGTAAATAAATCGTATTTTCCGTAGGTACTTACATAAATACATACATAAACTCACGCCATTGTCCCATGGAGGTAGGCAGAGACCACGGACACGCTACGACTCTGACACACCTCTTTAGCCTCATTCATACATCTTTTCATGCACTTCCGTCGATTGAGGGTGCTACGCACTTGTCCTTTTCGGAATAGATCATTGATTTAATCATGGTATGTTTTCCTCGGACGGCCTCTTGTACAAAATCGCTTACATGGCTATAATATAAGGTCTAAGAAAAATAGCTGAAACTATTTTAAGGGGATGATCAGACCATCAAACTGAACAACTTTCTCTATGGGACCAATATCGAAATCGCGAAAAAAAATCAGCTGTTCCATACAAAACTGCAAACATAACTTGACTCAAATGTATCGAACATCCGATTTTTTTTTTATCGCGATTTCGATATTGGTCCCATAGAGAAAGTTGTTCAGTTTGATGGTCTGATCATCTTCCCTTTAAAATAGTTTCAGCGAATTTTGTCAGACCTTATATAGGTGTATTATAGTAGATATAATAATATTTATCGTATGTTGTACCAACCTAACCCGAAAATTATGTTAAACTCACTTGCAGTAAAATGCCAAAATAATGTATTGTATCAAACAAAACATAAGAGCAATTTCTCTCCAACATTTCACTAATTTTATCGTTCAATTTCGGTTCCCAACAATATGAAGCTTAATTAAATTCGTATTTCATATCTCGAGATCTCGGGCACAAAGCACAAAAAAATTCTTTTTTTTCCACATAGTTGCACACTTCCCTCGCCTCAGGGTGAATGTTTTACGTAACAGGGCTTGAGAGAGATACCCATGGAAAATATGCCAAGAAAGATGATATTGAGGCAAAACGAAAACCTAATAATATCGCTGTAGCGTTTATTTTTCATAAGTAATTGCTGTTATTTGGAAAACGTAGAGCTTAGAAATATATTAAGAGAAGTTTATTCCGAATGCGTAAATGCGCGCTGCATACAAACGAAGTCTGGTGATTTTTTTCAATATTATCTAATTAAAGTCAATAAAAATCTTTGAGGCACTGTAACTTTAAAACTATACATTTTAACGAAAATCTGACTTCATACAAGCATAGAGATTAGTTTCTAGATTGTTCCTGAAAAATTTCATTGGCTTTAATTGGTTAGTATTGAAAATATCACCAGACTACGTTTGTATGGAGCACGCTCCGAATTATATTCCCTTAAAATGGAAGGTTGATTGAAATATGAGAAGATAATTCGCCAGGTACTTTGACCTAGGTAAATTTTGTTTTTGTGGAAGGATGGACGTTCAGGGTGGTCGCATATCTATCCGCGGCGAAGGAGCCGAAGGAGGCGAACGAAGCGAATTTACTTTTAATTCTTCTGTCGATTCGTCCGATTCGCCGCGGATAAGTGTGCGAGGTCTCATAGAATATCATATAAAGAATTCTCGTTCGCCGCGGATAAAAATGCGTCCACCTTAAGTTCGTATAATACGAACTATATCATCCCGTGTCGTAGCTAGTTGGAGTTTTGAAGGACTATGATCTCCCTGCCAACTGCCTGCTTAAATGCCAGCTTTTAACGAGATACTGATCACCGTAAAGGAGAAAAAAAGGTTGTACCTAAGTATAAATGCCAATACAACATTCAAATAAGTATTAAGTATAGGTAATCCAATTATAAGTAAGTACTAATGAAATGAAACTAGCATAAATGAACTGAAGATCCTATTAATCAACTAACACTGAATATTTGCACACCTCGACGAGGTAGATTGTTGAAAATTAAACTATGAAAAGAACTCACTGTACACAATCAAGCAAGGAATAAATGATTATGATTATGATCATAATTATGAATACGTACTTAGACTTAACTTGTTTTGGTGAGAAACTTTGCCATAACTACCAGTTATTTATGTTAGTATTAGTAGTTATCAATGTATGCAGTGAAGGAAAAAGAAAACGAGAAAAGCGCAAATGTTCGCACCTTTAAAACAAAGCGAAAATTAACCAACCGCACAAACTGAGCGATATAAACCAAAACGTAAACGAAAGTAAACCGAACTATCAAACTGTTAATCATTTATTCTCGTTCAACCCTGCGGTGTTATTCTGATTAATTCTGGCGGTTCACGTACAATCCCGGGGCTGTCACGCACGCGAGACCGCGGCCCGCGCTAACCGCCCGTCAATTGACGTGACGTCATCGTGACGTGTGCGAAAACCGGCCCGAAGAATGCTTCCCGTGTAATTACTAACTATATACTGACGAGTCAATAAACTTCGCTCTTTGAGATGTTAAGGGTTTGCAATTAAATTACTAATATACTATTTGGGTCTTGAATAGCGCTATATTTAATCGCGTAGGTATCTTTATCAACATCTACCTCTCTCTGGGACAAAGGGTTACTTATACTGATGGCCTTCTGGGAAATACAATTTTGATTTACATGTTGCTAAGCGAATTTTTAAAAAATATTTTCCAGATAGTCTTTCTGGACAGAGTTTCGGTATTACTGGTGAAACGTGGATGTTCTGAGGTTTCAGAATATCTCTGACTACCCCCTCGGGGAATATATGCATGCTAGTCTTTTTTTCACTAAATGGTGCCAGTTTCAGATTAAAAGTTCCATTCATAATTACTCCCACCCCTCTTAACAAAACTCTGTAAAACGACTGGGCTATTATAACGCGCTCGAACTGAAAAGATGACGTGTACAATCGCGTAGGTAAGCCAGCAATTTAAAGAAAATGGATCGATTTCCTCTCAAACCGCATTGGTTTTGAGGCTGTGTGAGTCTAACGTCGATAGACAAACGGAAAGTAAAAAATATCACAATTAAGGTAAACTTTATTGCCAATAGTAGGTACCGCTTAAATGCGGGGGAGGGAGTTATAGTATTCTTTGCTACAACTACAAAAATATGCATCAGAATACTTTCTTTAGCATAAGTAGGTTTCTTCACGATGTTTTCCTTTAAATTTTGACAGTAAAACACCAATTATGTGCGCGAGACCGACTGACACTTAGCCGGTTTTTATTATTTGGTGTTATACTGTAAAGTTTGCTCTATAATCACACCAAATTTGACGCGTGTATGTATTACCGTTTTTACGATAGAGCGAAAAGAAAAACTTCTATAAAACTAATTTTTTGTATGAGGTCCCCTTAATTTTTTAGTTTTTAACATTTTAATGCACATTCTGTGAAAATTTCAACTGTCTAGCTATTACGGTTCAAAAGTTACAGCCCTAAATAGGTAGGACGGACGGACGGACAACGTAGGCTTAGTAATAGGGTCCCGTTTTTACCCTTTGGGTACGGAACCCTAAAAGTTATAAAACGTACATCCCTAAAGGAAAATAAGAAATGTAATCATCATAGACTGGCATATCTCTTATTATTTCTTGACCGACTTAAAGTGAAGTCACGTATGTTTTTAACCGGGCATCCTATTAGTTCCGGGACTATCCGGGTTTAATCAGAAACGGGTAAACGTTACCCGGAACTAACTGACTTGAGGTTTTTGGAATATAACCGTTTTCTAAAACTATAGGTATATTGTTCGGAATTTTGTTTTGGATAATAGTTTCGATAGCGTACATATTGATGTAGGTAATAGTAACAAAAAACTATTCTAACTACTATCACAGAATAAATACTAGTACCTACCGATACAGAAGGATCACTTCGAAAACAGATTTAAATAAATAGCGACTCTCTCTGCACGGCAATAAGGTGCAAAGTTATTCGCACCCGTCGTTTCGAACAATTCACAAATAACCTAACCACCGTCACAACGGCGCGCGTGCAAACAAAAATGAACCGACTCATTAGACATGAAAGCGTCCTTTTAATAGTCTCCCTCTTTTATTCTTTGACGTGCTGATAGCATGAAATCACTTGGGTTTTCAAGTCTCGCATTGACTACTCACAAAATGGCGGCAAGTCTAATGAGATTTGACCAAGAAGTTTACATTGTATACCTAACCTATTGCCATTCACCACTTCGCCGTCAAGTATACCTGAGCTGTGGAGTGAGACAGGCCTGCTACTATGATATAAAACGTAGGAATACTGGCATATTATAAACTTATGTTTATTCCCAGATTGCTTGGCAGAGACTATGAACTCCACTTTGGGATGTCGTGATAATACTTATCACGCTTCCCTTAAATGCATACATCTTGTGACAACTTTTTAATGATGTCTCCAATTCGGTCTAAGAACACGTCCTCCAAGGTCTGTCTTTTCCAATATTTCAATGGACGGTCTGATTTGCAAGTTGACTTTCGTTCATCTATTCAGTATCAACATTATTATCATCAACCCTTATCCATCCACTGCAGGGCATAAGCCTTCTGCCCATTATGCCATCCACCTCGGTCCTGCGCTAATCGCATCCATTAAAACCGTCTCAACAATGTTGTATAAAACAGCATGTTGCTTGATACTTGATAATGTTTAAAAAGTTTCTATCCATCTGAGAAGGATCTTGCTTACGTACTAGTTTCTATTAAACTCATACTCAAATACCACAACAATGTTTATACAACGCCATGCATTGCATGTTATTGTAGTATTATGTAAATGCTACCATGACCTACAAAGAACGGTTTCTCAAAATAAATTGTAATTACCATAGCGGTCGTGTTCGGTTGATTTGCAGACCGAACCGCAAGCACACGTCACTGTGACGTCACGTGCGGCCGCGCCACGTGACAGCTGCGGGATTACGCAGCGCTGCTAATGAGGGCTTTGAAGTCTGTGTTCTTGTTAGCCTTTAGAGTTTCGTTATTGGAATCGATTAGTAATACTGGTTAATTAAACCGACTGGAAAATACAGTATGCAAACCATGAAGTTCATAATAGAGTACTGAACAACTTTTTCTAGGGCACCAACATCGAAATCACAAAAAAAAAATCTGTTTTTCCATATAAAACTGTAAATTTTCTCGAGCTAAATGTATGGGACAGCAGATTTTTTTTTTCGTGATTTCGGTGTTGGTCCGATAGAGAAAGTTGTTCAGTTTTATGGTCTTATCATTCCCTTAAAAAAGTGTCAGCATAAAAAGAAGGACCCTGTATAATTTAATTGGTACGTATGAAGCTAAAGGTGAAGGTGGCGGGAACCCGTTGGATGAGGGCAGTGCAGGACCGGTCGTTATGACGATCCTTCGAGGAGGCCTATGTCCAGCAGTGGACGTCGATCGGCTGAGATGATGATGCAGCTATAGTTTGTTACTGCCGGATCCAAGACCGAAAGATCTTCAGATGGGATCCATTTGTTTTGCCTTCCCAAAAGAAAGTTTTCAGAAGATCCATAATCTACAGAATTTGATTATTACTTGAACCGTCATATCTGGGACGGCTTCCTTGGACCTTTGAACGGCTGTATCTCCTAACCCGACTGAAGTAATGTAGGCAGACCTGGTCCATCCCCATCACAGATATGCTCTTCCCCCTATGAATACTGAATAAGCCTTGCAGCTGATGATAACAAAAAGTACGTCTATCTCTTAAACTATAACATCGCGTCGTTACAACGTGACGGTGGACGCGTGCGTGACGTGAACGTTGCAGTTTTAGAACGTAAATAAACCGTGTTTGATATGGGTATAAGTAATTTTAATTTATTGCTTACACGTCTTTTTGAAAAGAAGAATAATTGCAAGCGTGTTGGTGTTTGTTGAATAAAAAATGTGAGAAGAGGCGAGAGCTTTCGTTTCTAGTGTAAAGTCTGGAATTATTACAATATTAGCTGAGTACAATATTGTACAATAGTGAGTAACATTTATTTAGAGATCGTTGCTATCCAAATAAGAACAGATAAAATATACAGGGTGTAACAAAACACCCTAGTAATACTTAAGGGTTTAGGCCATCAAACTGAACAATTTTCACTATGGAGCCAACATCGAGAAAAAATTTAAAACATTTGTTGTTCCATTCAAAACTGCAGTGCCTACTCGACTAAATGTATGACAGCAGATTTTTAAATTTTTTCTCGATGTTGGGTCCGTAGAGAAAGTTATTCAGTTTGATGGTCTAATCATCCCCTTAAAATAGTTTCAGCTAAGATCAGAAATGACCTGCGTGTCATCATGTAATGTGTCGTTATGCATTGTCGCGCATCGTTGTGTGACGCACACATTGTGAGGTACAGTACAACCCAAAGCCAAATAGCCTAGTGCAAATCTACCAATTCTTAAAATGTCTTAGTCCCAGAATGACTGGAATCCGAAATGACCTAGTCCCAAATTGACTGAAGGATAGACAATATATAACAAAATTACATAGAATTTTAAGGGTGTAAAGAAACAAGTTATCCATTCGTTGTATGGCGTTGATATCGTTGTGCTACGTTTCGCATCGTTGCATGGCGTCGCGTCGCGTATTTTTGCGCATATAGCCCAGTCTTTTTACGGTTTGAGCCGGGACTAATTGAGAATTGATTTTTTTCGGTATTTAATTTAGGAGTTAATTTCAGCGTTGATATGTACCAAAATAAAAAAAAAATCACGTCAGCAACAGCCCCAAATTTAAAATCGTTGAAAAATACGGTAGTATTATCTAATAAATAACTCTTTTTAGGATTCCGTAGTCAAACGAGGACTTTTTGCACCTATTGAATCGAAATTTGGAATACTGTTCCAAAACTGGTTGGACTAATAGTTGTGAAAGTTTATGTAATGTATAATGCGCATTACTTATTGTGTTAATGTCGTGGAGTAACCTTGCCTGCTGTGCAGGAGGCGATGGTTCGATCCCCGTCCAGGCCGACTTGTACCAATGAGTTTCTCGGAATTTATGTACGGTTTGTAACACCACTGGCGAAGGAAAACATCGTGAGGAAACCTGCATGCATTGTAATCCGCGAGTTTCCAACTAATCAAATTAACAACTCTTTATCAAACGTCAAAACGCGTGCTTTGTATGAAATATTGAACTAAAAATTGATTAGTGACGTCATTGTTTTTCGTCGTCGTTTTGATACTTTTTATAGTTTATACAGTTATTAAAAATATTATTCAAGGAACAGAATTACTGAAAATGTGAGTTTAGTCAAACTCTATGGAATTTACGCATTATTCGTTTACGAATTAGGATATTTTTGACTTTCAAAAATAACGCTCCTTGTTGGTGTGTTATTTCAAACGTAACATCATTCCACTCACGAGGTGTTATTACCTACCTTAATACTTTTTAGACAGGAAGAGAGATCTATTTTAAGAATTCAAAATTCTTAGACGTCTTTTTAATAACACGTATTTTTACTCCTATCGACTTAAGTACGAAGTCTATGTAAAGACCATGATAGCGCGATAAATTTAGACGGCCCGATAGCACAGTCGGTAGTGAACCTGCCTGCTGTGCCGAGGGTCGTGGGTTCGAATCCCGCAAGGGACAAATATTTGTATGATGAATATGAATATTTGTACCCGAGTCATGGATGTTTGTATCTATATATGTATGCTATATCGTTGTCTAGTCTTCATAATACAAGTCCAGGCTAGATTCTGGTACTTTCAATGTGACTAGATAATTTGTGTGACAATGTCCAAGATATTTTATTATATTTTATGTCGTAAACTCCCCTATTGTACCCAATGTCCATTATATGAGTTGACCGGCTCACTCCCCGAAACACTGGACAGAGTTTCGGTACTACTAGTGAAACGAGGATGTTCTGAGGTTTCAGAATATCTCTAACTACCCCCTCAGGGAATCTAGTCGTGAGCATATGCTTATGCATACATGCTTACTTATTGTGTTGTAAATATTCTCTAATTAATGCCAACCTTACAATGGTCAGAGGTGACGTAGCCGCAACATGACGCGACACGCGTGTGTGACATCTGCATTGTGGTCAGAGTAAATCAACCCTGTAATACGATTCAGTAACTGTTTGTGATTACTTTGTACTAGCTTTGACTGCGGCTGCACCCGTGAAATTTGTTTAGTTTTCAAGATAAAAAACATTGTGTCTCCAACTGATAGGAAAGGAACTGGAAATGATTTTTAGGTAAAGGGTGATAGCTATAATAGATTTATCCTGGTCGCGGTAGCTATTGGTCAGTGACCAAGCCCTAGTAACCAAATAACATTAATAATATAATAATATATATAATTTGTTAATGAATTAACGCAAAACTAGAAAGTAGTTTGTTTAGAATCGAGGGTAGAATCGAATTATCTTGGTTTCAACATACGTTACATCTTTCAAAATTTTAATAAATTTTTCGTATAGTAAAAAATTGTCTGAACTTGATGCCAACCCACCGCACAGGCACACTCACCCTACTTACTACCAAAACAAGATTCTTAAAATGTATACATGAGCACGTTATCGCTTTTATTCATTGCTGAAATGATAACAAATCATTTTTGCCTCAAAAATTTAAACGCGAATAACTTTAAATTTTAACTATCAAAATAATGCAATTATTCTTTCAATCCAATTATTTTGTTTTAAATCAGTTGGGGTGTATGAGGTTTTGCGCTTATTCATTAACACGCTGTATATCTATGCCTTAGGCTAAAAATGCATAGAACAGATTTCATTCAAACTAAACTCAAAATGTATTATTCAAAATAATATCACATGGATAGCTTTGTGATGACATTTCTGACTCTACCACCGCGTCGGAAGATGTTCCGTTGCAGAGAAGATGCGGTCAGAAACTCTACAATACACATCCATAAAAATATACACCGTGTTAATGAATTAACGCAAAACTAGAAAGTAGTTTGTTTAGAATCGAGAGCAGAATCGAATTAAAATGTTTTCAACATAGGTAATTTTTTTATAATTTACTGAACACGATCGCAACCCACCGCACAGGCACACTCACCCTACTTACTACCAAAACAAGATTCTTAAAATGTATCCATGAGCACGTTAGCGCTTTCATTCATTGCTGAAATGATAACAAATCATTTTAGCCTGAAAACTTTAAATGCAAATAACTTTAAATTTTACCTATGAAAATAAAGAAATTATTGTTTCAATCTAATTATTTTGTTATAAATCAGTGGGGGTGTATGAGGTTTTGCGCTTATTCATTAACACGTTGTATATATACAAAGTATACTGACAAATACAATATTGAATTACATAGTGTAACATTGTCAAGACTAGACATTTTGGTCATTTATATAATCATCGAGTTAATAGTAGTCATTTTTTACAGAGGACTTGCTTAACATGGGACTTAAACTTTTTGTCTGGCAAGTTTCGAATATCCTCTGGTATCTTATTATAATAGCGTATACAGTGCCTCATGAAAGATGTGTTGACTTTACTAAGTCGAAAATGTGGGAATACTAATTTATTTTATTTCTTGAATTGCAATTTGTGATGAAATTGTTACAAACAATATTATATTCAGGATAACTGTAAAAAAGTATGATGCTTTCTAAACATGCTTGAATAATGTATTTCGGAAGTAATATCCAAAACCGATTACTCAACACGATTGCCAAAACACAGAGAGTCGTATTATACGAAATACTACCAACATTGTCCTCTTTCGAAAAACTTCGATAATCGTTTCGAACAAGAAACCTCCACTACGCACAAGGATTATTACATTATTTAACTGTTTTTACAAAGCTGTACGGGTATCAGCTTCCGACTTCTAAATAGTACGGTAACAAAACAGTATCTAGAGCTCATTAATAAACCCTTTTCTAAAAAACAGCCATCACAAAGGACAATAACAAACGTAACCCGATGTCCTATCGCAGTTTACGGATCATGGGATTTGTACACACGCGTTTTTAGATACGTCCACGGAACAAATTACAAATTCGAACACCATTTATAAAGCTCGGGTACAGATGTATAACGATAAGAGAGTCGAATTTCGAGTGGAACGGGAGTTGATGAAATAGGTACCTTTGAACTTTTTGGGATGTTTTTGAGGTGTTTGCCGGGTTATATCAGAATGGGGACGGTATTGTGCTAGTGGCGATGGGCTCGGTATTATGTAATACTGTAATACACGGTCACACCTGGCACATACAAAACTGCAAACCTACTTGAGCCAAATGTATGTATTTTAATGTTGGTGCCATAGAGAAAGTTGTTCAGTTTGACGGTCTGATCATCCCCTTATAAAAGTGTTAGCATTATTTATTTTGACCCTATACAACGTGTTAATGAATAAACGCAAAACTAGAAAGTAGTTTGTTTAGAATCGAGAGCAGAATCGAATTATCAAGGTTTCAACATAGGAATTTTTTTTCAAATTTAAAAAAATGTTGTCTGTAAAATTTATTATTTACTGAACATGATGTCAACCCACCGCACAGGCACACTCACCCTACTTACTACCAAAACGAGATTCTTAAAATGTATCCATGAGCACGTTAGCGTTTTCGTTCATTGCTGAAATGATAACAAATCATTTTGGCCTCAAAACTTAAAATGCGAATAACTTTAAATTTTAAGTATCAAAATAATTAAATTATTGTTTCAATCGAATTATTATGTTATAAATCCGTTGGGGTGTATGAGGTTTTGCACTTATTCATTAACACGTTGTATATTATACAGCCCTAATTTATAAATACTAGAAAAAGGTTAAGGGTGTATTCAGAAAAAGGGAAATATTTTATATCGGTTGGTGTAAAAATACTACATACATACATACATAAACTCACGCCTTTTTCCCAGAGGGTAGGCAGAAACTATAGATCTCCACTTTGGGCGGTTCTGACACACCACTCTTGCTTCCTCTAAGTTCATACATCTTGTCATACATTCCCTTCGATTTCGGGCTCTTTACAAAACCCACTACACACTTGTTTAAACGGATGATCAGACCGTCAGACTGACCAATTTTTCTATTGTACCAACATCGAAATCGCGAAAACAATCTGCTGTTCCTTACAAAACTGCAAATCTACTCGATCCAAATGTTTGCGACAGTAGATTTTTTTATCGCTATTTCGATGTTGGTCCTATAGAGAAAGTTGTTCAGTTTGACTGTCTGATCATCCCCTTAAAAATGTGTCAGCATATTAAGAAGAACCTTGTATATGTTTTAATAGTATTCCACTTCACACAACGTGTACATTTTAAATCTATGCGCCAGTTATCACTTAATTGAAGGTGATGAAAGGCCCTCCGGCAAAACGTTGGCACTCAAAAATTCTGAAAATTGAGGCGTCCATTCTGTGCAGGACGTCCATAAATATAGGACAGTTTTTAGGTACTCACGCCTCTGAATAATCTAGTCTGGTCCCAAGATAAAACAAAAAGGTAGATAAGGCTTTAGCCGAGGGTGTGCAATTACGAATACTGGGACTTATCTGTTTAATATGGCACCTTGTTCATCTCAAACGACTGTCCTCGCCATAGTCCTATCAAACATGACTAAACGACATACGTGGGTACGTAAATACATACACATACTCACCCACAGAGGTAGGCAGAGACTACAGCTCGCCACACGATTCTGACACGATCCTGACATACTCCTCTCGCCTCATCCACTTTCATACATCTCTTCATGCACTTCCGTCGGGTATAAATCTAAATATGTTACATACTTTATGAGGCACCTTGAAACTGGACAACTTTTACTGTAGGACCGATATTAAAATCGCGATAATAAAATCGCTTGTTCCCACGTTGTTCCATACACGAGAGTACTACGAGACCATTTCTTTGGTCATGGTAAGTTCTCCTCGGATGCCCTATCTCGACTGTTGCGCTCACATTGAATCGATAAATCTCCCTAGTGAGTCTACTCTCATTCATCCTCTGTACGTGACTTAATTTTAATTATGTCGATATGCATTTAGTTCACTATTAGTCGTATTTTTAGTTTGTCTTAAGTTTTAACGATTGACGTCTTCCTCTTTTTGGTTTCATCTAAGGCTTGACAATGTTTTAGTGGCAAAATATGAGGTAGATGGGCCGCTGGGGGCAAACTACAGTATTCTGCACTAAGCAAAGGTCGGCTTGAGTTAGGGTTGACAGTTTGAAGATTCCATTTATTTTAACTCTTTATGTTTGTAAATAAAAAAAGACGCAATAGACGCTAGACTTGAAAGTCAATAATTTTGAAGATGAAACAAGTTAATTGTATGTTTTTGTAAAGTTCCAGTTATAGCAAGCTTTCTGATGTAAATCGGGACTTAAGTCGCTTATTTGAATATTTCCATATTTTACAGTTACTACGGGTTCATTGATTGGTAACACAGTGATCTGCTTCACGAAAAAAATAGACAACTCAAACCGACCGAAATAAAAATAAAATTGTAGGTGTATATTTATAAAGCAAAAATCGTTGTCGTGTTGGTGTGGTGTGTAGGTGTTATTGAAATAAAATAATGCATCAATTTGCAAAATATGTACAGAATAATTTTAACGTACTTTATTAAAAATTAAAATATGAATCCAAATAAAAATAAATATATCGTTATTAACAACAATGTACAGGCTGTGAGGAAAGGTATCATTAACGTTTAAAATACATACTCTTTCCATCTAACTGAAAAACTTGTACTGTGGGAGCAAACTGATCAGAATAAAAAAAACAGCGGTCCCATACATGTGAGTCGTGTAGGTACTGCAGTTTAGTACGGAAAAGTTTTTATTGTTATTTCGATTTTCATAGTAAACGTTGTTGAGTTTGATGAGTAGAGTATGTGGTTTAAAGGTTAATGATAAATTTCCTTACACCCTGTATATTATTATAATAATAATAATAAATTCGTTTATTACCATAAAAATATATATATATATATATATATATTGTTGTTAATAAAGATTTTTGTATTTAAAATTATGTTTCATATTTTTAATTTTTAATAAAGTACGTTAAAATTAATCTGATCATATTTTACATAATGAATATAATGATCCATTATTGAATTTCAATAACTAAAAATACTTTGAGTAGTTGACACGTTGACAGCCCTATCTGGGTCTGGTAAAAAATTGGCCGGCCGATTTACAAGTAGGGTAAGACGGAAATATATGGGTAGGGCTCTGACAGCATTCAAAACTATTGCGCATCTCAAGCGCATCTGAAATAGTACCAATTCTATTTTAAGAAAAGTTCCACGCCCTGCATACAGACGAAGTTTGGTTATATTTTCAATACTAACCAATTTAAGTCAATTAAATTTTGCAGAAATAATCTAGAAACTAATGTCTGTTAATGGTTGTATGTTGTCAGTTTAAATGTGTAGTGTTAAAGTTACAGTGAAAGTTACAGTACCTCAAAGATTTCCATACAAATCTTAAATTAATCCTAGCAATGGAACTGTATATTTTAACGAAAATAGGACATAATGCAAGCATAGATACTAGATTGTTACTGTAAATTTCATATCACTGTTTTTGTAAGCAGAAAGACATCGGCGAAATCATCATCATTCCCACAATAAGAGTCTCTACCTTGGAGTTTTTCAGACGCAAGGTTCGAGTTATTTTTTTTTAAAACTGTTCTATCAGAATATAACATGCAAGTAGCTTAAGCAATAGCCACAGTTAAGGAATGTTAAAGGGGTTCAGCGATAAAGCCAAGTTGGAGTTTGTACAGTTCGTGACAAAAGTGCTGAAAATAAATATAGGGTCCTTCTTAATATGCTGACACTTTTTTAGGGGGATATGATCAGAACGTCAAACTGAACATCTTTCTCCATGACACCTTCATCGAAATCGCGAAAAAAAAACAGCCGTATGGCACAGCAGTTTTTTTTGTGATTTCGATGTTGGTCCCATAGAGAATGTTGTTCAGTTTGTTGGTCTGATCGCACCCTTAAAAAGTATGAGCATATTAAGAAGGATCCTATACAACGTGTTAATGAATAAGCGCAAAACCTCATACACCCCAACTGATTTATAACAAAATAATTAGATTGAAACAATAATGTCATTATTTTGATAGTTAAAATTTAAAGTTATTCACATTTTAAGTTTTCAGGCAAAAATGGTTTGTTATCATTTCAGCAATGAATGAAAGCGCTAGCGTGCTCATGGATACTTTTTAAGAACCTTGTTTTGGTACTAAGTAGGGTGAGTATGCCTGTGTGGTGAGCTGAGATCGAATTCAATAAATTTAAAATTTTACAAAAAAAATATTTAATAATTTGAAAAAAATTACCTATGTTGAAACCATGATAATTCGATTCTGTTCTCGATTCTAAACAAACTACTTTCTAGTTTTGCGTTAATTCATGAAAACGTTGTATACATAAAAATTTAGAAGACACATATACCTACAAAGGGCGAGCTTATTTCTGAAGAGATTTTTTCCATTAGACCCATTAACTGTACAGACGCAGTTGATTGGCAAATCAATGGTTTGTACCTACCTGTATTTATGTTTTTGTTACTGAAGTCAATGAATAGTCATTTGATAAAATATACTATACAGAGTGTAACAGAACACTCTAGTAATACATAAGGGGGTACTTCAGACCATCAAACTGAACAACTTTTACTTTGCCAACATCGAGAAGAAAAAAAAATCTACTGTCCTATACATTTTAATCGAGTCGGTATACTGCAGTTTTGTATGGGACAGCAGATTTTTTAATTTTTTCTCGATCTTGGCTCCATGGTGACAGTTGTTCAGTTTGATGGTCTGAAGTACCCCCTTAAGTATTACTAGGGTGTTTTATTACACCTTATATACAGGGTGTAAGTAAAAGTATCATTAACTTTTAAACCACATAATCTACCCATCAAACTGAACAACTTTTACTATGGGAGTAAACTTGTAAGGGCCAAAAAATCTGCTGTTCCATACTTAACTGTAATACCATACCTACCATAGTACCATACCTAGGTACTCGACTCAAATGAATGAGACAGCTGATGTATTTTTTTTGTTCTGACAGGTTTGCAATCATTCCCATAGTAAAAGTTGTTCAATTTGATCTTTAGAGTATTTGGTTTAAAGGTAAATGACAATTTTTCTTACAACCTGTATAAATTTGTCAAAATCGAAAGGTATTCCAGTTTTTGTAGTTGACTGTACAATATAGAATAGCCTATGTGAATGCCTGAAGCTCAAAAATGCGTATATTGATCTCAGATATTCGTGGCTGGCATCTTGCGCAGTATACTCGAGTTATCTATACGATATTTTTGTTTTGGGACGTATTTAGAGAGATAAGGCTATTTGTGGGAAAATTATAAACCATTTGGGTAAAATTAGGAAAATGTCTTATAGAAGCTAGATTATATTGAGTTGGGTAGGTGGTACTGCAGTTTTGTGTGATTTTTTTTCGCAATTCCGTAGGTTGGTTCCATAGTGAAAGTTGTTTAGTTTGATGGTCGGAATTGGGATGATGAAAAGTTTGTTTTTATTACTTTTTTAAAACCTGTTTGATATCTTAAGGGTATATTACTGTTGGCGCGCTCCATACAAACAAAGTCTGGATATATTTTAATACTAACCAATTAAAATCAGTGCAATTTTTCAGAAACAATCTAGAAAGTAATCTCTATGCTTGTATCTTGTCAGATTTTCGTTAAAATGTTTAGTTTTAAAGTTACAGTGCCTCAAAAATTTTCTTACAAATCTTAAATAAATCCTAGCATTGAAACTGTATATTTTAACGAAAATCGGACAAGATACAAGCATAGAGATTTGTTTCTAGATTGTTTTTGCAAAATTTAATTGACTTTTATTGGTTAGTAATGAAAATATCACCAGACTTCGTTTGTATGCAGCACGCATTTACGCATTCGGAATAAACTTCTCTTAAACACTTTAAGTTAAATTAATTTATGAATATCTTTAAAAATAACTGAAATATAAATGTTTAAAATTTACGATTAGAGCGAAAGGCGACGTAGATAGAAGAGAAGTGACGATATAACCTCGTATTTGCATACAAATCATGACGACGTGTCATACAAACACCCCTGTTTTGCATGAAAGAGATAGATGATGATAAAAATGTTTTTCAATCGCTTGTAACTTTTTTGGTTTTCTATTCGATTGTAATTTCGTTTGGACATTTTGTTATTAAATTTAGCTGTATTTTAAAATTTTATATAAGATATGAATTTTCAGGATCAGTCATGATCCCAATTCACCGTATTTGCATTGCTGTCCCTACATACATATATTTACTATAGGAATTAAATTACATAATATAAACCATTACAAAACAATTAATTATAAAATTGGCAACATGCCTCGTCCAAAAGGATTTACAGTCAAATATCCACAAGCTTCGTCACTAGAAGGTATACATATAAATCCACAAAACGTTTCGTCAGCAAAACTCCTTGCTGTCCCTTACAACCTTTATAGGTTTTGAACACTACAGGTGAATATGACAAGGTTCTGATATGAAATAAATTTTTATTTGGTTGACTCGTCTACGGTGAGGTTGAAATTGGTGGGGGGCAGGGAGTGTCTCTACTGTATGTAGTACCTACTAGATCATCTTTCTTATACTGTGCTTTTACTATGAATCTCTCACTCTTTCGTTTTTTCGCTCTCTTCTCTAGCATCTCTACTATATTTTTGCCCTTACCTTACCAAATACATCAAGATAAACGTCTCACAAGCCCGCGTCGCTAAGTGTGAACTAAATTGGCGATATTTTACGAGTCAGTCATTACTGAGGCCGTAAAAAGAGCGAGGTTTGCGGGACTTTTACGATGGATATACCTCGTGACCTGCACCCTTATTATGTGGAGCATCGTACGGAGGCGACACGGGATATTTTAATATGATTGACGTGTTAAAAAGAAGCAAATATTATAACGCCCTTATAACATTAGCGCGCTTAAAGAGAAAACTCAAAAAAGCCGCGTTCCGCGGTGTTTTAAAGTCTACTAGGTTTTGCAAACTTAAAAACTTTCAAAAAGCTTGAGGTAACCTTTATGTATGTAGTTCTAAAGCGGAGACCACAAACTGGCAAGCGTAGTATGAGACGCCCTTCGACGACCTGAGTTAGGTGGCGGAGAGCGATTGGATGAGGAAGGCCGCGGATAGAGTTTTATGGTGCGCATTGTTAGAGGCCTATGTTCAGCAGTGTGCTATGACAGGCTGATGATGATGAGTCCTAATTTAGGAGCCACACGTGCGGTACTATACTTATATGTAACTACTATTCACAATATCGTAAAGTTTTTCTTATCTATCGTCAAATCTTCACGTACCTACGCCATAAACGACATCTATATACCGCGAGTACCTCCAAAAACGCATTGTTTTCTATCATAAAAGCGAACCGTAATACGGCCGCAGACTGACGTGAGTCGAGGAGATAAAGTCGAGAATTGCAAATTAAAAAGACGTTTATTGACTGTTAGTGGTTTTTGTTACTCAGCAAAAGTGATTTCACTCCTTTACTTGAAGCTTTAGTGCGTGGAGATACAAGGATTTTCGGTTAGGGATTTAGTAAAATTGTGTTTTGTACACTTTGTTGCTTTAATACCAAGCTTCTGGCGATACAGCGTTTTCTAAAACCATACTTTAGTTAAAGGTGCACTTTCGATGCCAGCGGCCGATGCGACTGACGCGCGTGGCTCGCGGCCGATGGCCGATGCGACAATACTAGTTACTATGAAAACGTATGCGCCGCTTCCGATGCCAGCGACTGACGCGTGCGTCCGACCTGCGCGGCCGATGCGATAGACATATGGCGTATGACAGAACCACGCGTCAAACGCGCGCGTCAGTCGCATCGGCCGCTGGCATCAGAAGTTCACCTAGTTACAGTTGAAGCCAAATTTAAAAAGAATGACAGGCGATGTAATGTGACAGGCGTTCGAGGGACAAAAATGAAAAAAAAAAAGTCAGGCGATGTCAATTCGCACTTTCGAGATATCACACTGCTTAGATTCGCAATTTAGTGTGTCGCACTTCTGTGATTATCTCTTTGATATTGTCGAAACTCTGTTGTAAGATCATTTGGGAAAGCATGCGACTATATGGTGTCCTGCTTCGAAGATCACCAACCCAGATTGATGTCGTGTCGGCGACTAATTCTTTTGCCGGACCGAGTCCGACACGCTCTTGGCTCTAATATAGCAGTCGCTGTAGTCTAAGCCGCCTTTGAGAATTCTCCGCTATCAAAACATTTCATTTGTGAATATGAAAATATTTATTATCTAAACAAAAAATAAAACTATTAAATCATACTCAAGCATACTAAATTTTGTTTCGTTTCATAAATTATCTCTCGTTATCAAAGAAAACGATCTGTCTGTCATAAAAACCCGCCTAGATATTAATCTTTAAAATTAACAGTAATTAAAATTAAAATTTAATTTTTCAACGTACGCAAGCTGAAAATGTAAAAAGAAATTCTTGACTAATTTTCGCCGACATCAAGAGCCCAGTAAACCTGTTCAGTCGGTTAAAATCCCGCTTAATTTATAATGAAAACAGTAACGATTATGTTCTCTGAGAATTCTCGTAAAATTCTTTACGGCCCGCCACATCGGCGTTTGTAATTAAGTCGAATTAACAATTTTCGCGTTGTTCGGTACATCTGCACTGCGTAGTTAATATCTTTATTGTCCAATAATGACAGGGAAGGCGGCTTCGAGCGTAAAAAGCTTAATGTGTACATAAAAGACTCGCTTAGGTAACTAACAAACCGCGCGCAATATCCAAGTTTACGGGTGGAACTCAATTAAATTCCAACAATTTTGGAGCGTACAAAATGGAATTAAAGTTGCGTTGGAGCGGCGTGGAGTGTGGCTGGTGAAATATGACACATTACATAGGCTTTTCAATTCGGGATTGGCACTGGCTTGTTGGGTTGCTAGAGGTACTACTCTGCATGCTGTGCATGTAAAAATTTTCATATAAAAATTTAGAGTTTAGAGGTTTAGGGCATGCTTCAGTTGGGGTATTGCTAGTGCAAATCGCCACCAAGCTTTTATGTAGGTATTCGGTATCAAAGAGTACAAGGCTTCAAAATGGCTGTGTAAGATTAGGTTCACTTTAAATTTTTGAGAATTACTTTATAAATGGAAATAACGTACAGTACTTTCATAAGATATTCAAATTAATGTCATATTTTTAAAGTCTTAAGATTTCTTATTGAGCTCATGTAGAAATCTCGATTTCTAGCATAGTATTGATACACCAAAACAATTGACGTCTTATTTGAAAAGTTTGTACTTACCTAATATATTCAAGGGCCAAAAAAAGTGTCTCACAAATTATTATTAAAGTGTTTGCATTTGATACGTCGACGACACAATCATAAATTCAGGCATACAGTAGCTTATTTTGCTTTGTTTTCAAAGAATAATCCAAGAAAGCGAAAAGGAAAGCAAATCAGACCTTAAATAGTAAACAATAAGGTTACCTTTACTCGCTCCGTCGGGACCCCGTAGTATAGAGCACTCTTCTATAGTACCAAAAGGTGTGAACAACTGGCGTACATCCTCCTCGGTCTGTTGTTTGCTGAGCATGCCAACGAACAGCTTCCGATCTGCGATGAAAAAACAACTTTGTCAGTAACAAAATAAAGATTAAAACTTTTAACAATGAACCACGCCACATTAAGCCTAGCGGTAGTGCGTGGAGCGGCGGACTTAAACTAGACTTCGGTGCCATTTGGTTCCCCCAATAGTTTAGTGTATTTAGACTTTTGTGACTCATTGATATTTTTGACAAGTTTCTTGTATTCAGGTGTTGGTTTTCCACATTTCTGTTCACAAGTAGCTAATATATTGTAAGAGAATATAGAAATTTTTGCAATTAAATTGATTACTTAGCATATTCCATATTATTTAATAACACCTAAAAGGAGCTAAAAATAACTGGATTGTAAAAATTACTCCAGCCGTTTTAGCTCTAAAGTCAAACTAAGTCATGATCTTTACTTTAAAATATCTCAGTAACCGAAAACTTTAGAATGTAGATAATCATCAAAGGAGATTTACTGTTTGTTTGTATGTCAAAGTCAATATAATGTATTCAATATAGGAGCTTGCAGCACACTTATCAAACGTCAAATCTTTTTTTAAAGCTACCACCGCGTCGGAACGTGTATTTCCTCTATCAATTTGCATTTCTTAGTTCTGTTGATCGCTGAACAGATTAAAAAAAGATGCAAAATGGCGGCGCGGTACTATGCCAAAAGCTTCCAAGTATCAGCGCTAAAATTTTAGGTACCTACTGAGTAAAACAATTTCATAAATAAGTCGAAAGTAAAGAGCAATTAGTATTTACTCTGCTAGGCTAGACGAGTTAATAGGAGCTTTATTAACATAGTCACAAGAGTCTAAATGCAAACTTTTATAGTGTTAACAAATGAACGCGAATTCTGAAAATTGATTGTACAGACTCGATATTTATTTTTTCTACAGATTCGATATTATTTAAGTGTATCTTTTTAAGTACTAGGAGAGCTCTTCTGGGACGATTGATATAGAAACGATTAACATGAAGATAAATTAAAGCTGAAATAAAAGAGATGAATAAACAACTTCACTAGGCATGGAGAAGTCTGCTCTGTATGTCCCGTACTGTCCCATACATATAGGGTCCTTCTTAATATGCTGTCACTTTTTTATAGGATGATCAGACCATAAAACTGAACAACTTTCTCTATGGGACTAATGTCAAAATCGCGAAAATAAAATCAGTTGTTCCATACTAAAATGAAATCTTACGCGACCTAATTGTATGGGACAGCAGATTTCTTTTTCGATATATCGACATTGGTCCCATAGAGAAAGTTGTTCAGTTTGATGGTCTGATCATCCCCTTAAAAACTGTCAGAATATTAAGTTGGACCCTGTATAACAAACTACAACAACAAATACTAAAATACATTTTTAATATTCAAAGTAGTATATTTTTGATACAAATCAAGGTGTTGATCAAAATATCGATGATGTACGAACAGATTTCAGGTTCATTTGAAAACACTTAAAAATTGAGTTGTGCGGTTCTCGCTGGTGGCCGGGGTGCGTGTGACGGGCATTTGATTACAGTGGGAGTGACAGGGCGCTGGGCGCTGTGGGGTGCAAGGCTACACACGGCACGACGGATCGCCAGATTTATCTTCGGATTTTATGTTCATATTTTATTGTGTGCATCTGAAAACTGTGTGTAAATTTTTTAGTAACTTGATAGGACACGACAGTTTATAAAGATTTTACTAGTAGCCAAAATTGAGGGAAAGACAGTAATAAAAGATCGAGACTGAATCATTGCCAAAGAGAAAAAAATCTCATGACATATAGGAAAGTGAAAAACGAGGAAAAGGAATGTCATTTGCTCTACTGACAAGAGAAGTGGTTTCAAAAAGATAAATAATAACTTATGTGTAAATTTTGAATAAAATTTTCGGTACATAATATAAACAAAATTTTTTTTTGTATTCTTGTCAAAATTACAGGGTAAATAAAATGTATCATTTAGGTAACTTATACAAAAGGGTCTAGGCTACCTTTTAGCTCAAAAATCGTAGGAGAAGATTTGTGGATTTTAAATAAACAAATGTGATGATAAGTGGCGATAGGTCGTGTAGTGTGTAGCCTCCATAAAGGCGCGCGCACACGACGCCACTGGCATACGGTGACGTCACAATCACGGTCCAGCCGGAGGCACCACAAAGTCCAGTGTGTTAATTGTAAATAGCTCAGTTATGCTTTAGAACGTACATAGAACTACGAAAGTAATAAAAATACAAGTACAAAATATTGTAATGAAAAAATATTTGTTAGATAGTTAAGCATATGTAAGCCATTTAAAATGATACTATCATAATTTTTACAGAGTAAAATAGTGTAACCGCGTAATTGACAAAAAATTTAAATGAAAAATCTGTACTTTCTTTTAATTTATATTTTTATTTTTGATAAAATACGCGGTTACACTGTTTTGTCGTAGCGCCGTGTGCGCACGCACTATTTGCTTACTGTTGTCAGTGTTATCATTGAAATTAAGATTATTCTTAACATATTTTTTTAATTATAAATGCGTCCAGAAATTTTTACACGTAAAAAACATTCAATCTCGACCTTGATTCCCAAACTATTTTTTCAATCTATTATGACGATGTAAGTTAGTGAATAGCAATTTTTAATTTCTGGACGAATTTTCCGACAGCGCCCTATCAGGTCGCCGCCGCCCCGACACGACCAAGTGAATTATAAGTGAATCATCATCATCACGGATGACACAAAAAACAATCATAGCTCTCTATAAACACAGAATACACACAATTTTAGTTAATGAAACAACGAACAAAATCCAAACCCAGATAAACACATAAAAATTAGCACATTATACTAATGGATGATATTTTTTAATGAGGAGGGTCCCGTAGTCGTTCGGACAAACGATTCGCAATTATAAATATCGAAATTTGAGCTACGGAATCCTCAAAAAATCATTTTAATTAAATTGTTACGGGTAAAATATTTTCCTCAAAACCTTTTTTTATTTTACTCTTTGACGCTCAGTCAACTGATATTTTCGGGCGTGACAATGGGCTCTATACAAAAACAACGTAAGTCAAAAACAAATAAAAACATTAAAACCACACTAATCATGTCTCGAAATGAATAAATCAAAATGCCTCTTACAACACGACGATTACTAAGTGCAGAGTGAGTAAAGACTTGTTCTATGTCGAATCTACTTACAATTGAAGTGCCTTGCTTTTTCTTAAACTCATTTAAACAAATATTTGTCCTCTTTACGAAAAAAATTACGGCTGGAGAATGGAGTATCGTGTACGTGCTGAAAGTCAAAAAGATATCATTCCTGTGACAAAATACGTCATCATTTAAAAAATTTTTTTGTTAACACAATCTAGAAATCCTGTACCAATATCTATACCTTGCCAGATTTCCGTTGAAATAATTAGTTTCATTGCTAGGATTAATTTAAGATTTGTATCGAAATCTTTGAGCCACGGTAACTTTGGAACTAAATATTTAAACGGAAGTTTGACAAGGTACATACACAGATATTGGTTTCTATATTGAGTTAACATAAATGTTTTTCTTCAGTTACTAAATGTCCAAACTAGGACGAAACTTCGATTTGTATGGAGCGCTTTATCAGGATTATCTCTTAAAATGAAATCCTTTTCGTCATAAATTAATACAAGACACTCTCAGAAAAAAATCGAGCTCTGCTCTTTAATAAAAAAAAAAATATATACTTGATTTCAAACGTTCTTAAACATGGAGTTACAACATTTTAGAGTAAGCAAGGCACAGTAGATTCGTTATGGAACGCTCACTTCGCGCGCTATTCGACAGACAATGACAACAGTACAGCCTAGGGCACGCACACCAAACGCTACCTGTCTCCGCCTACGCGCGCCGCCGGCCCTCGCCCCCTGGAACACAAGAAATACACTAAGGGCCACAGTTCTTAGGCCGGTAATACGATTTGGGGCCACAGTTCTTAGGCCGGTAAAAGACTTGGGGCCACAGTTCTTAGGCCGGTAAAAAGACTTAAGGTTACAGATTTGAGGCTGGAAAACGACTTAAGGTAACATTTTTGAGGCCGGTAACACAAATAAAGTCTGAGCGGCCGGTAATAATTTTTACGGACCACAGTTCTGTAAAATAATAAGAGGCACATTTCTTAAAATGCTGGTAAACTTATTAAATACCATGGTTCTTAGACCGGTAAAATGACTAAAGACCATGGTTCTTGTGCTGGTAGATGATTAAGGACCATGGTTCTTAGGCTAGTAAAACGAATAAGGACCACAGTTCTTAGGCCGGTAAAATGTCTGAGAACCGCAGTTCTTACGCCAGAAACAAAATCGAAGGATCTTAGTTAGTTAGTAAGTTCTTAGATCGTAAAACCTTAGTTGACATTTTCAGTAATTTATATAATTTTAAATTTGTTTTGTATCCAAGATGAGGTTAGAATTATGTTGGTATCCTTTACTAAAATAATTCTGACGTCATGAATTTTTTTTTGTAGCAAACTGCTAAACGTGAGTACTTTGTTTCATTGCTCTTTTGTAGTAACCTATTTACCTCTACGATTATTAGGTTAGTAACAAAAATATACGTGTTTAAATAATGAACGAATTAATGTTAGGTTAGTTTTATGATTGCATTAGAAGACTGTCAGTTCATCATTCGAATTAGATTTTAGACGCCACTAATGCGCAGGACACCTCTAAAGAATATAATGAAGCAAGGGGAAGTATGGGTATTTCACAAAGTCGCCTTAAGGCTCTACCGCCCGGAATCACGATCTTATACTAATCCATGTGAACGAGCGCGTGGCTCAAAATTTAGCCGTTTTCTTTAAAAAATGAGAAGAAATTTCAGAAAATAAGAAAACCAAATCATTCTATGTTGTATTGTGTAGCATATTGTAAATTTTATTCCGATTATTATACTGAAAAAAAAGGATGACTTTAGATTCCTCTTTCTTCAGTTCTATTAATGTAAAAAAAAGATTTCTCTGAAAACAAAATCACTTATCATGTCCAGTAGATTGTTCAGTTTTGTTTTCTGCTTAAAAAGTGTCATAGTTTATGTATAAAATGGTTACAATGTTACCCAATTTCAAGGTAAAACCATCGGTAGCGTCTTAAGAGCCCCCAGACAAAGTGACATTCTATTGACGTCGACGCTAGTAGAAACGGAAAAAATGTATCGAAACATTTTGACGTTTGTTTTCGTCACCATCCGCCAAGACATTTTTATGAGTCGCTCTGCAAGTCTGGCGGAGTACGGACGCGTGCGTATCGGCGCGTTGGGCTTGCACGTGGCTCCACCATTTTGTGAACTCTTTTGTGTTTTAACCTTAAAACAATCACTTGAGATTATAAACTACTTACATTGGCAAAACTGCCACGCTAGACTTAATTAATACTACTGATCATTTTCCTCCGTATACTCTCCACATAACGAGACATTGGCTGAATTGTGATAACACATCGGATACCACTAAACAAAAATTGAATTGAATTGACATTTTTTATGTTTTCTACTGTCGTTAACGCTAATCGAAAGTACTTTGTCTAGGGACCCAGGGATATGATCGATTAGAAACTCTTCTCCGCTACGCCTCAATGAATCACTGATCATATGAGATTTAAAGTAAAACCGTATGTCGAATTTAGCGTTGTTCTGAACCAAAGGTCATGACCCCTGATAACTTACGTCATTTCAATACTACAGTTTCACTCGTACACGAGTAGAGGAGTAATAGCCTCCCGCTCCGATTCATCTATCATTTCATTCATGGCTAGCTCTTTTTTTGTTACCTAATAAAACTGTAGTAAAACATCGTATTGTTTTTGTTAGGATGAAGTTTAGTATTAGTTTGTGTCATGCATGACCATGTAGCATAGTATAGCATATGCTCACTACTATATTCCTCGAGGGGGTAGTCAGAGATATTCTAAAACCTAAGAATATCCACGTTTCACGTTTCGTATGTCCATGTATGTGTATGTAAATTGTATATTTTTCAATCGAATTTATTGATTCTACATGTAAAAAAAGATAATGATGAAAATTTAATGATGATGATGATGATTTTCATGTGATTGAAAATTTCGTCGTGGTCTGCGGGGCGCCGACAGCTCTGTTGGAGTGGAGCATGCCCCGGACAGGCAAGTCGTGGGTTCGAATCCCGCTCGCCGCCCGACTTTTTCAATCATTAATTTGTATATTTTTGTTTAAAAATCATCATGAATAAGAATCATTTATAGGTATTTGTGAAATGTATATTATTGTAACAGCGTCACGTATTGAATTATGATAAAAGTCATTACGTGAATTAAATTGCAAATAAAAATGTTTTGGGAGTCACGTTATAGGTTCTGACCACTTGTCTCGCGTGGTTTTCGCGCATCGCGTTTTTTCCTGCCACGAGGCTCCGCTGTCCCCAATCTCTTCTTGTTCTTGACTAAAAACAATCCCTGAGATTGGGATAGATACTTCCATACTTAAACTTACACATACTAGACACTGGGGGAAATGCAGTAATTGAGGCCAGGTATATAGACAGACAGAATGAACGAAAGTATAAGGGTTCCTTGTTTGACTACGGGACCCTAAACCGCCTATAAAGAACCGCCTCCAAAACCCGCATTTAAGAACCCGGATAAACGAAGCAATCGCTCCACCCCGCGGGACAAAACCGAAACACACGACGTACGTGTCCCTAAACATTGTTCGGAAATATTAGAACCGGTGTGGCCGGTCATTAAATTCAGATTTATACCCGGCCAGCCGGATATCTCTCCCGTGCGACTCTGCTAATGACCACCTAAATTGAGATAATTTCGCAGCGGAGTTGGTAATAATGGTTACAGTGTTGGAACTAGGTAGGTGTTGAAGTAAGTTTTAGAGGAGCCGGGTATGGGAATTAACAGGTCGGCTGGAAGGATGCATTCGATTTATTTGTGTCCTCAGACAAGTTTGAGCAATTTAAATAAATATTCTAATAAATCCGACTCGACTTTTAATTAGTACCTACATCGAGCTTCGCTCGGCGTAATTTTTTTGTATGAAGACGGATTTTCTCAGAGATGATACCAGGCCTACCATGAGTTTACACTGTTGTAATACTACAGAAGTTTTACTCTCATTTGTGTTAAATTTCGTACAGCGCTCGAACTAATTCTGCCATACGAAATTGGAGTCGTAAATACAGTAGTAAAGTACGGTGCAAACTCATGGTAGGCCTACTGTTTAGATAAACTTGGAAAGTAAAACATTATCGAAATACAACTTAAAGTATCCGATCACTTTTTAGGGTTGCGTAGTAAACAAGGAACCCTTATAGTTTCGCCATGTCGCGTAGAGACGCTTAGTACTAGAAAACTGTAATTTGACATGGGTATACATATTAATCACGCCGACAAAGTGGTAAAATAAAATCTTGAAAAGTATTTTACACCTACACGACTTTTTTTCTTCTCTATTCCATGGTGTGAGGTATTGTCGGATAGGTCTTTTAAGAATATTGTGGGTATGGAAAATCGCCCAAAAATTAAGGTCGCCCTTCCAGCTTAACGGTTGTTTCAGTATACGTGAAAAAATTAGGCAACTACGGAACCCTACTCTGCGCGTGGCCCGAAACGCACTTGGCTGGTTTTTTTATGATACTTTTCAATAAAGATTCTGCTCATTTTCATCAAATCGTTAAACATGATGTTTATTGTCCATTTTCTCTTTCCTGTTGTATCCAAATTTAACATTTGGTTTTTTCACAGAAGAGAACTGTCTAACTGTAATTTAACTAACATTCAATGTTAATTTTCATCCAATTTGATGGAGTGGAGCAGAACAATTCACTTTCCTGAAAATTTTAGATTGCTTTACCGACCTTTGTAGAACATTTAAAACTTTTTATACGAAACTATGTTAATATTTAACCTGTTTTAGAGATAAAGGTCCTCAAAGTTTAACGCATTATATAAATAATTTCAAGCCAAGCCATCTAATCGAGTCCACCACCGTACCGGTATAAAGATAAAACGTTATAACCCAAAGCCGTTAAAAGAACTAATAAATGCGCCCCTTTCAAAACGTTTCTGAGTCCCGTAATCTCATTGACATCCGGTCAATACATCTCAGGATTAAAAATTAAACTGGAAAGGACCTTATTAATATTAATAAGGACATTATTAGCTTTAACGGTGACAATTAAGGTAATTTTATTAGTAAAACATTTTTGTTAATGATAATTTTAAAAGCTTTGGGCACTTAGGAATAGGAAATGGATGTTAAGGAATTACTTCGTGAAAATAAACCTGCATATTTTACAAACTAAAATATTTAGTTATTTCCTGTGTTAAAACTTGTTCAAACCATTACAGTCAGAGCCGGATTATGCATAGAGGCAGTTGCGGGGCCCGTAGGCCCCGCGATCCGTGCGAAAAATTAGTCGAAACTCAACTCAATTTTGGCATGAGCTAATCAAGATATTAATGCAGGAAAATCAAGAGCCGACCTAGTCGTAATGCAGTAAAATTTCAAGCTCGTTTCGCTCGCTCTAGGGTTTAGATCGCATTGCAGTTTTGCAATGATTTAATACTTAATTTGGTTGTAAAACCACGAGCTCGGTTCGCTCGCGCCTGTTTTAAATCATGTTGGAGCGACCTAAACATGTTGCTCACTTCGCTTGTTCCAGGTTTTGGATAATATTGCAATGACCTATTCAAAATTTATTGTAATGAAAACCCGAGCTTGCTTCACACGCTTTAGATTTTTGTGGATATGTTATTTGGTGGTTATTTTACTACGAGCACCTAAACTGTAACTGGATTAGGTAGCAGCACTTAGCTGACCACAAGGAAAAATATAATTGCAACACCCATGGGGATGGGGCCGCGAGTCTTGTATTGCCTAGGTGCCTCTACATGGTTTAATACGGCCCTGATTACAGTCTTTGCATAAAGTTTGTAGTAGGTACCTAATTTTCATGTTCCATTAGAATGGAGTGTGTAGGAGGCATTTGCCCTCTTTAGTACGAGGAAGTTGTTACCCTGTGGGTCGTGCAGGAGACTGGAAGACTTCTCAGATAAAAGGGAAAGAGGTATACTCTACCAGGCGGACGAAATGCGGATTGGTCCTTGCATTGTAATGTTCTTCTCCCCCTACCGTTCAGTAAGGAATGATTTTTTATGAATGAATTTGTAATGAAATGGGTTTCTAAGACCACCACGTTTACCTTTTTATCCGACTCCGTGACGCAAAGGAGGGTAATGTGTTTATCATCCTATGCATGTATGTAAGTTTGTTACTTTGTAAGCCGATTTTGATGATTCTTATTGCGTCAATCGAAGTGTCAATAAAGACATGCTAGAGGAATCAAAATTCAATTTGGCAGACGCCATATAGTGAAAAAAAGAAAAAAATTTAAGTTGACGATCAATGTTAAGCAGGGTTTCATTGAATAGGTATTTGAAAATCATCTTTAGGTTTATCTTATAATTTTTTGTTTCGAATGACCTGTATATATGCTTCTTCTCATAAATAAGGAAGAGAAGAAGCGAAGCCTACTTAACCCCATAGCTGCATGTTATATGGGATCGAATTAGCTATAATTTTTTTAAATGTACTTTTCTTATGAGTCTTAAAAGCTGACTTTAATTTGAACGTCCTTTTACGTGAACGTTTTAGCTTTAAAGTCAAAATCTATCCTACAAACCTCAACGTCTTTCCCAGACTAAAAACTAAAAGTTGCCAATTAGGTAAAGCTGACTAAAGTGGATCATCCGGCTAGTTCGGCAGTAACTTCACGGTGGCAGACCAGGCTTAACTGTGTCCGCAGCGGATCCTCCCTTAATCCGCGCCGTCCACCCGCGACCGCTGCTCCTCATTAATGGTCAGGACATACGATTTTGAAGACAATCGTTAGTTGATTAAAGATCAATTTGCATTGGGCTTAGATGCAGCGTTCTTTAGGGTATTGACGAAAAGGTACTTTGAACAGTAAGAAGAGCTTCGCTTTGATATGCACTTATAGCAAGTTATGATTGTCGGAGCATGTGGTAACTGCTTATTTTGTGTAGAATTAACGAATTATTTTAATTATCAATAAATGTTATTAAATAAGGCTCTTTAAGGCACCTACTCACAAAAAAAAACTTATAGCAATGTTTCTTTCCACCACGACATGGTACTCCATACTAGATTGCATGCATCCTAGATTGGGTAGTAACGCGTTCTTGCCTCATAACTCTCAGCTCGATGGCTCAGTTGGCAGTGAATCTGTCTGTTGAGACAAGGGTCGCGGATTTGAATCTCGGAGTGGGTGAATATTTGTTTGGTGAGTTCTAATATTTGTACCCAAGTCATCGATGTTTGCATCATATGTATTTGTATATCGTTGTCTTGTAATCAAAATACAAAACTAGACTAGATATGAAATGTGTAAATTTAAATGCGTTACATACTTAAAGAGGTGCTTCAGACAATCAATTTGGAGAAAATAATATACAGTTCCATAGAAAATGTCAATAGCAAATGAGTAGCTACCTCAACCAAAATGTATGAAATAGCTGATTTTAATTTTTGCTTTTGCTTTAAAGCCCCAAGTAAAAAAAATAAAGAGAATAAAAAATAAAAATTGTTGCTTTTTTATAATTTGGTCCTATAGTAAAGTTGTGCAGTTTGATGGTCTGAAGTACTCCTTTAAGTACGTAACAAATGTTAGCATGTATGTATTGGTCGTAAGTTTATGTGTGTATCATAGAAATAGACCGTGAGTGCCCACTGCTTTCCCACCAGAAAAAGTTCTTGAAAGATGAGCGGTGCGGGGAGAGGAGGCTGAAGTTGGTTGTCAGCAGCAGTCTATTGACTGGACACACGGCATCGCCCACATCTTCGCACGCATTCCTCGCACACATTCCTCTCACGCATTCCTCGCACATAACTCGTGGTCCTCCGTTTCTCGCTTGTTTTGTATGTAGTGTGGAGGATCAACTGGGAAGGTTCCTCCAGTGAAAAGGGAAGATCCGCCAGGCTAGGTGTGAAGCCTGGGGACCGGCCGTGGTTCAACAGTTCTTAGTTGAACATTGTATATAAATTGAATATCTGTGATTAATTCTCTTGCGCGATGTATGTCTTGTATACGATAGTGAACCTTATGTGTACCGGCTAACGGGTTACCAATTTGACGTCGCAAGTTGTCTTACGTGCACATTTGCGAGTGCAACCGTAGCGCCATCTATTAGTTTCGTTGCTATATCTTGTGGGTATTGGCATCTGTGGCAAGTCGCCACAGTAGAAACTTCTCGTTTCGCTAAACTCTTTTTTACTAGAGCTGAGCTGAGTGAGGCTAGGAAAATGAAGTGATTCTATTGGTGAATTTTTTCCTCGCGCACCGCTAAGCTTCCTCGCACATCTCTGGTGAAAAAGCAGCCTAATAATGTGAGCTCATTCGGCCATCGCAGCCGAACCTCGTTTGAACGTTAAATAAACTAATTATACAGAACTGTAGCCAATTCCTTCGATCCCGTAATGTTGTGTTATCCAGTGGACGACTAATTGATCGCAATTAACTTCCCGATTGGGATTTAAATCGTTGGATTACAGTTTTTATTTGAATGTAAATGAGTGAGAATTTTGCATTTAATTGTGTGGTTGAGTTTAACGGTTCGGATGTTTTCTTAAATGGTAAAGTTTGGTTTGAATGCGAGAAATTGCTTTGTCGAAAATGGTCATTGTTCTTTGAAACATAGAAGAAAAGAGTTTAAAGATTATTGATCTTATGGTCCTTCGAGCGATCTTGAGGGGTATGAAAATTTGCATATCTTCATACCTCTTTAAACGAGCCGAGCATGAAAAGAATTTAAAAACAAATGGAAAGTAATCCTATAACGCTCTTGGGTCATACCTATTTCTAATTGTGTTATAGGACTTTATATAGTAGATAACTGACATTTTCTAATTACACCCAACAGCTTGGTCAAGAGACACATTCCTATTATTATGTGTTTTGTATTCAATAGAAATCGAGCCTGGTAGCATGGAAATTTCAGCCTAATAAAATCGCAATACAGACGGCGTTGAAAATAAATTTGCAGAATATATTTTTTATTTGCAAATAGATTTTCTTATGGATATTTCTTATATACAATATACCTATCAAGATTAACTTGAGAGACGCGGAGAAAGCTCGTTCCGCTCAGGTACTTAAACTACAATTTTAGTTTATCTTTTATTTCGAAATGTACCTGAGTGTAAATACTTAATACGTAAAGAACAAAAAATTCCCAAAAGAAAATAATATTTTCTTAATTGATAGATAATAATCAAAAAACCAAATTCTAGGCAAGTAAGTATAAATATAAAACATTGTTACACTGATCTGGTTCAAAATGAACCCATGTTTAAATATGTTCGTGAAATACTGATGCTATGAGAAACTTTGTCGAATTTCATTTTGAAACCTGTAGGTAATACAATATTACACCGTAAAACAATATCCCTTTGAAACTGACTCCAACAAAAGCGTTTTGAAATGACCTGACATTACTAAAGTTTCTACCTACGTAATGCATTTCATACTTATAATAAATGCATAGTATTTATATTGAAGTCACTATAAGGTCCATATTTAATTACTACCGATGCCTTTTTTATACTGGTCTTTTACAATTTTACAATTACAGCTTTGGGAATAAATATACAGGGTCCTTATTATAATGCTGATACTTTTTTAAGGACATGATCAGACCATCAAACTGAAGAACTTTCTCTATGGGGCCAAAATCGAAATAGCGAAAAAAAAATCTGCTGTCGCATACATTTGGCTCAAGTAGGTTTGCTGTTTTGTATAGTTCAGTTGATATTTTTTTCGCAATTTCGATGTTTTAGTCCCATTGAGAAAGTTGTTCAGTTTGATGGTCTGATCATCTCCTTAAAAAGTGTCAGCATATTAAGAAGAACCCTATATGTTTTCCTTCACCGCAAAAATAGTGGTATATAAGTTCCTAGAACGTCATTGGTACTACTTTGATTCTGGATTTTTCTAAGCTTTACCTAGCGCTACGGTGGTATGGGAACAACTAGGGATGGGTAAAATATATCTGTGGAAAGTACCAGTCGAGTTGTATCCAAATGTACTTGTATCCTTTTTCACTAGAGGCACAGAAAGTATCGATATTTTTTCTCAAAATAATCCACACTAGTAATATTTGAACAGGTGGTTAAGAAAGTCAAACTGAACAACTTTCACTATGGAGACAAGGTCGAAAAAATAAATCTGCTGTCCCATACAATTGAGTCGAGTCGCTACTCGGTACACTACAGTTTTGAATGAATATACTGATACTTTTGTTTCACCGGTGCTCAGTATCAAATTTTATTCATAATTGAATAAAATTGAATAATTCATAATCGGATTAACGTAGTTTCAACATAGGTTATTTTTTCAAAATATTAAATAACATGTTTGTAAAATTTAAAATTTACTGAACTCGATCTCAACCCACCCCTCGGGCACTCTCACCCTATTTACTCCCAACAAGATTCTTAAAATGTATCCACGAGCACGCTGCGCTTTCATTCATTGCTGAAATGATAACAAATCATTTTCCCATGAAAACTTTAAATGCGAATAACTTTAAATTTTAAGTATAACAATAATGAGATTATAGTTTCAATCTAATTATTTTATAAATCAGTTGGGGTTTATGAGGTTTTGTGGTTATTCATTAACACGTCGTATATGTATATATTATTATATAATATATATAGGTTTTTTTTAATGAAAAAGGTCATAAACCAGTATGACAATTTTTTGAAGATTTAGTTATTCAGTCATAAAACGTTTGAAGATAAGGTTGAATTTAATTAGATTCGATTTCTTAACACGAAATGCGATTTCAACTGGTTCTCTTTTCTGTAGAGCCTTACTAAAGCTGCAGGCTTGAAAATGAAGTTGGTATTTGTAAGAAAGTTTCTGTGCACCCAAAAAGAGACTATAGCCATGAGTTTATGAGTTGTTTTGATGACAGTACATACGTTCAAGTATAATGTATCACAACAAGTCAATAATGGCCTTTGTCAGTTTATACGAGGGTGTTTCGGACAGTGCCCGTCTAACGAAGGCTGACAATGACAGGACGCGGACGTACCTAGCCGCGGATTAATTCACAACGTTAATTAAACCTCTACCTACCTCAGTGAATGCGATAGTGAACTGTTGTTTGCGAAAATCCTAATAATGATGCTTTTGAGCTGGAATTTTGGACGTAATGGCTGATAGGTCTGGCGTGTGTGAAGTAAGCATTGATTGGCATTTACTTTGTAATTGTTTGGTCCATTTCTAAATAATAATCAGCATAAGCATATGCTCACGACTATATTCCCCGAGGGGGTAGTCAGAGATATTCTGAAACCTCAGTACATCCACGATTCACCAGTAGTGCCGAAACTCTGTCCAGTGTGACGGAGGGTGAGGACAGTGGGTACAATACATGCCTCGAAATTGAAGCATGCAGGTTTCCTCACGCACAGGATGGAACGAAGTGGTCTATTGAGAAAGATCTATATCCAGCAACGGACAAGTGTAAGCTGAGGATATACATAATTGGTTATGTATATCCTCAACGGGATGTTAAAGTTTTCCAAAATCCATGCAAACGAAATGGCGGGAAAAATCGAGTATTTTTTAACTGAATACATAAAATAAAATGGTTACCATTTACTCTCAAAGAACATAATATTAAAATGATTGCTAGTTCAGGTATAATTATGCCGCATGCTTAAACAATTTAGCTACCTTCATTGACATAAATGCCTGTAATAAATTTCCACTAGACGGCCTCTCAGTAAACAAGCTATACAACTTTAATATATAAGTATCTATAGTCTAAATAGAATCAAACTCCGTGAACTCATCACCCTAAAGTATGTTCATAACATAAGCGCACAGCGTTTTTATTACCTTTTAAAGTGGCATGTCATTGCACAATGACCTTGTTTATAAAATAATAATTGTATTATGGTAGTTTATAGCGTATATATCGCCTAATGCAGAAACCAGGCTATCAAAAATTATGGAACGATAATTTATTATGGATGAATTAGAACAAAAGAAAAGTCCTCAAAATATTAAATGCGTATTAAAAGTATTGTATTTAAAAACAGGAGAATCTATAAGTACTTCACATTCGCATCGGAATTTCTTCATCGGCGTATGCAGGTTTCCTCACGATGTTTTCCTTCACCGTTTGAGAGCAGTCTGTATTCCGTACATAAGTTATAAAAACTCATTGGTGCATTATGTTTTCCATGCGAATTCGAACCTGGAGTGTGATTTTTGAAAGTCACCGGCTGAGTAAAATGACCAATATTCACCGATTTCCCAAATTTCGCATTTTTTAATCTTACCGGTGACTAAATTCTCATACCCATGAGTTCAATACGGGTGCCCCTACCCACTCGTATTGAACTCATGGGTATGAAGAGCTTTTTCTATGAGATTTAAAAACCGTTCAAGCTCACCGGTGACATTCAAAAATCACTCCCTAGGACCTCAAGATTGAGTTTCCAAACCTCTCGAAGGCGCCGCCGACGCTCTTTAGGGGAAGTAATTTACTACCCGCTAATCGTTTATTTCTCAAACCAACCCCCCCAGTCCCCAAGACACCTGCGCGACCTCCAATTATCAATGTAATTGGCTATTCAACTTGGCGCGATGGTGCGAACATAGCATCCCTAATTAATGGAATCAACTGTACATAGAAATTTTCGCTCCGACGGTCTTAAGCTACCAGCACAATTTGAGATACAGTCACTCCGAAGCAGTCTGCTTTCGTAGTCTTGGTAAAGTCGATCTTCTTTCATTAAATAGTGATGTAAGTAACAATTTTAAAATTATGTTATGTTCATTAGAAAATTATAAGTACAGGCAACCGAGTTTTGCTTCCAAGTTAATGTAGATAGGTTTCATCCCTGGAAAAAGCCCTGTTCACACAAAAAATTATCATTTCATTTGTAGTCTTCGTAATAATAATACACAAATAATAATAAATGAGCAAAAATGTACATGCTACCTGGCTTGACAGTAAATTTGGAAGAAAATTTGTATTTTGTGTGAAAACTGATTTTCTCAGGAATGAAACCAATCCAGATTAACTTGGAATGTAAATCATTATCTAAGTACAAAATGTGATCCAAATCGTTAGAGCTGTTTCAATCAATGATATAATGACTGATATCATTGGTTTCGGAGAAACTAATTCAACATAGGTACCTATCGGTCAGTTGCACGTACGTTCATTAAAGTTAATCGTCCATTAAATTTCTTGCTAGCTTTTACTACGTCAACAAGACAAGTGATATCAAGAGATTTAATGGAGTATTAACTTTAATGAACGTACGTGCAACTGGAAGTATACAAGATTAACTCATTTAAAGTACAGTGCTTAAATTATTGGTTGTTGATTTCAAAAACAGGCTGGATGTTTATTAAATGAGGTAATCATAATTGCACTACCCACCGCTATGATCAGAGAAATCAGAACAGCGTTTTTAACTTAAACTGATTTCCACAAAATCACACAACGTGTATGCATACTAACTATATCCAGTCTTTATGTGTGTTAAAGCTCTGATACGTTTTGTAGCTGATAAAAGGTGATAAAAATCGATAATATAGATACTCATATAACACGAAAACAAGCTAAGATTACATGAAAAAGCTAACCAATGAAACATCTCCGCTAATGTAGCTTCGAACCTATCAATAATCGGGGTAACCCTCATAAATTTACGTTAGCTATCCCTTGCAAACAATATGTTGTTATGATTGATTGGAAGCATTATTGTAAGGTATGCACGGAAGTTACAAGCTTTTTACTTTGTTGGGAAGGTTGTGAAAGAATAGATGTGGTTGATAATTGATAAATGTATAGAAGACACAGTTTTAGTCTAATAAGGCGTTGTCATAAAAAATTGTTTAAAGACATTGGAAGGATGGCGTTATAATCGTGCCAATTTAGCTGTCAGATCGAAAGTGTTACGTGTTTTTATGGTTATATTACTATGGTTTTAATTTCATATATGTTTTGATACTTCAAATTGATAAACTTTTTATGAAGTCAATGTTCGTTTATGTACAGCAAGCGAACATTTTCGGTGCTATTGCGTATTTATAGGTAGTGAAAAATTATCCATTAGCAACACCACCACTATCAAACGTCATTTGAATGATGCAAACTATAGACAAACAGCACTTTTTACTGTCAATGTAGGCAGCTTTTACTGAACTTTTAATATTGTCATCTGACATTTCGATTTACTAGTCTTGGAAATCATCTCATTATACTCGACTCAAAAATGTCTGGATCTGATGATTTTCTCTTTGCCATATCAGCTTTGCCACCGTAGTGAAGTTGTCAAGTCTAAATCACCTTTTTGTTACACCCTGTAGGTACAGTCAAACACCCATTATGCCTTTGACTAATTATTATAAGGACTTGCCTTGCGGTAGCATTTCACCTGTGCCACGGTATAAGCACAATTGATCTTGTGCATTTACATTAAATTTTACACCTTATCACTAAACGAGACAGCCTATAATTGCGAAATAATAACTTCGAACTTAGAACGTTTGGGGTTCACACGAGACTACTTTTCATGATTTTTAACATTCAAAATTAGAATCTAAAGATATGGGGAATAAAATCCAAAGTTGCGGATTTCATGTTACCTCGCCCCCCGCAAAAAGTGGTAGAAATATTTGTTAGTAGAATTACACGCGTAACCAGTCCACATATAAATAGTCAAAGCATTATGCTCATGAAATTTACGAACACAAACTCAAATACGAAATTCGAATCCAAAGATTTTGAAACAAGATAAAACATTACTTGACTGAAGCGTCGAACCGGAAAACACCAGTTCCAATGTCATTGTTCTAATTCCCCCCTCCCCCCTCACCTGACTCCCCTCACATCCCGTTATTTACCACATTCAGGGTTCACTAATCTGATAAGCGCTTGATGAGCGCCGAAAATCGCTTTAAATGGGACAAAAAGGTGTCGCGCTCCTGGTTCTTTCAGTTCAGCGGTCGATAACATTTGGTATGAAAGTATTGCTTTGTTTGACATGTGTATGTGTATGGCTTTGACTAATTATTATAAGGACTAGCCTTGCGGTAGCATTTCCCCTCTGCCACGTTATAAGCACAATTATTCTTGTGAATTTACATTCAATCTTACACCTTATCACTAAACGAGACAGCCTATAATTGCGAAATAATAACTTCGAACTTAGAACGTTTGGGGTTCACACGAGACTACTTTTCATGATTTTTAACATTCAAAATTAGAATCTAAAGTTATGGGGAATAAAATCCAAAGTTGCGGATTTCATGTTACCTCGCCCCCCGCAAAAAGTGGCAGAAATGTTTGTTAGTAGAATTACACACGTAACCAGTCCACATATAAATAGTCAAAGGTGTATGGTAAAACAACGTTCACTTTTAGCATATTAAATATTATGCTAGACACAGGGTGGATTCACGTACGAGTATCATAGTCAGCTAGTGGTGATAGTTGTACAGCTTTTTCTCCGTAAATGCAGTTCAAAAGTCGTCGCACCCTATGATTAAGATCTGATATCTACAGGGTGTTAGGGTAAACATTTGCATTAATTTAAGGGGTGATTGTACCCATTATACTAAACAACTTTCCCCAAGAAACATATAGAAAATTTGTAAAAAACAATTTCGACTTTCATTCAACAATTCGATTAGCTGATTGTATTTAGTATGGAGAGTACAAAATTTTGTTTGCGAATTTCCTTTTGGTTTTGGTAAGTTGTTCAGTATCATGGGTACAATCAAAGAAATGCAACTGTTTACCCTAAAAACCTGTATATCTTCTATACATAGTATCTATTCAAAGACAATGGTCTGCGCGTACAAAGTCGCGGGCGCCGCTAATTATGAAATAAAAATCATACGTCCACGTAGACGAAGTAGCGGGCATACATACTACAAGTCTTAACTATTATAAAACTGTAACAGAAGTGTGTCTGTACATTGAAGATATTTACAACAAAAGATTACTATATGGTTATTAGATGTCCCAGACTCCAAATCAACCTTTTTAGAATTTTTTGTCTGTCTGTTTGCTTGTGTGTTTGTTTGTGCGAGCATCACGCAAAAACTACTGAACCGATTTTGATGAAACTTTTTTTGTTTGATACCTAATGATCTGAATTAAAATCTGGTATATAATTTGTGCGGACAAAGTAGCATGCATGTCAAATGCTGACACTTTTTAAGGGGATGATCAGACCATCAAACTGAACAACTTTCTCTAAGAGACCAATGTCAAAATCGCGAAAATAAAATCAGCTGTTCCATACTAAACTGAAATCTTACTCGACCCAATTGCATGGGACAGCTAATTTCTTTTTCGCGATTTCGACATTGGTCTCATAGAGAAAGTTGTTCAGTTTAATGGTCTGATCATCCCCTTAAAAAGTGTCAGTATTTTAAGTTGGACCCTGTATAATAATCTAGGATTGTCTCTAGCTGTTAATTAATCGCATATTAAAATTTATAATTAACATACTTTGATAATAAATAGTAATATATGCAGAGAATTTAGGCAAATGAATTTCATCATTTCGAATGCGGCCGGATCAACCGACGCCACCAATTATGTTTATTATACGAAAACCACTGAATGTACCGGACATTTTGTTTGAAATTTTGTATCAAACTACGGTTACTAAACAAAAGGTTTTAAAGCAAAATCACGAATATTATGCTGAAAATTGATGTAAAGCTGAAATCGATGCTGAAATATTTGCGAAAATACTTTCGATAACAATTACAATAAGTTTGTGGAATTTAAACCTAGCTGTGTTGAGATTTACTGACAAATAAATACGAATTACGGAAAATAGTTTCACAGTACTGAAATACGACTAGGTGCCTACTTATACAACGTGTTAATGAATAAGCGCAAAACCTCATACACCCCAACTGATTTATAACAACATTATTAGATTGGAACAATTATTTCATTATTTTGATTGATTTGTTATCATTTCAGCAATGAATGAAAGCGCTAACGTGCTCATTAATACATTTTAAGAATCTTGTTTTGGTAGTAAGTAGGATGAGAGTGCCCGAGCGGTGGGTTGAGATCTAGTTAAGTAAATTTTAATTTTACAAATAAATTATTTAATATTTTGAAAAAAATTACCTATTTTGAAACCATGATTATTTGATTCTGCTCTCGATTCTAAACAAACTACTTTCTAGTTTTGCGTTAATTCATTAACACGTTGTATAAGGTGTAACAACAAACCCTATGAATTTTTAAAGGGGTAAACATCCCCTTTAAACTTTCAACCGACTATTATACAACTTCCACTATAGAGACAAAATCGAGATAAAATAAAAATAAAATCTCCTTTTTCATACACTTAGTAATAGAGTACGGAACATGGGTACGGAACCCTAAAAATCAGCTTTTCCATCATTTTAGTAGAATAGAAGTGTAGAAACGGCAGATTTTTTTTATTTTTTCCCGAATAGTGAACGTTGTTCGGTTTGATGATCTAAACCACCCCTTTCAATATTATCAGGGTGTTTTGTTACACCGTGTATAATTAAAAAAGAACGTAGCAATGGAACGTCAAGAACATTCTAAAGATGCCTAATATTTCAAAATATCCACAACAATGATAAAATAGGCAATATTAAATTTTTAAAAAAACGAGGTTGTGGTGGTGTAGTTGCCTGCCTTGCGAGCCGATGGGTCAATTCCCGTCCAGGCCGATTCGTACCAATAAGTTTTTCGGAATTTACGTACGATTTGTAATACCACTGGCTTTTCGGTGAAGGAAAACGTGCATGCTTCAATTTCGATGTATTGTACCAACTGTCTATTATAAGTGGCAATAGGCTCACTACTCGTCACACTGGACAATGTTTCGGTACTACTAGCGAATCGTGGATATTCTGAGTTTACAGAATATGGTTGTGAGTAATGTATTATTACGAATATAATACCCCATTCAAAATAGCAACGAAATTTTAAGGCTATTTTGCATTACAGAAACAGAGATTTGAAACACTTCCTCTCACTTATTCTTAGAACAGGTTTTGTAACGTCCAAGATAATATGTCGGATATTATACGTATCCAATAAATTAACTACATTTGGTAATCAGAATTGACAACATTTCATTTTGAGAAAGGTACCAAAATAAGAAAACCATTTGGAGATTATGTGATTCAAAGCTTATATCAAAATTATCAGATTTTTCTATCCATTATTTCTCGAGTTATTTGAAAAATACTGAAAAATATAATAGAGGTTGAATGAGATTTTATTCCTTTGCCTGCTTGGCTTTTCTATTGTATTTGACAGTTTTTATTTTTAATGTTATTGCGGCCAAGGTATCTTAGCCATAAATTCTACGTTTTTCAGAAAATTCAAAAGTAAATTAAAAATAAAAATATCGGCCAAAAATAAAATCTGAAAAATACGTATCTCTTATTGTTTAACATATTTTTATATTTTTTATTAAAAGAAGGTGGTTCAAAAAATTTAATGTTGTCAACTGGCCAGAAAGCTAATTATGAATCGCAAAATCTTGTCGTCCTTATTTGGAATGAAGTATAGTTGGGTTACTGTTTAGCCCAATAAGGCCACAATCAAAGCACGCCAACATCATTAATCAATAGAATAGATAATCAACAAGGGACTGACCAACATAAATCACAACCCTTTTTGTAACCAACCATTAAACAGTTTTTCTTCAAAGCCCAGCCATATGATAGGGAAAGTTTTATTGTAAACAATTAAAAGTCTAGGGTAGACAGAGTGCTGTAATAATTTACTTTTAGTTGCTTTTGGTTTCGTGCATTTTAATGTTGACGGCCGACAGGACGGTTTGTGAACCACATTTCCAACTTTGAGGTTAATTTCCTTTACAAGGCAGGTTTATTTTTGAATATGAAATGTTGGGAAATGTGAAACTGAAGTTTTGGGATTTTCTATTCAATTCAAGTTGAAATTGTCTTTGTTTTTGATTGATGGTAAGGCATCTAATTTTCTACGTTGTCAAATATATTTCTTTTGTGTACTCTATATTCATAAAAACTTACTAAAAACTTGTTCATTCATAAAAATAATTGTACTGTATTGATTATTGTATTGCGTTGTATAATATGAAACAGTGAAAACTACTTGGTTATGAAAACTAGTCACAAAAATCTATTGGTATCAATATTTTGGAAAATGATTTTCCATAGAAAAAATTATAGGGCTAATATAGCATATTCAGAAAATCTACATTCTTCTAACAATAAACTAAAAAAATCCTTCCAATATGTCAGTTTATTAAGCCCATCGCATCCTTTATTAGATAGTAATACAGGGTGTATCAAAAAACCCTAGTAATACTTAAGGTGCTTAAGACCATCAAACTGAACAACTTTCACTACGGAGCCAACATCGAGAAAAAAAAAAATCAGTCATCCAACATCGAAATTTTGAAAAAATAAATCACCTTTTCCATAGAAAATGCCAACGAATGTATGAAATAACAGTTTTTTTGAAAATTTCAAGTATATAATAACAAACCACACTAAATTTCAATTACGATGCCACACTTTACCAAAGACACTTAATAATAAAAGCTTTACGAATTAAAACGATATTTTTGGTCAGGCTCAGTGATTAACTGTCATCGTTTCATTTTGTAGGAGCAATTTTCATTAAGCCGTCATTAAGGAGTGGTGGAAAGTTTTGGAGTATGCCTCTTATCCCGCTGGAGACCCCTGTCTCGGTTGATTAATTTACGTGGCTACCGAATGCGCTTGCTTACCTTCCGCCGTGCTAGAAGCGTTTAGGGTGATTGCGGAGTTGTCAAGATATAAAGCTTTGAAAATATTCCAAGTAAATTTCAAAGCTTTACATCTTCGTAATTATATTACAAAAAATTGCAAACGTTATTTGTGACGCGGCATATAGATTTTCTAAACTATTTTTCCATATAAAGGGTCCTTCTTAATATAGCATATGCTCACGACTATATTCCCCGAGGGGGTAGTCAGAGATATTCTGAAACCTCAGAATATCCACGTTTCACCAGTAGTACCGAAACTCTGTCCAGTGTGACGGGGGGTGAGCCCGTCGCCACTTATAATGCCTTTTAATGTCTTTCTTAATATGCTGACACTTTTTAAGGGGATGAACAACTTTCTCTCTGGGACCAACATCGAAATAGCGAAAAAAAGTCAGCAGTCCTATTCATTTGCCTCGAGTATGTTTGCAGTTTTGTATGGAAGAGTAAATTTTTTTTTTTCATGATTTCGATGTTGGTGCCATAGAAAAAGTTGTTTTGTTTGTCGGTCTGATCATCCACTTAAAAAAGTGTCAGCATATCAAGAAGGACCCTGTATAAAATATTACTTTTATTAATTCCGTCTACGCGTATACTGCGTCAAACTTTTGTATGAAATTGACAACTGCAACCACCTTAAGTTGAACGTAAAAGTGGGTAGGTATGTGTTTTTGGGGTCTGTGTATAAGTATGAATAAACTGTGATTTTGATGAATATTTGATAATTTTCTGTCCTTTTTGGGTACATAATAATAACTTTTTAATGTTGTGGATCAGTTTAGTACAAGTCTAATTAACTAATCCATAATAAAAACAAAAAATATAAGCTTTGTATATTTTTTGACTCAATAAAAAATTTTATAACTTTTACATAATTATGCTGCATTTTCTGATAGGTCTTAGATCAAAATTGTCCATACTTATAAATAATTTTATTATTTTATCAAAACCAGAGAATTAACCAAAACTGTAAAAATACAAGTGTTCATCATGAAGAAATTTTTTTCTGCTTTTGGATGTTAGTTTTAGAAAAAATAATTTTAGTGAACTAAAAGCATATACAGAAACAAGACTTGAAGGTCTCAAATATCGAATACAATATCTATCTAAATTATTATGACACAAGTATCTTATAGTTTTAATACAATATTTGCAGAGATAAACATAATCATATTCTAATGTTCTCACCGCTGGGCATACCACTTGTAGACCAGATTCACCTCACGTATTCGTATAATATGGCTGACCAACAAACTAAAACAAGCACATTTTCGCTTCCAGTAACTTTATCTAACAAAAGGGGTGGTGAGGTAGTGAGGGGAGAGGGGGGAGGTTCGTGTTTAAACGAAACGTTGGCCACGTGACAGAAGGTGTCACTCCGACAGTCTCGCGGGGAGACCATTCGTCAATGTTTTGTTTTATTTATCGTTTGCTAAGACACGTTTATAGTTGTTTGTTCTGGTTGGACACATTTCTGGGGAAACCTTAGTTTTGTTAGCGGCTTCATTTGGCTTGAATGTAAGTACACGCATGCCATAGGATGTCCAGTTATTGTATTCATTGACTGTATTACACACGTAAAACAAAACTTAAAGGAGTCAATTTCTTTTAGGCCCACAAACGGTAACGTTTATTGATGGTATAACACTCTAAAAACATAATATAATTTATTATAGTAATCTGATGAAAGATTAGGTAAAAATACAACCGAATTTATTAAATTAATATGAAAAATGTACTATTTTGGCTTTTTTGCTTAGATTCTTTTTTCCTGTTAAAACAGCATATGTCAAACAATGCGTGTATAGAAACGTCTTAGAAGTTCATACGAACATATAAATATTATTTAACATGACAAGATGCGCGCAAACTGCGAACACGCGACACTCCTTTTAGATAAGGTATAGCTAAGATTAGCACTATAATTTATAGATTATGACAATCAAATCGACATGAGTTCCATAACTATACGCCAACTACACGCTAACATTTTTTGGAGTCGCGCTACAATTCTGGCGGAGTACGGACGCGTGCGTATCGGCGCGTTGGGATTGCACGTGGCTCCACCATTTTGTGAACTCTTTTGTGTTTTAACCTTAAAACAATCACTTGAGATTATAAACTACATACATTGGCAAAACTGCCACTCTAGACTTAATAAATACTACTGATCATTTTCCTTCATATACTATCCACATAACGAGACATTGGCTGAATTGTGATAACACATCGGATGCCACTAAACAAAAAATTGAATTGAATTAACATTTTTTGCTGACCTATTTTCCATAGCTGGAGAAATTGACTCTAAAATATTCTAAATTAAACCATGCGATTTATGAACGTGAACCGAAGACGTGGTTGATGTCTACTGTCGGTTATTTTCCCCATTCCAAGCAAAACTTGACCTCATTCAAACTAATCCTAAAACATCCCATTACAACAATTAACAAATAGCCAAACCAAAACCCAGCAATTAAACGCAAGAACAGAACAAAGATAGGAATCGATTCGAATCGAATCGGTGTCATTAAACAATCAATGGTCCGATTAAATCGAGATGTTCGAACCGGCCCTATAGTTGCGGGCTCTCACTTCAGTAAACTTTGTCATTACCGAGGCCCCGATGAAACATGAATTCATGATTAAATTTAATGGGACGCCGAGATTACGGGAGATTGTTATTGGTTCGTATGAGAGGTAGTTGCTAGCTAATATAATATGGTATACTAGATTTTGCCCGCGAGTTCGTCCGCACCGACACTCATTATCGTAGCGAAATAAATCCTATTATTCGTTTTTGTCAGTCAGATACTTTCTTCCTTCTTTTCTACTGTCCATTATAAGTGGCGACGGGCTCACCCCCCGTCACACTGGACAGAGTTTCAGTACTACTGGTGAAACGTGGATGTTCTGAGGTTTCAGAATATCTCTGACTACCCCCTCGGGGAATATAGTCGTGAGCATATGCTTATGCTTATAATTTCTTGATTCCTATTAAATAATAATATCTGTATCAAAGAAACATTGGTAGAGGCAGACTTAGGAGAGGATACCTAGACCAGTCAAAGTCAAAATTGTTTATTCAAAATAATATCACATAGATAACTTTTTGACGTCATGTTTTTGAATCTACCACCGCGTCGGAAGGTGTTCCGTTGTAGAGAAGATGCGGCCAGAGACTCTACCACCAGACCAGGTCAGGGACGTCATTAAAAAATGCCAGGTTAAAAGTAACCGAAATCGAAGGGAATGTATGACAAGATGTATGGACTTAAAGGAAGCAAGAGAGGTGTGTCAGAACCGCCCAAAGTGGAGATCTATAGTTTCTGCCTACCCCTCTGGGAAAAAGGCGTGAGTTTATGTATGTATGTATGTATCAAAGAACACTAATTATATTGTATTCAGTTTAGAATAACACCAACTAAGACGGATATCGTAACAGTTAGGTAGCAATTATAATCTCTGCAGACCTCTCTGGGAAAAAGTCGTAGTAAAACATGACAAGTGCTACGACGTAGCAAGTGCTACGCTGTAGCATGTCATAGTACTTTATGGTGGCTTCTCCGTTTTCTTCTGACTAAGTCAGTACTAAAATAACTATACACAATGATATTGATGCTATTTCCCATTCTAATTGCTTCGATTTTAAACCGTGTATTGTGTCCACTGTGAAAAGTAGTGACTGGCCCTGTAACTGTCGCATTAGACAGAATTTGAATGCCTACTGATAGTGAAATGTGAATGGTGATGGAAAAAATCGTATTCCCTCTACCCGATCATTCGAAGTTCGCAATTCGATACCTATGTCTTTAGACGAATTATATACGGACCCACCTCGCCTTAGCATTTCCCTTCTGCCAACGTGCAAGATCAAAAGATCTTACGCATGTACATACAATTTTATACCTTATCACTAAACGCGACAGCTTATAATTGAGGAACAATAATTTCGAACTTATGACAAAATTAGAATCTAAAGTAATGGAATAAAATTCAAAGTTGTGTACCTCGTGCTACCTCGCCCCCCGCATAAAGTGGCAGAAAAGTTTGTTAGTAAAATTACACGCGTAATTTGTCCTCATATAAGTAGTCTAAGCCTATGTCAAGTTTTTTTTTGGTCTTCATTTTATATTTTTTACAGATAGAAGACATAATTTTAAGAAATCAATTTAATTTTTATTGCAATTCATAGAGTTTATCAATACAAATTTAATTTATAAAATACTTTGATCTGTAATCTCTAAATGTAAGAATGGTGGAGAGAAATAATTCGAACTTCATGGAGAAAAATTACTGCTTTGTTTTAAAAAATCCTGTCTTCTCTTTCTAACTCTATGCTGGAAACAGAAACGGTAACATCAAATGTCAAATTCTGACATTGTGAATGTATTTTTTCTTAATGACCAGTTATTTAAAGTTTACCTAGGAGTTCACAGGTTTTCCAGTGACGTCACTCGACGGACCGAAAAACGACATTGTTATTAAAATATCTGTAATCCTTTCATTTTAAAAGCTCTGACATAGAAAATATTTTTATTGAGACAGTATCTCGAAATGGTTTTCGATTCAGCCTTCCAAAAAAAAAAACTTGACTTACCGAATTGCGTGAATGTTTTTGTTAAAATGTCAACTCTGTTACAATGAAGTTCGGATCTAAACGGTCGCCATATATCGAAAATCGAAAGTCCGCATTAGCACATGTAGTAATGATGTTGATGATTGTGAAATTTATGCTTATACTATGGTATGCTGTCCTCTAAAGAATGTACAAAGAAAATAAGTCGTCGCTAATAAATTCCACCATTTCAATTTCCGTAAGCAACAAAGAAAAAATATCTTGGAAAAAAAAGTTCTTGCATATTTTTTCTACCACGTGTAACGCACGTGTAGAGTGTGAACCTTTACGAGAATAACTTAATATGAGACAACGTTACTTATGTACAACCTGCAACGAAAGTTGATGAGCGTTTGTCACCTTTATTTCTATGAAAATAAGGCTCTCTGCGTACCATCATGAGTCTACATTGTAGTTACGTGGTGCATTTTGTAGGTCACAATGAGTTCTTAAAAGAACCATTAGGAGCACTGTACGAAATTCAATACAGAAAAGGAAGTTAGCCACATATTGCGACGGATCGCACTGGGGTAGAACGGGCTGCATCACAGCGGAAAATGCTTTCTTCGCGCACTAGAGCGTGCCGCAACGGATTGACGGGTTTTTGTAAGACATTTTCAAGGTGTACCTCTTTAGTGGTGAGGATGGAAGCTGATGATGATGACATAACTGTTAATCAACTTTCGTTGCCGACCGTACGAGCGGTGTAGTCGCGGAAAAAACTCATTTTCACAATACATTCATAAAGTGTCAACTGGGTGACAGTACCCCGTGCGTAGTACGGAGGCGTCCCTACATAATTGAGGAAAGGCTTCGGGGGGCTTATGAAAGGCCGTTTTAGAAGCTGGAAACGTTTTTATTTTATTTTTGACACAATTTAGAATGTCAATTGTTTTGTTTACATGTGTTACGTGCTTTGCAAAGAGATTATACCTAATAGAGTGGAGCCATACCAATTGTAAAGTGTCCACTTTTTTTAAAGTTTAGGTTTGATGTGTGGTGTCAAGTAGTATGGACAAAAGGCACCAAGTGACATATGGCCTTATGTTTACGGTCACTTTTCACACACATTAGCATAAAAAAAAGTGGACAGCCGCATAAACAAATATCTATAGTTCCATCTCCTTCTACTATTAAAGGTACGTCATAAGACAAAAGAGACTAACTACAATCTCAAATTTATGCGGACTCTATGGAGATCCTTCCTCTGAGGTGCTTTGTACTTTTATGTCAATCGAGCATTTATCAGCGACTTCGTCCGCATTGGGTTCCCGTCATCGTAGCGAGATAAATAGTACACCAGCATAGGTAGCATGGCACCGTGATACAGCGCTATCACACCTCTCTCACTCTCTCTCTCTCTCACGCTCTCTTTCTATTTGCGCGCGAACGATCGAGATAAAAGACGTGATACGACCGTATCACGTGTAGCATGCTACGCTGGCAGATTTAAGTCTAATCATAAGCTTTCGTACAAAAAAAGATTCAAAATTTGGAATCAGGGCGACCTAAAAACCATTATCGTAACTTTTTTTCAAAATCTTCAATGACACACTTCTATAATAGTTAATACTAAACTTTTAAACACTTTCGTTTAAAAGTTACCCTAAGTTCGAATAAATCATAAATCTTTATTTTCATGACAGCATAAGATCATTTTAGGTGAAAACAGAAACGAATAGAAGCAAAGCTTAGTTGGAATAAGAATTCAATATCGATACAAATATATCACTTGAAAGGCGAAAGTACAGTCAGTCAAAAAATGCTTACTAATTTTACCCGACTGCGCCAGAACGAGGGTTATGTTTTTCGAGCGTATGTATTTATGTATGTATGTATGTTTGTATGTATGTATGTATGTATGTATGTTTGTATGTATGTATGTATGTTTGTATGAGGTGTCATTGGATTTGCAAAAATCGTGAAAGTGACATAGGGTATATTATTTTCAAGATGGCGTCTACGAATTAAAAAAGAGAGGGGGAATAAACAATTTTTTTTGGTTAAAAATAACAATATGGGTATCAAATGAAAGCTAGTAATCAGACGATTCCAAATATATAAATATTTTAGTACTTTTACGTTACCGTTTTTTTCAATACAAACTTAATTATCGGGTTCTTTGTGTGATATTTGCGTAACCACCTAATCACACCTCCGACACTTCTCGACAAGCGACCCGAATTTTTTACTACAGGAACACCGACTTGTCTGCATACGTTTTGTGTGTGTGCATACAATACAGCTAGGCGTACCGCCTCATTATGTATCTAGCTTAAAATGTTGTCTAATTTCACAAAAATAACTTCTTAAGATGGTTGCAGTTGTATTTAAAATTGCAAATGTTATTTATGACGCGGAATCTAGATTTCTCGTATACTGCGTCAAACTTTTGTATGAAATTGACAACTCTGCAAACAATTTAACATAGTTTTTTAGATTCTACCAGTACGTCGGAAGCTATTAAGTAGGTATTACCTAGTAGGGAAAATACGACCAGTAGCTCTTTACTTCAGTAACGCATTTTTTTAATAAAAAAAACAAACAAAGTTCCACTACAAATAAAATGTCCCTCTTAGAATATCATATTCTTGCTATAAGTCTTATTCGTGCTGTCTTGTTTTGACCCGTTCTTGCTAAACCCCGATATATTTAAGTTTGATTTTCAAATAGAAGATTGAAATACATAACATAATATGGTCAAGATCAGACATTTTGGTTATTCACGTAATAATCCCAAATGACAATTCTATGTTTTATCAATGTCTTCACGTTGCAACAATAATTGTTCTAATAACAAGTTATACGAAAATATGTATTTTTTGTACATAAACTAAAAAAAATTACATGACAAAGTAAAAACTTAGCATCTAATAGCCCACTTAACGTTTTAATTAATTTCAAACGCCACTTTCTATAAATACCCCCCTTACATAAGGCGTACCACACACGCACGTAAATAAGAAACTTTCTTACCGACAGTACTTAAATGTCGAAGAGTTTGATAAAGGTCATCTTAGATCATTTATTATTACTAGAAGTGCGGCTCAGGCGCCTATGAATTTCTTATCAATCTATGAATTACTGATAAAAGTTTCACTTCACTTTGAGAAGGTACGTTTAACGGTTTCATTATGGTTTATTAATAGACGAGTTAGAATTAGCTTGAAATGTTTATGTTAAGTGAATGAGAGTTTTGCAACGTATGAGGAATCAACAGAACTGTTTTCAATGTAATCTATACTAAAATAAAACTGTAGCAGAAGTGTGTCTGTACATTTTACAAATATTATAAATGTCAAAGTTTGGAATATTTAGATGTTTGGATGTTTATCACTCAATCACGCATATACAGGGTGTCTCAAAAGAAATTTTATATTTAGTGGATCGATTAAAAAAAAAGTAAGCCGTTTATAGAAAAAATGTTTATTAATTATTGAAATACACTTTTTGGGGATTTATTTCTTAAAAATGATATCGTCTAAATGTAGACCCTCGCGTTCTCGGCACTCATTTAATCGAACAGTAAAATTACTTATGACGGCTCGGCAGGTGGATTCAGGGATGGCTGCCATTTCGTGACGGATATTTTCTTTCAAATGGGCCAGTGAAGTCGGTTTATCGGGTTTCTGATGTTTGCGTTTTGGATTCGTTGCACTCCAGTAGCGGCAGTTCTGCTTATTTACGTGGCCATTAAGATGAAAATGAGCTTCATCCGAAAACAAAATGTTGGTAAACGTTGAAAATCGCTCAATCACCTGATTTACGAAATGAAGCCTCTGACTGGCATCTTGGGGCTTTAATTCTTGCACCAATTGAATTTTGTAGGGGTGCAGCTTTAGGTCTTTGTGCATGATGCGATGTAATGATGATCTATGCACATTTTCCGAATTGAAAGGTTCGGGTCGTCACGAACAGACTGATTAACATTCTCCACGTTTTCTACCGTTCTTGATGACCTAGGTCGCCCGGATTTTGATTTATCTTGTACCGGTCTCTTCAAACTTTTTAACCCAATGTCGAATGAGAGGAATGCTTGGCGCATCATTTAAGTGGCGAAAACCTCGAATACTGCAGAATTTTCTACGCGCTACAGTCGCCGAATCACCGTTTTTGTAAAACTCTCGCACGCACAACGCGCGGTCTGCTCCCGAGAAACGCTCCATATCGACTGAATTCCCAAGAGCCAGGCTACCGATTGACATAACCCCCGCGCCCCTCGGATACGTTGCGCTCACGCAGTAAGCTAAATAAATATAAAATTTCTTTTGAGACACCCTGTAATTTGGATTTAGAAAATTATTTTTAAAAATGGCACACTGATAGAATATCTTCTGGATTAACACATATAATATTTTTTAAGGTCCACGGAGACGTAGTCGTGGGCGATGTGAGTTGAAGATATTTTCAAAAAAAGGTTAGGATATGTTAGGTGTTTTTGACTCCAAATCACCGATTTTTTGTTCGTCTGTTTGTTCAATTATCACGCAAAAACTGCTGGACCGATTTCGATGATACGCGGGTAGCGACGTATACACATGCATACACTCATGACCGTACCTAATCCCATTTTGGGGCTGTCAGAATCTTTGCTACAACCATTAACCACTTTCTAAGGTTGCTACTACTGTTGTAAGGTTCACTTTCAGCATGTAACATTGATTGAATATATATTAATATTATTCTTATAAAATATTCCAGTTTCCCCATGGACGTTAGTATTATTAAATCGCTTATTATATTGTATATAGAAAGTCCCCTAACACTTAACCCTAAAATCTCAATACACGGACATATTCACACAATTATTTCCTACCACCACCTTCCATAAACCGCAAACAATAATCTCCAAACTAAATTTCGCTCCAAATTGAATTATTTATCAAACGGGCAGATATTAAAATGGTTTTATAGGCGATAAAGTACAGAATTATTTCCTTGTTAATAGCTTCTATAAATCCTCTGACATTAGAACGTTATGGGCCCAGACACAATGTTGTGGAGACGATGATCTGCCGATGGGAAATTCAATAAGTTTGAAGTCTACTTTCTAGGCATTATCAACTTAGTGGTTATTAAATTTGAGATCGATTGGCCTGCTTTATGCTATAGGAGCCGGTAAGGAAAGATATTGCATAGGGATTATCGGAGGTTTTATGTTTAGTTTATGAAGAAAAGAGATTTTCACGAAAAAGTATGATACATTTTTCTAGAAATCGAGGATAGAAATGAATGGCATTCTATACTTTAACCCATGGCCTTATTCTATTTTGGAGTGATCAGCAACTTTGTAATAAATGACGGCGCGATAGCACAGTCTGTAGTGAACCTGCCTGCTGTGCCGAGGGTCGCGGGTTATATACAAATATTTGTATGATGAATATGAATATTTGTACCCGAGTCATGGACGTTTGTATCTATATATGTATTCTATATCGTTGCCTAGTCATCATAACACAAGTCTAGGCTAGATTCTGGTACTTTAAATGTGACTAGATAATTTGTGTGACAATGTCCAAATAAAAAAAAATAAAAAAACTATACTTCGTTCCAAATAAGGACGAAAAGATTTTCCGATTTCTATTTTGCTTTCTGGCTAATTCTGATTAGCAAATAAATGTAATTTATTGATCTGAAAGACTTATTATCCGTGATATCTTGGACGTTACTAAAGCTGTTCTAAGAATAAGTGTTTCAAATCTCTGTTTCTGTAATTCAAAATAGCCTTAAAATTTCGTTGCTATTTGGATTGGAGTACCTATAGACAGTTGTAACATAGTATGTGGCCTACCGGAAAGAGAAATTATATTTTAACTTATTTTTAAAGTCCTTTAAAAAGGAGGAGACCCTCATCGATAACTTCAACATTATTTGTTCCGAAGGACAATGACAGCTTTCATAATAGTTTTTTAGATAGGGTATTAAGAAAACGTATTCTCAGACTCACTAAAATCTGTATCTGTTATGTAATTAATATAAGTAGGTATATTTAATCAGTGCTACATAGCTATGTAACGATGCCAGTAATATAACAACACCGTATCTCATGACTACATTATTGAATTCTTACTTCATTTTCGTTTAACATTTTTTACATTGGAACCTACTTGGACAGAGTTAGAACGTAACAATGAAAATGTTATACGAAAATTAACATCGGGACAAAACATGGAGGTTTATCTAAAAAATTAACCTACAAAAAAAACTAGTTAAATACCCAGTCAAAGGAACTAACAAAACCAATCATTAGCCAAGTAAAAACAAAAAGCAATCGTTGACCAAAGGAACGAAAACATAATGATGAAAACAAGGTAAAAACCGGTAAGCATCCTACCGTGAGTTGCACAAATAACTCAAGCATTAGGTAGCAACTACACTGCAGCACGAAGGCTGTTTTTACAAGACCGATTTTTAATTAAAAGTAAGTTATACACGGTAAGTTTCCACTACAGGGCCTCCTCTCACTGAAATGTGAGGCGAAGATGGCCATAGTATGAGGTAAGAAAAGTATGAATATGGGCATAAAAGAGAAGAGACGATTGCTTCTTGATATCACTCTGCTTTTTAAGGGAACATTTTTCTTTTGTATTTAATTAAATAAACAATCTGGCAAAGCGCCTGGTAGACTCGACCGCGAATCCAAGGGCTGGCGCTTTCCTCGCTCAACGGATCCGTTTAGCCGTTCAGCGAGGAAACGCTGCCAGCATCTTGGCTACCCTCCCGCGCGGCCCAAACCTGCACCATATTTTAGATTAAGTTATTTATAAGTTCTTAATATTTTTCATTTTTAATTTACCTACATTTATTTATTTTATGTTAATAAATAAACAATTTAACATTATGCTGATGACAAGGAACCTTACCTCAACCATAAAAAATTAACACTAATTATTACTTCTAATAACATAGAAAATATCCAAAACCGATAACAGGTTTATTCCCCTGCACGAAATTTCCTCCCTCGTTTACCACGTTTTTGAAGGGTGAAGAAATAAATATGTAGGAGACGCATTGGTATCTTATACAGGCTGCAACGAAAAGTATGATTAACCTTTAAACCACATAATCTACCCATCAAACTGAACAACTTAGTCAAATTTGTTCAGTTGTTTTCCTCAGACGCCCTTTTCTGGCTATCTTGAAATCATTATTAATTAGTGACGTAGCTTTTCATGTGTTAACATTTACCTAACTCTATTATATGATAACTCAAAACAATATTTCATAACTAATTTTTCTCAAGTCTTATTTGATAATGTCTAAATTTTAAAACGAGACTCTCTCGCGTGTTTATAAAACGGAAATAAAAGCTTGTCGCAATCGTTCGTGTGAAGCCGGCCTCAGAATATTATTGTACCTTCTTATACGCGTTCCGTGAGACCTCCCCATCAAGCCGCCAGGAGATTCTCACTTATAATTTATTAACAGGTCATAAGTGCTAAAATGTGTACTTTCTTAGGGCTCCACCGTATACTATGGCACGCATTTCTTAACAGTTGTATTGTGAGTTTTAGTAGATTTTTCGGTTATTTATAGACGACTGTCAGCGTGATGATTTTGTATGCAGATACATTTTATAAGTTTGTGGAGGAACTACTGTGGAAGGTTCCTCCGGTGAAAAGGGAAGATCTTCCGCCAGGCTAGGTGTAAAGCCTGGGGACCGGCCGTGGTCCAACAGTTCTTAGTTGGACCTTGTATATATATCGAATCTCTGTGATTATTTCTCTTGCGCGATTCATGTCTTGTATACGATTGTGAACCTTATGTGTAGCGGATAACGGGTTACCAAAGTGACGTCGCAAGTTGCCTTACGTACACATTTGCGAGTGCGACCGTAGCGTCATCTGTTAGCTTCGTTGCTATAACTTGTAGGTGTTGACGTCTGTGGCAAGTCCCCACAAGTTTTTGAAGTTACCTATAGTGACTAAATAAATTAAATAAAAAAATAATTTGTAGGTACTCTTGTAGTAATAAAACAATTTGAAAAAAGAAATATGCTGATATTTTATTGGATTTATTATTTTGTGTAGCATTTAATGTTATAGAATAAGAAGATATTACAGAACAAACCAAAAAATAAATTGGTGTCAAAGCTATTTTGAATCAATAGGATTGTCACCACATCAAAATATGTTTAATACCATGTAAATAAAATACTACTTTTAGACACGGGACACAGTTACTGTGTTTCCTTAACAAGCATCTTAGCTGACTGAAGTGTTGCAAATTTACAACAATATTATCATTAAGTATTTGTAAAATTACTAACGCATATGGTACGTTTAAAACCATATTTAATGATAGCTTTTAACCATCTTTGCAATATAAAACAAGAATTTAATACTCTCTGGGTGAACAAAATACTAACAATATTGTTCCACTATTTCATTCATGTTTACTGCTAACCCTCACACAATCCAATATTTCCAATACTCATATTGAAAGTCATAATATAACCTAACGTGGCTTATGGACCACCCATAAGTCCAGTAGCTACGTGTGTTGGTTGCCGTATAAATAATTCAAGCCTTGGAGCCCGTGTTTCTCTCACGAAGGGAATTCGATTGCACGTCTTTACTTTTACTATCAAGGGGCTTGGGAGTAAAATTAATAATAATTACGTGGTTTATGGGGGTCTATTAATATAGTGTTTTATCTGTCGGCGGTATTTAATTAGCATTTACTGTCTTGGGGATATTGTTGTGGTACTAAATAGTATCAATAAATGAACGCTGAATAAATAAAAATATGGCGCTCCATACATTCATGGGTGTTGTACGAGGCCACTAAGGTTTAGATTATGATTTCAGCAGTGTTTTTGTAGACAATGGACTAGTTACTCCATTCCATCCTGAAATATTACAAATTTATCTTATTATCAGACATACAAACATACAAAGTCAAAGTCAAAGTCAATATAATTTATTCAATATAGGAGCTTACAGCACACTTATCAAACGTCAAATCTTTTTTAAAGCTACCACCGCGTCGGAACGTGTTGTCGCTGTAGAGAAGATGCGGCCAGAAACTCTACAACATAACACGACTTAATAACTATTACAATATAAATTCTTAAGCTAAAGTTATGTACACAATAATACATAGTCTATTTAATAAAATAATTGATACTATACAGTAAAGTAAATAAACTATACGCTAGTGACCTCAGACCCAAGCATTTGATCATTTAATGAACATAAACTCACAACTATAAACCCTTTATGAGAATCTTTGCTACAAATACCACCTATGTTTTGAAGCTTAAAGTTGAATCAAGGCTCACGTTTAGCTTGTTTTCAAGTACTCGCAAAATAATGTATCCTTCCGAGCAATCGAAAACCCAAAAAATGTTCACAACCATTAGAGGTCACCCAATCAATAACAACTTCGGGGAAATTTCGACGTTTACTTTAATTTCCATCAGAAAGTTTGAACTGTAGGTCACAAGAACCTTTCACTTTGTTATTATAATTATAATAAAGTTTTCAAATTCAACCAATTATACCCCCTAGACGTTCGTATTCTAACAATTGTAGGTAAATGAGGTGGAAATAAGAATTGGAAGGTCGATGAATTATGAAGTATACAAATTGGCTTCAAGAAAACAAAGCTCTTGTTTTGACTTTAAAAAGAGATATTTAAATAAAATGAGGATTTTTTCTCGTTATTTTGTAGAAAACTTCGATACTAATGTGTAGCTTAGCAATCTAAAACTATGACTTATTATTATAAGGACTAGCCTTGCGGTAGAATTTCCCCTCTGCCACGGTATAAGCACAATTGATCTTGTGCATTTACATTCAATTTAACACCTTATCACTAAACGAGACAGCCTATAATTTCGAAATAACAACTTCGAACTAAGAACGTTTGGGGTTCACACGAGACTACTTTTCATAATTTTTAACATTCAAAATTAGAATCTAAAGATATGGGGAATAAAATCCAAAGCTGTGGATTTCATGTTACCTCGCCCCCCGCAAAAAGTTCCAGAAATGTTTGTTATTAGAACTACACGCGTAACCAGTCCACATATAAATAGTCAAAGATATTAAATGTCGTTTGAGTATATTTTTACTGACTGACGTATGCAGAACTATAATACTATTGTCTATTATGTAGGTCTACCATGAGTTTTTATAGTACATTACTATTGTAGTTACATCACCAATTTCGTATGGCAGAAATTAGTTCTCGACGTAATCACTAGGAGCGCTGTACGAAATTCAATACAAAATTGGTGACGTTACTACAGTAGTAAATTACAGTAAAACTCATGGTAGTACGTATGTACGTACATGGTAACTGGACTGTACGTATGTAGTACGAGTAATTAATATTCATAATCTTTATCTAGATTGTTAGATTGTTAGTTACACTCATTGTGTCACTTAAAGAAAAACACTTTCCTTATCGTACATTGAAAGAAATTTTAGAAATAAAAATACTTAATTACTGGGGTAATATATATATATACTCATATCTGCCTATCAACTTTAACATTATTTTGAACATGAAAATCAATACCTAATATAAAATTCCAATGTGCGAAAGTTCTTGATTTTGTGAAAGAAGAAAGATACATCTAGAAGTTTCCCGAGCCATTTTTCCAGTAAATGAGGCATATTCTTCAAAATCCCAAAAAGGTAGACGCCATTTCATTTCGGCCATGCACTCAAACCACTCGAATAAAACTTTTAGGCTTATGCCAAAACGGCCCCAACTAAAAAGCATTAAGAACCCAACGAAATTGAATTACGTACCAAACCTTCCCTTACTAAGCTATTTAGGAGTGGATAACAACCGTCCGAGATGGCCCTTCCAAATAAAATTATAATTGGGACATGCGGAATATGGGATCAGAGACTTCAAAAAGCATTGCAGCCCTTTTTTGTACCCTGTTATGGATTTGGCTCAATTTCGACTGTCCTTTTGGGAAAATCATTTAGGATAAGTTGGAGAAAATTTTTGGCTATTAAAAATAAATTGGAGCAAAGGTTAAATTTTATTGCATTTTCCCAACGCCAATAACTGTAACGAAGTAACTTTAATACACATGTTAAAGTTATCATAAAGAGTACCATAGGTACCTGGGATGACAATGTATATGCGGTTAACTGAAAAACACAGGAACGTGCACGAAATCAATACACGATGCCCTACGTTGGATAGGAAACTCAATTAAGAAGCTAATCTAGACTTCCCAAAAACAAAGCAAAAGTTTAGTGCACTACAAGCATCCTCTGAAAGAATTCGATGCAAGCGACCGGCAAAAGGAATTTTTTACATTAAAAAACTCGACAAAGGGCTACTAGAAAGGCCTCTATTCCCGCTCCCTCGGGACGAACTCAAAATGCATTGGAAAACAAACAACACATTCCGAGAGTCCCTTGTCCAAACTTTTATATTTCAAGTTCGGATCTCTCCATTTCGACAGGGTTATTTTGTCTCGGCCACACGAAGTTTGCCGCAAAAGCGTCAACACTGGGTGTCACTTTTCCTTCGGAAGTAACTTTAAAATATTTACGACTTGAAGTTGGTACAAGAAAAATTCGAAGTTGTATGGCGAATTTATAGTTTGGTCTCGCATTAAGGATACGTTATCTTATGCTATTGTCAATGTGGATTTATTGTGTTTTTAGATGGAGTTTCAAGTACTTTAACCGTAGTTTTATTTGTTGCTTTACTATCACCGACGTCTTTTGGTCGTTGTTAGTACCTATTTTCAGATACTCTACTGTGCTTTTTCAGTTGATTTAAATCACAAAAAAATATATTACACGCTACTCTACGAATTTCATGCAATTGTTATAGTTTATGCTGTACAAAATATTAAACAAAATTCTTTTTATTACTTCAATCAAATTCTTTAGTGAAAGGTGGTTTTCCCTGTAAGACTCATTTATGCTATCACTAACTACTTTTCTACTATTATTCCATAAATACTTAATCAGACCTAATCAATCATTCTAGTTTTTCAACTTAGATAAAGCCTTTAAAACGTCCCTTTTTAGCCTACAAACTACCTACATCGCCTGTCATTTCAGTGTACAGACGATTCATCATTGTCGTGGACAAAGTCATTCTGGTGGACATACAACATCGCTCGTAGATAATAGGGCACCTTGGACATGCTACAGACATTGCTTTGTTGTTATATACAATCAATATTTACAAAATAGCTGTATGTGTGTATTTCTTTCTTTAATTTATAGTTTGATACTGCAAAATCATAAAGTAGCAGGAAAAAGCAATTGGCGTGAAAAAGAAAAGGTGATGATGGTGGTGGGGTTTGATGATGATGATAATAACGTGCCGAATAATTTTGTATGACCAAAATACGAAGAGAAGACATCGCGTTGGAAGAAGAAAGAAAATATGACAGAGAATAATGCGGAAATCATCCGAATAAAAAAACATCTCCAGAAATGTATATCAAAGGCATATCTAATAAAGAAATTTTTATTTGGATATTTTATTTAGTGTAGAATAACACATTATTGGTGTAATTAAGTGATTCCATTAAAATTACACGACACGATTTTCAGTGGTTAAGTTTTATAGCTTATGCCTGTTTGGAGCGAAAGTTAGTCTAGGACAATTTTCGAGTTTAGGAAGTATCTCTGTATTCATGAAAACTTAATTTGCATTAGTTTAATTTCATTGCACGCGCAGAACTTATGCTGTTATTTAGGAGTTGTCGACTAGCTGCAGAAATTAACTTGTTAATTATGATATTTTAAGACTAAAAAGACTTTAATAATACAGTACTGCAGGGATCAATATTGGCTCCTACACTTTTTCTGATATACAAAGTGGTAATGAATAAGCGCAAAACCTCATACACCCCAACTGATTTATAACAAAATAATTTGAATGAAACAATAATTTCATTATTTTTTATATACATAATTTATAAAATTTAAAGATATTCGCAATTTAAGTTTTCAGGCAAAAATGATTTGTTATCATTTCGGCAATGAATGAATCTTGTTTTGGTAGTAAGTAGGGCGAGTGTGCCCGTGCGGTGGGTTGAGATCGTGTTAAGTAAATTTTAAATTTTACAACCAAATTATTTAAAATTTTGAAAAAAAAAATCCTATGTTGAAAACATGATAATTCGATTCTGTACTCGATTCTAAACAAACTACTTTCTAGTTTTGCGTTAATTTATTAACACGTTGTAAATATATTTGTATCAGTAATTGTAATTTGCTATTTGTATTATTAAATTATGCTTTGGAGTTGCTACTTAAAAGATGACATAATCAATAAATAATATTTTATGCTAAAGCGAGTTGAAGGAAAAAAGTGTAACAGAAATGAACAATCTTATGTCAAATAGAAGTAGCAACAATAAATTTCGACACTAACCCAAAATGACTGTTTCCGCCTTATAGCGCTATCTCAAAGTGGATTATAACGATTGTTGGCACGCAAAAGAGACAAATAGTTGTCATTATAATATCGTTTGCATTAAGAACGCTGGAGAATTTATTCAAGTAGTTGATTCGAGCCGCGAGAGCCGTGGTGGTCCAGTGGCGAGTAACCTTGCCTGCCGTGCAGGAGGCGATGGTTCGATCCCCGTCCAGACCGACTCGTACAAATGAGTTTTTCGCAATTTATGTACGATTTGTAACACCACTGGCTTTTCGGTGAAGGAAAACATCGTGATGAAACCTGCATGCTTCAATTTCGAGGCATGTATTGTACCCACTGTCCATTATAAGTGGCGACGGGCTCACCCTCCGTCACACTGGACAGAGTTTCGGTACTACTGGTGAAACGTGGATGTTCTGAGGTTTCAGAACATCTCTGACTACCCCCTCGGGAATATAGTCGTGAGCATATACATTCATTTTAATAAAATTATAGGGGAGAGTTAACCGGATTCGTACTACTATAACAATATACTTATCCAAGATTCTGATACTAAAGAAGAAAAATATTTATCCAGTACCTTTATTCGATATTTGCTTATAACAACTTTGATGAAAGAAAAGACACACAGAATGAGTGATAGGACACAGCCCTGTTAGGGATGTTCCGTATACAGGGTATTAAGGTAAACAGTTGCTTTACTTTAAGGGGGGATTGTATCCATGAAACCTACATATAGGAAATACGTAAAAAAATTTGGCCTTTCGTCCTTGTTAATATTTGGACACTTTTAAGGGGACGATTACAGCGTCAATCTGAACAAAATTCTCTAGAACAAATTTCTCAAGCTGATGAAGGAAAACCTGACACGATACAAGCATAGAGATTTGTTTCTAGATTGTTTCTGAAAAATTTCATTGAGTTTAATCGGTTAGTATTGAAAATATCACCAGATTTCGATTGTATGGAGCGCGCCAACAGTAATATACCCTTAAATCGATGGCTACAACAACACCTTTACAGCTTGACAACATTATAAAGTTACATGATGTGCAACGTTCATAATCCCTTAAAGCTAAAGCAACGGAACCATTAGTGTTTCAGTCCGACTTACGCCTGACCGGGTTTTTCGTAACACGGATTTCCCTCGTGCTACGCTAAATTCACTGAATGGATCACAAATTGTATAACCTCTCCACTTTTACGCGTAGGAACCTAAATGTGAATTCAATTATTATAGTTAGAAAGTTATGCAGTGTTTGGGTGTTATGCGTTGTATAAGGGAGCGCTTTCAGTATGGAGCCATACATACATGCGAAATAGCAAACACAGTAATCTGCTATTCCATACAAAATGTCAATAATACTCGACCAAAATATATAAAATAGTAATGTTTTTTTCGCGATTGCAAAAAAGGTCCTAAAGTAAAACTTGTTAAATTTGATGGTTTGAAATAGGTACCCCCCTAAAGTATGTAACGAATTTCAGTTTACACCCTGTATTTTATGAATTTGTTGTTCGGGTAATGCCGAACAATTTTGTAGAAAGCTGCATGTAAATAAATCATTACATTAATCAAGAAAAAATCAGAAAACAATCTATCTAAAGCTATAAGATTATTGGTACTCTTATAACCGTGTGTATAATTTCTTTTGATACAAAATAATAGAACGAAAAATCAAGTAGGCACCAATCAAGTCTATCAAATATTTTCCATCAAATCAAACGTAATCATTTATTCATCAGAATGATTGATCGCGACACAATTTGTTATTTTTATTTATGTACGTGAACCTGCAAATAACTTCAAAGTGTATTGATTGATTACCCAGATTTTATATTTAAAAGGACTTCAAAAAGGGTAGGTATCCCTTTATGAATACGGTCGAACATCAAACGATACATTTTAATTAGACTTTAAATAATTAACGTTTTAGGATTTACAATGTAAGGTTTTTGATTAAACATTCATTAATAAAAAGCGAAATCTTGTATACCCAAAACGTGGTCATCGGTCGATTTTTTTGGTCCAGATTTTCAGAATTTACAATGTACGAAATTCAAACAAAATTTATGAATAAGAGGATAATTATTTTGCTCTTCATTTCGGTAAGTACAATGTTCTTATACTGTATTTTGCTTGTCCAGAATATTAGGTAAATACTAAACACGTTTATGTTTAAGACATTTATTTCCCATAAGATTACAAAATCACTTGTATGAGAAACTTAAAAGTTTCAGATTTTAATCAAATAATCCCCGTGGAATTTTTACAGTCAACACTATTAAGGTGGACGCATATTGATCCGCTTTATTTATCTTTTAGAATTCTTTGTTTGTGATTGTTATCGACAATTTTATGACACCTTGTCCGCGGCGAATCGGACGAATCGTCAGAAGAATTACAAGTAAATAGTCGTTCGCTTCCTTCGGCTCCTTCGCCGCGGATAGATAAGCGTCCACCCTTAGATATGTCTATGGGTGTGAGAAGTGTATGTGTACATTTCAGATTTTTTTAAAAAGGCTACAATATGGTGTTTAGGTGTTTCTGACTACAAAACTCCCATTTTTGTTATTTTTTATCCGGCCGTTTTTCAGTTTATTGTTTGTGACCGAACTGTTAATTGGGCTATAAGGTGAAACTCTAGCGTTGGTAATGAACATTTTCATCCAAATTGACTGTTCAATTACGGTTAAGTATAAAAAGTCAAAAACATTTTTAAAATACAAAAAATATTATTAATATACATTCCTTCTCATTTCTTACGTTTTGGTATTGGCATATTGGACTGTAAGACTATTTCAATTCGTTGTCAAATCTCAAACAAACTACTTTATTTTGTAGCTCTACAAAATAATTAAACCTCGTACTGGAACCGCCCAAAAAAAAATCACGAACTTAAAATCCTCCAACTATTATCATTAAGGTTCCCGTGCTGAATTTAAATAACTATTTAACAGGGCAATAACGACAGGGTTCCGTAGATACGTGCACCAGCTGTTAATTGCCTGCAGATATTTAATAACCACGCCTAGTTGGAAGCTGGCGCCCGAAGGCTGAGGTCAGACTGGCGGATCGGTTGCGATTGCGAATTTAATGGATAAACTAAGGGTAAACGCATTTTATGGAAATTCTTGTGGAACGGGTTTAGGTCAAGGTTTAGATGCCTTGAAGTCAGTCTATTAGAATGTAGCTGTGTGATATTATTATTTCTATCGCTAGTCGAAAGAACCCTATCAAAGATAAAGGTGACTTTATTATCATCAGATGACTGCGCTCGGCCTGCAGATCACTGGGCGGGCAGATTGATCCCGACGACCAGGTCCACCAGGTAGCAGGGGGGCTTCGCTCCTACGCGGAGCTCGGCCTTCAGCCTCGCGACGATTACACGGGGAAGGGTAACCCAGCGGTTTAAAAATATTTATTAAGGTAGTTTGTCTACCCCAATAGAAAAGAGGCGTGGAGTTTTAGATAGATGTAGGCAGCTTGACTAATAATTAAATTAAAACGTTTATTAGAAACTTTCTAATTATGTAACATTATTTCAATCCCAAAACTAAAATATTAACAATCGACATTGATAAAAAATAGCTTGTACCAATACCAAACACTAAAGGAAAAAGTCAGAAAAATCGTCTAATCGTTTATTTTTATTTATTTTCTATAATTCACAAATAACAGATCATTAGATCCAATGCAACCCTACCATTCCATGCATTTACAATAATTGTCAACATCGAAGTTAAAATCAAACTAATTAAATTGCATCGTGCCTTATTTATTAATCACGTTGTAAAGTCCTAAAATCTACAAGAAAAACTCAGATCTACCAATATTCGAACTTTTACAGTGAAATAATTATAAAACATTATATTAATAACTATGTAGCTTTGGTCAAACAACTGTCGATCAATAGATCGAAAGTAAGTAAGTTTAAACCTGTAGGATTCCACTGCAAGGCAAAGGATAATCTTACGAATAAGGATGAGAGGGAAAATAAGTAATCGTTAAAAAAACGCAAAACATAATTCGTCCCTCTGCGCCAACCTTAACATTTCGTACGCTGCTAACTTGCGAATGAACCGCATTTCCGAACCTTGTCTCAATACAATATAACCTCTCCCATACAAAACAACAAATTGCTTCAAAGTCTAACCATTTGGAATATGTTTCCTATCAAGTTTGTGTTCATATTTTGTAACATTTGTGAAACGAACGTAGGTTTCTAATTTCATTATCTTTTGCTTTGAGACATTATTGCATTGTTTGTAATATTCATATGAGTACTCGTAAGCCATATGAATACAATTTATTATACATATATAACGTATACGATTTTATACGTACCCAGCCAGAAGCTTGTGTTTTCATTTATTAAACTTATCCATATGGAACTAATATTAATATCAACGATTAAATCATATACTTTATTTAAGAAAAAGAATATAACTTGCAATCTAAAATGTAACTATGCTATAAGAAATTATTTGGGCGCACTCCTGGTCATACCTGACCCAAAAGTGGTCATAATTCTGGCTACGTTTCCGCGTTGTATCATCGACAATTTATTTACTTCGTTTGAAATCACGTTTTTAACGTAGTTTTGAATGCAATTAAGACAAATCTGATTATTTTAAATCGTTTTAATTAAGTATCAACATCCATTACTGCTTATTGTTTATTTCATTTGGAACAACTTTCACTATGGAGCCAACCAACATATTCCAAAAACTTTTGTACCGGCTCGACTCAAATGGGCCAGCAAATTTTTGATTTTTCTCGGTGTTGGCTACTTAGTGAAAGTTGTTCAGTTTGATGGTCTGAAGCACCCCCTTAAGTATTACTAGGGTGTTTTGTTACACCCTGTATAATGATGCTAGGATTCTCTACCCTCCCAGCAGTAGTTGAAACATATAAAATGTTATCAATTGACGTATTCATATCTCACTCAAATCCAATTCCACAAAATTTCCAAAATTCCACAAAATCCAATTAAACAATCACAATTTAAACACTCTTCCATAAACTATTTCAACAATAACAGACAATAGTTAAACGCGTCTATTTCCCAAAATGACCCATAGAATAGCTCGGGTTAATAATTCAGTGGCCGTGGCTATCATCAAATACATCCCTAATCCCAAAGGAAATTATTGAAAGTTAAACATAGAATGAGTTAGGGACGGGGTGATTAAAGTTGAATATCGATTTTATTCAAAACTGTAGACGGTTGGAAGACGAAGACGAATTTTAATCGATAATGAATGTATTTTTTAGACGTAGTGTAAAAGAGAGACTTTTGTTTTTTTGCATTTTTCGAATAGTGCAATTCTTCTCACACCGGATAAAGTTAAAAATAAAGTTAAAGGTAAACTTAGTGAAACATCTTTGACTTTCTCCTTGGAGAATTTAGTCGTGAGCATATTATTTTGCTCTTGGTTATCTCTCTATATTATTATGTTATTATACATTTCTCGATATATTTTAACTTGTGTAACAAAGAACGGTGTAGTTTAGGCCATCAAACTGAACAACTCTCTATCTCCTCTCAAGTATCTCATATCTATAAAAAATATGATGGTCCAAACCACCCCTTTAAATTTTACTACGTAATACCGTGTTACACCTTGTAGAAGAAAACATAAACATATTTATTTACAAATATCATCTAAATATTCAAAAAATCTCGTTCGGGTAATAACCTGTAGCCACATATAATGGACAGTGGGGCATGCAGCTTTCCTCACGATGTACGAACATCATCTAAATATTTAAACAAAATCTCACACGGAAAATATATTCTCAAGCATATGAATGAAGAAGATGAAAATATCAATAAAGTTTCACAACGTTATCAAGATAAAAAACACACTTTCTTCACCCCCGAAAATTACATAATCATTTCCAGGTTTGAGCTCATCCTATCACGGTAGGTACACAATTTATCCGGCAAAAAAAAGAAATGAACCGTTCAAACCAAAAGGCTGACGTGACAAATCGTCGTCTACGATGTGTAATGGCCCTAATACCCAATCCAATCATTGTAGGCTGTAATACACGCACACGTCAAACCATCATCGGTATATCGGATTCATAGTCAGGGAGCTTGTGGTGGTGTATTTTTGAACTTGCGATACTAGTTATTATGTAATTTTGTTTTTATAGAACGGGTAGAAGCTTTGACTAATTATTATAAGGACTAGCCTTGCGGTAGCATTTCCCCTCTGCCACGGTATAAGCACAATTGATCTTGTGCATTTACATTAAATTTTACACCTTATCACTAAACGAGACAGCCTATAATTGCGAAATAATAACTTCGAACTTAGAACGTTTGGGGTTCACACGAGACTACTTTTCATGATTTTTAACATTCAAAATTAGAATCTAAAGTTATGGGGAATAAAATCCAAAGTTGCGGATTTCATGTTACCTCGCCCCCCGCAAAAAGTGGCAGAAATGTTTGTTAGTAGAATTACACGCGTAACCAGTCCACATATAAATAGTCAAAGGGTAGAAGGGATATGGTATCGGGTATCGGGTAGTTTAAGAGAAGTTACCCCGAAAGGTAGTTAATTAATGTACTTATATATTGCTTCTTTTAATTCTAATTTTTAAAATTGTGCCTCCATTGTAGTATTGATACTTTTGCCAGTATCTTGTTTAAATAGAAAAAGTGCTTGAGACTGTACGGTAATAAATATTTGGTGATTTCGAGTATTGATTTTGTATAACAACAGAAGTGCGAAATCACCACGTGGCCACGTAAACCCCGCGCTGTACAAAACACGTCCGCCCGTGATCCCTCTAGCAAAACAAGAGTTTTTGGTAATTGTAATAGTTCGATAGCATACTTGGTATAGTGCCTGCCAATCCGAGGGTACCAGGTTGGAAACCCGTAAATATTTATGAATAATATAAATATTTTGTACCCGGAACATGGATGTTTGTATCTGCATTATGAATTCTAAATTATTATCTAGTCATCATAGTCTATCCTAGATTTTAGCACTTCGGGTTGGGATTACGTTATCTGTGTAACAAAGCCCAAAACAATAAAAGACAGGGATTATGTATTGTACTTCCCGGTAACATACGTGACTCTGTTACTAAACAGACTAAAAATTAAACTCTTTAAGATATTTTAGGTCAATTAAAGCGTAGGAAACCGCTATGAAATGACCATTGATTTTTACAATCACTTGCGGTCCCCGACACATTAATTGACCTAAAATATCTTAAAGAGAGTTAAGAAGTAAAACATACATTTGCTTACATACCAAAATAGGTGACCGATTATTTTTAACTTTTTAAATGTTTGTTTTTGGCGTTAGGGGTTTTTTAAATTTGTAATTTAATGTTACTTCATAATTTTTAAAGTTACATGAAAACTGCTGAATCGATTGTTGCCAAATATAGCTAAGAACCACCGCAAGGAAACTTGCTTTTACGTAAAAAAATCGGTCCATCCGTTCAAGAGCTACGATGCCACAGACAGACGGACAGACACACAAACATTGGCGTCAAACTTATAACACCCCTCTTTTTGCGTCGGGGGTTAATAAAGCCCTAAAACGACCACTACTTTACTGGCACAATAGTTTGTTTACTTATTCTTACCTAACGATAACATCCCCACATTATCCTCTCAATCGTTACCCATAATCCAGGGTACTAACCTATAAAATCGGTATAGGCTTACCGACTATGAAGATATAATATTCATAAACCATCGATAACAGACTGTTACGTATACATGAATTAATAACAACACTACTGGGGTACTGGCGGTGGCGTTTGACGGTACAAATTTATTTAGAGGGCTCTAATTAAGTGTATTAGAGGTACTAATAATATCTTTGGGTCACAGAGTACCGTAGATAGTGAATTCAGAGTGAATATCTGCTTGTTAGTTGGAAGTAGGCTTGGAAATGTTTTAATATCATTAAAGTCAGTTGAGATTAAACCAAACAGTGTTACATAATTTTGTTTTGTATAGTAGATGAAAGCAATTGCTAAGTATGAAGGTTGGAGTGGCGTTGCAAGTCTGTTACTGGGCGGTCGCCTGATTTTCGGCTTGCTACGGGATTCCACCATTTTGTAGTGATTCCAGTTTGTTTTTGTGAATAAAACAATCCTTGAGGGCACCAAATATTTATTACCGTACAACGTTAAGCATTATAGCTACTAGAAAGCTAGCTAGCTAGCTTTACCTATTCTAGACATTTGCAAAATATCAGCACTAAGATAGAGCCACAATTTTAAGATTAGAATAGAATATAACTATGAAGGAGTCCGGATGGCATCACGTATCAAGTGGCAATAGTGCCTATAGGTCTGTGATTTTGACAGGCGGTTTTAGAGATTTATTTTACTTTACAAAGCTGTTGAGCAGTTAAACTTTATAATACACTAAAAATATACAAGATTAATAAACATTTAACATAATATTTAATGGTTTTATGGCCCTAAAATTTTCAGAAAGTAAAAAAATCTGTCAAAATCACACATCGTGAAATAATAGGATGTATTTTTGCATTGATTTCTTTTTGATTTCTTATAGTTTTAAAGTAATTCTTTTCCTCGAATTTGGTTTTTGTATTGCTACATACAAATCTACATAAACTCATGACCATAGTCTCCGTCGGTGTGATCAGAAACTTTACTACTACTATCTACCAACTATGTATTTAAGCATGTAGTTGTAGCAGGGCTCACCTTTAGTATATTGAAGATTTCAGGACTGGATCAAAAGCAAAAGTCTTGGTAAAATTATGTGCATAATAGAATCATGAGGTATGCCATAAATTCCTGGTAGAAAAAGTATTTTTTCTGAACAAAAAACCACAATTATTAATGTTTAAAACCTACGAAATACCCAACCCTTTACAGCTAAATATTCATAAACATTTACGGTCAAACAGTACAAGCTCATAATTTTCATAAAGGCCCAAACACATTGATTCGTATCAGCTAAATTTAATTTACCTAACACCGTCGTAGCGAGTTTACACAACGCTGCCTGGGCAAATATAACTAATTGATGTTGCCACTCATTACAATTATGTTGTAAATATGAAGGCACGCGATGTGGGGAGGTATTTGGGCCGCCGAATTTTGGGGCCTCGTTGTTAAATTGCAAAGACTTATACGTAGGTAAGAATATTCAATACTGGATATCGTAGGACTTGGATATGTTAAGGTTGTATTCAAAGTCAAAGTCAAAGTCAACATAACTTCAGACTTTCTGATTTTTAGAATAGTGAAAACTTCTTAGGTACATTTTTAGGAAAAATTTTACGATATGACGACAACTCGTATATCTCTGAATACCCCGTCGGGTAAAATAGTTGTAAGAACATTATGCTTATGCTTAAGTAAATGATTATGTTACGAACCAATTTTTGTTTGCAATAATTTAAATGTATCGACTTAAAATTACATCGAGCACAAACAATCAAAATTACACCTCAGGCATAGTGGCTCCGTAGCTAAATTGTGAAAAGCAATTCCCCGGTTAGGAAGATAGCGGGTTCAAGTCCCGCCTGAGACAAACATTTTTCTGTCTTTAATTAGATTTACATCGAAATTATTATTAAAGTTGGGACCATAGAGAAATTACACGCTCCCCTAGGGTTGGGACTGAATTGGATCCCTGCTCTCCAAATTAAATCTCAATAGTTATTTTCTAATGGTAAACACAACACATTGTGTGTGTGGATACGAATGAAGAAATATAATGGTACACATGATTACTTGCGTAGGTATAACATTTTATAGAGTAACTTTTTTGAAACAAATATCAAATAGGTAATCTATTTCAGTTAACACATGCTGGACCTTATTAAATTGTAATTTACAATAACAATTCAGGTTACAATGCTGAGAATGTTAAGACGACATGTTACCTATTGCATGTTTAGCGTCATTAGTAACCAGCAATGTACCCTGAATGGTCATTGTAAATTACTATTGTCGTATTTATTAAATGAGGCCCTAGTCATATTTAAAAGATGAATTTTTTCCAGGGGCCCACACTAAAATACGTCCGTAACGAAACTGTTGAAAGCCAAAAATTCTTTTGTGAATGAAATAGTGGCCGTAAAGTTACATTTGTAGTTAAGCACGCACGGTATTTGTAATGCTCCAAACTTTCGAACCGGTTTTGTTGTAAAATTGGCGTTTCATAATGGGTTTCCTATTATTATTGGTGATTAATATTTGCAAAGCTATTAGATAGAGGAAATATTTCGCGATAAAATATGTTGCTGGGTGTTTTGTAGTAATTAGAAAATACATACATCATGAACTTACAAAGATGGACTGCGCATTCATGTCGTTTGAACTCGTGTTTCATAGTAAGTGTAACCAGAGTACTGCATCTCTTTCTAACTAGGGTGCTAGTATAATGTTAATGTGTGAACAAGACATAATTCTATGGTTTATTCATAAGTCCTCGAGTATGTTTCGACGCCTAATTTAAAGTTTTATCTTGAAGAAATACTGTATATTTTCCTTTGACAACAATATGGCAGTAATACCTCCGTCTTCCTTCTCTAACTTCATGACATAGTAAAACTCTCGATTATACAACGTGTTAATGAATAAGCGCAAAACCTCATACACCCCAACTGATTTATAACAAGATAATTAGATTGAAACAATAATTTCATTATTTGTATAGTTAAAATTTAAAGTTATTCGCATTTTAAGTTTTCAGTCAAAAATGATTTGTTATCATTTCAGCAATGAATGAAAGCGCTAGCAGGCTGATGGATACATTTTAAGAATCTTGTTTTGGTAGTTAGTAGGGTGAGTAGGCCCGTGCGGTGGTTTGAGATCGAGTTCAGTAGATTTTAAATTTTAAAAACAAATTATTTAATATTTTGAGAAAAAAAACCTATGTTGAAACCATGATAATTCGATTCTGCTCTCGATTCTAAACAAACTACTTTCTAGTTTTGCGTTAATTCATTAACACGTTGTATTGGTTGGAGTATGGAATGACGTGTCGAAATTCAAAACGAAATAAACTGTAAATCATAGTTCAACTTTCGATCAAAGTAAAATAAGTTGGACGACCAATTTTGAATGCACTAATTTAATGCCCATTTCCACTAAAACTAAGCGCATCTTAACCTGATGGCTAAATTTCTAAGACATCCTTAGAAAGAAAGTGCACTGCAACAACCACTACACACCTAAATACGCTAAATGATACACATTACAAAAATTCACTTAAGTTGAGCTTAAGCAAACGGGCATAAATCAGTTAGCAAAGTGATGAGTCCACCTGCCAATGTTGGTCATCTAGCTACAAATATTAAATTTAGATCAGTCATAGATTCTTTTCTAAAATGTTGTCAGGCTTTACGTTCGATTACTAACACATTGTATTAACATTAATATTGTTAACCTAAATGAATAATTTCAAAAGAAAATCTTCTCCACCTTAAAGAACTGAACAGCAAAGCTTCCGTTTGAAAATGGAAACGAATTAAGACTGCCAAGTGGAATGGAGCGGCACGATCAAAGCGTGCCTCATAAATTATGGGCAGCCGTTTCATAAAGTTAATCATCCTTGAAACAAAGACGACGATCCGAATTGAAGCCACGCGTTTTAGTCTTGAAGATATTTTTTGACACCTGTGGTTTTAGAATGTATATGTGCGAGAAATTGCAACTGATAATTTAATTTTTACTATCTTTTTAGATGTAAGTACAATATCTACTGAAATATTTTTAAATTTTCCGGATGCACGGCACGTGTATACCACTCAGATATTTAGTCATACTCATAATAGTTGTAGTATTAGGAACTTCATGGGATACATAGTGTTTTTTTTTATAAGGAGCACATAAATTCTGTGAGGGCACTGCAAAATAAATTTAGAAAATAATGCATTTCAGTTCACTTTTGATTGTGTAATTTTCTTGTTCTTTAATTGTGTATAGTAACATTTTGAATTATATATCTTGATACTTTTTATTGGTTGACAGCTATAAACATAAAACATAGTAGTCCTGAACAATGACTACAATGTGGCATTGTTGTTTTATGGAAATGTTGTATAATTGTCTAGAAATACCAAAAATACGAAGAGCGCGGCACTGAAGGTTCGCTACCCTCTTAAGAAGACTGTGAAGTTGGCAATGTTCGTACAAAAAGCGAAAACGTTTTTACACTCCTAAACGTTAACCATATTTCAATTATTTGTGTACAGGTTATTGGTAAGTGTGATAAATTATAATGTAAGATTTCCACGCCCTCGCCTTCCTTGGCCTGGCAGGCCTGTGCCTTGCAGTGGGACGAAGTACGCTGATAGATGAAGTGCACTGACTCAAATTAGACCAACAACATCAATTTCTGTGTGATTTTAGTGTAGTAAAAACGATTTCGGTTCTTGTTCGTAGACTGCTTGTTTCGGTGTGGTGTGGCGCTATATCGACCTACTTATAGTCAAGTTTTATAAATCAAATAAATAACAAATTTAAACATAATTTACCTCCTCTATTTTCGCTGTCCGCTGGTTTCACCTGTATCGCTCGGTTCATCTGTTGACAAAGAAATAAAAACAGTTAGTGATGATGATGATTGCTAGTCGATTTTGACTACGGTGACTACTAATCTTTAACAAAGTAGTCAGAATATTTTGAAGTGCATTGTACGCCCAAAATTATAAACAAATATAAAATGCAAATCTCAGTATGAGTTTCATATTTTAGAGGGTAATTTTAAAATAACCGTACAATGATTACAGTCATTAACAGCCTATACAACGTGTTAATGAATAAGCGCAAAACCTCATACACCCCAACTGATTTATAACAAAATAATTAGATTGAAACAATAGTTTCATTATTTTGATAGTTAAAATTTAAAGTTATTCACATTTTAAGTGTTGAGGCAAAAATGATTTGTTATCATTTCAGCAATGAACGAAAGCGCTAACGTGCTCGTGTATACATTTTAAGAATCTTGTTTTGGTAGTAAGTGGAGTGAGTGTGCCTGTGCGGTGGGTTGAGATTGAGTTCAGTAAATTTAAAATTTTACAAACAAATTATTTAATATTTTGAAAAAATTACCTATGTTGAAACCATGATAATTCGATTCTCCTCTCTATTCTAAACAAACTACTTTCTAGTTTTGCGTTAATTCATTAACACGTTGTATACGACTCACTACAGTGCTTTCCTGAGATGTTTTCCTTCACCGTTTGAGAGCATTCGGTAATTACGTACATAAGTTAGAAAAACTCATTGGTATGACATGTTGTTCGAGCGGATTCGAAAACGGACCTCAATATTGAATTTCCATACCTCTCCGCAACGCGCTACCGACGCTCTCAAAATTATACAAGGTGTTACAAAAATACAAATAAACATTTAAGGGGGTGGTATAGACCAGCAAACAGAACAACTTTCACTATAGGACAAATATCGAAAAAATCGAAATCGCGAAAATAAAATCAGACTCGAGCTAAATGTATGGGACAGCTGAGTTATTTTTCGCGATTTCGATGCTGGTCCCATAGTGAAAGTTGTTCAGTTTGATGGTCTAAACAAACTCCTTAAAAGTTTTAAATAATTATTTTACTTTTGTAACACGTTGTATACATAAAAGAGTATAGGAAACTCGTACTCATATGCGATAGCGTGACTCACCTCCCCTACAGGAATGTGAAAAAATGTTTTATTGTCGTCCAACATATTAAATTTATAGCAATTCATAAACGCACCACGCTTCCTGTCTGCATGTTGTTAATTATTAAAGCCCTTTGAAGAGCTACGTTTATTTTAGAATACATTAACTATTACATTAGTTTACCATTTCAATAATATTTCAAATGGCGAGTATTTATTGAACAGACAAATTAATGAGGTAATGTATACAAAGTACAATAAAAATTTTAAAGATCAGCATCGCGAACAAAATTTTGATGTTCCATACTAGACTACAAATCTACTCGAACTAAATGTATGGGACAGTAGATTGTTTTTTCGCGATTTCCATGTAGGTCCCATAGTGAAAGTTGATCAGTTTGATGGTCTAAACAACCCCTTTAAAAGTTATAAATGTGTATTTTTGCTTTTGTAGCATCCAGTATTTTGCCCTGATAATAAAAACTGTTTCAAATAATTATATTTCATTTTTCATTATCTTCCACTCTTAGACTACTTATACAACGTGTTAATGAATTAACGCAAAACTAGAAAGTAGTTTGTTTAGAATAGAGAGCTGAATCGAACTATCATGGTTTCAACATAGGTATTTTTTTTCAAAATATTAAATAATTTGTTCGTAAAATTTTAAATTTACGGAACTAGATAGCAACCCACCGCACAGGCACACTCAACCTACTTACTACCAAAACAGGATTCTTAAAATGTATCCATGAGCACGCTAGCGCCTTCATTAATTGCTGAAATGATAACAAATCATTTTTGCCTGAAAACTTAAAATGTGAATAACTTTAAATTTTAATTATCAAAATAATGAAATTATTATTTCAATTTAATAATTTTGTTATAAATCAGTTGGGGTGTATGAGGTTTTGCGCTTATTCATTAACACGTTGTATAAGGACAAGTTACGCGTGTAATTCTACTAACAAACTTTTCTGTTTATTCCATTAGTTTAGATTCTAACTTTGAATGTTAAAAATCATGAAAAACAGTGTCGTGTGAACCCCAAACGTCATAAATTAGAAATTATTGTTCCGCAATTATAGGCTGTCTCGTTTAGTGATAAGGTATAAAATTGTATATAAATGCGTAAGATCTTTAGATCTCGCACGTGTTCAAAATATTAAGTAATTTGTTTGTAAAATTTAAAATTTACTGAACTCGATCTCAACCCACCGCACGGGCACACTCATCCTACTTACTACCAAAACAAGATACTTAAAATGTATCCACGAGCACGCTAGCGCTTTCATTCATTGCTGCATTGATAACAAATAATTTTTGCCTGAAAACTTGAAATGCCAATAACTTTAAATGTTAACTTTCAAAATAATGACATTATTGTTTCATTCAAATTATTTTGTTATAAATCAGTTGGGGTGTATGAGGTTTTGCGCCTATTCATTAACACGTTGTATAATTCGTCTAAGTCTTCCACTCAGATCCATTTGGGCGTAGGTCCGGCCAAGTTGCATAGACCTGGCGCACTTATGACTGTTTTTCAGTAGAAGTCCACTTATAAGTTCCAATTTAACTTGGCTAGATTTGCGCCCACATGCTTCTGAGTGCAAGAATTGTATACAGATTCCTGTTACATCATTCACCTAATAAAACAGCAACATTTGTTTCTAAAATATGTAATGATCATAACTTCCTATCATCGACAACATCTAAAAGTCACGCTCATACAAACCGTTATACCGGCAAAATTTGACTAAACTACCAAATTGTCTAACCGAGCTTCGAATATTGGACGCACGATCGCTCTGCGGTCACCGTCCATTTCGGCCAGCCTTCCCATTTCCAAACTAATATGCTATGTCATTATTGTGCCGGTCGAAGCGGAAATTGTCGTTAATAGTATTTGATTATTTAGATTTTGTCGTTTTGGTACTTTATGTACGTGTATCTGAATCTATTAGTTGAAAGTAATTTGTCAAAGGTGGTTAGTTAACCAAACACAAATCAACTCATAATTAAACAGGGTAAGCAGGTGAATTTAGTACTTTAATGGGTGATTTTATCCATGATACTGAACAACTTTCTTTAAAAAACATATAGGAACAAGCAAAAAAATTTCGCACTTCCATGCTAAATGCAACCTGTTGATCTAATTTTTGTATGAAAAGTAAACATTTTGTTTCTTAATTTACTTTTGTTCTTTTGGGATAGTTGTTCAGTATCATGAGTATAATGCAACTGTCTACCCTAACACCCTTTATAATAATGTGTTATGTCGAAACAGGACTGAAGGAAAAACCTTGAGATTGATAAACCGAGCAAGACAGATTTTTGTAAAAGTCGTTGACAAAATCTCTTTCATGCTGAATGTTAAAATGTCCATAGTAAAGTAATCTGTGAACTTCTTCTTTTTCGGGTTCCTTTCCATTGCTGGAGGTTGGCAGTCAGCTCTGCATATCAGTGTCTATTTCTCGCCAAACGAAACCCTTTCGATGCCTGCTCACTCTTCAAAGTTGATGAGCCATGACATTCGTGGCCTACCGACGCCTACTTTGGGGCATTATTCTAGTCTAGAGCAGCCGGCATCGCTCATTCTTCAAGATAAGAACAAGGTTGGTGACTTTCTATACTTATTTTATACTAGATAAAAAACCTATTCAAAATTAGTTTCAGTTTGTTCAGGCTAGAATATTGAAAACTGACCCTAAAGAAGAAAAAATATAAATCGAAATCAGTCCATGAAAAAGTTTCAAAACTTCATGAAGTAACAAAAAGCCTTGCGCAAATAAGGTAATAAGTTATTCAGTGAGGTCAATGAACTTGAATTGTCTCAAACTTTCATGAAGATAAAATTTTACATAATTTATGTTTGCCTTGCGGGTTTTATTGTTCGTGCTTAAAGTATTGTTGGTTTATGGTGTCAATTTGAGTTTATTTTGAACCTAGAAGTCTTTATTTGTAGCAATTCGCACAAAAAGTACCTTTATGGTGAATTATCTGTAAGAGTTTATTAAAATGATAACGCAGTTTTCATGTCAATTGATACATTTGGATTACCGTGACCTCGTGTGGGGATCTTGCAGTTTTGTGCTTCGATAATCCGTTCCAATGAATGCCGCTGTGCCGTATAAATAGATGACTTGACTCTTAAGGCTCTACCACCCGATTTTACCGTAAAATTGGATAACTGTGTAACCATTTTATACATTAACTATGACACTGTTTAAGCAGAAAACAAAACTGAACAATCTACAGGACATGAGAAGTTATTTGGTTAATCTCGAAATCTATTTTAATTAATAAAACTGAAGAAAAAGGAATCGAAATTCACCCCTTTTTTTCCAGTTGTAACCATTTTACTCTTACATTGTTGAACGGAAGAAAATGAAAATATACAATATACTTCACACTACAACATAGAATGATTTGGTTTTCTTATTTTCTAAAATTCATAAAAAGTCATCTCATTTTTCAAAGAAAGCGGCTATATTCTGACCGGAGCCACGCGCTCGTTCACATCGATTAGTATGGAGAGTCATTTTCCCGGGCGTATAGGCCTTAATATACTGATAGCAGATTGACAACTGATGTGGTTCTCGCTCTTTGACAGCATAGTGGAGTATGATCTAATTACTCTCACTGTATCCAATGCCCTGAAATTCTAGGGTAATTTTAATATATGGAAATATAATATTTTTTTTTAATATACCATGTGTTAATGAATAAGCGCAAAACCTCATACACCCCAACTGATTTACAACTAAATAAGTAGATTGTAACAATAATTTCATTATTTTGATGGTTAAAATTTAAAGTTATTCGCATTTTAAGTTTTGAGGCAAAAATGATTTGTTATCATTTCAGCAATGAATGAAAGCGCTAGCGTGCTCATAGATACATTTTAAGAATCTTGTTTTGGCAGTAAGTAGGGTGAGTGTGCCCGTGAGGTGGGTTTAGATTAAGTTAAGAAATTTTTAAATTTCACAAAAAAAATATTTTATATTTTGAAAAAAATTACCAATGTTGAAAACATGATAATTCGATTCTGCTCTCGATTCTAAACAAACTACTTTCTAGTTTTGTATATTAGAGTGTGTGTAACCTGTATATCGTATGTTGACGTTTTCGTGTGAAATTTTTGGATCCGAAAAATGGTCCTATGCTCTGTGTACTTATGGGGATGGGCCCTTGGGAACACTACAGGGTGTTAGGGTAGACATTACTTAAATGGGATTTTAATCCTGTTACTGAAAAACCATGAGGGAAATTAAATTAAATTAAATTAAAAAAAAAACGATATTTCATACAATCGTTCGATCAGCTGATTGCATTTAGTATGGAACGTAGAAAATTTTTAAAGAATTACCTATAGATTTCTAATGAAAAGTTGATCTGTATCATGGGTGTTCATTAATGTTAACTCAACCGTGTACTCCAAAACCCTGTAGAATAGCTTAAATCTGCCCAATAAACCCAATGCATTCCACACATGCAACGTGCATTTTAAATCCCCTAAAACAAAATTAATTAAATATAACAACTAAACAAAATACGTACAAACATTTCAGCTTTTACGAACTTCAAACAAGAATTTTGAACGCAAAACTGTGCCTGTATTTTAGTAAAACTATTGCACCAACTGTTCAGGTTCTCTGAAATGAAATTACCTGGTATTAGCTGGGACGGTGGGAGAGAGACACAAATACATGCGCCTTGGGGGCGTGGCCAACCTTACATAATGTATCTGGATGGAGCTTTAGGTAGAAATGGACAGAAATTTTTAACGTAAAACGTATTTATGAAAGTCCAATTTCCAGGAATCCTGAATAATAAACGAATTTATTGGACTGGAATAAATGCCAATAACATTGAATTATTGGCATTTATTTGATGTTTCACCGAAATATTTGAATTCAATGGAATTCAGATGAAATAAATACCTGCAGGTTAGTTAAATAAATTATGTAAACTAGTATTTTTAACCAAAGCCTAAGTTGTATAAACCGTTGTAAATAAAGATTCTCAAGTCAGTCCTATGATTGAATCTTCATAAATACAAAACTTCTATTATTTAGGTATACCTAATCCTATTATTATTATTCTCATAAAATTTCTACATATTTGTTATATACAACGTGTTAATGAATTAACGCAAAACTAGAAAATAGTTTGTTTAGAATCGAGAGCAGAATCGAATTATCATGTTTTCAACATACGAGTAGGTAATTTTTTTTGTTTGTAAAATTTAAAAATTTACTGAACTCGATCTCAACCCACCGCATGGGCACACTCACCCTACTTACTACCAAAAAAAGATTCTTAAAATGTATCCACGAGCACGCTAGCGCTTTCATCCATTGCTGAAATGATAACAAATCATTTTTGCCTGAAAACTTAAAATGCGAATAACTTAAAATTTTAACTATCAAAATAATGAAATTATTGTTTCAATCTTATTATTTTTTTTATAAATCAGTTGGGGTGTATGAGGTTTTGCACTTATTCATTAACACGTTGTATACACCTAGTTAGGTACCTTTAAATGTGACTAGATTATTTGTGTGACAATGTCCAAGATATTTTTTATTTATGTTTTTCCATATGTACTACAGTCAGCAACATAAATTAGTAAAACTTTTAAGTTGCATATCTATACACGGTCCTTCTTAATATGCTGACACTTTTTTAGGGGGATGACCAGACCATCAAACTGAACAACTTTCACTATGGGACCAACATTGACATCGCGAAAAAAAAATCTGCTGTCCCATCCATTTGGCTCGAGTAGGTTTTGAGTTTTGTATGGGACAGCTGATTTATTTTTCGCGATTTCAATGTTGGTCCCATAGAGAAAGTTGTTCAGTTTGATGGTCTGATCATCCTCTCGAAAAAGTGTCAGCATATTAAGAAGGACCATATATTATTGTGAAATTAAATGTCTTTATTTTTTAAACATCGATTAAAGATAATGAAGACTTATTTAGTTTGCATAATGTGTAACATTAAATGTAATTCATTATTATCGTGTAAACTAATACTAAAAGCAAATCTCCTATAGTGAACACCCCCGCTCCGGGTCGTTCCATGTTCAACACATTGCTCTAGCCATACAGCGTGGAAATGCTACGAGCTTGATGCTCGAGCACTACGAACACATTTGAACCGGGTTCGACTCGAGGCGGGTTCTTCGATTGAACATAATTACTTTTATTTTACCGTTTAATCATTATCAATTGTACTGTTTTGTGATTTTAAAATAAACACTTTTTTCAAGAACTTAAATTAAAACATCGATCTCATTTAAAAGAAAAACAAAAATAGTTTTTGAATTTTACTTTATATTCACAACATTATTTATGATTCGATAAGTCGATGGCAAAATCAATATAAATGTTTACATTTTTATGAAAAGACTTTGTATTCTCTGTGTCTGTGTTAGATTCCTGATAAAAAGTTTTACTTCCTCTATTTTAAACTAAACGAACTATGTAATCCTAAAACCATTGTCACAAAAACAAATTCTAATTTTCAAACGTAACCAAACAAAGTCCATCTAACTACATTTCACCGGCACAGCCAGTTAGCGATGATGACAGAAGCGGCCGCACGCGACGTTTTTCAACAATTACCACACATATGTAGATGGATATCTCGCTCGAATAATTTATCACTATTACAATACGACACTAATGTGCCACTAACGAGCGCTTTCATGTTTTCGTGTGTTAGTTTTTATTTGTGGCGACTGTACATTAGGTTGACATCTTTGTTGGTTAACATTTTCTTGTTATTTGATTATGTGCGGTCATTTATGTTTTGTTTGTTGCCTTTTGTGTAACTGTTTGATGGAAAAAATATATTTAGACTAATTTTTATTGAAGTCGTTCTTTATAGTCTAAATCTTAGTCATCATCATCATTAGCCTATTGTCTTCTGCTAAATATAGCTCTTTTTAAGGCTATGGCTCAAAACTATCTTTAAACTTTTTCATCCAGTCGAGAGCTCATCTCAATTAGATTCGACATAATTTATAACGTGTCTGTGAACTATAAAAAGCTGCGTGGTCCAGTTGAGAGTAACCTTGCCTGCCGTGCCGAGGCGATGGTTCGATCCCCGTCCAGACCGACTCGTACCAATGAGTTTTTCGGAATTTATGTACGATTTGTAACACCACTAGCTTTTCGGTGAAGGAAAACATCATGAGGAAACCTGCATGCTTCAATTTCGAGGCATGTATTGTACCCACTGTCCATTAAAAGTGGCGTCGGGCTCACTTAACGTCACACTGGACAGAGATTCGGTACTAATATCTCTGACTACCCCCTCGGGGAATATAGTCGTGAGCACATGCTTTGCATGCTATGCTAGTTTATGACTAAAATTTTTGTGATCTAAAATCACTGTCTATCTATTTAATAATCGTCTTTTTTTTAGTTTGTATGTTAATAAAATTGTGATAACTGTAAATGGTCGTGATTATAATCATTGTCTATAGGTCCAGCCAACTATGAAAATAACTAAAATACCCAAGGAATATCAAGATAGAAAATATATTTAGTATAGAAATAAAAAAAAAACACTGCCCAGTAAATGAAACATGGAATTTCATTAAAAATAATATCTAGGTACACTTAAAATAATATTCACTACGAAAACATTTACGAAACATGTCAACCTGCCACGGCTGTCGGGATGGATAAATTTTAAGCTCACGTGGCCACGGCTGTCAACACCGAAATGACACGAGACAATTGTCACGATGACACCCCGTTGCTAAGATACAGGGTTGTCAACAAAGTGAAATGGAATTAAATAAACGTCCCATTTTTGGAGGGATGATTTAAATTGGACTAGAAAAAAAGCAGAAAGATAGATTTTTGTTTCCAAAGCATTGGAAGCTCTGAAAAACCTATATTATAATTATATTGTTTCTTGCATTATTTATATGAATTTAATGGAATAATTACCTACATTAAAAATATAGTTTTGGACCATGTACCTATAAACTGTTCGTCAAAAATGTAAAAAAAAAAATTAACTTTACAAAAGTTTCCAACACTTATTGCCACTTGATACGAATGTCCTTCCAGAAACTTAAATAAATGTGAGTCAACTAAGATTTTTAAAAAGAAAACTGGTAGTTGTAGCAATGTTTTTGACCACCCTGAAAAGGATTACAAGCGTGAATTTATGATTGATAATTTTTATGTGGAATTATCGAACATACAATTTTAATGTGGAATCTAGTCGTGAGCTATAGGCATAGACGAATTTTATAATTTTTTAATTTCGGCCCTAAAATAATATGTAATGGACCTTCGCTTCCGTAAACCAAAATCTCTCAAACGTTTGTTTTAATTACACCAAGTCTATTACATTACACAAACACTGTCCAAAACTCAAACACGTTAATTTAAACACATTATATTAAATTGCCAAAGTTCACGATGTGGTCCTAACAAGTGAAATTTCTGAAACAAAATTATTAGCTTTTGTTGTAAAGTAAAACCGATCATAAATTACGATTCCGTTATCCAATCCCTCCGAACTTAAACACAAATTTAAGTACGTAATTTAATAAAATAACTCGATGGGAAGCTAAAGGGCAAGTTTGGGTCAAATCGAATTTTTATAGGGGTTTTTGATGAATGATTTTTGGTTATTAGTTCAACATAGGCGTAGCGGAAAATCGAAAACGGCTGCTCTCTCTTGTTCTTGTTTTAAGGAAGCGAAAAATTGCTAATGATCTTAATGAAAGACCAACACCGTAATATTAACTAAAGTGTCTTACTAAAAACATATCCTTATCCCCATAGACACAATAGCCAATATCCCTAACTCACATAGAATTCAATGACTCAGAAAAAATAGGTCTGGCATCTAGACGCGTAGACGTAAACAAAAGGTACTATGTCTTGCCTATCTTGTCCCAAACAATAAGTTTTTACCACTGAGCATTGAAGGGAAAAACTCCTTTGCACTAGAATAGCGGGTCAATATTTCACGCGATGAATTCGAATATGTGTACTAGACTTATGTGATATAATATCGTTATCTAGCGATCATAGTATATCGTGAAAATACTCATACTTGTAAATTTAATAACCTAGCCCACCGTCGTTTTTTTTGGATGAATACTTACCTATGCGAACTACATACTATAAGGTTTTTGCCATAAATTTAGTCGCGTGGCTATAAGGCTCACGGGTAGATGGTTAAGTGGCTACGTGGCTCTAGAATTTTGTGGCTGTTTCAGGTGTGTGTTTTTGTGCAAAAACTAACCTCGGATCGCCAAATACTTATTAACGTACGATGTCAAGCACTTTTGCTATAGATATTGGCAAAATCATCAAAACGAATCCGGAGCCACATTTAAAAAATTTGAATAGAATGGAAAGAAGAACATTTAGAGTTGTGTCAAATTTTTTAAATGCAACGCAACGGTTCAACTAACAATGCAATGAGTCAGTCAATCAATAGGTAACAGTCGAAATACCGTTCTTTTTTGGAAATAAGTAGATGTATTTTTGGAGATTATATATGAGTAGTATATAATTTCCAAAAATAAGTCTTCTTATTTGTTAAATAGTAGTATGTAGTATTATGAAGGTATTTTGATATTGAAGGTATATGAAGGTATTTGATAGGCGATTGATTCGCTGCTGTTGGTAATAATATCTATGGTTTTATTCTTAAAAAAATGAAAGTCTATTTAGCTCGTATGATTATTTGCTTGCTCTGTGATTTTCACGTAACCCAAGCAACTACGGTACGCCCTAAAATTTATCACACGTTGAAATAAACCATCGTGGTGTATTGGCATTCCTCCGTGTGTATAGGTAGTGATAGACGCTGATAGCGCCATCTATCGAGTCAAAGTTAATGTCAAAGACCTTTGTTAACCCTTCTCTGATCGATTGACAGTTGGGTCTGAGTTAGATTGTTGTTTAAAATTTTCCTTTTTTTCGAAGGTTTTCTTAGGATACTGTAGGCGTCTGATAATCGGCAAGGTCATAGGGGGATCTAGATGTGTTAACTCCATTGTGCTAACAATGGGTGGTGATAATGATATATTTGGAAATAGATACTTTCACATTGGAGCCTACTTCGATATTACGAAAAAAACTGTTCTTTTTCATACAAAACCGCAGTACCACTCAAATGTATGGGACCGCTGACAACATTCTTTTTCGCGATTTTGAAGTTGGCTCCATAGTGAAAGTTGCTCAGTTTGATGATCTGAAGCACCCCCTTAAGTATTACTAGGATGCTTTGTTACACCCTCTGTATATATGACAATTATTTATTTTAGTTGACTTTATTAACAATTTTTAGTTGTAAATTTAATTTTGGTACATTTAATTAAAATCGACTCACAACAACAAATGTTCTAGTACTTAAGTCTGCTAATATAAATAGTTGTCATACATATTAGATATTTTTCTGCGTGTATGTTAAAATGACACAATAAATCAATTATACTTTTTGCCATTCTTATTTACTGACACTATTTTTATTTTGAGGTAGATGCTTAGTTAAAACCACCTTAGTTAAACCTCTTATTGATACGTGATATAGGTTGTACACACGATAACATGATAAGCTCAATAGATAGTAGATAACATGTCCTATCGAATTGTGCTTACCCATCTGGAATACAAAATAAAACCATTCCGGAATAGGTACAACAAATTGCACAATATTGTGTATATTAAAACAACTTTGTCCAAACTACATCAAAACTTATAACATCAATTATTTTTTCCATCAACAAAACCATATACCATTAACGGCATGGAATACACAATCCATCACTGTTATCCCCATCCCATCACTTTTTCCATTATCAGTCACCGAATTGTTACCTAACCCTAAACTTTCATATAAAAAAAATGAAGTTCACCCCTAACTGAGTCGGGTAATGGTCCATACTAAGAATATTCTTTTACAAGTTTCTCCGGGCTAACTGGTTGGGTCATGATAAAACTTTTTATGTTGTGCTTATGTGAGACCCTACGGTTTTGGCAACCATAACGGGTTATGTGGTATCCTGTATAGGCTATAAGGAACGAGAGGGTTAAATCGTTTGGGAGCTAAATCATGTGTTGGGTTGAATTGTCATTTTTTTGGTGGAGTGGCGTAGTGTGTATGACCCGATTCTTATAACCTTAGCGACGCATTTGTGATTTCTGAGTATATTTTAATAAACCCTTACAAAGTTGTCCGACCAACGCTGGTGATCTAGGTCCTTACAGTTACACAAACAAAGTACTATCAGAAATATGGCCAAGGGAGGGCCTTGGCCACGATTCTGATACTAGTTTGGTCCACTGAACGTCTTCCTTAATCCGTCATTAGTATTTTTGGTATCGTGTTGGTGGTTTGGTTGAACTAGATAGTATCACTTCGTTTCTTCGTTTCCTTCAAATTCTCATAATAATTTTACGGTTATCTATCGTGAATTTGCTTTCAAATAAAAACCATGAAAAATAGTAGATTGAGTGGATTAATCAGAACGGTTGTCAGGTTGAATACACACGCTTGAAGCAAAAGATATCATTATCATCAGCGCAATATACGTCCCAATGCAGGGCACAGGCCTACCCTCAAGAAGGTAGGATGGGCATCAGTCCACTACGTGTGCACGGATTGGTGAACTACGCATACGCATCACAATTCAAAAGGAGAAAGAAGAAAAGGTAAAATACCTTTCTTCCAACTTTCGCAGATTACAACTAATTGACTTTTTTGTTCTATTTTTACTTTAAACGTATTAGGTCAAGAGGAAGGAGGAAGACCCAGACAGAGTTATCTAGCCCAAGTGAAGGAAAAGGTTGATGTCGAGTCGTATCAAGAACTCAAGACACCAGCGGAAAAGAGACAGGATTGGCGAATACTCTACCGACAAGAGCGTAGCTCATAAATAAGGTGATGATGATAATGACGTATTAGGTAGTAAGATTTTTTTTGGTGATTTCTAAAATTGTGTCCGAAATAGCAGGCACTTCTACCACTCTTCTTTGCGACGGACTCACTAACTGTCACACTGGACAAAGGTTCTAGTGTGCAATGTGGATATTCAGAATATGACATATTGTGAAGATCCCTGGCTACTCACTCTGTGAGCATTATGTTATGCTATATTAGCAAAAATCACAGTTTTTCATAATTTTCTTTCACCACCTTTTTCACAGAAAAGTACATTTAACACCAAAACAAAATATGTAAATGATTCAAAACAATAAAAATTAGAGAACAAACTTCCTAACGGGCAACTCGTAAGAAAAATATGGAAGATTTATTATTCCTCAACTTCGAGTGCTTTCTGCATCACATTTTCGTAAAGAAAGATTGTTTTCTTATTTGAAAAAAAGGGAATGAACAAACAAAAATAATAATTTTGTTCCGAGTGAAAATGATTTAATGATTTTTTATTCGTTTTGTCCAAACACTTTTGAGTTTGAAGAATCTAATGAATAGGGTCACAACCTTGGTAGAACAACGTAACAAAGTGCATTACGTGGTAAAACTGTCCTTTTCTACGGACTCTTCAGTACAGAATATTGATTATCTGTGCTATTATGACAATTAAATTGTTATATTTTAGACCTATTACATTTCGAGATTATGTAGGTACCCAGATAATATATTATTCGTTGAGTTGAGATAACAATTAAAAGTTTAAGTAAACTAAATTGAAATAGATAAACTAATTGAATATTTAATTATTTAAAACACCAATAGAACTCACTGTAAGTATACCGTACTACACTAAAATCAAATACATACATTAAAGAACTTGTACTTCAAGCACGAGTTTAAATGATTTATTATCATCACATAAATATTGTCAAAGCAATTGGCTCTTTCGATGAATATTAAGAGTTTCAATTTTGTAAAAATACCTAAGTATTTGGTATGTATGACGCTCCAGACTCGTGCTTGAACTACAGATCACACTTTTCTTTTCATAAAATTTGAAACTGAAACTAAAATAAATTGAGGATAAGAAATAAAATAAAAGAAAACAATAAGAAAATATTTATTTTGATACATATTTTACATTACTAGTCAAGACATTAAATTACTTATTCGAGACTAAATAACAAATTATTTTGGAGATATCACTTGATTATTAAAATATCAATAAATTTATTGTGTTGTTTATAACTGTTGCTTGATTACATATAAACATACACCATTTCTCACAAATAAACATTGATCATATGACAACTACTAATTGGCTACAAGTTCAAAATACTAAACTATCTTACTTTTTGATAACTTGGCTGGCAAACAAACTGATAAACCCATCGAATCTTAATCTGAAAGAAAAACAAACAAATAATAAAATAAAAAAATACGTGAACCAACCAAAAGACGTTACTTTTGAACATTTTCTTTATAATGCAAATGATGTTTACTTACAATAACAGGCGGCGGATAGTCAACTTTCGCTGAACGCAAAATATCTACAAGATGAACCATATGGACAGATAAAATAGTCCCAGTTTATGTGAAACTTTGTGAGGATGTATTGATGGGAGGGAGCGGACGGGTGCGCGGTCGCGTTGTTTGAACGTCACTTGATTCGCGGTGAAACACGTCTGGTCCGTGCGGAGGTTCAACGTCGACTGAACACGGCGCGAGAGGCATACGCACGCGGGGGCGGAGGTACGCACTCACGCAGGCTTGACAGCCAATCGCGTGCGTGCGCCGCGCGCACCCCCGCGCCGCCGTCCCCGCCCCGCATCCGCCCGTCACCTCACAATCGATGCCCTATATTGCATTAATTATTTAGGAAACACGCAATAAGATAACGCGAGGTGGCAGATAAGGGATCTTCCACGTAAGTTTAAATAAATCATCGTATCTCTGTCCAGTTTTGGTTAGGACTTCTTGCTTGGTGGTGTTTAGATGGCCTGGCTGCGTGTTGGGGTGGCTGATATCGTATTATTTACGTTGTCACGCTGCCGCTGCCGCGTGGCACCTTAGCTATTGTTTTTTTTTATTTATTTGAGTGGGTTATTTGTGTATTTTATGTTTGTTTTTGATACAGAAAAATTCTTATCTAGATACGCATTTAAGGATAGTGTATTGTTGATATATTTTCACCCTTAATTCACCTCTAAGTTTGAGTAGGTACAGGTTTTGTTTGCGTAGGAAGGAAGGACACAAACAAATGTATTTATTTTTTGGAAGCTTGTCAACTTGTCATTTAGTGATAATAATGTACGGAGCGTGGCGTTCTCTTCAATAACAATGAACATTTCGTAGCGAACTTTGAATCTGATACTAAGAAACGGATAAAATATCTACTGGAATTAATTCGCATTAAAGAACATCGGTAAAGCTGCAATACGTTTGTCTTGTGTCCATATCTGTAGTACCACAGTATAAGTACCTGATAGCACCGTATGATTTTACTACATGCAGAACGCTACTACGCCTAATAGTGGGGCCAAAATCATTTGAGAAATTAATGTCCCCGGTGTGAGATAAAATATAATGGACGGTATTTTCAAGGATAGTATATTATTTAGGAAGGAAGGAAGTAGGTGAGGAGGCAACAACATTTTTTTACATGAATTTATATGGGATTTCAAACGGTCAACATAATACAAATATAAATGAATAATATAACACACAGTTTAATAAATGTATTACAAACTTATTTTAAGATCACATATCTACTATAAGAACAATTATGTCGAACTAATGAAAAATAATCAAACAATGTATTTTGGATTTAGAAACCCAAAGTATGATAATGATGACTTTCTTTAAAAATATTTCACTTCTAGGAAAAATAAATGTATTAAGTGCCTAATGGTCATAGTAAATTTCTTGCTGTCACTTGTTGTCTTGTTGACGTAGTAAAAGCTAGCAAGAGATTTAATGTAGGATTTACTTTAATTAACGTACGTGTAACTGGAAGTAAAGAAAGATAACAATTATTTAATTGTCTTTAAGGCACTTTTTAGATTGTCTGCAAAAGACATACAGGTAATCTATGCTAATAATAATGATTGACAATAAATAAAACATATTCTAATTCTAAACAGTAAATATTTCATACAGAATTATTTTCCCATACATCACTGAGATTCGGTTCTTGGTAATGTCACATTGAGATTCAAGCAAGACGTTTGACCGCTCTCACCTGTGACCACCTGTCCGAGACATGAATTACAATAAGGATGCACTTCGGCTACAATGCTATGAGATTATTGTTATATTAAGCCTTACGTGCCTGGAAATAGTAATGGTATTTTTATCTTGGTCGGTGATGAAACGTGAGACACGGAGAGAGTATAAATTTACGTCGTCGTTTCGATCTTTTGGGAGCTTTTTTTTGGTGAATTTGATGACGTTATAACTTTAGGTTAAGTATAATAATTGTATGTTGGTGCAAATATAACGCAAGAATGATACAGTAGCTGTTGAAACTAAATAGAAATTACAGGACTGGACCGTATTATATTGTTTAATATAGATATTTATTTAAGGCGACAAGGAAAGAAATACAAGCTTCAGCAATCACTTAGATGCTTGACTTCTAATTAATTTTACTCTAATAGTTTAAAACTCATATACCTACATTAAGTGTACGAAGGTGTAAACTTACATACGTTCCATACTTTATGGGGTGCATCAGACCATCGAACTGAACAACTTTTACGGTCGGAACCAACATTCAAATCATGAAAAAAAATCTGCTGTTTCATACATATCGGTGGAGTAGCTATTGATATTTTCGAAGGAAGAGCAATTTTTTTTCGCGGTTTCGATACTGGCTCCATAGTGAAAGTTGTTCAGTTTGATGGTCTGAAGCACCCTGTTCGGTATGAACCGCATTTAATTTTACATTCTGTATACTAATACCAATAATTACTAACAAAATTTTAAGGGTGTATTCAGAAAATTAAACTAAGCAATGTTTCCCAAGGAACATGGGTCAAAAAACCAGAATTTTTTGTGGAGCTCCCATACAAAAATGCGGATCAGCCGATCGATTTTCTACGGAATAATACACCCTAAAAATGTAGTTAGTAATTAAAAACTAATGGTATATACATGCATGCATATGCTCACGACTATATTCCCCGAGGGGGTAGTCAGAGATATTCTGAAACCTCAGAATATCCACGCTTCACCAGAAGTACCGAAACTCTGTCCAGTGTGACGGGGAGTGAGCCCTTCGCCACATAATGGACAGTGGTAATGGAATGGTATATAATTAAACATAAAAGCAGAACATTGATTCAAGGAGCTCAGGTGTATTTAATTTGTATTGTCCGTACTTTAAATATCTTTTTAACATCAATCAACAAAGCTTTAAGTTATGAAAGTCAACATTAACAAAAACCGATTTTGCCTATCGCACGGCCTTAGAGGTCTTTGTCCAGTACGTCTGACCTTACCATGTAGAGGTCGATTATATTGCGTTAACTGAAAAATGAGATTCCTTGAGTTTCTTCAGAAACTTGTAAAGGATTTTGAGAATACATGGAATGGAATTTAGAGGCACGTTATCGCACAATGTAATTAAATTGTCTAAACTAAAGAAAGACATTTCAAAATGTGGTGAAAATTTAGTGAGATAGATTTAGTAATTCAATGTTTTCTTCAAAAATTCAGAAAAAAATTGAGTATAATTGATTTGAATTGAATTTAGTGAGCCTCGTCCTTTTATCGTTATTTGTCTTAATATTACGACAAAAGGTCGAGGTTCAGCTTGTGAATCTGTATTAAATGTTTCTTTCTGTGGGTGTCGTAAAAGGCGACTAAGGGAAAAGGTTTTCACTTATGCAGTGTTTTTGTGAGTGAACGGCTAGCTACCTTTCACTACTTGACCTGTAATTCCATATTAAAACTGTACGTTTTAAAAGATGGTTTGTAGTTGTAGCAAGGTTTCTGACCACCCCACAAGGGATTATGGTCGTGAGTTTACGTACGTGTGCATCTTTTTATCGTGTGGGCAAGCTTTGGTGTCAGAGTTTATTCAGACCGCCTTACGGCCTCTGACGTGGTTTTTATGTAACGACTACTACCACAAGAGATAGTGCCGGGACCAACGGTTTAACGTGATATCCGAAGCACGGAATCATTTTTCTTTTCTGACAATCAGGTGATTCGGCCTGCAATGTCCTAACCAACTGGGGAAAAACGCACTAAGTGACATATCCCTAGGTGTCCCCCGTGTGAATCGAACCCACGACCTCCGTGTCAAGAACCCAATGCTCTTAACCATTAGACCACGGAGGCAGTACGTATGCATGAAAAATCTATTCTTAATATCTATTTAAAAGCAAAATGCTTCAAAAAGATAAACTGAAGCACTGTGTGTATAGTTTAGGGTCGATCTAGATTGAATTGCTACGGTTTGCTCTCGATAGTTTTTTTTATTTTTTGTGTACCCTTTCGCCAAGGGTTCTTAGTTTGCTGATTGATGAAAATTGAGAGGATCTTTTATAAAAAAGCTAGTATATTTCTACAAGCACATACCCTAACCTACACTTAAACTAAAACCAAATGCGAGTTGGATTCATATTCCTGGGTTATGTCGTTACTTTTTTAATAAATACGTAATTATATAACGACACTTTTTAGTGAAAGAAAACGTGAGGAACGTGCAAGCTGCAATTTTGGCGTGTATTGTATCAACTATCCATTAAAAATATCGATAGGTTCACTAACTGCTACTGGATGGAGTTTGTGAAAGTGAAAAGTGGACATTTTAATATCATTTATTTAGAATGTTTCTGACTTCCTCCTCACCGATTATAGTCGTGAGCTAAGCTTGGGAAACGCGAATGAGCAGTTTATTCATTTTATGTATATCTTTAACTCTTAGAGAGCCTTTGACTAAATACACAACAAAATGGCAACCAGCAGTGCAGTTTCAATTGCGCAGCTTCAATTGCGCAGCATTTTAATCTTTATCTACATTGTTATAATACACGTTTGTATCGTTTGAGGGGCTCAAAAAAATAGTGCAACTTCGGCGCGCGTCCACTATCGTTTAATCGTTGTCACTCTGAGCTGTCTAGCTACCAATCGACTGTTAAAATGCCGGTCGCTACCGGATGCTACCGATCGCTGCCTACCACTACTAGCCGTTGCCGGCCGCTGCCATGTTGGTGTGAATTGAGCCTTAAACTTTTGTAAAACTGAACACTAATTCTAAGTTGACACAGGTACCTAATTGTAGTAATGTAGTTTTAGATACAGTTCAAACGAATAATTCTGTTCCAAGTCATAACATAAAATTAACTATCCAAGTACATGTAAAATAAAATATATGTCCTTTCTTTACGACGCAGAAGGTAAATGAAATTGAAAAAACCTTTTAGCAACATAGGTCTCTCTTTATGCAGCCTATAAAATTCTAACTATTGGACGTAGACGTCACTCTGAATAATAGGGCTTGAGAATTGTGTATCCTATTACAATACGAGCAGAATTCAAATCTCTTTCTTCAAAATAAAACATTTCATCTTATTTAATGTTATTGTTTTATTTAGAACTTATTACAATTTATAAAGTAGAACGAAATAAAAGTTATGCAGATGTGCATGGAAGTGTCGGTAGAGGGTGTCCAGGATCATCATCATAATCTTAGCGGATAGAAATCCACTGCTGGACGTAGCGTAGGCCTCCCCTAAACTTAGGTCAACACTATTATCATATCGGCGGATAGAGGTCCACTGCTGGACCCAGTCTTCTCCCAAGGATCGCCACAACGACCTTTCCTGCGCTGCCCTGACCCAACAGGTTCCGCCGCCTTCACCAGGTCGTCGGTCCACCTTGTGGGGTCTACAGAAACTGTGCTTTCCGGTACGCGGTCCCCACTCGAGAACATTGGCTTCATCGGCCAATAAGGTGAGAGAACTATGTAAAATCTTAGCAAATGGTACGCCCTGGAGGGCGATCGCGCTAATTTAAAACATCAAAGTTCAATCCTAATCCAATTTCAGTTCTAATCACATTGCAATCTAAATACTATTCAACTGTGCTGAATTCTGCATTGCGCTAAATTCTAAGTGACTGACAGCTTCTAACGTCTGACTGACCGATCTGTCAAAACGGCTATAACGGCTGTCAAATGAATAGCGCAATACCGAATGGTTCGCACGCGGTCCAATCATGGTTCAGTTGATATTTATTTAGCAAGATTGCTTTCCTGGTCTCTACCTTCCCCGATTTAACTAGCTCGAATGATCTCCTGGACTCTACCTTCCCCACAGGACAAGACTCGTGACGTTAAAATAAGTTAGATGTTATTAGCACGAATCTTAAACGTAATTGAGCGATCAAACGTCATAGTTATTTCAACTTATTAGCCTTGCCAATAAAACTCATTTCCCCAAGTGCGTAACAGTAATTCCTACATATACTCGTAAGTATATACAGGACCGTAAAAAGAAACAGTCAACTGAACATCTCTCATATACATAACGACACCAAATAAATTTAGTTAAGAGAACAGAATAGCTCATATTATCATCTCATAATCCTCATCACGCATTGAGATTTACCCGCCGAGATATGGAAGAAAATGCTCGCAATTTTTCCTTGATTGCGCCATGCTATTGTAGGTTATATGTATAAAGATATATGACAACTTGTTGAATGTTTCCAATCAAAACAATGTAGGCTGTGGCTTTACGGACTCTGAAATGAAAGATACTTGAGTTTTATTGATGTGATGTGGTGTATATTATTATGTAGTTTTATATTATTTGGAAACTATAACATACACAGGGTACTTCTTATTATGCTGATACTTTTTTTAAGTGGATGACTAGACCGTTAAATTGATCAATTTCCTCTATTGCACCAACATCGAAATCGCGAAAAAAACAGCTGTTCCATACAAAGCTGCAAACCTGAGGGACAGCTAAACCCGTATGGGAGAGCGGGATCTTTTTTCGCGATTTCGATGTAATACAAAAAGTTGTTCAGTTTGACGGTCTGATCATCGCCTTAAAAAAGTGTCAGCATATAAAGAGATACCCTACATATTTATATGTAGTTTTATATTGTTTGGAAACTAAAACTGTCTATATGAGTGAAAAGAGACGGATCTGGAAAATATATAATGATGTATAGGGGTGTTGATAGTGAATAGCTACAACTGAATCTATTCTATTTGCAGTTGTAGCGAAGTTCTTGGTCACCTCTAAAGGGAAAACGTTCGTAAGTAAATATACGTGTTTGTACCTACATAAATATTGACTGAAAATGCTACATAATTCAGTCAACAATTATTATAATGTAGATGAGAATGAACATAGATTCATCGTTATTTCCAGTCTAAAATTATATGAAGTTATTGAATTGTTTGTTCTAAATAAATTAATGATTCTATCGTACTTACTTCTTTCATAATTGCTCTACATCTGTATCGGTTTTTGAGATTATACGTAGTTTTGGTCAGGCACGTCGTGAAACATTTATAATATCGTCAGCCTATACCTTTGACTATTTATATGTGGAATGGTTACGCGTTAATTCTACTAACAAAAATTTCTGCCATTTTTTGCGGGGGGCGAGGTAACATGAAATCCGCAACTTTGGATTCTACTCCCCCATAAGTTTAGATTCTAATTTTGAATGTTAAAAATCATGAAAGTAGTCTCGTGTGAACCCCAAACGTTCTAAGTTCGAAGTTATTATTTCGCAATAATAGGCTGTCTCGTTTAGTGATAAGGTGTAAAATTGAATGTAAATGCACAAGATCAATTGTGCTTATAACGTGGCAGAGGGGAAATGCTACCGCAAGGCTAGTCCTTATAATAATTAGGCCTATACACGTCCAACTGCAGGGCACAAGCCTACTTTCAAAGCCCAATCTTCAAAATGTACGCATACGATTTTTAACAAATCAACAGGTACCATCGTGACTTTTAAAGAACAAGTGAATACAATACACGCCTCGAAATGGAAGCATGTTTTACCTACTGTGAAATTGTCTATCATAGCGTATCCTCAAAGGCATCACCCCTTACCTGGTGGCAGTTATTCCCTTTCCCAATCGAGGAGTACCATACCGCACTCCTCCACAAGCATAGCACAGCATATGCACACGACTGTATTCCCCAAGGGGGTAGTCAGAGACATTCGGAATCCTCAGAACATCCGCGTTTTACTAATAGTACCGAAACTCTATCCAGTGTGACGGGGAGTGAGCCCGTTGCCAGTTATAATGGACAGTGCAAGTACAATACATGCCTAGAAATTGAAGCATGCAGGTTTCCTCACGATGTTTTCCTTCACCTAAAAGCCAGTGGTGTTACAAATCGTATATTAATTCCGAAAAACTCATTGGTACGAGTCGGCCTAGATGGGGATCGAACCAACGCCTCCTGCACGACAGGCAAGGATACTCGCCACTGGACCACCACAGCCATCCTCCTCTTCCCTCCTCCACAATCTTATTGCAATATGAATTACCAACAACATTTTTCAACATTATCTCATGAAAGATCCGACGAATGCGTATTGGGTTTCTCTGAATTGCGATCGGATCGTAATCGTATCGCGTACGCAAAATAAATCAGAGTTTGGCAAATGGCGACACGGAGGCAAATCTCGGAGTCAGTCTTGATAAAGGTTGTTAGGGTTATGAGGATTCGGATTTGGATACGGATTTTGTCGGATATGAAAAAAAAAATTATTTGCTACATGCATATAACTAAGACTTACATAATAAGGTAAAAACAAAATAAAATATGCATAATTTATGTGTATTGATTGGGCTTAACAGTATAAGTTTAACCATGGTCCCCACTTTAGGCTAGCCCGAAACTTATCATATCAGGTACCATGTCGTCTGATATCTGTTCAGTCATCTCAACTTATCATTATAAGCCGCGTTAATAAATATCCTACCTATAGTAGGATCGCTATCATAGGTACCTATCGTGCCAAAGAAAAATTATTGTTCGCGAATAATTAATGACAGAATCTTTAATTTGCTCAATTCTTTTATAAGTTACTCAGAAAAAAACGAGGCATTGATTAATAAATTGCATCGGATACTAAATAAAAACCAAAACGTTATATTGATTACGAGTTGTTACGGATAGTATTATTCGGATATCTATAGTTTCGGTTACGGATATGAGACTACATAACATCTCTAGTCCTGACACATATTTTATTCATGCCGCGATCAAATGAAAAGGAAATGTGATCGAGTTTCAAAATCTAGAGTTGTACTTAATTGAAAGGCATTGAATTATTTATAATGTCCTCGTAATTAGAATAGCTGGCTGGTTATGAAACGTCATTTTGGTTGAATAAAGGAGGAGTCGGATATGCTACGATCTGGCTTTGAAATGGCTAGCCCGATAGCTTAGTCTGTAGTGAACCTGCCTGCCAAGGGTCGCGTTTGCATGATAATATGAATATTTGCACCCGAGCCATGGATGTTTTTGTCTATAAAGGGTCCTCCTTAATAAGCTATCACTTTTTAAGGGGATGATAAGACCGTCAAACTGAAAAATTTTCTCTATGGCACCAACATCGAAATCGCGAAAAAAAATCTGTTCCTTACAAAACTGCAAACCTACTCGAGCCAAATGTATGGGACAGCTGTTTTTTTTAAGCGTGTTGTTCTCAGAAGGCTTGCCTTTAATCTTTGAAACAAAAATAAACTTGACACCCCATTGTTCAGACTCAGTAGGGTCAATACATCATTCATGAGCATACAATAAAATTCCAGATGATATATTAAATTTATCTGAGAGAGAGTTTAAATTACATACTAAGAAATCTTTATCGAACATAATCCGTTTCCAGTTTGACATAATTGATGTTGGTTCCTTCTTAATATGCGGACACTTTTTAAGGGGATGATCAGACCATCAAACTGCACAACTTTCTCTATTTGACTAAATTCGAAATCGTAAAAAAAAATTTGCTGTTCCATACATTTTGCTCTAGCATGTATGCAGTTTTGTACGACACAACTATGTTTTTTTTTATTTCGATGTTGGTACCATAGGGAAAGTTGTTCAGTTTGACGGTCTGATCGTCCCCTCAAAAAATTCTCAGCATATTAAGAAGGACCCTGTATAGAAAAACCTATGACTTTTGAGATTGTGACGTTAAAAAAGAAGTACATTGTCTCCTAATTCGAATAAATATACTTTGAGTTTTTGACTCTTTTGATTTAAAGATCTCACCTGAAATAACGTGTTAAGTGGTCGTAGCCTCTCGCTTACAAAAACACTGCATTAGAACCTCTAGCGGGAAGGTATTGGGTACTACATAAAAACATCAAAACAAAACACCCAACACTACTATCATAAAAAACAAAGAAGCATAAATACGTAGAGCATCTCAGTTATTGATAGCATATTATATGTTTATAAATTTTAATAAAGCTCCGAGGCCCGGACCATAAAAAGGTAGGAAGAAGCAAAAAATGATACACATTACTCACAGACATGGAGGAAAGAACGTAAGGAATCTTAGGACTAAGCATTAAACATGCGTAAAGATGCCGTTTAAGAATGGACGCATATCTATCCGCGGCGAAGGAGCCGAAGGAGGCGAACGGAACGAATTTACTTTTAATTCTTCTGACTATTCGTCCGATTCGCCTAATTTTAGACCGCGTAACATCACATTTAAACCGGGCCTCGTTAGAACAAATGTAGGAAGTTTCGCGCCCCTTCACAGAATGCAAAAAACTATATAACACATACGGCAATAATCTCAAGCTTGACATATTTAATGATATGGCATCATCATGGAAGCGTAAGATGCTGCAACCAGGGTCATCACCAAACAGTGTACCAATTATTTAGTTCTTACTTAAAATTTTTGTTCACCTTGTTTTAATCTTCTTTTGATTGGAAATGTTCTTCTAGAATGTTTCTACCTAAATTAGTAAACATGTTTTGATACTGACAACATTGTCAATATGAGTGCTGTCGCATGCCTGTTAATAGTACATAAGTTAGCATATTGTCCTCTTCATTTATTTATATACTGTTTTACTTGTGTATCGTTGGCATGTCTAATAAATAAAAAATAAAATTCGCCGCGAAATTCTAAAATTCGATTTTTTCGCCTCCTTCGGCTTTTTCTCCGCGGATAAATATGTGTCCACCTTAATAAGGTATCTAATATAATTTTGTTTAAAAGGATATTTTTGGGATGAAAAATATATAACTTACAGGGGTACCTGTCAGCCAAATTTCGTTGAAATGGTTTTGGTTTATGTGTATCATACTTGCGTTTTAAAAAAAATATCTACATCTAACCCAAAAATATTATCGCGTGGCGGAATATTTCATATTGTTTTTACGTAGTTTCACTTTTAACCTATATTACCTATATATTAGTATGTTTTTTTTTCTTTGGCTTGACTTGACACCGACTCCAATAAAATAAATTAATGTTCTTATAGATGCGAACGTAAAAGTCTTCAGCCGCAATGTTACTGTCAACTTTTTAGTTTTGAAGTCGGTTAAATTTTTTTGATTTATAAAAAACATCTTAATGACCATTTCATCTTTAAATAACCAACAAAAACGTACGTGGTTTTGCTGTCATGTTTTTACTGTATTTGATGTGAATAAAGTATATTTCGTTACCTTAATAATTCAATAGTCATTTAAAAGTAAAGCGCTGCCTCCTACAAGCGTACCTTACAGTCCCAAGCCCACGGCAGAGCTTTAATACAGAACTGGCTCTCCTTTTAATATTGGTACAAGAAAAAGGACGTATTTCAGGGTCCGCTCTAATTTAACGGGGTCACCGGCCCTCCCTGGTTTTACAATTTGATTGACCTCAAAGGCTGCCGCACTTTGCTCGCTGCACGTTGTAGGGGGATGGATTTTAGTGTGACGCGTTTTTAATGTTATAAAATGAACGAAATTGAATATGACAGCGCAGATGAAAGGGAGCCTTCCTCATAATCGTGAGGTCGTGAGTTCTATACCGTTTTATAAAAGGTGTTACAAAAGTAAAAATAAACATTTAAAACTTTTAAGGGGGTTGTTTAGACCATCAAACTGAACAACTTTCACTATAGGACCAACATCGAAATCGCGAAATAACAAATTAGCTGGCTCGAGTAGATTTGTAGTTTAGTATGGGACATCAGATTTTTTTCCGTGATTTTGTGTTTGGTCACATAGTGAAAGTTGTTCAGTTTGATGGTCTAAACCACCCCCTTAAATGTTTATTTATATTTTTGTAACACATTGTATAGTGAGTGAGAGGAGTATTTCCATATGCTTCGTGGTGAATGTTTTGGAAAACATTGTGAGTCCTACTAGACTAAAATCCCACATCAAGTTTTCTACACCCACATGTTTAGGCAATGATACATTTACTAGTGGAAATGTCGTACTTTAAGGATCAATGTAACCCAACCTAACCCAATTTTATAGGACTCTTTAGCTTTGATATTCCCACGGGAATATGTATCATTGGCTAAACAAAAGGTGTCGACAATTTGTGGAATCCTGTAGTATAGTCATGCTTCGAATTCGACGCGTTTTTTATGACCACGGTCCATTAAGGGAATATAATTCGGAGCGCGCTCCATATAAACGTAGTCTGGTGATATTTACAATACTAACCAATTAAAGTCAATAAAATCTAGAAACTAATCTCTTCGTTTGAATGAAGGCAGATTTTCGTTACAATGTATAGTTTTAAAGTTGACTAAAACTGTATATTTTAACGAAAATCTGAGTTTATAAAAACAGAGATTAGTTTCTAGATTTTTACAGAAAAATTTAATTGGTTAGTATTGAAAATATCACCAGACTTCGTTTGTATGCAGCGCGTATTTACGTATTCGGAATAAACTTCTCTTAAAAAGCACAGCAAGCTTATTCAAGAAAACACAGAACAGAAGAACTATGGAGCAAAGGATACAACTTATATAATAATAAAATTATCTAAAAAAAAATATAAAAAAAAACAATTGTCATTTCGTAATACAAAGTAATATGACTTGAATCTTTTGAATTAATTCAGCATAAGCGTATGCTTTCGACTATATTCCCCGAGGGGGAACTCAGAGATATTCTGATACCACAGAACATCCACGTTTCACTTGTAGTACCGAAACTCTGTCCAGTGTGACGGAGAGTGAGCCCGTCGCCACTTGTAATGGACAGTGAGTACGAAGCATGCAGGTAAAAATTAATTTACATACTATAAATCCAAATTGCGATAAAAAGACTTAAAGAATAAAATCCGACTGAATCAAATATTTTATTCTCAAGAAAGAGTCAAAGAAAAAGTATCTCTCACACTTTCGCTAATGCCCGCAGCGCAGCGAAGGTAAAGCCTAAAGGTAGAAGGAATATTTTTGGAGGGAAATGTTTTGATGACGTATTAAATTGGGGAATCAGGCCTCTTTCCTCGTTTGCACGACGCGCAGATTTTCTGCCTACGAACTGCCATCTGAGATAAGTGTCTGTTTACGTCTATACGTTTGAGTATCTTAGGGTTCTAATAGTGAAATGACAAAAGCCTTTTTTACCCGACTGCCCCAGAAGTTGTTTGGAGGGGCCGTGTAGTTCCGGATTAAATTGGACCACTATATTTTTTCCCGTGGTTATCATAATAGTCGACGAATTTATAAGATTTCTTATGCAGTTTTTCTTTGAACGACTGTATTGACATTTATCATTCCAGACTGAACACTTCAATATATAGACTAAAAGTGAACATTGCTACAATGGCATGCTTTAAAAGATAGTTGATAGTTGTAGCAAAAACCAATGACCAACCTGACAGGGATTTTAGTAGTAAGTATGTACACGATTATTTTATTTTTATTTAAACACTTTATTGTACAAACGAAAATACAGATGAGTAGAGCATAGTAGACATAGTAGGGTGTGATTTTAGAACAAACTCTGCAGTATAACAACAATAATAAAAAGTCGGGCAAGTGTGAGTCGGTCTCGCGCTATAGGTCCCGGAGGAAACTAAGCTTTTTTGTAAGTTAATATGTTGTGTGGTATGGAACCCTTGGTGCGTGAGTAGCCCGACTCGCACTTGACCGTTTTAATTTAATATTATCTTCGGAACCTTCTATTATTTGTGAGAAGACCCGCGCATTAACAGGTTGCATAACTATGTATACCTACGAATACATTTGTTATGATGTTGAAATATAGGTTTTAGTTAATGAGCTGCATTATTTGTGGATAATTAATAATCATATAGATAGAAATGATTAATTAGTGGGTGAAAATTCACAATTGAAGCTGTTGAACGATCAACAAATATTAGAATAGTTACTGAATTTATAATATGTTTGTTTTTAGCACAATAATAATATCTAATATGATAAAATTTAGGCATAGTCTACATCAAACAGTCATATTTCAAAGCAAATAAATGATATTTCTATTTCTATCAGATCAGCCTCCCTAGACAAAGTGACATTCTATTGGCGCTAGTAGAAAATGACAGAATGTATGGATTTGACATTAGCGGTCGAAACGTTTTGACATTTGCTTTCGTCACCATACGTCAAATCCATACATTTTTATGTTTTCTAATGTCGTTAACGCTAATCGAAAGATACTTTGTTTATAGGATCAGCTCTGTGAGTTCGTTTATAAACAGTGTGCGCGCAAAACCGAAACATACTAACATGTCCATGACCTCCTGGTTCTGACGGAATGTAAAACCATTTTGGATTAGTAATTAATTCCTTTAGTGATATTGTTTGCCTCAAGGTTCTCCGCGAAATGGTTCTTCAATGTGTTTCTTTATGTGCTGCATTTTTTGCAAAATAAATTTCAAAAGAAGCACCCTACAGCATCCGAGGCAGGATTTTACACTTTGTATAAACAGAAGATAACACTTATACAAAACCTTTTTTTTAAAACCCCCACCTAAAAACTTTATCCCATGATTTTTTTCATCTGAAAAAATGTAAAAGAATAGGCCTTTAGGGAACAGTTCAATACAATGAAGCAGACGGATGGTCCTTTGAATTATAGTCCCCTCTTTAGATTTCAGGGTTACAAGAAAATTTCAGGCTTATCTGATTTATCCTGTAGCCATTTCTAATCTCGTCTTTTAATCTTTGTTATACTATTTTAACCCCCGACGCAAAAAGAGGGGTGTTATAAGTTTGACGCCTATATCGGTCTGTCTATCTGTCGTTCTGTCTGTCTGTGGCATTGTAGCTCCCAAACGAGTGGACCGATTTCGATATGGTCGTTTTAAATAGAAAGCTAATTTTTGCGAGAGTGTTCGTATCTTTGTTTCATGAAAATCGGTTCAGCAGTTTTCAAGTTGCATTAAAAATATATATTTGATGTAAACAAATGTTTGTTTTACTCTCTGTAAGGTATAATAATGTGTCGGGAACCGCAAGCGATTGTCCAATTAAAAAATCAATGGTCTTTTCATAGCAGTTCCCCACGCATTAATTTACCTTAAATATCTAAAAGAGAGTTAAAAAGAAAACAAACATTTGTTTACTTACATCAAAAATAATAGGTGATTGAATTATTTTTCACTTTTTAATCTCTGTTTTTATCGTTGGGGGTTTTATAAATTTGTAATTTTTGTAAAAGTCTATACAACTAAGGGATACAATTCCACATAGAAATGTCGTTTATTGTCAAAAAGACGATTTAAACAAAACTAACTTCAATACTATTTAATTATACTTGTCAACAAAAAGAATGTCAGGTTATTTATAAGACAACCAAATAATAACAATTATCGACAAGACTAAAAAATGTACCATTGAAAATTTTTAGGGTTCCGTAGTTATCAAGGAACTCTTATAGTTTCGCCATGTCCGCCCGTCTGTTCGCGGCTTAGCACAGAGACGATTAGTACTAGAAAGCTGTAATTTGACATGGCTCACGCCGACAAAGTAGTAGAATAAAATCTTGAAAAAATATTTTTTTAGGGTAATTTAAGGTAATTAAATACGAAAAGTGGGGATGTAATTTTTTTTTTCAGGTCTATCCCATGTCGTGGGATATCGTTTGGTAAGTCTTTTACAAATATTATGGGTATGGGAAAACTATTTTTCGATTTAGGGATCCGTTAGCGAAATATTAAGCTTTAAAGTGAGTGAAATATTATGTTTCGGTTGACATTTCTGAATTATGGTATTGGAGTGTAATATTAATATAGAATGACACTAAAATAAAACTTAAAGTACTTGGAAGTATGGCTACAATAAAGCAACAGCAAAAGAAAATAAAATTCAAAATAAAAGTTTTGCTGAATGGGGCGGGGCGATTTGTAAGAAAGGCTTTCTTTTTTTTTTAAAGTGGAAATATTCCTATAAAACCAAAATAAATATACATAACATGTTTCTTAGAAGCAATTAGCTATTAAACTTCACCACCCAACTAACTTTAGTAAACCTTAAACACCAATTACAAACGCAGACTTATCAGCGACTTAATTTGAAGTTAGTGTTACTTTTGACAAAGTTACATGGAATAACCATTTGAGTAAAAAAATGGATGTCCTTTGATCATGTTTATCTATCGAGGGAGGCCATTAAAACTTTTTTCTAGGCTTGCGTAAGTTTTAACAAGCTTCATGATCGTCAGGATTTTTTTTTTCGTTTAACGAGTCAGTGAGATCGTACCTGACAAGTTGGATGGTCTTCTAATTTGATTCGACTGATTTTGTGTCGTGTTAAAATATCATAGGATACTTTCTCGCATGACTTGAGTAACTTTTTCGCTGAAAGTAACAATTCTATCCAGAAAGAAAAGTTTCAAGATGTCAATATAGAATAGAATGGCGATCCGACTGCTAAACGGTGAAGGAAAACACCGTGAGGAAACCTGTATACGCTGAAGAAGAAACTCTGATATGTATGTGCAGACTACCAATCCGCATTGGGGACGCGTGGTGGGTAATAGCCCATACACCCTCCCTGAGGGTAGGCCTGTGCCCTGCAGTGGTAGGTACTTATATAGGCTGATGATAATGAGGGCAAAGTAATGGCAGGTAAGGTAAAGCCTTAAAAGAGCGAGCGGTGGCTGAGATTAGAAGAACTGAGTCATCCAGCACCTATGCTGACAACACCAATTGGAGCGTAGATCTGGATGAAATTGGCGCATATCCTGTAATAAGTAAATACGGACAGACAAGATGATGATAAAGTATTCTTCGGACTATTACGAAAAGACTAAAATTTTATCAAGGAATGAAAAATAGCAATAGGCTGAGGATTGAGTTTTGTGGCGCATCTTCGGAGAGACCTATTTTCAGCAGAGGTCTATGATACACTGATGATTATGATGATGTATTTCTTACACCAGATTTATTTCATTTGAAGATGAAGCCTATTATCTTAACCAGAACTAAAGCTATTCAAAGACAAATATAGACCAGTATATTAAACAGAGCTCTGCATTCTTTTGTGAAAAGTCAACACGTGTCCAAAAAGACACGGATGAAATTTCATAATGGAGGTTTAGTCCCGACATTGATGTATGGAAGTGAATCTTAGGTATGGCTGAAGACGCACGAAAGTAGGATTAATCCCGTAAAAATGCGCTCATAGAGAAGTATGTGTGACCTGTGATGGTCAAATTGAAAAATAGTTTAATTAGAGAAAGTTGTGGTCTGAAAGACGATATAATTAATATATAGAAAAACGTATGTACAGATGGTTTGGTCATATGGAAAGAATGGATGAGAGCAGGTTGACGAGTGCAATCTATAAGGCAAGCGTAAGTGGAAATGTTGGAAGGGACGTACATATACATACCAAATTGGCGAAGTGCTTAAAAAGGGCCAAGTCAGATCTACCCGAAACCGACGAGCATGCATGAACGGAGGAAGCTAGAGAGGTTTTTCAGGATCGTAGCAGGTGGCGTTCGATTGTTTCTACCTAGCCCAGTGGAAAACAGGCGTGAGAATATGTATGTATGTAGTAAAACCAAAAATATGAAAAAGAAAAGGAAAAGTTTTTTAAAAAGCGAAAGATTTAAAACCTAATTACCGGATCGCTTTCTGGTACAAAAAACTGTGTCAACAGTTGAACTAAGTAAATTGAAAGTTATCTTCCCTTTGTAATAAAATGAAGAATGGCAGAGTTTGCCAACCGGTCGCTAAATAAGCAGCCGACTTAATGAGATTGAATCCTTCATAATTTTATTCTGGTTTTTGCTTACCGTGCAGAGTGCTTCGCTGTGCCGTGGGATTGAATAAATCTCCTGTGACTTTTGATACCTCAGAGGCTTTTCTTTATGCTTTTTGGGCTTGATTTTAAGATGTGATCATTTAATCACACGAAGAAAATATTTGGTTTCATTGTTAACAAGGTTAGTGTTGTTTTAATTCAAGTGCAAATGTTGTTATGTTGTAGAGTTTCTGGCCGCATTTTCTTTACAGCGACAACACGTTTCAACGCGGTGGTAGCTTAAAAAATTATTTGATGTTGTATAAGTTCGCTTCAAGATCGTATATCTACACTAATATTATAAAGAGGAAAGATTTGTACCTATTTTTGTATGTTTGTATGTTTGTAATGAATAGGCTCAAAAAGTACTGGGCCGATTTAAAAAATTCTTTCACCAATAGAATGCTACATTCTTCCAATTTGACATAGGCTACATTTCATTTTGAAAAAATTAGGGATCCTTGGTAAAATTTGAACAATGTAACCGAAGGTGTAGAAAAATGAGTCTTAAAATGTCTTTTATATCCAAATTTCCAAAAATAAATAATTGTCTACCCCGTGCGAAGCCGGGACGGGCTGCTAGTTAAATATAAATTGAGTTTTGAGTTCAAACAGATGTTAGTCAGATCGATCATAATTTTACTTTTATCAACACATTTTTTTAAAATCTGAAAATGTTATAAATAGTTTTCAATTATCTACCTAAGAACCGCCCAAATTATATTTTGGATATTAACCAGTTAAAGTCAATGAAATGTTACAAACAAGAACTTAAGTTTGTTAAAATTTACAGTGGCTCGAAGATTACTATACATAAATTAATCCTAGCATATATTTTAACGGAAATCTGTCAAAACTCAATTACACTGATATCAATTTATTATTGATTATCTTATGTAGCAATGAAGTGAATTTTATTAATTTCAATTGGTTAGTATTGAAAATAGGATAAAATTTTGTATGTATGCAGCGCACCCGGCGCGCTGCAAATAGTTCTTAACTCAATACACGCTTCAAATTTGAAGCATGTAAAAACAGAATAAAAAGCAGATGCTACAAATAAAGCGGTTTTACTCGGTTGTAATATTATCTGCGCTGCATCTCTATCATTCAAAAACATACACAGTGACTTTGAGATGCCGTCGAAGTTTAAATTAGTTTGTCCGATATTGGTAGCGGAGTCGATTCCTCAAGTTTTATGGTTTATCTTTTTTAATATTGGTTAGAGTTTATTATCAGTTTGCTTTTTAGATCGACTTTATGGCGAAAACAGATGTGTTAACAGAAAAGATAGAAAATTATTTAAGAAATAATGTACGTATCACATAAACATAATATTATATTATACTAGCTGTTGCCCGCGACTGCGTAGACCTTAAAAAAGTATCCTATGTGTTAATCCAGATCATATTCTATCTGTGTGCCAAATTTCATTAAAATTCATTCAGTAGTTTTTACGTGAAAGAGTAACAAACATCTATCCATACTTACAAACTTTCGCGTTTATAATATTAGTAGGATTTTGCGAATGTTCGTCGGACTAACTCCTGAAGATGTTCTTTGGTGGAACGAAATAGGTACGTGTAGAGTAGAAATTATTTGATGGTCAGATTGTATTGCATAACGTCTAATAAGTATTTAGAAGTTGAGGTCTCAAAAAAATCTTGCTCTCAATACAACTGTCTCCGTGGTCTAATGGTTAACAGCATTGAGCTCCTAATCATAGGACACCTAGGTGATACGTCACTTTGTGCGTTTTTCCCCAATTGGCTAGGACTGAAAAAGAAAGATGAATCCGAGCTTCGGATGGTACGTTAAGTTAAGCCGTTGGTCTCGGCTACTATCTCTGGTGGTAGTAGTCTTTACATAAAATCCACGTCAGTAAACCGTAAGGCGGTCTGAAAAAACTCTGACACCAGGGCTTGCTGCCCACAGGATAAGAATAATACAATCTTGTTGTCTATTATTATATTTTACTTATTTTAGTCCGATACTTATAAAAGCTTGTTTTTAAAAATGTTTTTTTTAGCTGAAAAATTTTGCCAGAGAAAAAATGTAACCAGTTCACAAAATGTCAAGCCAACTGAAATCAGTTTCAATGGATCGTAATGAAATGTAGCTACCTACTTTGTATCTGACGAACTTTAATAATCCCGCCGCTGACTAATTGTTAATGGCTGGAAAGTCCCTCGCTCTATTAACAAAAGTAACTTCTCAAATAAATTTATTACGCAAGTACTTCGCATCTCAACTTGTAGACAGTTTACTCGTTCGCTCCGTTTCATTGGACATTTAAATTTTGCTTTATGATTTACATAGGTTGTGTGGATTAGAGTAAAAATGTTAATTCCCATAAGCAATGAATAAATAATACTTAGAACAGAAATTTCGCTACTATACGCGCTTGGTAAAAATATATTTATGAAATATAATGCAAGCCAAATTGAACCGTACGCGCATAGAAAATGGTTAATATTACACTGAACATTTGTATAGGCTACCTAAGACAGCAAGGTAGGAGAGAAATATTTATAAGTTTTCCCCGTTGACGGGGTTATGCCGCGTTGGTACGTTTTTATACCTACAGTGCGAAGTGTTTGATTTTCTAGTCTCCCCAATTATTAGTTTAATTCTTTAGTTTTGTTATAATGTACACGTTAATAATAGATAGAACAGTTTATGTTAAACTACAGATGTTTCATCCAGGCATAAATGAAAAACCTGAAAGCAATTATTTCTAAACAGGCAATTAGATTTAGTGCTTCTCCTGTAGCAGTTAGATTTAAAAAAAAGGAATAATTTTTAAATTCAACTTATTCCACAAACAAAGAAACTTTTTCAACTAGTTGCTTTATACTTGACAATTAAGACAAACAAAACAATAAATCCTGTAACAATAGACAGAACTCGGTAAAAGTAAACTTTATGTTTCTGTCTTCCACGCTTCACTTTCATCACTTGAAAACGCGAGACAAAGCAAAATTTTCTACACAGAAAAAATTACTGTATGACAATAAAACAAAGGAGCCTTTCGCAACACACTTTTTGCGACACGTGCATTTTTTTTCCGCTCCGCTTCGCTTCTATCACTTGAATCAGTACAAAGGTGAAAAAGAAAAAAGCTATATTGCAAAACAATTGAAACTTTTGCAACAAATTTTTTGCGAAGGTATTTTTTTTGCTCCGCATTTTTTTCCTGCTCCGCTTCGCTTCCGTCGCTTGGATGCTCCCCAAACGAAGGTGGACAAGGGCTTGTTATGGACGCCCCAGGCTTTCGCGAACATATATCTTTATTTGGACGGTGACATACGGGAGTTTTAAAAATAATATTAGATTTATTGAGTCGAGCTTTGCGACTCGCGCGCGGAAATGTTAATTATGGCGCGTCAGTTTTGAGTTGTGGTTTTAGATGACTATATTTTTCATATTGTGATGTATACCTTGGAAAGTAGGTCATAGTTTTACAAGGTAAAAAGGAATCTAAACGCAAACCCTACTTAGGGAGCGGGCTTTTCATTAAACCAAACAAGTGAATGAAGTTTTCACATCTTTTGGAAACAGAAAATGAATTAAATTGCGAACAAATATTACTTCAAAGATTGTTTGGTGTGATAACTAGGGACCAGCCTCACCTTAGCATTTACCCTCTGCCACATTACAAGATCAATCAATCATGTGCATCTACATGACATTTTATACCTTATCACTAAACGAGACAGACCGTAATTGCGGAACAATAACTTCAAACTAGTCGCGTCTGGGGTTCACACAAAACTATTTTTAACAATCAAAATTAGAATATAAAGTAAAAGAATAAAATCTTATCACAGTCGGTAATGAACCTGGGTGCTGTGCCGAGGGCCGCGGGTTCGAATCCCGTAAGGGACAAATATTTGTATTATGAATGTGAATATTTGTACCCGAGTCATGGACGTTTGTATCTATATACAACGTGTTAATGAATAAGCGCAAAACCTCATACACCCCAACTGATTTATAACAACATAATTAGATTGAAACAATAATTTCATTATTTTGATAGTTCAAATTTAAAGTTATTCACGTTTTAAGTTTTGAGGCAAAAATGATTTGTCATCATTTCAGCAATGAATGAAAGCGCTAGCGTGTTCATGGATACATTTTAGGAATCTAGTAACTAGGGTGAGTGTGCCCGTGCGGTGGGGTGAGATCGAGTTCAGTAAATTCTAAATTTTACAAACAAGTTATTTATTATAATGAAAAAAATTACCTATGCTGAAAACATGATAATTCGATTCTGCACTCGATTCTAAACAAACTACTTTCTAGTTTTGCGTTAATTCATTAACACGTTGTATGTATGTATTTCTATATCGTTGTCTAGTCATCATTATATAATACAAAGTCCAGGCTAGATTCTGGTACTTTAAATGTGACTAGATAATTTGTGTGACAATGTCCAAGATATATATATTTGTTTTACGTCCTATGTAAGTATACTAAACGTCCCCAATTAATATTTTTTTAATATGTTCAATATATATCCACGCCAAGTTTAGAATTTCATTATATGTACCTATACGTAAGTATATTTGTAGATATAAATTCAAGACCAGATAGAAAAATGTACAGCATTAAAATGAACAATAATTCAAAATTAATGCTCATGAAATTATCTTCAGTTAACGCTAATGAACCTAATAAACTTTTAACGGCTAAAACACCCTCTAAACTAAGCGATAAACCTCTACAAAGTCACACCACACATAACCAGGTTTATTCTATAGTCGTGAGAATGGCAACGCGACTACGGCTGGTGTCTAGTTACTGCTGAAGAATCACCCAACTTATTACTCTGACGTATATGAATGTTGCCATGTATTTTTTAAGTTTCTACAATGAAATTGTGCAAGGACTTTTCAGCAGATGCAAATTTGCTGTAAGTATGGTTACATAGTATAGGTGGAATGTTATGATTACAAAAGGTCTCTCACACTTAGCCACTTAAATAGGCATGCAAAATGTTACAAAATAGGGCTTATCCTCAAAATAGATTCTAATTTTATACATTTGGTTCCAGAAATTCTTTAACAGTATAAAACATTTTTCGATCAACCATTTTCTTAATGAGCTTATAAATTTATTATGTGACAAATCTCTAAATACACTCGGCAACTTATTGTAAATGCTTATACACATTGAGTAGACATTTCTAAGATAACGCGCGGACCGTGGAACATTATCATGGGCTAGTCTATTGCAATCCCAGACCACATGGCGGAGATGAGCCCACTCCCTCATAATCGGGTGTTATATTCATATCAGTTATATCAGTCTGGTATGGTAAAACTGATGTCAGAATGATCGTCTAACTCACTGATTGATGAACCAGACTGAAGGAATTTCATATATTTAAATAATTTGTGTCAGACTGACGTGACCGGACTGACGCCAGACTGAGCATGTAATACCCGTCATATAAGTATGAGGAGGCCAGTGCCCTACAGTGGGACGTACCTATACAGGGTCCTTCTTTATATGCTGACACTTTTTCAAGGGGATGATCAGATCGTCAAACTGAACATTCTCTATGGGACCAATATCAAAATCGCGAAAAAAAATCAGCTGTTCCATACTAAACTGCAATGCCCACTCGACTCAAATGTATGAGACAGTAGACTTTTTTATTCCTTCCATTCTTTAAATGTTTAGTTTTAGATGATCGCAAACAATCAGGCTATGTCAAGTTTTCAGACGAAGCTCTAAACTGCAAATTTGAAATTTTGAACCAACTATTTCTATTCTATAACTATAATATTCTACAAACGAAGCCACCTAAGAAGGGATTTCTCCAAATTCAACCGCCACAAAAGGGGGTTTGATTCTCCATCATTAGCTCTAAAATTGAAACTATTCGTCGGTAGAGATCATAATCACATTGAAAGTACCTTAGTTAACGCGATCTGCGGTGGCGGACTTTCGTCAGATTTAGGAATATATTATCAGAAATTTCTAGTTCGCTGGGTATTAGCATGTGAGTCGCATTCCTATTGAGTCTTCAATAATTCGATCTAAAACAGAAATTATTCGTTATTAGATAATCGCATTGAAGGTATGTCTAACCAGCGCAGTCTGCTAATAACGAATATTTATCTATCAGATTTATAAAATTTGTAATTCATAAATGTAAACATTCAAGATAAATATGATAGAAAATATGTAAAGAAAATGTTATTTTTTATTTTATTTTATTGGTTAATATATACGTTAAAAGTTGCATATTAAAAAAAATAAAAAAACGTTAGTCCACTTAAAATGTAAGATCGTAAAAATATATTATTCGATGTGAAAAACTCGTATCTTCTACATGTATGTATAAAATTAAAAAAATGTCAAGCCCACATGTAGAACAACTGAAAGAAAGGTGGTGGTACCCAGATCGCAATCACAGACCGCGTTGGTTTGTATCTAAACACGAACTATCCACAAACTGGACTAATTAAATTTGTCTTTATGCTGTGCTGGATTAACCTGGCCGTTGCTTGGTGACGAGAATGCAGAGGGTGTAACTTTGCCATTTCTATTTTATTCAAATGACTTTGGATACAGTGCTTAGACAAGCTACAAATAGGGTTTTCTATTTTGTTATCTAGGATTTGTGTATAGATAGACGACGAATTTTGGAGCTCTCCGCATCACATCCACATACCACGATAATCTATTATCATTCAATTTATCCGTCATAGGGGTGTGGTGCTTCTTTAAAACTTCCTCTATACTAAATATACTCATTTCTTATGATAATGATACCATAAAAAAATTTTGACACACATTTTTTTTTAAGTTTTTAATTTGTTTATATCACATACAGGGTCCTTCTTAATATACTGACACTTTTTTAAGGGGATGATCAGACCGTCAAAAACTACTTTCTCTATGGCACCAACATCGAAATCAAGAAAAAAAAAATCAGCTGTTCTATACAAAACTGTAAACCTACTCGAGCCAAATGTATGGGACAGCTGTTTTTTTTCTCGCGATTTCGGTTTTGGTCCTATAGAGAAAGTTGTTCAGTTTGATGGTCTGGTCATCTCCTTAAGAATAATACAATGCTATGTAAGACAGATTTTAAAGTACACTGCAGTTTTTTGGCAGTTGTTTTTGCACATTGCGTAGGAGACTCGTATACTTTCAATTACAATGTTTCTTTTAATTTTTTATGTTTTAGGCAATCTCAAATCTAAATCACGAGAGTTAGAATTTTAATCCCTACGCAAATCATGCAATGTACCAATACCTATTTCTAGCTTCAATCAAATCTGGGCATATACCTCCTTTTCATTGTGCCATTCCTCACGGTTCTGTTCTAATCTGATCCATTTTTGACGCGAAACCCTTAAAACATCGTCTGACCAACGTGTTGATGGGCTGCATTCTTACCTCCTTCTTTCCCTTGGCCATCATTCCAATTGTAATTAATTACTCTGAGGCAATACTGATTGCTCTGAAAAGGTGAAGGAAAACATCGTGAGGGCAAAGTCCTCAAATTCCTTGTCTTAAATACTTCCCTGGCAGGCTAATGAGCTTCTTTCCTTTTTCAATACTCATTGACAGTTGAAACTACGATTGTTTTCGGAAAACCCTCAACTCAATTCATTATTATTAAACTCAAAGTCTTTCTAAATCAAATAATTACTTTATATTAATTAATTCGAACGAAAATCTTCCTGTCTTCTTCATTTAAGTCTAATTCATCGTCCATTGATTCTAGAGCGTTTACAAGGTCAAGTTGTCTCAGAAACTAGTTACACGTGCTAATAGTAACTGAAACCGATGATAATAGGCTCATATCGACGACAATATGCTATTATGCTTCTCTAATTATAAGTGTAGTGATCAAAACAAGCAATGCATACCGAAATCGGCCCAATGTAGTGTAATGTAATCGCTGCTTTCTTACAGTCGACGAGGCGTTTCCATTTTTTTTTAAATGTTTAAAGACGCTGGAAGGATGGCATTACAGTTGTACTTTTCTATCAGTTCGAAACTGCTTCGTGTTTTTTTTAATCCCTAATTTTGGGGAAGAATTTTTAGTGATTATGAAGGTTATAATGTGAAAGACGTTTTGATACTTTGAATTGATCGAGTTTTTGAAGTCCGTTATTGTTTTAAAGAATTTGCTTTGACTAATTATTATAAGGACTAGCCTTGCGGTAGCATTTCCCCTTTGCCACGGTATAAGCACAATTGATCTTGTGCATTTACATTCAATTTTACACCTTATCACTAAACGAGACAGCTTATAATTGCGAAATAATAACTTCGAACTTAGAACGTTTGGGGTTCACACGAGACTGCTTTTCATGATTTTTTACATTCAAAATTAGAATCTAAAGTTATGGGGAATAAAATCCATAGTTGCGGATTTCATGTTACCTCGCCCCCCGCAAAAAGTGGCAGAAATGTTTGTTAGTAGAATAACACGCGTAACCAGTCCACATATAAATAGTCAAAGAGAATTTGATATTAATTCATTGTGCCTAGACATTACGCTAGAAACTTTCTTTGATCTTTATTACTTAAGAATCATTGTAATATTAATTCCATAGCACTGTAGGCAAGTTTCAAAATACATTAGTATCATGCCTTGTCAGTACACATGATTAACCAATTAATTAGCTTGCGTCTAATTGGCTGCTATTAGAGGTTACCTCTAGGGTGTGGTTTCAGCACGAGGCTGTGAGCGATTGTGCTAAGATATTAATTTACGGAATAGAATTACGATAATGGAGTTAGATGAGCTTGTTTGAAAAGAGCTTTCGATGAGAATTCGTTTATTTTTATTTTTAGGGTTTCGTAGTCAACAAGGAACCTTTATAGTTTTGCCATGTCCGTCCGTTTGTCCGTCTGTTCGTCTGTCCGTCTGTCCGTCTGTCTGTCTGTATGTCTGGCCGTCTGTCCGTCTGTCCGTCTGTCCGCGGCTTAGCTCAGAGACGCTAAGTACTAGAAAGCTGTAATTTGACATGGGTATACATATTAATCACGCTAACAAAGTGGTAAAATAATATCTTGAAAAATATTTTTTTTAGGGTACCTCCCCTGAACAAAAAGTGGGGATGCAATTTTTTTTCTCGTCTATCCCATAGTGTGGGGTAAGTTCTAAGTTCCTCTCTAAGTCCGAATATTGTGACGGACAACAACGGAACCCTACCCTGCACGTGGCCCGACACGCACTTGGCCGGTTTTTTATTTTGTTTTACATTACAGTACCTACAAAAATATAGGAACTTTAAACTAACCTAGGATGTGGTGCAGGAATTAGAATGTTATAAACATATTACAAACATTAACCAACAAGTGGTAGATATTCCGTACCATACCACCACAAAACACATTTTTGTTTTCTTCGGGACCTTTATCGCGATACCGACTCGTACTTGGCCGGTTTTTATTATTTTTTGTTATACTGTAGAGTTGTCTCTATAATTACACCACAATCTATACAGGGTGTAAGTTAAAGTATTATTAACCTTTAAACCACATACCATATTCCACCATATACCCATCAAACTGAAGGACTTTTACTATGGGACAAAAGTTAGCCCTTTGATTTTCACCCTTCGGGTACGGAACCCTAAAAGAAAAATGCACAGAACAATATGAAATCTTTTCCCTTTAATGTAAAAACCTATATTAAAGAATAGAGGAGGCATTGTCTGTGCACTTCTTCGGCTCCATGAGCTTTGTTCAACAAGTGATAGGAAGTCAACCGGAAGACCATGGCATCAATAAATAAAACGAAAATAAATTTGTTTGTAAAACACCAAAAAAAAACTTGAAAAATTAGTGGCTGGCTCCTAAAACAGGATTCCCTGTCCTATGGTAGCTAGGTATTTAAAAAGACAACATTCTAAAACGACGTGCATAGAAAAGACCTATACTCCATTTCAAATAGCAACGAAATTGTAAGGCTATTTTGAATTACAGAAACAGAGATTTGAAACACTTGCTCTCACTTATTCCTAGAACAGCTTTAGTAACGTCCAAGTTATGTCGGATTTAATGATCGGTATATCTTTCTAATAAATAAATTATATTTACAAATCAGAATTGGCCCGAAAGCTATATAGGAACCGGAAAATCTTCTCATCCTTATTCGAAATGAAGTATAGGTCACCCAAATGGTATTTCATCCTTTAACACAAATACAAATAAGTATAATTCCCAAAAGGACAAACTCATAATAACCACACAAAATCCACCAAAAGAATTTATGAAACCTATACCCGAGTTCTTTCACAAAAAAAATCACACACGTTTCCTCCAAAACCACTTCATTTAATCTCAAATATTAACGCTCTTCTTTCATGCTTAGTCCTTATTGCGGGTCCGTAGAGTCCATAATTGGTACTACTCGTGTTATATGAGACCGTGTTAGCCGGAAGTTCATGTCACACCGGACCGGACCTGTTCACTCGAAAATGAAACCAATTAAGCCTGTGGTACAATTTAAAAGCTATAAATTTTAGTGGCTGATTAAAACAATCTATAGTGCGTATTTCTGGTTGATCCTCGATGTCTTCGCTAGACCATTTTGTAATTAGGGGCAGAATGGGCAGGTCAGGTCATAAAAATGCTAACTGAGCCTTGTGGTAACCAATAAATTTATTTTTTTAAGCGTAAAGTAATTCCAGCAAAGGTTGGGATTATGCTCGTTAGTTTTTATACGAGTGCGACAGAAGTAGAGTGATAGTTTTAAGTATGCTGTATGCGTATTATAATTATGTTTCTTGAAGCTGAAGAGTTTCGAAAAAGAGAAATAAAATCCAAGGTAAATGTTTGATTTATTAAGAAGTTAACATTTTAATAAGGAATTAAAACCGTGCTGAGATTTTGAAATTTTTTTGGAACTACAGATAATTTTCTTTTACATTCTGATTCTGATTTTACATTTAATATCATAAAACATTCACATCTAAAAGATGAAGAAGATCAGAAACGCTAAAAGTTTATGAATTGTAAAAAGTGGTTAGTTCTCACCACTTACTTCCCGACGTCTACTGTCGATCGTTTTTGGTATTGACTTCTTCTTTAAAATACTCTACACTTTACTAATGGGAAATAAGATTAAAATATAATTTATTTAGTGAAACCATCAGCGTATTTTCAACAAAGACGTTATTGAACGCGAGGTAATCTAGAATCCAGAGTGCACACACCATCAATCAGGCGCTTTCATTAAGTACGTAGGCTCGAAAAATATAACCCTCCTTCTAATGCAGTCGGGTAACAAAAAAAATTGCTCAAAGACACTGGAAGGATGACGTACAATCGAGTCAATTTAGCTGTCAGATCCAAAGTTTTCCGTGTTAATGTGATTCCAAAATTTTAGGAAGCGATTTTTTATTTCGTTAATACTTGTAAGATAATGAAAGTTATAATGTAAAAATATTTTGATACTTTAAATTAATCGACTTTTTGTGCAGTAAATGTGCATTTTACGTGTAACAAACTAACATTTTCGGTGTTATTGCGTATTTATTGGTAGTGACCAATTTATTCATAGGCAACACCACCGGTCAGACTTGATGCAAACCATAGATAAACATCATTTTTATTGTCAATGTGACAGGTTTATTAGTAATTTTAATATTGCTAGACTAGTACTTGGAAAATTCCTCATTAACATCTTGAGCCTAGAGGTTAATTGAGGAAGGGTGAATACGGATGGGAAAGGAAAGCGCGCGCCGCTCATAGGCAGTCGCACTTACTACCTCACCTCCCCCACCGTCTGTGTCCCGCGGGATGTTCGCGCACTAACTTGTCGAACTCTAATCTGTCATTCTACATATTATAATCACCAATATCAGCCTATCTATCTTGTTATATCACGAATAAAGGTGAGAAAAAAACCTATATCTTCTATTGCAACATTATACAATACATGATATCAATACTATTGAGATTCTAGAAGCTCTAGCAAGGTTCACGTATAACTCGTTGAAATTTTTAAAAACTATAAAAGAAATTTTGATGTATGTGAATGCTCCCATGGAGGCTGATAGTAAAGCAATACGTGCTGCGATAATTTTCAGAGAAATTCCCTTCTAGCACAATACAATTTTTAACTTCATGAAAAAACAGTCGCTCTGTACCCTAGAGTACCTAAGAGCAATAGTTTAAAAAATATAAGGTTCAATATTTTATATCAAGAATAAAAACTAAAAAAAAATCGTATATTTGATAAGCATAAGCGTAGCCCCGAGGGGTTGTCAGAGATATTCTGAAACCTCAGAACATCCACGTTTCACTAGTAGTAACGAAACTTATATTTGATCAGTTTAAAATAGTAGTATATTATATTAAAATCTCTTTAATTTTTTCACAGCCGTCAGTCACTCAAATAATGAGTTCAAATTATATTTTCAAAAAGGCACAAAGGATGGAATATGTCGACGATGATGCATTTAAGTCAATACAAAAACTATGAAACGTTGAATTTCTATTATTTTGGTACTTACTGCGCTGCGACTTATTGTCAAAGGCTGACAGTCTATTTTTCTTTTGAATATATAAAATAATTTGCTTCAAATACAGTCTTTTGTCATATGAGCTAAATTATGTTTTACAATTTACTTTTATAAGTCAGAGTTGTAATAAAACATATTGTACAAAACATCTTTCTTTACGTTTTAAGTTTCTTCATTTTTCTAAATAATAGAATAAAAGAATATTCATTGTCTAGAATTTTACCTAAACGACTTTCTCTAGGAATTTGATAAAACATTCTCTAAATTAATTAAAATTTTCTTTTTTACTAGATAATTACATCGAAACAAATGAAGGTAGTACCACAGGTCCGCCACTTCAAACAACGTTTTGAATTTTACATTATGGCGTTCGCACATGCCCACTTGGTGCAAATTGTCTTTGACATTTGTGTAGGGTTGACTTACCACGCATCGTATGAACATTATCTACATTTCATTACTTTTTATTGTAAGTTCTGTAATTAAAAAAATTTTCAATGTTTTTATGCACTGAAAAGACTCAATTCAATTCTAAGTAAGGTAAGTAAAGTGAGGTGAGGTGGGGGATCTGAAGTCAGAGGGGGGCGGGGAGTGGCCGTTCTGTATGTAGAACTATCTACTATTACTTATTCTGTGGTAGTACAGAAAACGTTGAAGCGAAGCACATGGTATTCAGCGGATGATAATATGTAGTTGACATCCAACACAACATAATAAATGGGTCTATGGGGTCCATCTGGTCAAATATAACAACAAGTTCCACGTGCTAGTAGGGCTGCCGCTACCGTAGCGTATCGGGTATTTTTGCAAAGGCGCATGTCGACTGCTTTTACGACACCGTGCGCAAGAGGTGCTCATCTCTGGTGCGCTAGGTCTGAGCCAGCCCCAACAAAAATTGTGGCGAAATTGGATAAACGCAATTCCCCGGTTTGGAAGACTGCGAGTTCAAGTCCCGCCCTTATAAACCGAGCTGTAAAGTCAGGGCCTTGGGGCCAGTCGTCGAGGCAGGGGAGGAACACAAGGACCTTAGACCCTGCTGTGATAAGGGGTACTCAAAGGGAGCTAGTGTGGCCCGAAGCGGCAATAAAAGCGTTGAGTTGTGCCCACGATCTTTAATTTGAGCTCCAACAACATTCTGAAGATGATATGAGACAGAGTAGATTGTCACTATATGCTTCGTTGCTGTGGAGTACATGTTTCTAGCAGAATATTAACAATAATTTGATTAAATAAATGCAGGGTGAAATTGATATAATTAGCATCCTTTTGAACTAAGAGTCTACCCATCAAACTGAACAACTTTAAATAAACGTTAAACAAACCGATGTAAGCAAAACAATTTTTTTTCCTTTCTAAACTGCAATGCCTACTCGACCTAAATATATGCAACAGCAGATTTTTTTGCTCCGATCGTTTTGCTCCCGTAGTACAAGTTGTTCAGTTTGATGGGTAGACTTTCAGTTTAAAAGGATGCTAATGATATCAATGTCACCCTGTAGATCCTGTGTAGAACTACTAACATTAGAATAAGCATCTACTAATAAAATTATGTGTCAATAATGTTACTGGAAATGAAAGACTTATCATTAATTCAAAAAGTTATCTCTCAAATAAATACCTAAAATAACTTATTAAAACACAGCTTAAATTTTTCGAACCCTACCTTGTCACGTAGAATACTAAAATATTCACATTTCATTGTACTCGTACTGCCGAGCGAAAGAAGTTAGCTAGCTACTGGGAAACAATGCACTCATCACGTTAGAGTTTTTGCTGGGTCCTATTAAATTAGTGAGCGGAGACTGTACATATACCACGTAAATATCTACGTGTCGTCACTCCGTCAGGCATCGTTAACATCTCTGATGTCCTTCGTATGACGATGATTATCGTATCGATACCAGATTTAGGAGAGTAAAGGCAGAGAGAGAATGCATCTGTGTTTAGCGTACACACCAAACATATCCTACGCGGCTGACTGCTCCGTCAGTGGAACACTAAATATGTTCTTATTGTTAATGATAATAAAGGCGTATCACAATTCTGATTACCCATTGATATGCGTAAAAAAATGATTTGGTTTGGTTGAAATTACAGATGAATCTTAGATGAAGTAAAATTAAATGTAGGTATAGTATGGCTTGCCACTGTGTGTTGGTACAACACTTCATGCAAACGAGCTCGCACTAACAAGAAGAGGTTACCACGTGTGATACTAAGTGAGTGTAAGTGAGAGAGGACTACCCCACTGCCTGCTGTGGTCCATCTCTCGAACGACCGAGAAGAAGAGTCAGGTCTAAATTGGTTTGAGGCAGAGAGTGTCTTACTATAGTATGTGCTATAGTGGTGGTCTATTGAAAGCCGGAACCACACAGCCTAATAGTTACACTCACGTGACTACACATTGATAGACCGTCACGTAGTACATGTCCCTCCCACAGGCAGACTACGCTAGTGAATAGAATTATGCACCCTTTTGAATAGTAAAAGGCTTCAAACAGTATTTAGTGCGGGTTTTACGGCGCTATTCAGGGAACGTACTGACAAGGTGGTAAGCATATAAGTTAAAGTCTAGAATTCTAGAAAAGCAAAGGGATTTTTTCAGTAATAAGGTGGGAAGTCGTACCTATAATATGCTTTGTGCGGCTTATAACCTCTGCACTTTCAGCAGCTCATTTTATTTCGTGGATATCGTCCGAGGCGAAAAGATTTCTTTTGCAAGAGGAGACATATTTTGTCGCTTTAATTTTACTAAAAATGGAATTAAAAGAATATGTGTCAACTTTTTTCAAGTTTTATTAATCTGGTAGATTGAATTAAAACCTTTATTCTGAAAATATATTTCAGTGTTAAATAAATGTTACCCAAGTTAATAAATTACCCATTTATTCTCCATGTAAAAGTACTGTTTACAAAACAGTAGGTACTTTACTACATTGAAGTCAATGTAGTACTGTTTACAATCTTTCGTGGTATTTAGCAATGACGTTCTATTTCTATTGCAGTCATTCAAAACAAATGTAATAAACAAAAACCTTTGTAAAGACACGAATTTTTCGTAATTGTCCATTGACCCTCTAAACGCCACCCATAAACAGTTGTAATAGCTTCGTTTCAGCTGAGACTCGATCGCCCATCTTTTTTTAGCATAGACAGTTACATAAAAGTGAATGATTATGCTATTTTTCAAAATTAATTTAGCAGAATATTTTGAAATTCAGCGAAAAATTTACATACGAAGTCTTTGAAGATGTCACTATGAACTGACGTTGATGAAAAGTTTTAAAAAAGCGAGGGAATTTTAATATTGAATTAAACTGTTGTGTGATGCATATTGTAGAAATGTTTTTATTTTGACAAATATTAAATTCAGTGACGTTTTGTTTAAATTATCTCTCCATTCTAGAATATTAAAATTGTATAGTAATATTTATGTAAGTGTGTTTGTCTGTTGTTATAAGTTTTGAAACCTAAACTGAAAAAATTTTTTGCCAGAGAGACAGCTTGCAGTGCGATAAAAAACATAGTATAGTAACAGCATGTCATCATAATTATATCAACATCTTAAAGCTATCGATATTATTCAATTGCATTAGGTAACCTTTCGAATAATTGTTCTATAATATCGATAACTTTGAAAATTCGATAGGTAAACGATAATCGACATTCATGCGATCCCCGTACAATTTTATTTTTGCCATTCATACTTTTGTCCCTGATGCTAATCAACACATTTACCCGTTCCTCCGTTTCCTGTACACTAAGGTTATCTGGAATAAATCGCTTCTAAGCGATAAGAAGCTCTTTATTTTACTGCTTATGTTTTGCTGTAAAATAAAGGTATATTTAATTGATTGATTGCTTGAAACAGTGCCCTATGGGCTATGACTCTGACGGTCAGTTGCACGTACGTCATTAAAGTTAATCCTCCATAAAATCACTTGCTAGCTTTTACTACGTCAATAAGACAAAAAGTGTGAGCAAGAGATTTAATGGAGGATTAACTTTAATGAACCTACGGGAAACTGGCAGTATGTCTATGACAAACAACAACATCGAAAACAGCCACCTAATTGATAGATACTCTTAGGTACCTCGTGCACACGGCCTCTGAATCATGAATGCGCAAACATCGGCCTCTGCAAGCCTCTAAGAACCCACTGTTGCCGCTACGTGACTGTTCGGAGAGAGTGGGGATTAGGACTGAGCGGGCGAGTGGTGGGGTTGGGCTTCAGTGAAAGCGAGTTAAAATACTTACCACCTTCTTCTTTCATGTCAGCATGAGCTACACATGACAATAACTCATGCTGTAGTGTAAAAGATCACCCGCCCAAAAAGAACCCCAAGATTTTTTTAAGGTTTTAATAAGTCCTTTGATACGCAGAAGGCCTGTATTTCAACATAGAAATCATTTTGCCTTTAGACCTAGATTGTTAAGGTTTTAATAAAACTTTTGATGCTCGATAGACTATAGACTTTTCAGCATAAAGGACGTCTTTTTAAGATACTCTAACCTCCTAGGAGCTTAATGAAGTTTTAACTGATTATGCATTTCCATAAAATTCAGCAGTCTCTACGAGTGCACCGATAACTATTACGACTATTTACGACCAGAATTAGCCAAATCAGCTACATTATGCATAGTGATCTTGATTAAACGTCGTACCTACATAGAAAAGAAGTGCTAAGTTAAAGAGAAAGTCAGGTGATCTTGTGATCCCGAATCCCAGAATTTGACAAAGCCAAATTGTATTTGAATACACAGGTGAAACAAAACAACTGAGTAGCTGAAATTACTCGCTTCTCGCCCGCACTGAGACCCAAACCAAAAACAAAGCAGACCAGCACTGCGACCCTAATACCTGAACACTATGCTTCAGTTTCTACAATTTGCTTGTTTACTTACAAAATATCTTAGTGGTTATTGTTTATGGAAAGTACAGGGACATAATAATGGTTGATTAACTATTCAGAGTTTAGAAAAAATTTAGATTGATAAATTTGTACATGTATCAAAATAGCTCAATCTCAGTTTTGATTCTATAAAGAAATTTCTTCCAACAGACCCGTGGCACTAGAAAGATTTTATAAAGTTAGATAGGCTTATGTACACATTTAACTTATAAAATGTACTCCAAATACGAAACCATACAATTGGATGGAATGGATTGCAGTTTTGTAAGGAACAGCAGAAATTTTTTCTCAATTTTGACATTGGTCCCATTGATAAAGTTGTTCAGTTTGATGGTCTGATCATACCTATATAAAACCGTCAGTATACTATAATATACAGGGTGTTAGAGTAAACAGTTGCATTACTTTAAGGGGTGATTGTACCCATAATACGGAACAACTTTCCCTAAGAAAAATTTAGGAAATTCGCAAAAAGAAATTTCGATCTTTCCATACTAAATGCAGTCAGCTGATCGAACGTTTGGATGAAAAGTCGACATATATTTTCTCGATTTTCCTATAGGTTTCTTAGAGAAAGTCGTTCAGTGTCATGGGTAGAATCACCCCTTAGAGTAATGCAACTGTTTACCCTAACACCCTGTATATTGGTCACAAAGGATAATAGTTAATTATGAATGCGCGTGGTAATAAATGTATCATCAACATAAAGAACCTATAGATACGATAATTTTTTCAAACGTACAGACCTTCAATTCGTCTTCAATGATCTAGAATTTTCCATCCTACTTGAAAAAAGTTTTGACTCTTCGTAAAACTATCGAGTGTAGGTTTTAAGCTGAAAAAATAAACAAAAAAATCCCTATAAAGCGGCCAAGTACACGAACCCCCGAACGAAAACAACCTACCCATACATCAAGCAAATTTAAGAGCTCGCGATAGTCAATAGCCCTTAACGTCGGAGACCTATTTTCACCCATGTCAATAAGACCACGTAAATAAAGTCGAGGTGGTGGCCAGTAAGTAATGAGGGAAAGCCCAGTAAACATATAGTGTAACAGTGGAGGCGGGGCCGTACTAATTGATTGCTTGGCCGCGCCTCGGGCGACAAAGCCGGTGATAGTATTTTTTACAGTATTTAGGTTTTTGTCGAGAAGTTAATGGTGGGTTTTTGGAAGATGGAAGGCTGGTTAGTGTAGTTAGTGAATTTATATGGTGATTGTTATTTGTTTCGTTTTTGTTTTGTAGTGAGTTTGTTGATAGCGTTTAGTAGTGGGTAACTAGGTAGTATAAAGGGTGTAACAAAGCTTCAGACCATCAAACTGAACAATTTTCACTATGGAAGATCTCTTTTGCTTCCTCCACATTCATTAGTATTTTCATGCATGCTCTTCGATTCCGAGTATATGTGACCTGGTCCTTTTTAAGAAACTCACCATAGTTATTTTTATTAGAAAAATAAAGAAGTTACGAAGTTGTGTTGCTTTGGTAATTGAAACGATCACCGAAGTCAAGGAGATCCGTTTTGTATTCAATCACACCAACAAAATATTTTCAAACAAAATTATCATTAATTTTTGTACGATATAGGGTCTTAATGTGCTGACACTTTTTAAGGGGATGATCAGACCGTCAAACTGAACAACTTTCTCTATGGGACCAACGAGATCGCGAGCAAAGTGTATGGGACAGCGGTTTTTTTCGCGATTTCGATGGTCCCATAGAGAAAGTGGTACAGTTTGATAGTCTGATCATCCGCTTAAAAATGTGTCAGCATATAAAGAAGGACCCTGTAGACACGTGATATTTTTTCTATACGTCCCCTTCGCTAATACAGAGTCCTATCTTGGTGATGTTGTATAGCCTTTCGGATTGGAGCACTTTATATTGGCATCAGAACCAAAAACTGTTTTGAAACGAATGCAGATTTTTTCCATACATTTTTCTTCATAAAAGAGTTAAATTAAACGCATTGGTACGTAAATATTCAATATCATAACAAAAACTCTTTTTTCAAAAGACCCAAGACAACATAAATCCAAACAGACAAGTCACTTTACTAAAACGAGCAAATTTCAAGCATCTTGATTTAAACCCATTCGCGCTTTGGAAGCGTATGAAATAATGAAATTAATGTCTTAATCTTGGAAATTTATTCATTGCTGCAACCACGGGCCGCACGGCTGCGGCCCGCACGATGTAAAGAACACTATTATTTCTCCCTGGTTTTTAAAATGAGCATAAAGTGGAGCGGTTAAGTAGTATGGAAATGAGAAATAATAGTTCAGTCTTTAGATTTTTTGTGCAGTGTAATAATAAACATTAGGTAATTTCGTTTGAAAGTAGACGATTGGAATAACTGAACTCTAACCATAGGTGTTGTATGATGCATCGAAGGTATAAGAAAACAGTATCATTTATGATATTTCTGTAGTCAAAAGACTAGCCACTTATCACTATTTTATAGTCATATCTTAAACTCATAACATAACAAAACAAAAGCAACAAGACAATAATAGAATAAGGAAGTAAGTACTACGTGAAAATATATTCATCTTGTTAATTAATTTTAGGGTAGTGGAAAAGTATAGTAATGGTCTTTAAAAATAACAACTAACTACATTTACAGGGTGTCCGGTAAGTAATGGATAACCCTGTACCTGCTGATAGAATACCTCAAACCAGTTCAGAAAAAATAATTATAACATATACGAATGTGTCTAAATCTTTTACAATAATTCAACATTCTTTAACGAAAATTTCCTTTTCTATGAAAAAAAACCCAATATTTTGTTTCGATTAGTTTAGCTGAAATTTCTTACATATTTGTGTAACTATTATAATAAGTAACTAGTTTCCAATAAAATAATTGAGTAAAATTCTTAAATAATTACCTATAATTTTGACTATAAGATTTCTGGCTAATTCTGATTACCAAATGTAATTAATTTATTGGATACGTGTACTATCCGACATATCTTGGATGTTACTAAAGCTGTTCTAAGAATAAGTGAGAGGAGGTGTTTCAAATCTCTGTTTCTGTAATGCAAAATAGCCATCAAATTTCGTTGCTATTTTGAATGGAGTATAGTTGGTAAGCCTTAATAAATAAAATAACAACCAACAGAAAGATAGAATTTACGTCGATGCCTTTTGCATGTAATTGCACAAACTCAGTTGTTAATTAATTCTCAAGCCAGTTTTATACCACAGCCAGAGTCGTACCATAACGGGTTAAGATATTTTCCTTTTCTCGCCTAAGGCGTTCTTCTAATTACAAACTTAAATGCAAATCAGTTGATAAAAAATATACTCCGCTGAATTTTAAATTCACAATTTGTTACTTTTCTTCAAAGTAAAAAAGTACTGTTTTGGAGAAGTTAGAAAGGCTACAAAAGTTGGATGATTACGATTTTTTAGGGTCTTCCAAATGGTGTCGAATAAGGTACGGTCAGGTCTCTTGTTATTAGGCAAAAATGTAAACAAACTGCGAAAAATGTATTGAAAAGTTTTGTATCAAAGATTGATTATGATAGCGGAGTCATGATTCAATTTCGACGCTTGTATTGTATCCACACTCTACTGAAGCTGGACTTCCGATGCCAGCGGCCAATGCGTCTGACGCGCGCGGCTCACGACCGACGGCCGATGCAACATTATTAGTTACTACGAAAACGCGACAGACGCGTGCGTCAGACGCGAGACGTTGCGATAGACATATGACATTTGACAGAACCACGCGTCAGATGCGCGCGTCAGTCGCATAGGCCGCTGGTATCGGAGGTCCACCTTTAAAGTGGCGATGGGCTCACAACCTGTTACACACTGGGCACATCTAAAGAATTAATGGATGTTCTGAATAAGTCTGATTCTGAAAAAATCTGTATTTATTATATATCCGACTATGTGTATAGTCGGATATATTATATCAGGCATATAAGTCGTGAGCATAATAATAATATACTTACACAATAAATTTCCTAATATCGATATTCCATTTTATGCTCAAATATATAGAAAAAATAGAAGACGCATTCACTGTTACTATGTTTACGTTATTCACAACAAATGTTGGGGAAGACTGTAACAAAGTTGCTACAGCTGCCAAGGTTTTAATTGCTTGAATAATTAGTACTTCACTTGCATATTACCATCTCTTTTGAGTTTAAGACTACGAACAAAGTTCTACTGACAGTTGCGTTTCACCACTGACCGATGATGTAATTGGTCTTTTTGTAGAGGCATTAGCGAACATGTTTTTAAGTATTGTTTGACTTTCTATAATATACAACGAGTTAATGAATAAGCGCAATACCTCATACACCCCAAATGATTTATAACAAATAAATTCAACCAAATATTGAGTCAAATTTAACCGAATTCAAAAAAAGACTACCAAACTATACAACGTGTTAATGAATAAGCGCAAAACTTTATATACCCAAACTGATTTGTAACAAAATAATTCGATTGAATTTATTTATTTATTAGTTAAAATTTAAAGTTATTCGCATTTTAAGTTTTGAGGCAAAAACGATTCGTTATTATTTCAGCAAAGAATGAAAGCGCTAACGTGCTCATGGGTACATTTTAAGTATCTTGTTTTGGTAGTAAGTAGGGTGAGAGTACCCAAGCGGTGGGTTGAGATCGAGTTCAGTAAATTTTAAATTTTACAAACAAAATTTAATAAATTTTGAAAAAAATTACCTATGTTGAATCCATGATAATTCGATTTTGCTCTCGATTCCAAATAAACTGCTTTCTAGTTTTGCGTTAATTGACTAACACGTTGTATATCTATCTTTCTATTCTTTCTACTTAATGTCATCATCAGCCTATAAACGTCCCACTGCAGGACACAGGCCTACCCTCAGGGAGGGTGTATGGGCATTCCACCACGCATGCCCAATGCGGTTTGATAGACTTCACATACACATCAGAATTTCTTCTTCAGCGTATGCAGGTTTCCTCGCGATGTTTTTCTTCACCGTTTGAGAGCAGTCGGTATTACGTACATAAGTTAGAAAAACTCATTGGTACATGGCATGTACTCCGTGCGGATTCGAACCCGGACCTCTTGGGTGTCCATACTTCTCCGCAACGCGCCACCGACGGTCTCTTCTTCTTAATATGCTGACGGATTTTTAAGGGGATGATCCGACCATCAAACTAAACAACTTTCACTATGGGACTGCCTCCGTGGTCTAATGGTTGAGAGCATTGTGTTCTTGACATGGAGGTCGTGGGTTCGATTCCACGGGGGACACCTAGTGATATGTCACATAGTGCATTTTTCCCCAATTGATTAGGACATTGCAGGCCGAATCACCTGATTTTCTGAAAGAAAGATGATTTCGTGCTTCGGATGGCACGTTAAGCCGTTGGTCCCGGCTACTATCTCTCTTCGTAGTAGTCGTTACATAAAAACCATGCCAGAGGCCGTAAGGCGGTCTGAAAAAATTCTGACACCAGGGCTTGCCCACTCGATAAGAAGAAGACTACAGTACTAACATCGAAATTGCAAAAAAAACTGCTTTTCCATGCTAAACTGCAAACCGGAGCAGTTTAGTATGGTACAGTAGAATATTTTTTTGCGATATTCTGTTCTTAATAAATAATACCTAAATAAATAAATATCTTGGACGTAGCATCACATCATCTATACTTCATTTCAAATAAGGACGAAAAGATTTTCCGATTCCTATATAGCTTTCTGGTCAATTCTAATTTGCAAATATAATTTATTTATCAGATAGATATACTATCCAACATATTTTGGGCGTTACCAAAGCTGGTCTAAAATAAGTGAGAGGAAGTGTTTCAAATCTCTGTTTCTCTAATTCAAAATAGCCTTAACTTCGTTGCTATTTGAAATGGAGTATAGTTCCATTGAAAGTACCAGAATCTAGCCCGCCGGACTTGTATAATGAAATGAAATCGAAACATCCATGACTCAGGTACAAATATGCATATTCATCATACACATATTTACGAATCCGTGACACTCGGATCAACAGGTAAATTCACCAGCAACTGGGCTATCGGGCCGTTGTTTTTAGTATGCAATAAAGTATAATTGAAATCAATATATTTAAAATTCGTTTAATCTTTCTTTTCAATCAATTGGATTATATCTTATAATGTTGATTCCGTGTTTTTGTATGGATTCAATAATAAAAAAGCGTAGCAATTACGTTAGTTATAATAACAATGTAATATGCCTGTGACTAGGTAGGTATCTACAACATACAATCTTCAAAACAACAACTAAAGTTCTATCCAGAAAGTCCTGCGTCATATCCTAAGCTTCCACAGCGAGATGAGTTTGTAATTGCACTGTATAACGGGATATTACTATTGTAGATGGCTCTATATGTCTGCTATGATAAACTATAAGATAAAATTAATCGACACATAAAATTTCTATTTCACAATGCTATTGGATATTCGTCCTACATTATATTAATAAACGACGACGGGGTAGGCAAATACCTTTCTATAATCAAAATGTTGCTATATTTTATACATACAAACTGACTGATGGACAACGCACAACCTAAACCGATAGAATCATGAAATTTGGAATATTACATTATAATCTGTACAGGAGGCGATGGTTCGATCCCCGTCCAAGCCTACTCGTACCAATGAGTTTTTCGAAATTTATGTAAGATTTGTAACACTACTGGCTTTTCGGTGAAGGAAAACATCGTGAGGAAACCTGCATGCTTAATTTTCGAGACATGTATTGTACCCACTGTCCATTATAAGTGGCGACGGGCTCACCCCCCGTCACACTGGACAGAGTTTCGGTACGACTGGTGAAACGTGGATATTCTGTGGTTTCAGAATATCTCTGACTACCCCCTTGGGGAATATAGTCGTGAGCATATGCTTATGCTTACATTATAATCTAATGAGATCAATGAAAAAAATTGTGTTCCTCCTGGCGCAAACCGATAGAAATCAATTATTAGTGCATTTCTACGCACCAATCTAAGAATGGATTTTTTGGAAAATTAAACTCTAACATGGGGTGAAATGGGTTGTAAACGTTTATAATCTACACGAACGAAGACGCGGGTAAAAACTAGTAAAATGCCATCATTACTTATAAACGATAAGAAAATAACCCTGCTACAACTGCAAGCTCAAAAAGTTGGTGATTGTATCGAAGTTACTGACCACACCGAAAAAAAATTATGGTCGCAAATTTATGTACCTAAGATACACTTCGTATATCTAAGCATTCACACGTTTAGTTTATAAGAAGATTTGCATGAAACAGACAAAAGGCCAGGACTGAATGCAAACCGACTGAGTGCCTCCCACTTGGAGCAGCCGGATTGAGTGGTTTAAAATTTGGACCGTTTGTGATGAAATAAAGTTAATCAAACTAAGCCTATGCTTTTATGAAAACCCCATTCAAATCAGTTTAGTCGTTTTTAAGTGATGCGTGTTCAAACCAACAAACGTAAAAGTTATAAAAATTGTGTTAATGCAATCCATTACTTATCCTAAACGCCCACAATTAATGTTTTTGTAAATATCTTCAATGTACCGTCGTACAATTTGAATCATTACCCACCGTAGAACCTTTTCTCAGCAAAATATTTGCTTTCACGTTTAAGAGAAGCTGAATTACGTTAATACACGTGACCGTGACAAGGTTCTACGATGGAACATGAATGATTCAAATTGGCCGATTATACATCCACACTAAGATTACAATTTTATTACAATAAATAAAAATAAAATAAATTTGGCCTAGCTCGCATCGGAGCTGAGAAATTTGACTCTTAAGATTAATGAAAAAGTAATTTTCAATAAATCAATCGAAACATATAACTTGCTCAGCAAAATATACCGTAAAGAAATACAGAAGATACAAAACATGGCTTCTTAGGGCTAAACAGCGATTTCTCCCATATTACCTTAGAAGTTATTTGTACCTTAATAGCACAGCTCCAATGCCGCCTAGCAATGAATGTGATGTTTTTAATGTATTTTGAAAGGTCCTCTAAAAACCTATGTAAGTTTTATTACTGGCCGATCAACAACAAAAATGTAAATTTTTCTACATATAACCTTACTCATACCAATTTGAATTGAGATCCAAACTTCGAATTTGTATACAGGGTCCTTCTTAATATGCTGACACTTTTTAAGGGGATGACTAGACCATCCAACTGAACAAATTTCTCTATGGGACCAATATCGAAATCGCGAAAAAAAATCTGCTCTTCCATACAAAACTGCAAACCTACTTGAGCCAAATGAATGGGACAGCCTAAGAGGAAGGATCTCCATAGAGTCCGCATAAATTTACGATTGTAGTTGGTCTCTTTTGTCTTATGGCGTACCTTTAATAGTAGAAGGAGATGGAACTATAGATATTTGTTTATGCGGCTGTCCACTTTTTTTTGAGCTAGTGTGTGTGAAAAGTGACCGTAAACATAAGGCCATATGTCACTTGGTGCCTTTTGTCCATACTACTTGACACCACACACTCAAACCAAAACGTCAAAAAAAGTGGACACTTTACAATTGGTATGGCTCACTCTAGTCTTAAAGTCCTTCCTCTTAGGGGACAGCTGATTTTTTTTCGCGATTTCGATGTTGGTCCCATAGAGAAACTTGTTCAGTTGATGGTCTTAATAACCCCCTTAAAGTTTTAAATGTTTATTTTCACTTTTGTAACACCCAGTATAAGTTTTATCACTGGCCGATAAACAAAAAAAATACCAATTTTTCTCCATAAAACCTTACTCATACCCATTTGAATTGAGATCCACACTTCGGATTTATATATATCTAACCATTCACACGTTTAGTTAATAAGAAGATTTGCATGAAACAGACAAGAGGGCAAGACTGAATGCGAACCGCCTGAGTGCCTTCCACTTGGACCGACCGGATTGAACGGTTTAGAATATGGACCGTGCCATTATGCTGAGCTTCTCTTAGTTTCTATTGTGTCATGTAGCTATATAGGTTATTATTGTTTATATATACTTGTGTTTATTGTTTGTTGATAATGTGATTAATTATTGTTACATTGGCAAAACCAGTAACGAAACCGAAATTAGTATCAAGGCAGAGCTAGATGAAGGTGGTGGTAAGAAATGGATTTTCTTATGAAAAAAAACACTGAACAGGGATTCTTGGAGAGAACGGAGGATTTTGCCCGATAGTGGGACAGCAACGGCTGATAATAGTATTTATTAAAAATGTGATATTTGGTGTAGTAAATGGACAATGGAGTAAGTTATCCTAAATTATAATTTTTCGAAAACCAAATTCGTTTTATTACACTTACAAAAAAATAAGCTGTGTGTTTGAAGGAACATATTTTCAATTAGGTCTAAACCCACTATATTATATTCACTATATTATACGTACATTTTCTGAAATAAATTTTTTTCTTACATGGTGTAAGGAAAAGTATCATTAACCTTTAATACACACTCTACCCATCAAACTGAACAACTTTTACTATGGGAGCAAACAGATCGGAGCAAAAAAAAATTTGATCTTGCATACTTTTGAGTCGAGTAGGTACGTATTGGAGTTTAGCATGGGACAGCAGATTTTTGCTCTGATCGGTTTGTTCCCATAGTAAAAGTAGTTCAGTTTGATGGGTAGAGTATGGGGTTTAAAGGTTAATTATACTTTTCCTTACACCCTGTATACGGAGCAACAGATTTCTCGCAATCTCATAAAGAAAATTGTTTAGATTGACGGTCCGATCATCCCCATAAAAAAGGAAAGAAAGTTTAATCACAAAATTTTGCAGAATTCTGTCTGTTACTTACATTGTTCTTAATAAACCAATAAGTATTCAAAATTATCTCATCAATCAATGTACAAAACCACAAAAAGATTCAATTTTTTTTTTCACGAGACATAATTGAAAAATCTAACTAAACACCGACCGTTGCTTAAGTCAATTCAGCGTATTTAATCAAGCGAAAACACTCCTCTGAAATAGGCGGAAATTTTACAAGTATCCTAATAAAACTTGCTCCAAGTTCGAGAGGCACTGAAGTTGGGTGGGAGAGGCCGAAATATTCGACAAATTCAATACTCTACATCTACTTCCACGTATATAAGTTTTGGGGTAGGTATCTTTTGGACGTTATGCCTGGTTTACACGTAAACACTGCCATGTGGTTTTGGTTTAGAATTCCCGTGGCTGTCGAACGAGGCAACTAAAAATTGGTGGGGGGGCAGGGAGAATCCGTATACTGTATGTAAAACCATACCTTACCATGCCCTAAGAATCAGCGTGTGAGTGGCGTTGAAGCGACTCTTCTTATCGTGTGGGCAGTACGCCCTGGTGTCAGAGTTTTTTCAGACCGCCTGACGGCTTCTGACGTGGTTGCGAAGCGACTAATTTAGTTGCATTTGAAATTCAATTTTAATTGATTCGTCATAAGGCTGAAAATGGTGTAACGAAATAAAATCACAAAATCTGTTGTATTTTTTTCTACACGAATTTCAGTAGTGCGTAAAAATAATTAAGAATTTCAATTGTTAATAAAATAGCTGCTTCACCGTTACTCTAGCAGTCTGCGCTGATCCTAAGTCGCCTCTTATTCCAGCCATGCAAAGATATTGTGGTTTATTTGAAGCCTGCATAAATAATTTGATTTTAGCATAGCATAGCATATGCTCACGACTATATTCCCCGAGGTGGTAGTCAGATATTCTGAAACCTCAGAACATCCACGTTTCACCAGTAGTACCGAAACTCTGTCCAGTGTGACGGGGGGTGAGCCCGTCGCCACTTATAATGGACAGTGGGTGCAATACATATCTTGAAATTGAAGCTTGCAGGTAATAAGGTAGGGTGCATAATTTGATTTTACAAGATCACAGAACACATATAAATAAATCAAACCAAGATTAAAAAAAGGAAATAAACAACAAAACAAATAAAAAATCACCGAACGCGAAGGAAATATGTAAAATCGAATGAAACGAATTCGAACTCGCTTCAAACGCATATGTTATCTGTATAGAATCGAATGTATCGAGTGTACGATACTGTAGGCGTGTTTGCTGAGCCCTCGTGGTACGGAGGCGTGCGATAGACATGCCCTTGTCGATGTAACGGTTCAGTGTTTGTTATGTTCGTATTTTTAGCGCGATGTTAATGTTTTCATGTTACTTGGTAGAGTTTATAGGTAGCTTGTATTAGAATGCATTACGTTTTTGACGTGAATTATTTAGAGTATCAAATAAACAGTGGTAGTCCAGTGGCGAGTAACCTTGACTGCCGTGCAGGGCGCGATGGTTCGTACTCTATTCAGGCTGACTCGTACCAATGAGTTTTTCGGAATTTATGTACGATTTGTAACACGCCTGCCTTCAAAAAATCTCGAGGAAACGTAAATTTCGAGGCATGTATTGTACCACTGTCCATTACAAGTGGCGATGTGCTCACTTCTCGTCACACTGGACAGAGTTTCGGTACTACTAGTGAAACAAGGATGTTCTGAGTTTCCAGAATATCTCTGACTACTCCCTTGGGGAATATAGTCGTGAGCATATGCTTATGCTTATGCTATTTAGAGAATAGAAGTCATTACTCGGTACAAGAAGTTTCACGTACTCCACAGCGGCTGCGTCCCTTTCGTTTCCTCACGATGTTTTCCTTTACCGAAAAACCAGTTGTTACAAATCGTACATCATAGCATATGCATATACTCACGACTATATTCCCCGAGGGAGTAGTTAGAGATATTCTGAAATGTCAGAACATCCACGTTTCACCCGTAGTACCGAAACTCTGTCCAGTGTGACGGGGGGTGAGCACGTCGCCACGTCAAATCGTACATAAATTCCGAAAAACTCATTGGTACGGGTCGGTCTGGACGGGGATCGAACCATCGCCTCCTGCACGGCAGGCAAGGTTACTCGCCACTGGACCACCACGGCACATATTAATCATCAAATAGCTTTCCCTATTTAGAGTTAAAAAGTTGAACCGAAAAAGTAATGAAAACCACCCAACCAGATAGAAACGCAGTCGACTAAATATAATCCAGTGTAATTACTAAAATACTGTACTTCATAGCAAAGTTTACTAATAAAGTGGATGGTTAAGTTTCAGTCCTACAGGCTTTACGTAAGGGTTAGTTCACAAGAGGTATATTGGACTACTTTACACTGACTTGATTTATGCCGCAGCTTGATAGAATACTGAAGTTTATGTTATAATTGAGGTGCTTTGGTGATCTTAGCATCGAGTTAGTGCGTCTTTGGTTAGGTTAGGTTAGTTCTCGATAGATAGTTTTCATAACTTTTTAACTCGATACCGCGAAAGCTCTTTGATCTTTAAGAAGTTAGATTACGTTCATTATTATAAAAGTAGTTCTTACATTTTTGTATTGATTATAAGTTTAAGTCATTCATTATTGGTAAGTTTGTATACTTTGATATTTCAAATATTAAAGTCGTTAAAGGTAAATGTTACCGTACTTAAGAATCAACGTTAAATACTTGTTCTAGTTTAATAAAGCTATTATTACGAATGAGGATGAGGGTGTTGCTTTCAGATATTTGTTTAGCTATTACAAAGGCTTATAAGGGGCCCACCTTAAAATACTGAAACTAAATAAGATTCCGGATAGAATAGACCTCCTTTTTGCAATGGTATTTTGGAAGAAAAACCAACCAACAGAAAAACCAAAACACTAGATTTTTCATTCATTAGCAAACAATGTACACTTATAATAGCATAAGCATATGCTCACGACTATATTCCCCGAGGGGGTAGTCAGAGATATTCTGAAACCTCAGAACATTCACGTTTCACCTGTAGTACCGAAACTCTGTCCAGTGTGACGGGGGGCGAGCCCGTCGCCACTTATAATGGACAGTGGGTACAATACATGCCTCGAAATTGAAGCATGCCGGTTTCCTTACGATATTTTCCTTCACACTTATAATATCTTTATTAAATATTTAGGCTATATTCTATTCACTCCTCAAATGAAAAAAAATTTTAAATGTATGGTTTATGAATAAGGTAGTCCAACGATATCGGCAGTGAGCACACGGCTCAAGCAGCAGAGATCGAAGTAAAACTTTTGGAATTGATCCGTAGTGTACCGGGACTTCGGATCCTCTTTGTTTAGTACAGTGCGAGTACTGTTGTGATTTATTTTCATGGCACGGTGTAAATTGTACATTTATTAAACATAATACAAGGTGTAACCTTTAAACCACATATTCTACCCTTCAAACTAACATTAGATAAATAGTTTCCAAGCACCGCATTACCTTTTCCTATTCCCTGTCCAATCTGAATTAAAAAGGAAGGCCTTGAGAGAGTGCATCTGTGTTTAGTGCATACACTAATAATGAAATCAATCAATCAAATTATTTACTGTAATACCAGTTGGTAGGATGGTGTCGTAAGAAAACCTGCATACGCTGAAGAATAAATGCCGATGCGTATGTGAATTCTACCAATTCGTATTGGGAACGCTTGGCACATACACCCTGCCTGAGGATAGGCCTGTGCCCTGCAGTGGGATGTATGCAGGATGATGATGATGACAAACCAACCTAAAAGCTTTTATAATACAAGTAGTCACTATCATCAGATTCCGTTTAAGGCCGTTCGAGGCAGATTCATATTTTCTTTACTCAACATTTTCTCACTCAATCAGATCCTACCAACAAAACATTCAAACCCCAAAATTCCAAGAAAGGTCTTTTTCACTAAAACCTATTTCTTTTATTGAAACAATCCAATAACAAACTAACATTCGATAACAAAAACTTCAATTTAATCCGTAAATAATGTGTTCGTTTTCGTAAAGAGTGTTACATAGTGAATGGTTATAATTGAAAAACGTCAGCCGCAGTGTGACGCCCCGCGGAGCCGCTTGGATTAGGGTCCGCTGTCAAAACACCATTCCTGGCTGAAGTGTGGTTTAAGTGACAAGAAAAAGCGGTTATCGGTTGTTGTATTGTCTTCAATCGTTATGATGAACTTGTTGAAATGGTCTAGTACACTAGTGCTCGACGGAGTTTGTATCGCCCCCCAGGTGAGCGCTGGAACTTTCCATGGCGGTGGTAGCTAACCTAAAGGCAAATGAGGGGACGGTAAGGAAGTCAAGGGGCGTTGGAAATATGTTTCCACGGTGGTCCAGAAAAGGCAGGGATCCCCTGATCTAGTAGCTAGTAGCCTCGCATACTATGCAGAGGCGGAGACTCGATTCCAGCAAGTTTTCCCGCAGCCAGTGACGATGGCGAAAGATTCACTATCTGCCACCCTCTGGAACGAGTTAGTGATCACACTACGTAGTATTTTAATTTAAGCTCTCACGGACGAATTCGCCTATACGCCACCCTTGGAAAAAGTGGCTCAGCCAGGACAATCTTTTTTTATTTATTATTAATGGACTCTTGCTTGTTAACGCACACGTTTAAAGGAATTTTTGTTTAGTATGAAAATAGTTTTTTTATTTATTTATAATTTATGGACTTTTTGCTTGTGCGTTAGCACTTCATTTTTACCAATGTCAAGTAGTTTGTGGGAGTCAGTGGTTTGTGTGAGGAGATCCCAATTTCAGCTATTGTTTTTGATCAAGAACAAGAAGAGATTGCGGAGCCTCGTGTCAGGCAAAAACACGACGCGCGAACACCACGCGAGAAAAGTGCTCGTGACATAACCTGCTGCGTGACTCCAGTGGACAATTTATGGGTACACTTTGGACAATGTCAGCTAATAGCTGTCATTTCATCAAATGGAAAAAATGGAAAAGACGAGTTAAGCATGTGCGATACTGTTGTGTGCGAGCGAGATAGGAAAACGCATTTGCTTAAGAGAAACCACGATTGAACCAGAGGGGGTGAGATAAAAATCGGTGGGAGGCAGGGAGTGTCCGTACTGTTTGTAGTACTATTTACTCTTTTATGGGCGACAGCGTCACGTCTTTTTTTGTGCGTTCCTTGGAAACTGTCTCTGTGGAGTATTTTGCCTTTGGTAAAAGATGTGTATTATGATACGAGCACTAAAAATATTTCAATATTTATGAACTAAAGCAAATGTTTTGTTAAATTCTACCAGATGTTGAGTTAAATTTAACTGAATTCTTGTGACTACCGAAATACCTGTTAATGAATTAATGCAAAACTAAAAAGTAGTTTATTTAGAATCGAGAGCAGAATCGAATTATCATGGTTTCAACATAGGTATTTTTTTTCAAAATAATAAATAATTTGTTTGTAAAAATTAAAATTTACTGAACTTGATCTCAACCCAGCGCTCGGGCACTCTCACCTTACTATCTACCAAAACAAGATTCTTAAAATGTATCCATGAGTACGTTAGCGCTTTCATTCATTGCTGAAATGATAACAAACCATTTTTGCCTCCAAACTTAAAATGTGAATAACTTTAAATTTTGACTATCAAAATTATGAAATTATTGTTTCAATCAAATTATTTTGATACAAATCAGTCGGGGTGTATGAGATTTTGCGCTTATTCATTAACACGGTGTATATAGGGTCCTTCTTAATATGCTGACACTTTTTTAAGCGGATGACCGTCAAACTGAACAACATGTGTATGGCACAACATCCAAAACGCGAAAAAAAAAACAACTGCTTCATACAAAACCGCAAACCTACTCGAGCAAGTTGTTCAGTTTGATGATATAATCATCCCTTTAAAAAAGCGTCAGCAAATTAAGAAGGACCCTGTATGTCATACAAAATAAACATTTTTGTTAAATTTAACAAAACATTTTTTCAGTGAGATAATATCTGTTTTTCTCTAGCTACTTTAAAAACCAAGTACCCTTTAGTAACTCAGACCGTAGCATAAAAAGGAAATTATTAGGCCACGCTCGCCCTTTGCAACCTTTGCCGAGTGAAACTAGCGGATCACAAACTTTTTAATCATAACCGTCTTTTGCATAAAGCTGAGTTAGTGACAGCGAAATGACACTGCCAGTGGCAGATACCGCTTGTTAAGAAAATAGCTTATTATTTTAATGCAGAATTGTTTATTATTTACTGCATTTACTCTACAAAGAGATGGTAGCAACTTAAACTGCCCCCCTAGACAAAGTTACATTCTATTGGCGTCGACGCTAGTAGAAAATGACAGAATGGATTTGACATTAGCGATCGAAACATTTTGACGTTTGCTTTCGTCACCATACGTCAAGTCCATACATTTTTATGTTTTCTACTGTCGTTAACGCTAATCGAAAGATACTTTGTCTATAGGCCCTGTTGTGTCTACGGTTTTTGTGAATCGATCATTTATACAAAAGTTTACATAGTACCAGGCCTGTCTCACTCCACAGGTCAGGTACGCTTGACGGCCGATCCCCACCGAGGGGTGAATGGCAATAGTTTAGGTATACCGTGTAAACTTCTTGTTCAAAACTCATTAGACTTGCCACCATTTTGTAAGTAGTGAATGCGAGACTTGAAAATCCTAGTGATGTCACGCTGCCAGCACGTGAAAGAATGAAAGAGGGAGACTATGTAAAGGAAGCTCTCAAGTCAAATGACTCGGTTCATTTTTGTTTGCACGCGCGCTGTTGTGACGGTTGGTAGGTTGTTCGCAAATTGCCGTCCAAAGAGTCGCCATTTTTTAAAATCTGTTTTTGAAGTGATTCTTCTGTACGGGTAGGCATCATCATCTTATTTAAGAGCTACGCTGGACGTGGCGTATTCGCCAATCCTGTCTCATTTCCGCTAGTATCTTGAGTTCTTGATACGACATCAACCGGGTAATACTAGTTTTTATTATGTTATAATACCTACTTGGATGCATTCTCAAATCAATTTAGTCGTTTGCTAATAGGAATGATCCATTTAAGGGTATAAGTGTAGACAGTGGCATTAATTTAAAGGATAATTGCATAACAACTTTCTCCAAGGAACCTAAGAGAAATTCGCAAAAAGTCAATTGCATATAATTCCCTTTGTATCGAAACTCATAATCTCGATAGGCGTCTGTTTGACAAATCGAAAGTGCGAACTGTACCACAGCCTTTAAGCACTTATAAAAATAGCAAACGTCCACAACTCGACAAAAAACTAAAAAGTCCGACATTAATTTAGCAAAACAGAAACTACATCATAATTGCAGTTTTTAATTATCACATCGTACAAAAAATAAAACAGGACAGCTTGCTCGAACGGTGTCAAAGCAATAAAACAATCGAAGCGGCAACGTCTCCTATAACAGACTGAGATTTGTTATTTCCGAGAGAGTCTTTTAATAACAAGCAATAATTGTTTGTGCGGCGTGAGGAGGCCTTTGTTGAAATACCTAGATACTCCTATTAGTTTGAAATCGATGTCTTTAGAGTAAACTATACTCCATTCAAAATAGCAACGAAATTTTTAAGGCCATTTTGCATAACAGAAGCAGAGATTTGAAATACTTCTTCTCACTTATTCTTAGAACAGCTTTAGTAACGTCCAAGACATGTCGGATAGTATATTTATCCAATAAATTAATAACATTTGGTATTCAGAATTGGCCAGAAAGTTAAGTAGGTATCGAAAAATCTCGTTGTCCTTATTATGAATGAAGTATAGGTAGAAATCTTTCATAGCTAGCACAACATTATATTTAATAGTACTGACTGACCGTAGATCACTTTACACACTACTTCTGAAGGATTTTCTAACGGTTCCCAGACTGCAAAATATCCATGTATGGCACAGCACAAAGACAACTTTTATTATCTTTTAGTGAAAACATACTTTAAGTGCTTCAGATCATCAAACTGAATAACTTTTACTATATGAACATAACTGAAATCGTAAAAAAATCTGCAGATCCATAGATTTGGGTCGAGTGGCATAGTCATTCAATGTTAGTCCCTTAGTAAAAAGAAAACAGTTTAGTGGTCTGAAGCACCCACTAAAGTATGCAACGCACTCAAGGCTATAACCTAACCTCTAGCTAACCTAACCTCTAGTATAATATAGAAAGAATGAAAAGACAGAAAAAAAAAGAAATGAAGAATGAATTGTAGTATAAAATATTTTCTAGGAAATAAGAGTCACTGATACTATTCTTCAAGAATCGTAAAACTAAACATTTTCAAAATTGGTGAAATTATTGGATTTAATTAAAATTAATACGAAAATTCGACATCTCAAAATTTAATCTAGTCACGGTTAAACGAGATTTTAAAGTAAATTACGATTCGTTATTAACACGAAATTTACGATTCTCAAAATTAAATTCACCAAACATCTGCTACACGATTTTAAATGATAAACATTTTTTAGCAGTTTGCTCTCTACTTTATTCCCCGAGCCAGGCCCGCCTCGTTCTACACTGTAGGCAAAGAAAATATAATAGTACTACGTACAGAAGTTTCACTTCCATATAACGTTCCATATAACGAAAAAAAACCGAGTAGCGCGTAAGTAGAGATGTTTCTCGTATGATCTCCTATTATAGGTAAACGTACCAACGCAACGTGACCCCGTCAATGGGGGAAACTCATACATTTCGCACCAATGGGGTCCACGCCAGGAGGTAACCTACAAAGTTCAGTTTAATATTAGCAATTAGCGATTAGTAATGCACGGACGGTTCAATTTGGCTCGCATTACATATCTTTAGTATTATTATCAACTTTAGTGCGCGTTGCATGAAAGTAAAACTTCTGTACGTAGTACTAGTTTTTATTCTGTGCTACAGCGAGCTTGAATAGCGGCTTTAATTCACGTAGTGAGTTCTCAACACACTGAATAATACAAGCCGCTTAGCAAATAAGTCGCTCTAAACGGTCGAGTGCTTTAGTACATTGTACTCGGCCCCTTTTCACTCAGGGCAAATGAAGATTTTGTTCTTTATTAAACTTGATATTTTAGGTGTGAAAGATTTTATGTCTATACAGAACTTACTTTGCTAAGCGTCATTTGATGTATAATTTTGTTTAATTAACGCTAATTAGTGTTTGTTGATCTAGAATAAATAAAAGTGATCACAAAGTATAAGGTAACATAAAGATTAATTTATGCTGTGACGTTGTGATACACTTTTTTTTTCAGAGACATTCGTCTAGTAATTGACTAAATAGTATCTTAAACGTTAACAAAGTTATTTCAATTGTTATATCATTTTGTTTTTAAAAATATAACTGAATTAACAATTTTTTAATCTTGATTAAAGAACTAACCATTCAACTGAGATTTATTGAAATTTGAACTAGAATCATAAATAAAAATTTTCAATTTACATTTATATCTTTTTATAAATAGTAAAAACTGTAAAGGACTCATTCACCGTCACATAATCAGTAATCAACAAACTAAACAGAAAATTAAAAATATTAAAATCCTTTTGAGACCGATAACAAATATAATCAAAATCCCGCAAGTTTAATTTATTTATTTACTGAAAAAAAAAAGGTTTAAAATTACTCACATAATCAACTTCAGAAACATGCGTCGTCAACAAAACTGCTTCGAATCAAAATTAAATTATATCTACATGATTAATACACACTCATTTATAAATGTTAAGTTGAATAGTTACTGAACCACATAGGGCACGATATTGATCAAAAAAGGGTTTAAAAGGACCCAACGCACTTTACGCGTCGTTTAATTGGCCTTGTGAAAGTCGAAACAGGGAAATTGGATTTGTGTGTCCATAGCGAGACCCTTTGACCGCTTTCAAAGTCACAATTTATTGTGTATGAAAGAAAATTGCTAGTACGGTTATGGGAGGATACACATCACAAAATATTATACAAACAGAGTGTGATCGGACCAAGAGCAACTAATAAATGAGTCACTAAATCACGTGGTTTTTTTAAAAACTGAAATGACGAATATTTCAGTATTCCGTGTTTAAAAAAAATTAAATAAGGATTGCTTCAAATTACAATCATAAGGAAATAGAACCACATATAATTTGAGTTTTTCTACTGTGATTATGTAACAATGCTATTCCGAAAAATGAATTTTCTATCAGACTAAATAATGCTTAATGCCTCTTTATGATTTTAATTTAGCGCTCTGTAAGCGCATGTTGATTCAGTTAAATTCAGAAAAAATAAAGTTAAAAATTATGAAAAGGAATAGTATTGTGTTGGACATTGATGTTAATATTCGATCAAACACATAACACAATAATAACACATATATTTTGCATGCAAACGTCATGGAAGCTTTTAACAGAGAACAGAATAAACTACCAAAACCATAAAATCATTAAAAACCAAAGCATCCTCCTTCACCCCACAAACAACCCCACGCAATTTGACATTACCGCGTTTCCGAGCTGTGACTAACTCGATTACTTGCCAATTTCATAGGCAAGTCTTTCTGAGCTTTAAAATTTGTTCGAGCGTAAAGTGGTTCGAAATATCACGTGGCATTTTATCGCATGACATTTTTAGGTGTGATTTAGTTACTGATATTTCATGCTATTATAATAAGATACCAGAGGATATTCTTAACTTGCCAGACAAAAAGTTTAAGTCCCATGTTAAGCAAGTCCTTTGTAAAAAGGCTACTATAAACTCGATGATTATATGAATGACCAAAATGTCTGGTCTTGACAATGTTACACTATGTAATTCAATATTGTATTTTGTAAGTGTACTTTGTATTTTTTTTTGTTGAAAGATGTGTGTTTTGAGTTTTTGTCCGCATCTTCTCTACAACGGAACGCCTTCCGACGTGGTGGTAGAGTCAAAAATGACGTCAGAAAGCTATCCATGTGATATTATTTTGAATAAAACATTTTGAGTTTGAGTTTGAGTTTGCTATAACGTCCATACACTCTTATTGTAGGCTTGTGCCTCAGCAGTGATAATAATGCGCAAAAAAAACCAATAGCATATTATGAAGAAGCTTATATGAATTTAAATTATAATGGACGCACAAAGTCGCAAGTGCCACAAATTCTAAATAATTTGAAAAAAAAAACCGACCAAGTGCACGTCGGGCCAAGCACAGGGTAGGGTAGTTGCCCGTCACAATATACGGACTTAGAAGGGAGCTTTTTATTTTATACTACGGTTCAACGGCTAATAAAGTCTAAAAAGTACATTTTACAAGTTGGTCAACTATTACTCGTTAACTTGTAAAGCTAACTTAACGGTGATAGTTTTCCTTTTAAATTCGTTATATACACTACTGCTCTTATATTCACGTACTCGTATCTAGAAACAACCGTTGTTGAAAAAACAGCTGGCATGGAGGGAGACACATGACTCTAACCAAAATGTTCACTTTAAAGCTTAATATTTTGCTACGGACGGACATGGCGAAACTATAAGGGTTCCTTGTTGACTTCAAAACCCTAACTAATTATGTTAATATGTACAATTAAATTATTACCTTAAAGTGAAAAGTAACACAATTTCAACATAGGCAAATCACTTATAAACTTTTAATTGATTTACATTTTGTTTGACTTGACAACAAAATGATTTCATTAAGAAAGTCCTTTGACTTGTTTACTTTCTGCTTTACAATTGACTGCACTTTGTCTCGTTTCATTATTTCGTAAGTTGAGAAGTTTTGTCGTTAAACAAAAACAAATATTAAAATAGATTTAATGAGACTGACATCGATCGTATTTTATCTTGTGACTATCAAACTGAACCGACTTTTGAGAGCAAACTTGATTTAGCAAAAAAAATCTGCTGTTCTATGGGCATTGCAGTTTAGTATGGACAGATGATTTTATTTTTGCGATATCAGGTTTACTCCCAAAGAAAAAGTGGTTCAGTTTTATGGTCTGCACCATACCCGAAAATTTGAAGTGTTTAAATAAATCACTCAGTATATTTTGCTTCGAGTAGATATATATTACCATAATCCATTTCGGGATGGATTTAACACTCTTTTTCAAGTATAGACCTCAATCCTTGTGCTAAAAAGCAGCTTATCCTGTCATTTTCTATTTTGACTGTAGTATTTTGATTTTTAATGCTCACTATTAATATTATCTAGTGACCACATCACACTGGACAGAATTGGGCACGGCTAGTAAAATGTGGATATTCTGATTATGGTATATTTAGAATGCCTCTTGGGGGAACTTAGTCGTGAGCATAATATACTTTCATATATGAGAATTTGTTAAAGGCGCTTTTTGGTGGTAAGCTCCACAGCTTCGATATTAGAAACGATTACCGAAGTTAAGCTACGCCTGGTCTTATTAGTCTTTGGATTGGTGACCATTTAATCATTTTTCATCAAGCGACATGCTTCGGTAGGCACGTTAAGCAGTTATACCATGATATTGTCGTTAAATGGCAGCTATATTAAGAAGGCTTAAAATTATCTTACAGCAAGTTGGCCACTAACTTGCCGCCACCAATCTGTATTGGATCCACGTGGTGGAGTGTAGCCCACTCCATCTCTTCCTTAATCGGTAGAGGAGGCTTTTGCCGTGGGATCCAACAGGCTATAACTTATAAATAATAGATTTAATTTGTATACCAACGAACACAGTCAACTATACAAAATTGTGATAAACTAAACTAGTGTTCCCGACTGTACAGAGAATCTAAAGCCTGACATTCCTTCATTACTAAATCACATTCGTAATTGCCAACGTCCACCAGGGGGCGTAATCGTCGATTTAAACTTAACCGAGGTTAACTACAGTCAGATCCCAAGGGCCAGGGGCAAATGACATGCCTACATCATCTAATGAACTATAGAGACCTTTGCGTATTCAATAGTGATAGGATGTACATACTGTGTTTGTTTGTTTTCTTAGATTATGTTGGTCTGTCATTACATTGATTAAATTGTGTAGTAGTAATATTGAAATGATATGTCTTTGACCATTATCATTTGAGTTCATTGTATGAGTGTCTTTTAACTCCAGATGGCTCTCAATACGAAAAGGTGCACTTGCGATGCCAGCGGCCGATGCGACTGACGCGTGGTTCTGTCATATGCCATATGTCTATCGCATCGGCCGTGTGCGTCTGACGCACGCGTCAGTCGCTGGCATCGAAAGCGGCGTCATACGTTTTCATAGTAACTAGTATTGACACATCGGCCGTCGGCCGCGAGCCGCACACGTCAGTCGCGTCGGCCGCTGGCATCGGAAGTGCACCTTTAGGAAAAGATATTTTGTCCAAAATTGACAAATTAAACATTCGAGTTAAATACATTAACAATATTGACACTTGTGTGACAATGTCTAAAATATTTATAATTTGTGTGAAATTGTCTAAAATATATATGTAATTTAAGTTATATTTCAAGCTGCGTGGAGAGTGCATTCACGAACGGTTGTGTGTCAAAGTTCCGCCATTTTGTACTATCTCAAATGTGTTTTTGTTCATAAAACAATCCTAGAATTTACTATACTCGCAATACCAGCTCGACATTCAGTGCTTAGGCACAAGCAAAAGGCCATAAATTATAAATAAATGAAACAGTGATTTCTACGAGAAATTCACGCAAAATCCGAAAAACTGTTTCTCCGGAATCGATAAATAAACAAAATGCTCTAAGTAATTTTAAAAAAAACTTTTCTCATAAATTGACAACGTTGCTTGATTGTAAGATTTAGTATGAAAAGTTGAAAAACAAAAATAGCATATAGAAGATAAAAAATTTAATAATGTTCAGTTATCGATTCTGTTCTGTTAATTTTAAGGTTGTAAACTCTATCAACTCTCTCATTTATATGACTTTAGAAGCGAAGACTTAGTTTTCAAAACTATCTAAGTGTAAGTACCCATATAGTAATAACTTACGTAAGATCCTGTGAAGTACTTATTCAACTACTGAATAGAGTTCAAAGTTGCAAAACTTACTTCGCTATTGACCGCGTACGTTCGGTAACATATTCCAATGTTTGCACTTACCTGCAAAAGAAATAAGTTTTATTATTAAGTAAGTAAGTTTATAAGTAGGTTTGTATATTCAAGTAAGATGACTTGAATAAAAAAAACCGGCCAAGTGCCAGTCAGATTCGCGCACGGAGGGTTCCATGCTACCATAAAATATTAAAAAACACATAAATAATTGTTTTCACCGGGATCCTTAGCGATTGGCGGATTATTATTTGTTACCGTTTTTACGATAGAGCAAAAACAAAAAAAAAAACATTTAAAAACGGCCAAGTGCGTGTCGGGCCACGCGCAGTGTAGCGTTCCGTAGTTGCAGTGTAGCAGGCATATGTTAGTGGTCAACTTGGTCTCAGAGCATATTCGCCTAATTAGTCCTCTAACTTGGCTGGAATGAATACCGCCACCGGCACTATGAAGACGAATGAATAATACATTATATTTATAGTCATTTTTTGTCTTCCTGCTTGGATCCGGAGAGGTTCACATTTCGAGGTCAAGGTGTTTTAGCCAGTCTTCCACTGCCCAGGTTAACCTATGGAGTTCTTCAATTCCAGCGAGGAGACGGCACAGAGTGCACTCATTTCCCACATGAGTGAGGGTTTGGTCAGGTGCCCCGCAGTCGCACAACTCCCTGTGACTCCCTCAGGCCCCACTTGAAGAGGTGATAGTTGGTCCTTCTATGGTTAGTTCTGAACCAGTTTAGCTTAGCCCTGGTCTTCCGGTCCTTATCAAAACTAGCCAGTTTGACGGTCGGGTCTCGCACGAGGTTTGCATGCGGATGGTCAAGAAGGCCCCAATCTAACCGGCAATATCGTATCGTATATGTTTATGATGTAATGCACCTACTTTGAAAGTGTACAATGCTGGAAGACGGCTTAAGAACTTACTCACCAAAACACATTGTTTTTGTAATTACGAAAAAAAGTCCCAGCTCAAAATAAAGCTCATCGTGACGACATTTGAAATCATAAATTAAGTTCCGCTTTGAACTTCACTCCTACGACATAAAGGTAGCTTTACAATGCAACAGAAATTGTTATACTGAAAACAAATTTCTAGTTAGATAGTTTCGACTGATGATAATGGCTTAAAAGATTTTGTATACCTATACTTATTGCCTTTTTGCGATTAGGTTGTTAATACATTGTATTAATCAAACGTTAGTAATATTTTTATAAATACACAATGCAAATGACATTATTACAAATAAAAGGAAAAATAATTCACTGTTAACATCCCTATCAGAAAATTTAATACAATATTGCTATTAAATCTGTCACTACGAATTCAAAAAACTAATCCGAAGCGAAGGAAGCCAAGCTCCGCATGGCTTCCTTCGCTCCGCTCAAATGTAACTGCAGCCTTACACCGAGACGGCATTAAGCCCCAGAATGCCTCGAGGACTGGATCCTTAATTATATCACGTAGTAAGGATTTCGCTAACTTTCAACTAAGCCCAGCCTACATGGTAGCGCAAACATAACGCTTCTTTCAAAGATATGCGTTAAGCCCGCGGCTGCTTATTATCCTTCAGGACTTGTTTTATAACAGTGATATAGGGTATTGAGTTTTATGGTGTTGTCATTGTCCGTTTATAAAAATTGTTAAAAATTGAAAAACAATGACTTTTAAGTCAATTCCCTAGTATGTTGACTGGTGAATTGTAGGTACGAGTAGAACATGAAATATTTATTAATTAGGTTTAAATAACTGTTTTGTCCCTGAGTCATGGATTTCTGTATCTATGTTATACAACGTGTTAATGAATAAACGCAAAACCTCATACACCCCAACTGATTTCAATCAAAATAATTAGATTGAAACAATAATTTCATTATTTTGATAGTTAAAATTTAAAGTTATTCGCATTTTAAGTATTCAGGCAAAAATGATTTGTTATCATTTCAGCAATTAATGAAAGTGCTAGCGTGCTCGTGGATACATTTTAAGAATCTTTTTTTGGTAGTAAGTAGAGTGAGTGTGCCTGTGCGGTAGGTTGGCATCGAGTTCAGAAAATTTTAAATTATACGAACAAATTATTTAATATTTTGAAAAATGTAACCTATGTTAAAACCATGATCATTCGATTCTGCTCTCGATTCTAAACAAACTACATTCTAGTTTTGCTTTAATTCATTAACACGTTGTATATTCTGTATGGTTGTTTAGTCTTTAGTTTACAAGTTCAGGCTAGATTCTGTTAGTTTTAATGAGGATAGATAATCTGAGTGACAATATTCAAGATTATTTATTTATCTGATATCTATTTTATCTGATCTTAGACCGTAGGTATATCTATAATATGATACTCAATTAAAGTATTCAATTACTTCCGAAGGAGATATCAACAACTAGAAAAAAGAAGGAAAGCAATGTCTGTTTCATATAAAGCAAATTATATCTTTTTTCAGGTGTTTTTAAATACTTTATCTTTACATAACATAAATATTCTTTATTTGCAGACCAATATACAGCACCAAAAACCAAATCGAACCCCAAGCCAAAAAACCTAAATTAAAGCCAAATCTTTCTACCAAATTGTTTAATATTTATTTTGGGAACTGAAAAACATGATGAGTTACAAGACGAGTTCAAGATTGAAAAATTAAATCTCGGGCGGGAAAATCAAAATGGCTCTAAAATGTTTATAATTAATAATATTTTAAATCGATACAAGTTCTCCACCCAAAGATGCCATCAGATTAGTTCAGATAAATGATTACACTTAAAATTACTAGATGTATAAACCTTCAATAATTAGTATTAAATCCTCACAACAATCACAAAGGAGAACGCCTTTAATTCAGTCACAAAAGATCAGAAAGCTTGATTTTAATCTTAAAAAATAACGACAACTAATTTACAAACCCCAACGACAAAACTCAAAACTTTTCAAGACCAAGTTCAAGTTAGAAAAGTTACACAATCTAATAATAACAAAATCAAAGTACGAAGGCCGGTGTCAATTTAGCATTGTTACCGTAACTAGAGGGGAAAATAAAAGGGTATCTGTCATCGAGGCCGGTGCCTAACGATGTCCCACTTGCAACTAACAATGTTGGTATTTGTTTACTTGTCCATTTGCAAGTTGCACTGCAAATGTTTTGAGGAATGTTTTATACTGTGTGACCAGATGTTTTGCCGTAGACCATTATAGTCAAAGTTACTAGCAATACCTAGTAGCGTCCAAATTCTTACTCAAATAACCAAGTCAAGAAATTAGCAAATATTTTTCTGCAATGCAGGTATTGTATGTAATAACTGCGGGGAACTTTAATTCATAAATAGAATCCTAATTTAATTCCTATAAGCCAACCAAGTAGTAACAATGTAGTTTTATAATAATCCCACCGTCAACATAATATGAAATTCTATTATTAATTTATTTTTTGTGGCTTTACTGTAGTGTTGATGAATTTGAAAATATCAAGTAAAAATAGCTAATTTAATCTGCTTGACTTTTTACAGTAATAAATATTTCGCGTCTTCAAGGATACTTTTATACACAAAAACACGTACATAAGCCACCACAAGATGGTGGAATGCCGTGGCAAACCGGAGAGCAGGCATCCGCTTAGTAACAGACTTGTGACGCGACCCATCAACTTAATTATATTGTTTGTAAGTTCTAAGTAATAAATAAAAGCACGACCAATTTCCCTGTCGGGATGGTCAGAAACATTTATTACCTTTCATATTCATTGTTACAATCATTAAAACACCTCGATATACTACTTTAGTAATAATTGTTACACTAATAAAAACTATTTACAGTCATAAAATTAAACAAGCACTTATTTCCAGAATTAGTAGCTTAACTAACATAATTATCTCAACCCAAAACTGAAAACACAGTAAAACAACAATGTCACTACAGTCACTATCTTGTATCTACTGATATCCCAACATTGCCCACTGGTTTACTGCTAGTGCAGAATAAAGCTTGCGGGCAATGTCGTAAATGCAACCAGAGTAGACGGCAAAACCATTTTCTTCGAGGTTTGGATTTTGTGTTTAAGCGTCAGCGTTTTTCTTTTCGGTTTATGATTTTGAAATGGAGGTCATAAACAGAATCTGGATCCTGAGACATTGAACTTTTTAAAAATATGGTTAGGTAAGTAGTTGTAGTATAGTCACTGACCACCCTGAAAGTTGATACGGTAATTTTGACTTTCGTGAGTAATTTATGAATATTTCTGCAAAATTTTAATTTATATGATTTTATAACAAAAGACACTGAATGAAACCCTAACTATTTCTTTGAATTATAATTATAACGTGTGGAAGGAAACATTGGTAGAGGCAGACCTAGGAGAGGATACCTAGACCAGATCAGGGACGTCATTAAAAATGCCAGGTTAAAAGTAGCCGAAATCGAAGGGAATGTATGACAAGATGTATGGACTTAGAGGAAGCAAGAGAGGTGTGTCAGAACCACCCAAAGTGGAGATCTATAGTTTCTGCCTACCCCTCTGGAAAAAGGCGTGAGTTTATGTATGTATGTATGTATAATTATAACACCAAATACTGACTTTCTTTTTCAAAATCAAAATTAAGTTGTATTCTATATTGTTGTCCAGTTAATATTATACTGCGTGGCAATCAACGAGGGTCTTTCCTTTTAAGGGTGTATTCAGACAATGAAACTAAACAACTTTTCCTGAGGAACATGGGTCGAAAAACGAAAACAATTTTTGGACTTCCCAGAAAATTTATCGGCTGTTCCGCACTTTTGTATGGGAGGTCCAAAAATTTACTCTGAATACACCCTTAATAAAAGAAAAGACCCTCGTTGATTGCCACCCTGTATAAGTCGAGACTAATTCTATTGGACCTTTAAAATATGTTTGTTGTCTCCTGAGCCTGTTTTTGCAATGCATACCTAGAGAGAAAAGGGGATGCTCAGTAGTGGGATAAAGTGCCGGCTACATAAATAACATTTTCTTCATTCAGAGCATCAGTAGCATATTTTCTATTTTACTACGTAACAAATTACTCACCATAGATTCCGCTCTCGCTAGCCCCACCACCCTAACAACTAACACTTATGCACGCTCGCTCTCGGAAAGAGCAGAGATTTGTAACAGCAAATGCGTTTAATAGATAAAAAGGCCCGTTTTATTCTTGTCGTATATTTTATTCAAACCTCCGTGAGTGGCGCCAACGAACGATGTCTAATGAATTTAGTAAGACTTCGAAATGTTACATTTTTACGTTGAGATGCTAAATCGAATTGGTTCTTTGTTGTATTATGCGTTTTTGTTTTGTTTTAATATCTTGTTCTCGAAAATCACAATTAAATAATCAATTCAAAATATCAAGAGGAGATTAGTGCTCTTAGTGGAATTACTCAGGTGATATTTAAAATAAGTGCTCTTCTTGGAATTATTTAGATGCTCTTACTCACCTGCTATTTAAAAATTTGTGCCCTTTTTGGAATTATTTAGGTGTTCTTATTCAGGTTCCATTTATAATCAGTGCATTTTGTGGAATTATTTAAGTGTAACTCAGGTGTTATTTAAAATAAGTTCTCTTCGTAAAATACGACATCAATTATCCTCGAGTGCATTTAAAATTATGGTAAAAATTTACCAAGCTGCATCCTTTAAAATATAGTTGGTTGTTAAATTAAAAAAAAAATTATGTCCTGTAAGGGAAAGAGTTTTGAATTTATGTCTACATGAAAGATTGTTGTAAGAGAAATAATGTGGTGGACGATTTTGATCAAATTGAAAATCAATCTATTTTTTATAGCTTATGTTTGTTTTACGTAGCTTGATGTGTCGCCGTGTGTACGATAGATACTAATCTTTGCCAGAACCCAAGAAACGATGACTAACATCGTCGTGTAGATCGTGTGCTTTCTGATCGGCTGGCTGAGCCATTTTGTATAAGGTCAAATGTATTTCATAAAAAGTCCATCAGATTACGATAATCTTCAAGCTCACTTGACATTGACACTGCGCAGCAAAAGACCATTAATTAATTTAGATGGAAAAAACATCCTATACCTAAGTCTTTCAGCTTAATGACTCAATTTTAAGTGATTGGTTCCATTAGAGATTAATTTTTTTTCAATATTTCATTCGTGACCTTTCGTACTATAGGTAGCAGTAATAACTAAAAGTCCTTCCACTATGCATGGTGTTTTATCACGTAATATTTCCGTCTTGGCTGGCCTTTTACTGTTTTTTACCGAGCACAATTTGTAAAGTGGTTTTCTCTTGGTGTTGAAACCTCGGAAATGCATCGTGCTTCTAAAAACATACTGTTTATAGTAGCTGTATGCATTGTTACATTTAATAAAGTGAAATGCTTTTGGTTGATTAAACGAAGACTGTACTAACACTAAAATTATATTTGGAATATAGTTTCTTTATTGTTTTAAAATTTTGTTTTAATCGAATATAACGAACGAATCGAAATAATCGAATTTATAACTATAAATGCGTTGTATACTTTAGGAGGTGTTTCAAACCATCAAAGTGAACAAATTGTACTACGACGGGAACAAAATCCAAATCGCGAAAAAAATCTGCTGTTACATACATTAGGGTTGAGTAGCCATTGGTATTTTCTATGGAATAGCTATTGATTTTTCTGGCGATATCAATATTGGTCCTTCTTAATATGCTGACGATAAGATATGATTTTTAAAGGGATGATCACACCATGAAACTGAAAAATATCCTATACGGAACCGACATTTAAATCGTGAAAAGAAATTCAGCTGTTCCATACAAAACCGTATACCTGCTCGACCACTATGTATGGGATAGCTGAATTTCTTTTCACGATTTCGATGTTGATCCCGTAGAGGATATTGTTCAGTTTCATATTCTGATCATCCTCTTAAAAAGCCGACGGCATATTTGAGGACCCTGTATGTACATAATGTTGTCCATTATAACTATTTTTATGAGTCACGTAGCAGGTTCTGACGCGAGCACTTGTCTCGCGTGGTGTTCGCGCGTCGCGTTTTTGCCTGCCACGAGGCTCTGCAATCCTCAATGTCTTCTTGTTCTTGATCAAAAACAATCCCTGATATTGGGATAGATACTGCCACAAACTACTTGAAAGCAAAAAGTCAATTAATTATAAATAAAACATTAAAAAAAAAAACTATTTTTATACTAAACAACAATTCTTTTAAACTACTACGTACTACTACGTACAATGTCCCATAAAAAGCGTGGCACTATCCCAGTGCACTAGAGAATTCACAGAGGCTGCTATTTCCGTTCCTTGTTACTGGCAACTTCGTAGGCGTTCCGTTTTAAGTATGTCGCCTTCCTGGACTGCAGTGCTTTTGTAGAGATACTGGATGTGATATAAACACTAGTTTCGTTCGTGAGCTAAGAAAAATACAACTCTAAAGCTGTTGTGAGAGAATTGAATTACGTTTCTCAACTATGCCGATCTGCATCAATGTTTAACAATATCCACAAATTAACGACCACTATCACAGTAATACAGGGTGTAACAAAACACCCTAGTAATACTTAAGGGGTGCTTCAGACATTAAGACGTCAATGGCTTCAGACCATCAAACTGAACAACTTTCACTAGGGGTCAAACATCGAAATCGCGAATTAAAATGTGCTATTCCACAGAAAACCTCAACGGCTGCTCTACCCAAATATATGAAACAGTTTTTTTTTCGCAATTGTAATAATAGTTTGCATTAACATTTATTACTAAAACTTTATATTTTAACGATATGTTTTGTCGTACAAACGAGATTTCTTGAATTTCATGATGGGTTTTTTTGTATTCTAATTGTGCAAAAATGGAGGAAAAAAATCGGATCTTATTTAGTGGAAGGATAGTTCTTTTTTATCGCTAATTGCGCTATTTGTAATTACTTCGAGTTGTCATAATATTACTTTGAATATTTTGTAACACAAAACTACTTTATTAGGGGCAATTTTTGTAATTGGATTGTATTTCCATATTCTTCTATATTATAATGCGTATAGCAAAACTATCACATGTATCCGAGTATCACAATATAGCCGAACGGCCGATACATGGACGCATGTTGTCATTTTCAGCTGAATTTTTGTTACCTACAAAAATCTTTTAAGGCAAACTGAACGCTTTTTAAGACTAGTATATCCAGCGTCTACCTAGGTTCACAACACGGGGCAAAAAGACTCATTCTTTTGACAAACGCCGCGGGAGCGAGGCCCTCGGAGGATACAATTTGCGCTAGAGGTAGAATTTTTTTCTTCCACACCGCAAGGAACTGCGCATTTCTAATGCAAATGTGCTACGTGGATCATTATGCTCTGATTTCAGAGCGTTTAGAGTAAGGTTCAAAGATTTCGCGTTTCGTGTTTCTTTGTGCGTCTTGTAGTAAGTGTGAATGTTTAAAATTTTTGTTACGTTTTTCTTGTGAATGTTTTTGTTATGTCTGGCGTGTGAGATTGAATTAGGTTATCGAATTAGAAATTGAATATTGTTTTGAAACAATCTAAAAACAGAAATTGGGAATGGTGCTTGATATTTATTCTGTGCTTATACTAGTTTTAGCTTTTGAGAGAAGGAAAGCATTAAAAAAAGCGTTGTAGCCTGTAGAACCCCACTGTAGGGCAAAGGCCTCCTCTCTCGAATAAGGGTGAGAGGGAGTGGGCCATACTCCACCACGCGGGCCCAGCTAAACCCTAAGTAAAGCATAAGTAAATTAAATTCTTAACTATTTTTTCGTTGTTCTTTAGTTCTTTATTATGCCCTATTAAGGCTTAGTTTACTGTCAGAAATACATACGTGTAAACATTATTATATTAACTTTACTAATTAATTAAGACAAAGTTAAAATGTAACATATTAGTTACAACTAGAGGTTTGAAAAAAGAACATGATTTGAAATTTTCTGAAATGAATATTTTTATTTTCTGAAAAAATTCATGATAACAACAGCCATTTATAAATTATTATCGCATCTTAGCGAAATATGCGTAGGTATTTCGGACGCTAGAGTGGGTGGGGTAGAGCACACTGCGACGGGCCGCATCGCACAGACGGAAATCCGCCGCGCAAATATGCGACCCGCTCCGCCGCGACGTAGTATGCGTTACTTAGGGTGGCTTTGGCCCGTATGTATACGTCACGTATTAAATAAAGAGACGATGTCATAGAAAAATCTATTTCAAACTAAATACGACCATTAAAATATAAATCGAAAATCTGTCCCCGTAAGTCAAAAGAGGCAATCGTAGTACAAAAATAAACTCATAGTAGTCTGTTAGCATTTTAATTAATTAAAAGTCGACGAAAGGGCGTAGGGGGGAGGTTAGGGGGGAGAAGCGCAACAGTCAGTGTTTACGCACCGAGACACCTAGTGACTTCTCCTCGACATTCGGTGTTGCCATTTTAGTAGTTCTACTCTAGACTTCAATAAGCAAGTTATCGATTTTGAAACACGATTTTTTTGTGTTCTGTACCAAAATTTACAAAGCGGAACAAGGCATTATTTTGTCCTTACATCCGTTCATCTATGTGCCACAGGCGTATTTCTTAGAAACCGTTTACACACACACAGTTGAAACTCTGTATATTTATAGAAATTAATAGTCCAATGGCATAAGGAAGTCAAAAAAGTTATTTTCTATTTTGGGAAGCAATTTTAGGGATAGGAGCTGAAAAAAAAAAACAAGAATTTTTATAAATTATCGTGAAATAAATTCAAATTCAATGAAATGCAAGTTCAAAAGTAGAATGAATTTAAATTTTTCTCTGACTGCGAGATATGGAGGGTAATAATTTTTGTTTATTTCTTTATTTCAGAATCTTACATCTAAGTTTTACAAATTTGAATATCGCTAAACTGCTGAGCAGTTTGTGTAGACTTTGCGATGGATGTTTTTATGAAAATTTATCAAACAAATATTCATATACCTACAACTTATGACGAAACTCATATTTGTCACAAACTATGGAACAACCCAGACTGCATCTTCATGCATCATAGACAACAACGAACATTGGTATAAAATAAACCTTTCCACAATCAAGCCTCACCTGATAGATTTAAACGGAACACTATTACATTATTGCGACATCTGGCAACACGATTCTCCTTGCAGCTTAGCAGGAAGCCTCAGTCCATTAGGAAAATTAATGTTTTGAATTACTCGCGGTCGCAGCAGTGAAGAAAGCTATTCTTTTAAAGACAGTAGTGGCGGGACTGTAATGAAATTAAAGAATAAAGGAAAGTGATTCTTTAACTGTGACGGGTTAAGTTTCTGTTTATCGTGGGTTGAGTTTGAGATTTTGAAGCTTTGTTTATGAGAATGGGAAACGTTTGGGTGTCGGTAGTTATTGCTCTTCGATGAGGTTGTAACAGAAAAATCTTATAAAAGTAAATTTTAATTTAAAAAGAATTTCTTTTAAGTTCCTCTGTTTCATCCTTTTGAGAAATTGCCCTTTTTAGAATCTGTCCTTTTGAGAATCTGTCATTATAAAAATCTGTCTGGAATTATGATTCTGGCCTAGAATAGACTACTCCATTTTTTACCGTGGGTGTCGTAGGAGGCGACTCTAAATCATCGTATTTTTATGCAGCGTTATAGTGACACGTTCATATAACTTTAATATGCTGAAAGCGAATCATGCAACAAAACAGTTTAAATGTTTATGGTAGAATGGAAGTTTCCTTGCCCGAAAGAGATAATATTCATGAGTTTAAATCGAAAATGTCGTCGGCCAGGAATCGAACCACCACCCTATGATTGAGTTATTACTTATCTCTCAAGAAAAAAACCTGTGTGCATCCATTTATCTATCTAGTTATACAGAAAACACAAAAATTAAACTATGTTTCGATATGTTTCTTACTCAACTCAACTTAAAATAATTTATTCAAAATAATATCACATGAATAGCTTTCTGGCATCATTTTTGACTCTACCATCGCGTCGCGTCAGAAGGTGTTCCGTTGCAGAGAAGATGCGGCCAGCAAAAGTTGTTCAGTTCGTTGGGTAGACTACTAGTTTAAAAGGATGGATATAAATTTCACCATGTATGTTCCCGGAAGGGGAAGGAAGTCAAAGTCAAAGTCAAAATTGTTTTTTCAAAATAATATCACATAGATAACTTTCTGACGTCATGTTTTTGAATCAACCACCGCGTCGGAAGGTGTTCCGTTGTAGAGAAGATGCGGCCAGAAACTCTACAACACACTTTTTGAGAAAGGGATATATTAAATGCAGAATATCATTATTTATAATATTCATATTTCACTAAAAGTGCCCAAACTCTGCCCAGTGTCCAGTTGTATTTTTCATTTCATCATTACGAGAAAAATTTAATAGTTCGAAAAACACATTTAATGAATGTTATTTTAATAATTTTACCTTTGACTATATTAAATTGGTCAGTAACCGTTAATATACAAACATGATGCACATTTATTAAAGCCACTACATTTGTAAAATTGCAATTCGGGACGCCTGCAGGCTTTTTGCATTTGATTGCACTGTCAAACTGTTATTGGTTTCGGTAGCTAATTTGGTTTTAGACTCCCTTTGTAGTGATTAGGGCTAACACATTCATTAGGCTTTGCCATTTGGATCATTGCTATTGCTGGACTCAATTCGTTTTAGATTGGAATGGACAAAGAAAATCTATTTCGATATTAATTACGTACGTTTTGGAATATAGTTTCGAGTAACGCGTTATCTGAGCCTAGTTTATATCAAAGTAAAAGCATTTTGTAATAGATATTTCTGTACAAGTACGAGTATGTATTATTAAACTAAGAAAAATTCGTTTGTTCTCAAAAAGGTTAATATGCCTACTACCTACTAAAAGGCAATTTTTGCTTGCTCGATGCCCATATTGAGACTCTTAATTTGATACCCTAAATATCTAAAATTTTCTAATACATTTTATTTTTACATTTATGACTGTAGTGTACAGGGGCAGGGAGTGTCTGTACTGTATATAGTATCATGGTTTTTCTTATGCTATGTTTACGATTGTCATCAACTTGGCACGATAAGAGAAGAGGCTTGTCCAGTGGCGAGTGACCTTGCCTGCCAAGTAGGAGGCAATGGTTCGATCTCCGTCCAGGCCGACTCGTCGACTTCGACCAATGAGTTTTTCGGAATTTATGTACGATTTGTAACACAACTGGCTTTTCGGTGAAGGAGTTTTCCTTCATCGTGAGGAAACCTGCATGCTTCAATTTAGAGGCATGTGTTGTACCAACTGTCCATTACAAGTAGCGACGGGCTCATTACCCGTCACACTGGACAGGGTTTCGGTACGACTACTGAAATGTGGATATTTTGAGTTTTCAGAATTACTCTGACTACAACCTCGGGGAATATAGTCGAGAGCATATGCATGCATGCTTAAAAACTAGGTAAGATAGTTTCTTCTTCTTCTTCAGCGAGCGAAAAGTTATATTTTAGTGTAAAACAATGTATAGGAATATTTGATTGATTGATTGAATTTATTGTACAGTAAATAACTTTAGAATTTAAAGCAAAATATCTATTCGGAACACTCAAAATTCTATCCACAACAGCTATCAGAGGATTCAACAGCGATTCGGCGGCGTTTCGTTCACGATTCGCGTTCACATAGCTGAGACTTCATTTCCTCCGGGTGATGGATGACGGTGTATCTTCAATGAGATTTATAATGGTCTGTCACATTCCACCAGTGCGATGCGTGGAGTGGAGATTGATGCAAAACGTGTTGTTTAGGCTACGGTTGCATTGTTTTTTGTGAGGCTTTAAAAAAGTTATGTGAAAATATGCACGTTGCACTCTCAACTAACTATTATACTCTATTTCAATTAGCAACTAAATTTTAAGGCTTTTTAGAATTACAGAAACAGATATTTGAAACACTTATTCTTAGAACAGCTTTAGTAACGTCCAAAATATGTCGGATAGTATATCTTTTTGAAAAATACATTATATTTGCCAATCAGAATTGGCCAGAGAGCCGTATAGGAATCGGAAAATCTTTTCGTCCTTATTTGAAATGAAGTATAGGGAATGGCGATAGAAGTGTCAGCAGTTTCAGATTTGTAGCATGTATCGATAAATAGGCTCTTTCTACGTCTGGAACAACGTATCGCGCATTTAGGTGTGTATCCATGGTAATCACTTCATGTAAGGTTTTGAAATGTAATACAATATTTTTTTAATATATAAAAAAACATGAAATATTCTTGTTGTCATTACAAATTAAAAAAACCCCAAAGTCAAAAACAAGCTTTCTATTAGAAGAAACCGCATCGAAATCGGTCCACCATTTGGGCGCTATGATGGTATAAACAGACATAGCCTTCATACTTATAACACCCCCTTTTTTGCGTCTAAAATAGGAATATATCACCCGTCTGGAATTAGGTAGGTATCATGGCATATTTATTACAGTCAACAATTTAAATTTTACCTGTATTCTTCGAATTTTTTATTTAACTTTCCGTTTCGATTGATGATTGATACAGGTTTGTTTATTTAATTTTTAAAGTATTATAATCAACAAAACTCACCGAAGGATTCGATCAAAGTAAAATGAATTGATTGAACTTATAATTGACCGACTCGCACCAATGAGTTTTTCGAAATTTATGTACGATTTATAACACCACTGGCTTTTCAGTGAAGGAAAAACATCGTGAAGAAACCCTCATGCTTCAATTTCGAGGCATATATTGTACCCACTGTCCATTATGTGGCGACGGACTCATCCCCCGTCACACTGGACAGAGTTTCGGTAATACTGGTGAAACGTGGATGTTCTGAGGTTTAGAATATCTCTGACTACCCTCTTGGGGAATATAGTCGTGAGCATATGAGTCTTCAATGAGACGTCAGGTATACTTCAAATGCGTACCGAGATAAAAGACCAAGTGGACTTTTATCCAGACATCTAGACTTTGGACCTATCCATTCATTTTACTTTGATCGAATTTTAAACTGGAATGAATCAAATGCTTTCTACTTACAAAGTATTTATGACCACCATACTTCCAAAGCAAAACATGAAATAAACATGCACAACATACTATACTAATAAACCCCCAAAAACCTTTACTCATCCAGAATACATAACCAAAAAACATCCAAACACCAAAAAACCGTATGGTAATGTAATTGCAATACACCAAAACACAACTCGGGACCGTAATGTCTGTCTTTGACTGTAAGCAAGGGGAAAATTTTCTTAAAAGGTTGTCCATAAGGAGATACAGCGCGACTATTACTTATGCATTAACCTGAGACCGTGGCCTAAGCGGTCCCTTAGGCATCATGCCGGCCCGCCCGCATGATTTTATTTTACCACTCTTCTAACTAAAGGCCGTGGATATTGGTAAGCTAGAAAGGAGCTATGAAGGTTAAATTCTTACTTTAAATTACATATATGGTTAAACCCACGATCATAATCCCTTTCGGGGTGGTCAGAAACATTGATACAACTGATACATCTTTACTGTAGGTATTTGTGACAAAGTTCACGTTTAACAAATTGACGGTTTCAATCAATCAATCAAACAAATAATTTTTTATTTTACACCAAAAAATAAACAGTAAAATTTAGAGTAAAAAACAATTAAGAGAAAGAAAGAGAAAGGTTTCAAGATGGAATGACGAGTAAAACGGTGATAGGTGGCCTTCCGCCCACAGATACACTGCATATGAAACCTTCATCTCTTAGTTAGTCGCCTCGTACGACAACCACGGGAAGAAATGGGGTGATCCATTTTAAGTCGAAACCACACGGCAATGGTACTTACATCAAATAATGACAAATAGTTATAAGGGTGATTAGTAACTTTGCTACAACTATTAACTATATTTTTGAGCTGCAAGACTTTGACTTTGACTTTGTCGAAAATAAATAAAAACAATCACAGTAGATTTGAGTAGAGTTGCAGTTTTGTATGAAACAGCAAATTTTTGCTCGATGTTTGCTGTATAGTGAATGTTGTTCAGATTGATAGTCCACAGTTTCAGTTTAATGGGGTGGTTATGATTTTGAAACCACCCCATTAAAATAATATTAATAGGGTATTTTGTTACATCCTGTATAATAGCATAATGGTAGCCACAGGGTGTAGGCGACAAAAACCACTTAAGAAACGGTAAGACACCACTTACGAAACGGTAAGTCACCACTTACGAAACGGTAAGTCACCAGTTACAAAACGGAAAGTCACCACTTAAGAAACGGTAAGTCACCACTTAAGAAACGGTAAGTCACCACTTATGAAACGGTAAGTCACCACTTACGAAACGGTAAGTCACCACTTACGAAACGGTAAGTGATTACTGACGACACCGGTTACGGTAAGTGCCCAATTTTTGAAATATTAAAGGTGGACGCATATCTATCCTCGGCGAAGGAGGCGAACAAAACGAATTTACTTTTAATTCTTCTGAGAATTCGTCCGATTCGCCACGGATAATGACTAAAATTTGTTTCTTCCGCCTCTTTCGGCTTATTCGCCGTGGATAAATATGCGTCCACCTTAATCTGAACACCACGCCGTTATTGCTATCGTACTCTTTGGAAAAAGTACAAAGCTATGTTTATTTATAAAGCTTACGTTACTTCCAGTTTCTCAAAGTTCTCGAGCCATCCTTTCGAACCGAAAAAAAGTTTTGACAATCAATCTGTTACGTGAGCCTATTGTAATTGGGTTTTTTGCTGAAACAAGACAACTGACTCGTGACTTGGGTACTGAATCAGTGGTAATTTTTAACCTTATAGATCTAGGTTAGATTATAAACTTTTTTTTTCAGTAACAGTGCGTTAGGGATAAAAATAATTTATAGCCTATAGGATTACACTGCAGAACAGCTCACCGTAATGAATTTAAAGGACTATACAAATAATAAAACCGGTCAAGTGCGAGTCGGGCTACTCGCGCACCGAGGGTTCCGTACCACAACACCACACAGCATATTAACTTAAAACATATTTTTTTCTCTGGGACCTTTATTGCTGCTGGGGCATACTATGCTGGAGACCGACTTACACTTGGCCAGCTTTTGTTATTTTTTGTTATACTGTAGTATGTTATATATATGACATACTGTTATACGGCTGTATGTATTACCGTTTTTACGATAGAGCGAGAAGAAAAAACTTTGATAAAAACTAGTTCTTTGTATGAGGATACCCCCTTAATTTTTATCTTTTTGGCATTTTTAGTATTTTCCATAATGCGCCATAATAACCCACATTCTGTGAAAATTCATGCTATTACGGTTCAAAAGTTAGAGCCCTAAATAGTAAGGACAAACAGACAGACAGACGGATGGACAATGTAAGCTTAGTAATAGGGTCCCGTTTTCAGTTTTTGGGTACAGAACCCTAAAAAGGTAGTAGAGTAGGTAGGTAGAGCTTTTTCCCGCTACTTCATCCGCACTGACTCCTGTCACCCTAGCGAGAATGTATACCAGTTTTTAAGTTTAGTATACTTTTTAACACAAAAAGATTAATCGAAATCGGTCTAGTAGTTTTTGCGTGATACTCCAATCCATCCAATAAACAAATCTGTGATTTTTTAGAGGTAGGGACACCTAAACAACATATCGTAACATTATTTTGTATCTTTATTGTACAGACATACTTCTTTTACGGTTTTATAATTGTGTAGATGAGCTTATGTTTATAATATGTTACTACTGATAAAGTCCTTAGATCTTTAAAATTACCTCTTTGCGTATCAAAGAACGTAAAAATAAGGTACATAAAGCGAAATGGAATCGTCTACAAACGTGACGGTATATTTTGTAGGATATGATACTGACACAGTATTTGAAAGGCTATTTCCTGTAATGCGTCAAAGAAATCTTCGAGTCTGCGACGAATTGAGCATCTGCTTTTGATATACCCTTTTTCCATATTTTACACAGCACAAAAAAAAATTACGTGGTTTAGTGCGATTGTTGTAATACTGATTGTTGTAAAAATTTTTTGTTTTTGAATTGAACTATATGAACGTATACAAACTATAAAAAATGTGTATGTTGTTTCATACAAAATTGCGACTCGAGTCAAACGTTAGCAGATAAAGCATATTTTAAAAAAATCTACCTTGTCAAAATTGTTTAATTTGAGGGTCCAAATCATCCCTTTAAATATTACTACAGTGTTTTATTACACCTTGTTATAGGCTATCAAACAATGAAAATATTAGCATCGTAATCGCTTCAGTACTTTTCCTGTTATGTTTTGGGTTACATCCCAATTTCAAGTATTTTTACAGCAATATCTGTAGGCTGACCTGTCCACCAAAGCTATGCGGTGAGCAAGAAAATAATGGACCAATAGCGCACTCACTAGATCACGTCATGAGAAATCTATAAAGCGCTCCTATTAGTCGAATAGGCGCGCTTTAGTACTTCGTACACTTCCTGGCTGAAAAATACAGATTAATAGTGATCAATTTTCATTTCAGTGCTACGCCGTAGTAAATGGCTACAAATCGTAGCACGCTAAAGCGTAGCAAAACAAATTAAATATCTCTATTATCCCTAAGACTAAAGACAACGTTTGAAGGATGCTTAACCGAAAAAAAAGCCGCCATCGTCCGAGAGCAAAATGTTTTCTTTTGCCGGAACAAATTGAAAAGCGTCTGTTTTTTTATAAGGGACCCGAGGTACTGAATTACGTACGATCCTACCATCATTGAGGTCGACCCTTCTTTCTCGCTATAGGTATAATTCTTGCCCTTTCTAGCTAGTTATTGCCTGCCATTCGGGATACTGCATTGGTATTTGAGCTAAGAGGTTAGGGCTAACAGCGGTGAAGATGTAAGCGTTCCGATTATTTATTAAAACTACAGGTAAACGGTATACGCCGTGTAAGCTTAGAATGGACACAATTTCTACACGTTGTCATACAAGGCGAATAAGTGATAAGGTTTATATTGCAGTGTTTTTGGCTGAAAGGTTTGATACCTATTTCACGCATATTGACACCTTTTCTTTACGCGAAATAACACATATGCAAAATGATTATGCTCAGTCATTGACTTATACTAAGTAATGGACATGGAAAATTCTCGAAAAAAGTGTCCCAGACTAACTCACATGAACGTAAGTACGTGGCAGTAGTATAAACCAACTAAAAACATTGAAACAGCTGTTCATTTTGCTTGCAGTTTTAAAAATTCTTACACCACTGCAGCGCGGCATTATAGACGTGCGCGTAGTCAGTCGATCAGACAGAAACTGGTGCGTAATTGTTACATTTTATACGCTTTGTTACTCTTTTGCTTCGGACACTTTAGAGCTCGGACCCTACGTCCACCAGTTGGTATGTCAATGTACATACATACATACATAAACTCACGCCTGTGTATGTATGTATGTACATTGACAAAACCTAAAATAGCATCAAATATCAGTTTGTACTTTTTCACTTACAGCATTGAAAAGGTATTAAATAGTGTCGAATGTACAAACGTAGAGCGGAAATTTTGAAGGTTGACACTAGCTTGTGATGAAATTGCCTTGTCTTTTGTCCGAACCATAATAAAGCGACAGTGTTATATTGAGCTAAGTTCACGAAAAAGATTATGACAGGTACGTATTTTTAATTTTGCAACATCATTAGAACCATTTGACATTGTGAACTTGGGACTAGCACCGAAATAATATAAACCGTGAGGTAGTTTCTATTTCACTTACTCTCACGCTTAATATTATATGTGAAGAAGAGAGCTCCTACACAGCTTTTATTTTAGAAAGGTTTCTATGTTACATTGTCAGTTAGAATGACAGAAACACGAAACAAAAAGTTTGTAAGGTATTGTCTAACACGAAACAACACACAGATATGCAAAGGGCATGGATATTAAAAAAAATGGATGCCAATTCTCCTTACAAACATCGAAACACGAAAATTGGCTATGTCGGTCGGTAATGTTCTTCCTTCTTTCGTATACGTTTCCGTCGATGTTTCCAACGATTTTACTTCGTCTCTTTCTATCAAATGACGCAATTTCCTCTCTCTTTGGTTGTACGCATGAAAGAAAGGGACAAACTTAAAACGTTGGAAGCATGGACGGAAATTTATGAAAGAAGGATCAACATTACCGACCTCCAAGGAGTATTTTCATGTTTCACCGCTTGTAAGGCAGTCTGTACTCCAGTTATAGATAATACCTAAAAATATGCCACTTTCCTGGCAAAAGGAAATAAACACGTCGACATAAAACACGCCCGTTTCTTAATAAAATTATTTAGTAATTAATACCGGCCCGATAGCACAGTCTGTAGTGAACCTGTCTGCTGTGCCGAGGTCGCGGGTTCGAATCCCGTAAGGGACAAATATTTGAATGATGAATATGAATATTTGTACCTGAGTCATGGATGTTTGTATCTATATATGTATTCTATATCGTTGTCTAGTCATCATAATACAAGTCCAGGATGGGTTCTGGTACTTTAAATGTGACTAGATAATTTGTGTGACAATGTTCAAGATATTTATTATAATATATTTATATACCTCCCCACATACACTACAATATTTTGAATTATACAACATAATTTACTTAAAGCTGTAATCGAATGTATAATGACGTAGTTAAGTTAATATCAACTTAAAATAAGTCCCAAAGTCGAATAGATTTACGAACAATAGACTTGCTCCATAATTAAGTAAAATAAACTTGATAAATTGATGAATATTCATTGATATTTGCATATTGTTTGCTGATTATGAAAGTACTCGTCTCTTATCGACGAATAAATATTGAAGACTGACAACTTTGTTTTTGAACGAAAACGAAACAGTTTTGTTAAGAAAAATAAATAGGTACCAGGAAGAGTTTTTATAAGAAATGTTACGACTTATCATTATTATAATGTATTTTTTTTACCTACTTCAGTTCAGTAGTCAGAGATATTCTGAAACCACAGAACATCCACATGTCACTAGTACCGAAACTCTGTCCAGTGTAACGGGGAGTGAGCAAGAAGGGTAAAAAAAGGCGGCTTGATCACTAAAAGTGATTTCTTCCAAACAACCAGTGGATGGATGAAGTCTTACATGATATAAATGCTATGGCGGTGTACTAGTCGATACATAATATTATAATTTACACAAAGTATAAATGTAGCTTCTGAACTGCACAGTAAAACAAAAAAAATGGGACAAGAGCGTGTCGGATTCGCCCATGATAGGGTAGCCATTGTATAAGTAATAATTTAGATTCAAAAGGTGCAAAAATTTAGTGAGTTGTTGAGGTGGGGCATACAGACAGACAGACAGAATAGACGAAAGTATAAAGGTTCTTAAAAAAACCCGACTGCATAAAAAACCTATTAACTGAAAAGAGAAAAACAGGCTCTATAATCACTAATCAGCTATTATAACTTTGTTTGAGCAAATATAATTTGATGGTTATTAGGTAGGAATCGCAAACGGGGACAAAAAAAATTTTTGGTTGGTTATTAATTGGTTTGTCCCCGCCTGCAATACCTACCTAATAACAATCAAATTATATTTGCTCAAACAAAGTTGTTATAGCTGATTAGTGATTATAGAGCTTGTTTTTCTCTTTTCAGTTAATAGGTTTTTTATACAGTCGGGTTTTTGTTTATCTTAATAATTCCGTTTATTTCATACTTTTTAGTCTTGTGTCGAAACGGTAACATAAAAGTACTATAATATTAATGTATTTGGAATCGTCTGATTACTAGCTTTCATTTGATACCCATATTGTAATTTTTAACAAAAAAAAAATGTTTATTCCCCCTCTCTTTTTTAATTCATAGACGCCATCTTGAAATAATATACCCTATGTCACTCTCACACTTTTTACGAATCCAATGACACCTCGAACGTTAAATCCATCAAGCCGTTTAGGCTGTAGCCCGTGCCAAAGAAATAGACATACAAACATACATACATACATACATACGCTCGAAAAACATAACTCTCCTTCTGGCGCAGTCGGGTAAAAAACGTTTTGCAAACGTGACAAAAATTAATCTACGATTCTTCAAGATTATCATAAAATCCACACTCCATGACGATAGACCAATAAAATATTACAAGCACTTTTGTAGAAGGAAACGGAATCCATAAGAACCTCCAACTCGCCGCCGGTTTCTGCGGTAATACGACAGAAAACGGTGCCTTCCGGCCCTCTGCTATGATTGTATTACTTCTTAGAATATACGCGACTTTGAAGGCAGATTGAATGGAACTTTTCTACTGGATAATCTATTATCATAGTTACGCAGTGTCTGTTCTTTGTCTAAGCACTGAATTTCTATCATACCATGTCTAGTAGGTTTTGGGAGTATCGTTTTATGAACCCAAACACGAAGCCTCGTGGCTATCTAGACTGAGCACGATTTACATAACCTTCTGCGAACCCACTCACCACGTGACTAAAGTTATCTCAATCGATATGTTAATGAACTAGCTAGAAGCTAGCAACTATTAAACGTCATCATTTCTCACTAACCCAAACATACTCAGTTACATACATCTTTATATGTATAGTCATTAAGCTCGTTTGTCAGTACTGATATGGTACTATATGTATCACAGAACATTATAAGAGGGGTTAGAAGTGCACAGTAGGCGTGGGACATGTCGCCACAGGTTATGCAATGATTTGCATAACACCATAAGGCGCGCGGCGTGGTGCGAGCGAGAGGGCATAAGTAATTCTAGCAGCGTGAGCGGAAAGACAAGTGGCGACAGCCGTCTCCGAAGCAAAAGCGCAACTTTGCATTTCTAACCCGTCTTATAATGTTCTGTGATATGTATACATGATATCATAGAGTAATAGACAAGAAGAGTGTTATTTTCTATACTATGTGGCGTACACCGGAAAAAGCTCAAAAACCCATCTCATAGATGGCGCTGACTCCTTAGGTTATATCGTTGCAATAATTATGATCCAAAATCTGGATCGAATTCTGCATTAGGTATGACTAAGTGACTAGGTAGCTTCAATATAATAAAAAGCCAGGAGCCTCGAATTTTTTTTGCAATATTCTCAAGTCGTTGCTATAAATTATTTGTCGAACTCTTGATTTTCGCACCCATGTAATCTGCCGCCCGGGGGCGTGGGCCCCGGTTTGATCCCTCCTCCTCCCGGGATGCATTCTTATTTCTATAGGGTCAACTTAATATGCTGACACTTTGTTAAGGGGATGATCAGACCATCAAACTGAACAACTTTCTCTTTGGGACCAACATACATACTGCTGTTCCATACATTTGGCTCAAGTAGGTTTGCAGTGTTGTGTGGAGGAGCTGACTTTTTTTCGCGATTTCGATGTTAGTCCCATAGAGAAAGTTGTTCAGTTTGACGGTCTGATCATCCCCTTAAAAAAGTGTCAGCATATTAAGAAGGACCCTGTATATGTTTACATTCTATTAAAAACCTCAAGCAACCGAATATCATAACTTCTCACTAACCCAAACATATCCAGTTATACACACCTCTATAGATATAGTCATAAAGCTCGTAAGTTGTCAGTACTATACGGTAGAGAACAATAAAGAACCGAGACCGCACCTCGGCGTCGAGCAAAAGTGCTATCGTTTTGTTGTAAGGTCCCCTGCGTGACATTACTTCAATTATATTGGTACACGACCTACGAGGACGCATGTTACACCGAATCGTGTTCGAAAATAAAAAAAATTAAAAGAATTAAACATTTTAACGGGTTCTTACTGCGTTTAGGTCTTTGACTATTTATATGTGGACTGGTTACGCGTGTAATTCTACTAACAAACATTTCTGCCACTTTTTGCGGGGGGCGAGGTTACATGAAATCCGCAACTTTGGATTTTATTCCCCATAACTTTAGATTATAATTTTGAATGTTAAAAATCATGAAAAGTAGTCTCGTGTGAACCCCAAACGTTCTAAGTTCGAAGTTATTATTTCGCAATTATAGGCTGTCGCGTTTAGTGATAAGGTGTAAAATTGAATGTAAATGCACAAGATCAATTGTGCTTATACCGTGGCAGAGGGGAAATGCTACCGCAAGGCTAGTCCTTATAATAATTAGTCAAAGGTTTAGGTATATTTGAGTTCCCGATATTTCGGCAGTGTTACAACTGCCATGATCACGGAATGACTGAGGAACTGCGGGTAGTTTCAACTCAAATACACCTAAACGCGGTAAGAACCCGTTTAAATGTTTAATTCTAGATTAAATAATAACCGCGTAACTCTCAAAAACTGAATGAAAAAAGAAGTTTTTTTATTTATTTAATACTCTTGGACATTGACTAAACGAGATCATGACAACCATACTGGAAGGGAAGATAGAAGGGAAAAAAGGTAGAGGGAGACCCAGACAGAGTTATCTAGCCCAATTGAAGGAAAAGGTTGATGTCGAGTCGTATCAAGAGCTCAAGACACTAGCGGAAAAGAGACATGATTGGCGAATACTCCACCGACAAGAGCGTAACTCTTAAATAAGATGATGATGATGTTTTTACATATTTAGGGCATATACAAAGTCTGTGTTACAATTAGTACAATTTTAAAACTAACTAGAGTTAATCCGTGACTTCGTCTCTACACATTTCATACCAGATTTTAAGTCAGATCATAAACTATCAAACAAAAAAAGATTCATTAAAAGGGGTGCAGTAGTTTTTGCATTATGCTCTAACAAACAAACACACAAACAGACAAACAAAAATTCTAAAAAAGGTTGGTCCGACACCTAAAAACCATACCATATATTTTTTTTATATCTTCTATGTCAACGTACACTTTTGTTACAATTTTATAATAGTTAAGTTAAACTGTCTTAGTTCTTAAAATAAAGTATACAATTCAAATTATAGTGGGAGATAATTGTTTTTCTATGATCAGATTTATTTATAAATTCATCAACAAAGTTAATATGTAGATTTCAGTTATGAGTCCGATAACAAAATATTTTCTGTGCCATCTCAGTCCAGTTGGACATCTTTTGCTTCCCGAGCCCAGAGGGCGCAATAAGGAAAAGCTCATGGCAATATATCTGAGGAGGTACGGGGTTTCACTAGCAGTGCCCAAAGTCACTCACTAACTTATTAATAATACAATGTTAATTAAATTTATAATGTTTTTCTGAAAGTTTTAAACTTAGTTAACCTGGTTATCACATAGTAATTTGTTAAATTTTCTTCAATACATTCTCAAAAAGCATCCCATTATAAAACTATCAACTCAGGTACAACTTTTAATTTCACCATATTACATCTCCGCTTAATATCACACCGAACTTTTTTAGCATGTGGCACGTTGCCCGCGGATCGTGCCTCACATCGCGAACTAAAAGATTTAATTGTTTGAAACCGTACGTGATACGGACCCGATACGCGATCCGTTCGATTGTTCGGAAAAACTCCGCCGGGGATTCTATTTTAGTTGTCCGAAATTCGTCAACGTGAAATTCCTATTTTTGTGTTTGACTTTTGCTATCGACTTGCAAGTGTTACGATCGGTTTATGGAATTTGTTGAATTGTTATGACGTGACTTTAACGACAGGTTTAATGTCTTTATGTGTAGATACATAATTTAGAACTGGACATAAAATATTAATTTGGCTACAACTGACGAGTAGTTAAAACGGTACGAAATTGTATCAAATGTGAATAATAATTAATCATTATGCTATGATATTGAGTTTAGAAAAGAATGCTTTGAAAATTACGGAACTTGCAACCAATCGATACAATGCACTTGAGGTGGAGTATCAGGCTCGTTTTCGATCTAATTCGCTTTTTTCATATCATGAGAGAAGATCGCAGCAGGGGATCGATAAAAGAAATGAAAGTAAAAAGAATGAAAACAACGATTGTGTACTATTAATTCTAATGTGACGAATTAATGCCAAGGACATTAATTGTATCCTATAACATGGAATGTATAAAACTAGACTGAAATATTTTAAAAGTTAACCTAAAATACTAAATTATTTTTGTTTTTACAAATTGATTAAAAACTTCCTCATTAGTTACGCGTCGGTGTGACACACGACCACCTTATTCAGGAACTATACTTACTAACTTTGAAGGGACCGACATTATTAATGGTACCAGGAATCGGTAATGTTTAAAACAAAATAATTAAGATATTAAACCCTGGTGGCACGAGTGTCAAGATAGCTTCATTCTATTGTTCGGGCCATACGTTATAAACTAAATAAAATATAATGACCCTATTTTTAAATTCCACGCAAATATCTAGATAGAAGCATTAAAATGACTTAGAGCCTGTTTCACCACTTCTGGATAAGTCATTGTTAGCTTATTTGACAGATCGTTTGACATATTTCGTATAAAAGTTATGTCAATTTATCTGTCATGTAAACTAACAAGAACTTATTCAGAAGAGGTGCAAAATGCCCTTAGTATAAAAGAGTATTCTGTTCTATTTTTTAAAACCTATACAATATACCTAATGTAATTATAATAATACTTTGACTACTTATATGTGGACTGGTTACGCGTGTAGTTCTACTAACAAACATTTCTGCCACTTTTTGCGGGGGGCGAGGTAACATGAAATCCGCAATTTTGGATTTTTATTTCCCATAACTTTAGATTCTAATTTTGAATGTTAAAAATCATGAAAAGTAGTCTCGTGTGAACCCCAAACGTTCTAAGTTCGAAGTTATTATTTCGCAATTAAAGGCTGTCTCGTTTAGTGATAAGGTGTAAAATTGAATGTAAATGCACAAGATCAATTGTGCTTATACCGTGGCAGACGGGAAATGCTACCGCAAGGCCAGTCCTTATAATAATCAGTCAAAGTAATAATACTAATCCCACATCACTCTACATAGAAACCTTAGCGTGATGTGTCGTTGGATTAAAAAAAAATCGGGGCCCTTTTTGTTGCATAGAAAAATTCGAAAAATTTACGCTTCACATTTCTGTTTTTGGATTATTACTATATAATGTATTTATGTTATCATTTTGCAATACCAGCAACATATAGAGAGCAATTGAGATGGAGCATACAAACAGATAGACAGAATCGACTTAAGAGAAGTTTATTCCGAAAGCGCTAATGCGCGCTGCATACAAACGAAGTCTGGTGATATTTTCAATACTAACCAATTAAAGTCAATGAAATTTTTCAGAAAAAATCTATAAACTAATCTCTGAAGATAGATTTTCGTTACAATATACAGTGTTAAAGCTAGCATTAATTTAAGATTTGTATGGAAATCTTTGAGGCATTGTATCCTCTCAGTAAAAATAAACGTTGGAAAATAACGATATATTCACATTTTCAGTGATTCTTTAGCTGAAATACTATTTTTAAATAACAGAATGAACTATTAAAAGTAACGAAATGTATAATTATGTTCATACGATGTGTGGTAAGTCAACCCTACACATATGCACGATTTGCGCAAAGTGCGCATGTGCGAACGTAATCATGTCAAATCTAAAACGTTGTTTGAAGTTCCGGACCTGTGACAATACTTCAAAAAATAAGACTACAAAAAAATGAGGTATAGACAGATATGACACCTTTGACTAATTATTATAAGGACTTGCGGTAGAATTCCCCTCTGCCACGGTATAAGCACAATTGATCTTGTGCATTTACCTTCAATTTTACACCTTATCACTAAACGAGACAGCCTATAATTGCGAAATAATAACTTCGAACATAGAACGTTTGGGGTTCACACGAGACTAGTTTTTATGATTTTTAACATTCAAAATTAGAATCTAAAGTAAAATCCAAAGTTGCGGATTTCATGTTACCTCGCCCCCCGCAAAAAGTGGCAGAAATGTTTGTTAGTAGAATTACACGCGTAACCAGTCCACATATAAATAGTCAAAGGTTGACACACACTACTAGATGTTTTTCTCCGTGTTTACAAAAAATGATCGTCTATGGTGTATACCAAAACAAACCCTGCAATCCGACTAAAAACAAAAGCCGTTTGAACTACGTGCACAACTCGAAATAGTGTTGGACAAAATTTACGATTGCCATCGTCTTTACTTTGTCCGGCTTAATTAAACCTTTCCTAGTACATTAATATCAATTATGGTAATCCGACCGAAGTGGATTCAACTGCCGACCTTATTCGTTTGGGGATCTTGCCTGTGGTTTAAGTGGAAATGGAGTTAAGTTAACTGTTTTATAGTTTTACTAGTCAATAGGCTTTGATGTTGAATGTCGCTTTTGTTAGTGTTCTTTATTTGAAAATTCTAAAGCAGTAAGATGCAAAAGTATGACGACTTTTCTAGAAACTTTTGATTTATTTATGTTATTTTTTTCTAATTTATTTAGCTTCATTCTTACACCTGCTTAAAATAAAATACAAATTCTCCAAATTGCAGAGCAGAATATGAAACTTCTTTTTTTTTTAATTTTACGAAGATATCTAAATCTTGATCGAATATCTAAATCTTGTCCTATGCTTCGAAAAAATATTTTATCTATGACATGTTTTTCTGAATAGAATTTTGAAAGTAAAATAAATATTATTTACAACTGGACAGAGTTTAGGTACTAGTGAAACGTGGATGTTCTGAGGTTTCAGAATATCTCTGACTACCCCTTCGGGGAATATAGTCGTGAGCACATGCATGCATGCATTGACTACTCGACCCAAATGCATGGAACAGTGTTTTTTTTCGATTTTGATATTAGCGCCATAGTGAAAGTTGTTCAGTTTCATGGTCCAATATACCCCTTTAAATATTACTAGGGTTTTTTGGTACACCTTTCATAAGTTTAAAAAGATGGATGTTTTAATATAAAGTCTAACAATATTAGCTGAAACTATTTTAAGAGAATGATCAGACCATCACACTAAACAACTATATAGGTCCAATATCGAAATCGCGAAAAAAAATCTGCTGTTCTATACATTTGAGTCGAGTTATGATTGCACTTTGACAGTTTTGTATGGGACAGCAGTTTTTTTTTCGCTATTTAGTTATTGGTCCCATAAAGAGAGTTGTTCAGTTTGATGGTCTGATTATATCTTTTGTGGAGGAACTACTGAGGAAGGTTCCTCCGGTGAAAAGGGAAGATCTTCCGCCAGGCTAGGTGTGAAGCCTGGGGACCGGCCGTGGTCCAACAGATCTTAGTTGGACCTTGTATATACAACGGGTTAATGAATTAACGCAAAACTAGAAAGTAGTTTGTTTAGAATCGAGAGCAGAATCAAATAGTCATGGTTTCAACATAGGAATTTTTTTTCAAACTATTAAACCATTTTTTTGTAAAATTTAAAATTTACTGGACTCTATTTCAACCCACCGCTCGGGCACTCTCACCCTACTTACTAGCAAAACAAGATTCTTAAAATCTATCCATGAGCAAGTTAGTGCTTTCATTCATTGCTGAAATGATATCAAATCATTTTTGCCTCAAAACTTAAAATGCGAATAACTTTAAATTTTAACTATCAAAATAATGAAATTTTTGATTCAATCTAATTATTTTGTTATACATCAGTTGGGGTGTATGAGGTTTTGCGCTTATTCATTAACTCGTTGTATATCGAATCTCTGTGATTATTTCTCTTGCGCGATTCATGTCTTGTATACGATTGTGAACCTTATGTGTAGCGGCTAACGGGTTACCAATGTGACGTTGCAAGTTGTCTTACGTACACATTTGCGAGTGCGACCGTAGCGCCATCTGTTAGTTTCGTCGCTATAACTTGTGGGTGTTGACATCTGTGGCAAGTCCCCACACCTTAAAATTATTCCAGCTAATTTTGTTAGACCTTATATAATAATTAGCTCCTAACTTCGAACAAATAACAAGAAACCATGAATAGAAGTGTCAATAACAAGCTTCATTAAAACTAAGTTAGTTTATACCGTAACTAAAACTCCTGTATCAAAACTTTTAAGTTTACAACAACCTTAAGTTTAATATCTGCTTTCTACCTTGCGAGATTCTTTACCGAATTGCATCTTCCAAGTTTACTTGTTTACTTACTCTGGCAGATTGTAGATTAAACATCCTTGGTAATTTATTTCTATTACACTAAATTTTCAAGGTAATTTTCAAATGATTTTCGGTAAAACACACGGTTAGAGTTATTTACACAACGATTAAATATCGACGGTTAAGAATCAAAACGGTCTAAATCAAAAAACTTTTTACAAAAAATTTACAGGAGGCGAAAAAAACGTTTTACAAAAAAAAAATGATAATAATGATTTAGACCGAATTTAGACCGAAAGAAGGCTGTTATCTCTGCAAATATTGCAGCTAGACTTGACTGTTTTCACAGGATATGCAAAATTCGATTTTAAATCCTTCTGCATAAAAAAGTTGGTTTACCCAAAAAATTACTTAGACCGAATTGGTTCTTAACCGTCGATTGAGACAAATCTAGTCGCTGTTATTAGAATTGTGTATATTATGCTTATACTACTTATATGAGGAAAAGTTACGCGTGTAATTCTACTAACAAACATTTCTGACACTTTTTGCGGGGGGCGAGGTAGCACGAGATACGCAACTTTGAATTTTATTCCATTAGTTAAGATTCTAATTTTGAATGTTAAAAATCATGAAAACAGTGTCGTGTGAACCCCAAACGTCATAAGTTCGAAATTATTGTTCCGCAATTATAGGCTGTGGCGTTTAGTGATAAGGTATAAAATTGTATGTAAATGCGTATGATCTTTTGATCTTGCACGTTGGCAGAGGGGAAATCCTAAGGCGAGGCGGGTCCGTATATAATTCATCTAAGATATTATGTGTTAAAAAAAACATTTTGTTAGACCTTGCTAAAGTTTTATGTTGTACAGGAAACGCAGCGAGTGTTGAGGCAAACAACATACGCAATGGTGCTAAAATAGAAAGCTAAAGACTAAAAGATGGTTCTTAGTATTTATTTGTGTTTTTTCACTTATGGTCTTTGACTATTTATATGTGGACTGGCTGCGCGTGTAATTCTACTAACAAACATTTCTGCCACTTCTTGCGGGGTGCGAGGTAACATGAAATCCGATTTTATTCCCCATAACTTTAGATTTAAATTTTTAATGTCAAAAATCATGAAAAGTAGTCTCGTGTGAACCCCAATCGTTCTAAGTTCGAAGTTATTATTTCGCAATTATAGGCTGTCTCGTTTAGTGATAAGGTGTAAAATTGAATGTAAATGCACAAGATCAATTATCAATACATGGGTTATGTATGATTTTATAACCTATGTTTGTGTTTTTCGCCTTAACTCTCGCTGCATTATCTGAGCATAGTTTATTAATTACTCTGAGATAAAAGTCATAATTTTTAGTTGCTAAAATAATTCTGGTATCAATAAATACATATAATAATAAATAAATATCTCGTACATTATCACACAAATTATCTAGTCACATTTAAAGTACCAGAATCTAGCCTGGACTTGTATTATGATGATTAGAAAAAGATATAAAAATCCATGACTCGGGTACAAATATTCATATTCACCATACAAATATTTGTCCCTTACGGGATTCGAACCCGCGGCCTCGGCAGAGCAGGCAGGTTCACTACCGACTGTCCTATCGGATCATCGAATAGTATAATTATGTGACTAAATGTATTTTCTCAAATTAGATTTATACTAACCTTAGTATCTATAGACACTAGCGGAAAAGAGACTGAATTGGCAAAAACTCCAACGACAAGAGCGTATCTCGCTTTGACGTTTATAGAATAAACAGCTTGTGCATTTTGTCTAGGCCTCCTGTGCTCGTACTATAAGGTTTATAATTGTTTTACTTTGACTATCCGCAACCGCCACACGTCTATTCTGTATAAACCGCACCTTATAGTTGTTAATTCTCTCCATGTCCAATCTAAAACTCGTATTAACAAAACAACGCACGCATCTTTCAACTTATCCCAAACAACATTGTCCATTACGGCTCGCCATTTTAACCAAGGTAAAATCGTTTCGAAAATTCTTACCAAAGAAACTGCTCTTTTAAGGTTTCACTAGATCTTTTATGAAGCAATCACAGCACCGTTCGGCAAACTTTACGCTCCTTTTGAATACGTACAATTACGAGGCAATAACTTGTTGGAAAATTGATTCCGCCGGTTACCATGGCGACGAATTTGAGATGAATTGAAATTGGTAAGTTTTGTAGGCTTCGTTGGCATTGAAACGATGCGAACGGTAGATGGGCGGGTTGTCAGTAATTACGTTGTAATTGACAGGTGAAATTGATGAATGTTTAAAGGACTCTGGTTCTTTAAAATTGGGTTTATTTTAGGCTGGCACGCCGTGTTTTTGCATGAATAATTAGCCGCTATCATTTTATTTGATTTTGAACTGCGAGAAAGCCATGCATTAATAACATTAATTATTTTAACATTGCATCTTGTAATAATACAACGATATCACTCTGTTAGTAAATCTGTCTTATGATAAATGCAAAAGAAGAATGACGATGATGATGATATATAGAATAACTTTTTAGATCTTAATATTGACTACGCAATGGTGTGTGTCGCATGTAAAAGTGACTTCAATGTATCAGTAGATGCACATAATACAGATTTTTTAATATTTAGGCTTTCCTTTAAACACAGGTTTCATATGTATCTTATAGAAAAATAAGAAATATACTTTAAAGCAAAAAAAGTCCAGATGTTGAAGATTTCATTAAATTGTTTGTAATGCCAAATAACGAGAAGATAGCTTCTTAAAACCAGCAAAATATAGCCCGGCCCTGTAAACAGAATAGTAGTAGAATCGCTCTTAGAAGATAATCGAATGTTTTAAATTAACATCCTGTATATATAAATGAGCATTTGCGTCAAAAAATACGGATTTAAAATTCCTTATCCAGATAAAAATAAACCAAATATTTTCACTTACATCACAGTGCGCATTTTATCCAGGAAGTAATCGAACGAAAAGATAGCTTCTTAAAACCAGCAAAATATAGACCGGCCCTGTGAACAGAATAGTAGTAGAATCGCTCTTAGAAGATAATCGAATGTTTTAAATTAACATCCTGTATGAATAAATGAGCATTTGCGTCAAAAAATCCGCATTAAAAATTCCTTATCCAGACAAAAATAAACCAAATATTTTCACTTACATCACAGTGCACATTTTATCCAGGAAGTAATCGAACGAAAAGATAGCTTCTTAAAACCAGCAAAATATAGCCCGGCCCTGTGAACAGAATAGTAGTAGAATCGCTCTTAGAAGATAATCGAATGTTTTAAATTAACATCCTGTATGAATAAATGAGCATTTGCGTCAAAAAATCCGCATTTAAAATTCCTTATCCAGACAAAAATAAACCAAATATTTTCACTTACATCACAGTGCACATTTTATACAGGAAGTAATCTTTTAAAATCATAACCCAAAAATACGACCCTGCCCCTTTTCAAGACATCATAATTACGAACAAAGCAAACGTAAAAGACTGTACTTTATTAACCCTAAAATGTTTTACAACAGAAATTACGACGAGTACGGTGTATTTAAAAAAAAATTGCAAAAACTCTCCAGTAAAATAAACGGAAATAAAAAAAGTCGTCGGCGTAAACCTCGGATGTCGGCTAATAAAGGAAACGAGAATCGGACAGTGTTGCGCTTCAAAAGAACACGAACAGTTTTAACATTACGTGGCTAATGTCGTTGCCATATTAAAAAACCGGCCAAGTGCGAGTCGGGACTCAGGTAATTATCCGTACTACCAGTTGTTTAACATAGGTCGTTGATGACAACCACTATAAATTGACACTTACTTAGTATGTGGTCAGATAGTAACTGAAGATCATTTTACACTGGTGGTAGTTTTTTTGGTACAGAAAAAATATTTCCAAGTTATTGTCAGCCTGATAATTCTCACGCCATCTTCATCTTATTTCTAATTCTCATAATTTTTTCAGATTTTCGACAAGTCGTTTTGAAAATTTGTAAAACTATTACATCAATTTTTAGTGTTGTACTAGTAATAATTATATATTATTTTAATAATTATGTTATATTAATTAAATAGTAGTAATTTAAAATCCCAAACAATGGTATTATTAAAATACTAAATTTAAATATCAGATTTAAAAAGTAAACCACCGAAGTGATTTCGTTTGTGATTAGGTCTTATTGTGTGTGACAGATCAATGGACACTAATGGTCTGATTAATGATTCTAGAACAATTGTTCCGTTTTTAAAATTTTGTACGGGTCGCTAAAAAACCCAGGCAGGTACTGAAAGTCCTTTTCGTTTTGTAGACCCTTTTTATGTGAATACAAGAGTTAATGGACTAGACAGTGATTTTTTATTCGAATAGGTTACTTTATATTTAAAAGTGACGAGGTCTGCATCATCATCAGCCTGTCATCTCCTGTCGACTGTCCACCGGTAAACATATGCTACTCCCAAAGCGTTATACTCTAGATTAGATATATAGGGTCCCTCTTAATATGCTGACACTTTATTAAGGGGATGATCAAACCATCAAACTGAACAACATTGTCTATGGCACCAACATCGAAATAGCGGAAAAAAAATCCGCTCTTCCATACAAAACTGCAAACCTAATCGAGCCAAATGTATGGGACAGTCCAGTCCTGTGTAATCCAGTCACTACCAGCTATCTCTCTCAGATCGTCGGTCGATTTAAAGTTAAATAAATAAAAATAAACAAAAAGTAAAAGTTGTTCAGTTTGATTATGCGGTTTAAAGGTTAATTATAATTTTCCTTATACCTGTATATCCGCTGTAATTATGTTTCGACATTGTCTCCATTGTGAAAGTTGTTCAGTTTGATGGTATAAACCACCCCTTTATTACTACGGTGTTTTGTTACACCTTGTATACAAGTCTAAACAAGAATATTGAGACAGCAGCAATAAACCTGCCATAGCAAGACCAGTACAGACTTTTTGGAATGTAATCTTAGACAGAACTCGAAACACATTCGCTCAGCATGCACTCAAGCTAAGTTCAAGAATCGAATTTAACTCAAACTAAAGTAACTTAACTCCCGGTTTCGGCACCTCTGCGACTTAAAACTGAAACATCACATTTGTTGTTTCCAAAATTAGTTCAGGCGATTACCTACTTTACGTTCTTGTGCAAGAGGTTTAAATTTAGTTGGCGTGCGGAGGCTTAACTTGGTGCATTTAGAACTTTTGACATTAGAATGTACAAGTTGAGATACAGGGGGCACAGGTGGTCTAGAATGCCTGAAGAGGCAATTTTACTTTATCTCCGAGGAATTGAAATGTAAATTTAATGAACGTTTTGTCATTCTTACGAAGACTTGCGGATTCTTGTTTGAATAAATAGGTTTTGTTCGAGACATCTCTTAAATATAACAAAATTGAAATCTATATGATGAAATTATATATTCTGAAGCGTAGGTGAAGTAGGTAACGCAGCTCCGAAAATTAGCAGACTGACTTTGACAATGGTGATATTTGCTGAAGAACTGACAACCGATGACCGATGGTGAGTTCTAGAATGGATACCATGAAATGGCAAGCGTACTGTAGGACGTCCTCAAGGCCGAGGATAGAGTTTTGTGGCGCTCTTTAGAAAGTACAGGGTCCTTCTTAATACGCTGACATTTAGATGATCAGACCATCAAAATGAACAACTTTCTCTATGGGACTGGGACTCGACCAATATCGAAATCGCGAAAAAAAACTGCTGTTCCACACAAAACTGCAAACCAACTCGAACCAAATGTATGGCACAGCTTTTTTTTGCGATTTCGATGTTGGTCGATTCTGTATGTTTATGTAGTCAGGATGATGATGATGATTTAGGTTTAGGTTAGGTTAGGACCTATATGATATTATTTAGGTCCGAGTGGGACTCGATAAATGATTTTTTTTCTAATTTGGTCGAAATACTCGTTATTTTTAAAACGATACTAATAAGATTCTTTTATTACATTTTTGATGTAAACCCAATTTCTATAAAACATTATTATTATATGTAATAAAGCAGTGCAATAAGTTATAAGTAAAATTTCCTTTACTTCGCTAATATTATTTGAAACAAACATCAAAACATCAATTTTACACTGGCGGACACTTAAAACTATACAGCAGAGCGTATCATCAAGCGCGTCGCTCGACGCGAAGATGCAATTGTTCCGCCTGGCGTACCCACTAACTAGGTTGGCCTTCATTACGCCCCGACCATGTTAGCGTGTACTCATGTGTACATGTCATGTGACACGTATGTATATATACACATTTTATGGCGGTTATTATTAGATTAGAACTTGAATTTTTGGAGCTGGACTTGGGTAGTAAAATTGTATTTTTTAAAACTAGAAAGTAAAAGTTATGGTATATTTCTTCCCATGGGTGTTGTACGAGGCGACTCAGGGATAAGGTTTTGTTAAAGTGTTTTTGGTAAATTAAAGGCTAGCCACAACTATCACCACTTGTCATGTCAATATGAAAATGGTAAGCTTTTCTAAATCTATATGCATAGAAAGATGTTAGTTTTATAAATGTTTCTTGCTTCAGAAGGGATTATGGTCATGAGTTTATGAGATGTTATTGAATTTAGTCCATCTTAGTAAATATAATACAAACGTTAATATATTTTCTTAAAAATTACGCCTAACTGGATTGCAAAAAAATACTTTTATTACTTTTTTGTTTGTAAAACCCGACCAAGAGCGTGTCAGACACACCTACGATAGGGATCCATAGCCATTGTCTAGGGATGATGTTCAATATTTTATTCTACAGATAGACTGACAGAATAGATAACAAAAGTACAAGGGTTCCTTGTTCGGCTACGGTTTACGGAACCCTGAAAAGGTTATAATAGGTAGCGTATATTACCTACAAGTTTTTACAAATAAACAAACAAAAATCTGTTACCACATTCTACTTAAGAATACACAAAACTAAACCTCTTCACTCCGAAAATCTAACTCAATTTACTTATATTACAGCACAAATTCGTCTGCAACTTGAAGGAGAAACCTCCAAAATCGCAAGCACTAGCCCATCCTTTAACCAATTTCGCACCTAACACTTCCCATCCGCTGGCATATTGCAAGCCACAGAGCACGATTAAGTCTACACTACACACTACAAACTATAGTAGACGTCTGACGTGAACCGGTTTCGTCCAGTTTAAACTAGGGTTGGTTGGCTTGTCTACATCTGCGTCTTGCATTTTTTTGCATTCATGAAACTTACGGCCGTAGATTTTGGCAAGGAGAGAAACCTTGCTACAACTAATAAGCACCTTCTATTTGCCAAGTTCACATCTAGTACCCTTGAGGGAATATAATTCGGAGCGCGCTCTATATAAGCGAAGTCTGGTGATATTTTCAATAATAACCAATTAAAATCATTGAAAATTTTCAGAAACGATCTAGAAAGTAATCTCTATATTTTGATTGAAAACAAAATTTTAATAAAATATAAAGTTTTAGTGTGCAGTCATGTCTTACTATGAAGTCTATTACGCACACTTACTAAGCATATACACGTGCTAGCTTCTTCTTGTCAGTTCGAGTCCGTTTGCATGAAGTGTCCAAGATGTGTCTTATTCGGCATGTACGACACCAATGGAAAGAAATGGGGCGGTCCATTCTAAGCTCATATCTTATTACAATAGACCTTTATTTTTTTACGTCAGAAATCAATGAGCTAACGACTTAATGTCCTTCTGACAACAAACTCTAATACTAATTAAAATTTTCTGCTTTAACGCCTAACATTTTCATGACCTAAACATTCGCTACAACCCTACTCTAAACCGGTTAAGACCAGTTCTCTCCGGAAATGTTCTTTACTACTCGTTAATGTAATCGTGCGCCGCAAATCCAATCGGCCGCTCGCACTGACGCTGATGTTTTATTTTTACATTTATTTTTGGCCGGCAGTGTAATTACGTTTGGAGTAATCTAGGTTGTTTGATCATATTTTCCCTTATGTGATTTAAGACGTTATTAATGTGGAATTTGTAGACGAACTTTTTGAAGGTCCGATTTTTTTAACTAAAACTTGTTATTTTGCGTAACATTTCCAATAGGAACTCTAAATATGTCACAAAATTCATAATGTAATTTTCTGTAGCAATGCCATGCATCACAACGGTGTGTTGGTGCCTACTCTGATGTATGGGAGTGAATGTTAGGTATGGAATAAAAGGAACGAAAGCAGAGTGAATGCAGTTGAAATGCGCTCCTTACGAAGTATGTGTGGTATTACTTTTGTTGATCGAATTAAGAACAGTGTGATAAGGGATTGGTGTAAGTCGAAGGATGATATAGTAACAAGGATTGAGAGGGGTATGCTTAGATGGTTCGGTCACGTAGAGAGAATGAATGAAAGAAGACTTACGAATGAAATATACCAAGCAAAGGTAAGCGGAAGTGTTGGGAGAGGCCGTCCGAGGAAAACATACCATGATCAAATCAATGATCTTTTCCGAAAAGGACAAGTGCGTAGCACCCTCAATCGACGGAAGTGCATGAAAAGATGTATGAATATGAAAGAGGCTAAAGAGGTGTGTCAGAGTCGTAGCGTGTGGCGGTCCGTGGTCTCTGCCTACCCCCATGGGACAATGGCGTGAGCTTATGTATGTATGTAATGCCATAGCAATGCCCAAACTCTGTCCGGTGTAATAGTGAGTCTGGCGACGCTTTTAATAAATAATATAAACAACAACAAATCTTAACTTTTTTTTAATTCTTCTCATACATTATATTAGTTAGTTAACAAAGGCACAAGATGACAAATGTAACTGCAAAATGTGTGAACAAACATCGTTTTAACCGACAAAGAAAGAGGAGGAGGAGGTTCTATGTTCGACTACAATTATATGCATTTATTAATTGAATTGAATTCAATTCAATTATACTTTATCGCACACCAAAACAGAACAATACATTTGAATACAGATAAAGAATGATCGATATTGTCAATTGTTGACCAATTTAAAATACCTATTTTATATATTTTTTTATTTTTATGTAATGGTCTATGGATGTAACAATTGACTAGAAATTGATGCATTTTGGCTTCTTCACGATGTTTTTTTAACACAAAAGCCAGTTTTGTAGGAAATCGTACCTAAAAACAGATTGATAAACTCCGGCCGGGTTCGAACCACCGAAAAGGCATGCTACTAGCGACTTAATAAAATATATTAAACTCTTTAAAAATGCATAAGGTATTGGAGACAGAGATAGGAGGCCTTTTAGGCACTAAACAGGCTTCGTACAAAAAAGGCATCTTCTACCTATAGTAAACAGTAATACTCTCAAGTACCAAATAAGACATCTCAAACTAAAACAAACGTTATTACGAAAGTGACTAAGCTCATTATAAGTTAACCAACAAAAGTGCGTGTAATTTCCAATGTAGAGCATTCCCCGTTAAACTGTACTCAAACTTTTTCCGTTGAACGTCCGTCAAAATAACGTTCACTCATTAGTTACGTCACTAGAACTTTTTTCTTTATTTGATTCCCTTGGATTTATTTTTAACAGTCCGACGACGAAAAATCTTTTTTTTTTTCGTGTTTACGCATTTTGTAAGTGGCCTGTTATTTCGGCACGAGTAATTTTTTTCAAGCGAACTTTATGTACTTATTCTATAAAATACGGAAATTAATTATTATAGCGATATGACTTTTACACAATTACTTTTGCTTTTACTCGTTCGAGAAAAGCGCGCCTTGTGCAACGTGTTAATGAATAAGCGCAAAAACCTTATACGACCCAACTGATTTGTAACAAAATAATTAGATTGAAACAATAATTTCATTATTTTGATAGTTAACATTTAAAGTTATTCCCATTTTTAGTTATGAGGCAAAAATGATTTCTTATCATTTCAGCAATGAATGAAAGCGCTAACGTGATCATGGATACATTTTAAGAATTTCGTTTTGGTAGTAAGTAGGGTGAGTGTCAGGCACACTCACCCTACTTACTACGTTACCGCGTCTTAGGGACCAATACAGAAATCGGGAAAAAATCATCTGTCCCATATATTTAGATCAAGCAGAAGTGTTATTTTTGAATGGTGAGAATCAAAATCTTGATCGAATGACGCATAATCTCCATAGTCATTTTGAAATTTTATGCTGCTGATTTGAATGTGACTTTCAAAAACGCACTCCAGGTTTGCAGTATTATATGGAACAACTGTTTTTTTTTCGCGTTTCAATATAGGTCGCAAAGAGAAAGTTGTTCAGTTTGATGGTCTGATCATCCCCTTAAAAAACTGTCAGCATATTAAGCAGGATATTTTTTCTACAGGGTGTCAGGAAAAGTACCATTAACCTTTTAACCACATACTCTACCCATCAAACTGAACAACCTTCACAAACAAACAAAAAATCTGCTATCCCATACATTTAAGCCGTCGCTGCAGTTTAGTATGGAACAGTCGATTTTTTGTTCTGATTGTTTTGCTGCCATAGTAAAAGTTGTTCAGATTGATAAGTAGAGTATGTGGTTTAAAGGTTAACGATTCTTTTCCTTACATTCTGTATAATCAATCACTATCATATTCACAAGCCCATAGGCAAGATTTTAAGTATTTAAAAAATACCTGTACTCAAACCAACGCGCAAACAATCTTATTAAGGTAATAAGTCTGAGGAGACATTATTAAAATTTTCATAATTTTCTATTAACGTTCGCTTTCACAAGTGCTTCGTGTAATTTAAGTATAAATACCTCTTGTTCAGTAATTAAGCGTGCTGATATTAAGGTAAATGTCACGGGTTGTCAATGTCATCCAAGACCTAAGCGTGATATCACACAAACGATTTTTGAACGTAGGCGATTTAGATTTAAAGATATTTCTTTCTCACAAAAAAGTTTAAAGCTTACTTAAAATGATTTTAGCAACTGCAACGCAACGAAGTCGCAACAGAATCGCCGCGATTTTTAGGGTTCCGTACCCAAAGGGTGAAAACGGGATCCTATTACTAAGCCTACGTTGTCCGTCCGTCCGTCCGTGTAAACTCTACAGTATAAAAACAAATAATAAAAACCGGTCAAGTGTGAGTTGGTCTCGCGCTAAAGGTCCCGTAGAAAACCAAACTTTTTTGTAAGATGTGTGGTAGTGCGGTGCCTCGGTGCCCGAGTAGCCCGACTTGCACTTGACCAGTTTTATTTATATATTTATTATTAGTACAGACACACTCTGTTACAGTTTTATAATAGTGTAGAATCAGTTGTCAACATTTTTATTTGAAAAAGCCGCGCTGTATAATTTTGATCTGCATACGTTGATGTAAACAATAACAGTTGATTGCATGCCACTGCTCCGTGATATGAAATTATACTAACTAAAAATATAAATGTAATTGTTTGTTCATTCTCTTGTTCTGGTTTTGCGCATATCAATTTGGTAGTAGGTATACAGGGTGTAAGGAAAAGTACCATTAACCTTTAAACCACATACTCTATCCATCAAACTGAACAACTTTTGCTATGGGAGCAAACCGATCATAACAAAAAAAATATTAGCTGTCCCATACTAAATTGCAATACCTACTCGATTCCAACGTATGGGGCAGCTGATATTTTTTTGTTCTGACAGGTTTGCTCCCATAGTGTTCAGTTTGATGGGTAGAGTATGTGGTTTAAAGGTTAAGAGGATATGTGAAAAAATTAGGATTCTTCAAAACATCATATATCATGAAGTACTAACAGTAGGAGTATGATTTGCGGATATGTGTAAATTGAACATATAATTGAAGTTTTGATTAGAGCCAAAACACGATTAAGAGATATTTTCTCGATAGAAAAATAGCCTCCGTCTTTATCGATAAACGCTTGGAACTGCTAAACGGTGAATAATAGAAACACGAGACTTAATTAAAAAAAAAGAGATTTATATTTTATAAAGTTTGATTAGAGCAGAAATGAACGTACATAAATAGTGCAATCACAATTAAATAAAGTTTGTTTTAAGCTTGCGTCGTTTCAGGCGCGCGCGCCGCCCATCTCTTTCTCTCGCATCAGGCAGTAATATAAGCTATCACACGCCCATTTCGATTCAATTATTTTTCGACATAGGCCCTTAATGATACTTTTCCTTACACCTGCATAAAGTTCAACCCACTTTGCAGCAGAAGGGCAGATAAGCAAAATCATAGGGTAGATTTTTAATTCAAACAAAAAAAGTTAAGTGTCTCTAGATGATTCAATACCTACGTGAAAGCCTTGAATGCTAAAAAATGTGGCTGTCAAAGGACAAAGACCCAGCATATTATGTGAAAATATTGAAATGAGGTGTTTGAAAGAATTTTTAATTTAAGAAAACCGAGACATGACGGCATAAGAGAAAAGAATGCCATTTGCCGTCACGGCATACGAGTCAGTCTTACCCCAAGATGCACCAATAGATGTTTCACATCAAAAAGTTGGTAATCGTGGCAAGATTCTCTTCAAGAGCTTAATATTCCGCTAACGGATCCCTAAATCCAAAAAAAGGTTTTCCCACCCCCACAATATTTTTAAAAGACCTATACAACGATACCCGACGCCATGCGGATAGACGAGAAAAAAAAAATTCTTCCCCACTTTTCATGTAGAGCCTACAAAAAATACTTTTCAAGATTTTATTTTACCACTTTGTCGGCGTGATAAATATGTATACCCATGCCAAATACAGATTTCCAGCAGCTAAGCCACGGACTGACGGACGGACATCGAAAAACTATAAGGGTTACGGAACCTTAAAAAAGGGGGGACTATATTCATATTCGAATTCACATGACACCAAAACACCCAAAAGTAAAAACCTTCTAACGTATGAAGAAACAAAACCATGACTTCAAATTTGACTTGTAATATTACGCCATGACGTAAGCCAAACCGTCAACATATTGCATATCCGCATGGAACCTTATGTAACAGACATATAAGTATGTTTTTCTTTGTTCGAATATAATAATAGAATGACTTGTGGTTCCCTTACGAGATGTAGTACGAAATCTCATTCCGAATAGTGGTGATTCTGACGTCGGTTTGACGGGATAAATGTGTAACTCGGTGAATTACAATTTTTTAGTTTCGTTCTCTACAGGGTGTAAGGAAAAGTATCATTAACCTTTAAACCACATACTCTACCCATCAAACTGAACAACTTTTACTATGGCAGCAAACCTGCCAGCACAAAAAAAAATGTTGTTCCATAATAAACTGACTACTCGGTTAAAATGTATGAGACAGCAGATTTTTTTTGTTCTGACAGGTTTGCTCCTATAGTAAAAGTTATTCAGCTTGATGGGTAGAGTGGTTTAAAGGTTAATGATTTTTTTTCTAAAATCCTGTATAATTATGATATATTTCAAAATTTCTATATATTAGGTAATTTTGTAAACACTTTTCAATTTTTTTACGGGTGGTTCAGATAGTCAAACAGAGCAACTAATTACTATGGGAGATAACCTGAAATCGGAAAAAAATCTGCTGTTCCATACTAAACTTCAATACTCGACTCAAATGTATGAAACAGCTGTTATTATTTTTTACGATTTCTGGTTTACTCCAGTAGTAAAAGTTGTTCATTTTGAAAAAATCACCCAGTATGTATTCATTAAACCATTAATTAAAAAAAAACAATTAAAGACATAAATCAGAATGTGTTCTTACTTTTGCAATCAAACAGAAACATTCGTCTAATAACCGAAAATCAAATTCAGCGAAACCTACAGAACCAACTAATCAAAGTTGACGATTCAATTAAAACCGTTGCAGGTAACAGATAGAGGGTGTGACAATAAAATCCTTATATCGGCCCCTAGCATGGGCCTGACATAAATAACGGCGGGGACGAATATTTGAAATATCGACTAAGGTCGGCTCTTTAATCGATGTCGAGGTGCGACCCACAAATTACGGTAGTTGATGACTTAGTTTTGTAGAAAAAAAAGCTGTAACTTTAGTTTTTAGTTACTGTAAATAATTTTTTTAAATTATCTCATTTTTTTAGTTTGTGCACGTAGGTACGTACGTACGTTGTTTTTTTCCAATAGCTTAATTTCGGTGTGTGTAGTCAATTAAATCGACATGAGAGGATTGTGACATCGTGCTACGATGGGTCTAATCGTAGAACGATGTCACAATCCTCTGTATTAACGTTATTTAACTGCATGTGATACAACTGCAAATAGGTCCCTTTGACAGAGTTCTAAGGTAATATACATTTCGAGTTTCGGGAGAATATACAACCGTTTTCTCTTACAGTGTAACGCTAACTCCTAAATAATGGTGGCTCTAAGATTTGAAAAAAAAGTTTATTTTTGATTTCGCCTCGTACGATAATGGATTAGTGTGGTATATTCTAGAACTGAAATCAAAGGGCACTGCCAAGAAGAACACGAGAATTTTCTTCATCTCAGTTCTTCAAAAATAAAAACACGTTTCGATGAGTTACACCTTTTCGAGTGCAGCCGTAGCCGTCACGATTGGTCTCAAGCCCGGGTGCGCCAGTGATACATTACCGGGGATAAAAATATTTCTCTACGTAAGAAACCTGTTGCTACTTGTTCGATTTAAAAGAGTGGGTCACTTAGGAACGTTTAGGTCTTTATTTTAGGCTGTATAATGGCTGTATAACTTTAACTATTTATATGTGAACTGGTTACGCGTGTAATTCTACTAACAAACATTTCTGCTACTTTTTGCGTGGGGCGAGGTAACATGAAATCCGCAACTTTGGATTTTATTCCCCATAACTTTCGATTCTAATTTTGAATGTTAAAAATAATGAAAAGTAGTCTCGTGTGAACCCCAAACGTTCTAAGTTCGAAGTTATTATTTCGCAATTATAGGCTGTCTCGTTTAGTGATAAGGTGTAAAATTTAATGTAAATGCACAAGATCAATTGTGCTTATACCGTGGCAGAGGGGAAATGCTACCGCAAGGCTAGTCCTTATAATAATTAGTCAAAGCTGTATAACGAAAGTTGCTCGTCTGTACGTACCTCCTATAATTTGATTATGGTAGTAAAAATTACATGACTCTATTGTACCATCTGTTTTCAATTTGGTATCATACAACAACACGGATATATACCTTTTTAAGTTTGTTCACGCCACTAAAATCTATCTTCATGTGCGGGTTGAGGGGCAGTTTATGAAGTTGTAACTTCTACTCTTTTTTTAAATTCTGTGGCTAAATAAAATCGACATTTTCCAAATTGCGTGTATGTATTACCGAATCTTAATTTTTCAAATCAACATCTAGCTTAACAGTCAGATAGCTTGAATATTTCACCATACTGCAATCTCATCATGTATGACGTTAGAAAGAGTGTTGGAAAAAATATTGTTCATATTGGTGTGAAAATGTATTTTCTCAGGAATGGAACCTATCTAGATTTATTGAAAAGTAAAACATTATCTATAAAACAATTTTATCTAAACTATTAGTCAAGTTTCCGATATTAAAATTCAAATTCAAAATGTTTTATTCAAAATAATATCACATGGATAGGTTTCTGACGTCATTTTTGACACTACCACCGCTTCGGAAGGTGTTCCGTAATAGAGAAGATGCGGCCAGAAACTCTACAACACAATCTTTTACAAAAAACAAAATATGTTATGTACTTACAAATACAATATTGAATTACATAGTGTAACATTGTCAAGACTAGACATTTCGGTCATTCATATAATCATTGAGTTTATAGTAGCCTTATTGGATCGGATATCGGATATAAACCCACCATCCTATATAATTATCTTGTGTATAATATCATTGGTTCATCATCACCGAGTTACGCTCTTGTCGGTGGAGTATTCGCCAATCCTGTCTCTTTTCCGCTAGTGTCTTGAGTTCTTGATACGACTCGACATCAACCTTTTCCTTCACTTGGGTTAGATAACTCTGTCTGGGTATTCCTCTAGGCTGCGTTCAGAACCTACGGGTGCGGTTGTTTGGTTGTTTTTCAATCTAAGGTACGGAACGAACAGTTGTTTTTCAACTCGCAAAAAGGTACGGAACGGTCCCGGTTGTTTTATAACCTCAAATTTTGACATTGACAGTAATATGGGCTTCTAGGGCTTCCAGGGCTTCCATCATTTCCAAATATAATTTAAACTCATCTTCCATGCTATAGAATCAAAGAGTGAATAAAAATAATTTGAAAAAAACTAACTTTTATTCAAAATGAGCAAAAAGTCAAGTAACTACAGATAATCAAAACGTCAGAGTGTTTTTTAACCGTCGAATTTGATGGTTAAAAGTTGCAACCTGTCAGAGGTTCGGAACGGTTGAGTTGTGACAACCGAGTTGCAAAGAGCGTTTTTTCACCGAGGCTCTGAACGGCGTTAGTGCGAAAAGTTGCACCCAGAGTTCACTCTGGGCGTAGGTTCTGAACGCACCCCTGCATATCATTGGTTGTACAAATAAAATCTTAATTCCCATAGAAGGATTTAAAATGGAATAACGTAAATTTTACCCTGGTTAATATCTCGACTTACCGTTGAATTTACATTTTCCAGTCACAAAATCATGCGCTTGTATTTCCTAAACATATAGGCAGTATTTTCAGCAGCTAAACGAGCGAACGCTTTCACCCTATCTCACTCGCATCGATTCTATCGTACTCAAGCGTGAAAAGGAGGAAAAATTATCGTTCACTACGTTCATTCGAGTAATGGAAGTGGAACTATGAATTTTATTTTGCCTTTCCCGTTTTTTGCTATTTTCATAGTTTGGTAATCGTAGTACCACACTAACTTTTATTGTACCTATTTATTTTTCCTTTCGTTGATGTTGTACGTACCTGAAACAATATAGATAAAATCAGTATTAATACAATATACTTTGAGACACATACAGTATAGATTAAAGACTATCTTAAACATAGAGATTACATTGACACGTATCAGATATACAATTTAAAAGTGTTTGTTTAAGTATCATCCTCATAAATTGTTTCTAAATTATTTTTAATATGCAATTTAAGAACATTAACGTTAAGTTACGTCACGTTAAAAACGTGGCTAAATAAAATAAAATAAATAATTGTCTCATCAAATAACGGTTGTTGCGATATTCCATACATTAATATAGACAAACACTCAGTTGCAGAAACGCTCATTAAAGTTAATCCTCCATTAAATCTCTTGCTGTCACTTTTTGTCTTGTTGACGTAGTAAAAGCTAGCAAGAGATTTAATGTAGGATTAACTTTAATGAAATAAAATATTCATTCATTATTCACAAGCCGTGGTGGTCCAGTGGCAAGTATCCTTGCCTGCCGTGCAGGAGGTGATGGTTCGATCCCCGTCCAGGCCGACCAGTACCAATGAATTTTTCGGTGAAGGAAAACATGGTGAGGAATCCTGCGTGCTTCAATTTCGAGGCATGTATTGCATTTATACAATACCCCATCTTGACCAGAATTCAGAGTAGTTAATAACTGAATAGATCAAAAATTACCAAAACTTTTCGATTCTATTTAAAGCAGTTCACAAAAATCGTATTAAAAACGGTGAAAACTAAAGAATGCATTTAATAAAAAACATTTGAAGCAAAAAAAAGAAAAGAAAATGCAAGAAACACAAAAGTAATGATCCCAACAGCTGATGAAAGTGTTTCTGAATGCAATTATTATGATTGATGGTGAAAATGGACGGAGTTAACTCGAGAAATATTCGCCGAGATGCAAAAATGTTGGAGATTAAGATGGAATGATAGAGAGAAAACTATTATTGTTACAATTTTAAGATAGATGTTATGAATAAAACGAGTTTAAGTACTTCAACGATTTTTATCTGGAGTGTGGAAAAGTTCGTGGAACCTACACTCGCGTGCAACCAAATCGACTCAACCCTTTAACGCGCATGCGGGGTAACATTTCTTAAATAAGGCATAGCTGACATTTAAAAAACATACATCATTTCAAAGCTTGGAATCTAAGCTTTAAAAAAAAACATTAATCATGAAAATCGGTACAGTATTTTTTTAAATATTGAGGTTTAAATTAAAATACAGGAAAACATGCTACGCCTGGAACTCACGAGTTCCGCGACGCTATCGCTTATAAAACCACCTGTGACTGAAATTTTTTATCAGTCGCTTATCTGAAGTTGAGCTGATAACATCTCCACTTGTGAAGCTTACGGTTTATCCAAAATTATGGATCCTACGCTAACTGAAGCCGCCCAAATTGTGGCTTTATTGCAACAAGGCCTTAGTCAGCAAACTGTCGCTCGTCAGCTGCACTTGAGCCAGTCTGCTGTGTCCAGAGTATACAGAAGGTTCCAGGAGACCGGTGCCTTCACTCGTTGACCAAGATCTGACCTGCTAAGGCGCACGTCTGAGAGGGACGATCGTTTTATTGTCTCTACTGCACTGCGGAATCGCCACCTTACCAGTGTTTATGTCCAGCAGGAGCTGAGGCGAGTCCGAAGGGTGGCTGTCAGTGAGTAGACAGTCAGACGACGTTTAAAGCAAGCGAACCTGACCCCAAAACGGCCTGCCACAAGCCCAAAATTGACTGCAGGTCACCGGCAAGCGCGTTTGCAATTTGCACGGGAGCACCGTCTGTGGAGCATCGGCCAATGGCTGCCTATCCTGTTCACTGACGAGTGCAGAGTATAGCTGCATGGCAGTGACAGGAGAGGCCGGGTCTATAGGCGTCCGGGAGAGCGCTTTGCACAGTGCTGTTTCCGTGATACAGTCGCATACGGAGGCGGTTCCTGTATGATGTGGGCTGGCATATCCCTAGAGGGTAGAACAGCCCTCGTTTTCGTGCCTGGGGGAGGCCGAGGAGGCGGTCTGACCGCTGATCGGTATACCGATCATCCTACTTGATCATGTGGTCCCGTATGCAGGCTTTGTCGGGGATAACTTCGTGTTAATGCACGATAATGCCCGGTGTCACACTGCACGTGTCACTAGGCAGTTCCTCGACGAAGTCGGTTTACAGACCATGGACTGGCCAGCGCTCAGTCCCGACATGTATCCGATTGAGCATGTATGGGACCAGCTCAAACGCAAAGTCCGGGCCAGAGATCCAGCTCCTTCGAACATCCAGGAGCTAAAAGAGGCGTTGTTAGAGGAGTGGAAAGCGTTTCTTCAAGAAGACATAACAAAATTGATCAGATCAATGAGGAATCGCGTAGAAACTCTTATAAGGGCTAGGGGAGGAAACACTCCGTATTAATTTAATAAACTTTCCTTGTTTTCGTTCAAATTTTTGGTTTTATTCAAAGGATTGGCTAACCTCAATTCATTTCTTAATTTATCATTTCTCCTATACCTATCGTCAAATTTCAATAAAAAAAAATTACTGTACCGATTTTCATGATTAATGTTTTTTTTAAAGCTTAGATTCCAAGCTTTAAAACGATGTATGTTTTTTTAAATATCAGCTATGCCTTATTTAGGAAACGATATCCCGTATGCGCGTTAAAGGGTTGAGTCGATTTGGTTGCACGCGAGTGTATAATGCTGAGATATTTAGGTAGCTGCTCTATTTATAATATATTCATTTGTGTATCCATTAGTAATACCGACGTCCGAACGAGTAGAAAAAAATATTTTTCTTGATAACTACTTCATTTCTGTTTTTGGGTTACTGTTATCTGTCTTCATGCCAAATTTCGATTCAATAGGTGCAAAAATGAGCAAGTTATTGAGGCGGGGCATACAGATAGACAGAATAAACGAAAGTAAAAGGGTTCCTTGTTTGACTACGGAACCCTAAAAAGACTCCTCTACCTATCACACTGATCATCGTTTGGGCACTGCTAGTGTAATGTGGATATTATGGATATGCTATACTTTTCCCCACTGGTCAGGATCACAAGGAAATACACATTTCTGTTCCTAGTGAATCTCGATCCGTAGAATATATCTGTAGAAGTGTACAAGAGGTCGAACTTCCTTAAAAGATAAGGTCGGTACCTAATGACCTCTTGTACACTTCTGCTCTCCTGGTACATCTCAATGCTCAAACGTGTAGGTACAGGCAGGTACACAGGATGGTCACATTACTACTAAAGGGGTATGGTTGGGTCCCAACCTACCACCAGGGGTATCGTGGGTCCGTCACTTTATAGCATATTTGGATATAAGGTTCGAAGATAGAATCAAGTATTTTGCAGCGTGACTATACACACGCATGTTATTTTAATTTTGTACCAGCCAATACCTTCAGAATTCAGGTCAGCCTTGTTAATAAAATTAAGAACGAACCTATCAGCTTCAAATAATAAATAGCCTTTAAAGGTATACGTTTCAAAAAGCAATAACTAAACAGAGTTGTATGTCACGGAGTCACGACGCAAAGTTCATTCTAAATACGAAGTCTCTTGTATCATACTATTCTCGAACATAAGGCACAGGAATAAGGGTTCTCCTGAAGGACTCTTTATGTTGTCTGAATGTAGTAAGGCTCCGCAAATTGCCGCTTCCAGCGCTCCGGTGTCGCTTCCGCCTTTGTGAACTTCCTTTGCTTCAAAAGCATAGTTCTCTAGTTTGTGATATAATTGTATGAAATTAAAATTGGTACTCTCTTCGTGCATGTTTTGGTTTGTTTTCTATAGTTAGTCATTTAGATTCTTATAAGTTACTAGCAGCCCGTCCCGGCTTCGCACGGGGTAGACAAAGGCTCATTTTTCTACACCTTCGGTTACATTGTTCAAATTTTACCAAGGATCCCTAATTTTTTTCAAAATGAAATGTAGTCTATGTCAAATTGGAAGAATGTAGCATTCTATTGGTAAAAGAATTTTTTAAATCGGCCCAGTACTTTTTGAGCCTATTCATTACAAACATACAAACATACAAAAATAGGTACAAATCTTTCCTCTTTATAATATTAGTGTAGATAGATAAGCTTAAATAATGGTTATACGACGTGTTAATGAATTAACGCAAAACTAGAAAGTAGTTTGTTTAGAATCGAGAGCAAAATCGAATTATCATGGTTTCAACATAGGTAATTTTTTTGCAAAATATTCAATAATTTGTTTGTAAAATTTAAAATATACTGAACTCGATCTCAACCCACCGCTCGGGCACTCTCAACCTACTTACTACCAAAAGAAGATTCTTAAAATGTATCCATGAGCACGTTTGCACTTTCATTAATTGCTGAAACGATAACAAATCATTTTTACCTCAAAACTTAAAATGCGAATAACTTTAAATTTTAAGTATCAAAATAATGAAATTATTGTTTCAATCTAATTATTTTGTTATAAAACAGGTGGGGTGTATGAGGTTTTGCGCTTATTCATTAACACGTTGTATAAAGCACGTTCCTTTTCCATTTCGGGGTGATCAATTCTGTAATTATAGGATCAGGATCAGTGATTACTGATTAAAAACTGACATCTAAGATTCCATTAAATGTTCCATTGAGTGAATATATTGGGCGATTTTATAAACACTTTCAACTGTTTCATACATTTGAGTCAAGGGGTGCCTGCCAACTCTTGAGTACAGAACAGCAGATTATTGTTGCGATTTCAGTTTAGCTCTTATAGTAAAAGTTGTTCAGTTTGATCGGAACCACCCCTAAAAATTTGGACTGTTTACCATCACCTAGTATTTGTGTGTGATGCTGTGTACCTGCGTATCTTAGAAAATTATCGAATAATTACTAAAGATTTTTAAATTTTTTATCCCAGTTGTCCAGCGCACTCTGGATAATTAGCAAACGTCTATTACTGGTGGACAAATCTCTCTACTACTATTATAGCACGTTAAATATTAATGATTATGAACATGTTGTTACAACCATGTTGTGTTATATCGAATGACATTAAAGATTCAAAAAGTAAGTCTCGCACTTGATCCCGCACTTTTCCAAACCGGGGAATTGCGTTCTCTGGGTTCTGGCACAAATACTGTTGTGGGCTCGGAGGCAAATTTGGAAAACGACTTAAGTTTTCAATCTTTAATCTGATAGCAAGTCAAACTCAATGACTTACCATTGACTCTACAGAAGAAAAATGGTTTTGAAATGTCATTGCTTCCGAGCAAACTTGTCCTAAGATTTATTCCAAAGGTAAGAGCATCATAAATGATACCTCAAACGATGCAAGACCCGATTATGCAATGCAAAATTTAAAATTACCAATTCCGTTTATTTTCGACAATCGATTTGCGTCAAGCGAGTTTCGCAGGTAGAATCGGAATGCAGCCGTCGCCGGCGGCGAAGCGTGGCGGTAATCCTATCGCGTCCGACCGAACGCCGCGCCGCCGCCGCAAACATTAAAAAACGGCGAAAATGACATTTCCAATTTTCTACTGTTGCTCCCGGCAAATTCATTTTATTTGTAGGCTCGGATTTGCCCGTCACTCGAGTATAGCACCGTAGTTGGCAATATTTCATTGCCATCAAAGGAATTTCACTCGAGACGGAGGACTTTATTAACGAAAAAATTCTAACTTCCCTTTAAAAGGAATTTTCTTAAGAAAATTAAAGAATTTCCGCGCTTTTTGATTCTACTTTTTTCTTTATTTTCGTTTAAAAATAAATGAGTTGAGTGCGCTGGACAGGGGGTCGTGAGAATTTTAATATTTGACCCGAACGTTGCTTGTGAATTTATTTATCAAAAATTTATGTTTGCGTATTTGAAATCTAATAAATTATCAACATTTCTAGCTAACTGGACATTATAGGTATTTGAAAGAAAAGTTTAACTTCTATAAAATTTTTCCATTCACAAAACAGCAATATTATTACGTGCATTTTATTTTGATATTCTGTCCTGAAACTCTTTCGAATTTTAGTTTATTACGGAATCTTAATTTTTATTCAGTTATCGATTCTGGCGTAGCGTCGCATCGCATCTCGGATGTATGAGTTGAACCTAAAGAGTAGAGTTTTAGAAAGTTGAAATTTCGTGTCGTGGACATTTCGAAAAGTAGATATTTTGGGAAGTGGTCATTCTGAATCGAGACGAAATATTTTCTGGGTGTTTTCAGGTTTCACATTTTTTCAATTTTAAAGTAACATAAGATTTAGGAAACACAAAAACAAAAATCTTCAAAACAACATTTATTCTTATAAACTTGTTTGTCTCAGCCTCACCTAAACACACCGCAAACAAGTTTACAACGTCCCAAAAATGAATGACGGAGCGAGTCACATGGATGGACTCATGTAAAATTCATGCCAATCCCACCGTCGGCGTCGGCGTCGCCCCTTCGCGTACTCCGCAGAACGCGAATTCACGATAAAATTACTCCTCATCTAATAGCGTTATGGAACGGGAGACGAAATCGCTGCAAATTCCACCTTGAAAATTGTGACACATGTTTCATGGATTCAACCAATTTGAAATGTAGGCCATCTTGGTACCTTGTCACAATCAGCTGTATTAACGTCATTAAAGGTTCAGTGAAACATGACTGGAAATAGTACGCTGAGACAAGGTTCTATATTGGCCTGTACTTCAAATTGATTGACTGTACCTACACATCCATCAATAAATTCACAATCGAATCCCTTTCAGGACCAGCAACTTTGTGGTCCTAAAATTATTTAAACTATCACGTATAGTTCTAGAAAGTATAGGCCAAGCCATGTTAACGAAGCCAAAGACCGAGCTAACTGTTATGGGCCGAGGCCGAGGCATGATAGTGAAGCCGAAGACCGAGCTAACAGTTATAGGCCGAGGCCGAGCCATGCTAGCGAAGACGAAGACTGAGTTAATTGTTATAGGCAAAGGCCGATCACTTTTATATAATTTTCTAACTAATAATGTCAGCAAAATAATGCTTCACCTTTATGTATTTACTTTTCGACTATTTAATTTCTTTGAGAGGTGTCAACTTACGTTGTTTTGCTCTTAATATTAACAAGCAAAAGTGGCAATAGACTGGTTATATCTACCAAAGAATAAATGACAGATGCAGAGTCCGTTTCTCAGGTGGAAATCACGAACCAGTAGGCGTAATGTGGGTCCAACAAAACAGGTGGGTATAAACTGGACGACAAAATTCGAAATTACGAGTTTTATTACATGTCTTCACAGGAGCATTATGTTAAGCACTGAACGATAAACTGGTGATGTAAACAAGAGAAGCAAAAAGCTTAAACAAAGTAAATACATTAAACTATTTAAAAGCATTATATTTCTCAAAAAGAGGACTTAAAATAAGCGTCCCAACAAACTTATGTGAAATGAAAAAGTTGCTCGTAATACATTGCCGCGTATTCACACTGTCAACTGAGTCGGAAACAAGAATGGAATTATTCTAGCGGAGGCGTATCGAAAAACTTTGGGTGAGAGCCTTCACGGCTCGCTGGCTCGTGCTTTTCTTTACGAAAACCAGTCAAGAGCAAGTCGGATTCAGAACATACGTGTTCCGTACCGAATTTAGATTCTATTACTTTATAATTATAACTTTTAGGATCCCAAAGGCATCCTCAAGACTCACCACCACCTCAACGGCCGAGCATGGGGTAATTCAAATTTTGATGATTTTCATACATTCCAAGAACATACATTCCCTTTTGGCCTTATTCTCATTTTTCACATTTAGGAAATTTATTTTTATAAAGACTTTTCAAATCACACAAGTAATAATATTTGAATAACCAAAAAACATATAAATTGAAGTAAAATTAATATCTTCGAATAACTAAAAATACACAACTTGAATTCCAAACAAGCTATATTATACTTGGATTCTAAAAACTTTTTTAGTTCATGATCTAATATTGTTAAATTATTGTATATTTATAATATAAGTAAGATTTCTGGTCTAAAAATTTACAATATTAAAATGTTAGGTTCTAAATATATTATTAACAATAAACGTAAACAGTTACTAAAATTTAAACATAATCCGTTTTTCGAATTTCCTTACGGAATGCTAAATTTGTATGTTTTCGCTATGTTGTTTGTAATTGAGCAAGGTTCGATAGGCCAGCACAAAAAACAGGCGTGGGAATGTACACAGGTTGCATAATTTTGTCTTATTGTATCACTTATTTTAAAACAAGTGTTTTGTTTTGGATTTTTTGTATTATTTAGATCTTTGTCATCAAAAGTTGTCTCTACTTACTTCATTGAATTTCACAAAATTATTATTTTGGTTTATTATATTTTGAATCATTACAGATTAATTGTTATATTTATTTATGAATTGAAAAAGGAAATTCATGTTAAAAAATGTATTTGGTTATCACACGTACTAGCGAGTCCGTTTCTAATAGAAGTCCCTGAATTCAGACTTCATGTGATAATGACATATTGTTAGACAAGGTGTTACAAAAATACAAATAAACATTTAAGGGGGTGGTTCGACCATAAAACTGAACAATTTTCACATTGGGATCATTGTAGAAATCGCGAAAAAAATTTAATGTTTCATACTAAACTACAAATCAACTCGAGCTAAATGTATGGGACAGCAGATTTTTTTTGCGATTTCGATGTTGGTCCCATAGTGAAAGTTATTCAGTTTGATGGTCTAAACAACCCCCTTAAAAGTTTTAAATGATTATTGTAACACCTTGTATACATTTTATTAACATTCAAATACAAATCGAGATTATAAAAGAAGGACCACTGGCTTTTCGGTGAAGGAAAACATCGTGAGAAAACCTGCATTCTTCAATTTCGAGGCATGTATTGTACCCACTGTCCATTATGTGGCGACGGGCTCACCCCCGTCACACTGGACAGGGTTTCGATACTACTACTGGTGAAACGTGGATGTTCTGAGGCTTCAGATTATCTGTGACTACCCCCTCTGGGAATATAGTCGTGATGCTATTATAAAAGAATAATAATAAATATCTTGGACATTGTCACACAAATTATCTAGTCAATTTAAAGTACCAGAATCTAGCCTGGACTTGTATTATGAAGACTAGACAACGATATAGAATGCATATATAGATACAAACATCCATGACTAGGGTACAAATATTCATATTCATCATAAAAATATTGGTCCCTTACGGGATTCGAACCCGCGACCGTCAAAAGGGCCGTATCGGGCCGTCAAAAGGATATAATATTCAAATTCTTTAAATAAATATTACCTGTTGTGTTTCAAAGCGTGGGTTCTTGAGAAAGTTCATTACCAACAATTCTCTGTTCCAATTAACAACAGTATTTCAAGGCTATTTTTAATCACAATTACATAGATTTTAGACATCTACTCTCAACTATTCTAGGAGCGCCATTAGTAATTTCTAAGATTGGTTCAAAACTTTATATAGGGTCATCCCCTTAAAAAAGTGTCTGCATATTAAAAAGGACCCTGCATAATTCAAAATACTTGGAACTGCTGATAAAAAGATGTCAGTACGAAGTATATTGTTATCGAGGTTTGTGACATAAATTAACACTTTTCTCAGCCTCTTTTTAAGTTTCGCTTGTCATCACCTTATTCTATACAGGGTCTTTCTTAATATGCTGACACTTTTTTAAGGGGATGATCAGAGCGTCAAACTGAACAACTTTCTGTATGGGACCAATATCGAATTCACGAAAAAATTATCAGCTGTCCCATATATTTAGCATGACAAGGTTTTCAGTTTTGTATAGAAGAGCTGATTTTTTTTTTCGATTTCGATGTTGGTGCCATTTTGAAAGTTGTTCAGTTTGATGGTCTGATTATCCCGTTAAAAAGTTTCAGCATATAATGAAGGACCCTATATATTGAACACGATTTCCAGCTTATGGATTAGCTTCTTGCTCGAATTCTAGTTGTGCTAGAAAAGATTATTTTCCGTCCCCTGCAAATTATAAAAAATATTTAGTTTTAATATTTCTCATGGTAACCAACATAAGTAACTTTACCTTCCTTATAAATTTTATCATACATTAGAAAAAAATAAATAAAATGATTGTTAATAGACCAGTTGGTAACAAAAAATTACAAATAAATTCACGAATGTAATTGAAATACGATTGATTTTACAACTATCTTGGAAAGTCACACAAATTATCTAGTGCTATTTAAAGTACCAGAGTCGTGCACGGACTAGTATTATGATGACTAGACAACGACACTATAGTTATATTGTGTCCATTAAAGGTAAGGGTATATTAGTACGCACCGTATAGGGGCGGACCTCGGCGCTACAATCCGCCCAAATAACTTCTATACAATTTATAATGAACTAACGCACTACGCCGGGGCGGACCGGGTCGCATTTTTCCACGTCGCATTTGTCCGTGCGTACCCATCGATATTCTCCAATATCTTAAGATCAAATATTGATAGAAAAACTATCAATAATTTGATAAGCTTGTGCTTTTTCAAAAGCAATCAACCAAGTGTAACAAGTTTTAACCCTACCATTGTATCTGTTACTGTATCGTTAATTTTTCTGTATCCGAAATATTCCATTAAAGGTTCTTTCCATCCTAATACTGTAAGTGCATAAAAAGTCACCAAGGAAGCCATTAAAGTAAGTGTACATGGACAGTGTCCTTGGTTACCACAACCACCTCCACCTCCGCAAGCAAAACATTTCAATTTTGATGTTACTACAAAAATGATACACAGAGGTATCAGCGATATGATCTGTATTATTAAAGATATGAAGTTGTAAATTGATTGTAGAATCATTCTTATGAGGTTTTCGATCATTAGCAATATTGTCATAAGAGTGCGTATGATCATTTGAAGGCCGAATATTATGGTTTGAAGCAATACTGTGAATGTTAAACACATTTTTCTGTAAATAAAAGAAAGATTTGTGTCAAACATTAATTGTTCATTGGCTATTTATTCTACAATGAGGCGCTGATCAGACAGTCGATTATTCCGCACTTTTTATCTAGATAGGGATTAGGGATCACCTGCCGGTAGCCGTAGCGCAAATAAAAGCGGCGCTTGTCAAAACGGTAGCTGTAGCGCGAATTCCTCATATTTGGTCGGCTTGCCAGTATTGCCTCAGTATGGAAATTAGTACGGCCTTTTTGTCAGCCGTGTGCGTTACCTCCTAGTCTATTTTTGCGGCCAAAATGACCATTCCCATTTACAGTATCTATTCCAGATTTGTATTACGACGACTAGACAACGATACACAATCCTACTAATATTATAAATAAATAACATTTGTGTAATACAATAATACACCGCATTCGTCATCATTTTGCGTAATTATTACTAAGAGACGATCAATTTAGGTTCTTACCTTCATGTATTTATAAAAATAAGACAACTCATTCTAAAAAGATATTTAAATAAAAAATTACTAAAAATAATCACATTAAATCAAAATCTTAGACGATGTTTTTAATCTAAGATAAAATTAAAGTATGCTAGAGTGACATCTTTTGATTGCCTGTCTAAAAGACAAATGTTATTATCGAAGGCTTATTCATAGAAGAAGAAACCATTGACCAAGAAGAATGCATTACGTTGAAGAATCAAAGGAAAACATAAATAAATAATCTTTGGATTTATGATTCAGAGTTTTATGACTAAAATTCCGGTGATCAAATTAAAAAAATTACTACCAGTGTGAAGTGGCTGGCCATCTACCGGAGTTGTGCGATGTAGTAAGGCATTGCAAGTTAACATTTATTTAAAAGTTATTAACTGATGAGGAATGAGGAGATACGTCAGAGAACTAAAGTCGTTGACATAGCTCAGATTTGCAAGCTGAAGTGGCATTAGGCTGGTATAATCTGCCGAACAACGGATGGGGTGTCAGAGTTCTAGAGTGGAGACCACTACCTGGTAGACGTAGCGTAGGACGCCCTGTCGAGGATACTTAGAATTTTGTGGCGCGCCTTGGGAGAGGCTTATATTCACCAGTGGACGATGATAGGCTGATGATCATGTACTATTTTTATGACTATTCTCAGTAGCATCGAACTAAAACAGAAATATTAGGTACTTATACAGGGTGTAACAAAATACCCTAGTAATACTTAAAGGGGTGCTTCAGACCGTCAAACTGAACAACTTTCACTATGGAGCCAAAGTCGAGAAAAAATGAAAAAAATCAGCTGTCCTATACATTTGAGTCGAGTCAGTACAGCAGGTTTGTATGAAAGAGCGGATTTTTTTTCGCGATTTCGATGTTGGCTCCATAGTTTAAGTTGTTCAGTTTGATGGTCTGAAGCACCCCCTTAAGTATTACTAGGGTGTTTTGTTATACCCTGTATAGATCATCGTAAACATGAATAGTGTTGTACCCCGTTGTACGTACCTAACGAAATTTACAAATTTTTGACAAGTCATGTTTAAAATTTAAATTAAAACAACAATGAACGGTAACATGGACATAATAGATATTTTAATGAATTAAAATGAAAACGGGCAAGCATTGATTGTGACTGTAGTTTCAAAATACGTCAAAAGTTTTATTAAACCGGGATATTCATTAATGAGAATTCTATAAAGTTTATTGTTCGTAAAAACGGGTAGAGTTTAATGAAGTGCCCATTGTGTTATTTTGTCGATAATTAATTTTGTGTTTAATAGATTTTTCGGTCAACATTGTAGAAACCACAATACTTTATTGAGAAATTACAATAAATTGTCGATGTTCATAGCCGATTATGACTACAGCAACTGTTAAAAGCCGTGGTGGTCCAGTGGCGAGTAACCTTGCCTGCCGTGCAGGAGGCGATGGTTCGATCCCCGTCCAAGCCGACTCGTACCAATGAGTTTTTCGGAATTTATGTACGATTTGTAACACCACTGGCTTTTCGGTGAAGGAAAACATCGTGAGGAAACCTACATGCTTCAATTTCGAGGCATGTATTGTACCCACTGTCCATTATGTGGCGACGGGCTCACCCCCCGTCACACTGGACAGAGTTTCGGTACTACTGGTGAAACTTGGATGTTCTGAGGTTTCAGAATATCTCTGACTACCCCCTCGGGGAATATAGTCGTGAGCATATGCATGCAACTGTTACAGTTACAGCGAGCTGGAAGCGTTCTGGGCCCATAACCTATAGAAACAATTTAAGTAGTTTTTAGCAGATTGAAACTTTTATTAATGAGCAGTCGAGACAAAACACAATAAATCACAACCTCAATTCCTTATGTGAGTTGGTATTTGACAGAACTCGGCGATTTTATCACACAGAAAAATCCAAAAGAAACACTATCCTTAAGTCTTCTGATACAACATGTTAATGAATTAGCGCAAAACCTCATGCACCCCAACTGATTTATAATAAAATAATTAGATTGAAACAATAATTTCATTATTTTGATACTTAAAATTTAAAGTTATTCACATTTTAAGTTTTGAGGCAAAAATGATTTGTTTTCATTTCAGCAATGAATGAAAGCGCTAACGTGCTCATGGATACATTTTAAGAATCCTGTTTTGGTAGTGAATAGGCTGAGTGTGCTTATGCGGTGGGTTGACATTAAGTTCAGAAAATTTTAAATTTTACAAACAAATTATTTAATATATTGAAACCTTGATAATTCGATTCTGCTCTCAATTCTAACCAAACTACTTTCTAGTTTTGCGTTAATTCATAAACACGTTGTATATCGCACGATGAAAATGAGTAAAGTCTAAAGCCTTCGTTATTTTACTAAAAGCCATATTCTAATTTCGTACAAGAGCAAGCATCTGCCCGGACCGTTAGCTAATTGTAAGTCGGCGGATGCAAATTGAATTGCAACTGCAAGGTGCTAGATACAGAGATGTCGCGGTCAATTTCACGTCGACCGACACGGCTCGGTCAAGCGAACCCTGCTCGGAGTGTACAGTCAAAGTGTTCTCTTGAAAAATGTTTGAAAGTGACCGTGTTGAAATGTTGGGAATTTCTCAGATTGTCAGAGGGAATGGAGTCGTAGGAGTGTGTTAAGTTACAAAAGATTTTTAATTCAGCCATGTATGTCGTACGAGAGTACTATCTTTGGAAAGGCTATTACAAGCCGAGGCTTATAACACTGTGACTATTGCTGGTCTATTGTGGTCACCTCATGCATTTTTATGGTATTTTCTTTTCCTTCTCGGGTATGCAGATTTCCTCACGATGTTTTTCCTTCATCGCTGAGCTAGTGATAATGACAAATACAACCATAGATAAATAATGGATAAAATCAGTGGTACAGGCCAGGGACCGCTTTGTGATTGAGTCGCAAACTATCTTCTGTATGGGCTATCATCGTTCTTATCGCGAGAGGACTAAGAGATAGTTTAGTATGCTGTAATTTTGTGGATAAAATACTAGTTCCGTATCACCACTTGACACTTGATCATCCTGGGACAGTAAACTGTAGCAAATGTTACTTTTGATCCATAACTGTATCAATTATTTTATTAAATAGACTGTGTATTTTTGTATACATAACCTTAGCTTAAGAATTTATATTATAATAGTTATTAAGTCGTGTTATGTTGTAAAGTTTCTGGCCGCATCTTCTCTTCAGCAATAACACGTTCCGACACGGTGGCGGTTAAAAAAAACTTTTGTTGTATAATAAGTGAACTTAAAGCTCCTATATTGAATAAATTATATTGACTTTGACTTTGAACCATGCTACTGCTGTAGATATACTTATAAGATAGTTGGTAGTTGGCTTTGCCAATGCCTCGACCCTATTCAAATAAAATCTCACATCCTCACACGTTTGTTCCTCTTTTGGAAATCATCCACAGGAGTAGCTGCCTATACCGATTTGGACGTGTTTTAAATAGACTCCGAACTCAATTCGATCGGAGTAAATATACCTGTTGAAGTGGGGTTACATCGACGTATGGAGCTCAAGTGTGAATGAAATGTTGCTCCTCAGATTATGACTTATCTTATATTCTGTCATTTCTGTCCGGTTCTTATGGTCGCTTCCAATAGTGCTATTCATGTGGCCAAATACTGAGCAGGAAAACTTTTAAATGACATGCTATCGAGTCAACAGAAGCGAGGCCACATGACCACATCTACATAACCAATCGTCTTAGCAATAATTATAATCCGAGTATTACTTAAAAATATCTAGCAGTTACAAAATAAATAAATCTGAAACTTTCGGAAGAAGCAAACAGCAAAATATTGCAGCGAACCTTTTGTAATGTATGAACGTATGAATTTATTCATGGAACAGCGACACACCTTTAGCTATGTACCTTGAACGTACCTAGATTTGATGTATGTACCTGTAGAAATGTACACAAGTCCCTTGTATTCATTCTGTTTGTTGTTGTTAGGGTAAACAGTTGCATTACTTTAATGGATGATTGTACCCATGATATTGCACAACTATCCCTAAGAAAACTATAGGAAATTCGAGAAAAAAAATTCTACTTTTCAAAGTCAATAAAATTTATTCAATATAGGAGCTTGAAGAACACTTATCAAACGTCAAATCTTTTTAAAAGCTACCACCGCTTTTCATACAAACGTTCGATTAGCTGATTGTATAGGTTTCTGCTATAGGTATCTTGTTGATGCTATAGGTTTCTTAGGGAAAGTTGTTCAGTATCATAGTTACAATCAACCTTTAAAGTAATGCAACTCTTTACCCTAATACCATGTATTTAAACAACCAAATGAAATTTTTCGAGACCCAAGCTTTCAATCCAAAGACAGATCAGTATAACACACGAGCGAGAGCCATGTCGGACATTAGTAGCTAATTAATTGGTAATCCACGAACAAAGCAAATCAATTAAGGACCTATAATTACAAGGGAGACAGTACTGAAGACTGAATATGTAGACGTTATGTTACAGGTATATACGGCGGTGAAATGCTAACTGCTAATATTTGTACGGAATTATTAGTTATACAACGTGTTAATAAATAAGCGCAAAACCTCATACACCCGACCTGATTTATAACAAAATAATTCGATTGAAACAATAATTTCATTATTTAGATAGTTAAAATATCGGACTCGGATAACCTGGCCAATACTGCAACTTTTTGGTAATAATCTTTCTATTATTATTTTCTTTATCAACCTAAAATACAGAGAAATTAATTGTCTTGCTTCAAATATACAATGTGTTAATAAATAAGCGCAAAACCTCATACACCCGAACTGATTTACAACAAAATAATTAGATTGAAACAATAATTTCATTATTTAGTTAGTTAAAACTTAAAGTTATTCGCATTATAAGTTTTGAGGCAAAAAATATTTGTTATCATTTCAGCAATGATTTGGCATTTGGCTAGAGTAGATTTGCAGTTTTTTATGGAACAGCGGATATTATTTTCGCGATTTCGATTTTGGTCCCATAGAGAAAGTTGTTCAGTTTGATGGTCTGATCATGCCCTTAAAAAGTGTCAGCATATTAAGAAGGATCCTATATAAGAAAAAATTATAAGATAAATAAAAAGATAAAAATATATAAGATTCATAAGAATTCAAAATGTCTAAATGATGAATGAATATCGCTTAGTCTGTTAGAAGTCACCCACGTGAAGCATTACCTATAAATGTAGTCTTTATTTAAGCCCCGCACTACACAGACAATTATTGTAACGAATCTGAAACAGAGATTCATATTCAAGAGTAGATTAACTGTAACCAACACTCCTTTAAATACCAAAAATCTACTGTAAAACGTTTTGTCGCAATTTGAACTGGAGGTCAAACAAAGGTCAGAGCTAATTGGCAATTAATTACAAGTTTGCCCTATACCTACCCTGGTATGTTGCCGTTCCGTAGTTTATAATAATGAAGCCATCCCGCGGTAATTGATATAATTAGGATGTGGCGTGCTTAATTTTACATGTCAATGTAATTTTCCTGCTTCCTTGCTTTGCATATTCAAAGAAAATGTGCTGCGGTACAGCAGCCTATATGTTTATGCAATTATATTATATTCCAGCGGAAATATCATAGTTTAAGGATTTTGAAAACAGCACATGGTACAGGAACAAGATTATTGCAATCGGCTATCAAATTAAAGTGAAAGGGTTGCAGGAGGCCATGGGTGGCATCCCTGTTTTTAGGACCTAAACCACAGAATAGGTAATATTATATAGTTCTTTATACAGAACGGCCACTCCCCGCCCCCCTCTGATTTCAGATACCCCACCTCACCTCACACTTTCTGAGAAACTTGAGGGAAAACCAGCAAGGGAATGCAGTCAAGCGCGCGCACCCGTTGGATTTGATTACAAAAAAATTGTGTCTTTTCAGTGCATAAAAAATGTTGAAAAATAACGCTAAATTCACATTTTCAATAATTATTTAGCTCAAATACTATTCTTAATAATAGAACGAACAATTAAAAGTATTGAAATGTCGATAACGTTAAATGCAAAGCGTGGCTTTCAACCCTACACGCAATGACATGGACGGTTTGCACAAAGTGCGCAAGTGCAGACGCCATTTCGAGATTCAAAAACGTTCTTTAGAGTGCCGGACCTGTGCCTAAACACTGTGACATTTCCTTTACTATTATTTTGTATCTTTGCCTAAACAATATTGTATATCCTTGCTTTGCATATTGGTAACGCCATTGCATAATATTATGTAGCTTGTAATCTTAAGCTCTAAAGCTGGAGTAATAAGATTTGATTTACCTTTTCCTCTAGATGATGAACAAAACTAGGTCTTCATGTTCAAAGTAGTCTCGTATTACTTATCCAAGTTTTGCTTTACTAAGGCTGCGTATCTTATTAGGAAAATTGAATTTTATAATATTAAATTTTGTCTTCAGTTCTTACAGGGTTTGCAGTTATTTAAAAGCCGTGGTGGTCCAGTGATGAGTAACCTTGCCTGCCGTGTAGGAGGTGATGGTTCGATCCCCATCCAGGCCGACTCGTAACAATGAGTTTTTTCGGAATTTATGTACGATTTGTTACACCACTGGCTTTTGGTTAAGGAAAACATCGACATGAAACCTGCATGCTTCAATTTCGAGGCATGTATCGTACCCACTGTCCATTACAAGTGGCGACGGGCTCACTCCTATGTCACACTGGACAGAAGATTCGGTACTAGTAGTGAAACGTGGATGTTCTGAGTTTTCAGAATATCTCTGACTACCCCCTCCGAGAACATAGTCGTGAGCATATGCTATGCTAAGCTATGCAGTTATTTAAAGTCCTGGTATTTCAGCAATATTTTAAGGGCTTTTTTTGTGATGCTTTAAGCTCGTACTTAAAATGTCACGCGGGAAAGGTTTTGAGTGATTTCATACAATTAGTATAGAAAAGCATTAAGACGCTTTGGAAAAAGCTCTTTCTGTCATGATTAAATGCATTTCAGTTTCAGTTTTAATTAATTATGATATGACGCTATTATATCCCAAAACCTATGCTTCCAAGTGAACATTGCCAACACTGCACTTCTAAATATTTTGGTAATTATAGCGAGGAAACTTCCCCGAGTAGGATAATGGTCGTGAGCTGTTTACGTATGTAACTATGAAGATTACATAAATAGGTAAGGTGGAGTCTTATAATTGCAACTATCTGGTAGCTTGCACTTATAAAAAATCAGCTGTCCCATACATTTGGCTCGAGGAGGTTTGCAGTTTTTTATGGAACCGCTGATTTTTTTCGCTATTTCGATGTTGGTTCCGTACAGAAAGTTGTACAGTTTGACGGTCTGATCATTTCCTCAATAAAGTGTTTTAAGGTTTTGACGAAGCATGTTGTTGATTACCGACTGTTGTATTATTATTAAAGAAGCTTGTGCTGACTGCTTATTTTGTATGCACATTAACGAATTATTTTTTTAAAAGTGTCAGGACGAAGCCTGTTGTGGATACGCATATTGTATTTTTTCTATAATTTTTGAATTTAATAAATAGTGAAAATCTGGTAGATATATATATAAAAAAAAAAAAAAAGTGTCAGGATCATTCATATTTCATTCAAACCTTAATTTTTTATACAGGGTGTAAACTGAAATGCGTTACAGTCATATCAAACGGGTTGCTTCAGACCATCAAACTGACTAACTTTCACTGCGGAGACAATATCGAAATCACGAAAAGAAATTGATGTTCCACAAAAAACTTGCTCTCCTTGACTATAATGGTCTGGGGCACTCTATAATATGCGTCCCCTTAAGACGCAATAGATTGAAAATTTCGTTCTCTGGCTAGTTGGCTCGGTAGCGGTAGTAGAGGTTTGGAAGAGTGCGGGTCCCACCCGAGACTTAATTTTTCAATCTTAAATTTGACCGTATAATACGTACCTTATTTTATTATATTTACACATACCTATTGCAGAAGCATTTGTACTTCAGACACACATGCACATGCACGACATTAGATAGACGGCGTTCGATAGCAATAAAATACAATTGCAAACTATAAATATATACGTACCTACATACAATAGAACATCCTTACACTGGGACACAAATAAATACTGAAAGCGAGCAGAGAGGCTTTGTATAATGCGAAGCAGTGGGTCAGAAGACAAGCCCGAATCGGGTCAGGATTTACTTCGAGTCACGATGAAAGCTTTTACATATACTTAGAGATACGGTAAGAACAGATGTCAATTTACTTGAAGTGTTTGGTTAATTCAGGATTTGGATTTTTTGTAAACTGTAAGAACCGTCGAATAACAAAGTTTTTTTTTGTATAAAATACCTAACAGCATTGCTGTGGACTATGGACGCCGGGTCTAGTACAAAATTATCGAAAAAAGTGTCGAACTACATAAACCGAAGTACATGTAGTAATATAAACCAACTAAAAACATTGAAAATGCTAAAATTCTTTTCCATCCCTCCCCCATCGGGGCACGGTGCGCGCCGCGTGCCCGCGCCTGCGCCTTGTGTGCTGATAAAACGAAGACTGCCGCGTAATTGGTTCTCTTTTTACGTTTTGGTGCTCTTTTGGTTCGGACACTTGAGCGGAGACCCTACGTCCAGTAGTTGGTAAGTCAATGCCTAACAGTTTTAATTTGATTGATTGATTGATTATTGGATTTTGTGCTTGTTGGCAGATGGAGAAAACATCAATTTGAACTTGAAGAATGCGTAAATTAAAGATTATTTATGAAACATCAGAACGAAGTTCCCCGTATAATTTTGCACGCAACAAGGCTAACGTGGGCGAGGCTGCATCGCCTAAGACACAGTTAATGAAAGCACAGGGTTGCTCAAGGCCTGTACCACCCTCTCGGCCTAGCTGGCGGATTCCGCAGGAGTGACGAGAACGAAGTAAATTACGTATGTTGGCGTTGGCGCGTGACGAAAGAAGAGTCTAATCCCTTTTGGCATCGGAGACGTTAGCGATGCCCACGAGTGGTAAGAGATCAAAACAGTCAAAATAGTCTGATTATAACAGTTTCCTTTTCCATCAGATTCAGAAGGGGGAAAAAGGGAGAATGCATATCTGTGTTTAAATCGCACACTTTTCAGCTTAAAACATTTTGTTATCCTAGCTTTTTTTGTAACTAAGCAGGTAATTGTAGTTGAAATTACCGACAATATTTCTTTCATAGATATATTTCCATTCAAAATACGGTCATTTTCTACTAGAAAAGATGACAAAAAAGAATATAACGTACTTACAATAGGAAATGCTGAGTGAATCTAAAATTATCATTCATATTCGAAACCATTAGGAAGTTACTTTCTGATGCAACAAATAAATAATGAACTCCAAACGACAAAAGCACGGTGAGTAATGAAAAAATGAAGAAGGAATCGAGAGCGAGTTCATAAAAAAATACATAGAACAAAGCACGCTAATGTAAGCCGTATTATCATGAATAATAAAAATGTACAGTTCAGTATCATAAAGTGATGTTATAGAAGTAAATGGGGGGAAAAGCGTCCCTAGGGGCAGAGGGCGTATGCTTGCAGAGCTTAAGGTAATGTTGTAAGAGATTATCTGGAAGAGGCAAATTTAGGGACATAAACTTTCTCACTTATTAGATTAAATATGTTTTAAAAGTTTCGCATTGCAGAGACTTTAATCGTTGTCATAGCCTATACAGAGTGTAAACGTAAATCCGTTACATTTTTAGGGGGTGCTGCAGACCATCAAACTGAACAACTTTTATTACAATGTTAGTCCCACTGAAATCTACTGTTCCATAGAAAAAGTTAATGGTGACTCGACCCAAATATAATTATATACAGGTTCTTAATATGCTGACACTTTTTTAAGGGGATGATCAGACCGTCAAACTGAACAACTTTCTCTATGGCACCAACATCGAAATCGCGAAAAAAAAACAGCTCTTCCATACAAAACTGCAAACCTACTTGAGCCAAGTGTATGGGACAGCTGATTTATTTTTCGTGATTTCGATGTTGGTCCCATAGAGAAAGTTGTTCAGTATGACAGTCTGATCATCCCCTTAAAAAAGGGTCAGCATATTAAGTTGGACCCTATATGGAACTACAGATTTTTTCCCAATTTCATTGTTTATCCCACAGTGAAGGTTATTCAGTTGCATGGTCTGAAGCACCCCTTAAAGAATATAATGCATTTAATACGTGTTTTATTTACATTTTGGAATAAACGTAAAATAAAGGTGAAATTAGGCACCTAAGTAACCCTTAATTTCAAAGATGAAGAAGGTGTTTCTAAAATAGAAAAACTTTACTATTGACTTATAGAGACTAATAGAGACTTCCTAAGTTATGGAAGGTGGTTGTTCTATAGAAAAAAATATTCTTTTAATAAAAGTTTTAAGTAAAATCTCAATATAAAATCATAATATAAATGAAGATAAAACCATTAGCACAACATTAAATTTGTAACTTTAAACTCTTCTACTCTTTTTACTTTCTTTTAACTATTCTTTTTCTTTTCTTTGAAGTACTATTTATTGTCTTGACAATCTATCTGCTATAATTTTTTTAGTAACAGGTTCTTTATCTAGAGGAGGAAGACAGTATTGTGATTATTAGTAATAGTATAAAAACAAACTCAAATGGTTTTATTCAAAATAATATCATATGGATAGCTTTCTGACGTCATGTTCGACGCGTCGGAAGATGTTCCGATGCAGAGAAGATGCGACCAGAAACTCAACAAAACACGTCTTTTTAAAGAAAACAAAATATACAAAGTACACTTACAAATACTTAAATATGGAATTATATAGTGTAACATTTTCAATACCAGACATTTTGGTCTTTCATATAATCTTCGAGTTTGTAGTAGCCTTTTTACAGTGGACTTGCTTAACATAAATAGATGTTAATTTTTTTTATACAAAGCCCTTCTAGTTCAAATGATTCGATGTCCATAGCATCCATCTCTCAGGGGCCATACGTAAATTCAATCTGTAGGCCGCATTCCCAAATCACCTGAACACTTTCCACGGCACGGTATTAGGTTTCCAGTAAATCTAATTTGGATACATTTACTTTCGTTTCAAAAGTTACCTTTTACAATGTATTTTGAAGCCTTTTTACAGTTTTGACTTTAAAATAAGATTGGGACTTCTGAAATCGATCGGAACATCATTTTGTTTCCAAATTTAATAAGCAAGGCAAGATAAATTCCCACCGTACGGAAATCTGGACACTTTTACTAGCCAACAGGAAGCACATCAATAATGTTTTAATACAAGGTGTTACAAAAGTAAAAATAAATATTTAAAACTTTTAAGGGGGTTGTTTAGACCATCAACCTGAACAACTTTCACTATGGGACCAACATTGAAATCGCGGAAGAAAAAATCTACTGTCCCATACATTTAGCTCGGGTAGATTTGTAGTTTAGTATGGAAGATCAAATTTTTTTTTTCGCGATTTCGATATTGCTCCCACAGTGAAAGTCGTTCAGTTTGATGGTCTAAACCACCCCCTTAAATGTTTATTTGTATTTTTGTAACACCTTGTATATTATAAAACAATTTTTATTTGGAAATTCGAACAGTTTGTATTGTATTACGCTGAAAAACGCGTGATTTAGGCTGATATTATTTTCTCCCTAAATACGGTAAGATACAAATATTGCTAGTTGAAATTTCATGGATATGGGTCTTTTTGAAGCTCAGTATGAAAAACCTTAGAACGAAAAGTCAGAATAAAAAAAATCATTTTATTAATCAAAATTATATAATATTAACCATTTCAAAACAATTAATTATAAAATTGGCAACATGCCTCGTCCAAAAGGATTTACAGACAAATATCCACGACAAGCTTCGTCACAAGAAGGTATACACATAAATCTACAACACGTTTCGTCTTTATAAAGGGTTGGTGACCTACCTTTCATATTATGATCTCCTCTTATGTTGTTCAGTTATAGATTTTCGAAAAACTATTGAGCTTTTGCATTCTTTCGTCACTTTGCAATTATTATTTATAACAAAAAAAAATACAAAGTGATTTCGATGAATTCAATTCAATTTTTGTTTAGTGGCATCCGATGTGTTATCACAATTCAGCCAATGTCTCTTTATGTGGAGAGTATACGAAGGAAAATGATCAGTAGTATTAATTAAGTCTAGCGTGGCAGTTTTGCCAATGTAAGTAGTTTATAATCTCAAGTGATTGTTTTAAGGTTAAAACACAAAAGAGTTTACAAAATGGTGGAGCCACGTGCAAGCCCAACGCGCCGATACGCACGCGTCCGTACTCCGCCAGACTTGCAGCGTGACTCCGATTTCGATGAACCATTTTCACACGTACTCTTTTATGTCAAAGTTACAATGGCCCTATCTAAACACAGACTGTAATATACCTCTTTCAGTTAGTCTTATGAGTACAATATATTTTGCTTTACCCCATTCGACGTAGACGTTGAAACGACTCTAGCATACTGATGTGTTACTTTTAAAATTTATTACAAAGCCTCTAGGTAGTGGTTGCAAATATTACAGTCGACATTTTGTCGATAGTTATTTTTGATGACATTAAGATTAAAAATCGCCTTCGAGATATTTAGCCTCCACAGCCAGGGCTGATGCCAGAGGTAAAGGCATGCATGTAATAAACAAAGTACTGGGGAGGTTGGTAGAATAGGGCGTAGGTTTAGATTTAATCCTAAGGCGATTATAAATTAATCATGCAAGATCGACTATAAAACATTTTATTTTCGTTTTTGATTTTAAAGGTTTTCTTTAAAAGATTTAATATAGATTTACAACCAGTGGCAGAAACGCTCATTAGAGTTAATCCTTCATTAAATCTCTTTCCAGCTTTTGCAATGTCAACCAGACAAAAAGTGACAGCAAGAGAGTTAATGAAGGATTAACTATAATTAGCACAGGATCACATTACAAATTTTGTAAACTTAATTTCTGCATTAGAATTCTGATAGAAGTGATAATTTGAAGAAACTACTACTACTGGTATTTATAGAAAGACGATGCAAGCATAATGAGATAAGCAAAGAGACAGGAAGCAAATCGGTAAATGGCAAAAACAATCTTGTTAACTCACAAAGTTGGATCTGAAAACTCGATAGCAAAACTATCGATGGTCAAAGCTCTATCCGACCAACACTGAATAAGAAGTAATGAGTTTTCTTTTACACTATGCCACCTGACTTCTCTCGTCGTCGCCCCGACTTTACTAAACAAGATTAAAATCATTTTTTTTCGTCTCACCATTCGCATTTCACTTCTTTTCTGTACAGAAAAATTCTTTCTAAGCTTCCAGTCAAAGGCGAAGTTTGTTGTGACTGTTAAACGATTAAATTAAAACGCTTTATTTTTTTCTATGAAAATTTGATTTGAAAAATATTAATTCATTTAAAATGTTGTTGGTTGATGTATTAATTGTATACTTTATTAAAGGTTCTGCTACTGATTAAGTAGGTAGGTACCTAAATTACATATTTTAAATGTATCACTGTATGTAGGTAAATATTCGTAGAACATTTTGTTCAAAGCCTGAGTAAACTCTAATTTTAATTTATCTACACTAATATTATAAATCTACACTAATATTATAAAGAGGAAAGATTTGTACCTATTTTTGTATGTTTGTAATGAATAGGCTCAAAAAGTACTGGGCCAATTTAAAAAATTCTTTCACCAATAGAATGCTACATTCTTCCAATTTGACATAGGCTACATTTCATTTTGAAAAAAATTAGGGATCCTTGGTAAAATTTGAACAATGTAACCGAAGGTGTAGAAAAATGAGTCTTAAAATTTGTCTACCCCGTGCGAAGCCGGGACGGGCTGCTAGTGCGATATATATTTATATATTTTGTTGCTTTGCGAACGAAGCCTGTTGTGGATGTGAGTGATGTATTACCACAGAGTACTATAATTACGTATTACCTTTGACGAAGCTTGCTGTGGATACGCACTTTGTATTTTTTCTATAAATAAATATACAGTACTATCAATATATTAGATTTAAAAAAGATTAAAATAAACGATTTTATTTAAGTTATAGAATCACAGAATAATTTCTTTTTTATTGAATCCTTTATGAGGTGAGAAACATAGTTTTATGTGTTACTTTAGCAATGACCTCTTATTTTGTTGCTTACGATGAGCCTTTATACGTCCCACTGCAGGACATATGCCTAATTTCAGGGATTAGTAGACTAAAATACTATATTGTATTTGATGGAACGAACCGATGGCAATGAAATAAAGCCTATATGTTAATCGTAACTAAGCCTTATGCTTTACTGAAAACCCAATCCAATCGGTTCAGTAGTTTTTAAGCGATGCGTGTACAAACAAACAGACAAAAATTCTAAAAATGGTCTTAATGTATTCCATTACGTATCCTGAACACCCCCAATTTTTTTTTTGCAAATATCTTCAATGTACATCTTTGCTAGACGATTTTATTATATGCATAGAAGATTTTATTTCAATCGCCAAAAGATCGTCCCTTGAACCCCACCAGCCCAGACGCGAAGACAGCGTCGACACCACACCGACAACATGCCATTTGTAAACTATTTGTATGCGGGCTGGCGTCCCTGGCTCACTTTTCTTACTTCCACATGACGAGCGACCGGCGACGAGCTTCTATCTCCCAATGTATTCCTACTGGAGACACTGTGTTTTGTGTCTACTGTTTTTTAACTATACTCAAATTAACTGTAATTTTTATTTTGATTAAAAAGGATTTCTCTGGTCATCCAGCGTGGGAATGCAGCTAGTTGATAGAAAATATTCGAAATCGTGTTCGTGATTTCCTTTTATAAAACATTTTAATTAAATTCAACAGAAATAAGGTTCCATAATAATGTCACAATTACAATTAGTTTTATTTTGTATTTCTTACTGACTTTAGGTTAGCCTGACTGTAGGATATCCATTTATTCCATTACTAATGCATCACACGATGAAAATTTATGACTTGGAGAATTTTCCCCGCATGCATATGAACATCTTCCTAGCTAGGAAATAATGCCTAACTTTACAATCCAATCTTATTATTAAAAAAAAAATAACCCAATGAGCAGTTGTTGTATTGAAGCTGACTGCCCATGGTGTCTCAGATGAGATCAGGTTTTATAGTTCGAAAAAGCTCTCCAATCCAACCGTCTCTTATTTAAACTTTAAAAAAACACGTTATACCATCCCAACAACAATCGCAATCACTCCCAACTTTGAAATAACCGTATCAAGAGCACACAGAGTCCCGTGCTACCAGTTCTAAAGCCCGAGTTAGTTCAGATCCACATTGGTATTTATGTATCGTTCGACTATAGCGTGCATGCTCTGAGAATTAAATTTTGTTCGTGCGATGCTCCCGTGCGCTTGATATGATGATTGAAAGGTATTTTTCGAACGTGTCCCCATTGCAGCCTTTTGTTTATAGTTTGAATTGTAAAGTTTAGATTGGACTGTTTTTGTCTGTTATTGGAATAGTTAGCTTGTCGGATTGTTTGACAATTTCTTTGTGTCTTAATACGTTTTTTAGGGTTTCGTAGTCAAACAAACTTTTGTCCATTCTGTCTCTCTGTTTGTCTATATACCCCGCCTCAATAAATCGGTAATTTTTGCACCTATTAAATCGAAATTTGGCATGAAGACAAATAACAGTAACCCAAAAACAGAAATGTAAACAGTAGTTATGAAGAAAACAATTTTTTTCTCCCACACATTTCCGAAAAAACAGTAAAATAGATTTGTTTTATAATGACAAACTAGATGGCGTTGCACAAAAATAAATCGCGCTATCATTGTGTTAAAAATTTCTATTAGGTAAGATTAACAGATTAAAAACTATCCTTCTTTTTCTACTTGTACAAAGACTACGAAACTCTATCTTGGGCGAGTCCGACACGCTCTTGGCCGGTTTTTTTATTATAGTGTCGTCGCGAAATTGCATGTGCTAAATTTGAACGAGTTGCCTAGCACAGTGTCAATGGATTGAATACATCTAAACGAGGAACTGATTACTAAGATTTACATGTAATATTTATTAGGTATTATATTTCACTTAGGCGGGTGTATACCTGCGAGATATACCCACAGGCTACAGCTGAAAATACCTTAACAATCGATACCTACCTGCACCACAATAAATTTCAAAACAATATTCAATTCCAATGCTGTGAGGTTATATTTCAAATTTTACCACAAACGAATCTCTTCGCTTAGCTATACGATTCATATAAATAACATTGTTCGGTTCACAGGATGTGATATACCGTTTATGAGGATCCTAAGTGCACTATTGTCGTTTTCGTCTCACCCGTTTCTCGGTTTATTGCTCGGACTATAAAAATGCATCGAACGCAGCAATGGTTTCAGTACGATACTAGTTTATTTCAAGTGTCTTCGTATGCGGGACGATCGCGACAGATTGGAGGGATGCCAAATGATTTGAGATGTATTTTGTACGATAACTAAGTTTTTACTATACAACATGTTAATGAATTAACGCAAAACTAGAAAGTAGTTTGTTTAGAATCGAGAGCAGAATAGAAATGTCATGTTTTCAACATAGATAATTTTTATCAAAATATTAAATATAATTTGTTAGTAAAATTTAAAATTTACTGAACTAATCTCAACCCAACGCACAGGCACACTCACTCAACTTACTACCAAAACAAGATTCTTAAAATGTATCCATGAGCACGCTAGCTAAATCATTTTTGCCTAAAAACTTAACATGCAAATAACTTTAAATTTTAACTATCAAAATAATTAAATTATTGTATCAATCTAATTATATTGTTACAAATCAGTTGGAGTGTATGAGGTGTTGCGCTTATATATTAACACTTTTTATGTACTGAAATCATAATTGAACGAATATTTTAACGAAATTTATGAATCGATCCATTCGTATGTTATAACAAAATTAGTCGTCTTACTATAATTTTCAGTTTAGTGGAAGTTGTTGTAATATTCATAATTTTCACTCTAATAAATATTTAATTTAAATTCGGAATTTGGTTCATATATTCTTATTGGTCTAATTCTAAACCAAATCTGTTATTCCGCTGGTTATTCCATACATTTGGGTCAAGTAGCAATTCATTATTTTTCGCGTTTTCGATGTTAGCTCTATAAAGTTGTTCAGTTTGATGGTCTGAAGCAACTCCTAAAATATTTAATATATTTAAGTTTACACCTTGTATTTCAAAAACATAACTGTAAGATTTAAAACATACCTAGGTAATGAAAATTCTTGAGATTTTTCATAGAGTCGAAAAAAAGACATCGATGTTTTGTTGATGTCGATGAGATATATTATTTTACTTTATAATTATTGAACATTATTGAAATGTTTACAATCATACGTAATACAGATATACTATAAGGATCGTAGGATGTACCCATTGGAAAAGAGGCGCGAACCAATAGATAAAGATACAAAATTGATAAAGATTAGAAATGTAGAACGATAGATCTGCAAGATTACGGTACGATTCCGACACGATTTCAGATCGCCGAGAGTAAACAAAATTTTTTATAGTTAAAGATAAAATTTTACTGTCCTGTTTGTCATGTTACAGTAGAATTTACGTCACTCAGTTTTACATCCTTAACTATTTGAGATTTTCTTCCAAGAGTAATGAGGTATTCCCTCCAAACAAACGAATTTGGAACTCACATAACTAATTTAGTTCACTCTTTTATCTTTTCCTGGAAACACATTTGAAGTTTTCCTTATTTTCATGGATTGTTGGAATTTCTTGTACGCAAGCTCTTCAACAGACAGGGTAAAAATTGAAATTTACATATTTTAAGAGGTGCTTCAGACCATCAAACTGAACAACATTAGCTATGTAACCAGCAACAAAAAATAATAGCGTTGTAATAAATATAGGGCCTGTAGTGTCGACCATACATAAGGTACCTTTCCAAATTACATAATACTAAAGCGAATACTCAAAAGGCTTTTATAACAAGATTAAAAGATAATACAGGATGTAAGTGACATCAAACTGAACAACTTTCACTATGGAACCTAACTCAGGAAACGCGAAAAAAAATCAGCTGTCCCATACAAAACTATCGGGATAGCAGATTTTTTTTCGCGTTTCCTGAGGTAGGCTCCATAGTGAAAGTTGTTCAGTTTGATGGTCTGAGTTCGCCGTTTCAGTATTTGCTAGGCTATCACATACACACTTTATACATATAACAATAATAAAGTCGCGGTGGTCAAGTGGTGAGTAGCCTTGCCTGCCGTGCAGGAGGCGATGGTTCGATCCCCGTCCAGACCGACTCGTACCAATGAGTTTTACGGAATTTATGTACGATTTGTAACACCACTGGCTTTTTGGTGAAGGAAAACATAGTGAGGAATCCTACATGCTTCAATTTCATGTATTGCACCCACTATCCGTTCCAAGTGGCGACGGGTTCCGTCACACTGGTCAGAGTTTCGGTACTACTAGTGAAACATGGACGTTCTATGTTTTCAGAATATGACTAACCCCCTCGTGGAATATAGTCGTGAGCCTATGCATACGCATGGATGTATACATGAAGAGATATCTTCGTAGTCCTTTTTTTATCCCGTCAAGAAATGTAAATACTGACGATAACACGAAAAAAAACTATTTTTGGTTTATTCACGTGTAATATATTAATTTTCATGGAATTCAGAGAAATTTTCCGCGTGTCCCGAGGCTTACGATAATGTTGAAGTCTGGTGTCATGAAGCTTTCTGGTTTAAGTTACATATTTTGAGCGTTATTCTCTGATAAGCTGAACGCTGAAACCAAGCGGAATAGCTACATTATTATCTAGTTCGAATTAACGCTCTTGTTAAAGTGTTACGTCGTCAACTCAGTCTATCCAACTCTTTATCTGCCTGGGCACTTACGCTCTTCATAAATAACTAAAAGCCTTTTTTGGAAGTTCAAAAATTAATGTGCTTGTATTTTAAATGCTTATAATCCTTTGACTATTACAATCATTTGATATATGTGGACTGGTTACGCGTGTAATTCTACTAACAAACATTTCTGCCACTTTTTGCGGGGGGCGAGGTAACATGAAATCCGCAACTTTGGATTTTATTCCCCATAATTTTAGATTCTAATTTTGAATGTTAAAAATCATGAAAAGTAGTCTCGTGTGAACCCCAAACGTTCTAAGTTCGAAGTTATTATTTCGCAATTATAGGCTGTCTCGTTTAGTGATAAGGTGTAAAATTGAATGTAAATGCACAAGATCAATTGTGCTTATACCGTGGCAGAGGGGAAATGCTACCGCAAGGCTAGTCCTTATAATAATTAGTCAAAGTTATAATCTAATGCTTTTGCTGTACTGTGATTTTCAGACACTCGTTTAAAAAATGTTATCCTATGCTAAGACGAACGATAAACATTCTGAAATGTTTTGTAAGTTGTGAACATTGCTTGAGCAGCATAAAAAGTTAAAAAATATAAATATCAGAACGATTTAGGCGACTAATATCTAACATGAACATTGACAAGGTATTAAATGAAAAATGTCGAAGTCTAATAAATTCGTCAGAACAGCTATGGAATGCGAGCTAGAAAGAGAGATGTCTTTATCTTATAATTTGACATCTCATATTAAAACTATAAGTATTTTGACTCATTTTCAAACTCACGTTCTTATCACGTTATTATCATGTTCAATAGCAAGAATGAACATAATCATCCTCCCATTCAGGGATTCATATAGGGCGATAATACGTAAGTCAACCTTCAAAGATCCACTAAGGAGTGCCTCATTGATTAGGTTATATTTTAATTTCAATTCAATTTTTGTTAAGTGGCATCCGATGTGTTATCACAATTCAGCCATTGTCTCGTTATGTGGACAGTATACGAAGGAAAATGATCAGTAGTATTAATTAAGTCTAGCGTGGCAGTTTTGCCAATGTAAGTAGTTTATAATCTCAAGTGATTGTTTTAAGGTTAAAACACAAAAGAGTTCAATTCAATTCAATTCAATTATACTTTATTGCACACCAAAACAGAACATACATTTGAATACAGATAAAGAATTAAAAATAGGTACAAATAAGGCGGTCTTATCGCTAAAAAGCGATTTCTTCCATACAACCTTAGGGTAGAGGAATTAAGAGTTCACAAAATGGTGGAGCCACGTGCAGGCCCAACGCGCCGATACGCACGCGTTCGTACTCCGCCAGACCCGCAGCGCGAGTCCTATATTTTAATTTAAAAATCTGATAAAATTTGTCATTCCGCTTTCAACTTTAAACTTAAAACAACATGTCATAAGTGATCGCAGATCCGATGTGTATCATTTTAAAATACAGTTCGTGCATGATAACGAAATGTTCGGATACATTTTTAATAGCCGGATAAAGTTTTACCACTTTGTTATGCAACTCAGTCCTTGTGTCAGGAACCGGTGCAATATTTACCGTATTTATTTTAAATTCCCTTTGTTACTGACATTTTGACTGGCTTCAGTAAAGGTTTAAATTTTACGTTAATTTATGTACTGTTAAACAGTATAAAATATTTTTTTTTTATTTTGATTATAAATACAAATAGAAGGTATAAACTTAAATGCGATACATATTTTAGATGGTTCTTCAGACCATCGAACTGAACAACTTTCCCTATGGAACCAATATTGAAATCGGATAAAAACATGTAAACGTCAGAGTTTGTAAAATATCATCATCATTATCTCAGCCGAAGGACGTCTACTGCTGGACATAGGACTTTGTGAAATATAATATAATGTATCTTAACTATTATAAAACTGTACATTGAAGATATTTACAAAAAAAGATTACGATATGGTTTTTAGACGTCCCTGACTCCAAACTCCCTTTTTTTTAGAATTGTTTTCCGTCTGGTTGTGTGTTTATTTGTGCAAGCAGCACGCAAAAACTACTGAACTGATTTTGTCGAAACTTTTTTGTTTGATAGCTTATGATCTGACCTAAAATCTGGTATATAATTTGTGCGGACGAAGTCTCGGGTTAACTTTACTTATTATATATCTGACTAACCCTCAGGTAATACACAGCGGTTTTACGTATATGATATGCTAGCGATGATATCTACTTATTGGTAACAATATCAAAATGAAACACCAATGATACCACAACCGAACAGGACATATCAAGTCTGTACTTTAAATATTTCCATCATCTCAATTAGTGATCGCTGTACACAGTAGAAATAGCATGAGGACTATTTAGTTCGTTCGTCCGAAAAACAAAAAAACTTAATAAAATTCAACCTTATCTTCATAATTATTATGACTGAATCTTTATAAAATTTTCAATGTAACTTATAAACTTTTCTGAATGATATGGTATATCAATCATATTAGTGGCGCGAGGGCTGCACCTGAAGCCGGATTCTCTCTTTTGCGGTTGTAGACGAAATCGGCTATGAAATTTCACTCATGCATTTTATCACCTAGCTTCGGAACCATAATAAAAAGCGTAATTTCTCTCAGACAGGAACCAAGAATCTCATCGAGAATCAATAATAAATTCTACCTGTCCACTAGACTAAAGCTAATAATTGAATTCTACTCCGGAATCCAGGACTAACCATCACATAATAGTCTAGTCTAGTCCGGGACCGCGAGAGGCGAAGTGCACTTGCACTAACTTGCACAAATGTTTGCCTTACGCTAGGTTCACCAGGCAGCTGTTAAAAGTTCGGACAAGTCCATCCGGGGCGGTTGAGCGATACAGCTATTTCAAACTTTTAAAAGTCGAATGTCGAGAGAGTTTGAGATGAGGATTGATGGTGACAAATCATTTTTGTGGAGTCCTTTGTTGTTTTCAATGTTTGGTTTTCGTGAAAAGTATTCGTAGCAACACTAAACTCTGTATTTGAATAGATGACCTCTTAATATAGGTTACGTGACTATTAAATGAATATAGGTGTAGCTGAAATATTAGAAGATTCTATCCCAATTCATCTGCTAAAAAAACATAGATTTTTCTAGAAACTTAACATAGAAATGGTTCAAATACAATTTTTTACTTACCTACATACGAATATAAGTTTTTATAGTACGCGCTAGAAAATAAAGTACCCATATAATTACAGTGCTGTAAATAATGTCTCGTAATTGCAATGCTCAATGTGATTCTAATACGAGTATTTTGACTCCATTCAAAGTCGCAAATCGAACAGACGACTATCCCTGTGAAACAGTGAGTACCTATAATTAAGTCAAAATTTTCAACGTTTTTCGAGCAATTGCGATAACATATTATTTAAGAATCCAAAACCCCTATATACATAGAAGTCTTGGAAGTAATAAATCCAGTAACAAAAAAAACGCAGCAGTAACTCCATTGAGTAACTCCAAACACGTATTTCTCGAAAGTAAAAAAACACACACACGTCACACTGGACAGAGTTTCGGTACTACTGGTGAAACGTGGATGTTCTGAGGTTTCAGAATATCTCTGATTACCTCCTCGGGGAATATAGTCGGGAGCATATGCTTATGCTTAAAAAAAGCAGTCAGCTGCGTTTTTAATTTGTACGGCAGTGTAGAAAAACCATGGAGTCCCTACAGCATCAAATGCTTAGAAAGTTCAGCGGAGTGAGCGGTGGTCTACGGTAATCAAACTGAGAGACCGTGTCGTCTCCACGCAGTTTACTGTTTATGTACTCACTATATACCTACCTACGTACCACTTTTGCGAGCGTATAGTGCATGTATAGTGTTACTAGTACCTGGGTGACCAAGTTTCGCTCAACGTCTTTTTGTGTGAAAGCGGATTTTCTCTGCGATGACAACTATCTAAATAAACTTGGAAACTAGAAAATAATCTAAACACAAAATTTCATCTAATTCGTTTGGATACGTTCCGAGAAATCAATTATTCCTTTTTAATATGCTGACACTTTTTTAAGGAGATGATCATACGTCAAACTGAACAACTTTCTCAATAGCACCAAAATTGAAATCGCAAAAAAAAATGAGCCGTTCCATTTAAAACTGCAAACCTACTCGAGCCAAATGTATGGGACAGCTGATTTTTTTCGTGATTTCGACGTTGGTCCCAAGAAAAAAGGTGTTCAGTTTCATGGTCTAAACAATAGTTTTAAATGTTTATTTTTACTTTTGTAACACCTTGTATAGGGTCCTTCTTAATATGCTGACACTTTTTTAAGGGGATAATCATACCATCCTCTTAAAAAATGTCAGCATATTAAGTTGGACCGTGTATAAGCAGAATGCGTGAGAATTTGATTGCTTAAGGGGATATAATTCGGAGCGCGCTCCATTCAAACGTACAATGGTGATATTTTCAATACTAACCAATTAAAGCCAATGAAATTTTGCTGAAACAATCTTGAAACAAATATCTATGCTTGTATGGAGTCAGATTTTCGTTACAATATGCAGTTTCATTGATAGGATTAATTTAAGATTTGTATGGAAATCTTTGAGGCACTGTAACTTTAAAACTATACATTTTAACGAAAATCTGACTCAATACAAGCATAGAAATTTGTTTTTAGATTGATTCTGAAACATTTCATTGAGTTTAATTGGTTAGTATTGAAAATATCACTATAGTACGTTTGTATGGAGCACGCTCCGAATTATATCCTCTTAAAGTATTAGATAGAATAGATAAGAAAATGTACAGGGCCTAAAACTAAGACAATGTGAGGGGTTGAAAAAGGGAGAAAATGCATGGTGGAAAGAAAGAGTGATTCACGCAAAGAAAGTAACAATATTTAAGATTGCAAAACAACCTCTTATCTATACATATAATAAAATCGTAAACGAAAGTCTGTTTGAACGCACATCAGGCAAAAACCACTGAACGGATTTGGATGAAATTTGGCACACAGATAGAATATGATGTGGATTAACACATATAATACTTTTTTAAGGTTTACGCAGACGGAGTCGCGGGCAACAGCTAGTTATTGAATAAAGAGAAAAGTTTGATTCACATTACGTTTTTACAAAAAAATCGTCTGAGCTTGGAAACTAACTAACATAAAGATCAGATGTCTATTGGCTTGAAAATAATCTGATTTCTGACCACAAATTTGTCTCCATCAACGCAAAATGGTCAGCGTGTTAGACATAGCCTGCGATATTCTAAACGTAGCAAATTCAGAATATATCCTTTTCGCTGGCAACGCCTAAACTCTGTCCAGTGTGACAAATACTGAGCCCATCGATACCTTTAATGGACAGTGGATACAAGTACACTTAAAAATTTAAGCATGGATAGACATTCTAGTAAATATCTCACAAAATAAAAACCCGAAAATGCAGATTACAAATTGCCCTCGAGAATTAAAGTCGAGTATTCTCGAAATTAATACCGGAAATTATTTCATCAGGGATACTCACCGTCCAATGCAAAATTAAAAATAAATCTCTCGCTCGGAACAACTTGAAAAAAAAAACATTTCAACGTTACTCTAACAAAAACGACTTACATTCCAAAACAGCATAACTACCAAACTAAACTGCAAACCGTAAAGCATTTTAGTATTTTCCATTTCAATAAACAAGCGATCTCAGTTTTGCATACAGAGAATATCGAAAATCAGCCACCGAGTACATTTATAGAACGGAATTGAACCGGGGCTCAATGAATCGAGAGTAAATTAATAATCGTATTACTTTTTCAGTGGAATGCAAATATTTGATGATTGTGCTGCGGCGAGTGTTGGGCGCCGATACTAGGTGCTTGCAGATGTATTGAACTGTGCTAGAAGTGAAGGATTAAAATAACTCTTCGTTTCTAGCAATGTACCACCCCATTTCTTCCCATGGGTGTTATTTCGTTAGTAGTTAGTAGTAGTTAGGGATAAAGGTTCGTAAGCAGTGCTTTTGAGGCTAGCCCTCAAGGACTTGTTAACGGGACAACAAAAGTATGCTTGATTGATTGTTTTACGTTACTGCTTAGGCCGGATTCAACCAAACTTTGATTTATCCAAGAGTAATTATACAAGGAAAAGTACCAAAAGAAAGAGGTCGTTCTATCCGTACTTTTTTTAAATTAATAATTAATGGACTCTTGCTTGTGCGTTAGCACTGCATTTCCGCCAATGTCAAGTAGTTTGTGGGAGAATCTATCCCAATCTCAGGTATGGTTTTTGATCAAGAACGAGCAGAGATTGAGGATTGCGGAGCCTCGTGGCAGTTAAAAACGCGACGCGCGAATAACACGCGAGACAAGTGCTCGGGTCAGAACCTGCAACTGCAATGTGAGGTTCTGATTTGGTAGGTTTTTACGTCTCTTTACTCTGTGGTTTTGAAATCACATGACAAGGAGAGACTTAATCTAAGAATAAAATTTACTCGCGTTTGGTTGAGTCCGGTATTACAGACCGAGTACATTTGAAAGGACTGGAATGTCAGCGGCAATATATGACAGCAAAGCACAATTGAAGCACAGTAAGTGACATTCAAGGCTTGTGCCATTTTTGGGTTCGATGGTTCCTGGAATCCATAAAAAGTGAGTGATTTTTATATTTTCTGTGTAAGTTTTACTAAGTCTGCAGGATTTACAGGTCAAAACTAAAAAAAAAACTGAAGTTGTATTATTCAAAATAATATCACATGGATAGCTTGCTGACGTCATTTTCGACTCTACCAACGCGTCGGAAGGTGTTGCGTTGTAGAGAAGATGCAGCCAGAAACTCTGTAGGCATGAATTTATGTATAGCTACACCTCATCCAGTCTCTCTGACTCTTCGATTCGGTTGACGAGCACTGCATCGGTCTCTATTGTAAAACATTCATAATCGGTTTTCCTCACATTCATTCACACCGTTTGTGAAATATTTTGATTGGATTTTACGCAAAATGTTGTATACACGGTCCTTCTTAATATGCTGACACTTTTTAAGGGGATGATCAGACCATCGAACTGAACAAATTTCTCTATGAAACCAACATCTAAATCATGAAAAAAAAATCTGCTGTCCCATATACAGGGTCCTTCTTAATATGCTGAAACTTTTTTAAGGAGATGATCAGACCGTCAAACTGAAAAACTTTCTCTATGGGATCACGAAAAAAAATCTGTTGTTCCATACAAAACTGCAAACCTACTTGAGCCTGATACAGACAGACAGAATGGACGAAAGTAAAGGGCATAATATTATATGTACACTAGAGTTTACTCGGGACTTTGTCCGCACAAATTATATACCAGATTTTAAGTCAGATCATAAGCTATCAAACACAAAAAGTTTCATCAAAATCAGTTCTGTAGTTTTTGTGTGATGCTGTTACAAACATATTAACAAACAAACAGAAGCAGACAGGCAAATCTTGTATAAAAGGTTGATGTGAAGTCCGGGATACCTAAAAACCATATCGTAATCTTTTTCATGTAAATATCTTCAATGTACAGACACACTTCTGTTACAGTTTTATAATAGTTAAGATTATAATGTACTCACGCGATAGATTCTGACTCACTTCTTTTACCTCATCCACATTCATACACTTACCTTTATGCATTTCCGTCGCTCGTGTTATTTTCGGAGAAGATCACTAATTTGATCATGCAATACTTTTACTACTTTCTATATTACTTACTAAGATGCAATTCAAAAAGTTAATAACTTTCTTTCACAAGAGTGGCATCGTAAAATGTACACTTACGATATAAACCAAATAAATTAGGTATTCACAGTTTTGTATGTCTTTCAAGATTAAACATTTTAAGACATTTTTAATTAAGTAGATTATAGACAGAATACGATTGTAAGAAAATCAAAATTACAACAAGTATAGCATAGTAGTTTAAGTTGTTGTATTTGAACGTTTATCTTGATTTTAACGTTTTGTATTACAAGAAAAAGTCCCATTGGTCCATACATTTATTTGTGGCCACAGAACTAGCAATCGTAGAAGCGGAAATCTGATATTGCTGACTTACTAAATCTTGACTTACGGATTAGGATGGTATTCATGTTCTTTTAATGTTATCTATACTTCATTCCAAATAAGGACGAAGAGATTTTCCGATTTCTATTTAGCTTTCGGGGCAATTCTGATTACCAAATGTAATTAATTTATTGGATACATATACTATCCGACATATATTGGATGTTACTAAACCTGTTTTAAGAATAAGTGAGAGGAAGTGTTTCAAATCTCTGTTTCTTTAATGCAAAGTATCGCCTTAAAATTTCGCTGCTATTTTGAACGGAGTATAGACATCAACAGGATGGATCAGGCAAGGCCTCCAACTCTATTCAAATAGTGCAAGGGGCACCATGTGGCTATCGTTTATAGTTGTTGCATCTTACTCATTTCCTGATCAAACCGGTCTCCCTTTCTATCAAGCAGGCATTACACTCTCGCGAGAAATTCTCGGCGAGAATTGTCGGCAAGAACTTCCAAGGAAAATAACTGCGGTTCACAAAGAAGTGAGGTCAATGAAGGGTGACCACGCTCTCGTTCTCGGCCTTTCTTATTTGTTCTACGCGAGAATGTAGAATGCTAGAAAAATTAGCTGAAACTATTTTAAGGGGATGATCACACCATCAAACTGAACAACTTTCTCTATGGGACCAATATCGAAATCACGAAAAAAAATCAGCTGCTCCGTACAAACCTACTTGACCTAAATGTATGGGACGGCAGATATTTTTTTCGTGATTCCGATATTGGTTGCATTGAGAAAGTTGTTCAGTTTGATGCTCTGATCATCCCTTTAAAATAGTTTCACCTAATTATGTTAGACCTTATATAATTCGGAGCGCTCTCCATACAAACGAATTCTGGTGATATTTTCAATACTAACCAATTAAAGTCAATGATTTTTTTTAGAACCAATCTAGAAACTAATCTCTACGTTTGTATGAAGTCAGATTTTCGATAAAATGTGTTTTAATGTTACAGTGCCTCAAAGATTTCCAAACAAATCTTAAATTCATCTTAGCACTAAACCTGTAACGAAAATCTGACTTCACACAAACATAGAGATTTGTTTCTAGATTGTTACTGAAAAATGTCATTCACTTTAATTTGTATTGAAAATATCACCAGACTTCGTTTGTATGCAGCGAACATTTACGCATTCGGAATAAACTTTTCTTAAGATTCAGAAGAATAAATACGCCAGTCATAATAGTCGATATAGGCTTTCAGGAACTCTCAGACTTTTGCTTTAATTTTCTAAACAGGGGTTGAGTCCAATACAATTTTGTGAAAAGCAGTTTTTGTGGGGTTTCCCAGTAACCGCAAATTTCCTTCGCGGTTCTCCAAGCCCCACCAGCCCAGCCCCGAGGTGTCGGCCGTGTGAATCGCACTAAATTATTCCCCCAGGCCGCAGCGGGCGGCTTAATGAATTTTTAATCAAATTACAACACGGGCCCGTGAGAAATTTTACAAATAAATCTTTACGATGTTCTCGTGATATAATGGGGGGATCATTGCGTCAGACGCAGCATGGACATCATTTGTTTTACTTTTTTTTTAAATGTGTTATAAAGTCCACTGTTGCCCTTAGCCATTCTTATACTTCTTCTTCTTAATTTATTCGTAGGCATGTCTAAATATTAAGTCCAAGTCCACACCATGCCATTTTGCTCCACCCGCATGAGAAAATTTGACTGCTGCATGAGAATAGTCGTCAAAAGCCTCGCAACACAAACATGTCTCTACAGTCATAATATTCACAGACGTTGAATAAATGATTTAACAAAAAAAGTTGTTACCCTATTATCCTACCTTAAAACAGAAAACTATATTTTTTTACGAGGAAAACTTCAGATAACCATTTTTTCAGAGTTTTATTTTAATAACAGACTAGAAAAAAAAATTTACCGAGCGCCGTTTGAAATTAAGACCTATCTGATGATATCATGTTTCCAACCTCCAATTCAAAACCAATTTTTCCATGTAAAATCCAAATTCCATTGTTTTAACAACGTAAAATCATACCATAATAGATACGTTTATCCGAAAACATCATAAACGGAACAAGCCACAAATCCCGCTCAAATCAAAACCACCCTCAATAAAATGCAATTTGAATTCCACTAAAACACGCTAAACCGAACTGGAAGTGGCCACGACATACGAAGACGAGCGCACATTATTTATAATCTAATATGCATGAGGGAACCGCCGAGAGCGCCCTTTCACGAAAATATTAAGCAAATAAAAGCGCCTGTGAAGAGAGCCGGGGTCTAAATTGTGGAGCCACTAAAGAAGCCTTTTAAACTATAAAAACAATTATCAATTAAGCACAAATAATCACTGATGGATATTATTTGAAGAAGAACATGTTGCGCCGAGCTAAAATAATTGGATAGAGGTTAGAAGATAAAGAGGATGAAATAATAAATAGATATTGAGGAGTATTTTCAGTGATAAGTGACCAAACTTAAATTAAGATCTCATTGCCTTTTGAGGGGGCTTCTTAGCGAAGTATATAATAGGTTCTGCGGAATACATAGAATGAAAAATGTTCAAACAACATTAACAGGCCTAGTCAAAAGTTGCCTGTCCAAATACAGTCATTTAATAGACAGTATACGAGACCAAGGTTTGACAGCTCCCGTCTGACATTGGTCATCTATCTAAAAACTTTGGACACTGAAGTTTTTTTAATTCTGCATCCATCGTTCACTAGGACAAGGTAATAATTTTTTATAAAAGATCATGATTAAAAGTAACAAAATAAGTTCATTTCCGAAGCTACCGCTAATTTTGGGGCCCATTCCAAACACACTGTCGACTAAAACAAACGTTGTCAGATTGAAATGTTTCAACAAACATACTAGACATGTAATGAGAGCATTTCCTTTAAAGAAATTGTTACGGTGCTACTGAAATACGAATTCATTGCGTACGCTTGTAAGGTCTAAAATTGGGTGGTGCTGTGATTTCACCCTTGTATTTAAGTAGTGTCAGAAATCTAAAGAGAAATTACTTAATAAGAAGGGAAGGTATAACTAAATAGTAGAGTGATTCAGATAGGGAGATGTTGCGAAGAAAATTTACACTTTCAGTTGAAATAAAGGTTTTCAGAAATAAACAACATAAGAGACACGGAGTGGGTGGATGACAAAGAATAAAGGGCGATAAAGAAGGCATCTGGAAGAAAAATATTCCCAGTGGTTCAGATGACCAAGGATAGGATTACATGAAGGCGTAATTGGTCACTGTACTTAGTAATGAAGGAACGAAGAAGAAAATAAAGAAAAATACAGTCTAGAAAGAAAATAAAGTAAAATACGGTATACAATAATACGATTGAAACTTCAATTCTTCAAGCAATTTACAGGCAAAACGCCTTGGTATAATGACTCCTTCAAAATAAAAGATAGCCCTAATCCAAACAAAGTGTCCAATACTAATAACGACACCAAAAACACTTTGATAGCCAAAACTTGACTAAAGTAATTTGTAAACTCGGAGCAAAAAAAGTTTCTTTTTAAATCCACTTTTTAAAATTAATTACACAAACTTTACTGCGTGAAGTAAGCTGGCAAAGCTTACAATATTGAAAAAAGGGACCGATCACCTTTTTATGATGCTATCAGCGGTACCATTATAGAGGTCACTTTCCTATGGATTTCAAAGTGAAACTCGTCATGGCTCAGATAATATTTTTAGCAGTAACACTAAAATAAAAATAACCGTAAAACGCTATGTACAAAATGGGAAAGCTGGCCATAAACCGAGATAGAGGCTTATATATTTACTTAACTGTATGTGTAATCAAACTTTGCTCATAGAATGTTGGACAGACTAGTTAAAACTTTATTGGGTTTGGCTTTCATACGTGTTTTGCGATTCATCATGGCTGTGACAGACAGATAGTAGGTACTGTAATTACCTTCAGTTTTATTATTTGCAACTATTTAGTATTTTAGAATTAATAATATAGTCCTGGTAGACTTTTTTTAAGTCTGGTTTTTTTTCTAATGCTACATATTTCCACTAAATATTAATTATATGGACGTATAGGTACATAGGCCTTTCCCAAGGCGCGCAAAGAACTCTATCGTTGGCCTTCGCCATCCAATCGCAGTGGATAATGATAGGCTGATAATGGTGATATAATAAGGCTGATGATCGTCGTCATCATCATCATCAGCCTGTCATCGTCCACTGCTGAACATAGGCCTTTCCTAAAGCGCGCAACAAAAACTCTATCCCCGACCATCCTGCACCAGCTTTCTCAGCCCTGAGGTCAGTTAGGCTAATTATTATGATGATAAATTTCAAAACTATTGCTTTTAACTATTCCACAAGACATTAACCAAAGGCCACTAACCCAATATCACCAACAAACACCAAAAGCATATTCTTTGAGTGTGAACTTTGAATGTTTGCGATAGGATTTGAACATTTCAGACAGGCTTCAAATCCGGGTGTTTCATGCGAGAGCACGTGCCTGCGTATCTGTACAACCAGCAACGAAGGTTCTTCAACAAATTTAGTATGAATCACTTTGCAATAGAGTCCAAAACTGTATGGCTATTTTCGTCGCTGTACGATGAGGACGCCGAACGATATTTTATGGGGCACACACTTTTATGTTAGCCTTTTTTTGAAGAATGTTTGGTTTGGATGTTTGAAATTTTGTAATATTCAAGTTTGTAAACGACGTGGTCTGAGCAAAAAAGGTTTTTGATTAACTGCTGTAGTCTGGAACTATGTTTACTTTCAAAAAGTATAGAGGTATTTTTTTTCTGTTGGACCTAACATTTTAGCAGCAGTGCATATGTTTTATCCTCTCATCCGTAATTGAAAACCCTGGAATGGGATGTAACATTTTGTGCTAATGATAATTATGTATGAATAGTTTTGAAACATACATCGAAGTATCAACTGACAGCCCGATCGCTGAGTCGGCAGTCAAGCAGCCAGTGGAGCAACCGGTCGCAAGTTCGAGAATATTTGAGCACAAATGGCCAGAGCTTTCCCAGAACAGACATGGTTACAGAATTAAAGAGGATGCCGTTTCCCAACAGTGAGATGATCTGGATTTTTAAAAAGGTAAAATTCGCGCAAACGTTTAATTTTTTTTTAATCAATGGCGTAATTTCGGCCGAATGCCCATGCCATAGTTGGATATGTTGGTTCATCTGAATTTTGTATTATTTTGGGACCATAAGGTTTGTTGGTTGCTTGGTTTAGTAGCGAAGCTTCTGTCCAGGAATGTTATTTTTGAAAGCCACACATTCATATTTGTATATGAATAATTATATAAATTAGGATGAGAGTAATTGTACTTTGTATATTTTGTTTTGTTTAAAAGAAGTGTGTTGTAGAGTTTCTGGCCGCATCTTCTCTTCAACGAAACACCTTCCGAAGCGGGAGTAGATTCAAAAACATGAAGTCAAAAAGTTATCTATGTGATATTATTTTGAATAAACAATTTTGACTTTTGACTTTTGAGTGACTATCAAAAACTCCAGCCCCAAAGGATGTTACCGCGTCGACGGCGGACGACTTCCAATACTAAATGACATGCGTGCATGTCCTAAATTATATATTATTTAGCCAAAACAATTTATACTCATTCAGATGAAAACAGTTGAACTATGTAAGGACCCGACAGCCTAAAAGCTCAAGAAAGGCCACCCCTCCTTTACATTCGTTAAACGAGTTCCTAATTGAAAATTATAGTCAACAAGCTTACTTTCCCATTACTACGTCGACATTAAATTCAAATTAATGCACTTTAATGAAAAGTTTGAATGCTCCGTTTGATATTCCTCAACTATATAAACGCAATTATACAAAATATCTATCGTATACGTCAATGAAAAGAGACGAGACACCATCGGAAATAGAATTTGCTTTGATACATCAAAGCAAGTATATTGCACGTAATATTTCCCATTCAGTTGACTTGAGCCTGTTTGACGAATGATATTTTCTAAATAAATGTAACGTTCGGGAACGTTTAGATGAGATTCAGTGGCTTAAAGAGTATAAAGTTTTGATTCTTCATTTTGATAGGTATTTCAAAATAAGCAACATTATTTGCATTGTGGTCTTCAAATGTGGGGTTTTCTAGTTTGGAAAAGAGTACAATAAGACAGTCAATCAAATCCAAGATTGATTTTTTTTTCTCGGACTATTTTATTGTCCAATTAAGTAACTGAGCCATTACGTCAGAGGTAGTGTCTTTAAGTCCCATCCGGGACAATATTTTCAACCTTTAATTTGAATTAAAAAATTGCGCAACATGGCTGTAACATTTTGAAAATCAAACATGGTGTGGTTTTGGTCAGCGACGCGCATTTAGGGGGTGCTTCAGACTATCAATCTGAACAACTTTCACTATGAAGTCAACATCAAAATTTCGAAATAAAATGACACCAGTGTCATACAAAACCTACAAACTCGACTCAAATGTATGGGACAGCAGATTTTTTTTTCGCGATTTCGGTGTTGGCTCTATAATGAAAGTCGTTCAATTTGATGGTCTGAAGGACCCCCTAAATGCGCGTTGCTAACCAAAACCACACCCTGTATATTTGAAATAACACCGACTATTAAGTAATCGATCCCCAAAATATTTTTATCATTTAAAAGTCGTTCTAGAATGACTTACAAAATAATAAAAATATGTGGATAGTAACTCTGTCAAATACATCTCGTCCTCACCGATAACATCAAAAGTAAACTTGTACTTACCAAAACGGATACACCTGCCTTTGTCAAGTCTCAGCGAACGATATTGTCAATAACACCTATTCCTATATCTATAACTCAACACCCAGCGATAGCTATCCTCTCGCCTGCAGCCAATATTAAATGTTTACATTCGAACGTTCGGTAGGTAAACGTAAACAATGTGCCGTGTACGTACAAGCTTGGATTTTGGACCAATATCTCTTAATCCGTAGGCATTTTGTACGTAATACCCTCTTGACGACGACCTTGCTTATGGACGAATTTGAGTTTTATTTCGAGGTGGAGAAGGTTGGTAGTACTGTACTAAATTGGTTTTAGTTGTTTTTGGCACGTTTCGACAATCTGTGTGGTATTACATATTTTAGAATTGATATAGGTAATGACTAATATGATGGACATTATCACGCATAACATTTATCCCAATCAAAAATGTAATGTACTAAATTGGTTTTAGTTAGTTTTATTTTCTGGCATGTTTAGACATTCGGTTTGCTATCATAAATATTTTAGAATTATTATAAAATGATTGACATAACCACACAAAAAATGGCGTTCTTCATACTAAGACAAGTTTTTTGTTTTATCGTAACGAAGCGGGAACAAAAAACTTTTCTTAGTATGAAGAAATTTGATTAAGACACCACAGACAGATTATGTGTGGTTACGGTTATTAACGAAGAGGGAACAACAAATATAATTTTTGCATATCATGCATATCTTAGGTACAAATATTACTTAGTAATTTCATGACAAATATTTATATTTGTTATCAATAATGTATTGGAAATTGAATTCTTTGTTGTAACCGATAATAAAATTATATGTTCATCCTATTATAGCTATTAAATAACTCTTTATTGAACGCCAAAATGCCAACAATTAAAGAAAATTTTTATGTTGTTCCTCTAATATAGTTTTGAAAACTTTCTCAATATTTCTGTTTATTTAAACATATTACGATTGCGAATATGGAACCTCCAACTAAAACTATCGGTTTTCTAACTAACGGAATATCATCAAAGTCATGTATGTTTTCAGTTTGGTATAAACTTCAATTTTGATCAATGGAATTTGTAAATTCATAATTAAGAATCAACTACTTGGTAAATATAAGAACTGCAGGTAACATTTTCGATATTGTATTGAATATAATAATTTGGTTTACATGAATCTTATTGAGTTTGTGATAAAATGCAAAAGTTAGTATCTGGTGAGTAGGTATCGAATTATTTACAAGGTACATCGTCCAGAGGTTAACTTCAAAAATTAGGTTAGGTCCTTGGACCTTTAGTTATTAAGTCGTGTTATGTTGTAGAGTTTTTGGCCGCATCTTCTCTACAGCGACAACACGTTCCGACGCGGTGGTAGCTTTAAAAAAGATTTGACGTTTGATAAGTGTGCTGCAAGCTCCTATATTGAATAAATTATATTGACTTTGACTTTGGACGACCTAATTATTTATTCAATTAATTTTGATATTCCCGAAACACCGATCTAAAATACCTATCACACAAGCTATTTTTGAGCGTAGGCAATGTCGCCACGCCGAAATATCGCAGCGATATTGCTGCGATATTGCTGCGATATTGCTGCGATATTGCGTTGATATCGCGAGGATATCGTTCCGTCAACGCCTACAATAAAAATTACTTGAGTGACTTGGCTCTAAAATAGATTTTTGACATACTTCAGAGAGATATTATCGATAGATCGCAATTTTAAGCATCAGTAAACATTGATAATTGACGGATCCTTTATTAATATTGACTCTGCTATGAGTATAGGATACGTAACGTACTGACGCCTTACGACTATGTCTGTTAGCGTTACCGTGAAAGTTTGTATAATTTTCCACTCCGTTCAATTAACCCGGGGTTGTGTAGTGTACACATAAATATACCTAAAGTAACTTTGTCGGGTTAAATTATGTGTGATTTAGAACGCATACATTTAAGGCTTGTAATGGAGTTTTATTGATCAGGAATTGGTGATATGATAATTGTCGAATCTTTGTGATGATATTTTTGTAAAATGTTATAAAGTATTTTTATTTTTATTTTTGTTTAAAGTATAAAATAATACTATTAACACAAAATATCGAAAAAAAACGAAGTTAGCCTCGATAGGTTGGATACTCATACCCAGGCGGTATATACTCGTTATACATGGTGTAAAATTAATTGCGTTACATAATATCAAAGGGGTTGTTTCATGAACCACTTAAACAGAACTATGGCAGGGAACCGAAATCTTAGTCGCGATAAAATATTCAGCTATCCTTAGAAAATGTACCTAAATTAGATACTGGACCAAAGCGTATGTAACAGTAGATTTCACTATTTCAAAGTTAGTAAAAGTTGTTTAGTTTCATTGTCTGAGGCATCCCCTGTTTACACCCTGTATACAAGGTGTTACAAAAATACAAATAAACATTTAAGGGAGTTGTTTAGACCATCAAACTGAACAACTTTCACTATGGGACCAATATCGAAATCGCGAAAAAAAAATCTGATGTTCCATACTAAACTACAAATCTACTCGAGCTAAATGTATGGGACAGATGATATTTTTTTTCGCGATTTCGATGTTGGTCCCATAGTGAAAGTTGTTCAGTTTGATGGTCTAAACAACCCCCTCAAAAGTTTAAAATTTTTATTTTTACTTTTGTAACACCCTGCATAATGTAAGTTTAAACGATTGCATTTCTTTAAAGGGTGCTTGCACTCATCACACTAAACAACTTGCCCCAATGATATATGTAGTGAAATAAAAAAATTTAACTTGCCAATACTAAATGCAATCAGCTGCTGATCGAACGTTTATATGAAAAGTTGAAATTATTGTTCCCTTAGGTTCCTTTGGAAAGGTGATTCAGTTTCATTAGTAACTGAAACTGGAACACTTTTCCTTCAAAGTACTGGAACTGTCTTCACCCTGTATAATCAAACTGGAATGAATTACCAGTACCTACTTGTTGTTCAATTGTGAAACTTAGAAACATAAATTAATAATAAAAATAATAATAATAAATAAATATCTTGGACATTGTCACACAAATTATCTAGTCACATTTAAAGTACCAGAATCTAGCCTGGACTTGTATTATGATGACTGGACAACGATATAGAATACATATATAGATACAAACATCCATGACTCTGGTACAAATATTCATATTCATCGTACAATAAATCATTTCATCGTAAAATATTTGTCCCTTACGGGATTCGAACCCGCAACCCTCGGCACAGCAGGCAGGTTCTCTACCGACTGTGCTATCGGGCCGTCAATGGCTGTAAATTAGCTTAATAGAGCAAACTCCGTGACATTTTACCTCAAATGCTGTGTGATTAGAAACACTTATATTTCAGTTAGTTCTTTTGTGCCAATAGATGGCGTTATATCCAGACAGTTTTATTGTAAATCGCGATGTTAAGGGTATATTACTGTTGGCGCGCTCCACACAAACGAAGTCTGGTGATATTTTCAATACTAACCAATTAAACTGAAAGAAATTTTGCAGAAAAAATCTAGAAACAAATCTCTATGCTTGTATCGTGCCAGATTTTCCTTAAAATATACAGTTTTAAAGTTACAGTGCCTCAAAGATTTCCATACAAATCTTAAATTAATCCTAGCATTGAAACCATATCTTTTAACGAAAATCGGACACGATACAAGCATAGAGATTTATTTTCTAGATTGTTTCTGCAAAATTTAATTGAGTTTAATTGGTTAGTATTGAAAATATCACCAGACTTCGTTTGTATGCAGCGCGCATTTACGCATTCGGAATAAACTTCTCTTAAGCTTCGCCCGAGACTTAATAAATAGTCAAGGAGATTTTGTTTTTGGAGTTTTGCGAGTTCAATGAATATACTACTCTATAACGAGAGTGCGAGTTTGAATAAAGAACTCACTTTTCACTTTTCGTTTCATTTGGGGAGGACCTCAAGTAGGCGGGAACATGCTGTTTACGTCCAATAAAATACATTTTTAACTCGTCTTATAAAAAAGAAAAAGTAGTTATTCAGCGGTAACAACTTAATCCCATAAAATTCAACCTCAAATAAAAGTCCCTAATTCTTCCATTGTTTTTCCTCATTGCAGACTGACGATCTTTGCTTAGACGTTTATTTTCTTCAATCCAAACAGCTTAATCGCACCCTCGGACACGGATTGAGATTAACTGTTAATCGATATCTAATAGACATAAAAAAAGTTTATTTGGATGTCGATAAAGCGATAGAATTTTTGGGTTTAACGTTCTTATTAGGCGCGATTGACTTAGGGCCGAGCTAGTTCTCTCGTCATCGCTTTAAATTGATATTTTTCATCATCAAACATCATCAGATCGTCAAACTGAACAACTAAAAAAAATCTGCTATTCCATACAAAACTGGAAACCTACTCGAGCCAAATTGATGGGAAAGAATTTTTTTTCTCGCTAAAGCTATGTTGGTCCAAGAGAGAAAGTTGTTCAGTTTGACGGGCTGAACATCTCCTAAATAGTGTCAGCATATTAAGAAGGACCCTATATAGGGTCCAACTTAATATGCGAAAAAAACAGCTGTCCCATACATTAGGCTCAAGTAGGTTTGCAGTTTTGTATGGAAGAGAGGCTGTTTTCTTTTCGCAATTTAGATGTTGTTGCCATAGAGAAAGTTGTTCAGTTTGATGGTCTGATCATCCCCTTAAAAAAGTGTCAGCATATTAAGAAATACCCTCATATAACTTCTAATTTATAAGCAGACGCCCAAATCTTTTCTTCCACTTAAACACTTCCAAAAGTTGCAATAACCCTTACAAAGAAAACTTCACTCATAAAAATACATTGATAGAAATGACCAGACCGTTAAACGTTAAGGGTTATTATCGAAAAACAAGAAGTGAGGTCATAAAGACAACGTTGGCGACACTAGTTCGAGTCGCGGATCTAAAGTCATCGGCCCCATTGTCCCCACGCGACGATCGTAAGATGCACCCAGTTGCAAGATGTGACGGTGTTAAGATTTGAGAGGAAGCGGAATAAAAACTACGAGTAAATATGTTAACTAACGAATGAAATTCCCTTTTGGGACTAACTGAGTTTTAAGGCATATCCCCCACTGAACGACCTTGACCCCTTCAGAACCACCTCACCTCTAATAAACAACGTAATTTTAGTAGATATATTTTTTTGACTGGCCTTTCCTTCATTGTGTCACTGTAGTGCCTTCTTATTAAAGGAAATCAAATTCGACAATCATAAGAATTCGCACCTATTAAAATTATCGAATTAACTTATTAAATATTAGTCTTATTTTTTCCTAAATAGTAATTTTAGATCATAATGTTGTCTACACAGTTGTGTGTGTCGCAAGTAAAAGTGACTTCAACTTATAAAGTAGATGCAGCACGTAATACAGTCTTTCCTTTGAACACAGGTTTCATAGAAAAATAAGAAAGCCGAGATGTTGAAGACCATTGCTATATTTTCATTAGTATGCTTTTCAAATAACGAGAACATAGCTTCTAAAACCAGCAAAATATGGCACTGCCCAGCGTTCCCTAGTGGTAGCGGAACAGTATTGGTCTTATTTATTATTATTCTTTATTTTTAAATAAGAACACCAACAGACATAAATCACGTAATTAACATTCCCTAGTGGAAGCGTCTTAACCGGTTGGTGGTTAAGACGTTCAATCCCAGGCCGAATCAGATAATCGTGCCAATGATTGTAAAAAACGTGTATTAGTCTTATTTACTATTATTCTTTATTTTTTAAATAAGAACACCAACAGACATAAATCAAGTAATTAACATTCCCTAGTGGAAGCGTCTTAACCGGTTGGTGGTTAAGACGTTCAATCCCAGGCCGAATCAGATAATCGTGCCAATGATTGTATAAAACTTGTATTAGTCTTATTTATTATTATTCTTTATTTTTAAATAAGAACACCAACAGACATAAATCAAGTAATTAACATTCCCTAGTGGAAACGTCTTAACCGGTTGGTGGTTAAAACGTTCAATCCCAGGCCGAATCAGATAATCGTGCCAATGATTGTAAAAAACTTGTATTAGTCTTATTTATTATTATTCTTTATTTTTAAATAAGAACACCAACAGACATAAATCAAGTAATTAACATTCCCTAGTGGAAGCGTCTTAACCGGTTGGTGGTTAAGACGTTCAATCCCAGGCCGAATCAGATAATCGTGCCAATGATTGTATAAAACTTGTATTAGTCTTATTTATTATTATTCTTTATTTTTAAATAAGAACACCAACAGACATAAATCACGTAATTAACATTCCCTAGTGGAAGCGTCTTAACCGGTTGGTGGTTAAGACGTTCAATCCCAGGCCGAATCAGATAATCGTGCCAATGATTGTAAAAAACGTGTATTAGTCGTATTTATTATTATTCTTTATTTATTAAATAAGAACACCAACAGACATAAATCAAGTCATTAACAAATAGGCCAATTAAAAGAAGATACAACATTTAAAAAAATCACTGAAAAATCACTTTCGGTTCAGCCATTTAGCTATAAAAAGGTAACCACTTTTGCATTTTATAAAACTAGTAAACCCTTAGAATATGAGTATTGTAGTCACGAACATGCTTCTATAACTCTTTACATTACCAAACAATTGTCCTAAATCTTTTTCACTCCTTCTTTGCTTATAGCTTGCGCTTAAAATACGGTTCTAATGAGAATCTTTGCTCGCTACAGCTTGTGTAATAAGACTTTAAATTAAACTATAATACAGTGAGCTTGCTGTGTCGAAATCCGCGAGATAGGGTCGTTTAAGTTACGAGCTCAAACGAGGTCAGTATTTTCTCTTAGACTAGTTTTATACGTGATAAAATTGAGTCATTTTGATTTGTTCTCTAATAAAACACAAAGATATTTGAAAATGTCTTGTTAGCAATCCGAAATTTGATGGTACTAAAAAGATTTTTGTATTTCGTCATAGTCATATTTTGGAATTTAAATTTTCATTTACGTCGTGCTCTCTCTCTTCAATGATGCCTCATTTGGAACAACGGATCTACAACCGCAGAATGTCCCTTTCGCAAAATGTCCCGCGTTCGTAAAACGTCCCTTTCGAAAATTGTCCCTTTCGCGAAACGTCCTTTTTGCAAAACGTCCGTTTCGCAAAACGTCTTTTTCGCAAAACGTCCCTTTCTCAAAATGCCCCTTATAATTCTTATAATTCTTTATCTTTATTCAAATGTCTGTTATGGTGTGCAATAAATTGAATTGATGAAATTAATTTTAACTATGTCTTAATGTATCTATTCAATTTTGATAACTCTATCAATATCATCATAATTAATAGTTTCTATTTGTTTTTTCATTTAACTGTTTTAACATGAACGCTTATTCATTTTGATGTTATTTTCACTAAAAAACGCTTAATGTTAATACTTCGATTCAACTTCTTCGTTTTGAAGTCAGAGTTTCCATTGAGCTATGTTTCGAAACGCTGGGTCCTTGGGGTTCAGAAACAAACAAGATATTAATGCGTCTCAGCTTCGTATCTAGGATTTTTCCTAGCTGGGGCAAAAACTTGACTTTGGCGCCTCTCCCCTCCAAGGGAGAAGCAAAGTTTTTTTCCCAGGGAGGCCAGGTCCAAGTAAGTTCGTTGCAATAATCTTTAAACTTGGAGGGAGAAGCGAGCTCGAGATGTTACTGCAATATGATTAGCTCTTCGCAATAATTATGATCCAAAATCGGGATCTGGATCGAATTTTGCAATAGGTAGACGTAGGTTCAATAAAAATTTTTTTGCAATATTTTCAAGTCGTTGGAATAAATTATTTGTCAAACTCATGATTTTCGCGCCCCCTTAACCTGCCGCCCGGGGCGTGGGCCCCAGTTTGACGACCCCCCCCTAGATCCGGGGCTAATGCGTCTCCACGAGACCACCGGTGACCGTAGAGTTGGCATCTTCCTTGGCCAAAGAATTAGCTTGACTATCCAAAAGGGGAACGCTGCCAGCATGCTTGGGACCATGTCCCGCGGAGATGCATCTGACGACTATTTTATCTTTAAGATCTATTATATACTTTTTTTGTCATTTTCATTTCTGATTCAAGTTATATACAATTTAATTTATTGATTCTACATGTATGCCATGTTAGCTTAATCAAATTAAAGTTTATTTAATTATAACTTTAAAATTTAATTTGATTGGAATAAGGTGTGATCTATAATTATCGCATGAATTCTAATTGTAACATTAGACTTGTGAGTCAGTAGTTTACATAAACTCTTGCACAATCTTTAATTTAATTTTATATACAATTTATATTCAAATCTATCAACAAAGTGAACAAATAGGCTAAATTTCTCTCTCTCTCTCTCTCTCTCTCTCTGTCCTTCTCTTTCTCTCTCTCTCTGTATCTCTCTCTCTTATAAATATCTTGGACATTGTCACACAAATTATCTAGTCACATTTAAAGTACCAGAATCTAGCCTGGACTTGTATTATGATGACTAGATAACGATATCGAATACATTTATATAGATACAAACATCCATGACTCGGGTACAAATATTCATATTCATCATACAAATATTATGGATTCGAACCCGTGATCATCGGCACAGCAGGCAGGTTCACTACCGACTGAGCCACCGGGCCGGCTTATGCTCTTATGGTGGTGGGGTTAGCCTTTCGCGTCTATTCCCTCCACCTTGCCCTATTACTGACGTCGTCTTCGGAGACATTGCACTCGGTCATATCTCTGCGAACTGTCTGTCCATCTAGTCTCCGGTCGCCCATTTGATCGTCCTGGATTCGACAGTTGCAGTGCAATATTTCCTATACACAGTCGGGTGGCTTTCGTAAATAGGCAACTACACTAAAATAAACTACTTTACTGTAAATGCCGCAGTCCTTAAAGTTGATAGTAACGTCAAATCTAACAAAGGCAGTAAGTACCTTTTTCATTCACAGACTGAAAACAAATAAACCCAGCCATAAAAACCCACGAAATGGTGTCAACTTCAATTAAAGCAATAAAAAACGCCGTAAAACTAATAACAATGCGGTGAAGGCTTAATACTGAGCCCTCATGCAACCGAATTGCGTGTACCTGACGTATTAGAGAATAATAGCTCTAAAACAATTACGTATAACGTTTCCTTTCCTTTGATTAAAGTAGACATAGTCAATATTTGTTCTTTGATTATGAAGCCGTTATTTGTCGAATTTAATTTCCGCTGGTTTTCTCCCTCTTAAGCTTTTGATTGATTGTAGTGACGTTTGTAGTTTTTTTCCAAGCTGATCTAATATTTTTTTTCAAGCTGATCGAATAGATCAACCGCAAATCATAATAAAACCGGCCAAGAGCGTCACGAGGACTCGCCCATGATAGGGTTCCATAGCCATTGCATAAGTAAAATAAGAAAAAAGGTGTAAAATCGATTATCTTCTATCTAAATTTTGAAACATAACGATAATTTTTTCCAACCCCTCTTTTGTTGTATGGAGGGAGGGGGGAGGTCGAAAAAAATAAGTTTCTTCATAACTACTAAGTCTGTTTTTGTGTTACTGTTATCTGTCTTCATGTCAAATTTCGAGTACAGACAGACAAAATGGACAATATAATAGTATAAGGGTTCCTTGTTTGACTACGGAGCCCCAAAAAGGAGGGAATGAACAATGGTCTTCAGCATTATACAGCCTGACAACTTGCACTAAAGGACACTGACATAACAACGTGCTAGCTTATCTAAAATTTTGTAAAAGTGGCTTCGGTATATGCTTCGAACCACCTCAGGTTTGCACTTCAGGTGCACATCAAATTCTCTCGCAATACTAATACTTAATGAGAACAAGTTTATGTGTGTTTCAAAATACTAATAGGTCATAACTAAACAATAATTCGTTTATTAATTAGATATAAGAAAATACAAAATTCAAATCTGCAACATGCTTTGTCAAAAATGGCGACATATCCGTATCTGCAACACGCTTTTAGCAAATCAATTTTACTAACCTAAGAAAATTCATTTTTTTCGAGATAGACGAATAATAAAAAAAACCTGAACGATTCAGAATCTCAAACTTTTGTAGACAGTACTGTACAAAAGAACCAAACATCTACGTTTCAAACCTAAACTGAAACCTGCAAAAAACGTCCAAAACGTTTGCAAATCTCGCGCCTTTTTCCAACATTAACACCACGTTTGTCGCCGCGGGCGTCACGGCTCGGAACGCAGCCTATTTCCAATTTGCGTCTATCAATCAAGACCAATCTCACTGAGTGGATTACTCGTAAATGAAATTTGCATAGGCTCCCGGCCTATTCGGTTCGGACTCAACTGTAGCGTTATATTTACGTGGTCTTGTTTGTGACTTTGTCGTCTTGGAATTAAATTTTAACTTAGAAATGGTGTCCAATTAGGTCTATGATTAGTTTGAGGATAGGATGTGGTAAAACTTGGGATAGGGATTGAATAGTGGCATACGTGTACAAGTGTGGTTCAAAATTAAATCTTTTTTGTATAATCTATATTTTTTAGCACAATATACATAATAGCATGTCATGTGGTGAAAAGTGACAAAACACAAAAAAAAACGCACACACACACAATGTTTCTTTCTTTCTTTCGGTCAAAATACTACAAAAAGAATCTTTTCTATAGTCGCGTCGAACGACACCCACCACAGAAAAATATCGGGTGGTATTCTAACCCAAAATAACATGGCTAAGGTGAAAAAAACGAAAATGGATCCCAAGTAGCATGCTGACGTCATCAATGTAAAAATGACGGCATTCTATGGTCAATTAAGGTACTGTACTACTAGCTACTGTACACCCGTACAGAGCCTCCATGAGGTTAAGCCTGTCCCCCAGTAGTGAGTACATTAGAGGCTGTTGATGCGAAATAACTCGTCAATAAAACAACGATTTGCTACCCGCTAGAAAAAAACGCATTTATATAACAACAAAATAACTGGTAAAGTTAAAATGAGATAGTACTCCAATAACATTTAACAAGCATGTAATCTGAAACACCTACGTAACACACATGAAATGAAGTTAATGATGAGGGAATTCAACTTTGAGCAGAACAAGCAAAAACATTGAGTGATTTCAAAGCTTGTTTGAACAGGATCATATTACGCGCTTACGCAACTAAACTAATTCTAGCTAACTCACTATTTATCCTATATGTACCGTGTATGTATATTATAAGTTTTCTGAAATGGTAGAAGGGGTTATTTTTTACCTTTTGTAGGAATTCCCTTCTGTATATTTATCAGATTTCACATACGGGTGATCCAACGGGTTTCTGCCTATTTCACCAGGTCGTTGGTCTACCTTGTCTACTCATGCTGCGCATCCCGGCGGTTGCCACTCAGGATGTCTTTACGTGGTTATCATATGAGGCGACTAAGGGATACGATTTGTCATGTAGTGGGTGAGCCACCTATCACCAATCAACGCGTCATTCCATCCTGAAACCGTCAATATGCTGACCATGCTACAACTGCAAGCTTAAAAGGATGGTTTTAGCAACATGTATGCTTATAAAATATTCAAGGTGTTACAAAAATATAAATAAGCATTTAAGGGGGTGGTTTAGACCATCAAATTGAACAACTTTCACTATAGGACCAACATGGAAATCGCGAAAAACAATCTGATGTTCCATACTATACTACAAATCTAGTCGAGCTAAGTGAGAGAGATGTTGGTTCCATAGTGAAAGTTGTTCAGTTTGATGGTCTAAACAACCCACTTAAAAGTTTGAAATGTTTATTTTTACTTTTGCAACATCCAGTACAGTATAAACTCTAATGTAAACTTTAATGAAACTCATGGGATTTTCAATCTTAATATAGAGTTTTTGTTATTTGGACCGAAGATATGAACAAGCGATGGGTTTGTACTCTAGTAAATCTGCTTTACAGAGAGTTTTTCGTTAAAGCGAAGTTTGTTAAAAAGAGTTTAGACTATATTTATGATCTGCATCTATAGACTTCTCGAAGCAGTATTCGGAACTCCACCTATGCAAACAAGTTTTATTAGGACATAACAAACTGCACTAAAGTTTCTAACAAGCAAAGAAATCTATTGAAGAAGGCCATTGAGTCATTATTCAATTGTACTACAATTGCTTAGAAGCAGGATTGACAAAGTTCAATCATAAAAGACAGTGTATACGCTATTATAATAAGATACCAGAGAATATTCTAAAAAAGCCAGACAAAAGGTCCCATGTTAAACAAGTCCTCTGTAAAAAAAGCTACTACAAACTCGATGATTATTTGAATGACCAAAATGTCTAGTCTTGACAATATTACACTATGTAATTTAATATTAGATTTTCGTAATTGTAATTTGTATATTTTGATTTGTTTAAAAGAAGTGTGTTGTAGAGTTTCTGGCCACATCTTCTCTACAACGGAACACCTTCCGACGACGCGGTGGTAGATTGAAAAACATGACGTCAGAAAGTTATTTATGTGATATGAATAAACAATTTTGACTTGACTTGACATTGGACAATGATACTAAGTGAGTCAAAGGATTGAATCAATAACTGTGTTGGGTTTGATTCAAATACAAAATTATAGAGTTCACTAGAAATTAATCATAAATATAATCTATAATACGTGTTTATTTACTGTTATATTGATACTTACAATATTAAATGCATTTTATTATTTATTTATTATTATTATTATTATAATGATTCTGGTATATAACTATAGTGTTAAAATATTTACAATAAAACTAATTGAAAAGAAAAAAAATCACTTAATCAAAATGAAAGAAAGAAAATATCTTAGTTTTAATTTAACCTTTTTTTAATTTTACCAATAAATTTATGCTGATATTTTTAATTTTATTATACTCTTCTTTTTTTCCTGACATATGATCTTAATTCTTCAAGACAATTCTCATGCTACGGTGGATTATAATACCGTCTTCTTCTTCTTATCGTGTGGGCAAGCCCTGGTGTCAGAGTTTTTTCAGACAGCCTTATAGCCTCTGACGTGGTTTTTATGTAACGACTACTACCAAGAGAGATAGTAGTCGGGACCAACGGCTTAACGTGCCATCCGAAGCACGAAATCATCTTTCTTTTCAGACAATCAGGCCTGCAATGTCCTAACTAACTGGGGAAAAACGCACAAAGTGACATATCACTCCGTGGGAATCAAACCCACGACCTCCGTGTCAAGAGCCCAATGCTCTTATCCATTATTTAGACTACAGAGGCAGAGTATAATACCGTAAAATGAAGGTTCGAAATTTAAATCCAAAAAGTTTCAAATCATAATGTGATTATAATTTCTGGAGATTTGTTAACACCTTTTATAACCTTGGTGTTGTCAAGAGTCCAATTATATTCAAGCAAAGACAAAATAAAATAAAACAAGATAAAATGGATCGTATTTTACAGATAAAATCTTGAAACTGATACCAAATCCAGATCCAAACGAAACAAACCCCAACGTTGTTACGAACTAAGTATCAATTTCATAAACAAATAGTTTAAATTTTACAAATTCTACGTCATTTTACACAAAGACCGCTTCTCGATAGCTCTCTCCCCACCCCTGCCCTCCCCCCTCACGCCCAAACACTCAATTATGTTTTTAATTGAGCCGAGCGGTGGGTTTGACACGAATGTCGTCTGGCTCACTTTGCTCTGTAATCGGCCATTTTAAATTGTACAGCTGCGAAATTTTAGATGTTTAAGGGTAAACATCGCGAATAATGCTAGAAGTGGCGGAATGAATTGTGTAAATGCTATAAAAGCAATGAGAAAAAAAATCATTTTTCCAGGTTTCGTTCGTCAACAACAACAAATTAGAACATCATTAATTCAATTAGGTTCATTAATAATCACACCTTGTGTTTTATAATGACAAAATGTATTCAATTGGTGATAGATTAAGATACATAAATACAGAAAAAGAAACAATCCACAAATAGAAATATGATTCAGTTTATAAAGGCTGTTTTCCAAATAACAGTTTATATTTATGCATGCAATTATGTTATAAACATAATCTCACACTACATAATTTTTTCCAGAAACGTTGCTACATGTACCACTACTTTTTTAACCAACAGTTTGTACCAAGGCTCACAGTAAGTTATACCTACCTACCGTCAATGGTCTCCCCACTCCCATCTCATCATAGGTACATATAATTTCTTTCTTTGTATAATTTTAATAATCAACCTAATTTAATATTGCATGTCAGACATCTGACTGAATGTGCTGATTTATCTGTAAATTACCACCGACTTGTCCAATATATGTAGAGTCCAACTTAATATGCTGACATTTTTTATGGGGATGATCAACTGTCCAACTGAACAACTTTCTCTATGGCACCAACATTGAAATCGCGAAAAAAAATCTTCTCTTCCATACAAAATTGCAAACCTACTCGAGCCAAATGTATGGGACAGCTGATTTTTTTTCGCAATATCGATGTTGGTCCCATAGAGAAAGTGGTTCAGTCTGACGGTCTGATCATCCCCTTCAAAAGTGTCAGCATATTAAGAAGGACCCTGTTTACCACATTTATCGCAATAAATATCATTTCATTTCGTTCAATCAACATCCTATAAAACTCTCAAAAACGCAGATGTACACTTATACGGAGAAAAATGTTCCTTTCTCTGTGTTTTTGAAAGAATTTGGGTCTATTCTCACATTTTTAAAATAAATAGAATAAAAATATAAAATTATACAATAATATTTTCCACCTCCTATTTGTCTAACATCTAGTTCGCAGATTATACAACGCTCGAACGATACGTCTTCCAACTCGATAGTGACAAGAACAGGTGTCAGACAACCAGTGTTGCGTAACGGAACACATCCAGACAAACGATTCCACTACCATTGTCCCGGCTCCAAGTGTGTCCCGGTACGACGGGGACGGGAGCTGTAGTTGGTCCTATATGTTTTGGTAGGAAATTTTATTTCGTGGGAAATGGAGTATGGTTAAAGAAAATATGGAAAGTGAAAGGCAGGAAAAATAAATATAAGTAGATTGCGTTAGTGAGATTAATAAATTGCAAGATTTGATCCGAACATACATACATACCTACATAGAAACATTGCATTGTGTACTAACATAGTTGTAAGTCATAAATGTATTTACTAACAATGCTGTGGACATTTGTCTGAAATAAATAGATTTTATTTTATTTTATTTTTTATTGCAAGTAAAATAAAAGCTTATAAAAGGTTGGTTGTTAATTTATTGTCATTTTCTGGTGTTTCCAGCATGTAACCTGCACATTACCAATAAATACGCAATAACATCGTAAATTTAGTCTGTTGTACTTAAAAAAACATGAACTGCATAAAAAGTAGATCAATTTAATGTAACAATACGTCTTTCCCATTGTAACCATCAAAATCGTATTAATGAATTGACAAATTACGCCCTAAAATTGGAATATAGAGAAAAAACCTAAACTTCAAATTTTACATCTTTTTTTAATCGCCATCCAGTCTGTAAGCGTCAAAGAAAGTAATATTTTTAATGAAAGCGCCTTATTGTCTTTGACTAACTATTATAAGGACTAGCCTTGCGGTAGCATTTCCCCTCTGCCACGGTGTAAGCACAATTGATCTTGTACATTTACATTCAATTTTACACCTTATCACTAAACGAGACAGCCTATAATTGCGAAATAATAAATTCGAACTTAGAACGTTTGGGGTTCACACGAGACTACTTTTCATTATTTTTAACATTCAAAATTAGAATCTAAAGTTATGGTGAGTAAAATCCAAAGTTGCGGATTTCATGTTCCCTCGCCCCCCGCGAAAAGTGGCAGAAATTTTTGTTAGTAGAATTACACGCGTAACAAGTCCATATAATAATTAGGTAGTCAAAGCTTATTGTACTAGTCCATTATAGTTTCAGATTATTTTAAATCAACCCCTAAAGGGGTTAAAACAAGAAGTTTTCCGAAGTAAACGCTGACGAAGTCGCTGGCAAAAGCTAGATCATCTATAAAATTAGTTCTAATAATAATAACACAAGATAATCATTAGTTTTTGATACTATCAAGCGAATGAGAAAACGTCAAGGTTGCCTCACTAATTAACTTTGATCTCATATGAACGAACACAGAAACCCCAATAGATACAAACTCAATTACGGGTCTCGGTTCATTTTACACCTGAGCAGACATCAAAACTTGTAATCAGCACCTAATTACACGTAATAATATAAATTACAAGTATAATTAGAGGAGAATATCCCAATTTGCTTAGCGAATTTTGTTTACTTCAACCTTTGATGGATTTGATACATTTGATATTGAAGAGAAATGTTGTATTCTAGTTAATTCGCTACATACTGTTTTAAATTAAGTGGAACTGGAGTGAGATTTAAATTTCACATGTACAGTCAACATCAAAAGTAAATGTAATGGCGTAATTAGCTTTCAAAATATTTCTGTGGTGTAAATTGTATTTCTTTCTATTTATCTAGTTTTTCACGTTTTGAACTAATCTAAAGTTACTCTACTTTTGCGGTTGACTGTACTTTTTCGTATAAAAATTCACAGATTTCGTGCCTCACACGACTATTGAGCATATTGGAAATGAATCTACGGGATAAGGAACTCTGCAAAACATGAATTCATAAATGTCATGTGAAAAATGTCGTTCAGTTTTTGACTTTTATCATAAAGGTTAGGCTACAGAGCAAAGCCAGTCGTCTTTGTTTTAGGCTCAAATTGTAGCTGACTAAATTGTCTAGAGGAATTTTAGTCAAATTTTTGATATCATTCTTCGTTTCCAACATATCGATCGCCAAAATCAAAAATTCTGTTTTTTTTTTCGCTATTTCGGCCATAAATTTTTTTGTTTTTGACTTTATTGAATACTTCTTTTTGCACCTTACAGCTCTCATGAATATCGTATCTTCAAAACTCTCCGAGATATAAGGGGATTGCACTTTTTCGTGAAATCGAAGCCTACATTGGAGCGGAAAAAAATACGTTTCTAATGTGAAAACAAATTTAGCCAAAAAGCAAACCACTTTCTATTACAATTAAGTTGTAGTGTTTGTTGTGTGAAGTTCTTGAATTGATACAAGATTAATAAAGTCGATTCCTAGAATAAAATTAAATCTTTACTAATTACAGAAAATAATCACGAAATTTCCACTTTAAACAAAACGAAACTAAAGAAGAAAAAACAAACCTAGATGTACACGAAGTATCTAGAAATAGCACTCTTTTTCACACTCTGCAGCATTGCCGGCATTGCAACCGTCTTGAGTGTTTTGTTTCTACAATCGCTCCCTGTGAATGGAGGGACCATCAATTGCAGTGCAGTCTTTGTCTTCAAGAATAAAGGGTACGTCTCGAAGTCCGTTCTAGTACTCGTCACTCTTTGTCCACGGTTTAATTTCGTGTTTTTGTTTTAAGTTCAGTTTATTTAGTACTTACGATGTATATAATTGTTTCGTTTCTTTGATGACTTACCTGAAACAAAAAAGGATTATTTAGAAAATTTAGAAAGAAGGGTGGCGAATTTGGACTCAGTAATCTTTCCTACCCCCGGCCATCATTAGCGTTAACGGCAGTAGAAAATGCTGCCTGGGCCCCTAGACATGGACTTAACGTATGGTGACGAAAACCAACGTCAAAATGTTTCGATCGCCAATGTCAAATCTATACATTTTTCCGTTTCTACTAGCGTCGACGTCAATAGAATGTCACTTTGTCTAGGAGGTAGATGTCATATTAATACACTAGAAATCTTATAGTCGCGCTACCGCAAATGTAAATAATACAAATAATAATTCTCGATGTTTTTTTCGTAACAGCATCAAGCCTATTCCAAATTCACTTTCTCTCTCTCCAACTCTTAAATCCATAATCAGTACCAATCCATCAAACTGTCAGAACGTATAGAAGCAACCTTTCTTTGGCGTAACACCTTAATTTGGTTTGCCGTGAATTTCAATACGAAACAAAACAAAGTCAGATGAATAGGTCTCCCGTCAGTGATCACTCAATTTTAGCTGTCAACGCGCTAAGAGTGTTTCGTGCTTTTTTCAACCAGTTTTGTCATGAAATATAGTACGTTTTCTTTTAATAGACACATAGGTATATATACACGTTATAGGAATTATATGTTCTTTAAAAGGGTTAACAACAAAATTGAAGCACGAAGTATCAAGAAATTACACTCGTTTTCTATGTATTGAATTTTTTTATAAGAGCCAGTGCAAAAATTCTTTGTACCCTTTAATTATGAAGTTTATGTCTTAAAACCAATTACGACTACGTATATTTGATTCCATGTAAGGACGAAAAGATTTCCGGATTTAAATTTAGCTTTCTGGCTGATTCTGATAAGCAAAGATAAATTGTGGGCACGATAGTGCGAGCCAAATAAGCGGCGCACTACCGTACCTTTTCTGTAAGCGATTCGTATTTTTGAAGGCACATAACTTCGGTCTGGATAGTACCTGTAAGCTCAAATTTTCAGGTCAGCATGCAGTTGTCACGTTCATAAAATTTACTAAATTTCATATTTATAACCCTGCTACTGTATATTTTATAAATATGAAAACTTCGTTGATTTTAACAGGTATTTCCCGAATGCGTAGAAAACTGAAATTTGGTATTTGGGTTTAGCATATAACTAACTAGTAAACATAAACAATTTCAAAGTTCCCCCTAAAAGCTCTTAAAGTGGCGGGTACAACTACGTATAGGTAGGTAATAAAAGGTTCTGGAACCCACTGTACTAGTTTTACTTATTCTCATGAAACTGTATACGTGTTCAGTCTTCATGTTTCTATAACAAAATACAAAATTTAACTTTCGATCCTCGAACCCTGATGCCGAAGGGGTACTGCCTACCTAAACAATGAGATTTGAGAATCTGCTGATTTTGAATTTACATTATGGGTATTAGGCAAATACGTTCCTATAAATTTCAGTTTCCAATTCCTCAAACCTGATGCTGCAGGGGTACTGCCCTCTTAAACTGTGTAGTTTAAGGATCTGCTGATTTTAAATTAGTATTGTGGATATGAAGTAAAGAATTTCTCATTGAACTCCATGTTCTGATTCTTCAGTCCTGGTGCTGCAGGGGTACATAATCCGTAATACTTGGGGATCTACTTATTATAAATAGTTAAAACTAGGAGCAATCTACAAAAAGAATTGAGATCCCATCAAAAACATTTCATGGAAAAAAATAACCAGGACTCACATTCCTTTTATAATCTTAAAAAGTTATGAGAACTCAATTTAAGCCAAGTCTTGAGTAAGTTATCATCTCGGTCCTTTGACTATTTATATGTGGACTGGTTACGCGTGTAATTCTACTAACAAACATTTCTGCCACTTTGGATTTTATTCCCCATAACTTTAGATTCTAATTTTGAATGTTAAAAATCATGAAAAGTAGTCTCGTGTGAACCCCGAACGTTCTAAGTTCGAAGTTATTATTTCGCAATTATAGGCTATCTCGTTTAGTGATAAGGTGTAAAATTGAATGTAAATGCACAAGATCAATTGTGCTTATACCATGGCAGAGGGGAAATGCTACCGCAAGGCTAGTCCTTATAATAATTAGTCAAAGTCTCGGTCTAATAAAGTTATAAGGCTTGGCTGACATCCATTCGACAAGTCAAAAAGTAAACCTACTATTATTTCTCAACAAAAAAAACAAAACAACATCAGGGTCAGTATATTTAGGCACGGCTTACAGACGATTTCTCCCGACATCTTAAAAGGAATTTATCCAAGAACGTAAGCTCGCAGGAAATTCAAATACTTGAACGATAAAAGCATTTCTGATCTCGATTTTTGTTGAAGATGAAATTTTATATTTTCTATTGATTCTTGAAATCCGATGTAAGCTGGCGGATAAGTTGTATTGATTTAACTGTTGAGCTTTAAAGTAGTGCATTATAACGTTACAGTGAAGTTATTTTAACGTAAATAGTAGGCGTAGTACGAGTTTTCAATATTGCTTGTCTTGGTTGGTGTTATGGTCCTAACCATGCCAGGCTGCTAAGTTAATGGTTCTGGTTTCGTATCGAGGTTCAATCAAAATGTCATAATCATCATAAATTTTCTTATAGTTATCATTTTGAGACGTGAAAATACATTAGCACTGTCTACCTTCTCTAAGATATTAATCAACAGTAGAATGAACATTTTAGATTATCAAAAGAACTGCGATAATAATAGATTGTGACTAGATCCACGGTATGAAACTTTTTTGCATTTTTCGAATATTTTTGGAGTGTCGGCCACCCAACGGACAATTTTGGGAGTACTTCCTTCTAATCCGGAAGGATTCCAAAGCGTATATTGTTGTTTTGTGATAATAAGAGATCGAGGGACTTTTGGGTTTTATTATTTCGTATCAGCACCACCTAAATAGCATGACAATTATGCTGTAGGCGAAGTATGTGGTATAATTTTTAGGTGTGAATATGGTGTTTGTTCTCCCATCTGATTTGTTCATATATACGCTAACTACGAAAATAGAGCTTGGGACCACTGCTAGTAATCATAATCATCATCTCAGCCGATGGACGTCCACTGTCACTGATAGTCAAAACGACCGGTCCTGCGCTGCCCTCATCCAACGGGTTCCCGCTGTCTTCACCAAGTCGTTGGTCCACCCTGTGGGGGGCCTACCCACGCTGCGCTTGCCGGTACGTGGTCACAACTCGAGAACTCTACGATCCCATCGGCCATCAGTTCTGCGAGCAATGTGGCCCACTGCCACTTAAGTTTATAAATTCTTTGGGCTATGTCAGTTACTCCTGTTCTGCGGATCTCTTCATTTCTGATTCCATCTCGCAAGGAAACTCCGAGCATAGCCCTCTCCATTGCCCTTTGGGTGACTCTCAGCCTTATTATACAGCTTTGAGTGAGCGACAACTAGTAATGATCTTGTCTTATCTTACTATAAGGACTGGCAAGCCAGCAACACTTCGACCCTATGGGGTTGACCCCTACATATTTATTTATTCTCCCTTGAAAAACGTGGTAAATGACTCAATGCCGTTCAGGGAAGAAATTTGCAATGCACTCGGTTTTTAATTAGTCATCTGCCAGGAGGCACACGCGTTTAGCTGCCAAGACATCGCAGTCACACAGGATATCGTTCCATGGTTTCCTCTTCCAAGTAGTCCTCGGTAGCTAGCAATGATATTCGTGTGACAGATTCAAAATATCTTTAGATTTCTCCACTGAACAGATTTTTGACCGGACTATTATAGCTATTAATAGCACATACCCAGATTAGCTATCCTAAGAGACGACCAATGCCTTTAGGTATCATGAACTGATCTCTGAAGCCCACATCTTGCGCTTACCGGTTACATCATTACATCATAGACACGAGATTAGAAAGAGAAATGATCTTTTTGTGTAGAAATTAAAAAGTTTTGGGGCAGATGGGTATATACATCTTTAGACAGTAAACAAGTATCTACTCTAATAGAATATAGCACGGTTCATTGTCTGTTTGATAACTAAAGTTTTATAAAGTTCATAGTGTAACAATCTCGTGTCTTCGAATAGTATGAAACCTTTAAAGAAAGCTGTTTAGCCCCAGCTGCGGATATCGTCTAACACTAGTGTCCTTTATGGTCCACGACGAAAGTGCAATGTTATAGGACCCAGCACTTCTTTGAATAGTGGTCAGAACGACGACCTATATACCTATTTTGATAGAAAAAAAAAACAGTTTATGTTAATGCCTGCAGATCATTATTTACAAAGAATGTAGTCACATATTTTGGAAAATCAGTTTCGCTTTTTTACAAGCTTTTATCTAACTGGCCCTTTTATTTAGTTTTAAATATGAAATCATTTTTTTTTCTTCAAAATTGGATTTAATCTTCTATTTGTTATATTTCTATATTTCATTGAAATGCTAAAGTTAAGTTATAGTCTGTAGGGGAATACTGCAGGGCAAAGGACAAAATGGTTTTAAAAATAATTTAGGAGTAACCAGTTATTTTATTTAAAATAAAAACGCTAAGCCGATAAAAATTCACAGATCATTATTAAAATTATACATGACATAAATAAAAGACATGACAAAGAACATACGGGTTATTTTGATAAGGAAATACTTATAAATTAAAATTAATTGCACAGAAAACAATTTCCTAAAAACTCTACATAATAATACTAAAAACACACAATACTAGCCGAATCCAAAACTGTGAATGCCAATGTCTATCAAATCAAAAATAATTTATTAAACTATCCAAAAGCTTTCTCTTTCTAACTAAAACCAGCTCCAAGACTATGTGCTTTCCCGTCACAAACATTTAACACTGACTCCCAGACAACAATATTGAGTTGAAAAGATAAAATCTACTGAGTTTTCTACGAGTTCCTTTATTTCTTCTGATAGCAAACGGACAAGCTATTTTATAAAGGAAATGTGTCGCGACTCGCGAGTGACGTACTCACCACGTACCAAATAGAAGTCTTGGTAGAAAAGGACGATTTTAGTGAAGTAGGAGACAGGATTCAGTGCCATATTGAGTGCATTTTTTAAAGGACAATTTTGGATGTGGCCTGGCATAATTACTAATCTTGAAAATTTCACGATCTCGAGGCTCCCGTAAAAAAATGGAAAAAATTTGTAGAAGGCGTGAAAAAAAATTTAGATACATTTTGGTAAAATCTAATAAAACATCTCCAAATGATGTAGCCTGGCATAATTACTTATCTTGAAAATTTCACGATCTCGAGGCTGCCGTCAAAACGTGAAAAAATCGAAAGAAGGCGTGAAAACAATAGTAAATATATTTTCGTAAAATCGACTAAAACGTCTCCAAATACTGTCCAGATACGGGCAAAGGTAGTTCAAGTCCATTTGGATCCCAGCCTGGATCACATTCGTTTCTCAATATAAGAAAGAGCAGTTCGTATGGACAGGGAGTGGGAGGGTTGCTATCAATTTTGAACTCACCCTCTCTCGGTAGAACGTGAGGTAGACGACAGTATGCATCCGTGTATTCTCTCTTAATCGTACTTCCATACCATGCATAGGCTCTTCCTGTCAGTGCAAGTTTTTATGCAGTGTGAATGATGTGCTAGTACAAGGAATATTCATGAACTTATGTTACGACTTGTGATAAGGCAGATTTTTCAGTGAAAGGTAAAAATCAACTAACTACGTGACCATTAAAAGTGGCGACAGGCGATTAAATGACACACTGGACTGAGTTGGGGCACTGCTAGTGAAATCAGAATAAGAAATATTTACAATACCTTTGAAGAATCCAGCGTTCGTCTGGAACACTCTGGGCAGTCCTTGATACGACCATTGCTGGCTAATCTTTACACTACAGTAAGAGTGATTATCATGCATATGCATAGATAGAGGAAGACTTCCTCTGACTAATCCATCGGGATATACAGTAGTGACGTGAGCATAATAATAGGTACATACTCCGAGAAAACCTAGCCGTTGAAAGGTAGTTAGTTCCTTTTACATAAAATGTGTCTCCTTTTACACGACATAAATAAAATGCAGAATATAGTCTAGAAAACTAACAGCAATGCACAAGAGCGCAAACTGAATTCCTCATCCTTATTCAGTTAGCAATAGGCGTCATTTCCGTGGACCCCGAAGTGCACGTCGGAGACAGCCGTCACTCCCGTGTATTACAGATAATTACATTTTAACTGCGGGAACGAGGCGCAGTGTACGGACTGCATGCATAACTCACTTTGCACTATTTAAAAGCGTTAATACGTGTGAAGTTTTGCTACTATTTTGTATTGCTTTTTTGCCGTATTTAAATGTTGCGGGGATTTTAATTTTAATTATGCATTTTTATGTTAAATTGTGGTAATTTTGTGAAATTGCTATGAAATACTAGTCTGGTTTTAGGGTTCCGTGGTCGAATCCTAAAACTAAAAATTTTGTTTTTATTAGCGATGGTCAACCCTTTTGTATTTTGGCTGGTGTTTCTGACATGATTTTTGAAGGAAAATTCTAATGGGAGGGCTTTGAAATTCTGATCCGCATCGGATAACAACTGTTTATGTATTGTTTCTGGTATATAGGGTCCTTCTTAATATGCTGACACTTTTTTGAGGGGATGATCAGACCGTCAAACTGAACAACTTTCTCTATGGCACCAACATCGAGATCGCGGAAAAAAATCTGCTGTTTCATACAAAACTGCAAACCTATTCGAGCCAAATGTATGGGACAGGTAATTTTTTCTCGCGATTTCGATGTTGGTGCTATAGAGAAATTTATTCAGTTTGACGGTCTGATCATCCCCTTAAAAAAGTGTCAGCATATTAAACAGGATCCTATACAACGTGTTAATGAATAAGCGCAAAACCTCATATACCCCAACTGATATACAACGTGTTAATGAATAAGCGCAAAACCTCATATACCCCAACTGATTTATAACAAAATAATTAGATTGAAACAATAATTTCATTATTTTGATGGTTAACATTAAAAGTTATTCACATTTTAAGTTTTCAGGTAAAATTGATTTGTTTTCATTTCAGCAATAAATGAAAGCGCTAACATGCTCTAGTATACATTTTAAGAATCTTGTTTTGGTAGTAAGTAGGGTTAGTGTGCCTGAGCGGTGGGTTGAAATCGAATTCAGTAAATTTAAAATTTTACAAGAAAATTATTTAATATTTTGAAAAAAATTTCCTATGTTGAAAACATGGTAATTCGATTCTGCTCTCGATTTTAAACAAACTACTTTCTAGTTTTGCGTTAATTCATTAACACGTTGTATAAGAAAATAATTAGATTGAAACAATATTTTCATTATTTTTATAATTAAAATTTAAAGTTATTTGCATTTAAGTTTTGAGGCAAAAATGATTTGTTATCATTTCAGAAATTAATGAAAGCGCTAACGTGCTCATTGATACATTTTAAAAATCTTGTTTTGGTAGTTAGTAGAGCTAGTGTGCCTGTGCATTTAATAGTTTGAAAAAAGTTATCTACGTTGAAACCATGAAAACTCGATTCTGAACTCGATTCTAAATAAACTACTTTCTAGTTTTGCGTTAATTCATTAACACGTTGCATAAGTATTTGACAGGATAAATACCTTTAAACATAATTGTACATAAGTTCGCTTAAAAAAACCAATCACCATTCGCAACACATAACCTAAAAGAGGCTCACAAACGAAATTACTTCATTCTTTCTAAATTTCAACTTCCACTTGCCGTCTAACCGGCAAGAGTTATTTATCTTTGCCGCCGTATAATAGAATTTAATTAAGTTACGTGCGACATGCTTTGCGCGCCCGGAATTTTGCCAACTCGCGCCATCTCGATACATAAGTTGTTTATACAGCATAGATAGATAGATAGGTAAACAGAATATAGTAGAGTGTTTAGTACTCGAATGGGGACTCTTACTTTCTTCGATGAGATTTTAGGCTGATTGTGTGTAGTAAAACTGGAGATATGGCTATGTGATGAGCACAATATTATACACTTAAACAATATAGAGGCTGGCAAACATCAGGTTCGGTTCAGCTTGGAGAGCTGTGGTGTATTGCTTTTTTTTTCTTTTTAAATCTTTAAAATACTAATAAGGAGTATTGTATTATATTATATTATATGGTGAGTGCCGCCCATTTATCAATAATGAAGCAGAAATTATTTAAAAGAACAAAATTAAATTTTCGGTAATATTTGTATTTTCTATTGCTCCATTTGTTTATCTTATCCGACATGATACTATAGCATGAAAACTTCGCTTTTTCATAAAGCACTCAATAATAGAGATTTTAAAAATATTTGACATACATACATATATAAACAAACGACCATAATCCTTTTCGGGGTTGTCAGAAACATTGCTACAACTATCACTTTTAGACCACTGTCGGTTTTAAGATAAAATGACGTGCTTTATCCCTTAGTCGCCTACGACACCGTACAAATAAATCGTAAAATGTATTAAGTTCAAAAAATGACACGTTATAGAATAGGCATAATTGTCTATACTTCATTCCAAATAAGGACGAAAAGATTTTCCGATTACTGTAAAGCTTTCTGGCCAATTCTGATTAGCAAATATGATTTATTTATGAGAAAAAAAATATACTATCCGACATATCTTGGACGTTTCTAAAGCTGTTCTAAGAATATGTGAGAGGAAGTGTTTCAAAAATCTGTTTCCGTAATTCAAAATAGCCTTAATATTTCGTTGCTATTTGGAATGGAGTATAGCAATGGATTAGTATAAGCTGATGATAAAAAGGTAAAATATTACCCACCTTTTGGGCTTCGCGCTCCATAGTAGAGTTAACCCAATGACGATTCACAAATAAAATTACACTTGAGCAACAGAATTTTCAACAATAGCCCCAGAAAAAAGTTAAATGCAACTGTAAACTAACCCAGGCAAGCAGACGCGTAATAATATCCGTTTTTGTTCCGGCTTGAAACTTTGCGGGGAGGAAATTTGATCAGGACGTGATTAAAGTAGGGAAGGTAACGTGCAAAATAGGTATTTATTGTTCGGCTCTAGTTTGGAAATAACGAACGATCGTGTTTGAACAGGTGATTTATGTTTGACATCCAGTATCGATACAAAGGCAAATTTATCCTATGCTTATGCTCACGACTATATTCCCCGAGGGGGTAGTCAGAGATGTTCTGAAATCTCAGAGTTTCACCAGTAGTGCCGAAACTCTGTCCAGTGTGACGGGGGGTGAGCCCGTCGCCACTTATAATGGAAAGTAGGTACAATATAAGCCTCGAATTTGAAGCATGCAGGTTTCCTCACGATGTTTTCCTTCACCGAAAAGCCAGAGGTGTTACAAATCGTACATAAATTCCGAAAAACTCATTGGTACGAGTCGGCCTGGACGGGGATCGAACCATCGCCTCCTGCACGGCAGGCAAGGTTACTCGCCACTGAACCACCACGGCTAATTTATCCTAAAGAGATAAAAATGAAGCAACTTATGATCATTTAGGCAAAACAAGTGCACAAAATTATATCTACCTAAAATTAGTTCCAAAAAGCACTGTGCGAAGTCCGTTCCAAAAATGCGCTTAAAAAGAACAACAGTTTACAATAATATAAACGAATCATAATTTACCAATATGCAATTTTTATGGCGGAGGGGATCATAATAAGGATGCCCTGGTGATACGGGGAAAACTTCGACTTCCTTAGAACGTCGACTCCTGATGTGGTCAACGGTCCGCAGAAACCACGACAGATAGGGTAATTGCCCTGAAAAAAATTTCATAGAGGAACCTGGTCAGACTTACTGAGCTCTCAAATCCGTTTTACTGTAATCTGGCAGTCAGGTACGTAGGATATTTTTAATTGCGTGAGTCTGGGCTAAACACAGACAAACTCTCTCATCTCTAACCTTCTAAATCTGATGGAACGGAAAACCGCTACGATCAGAGGTTAGTGCAGTGACTTTATAAACCACAAATGAATGATTATTTATACAGGGTCCATCTTAATATGCTGACGATATTTTAAGAGGATGATCAGACTATACCTATAGAACTGAACAACTTTCTCTATGGGACCAACATCGAAATCGCTTAAAAAATATCCGCTGTCCTATACATTCAGAGTAGGATTGCAGTTTTGTATAAAACAGCTAATTTTTTTGTCGTTATTTCGATTATGCTCACATAGAGAAAATTTTTCAGATTGATGGTCTGTTCATCCCCTTAAAAAACCGTCAGCATACAAGTAATTACAAAAATACAAATAAACATTTAAAGAGGTGGTTTAGACCATCAAACTGAACAACTTTCACCATGGGACCAATATTGAAATCGCAAAAAAAAAACCTGATGTTCCATACTAAACTAAAAATCTACTCGAGCTAAATGTATGGGACATCAGATTTGTTTTTCGCGATTTCGATGTTGGTCCCATAGTGAAAGTTGTTCAGTTTGATGGTCTATACAACCCCCTTAAAAGTTTTAAATGTTTATTTTTACTTTTGTAACACGTATACATATTGATCTATTCTGAAGCCAAAATACATTCTAAAGCCTCAAACTATTAATAACAACCCCTCTTTTCTCGTTAATTCTTAAAAATAATAATCAACCTCATAAACCCCACAAGCCCATATATTAAACACATTGATCCAAACCCTTCAATTCTAAATCAAATCGCAAGTCAACCGTCAAACTACTACACTGTAAACACAAGTGCTTGTTCCATTATACTTCCATACAACTCCCCTGATATAACTACTATTCCTTCATTGTAAAGACGAAAATGCTTTGAAACTCGGGGCTTCTTGAGAGGAACAGTGCTAACACGATTATCCTCTTCCCCCGACCCCCTCAACCCCTCAGGAAAGGGAACTGCGCTAATAAGGAACTCTGCACTTGTAATTTTCCCATATATCTTCATTTACGTTTGGCTGGTTTTTGTTAGGATTTTAGTAGATGCTTATTTGTTTTTCATGGTGAAAAGAGTTCGCGAATAATCAGTATCGGTGGTCTATCTAACAAGGTATACAATTTCTCGACTCGGTTTCTCTTGTTTCAATCCTCCATAGTTCTTCTGCCAAGATGAGCAAGCATAGATTTATGTATTATTTTGTAGCACCTATTGATGTCAATAATGAAAATAATTTATATTAGTGCATTGTTTTGCCTTTTAGAATATTACACTGTATGAAAACTCCGTTTTCCTTTTCCATGAATGGCTAAATTTTTGTAGTAATTATTTTAATTATGGTCCTACATACTTAATATAGCATCGACCCCAAATAATCATAGAGCCCGAAGAATAATGGTATTAGTATCATAATGGGAAACTATATTTATTGAAGAGAAAGACAGTATGGTTAACTGTAATAGTAGAAAACATACATAAATATATAGGGTCTTTCTTAATATGCTGACACTTGTTTAAGGGGATGATCGGACCGTCAAACTGTACAACTTTGTCTATGGCACCAACATCGACATCGCGAGAAAAAAAGTGTCAGCATATTAAGAGAGACCCTGTATACAAATCTAAACTATTCAGAGAATCCGTCGCCGTTCATTTCATAATTACATTATATATAGTACTCTACTAGGATAGTTACTCAAACGCAAAATGTTTTATTCAAAATAATATCACATGGATAGCTTTCTGACGTCCTTTTCAGTTCTACCACCGCGTCCGAAGGTGTTCCGTTGTAGAAACGATGCGGCCAGAAACTCTACAGCAATCATCTTTTAAAAAAAAAAAAAGGACACTTACAAAACAATGACAAAGGCATGCATATGCTCACGACTATATTCCCCGAAGGGTTAGTCAGAGATATTCTGAAACCTCAAAACATCCACGTTTCACCAGTAGTACCTACCGAAACTCTCACTACTTGAATGACAAAGGTTACATATTATACCTACTTTTTATTTGCATTGAATTCAAAACAAAATTGTAGAATTCAATGCAAATAATGATAGAAAATTGTACTTTTGAGCAGTGATTCCATGTTGCACGTATAAAGCGTAATTTTTCTTACAGAAAGAAAGATTCTTAAATACACTAGCAACAGTAAACAAGAACAACAAACGCTTATCACCTCCACTAAGCTGCATCGACACAGTTCCAATAACCGTTGCCTTTCAAAATAAAGAGGCCTACAAAAGTCAATTCTGTCCCTTACGAGCCATAGGAAAACGCGTCACGTGCGAGCGTAACGCCGCGCCGATAAATGATTATTGCCATTGAGAAAATGCCACTTTCCGAACCACTGAAACCTTAGAAAGCTATTCGAGTGAGAAGTGAGAGAGTTTTGTTAGATAATTTATTTGGACTGGATGTGACTAGGAAATCGGAACATTCCGATCTTGAACCATATAATTTTCAATTCGCATTCAGATTTAATACCTCTGAAAAGTGGTTTTATTGAATTGTATAAATCTTTATTTCCAATCACATATTCGTTCTATCAATACACATGAACATGCCAGTTAATATTAAACCTCTTACTGTTAATAAAGCACAGAGTCACGCAAAATATTTTTTTATTTTGTGTAAATTTATTAATACACATAGACTTAAACATAAAACACTTTTACTATTTATATGTGGACTGGTTATGCGTGTAATTCTACTAACAAACATTTCTGCCACTTTTTGCGGGGGCGAGGTAAAATGAAATCCGCAACTTTGGATTTTATTCCCCATAACTTTAGATTCTAATTTTGAATGTTAAAAATCATGAAAAGTAGTATTTAAAAAGATAGTTGCTAATTGTAGCAGAGTTTTTGACGTAACAGCAAAGGATTAAGATCATGTTTTATCTTTGACTAATTATTATAAGGACTAGCCTTGCGGTAGCATATCCCCTCTGACACGGTATAAGCACAATTGATCTTTTGCATTTACATTCAATTTTAAACCTTATCACTAAACGAGACAGCCTATAATTGTGAAATAATAACTTCGAACTTAGAACGTTTGGGGTTCACACGAGACTACTTTCATGATTTTTAACATTCAAAATTAGAATCTAAAGTTATGGGGAATAAAATCCATAGTTGCGGATTTCATGTTACCTCGCCCCCCGCAAAAAGTGGCAGAAATGTTTTTGTTAGTAGAATTACTCGCGTAACCAGTCCACATATAAAAATTCAAAGTCCCAGTCATACAGTCATCGAGATTACAATGTATAACTTTATCTAAATTCTAAAAACAATCACATCCAGTACAATTGCAAAGCCCAAGTAATATATCGACAAACTCGCACCTCCCAATATTACAAGGTTAAACAATCGTCACGTCCGACGGCGCGGTACCTTTATGTAAATACATCTCTACTACAGTGCTGGCATACTACAGACAATAACGAATTTTATATTCCGCCCCGAGATATTGCACATATTTGTGACACTTATTAAAACGAGCGCGCGTAATAAACAATTTTACTTTTTTGTTGTTTATGTTTGGGTGAGAAAGAAAGAGAAGAAGCTATTGGGATTCTTCCGGCTACAATATACATACCATTTTTAATATTTTGGGTTGCATGCTTTGACTAATTATTATAAGGACTAGCCTTGCGGTAGCATTTCCCCTCTGCCACGGTATAAGCACAATTGATCTTGTGCATTTACATTCAATTTTATACCTTATCACTAAACGAGAAAGAATAACTTCGAACTTAGAACATCACACGAGACTACTTTTCATTATTTTTAACATTCAAAATTAGAATCTAAAGTTATGGGGAATAAAATCCAAAGTTGCGGATTTCATGTTACCTCGCCCCCCGAAAAAAGTGGCAGAAATGTTTGTTAGTAGAATTACACGCGTAACCAGTCCACATATAAATAGTCAAAGGATGCATGCTGTTTCTGCTTTGGTAAATCGATGATTATTATTTACTTATTAGGAACCAAAGGATGATATGATTTCACTATAAAATCGGCCAAGAGCATGTCGAACTCACTCATGATAGGGTTCCGTTTTCGTAGCCATTGTATAAGTAGAAGAGTCGATGAGATCGAGTCTCTTACCGAAAAGAAAATTTTGAAACATAACGATATCTAATTTTCATTGAAAGTACTTACCGAAAGGTATGTTGTGTAACATTTTCAGATTTTTTACTGCAGTATTTTAGAAGTTAGAAGAGGGGGAGGGGGGGGGGACATACTTACATAAACTCATGACTATAATCCTTTTCAGGATGGTAAGAAACACGGCTACAACTGCAAACTGTATTTATTACAGACAGTTGTAGCAAAGCTCACGTGTAGCATATTGAGTTGATCTATTTTCATTTAATCTCAAAGACACTGGTCATTTGGTAAGAATAATTTAGATTTCAGTGTTGATCTCATAGTAAGAATCACAGCCTTTTGGAATGGAAATCATATAACCTATTTATGATACGTGTTAGTGCCTATAAAAACTATCACTACCTTCCGCGTTTTCGAGCAATTGATCCAACTGATGATGTGGAAATAACACCACCTATTGCAGATGGCTTTCCACTGAAAAATAATTAACACTAAAAATAAATGGGTAGGTTTCACAAATAGTTGTCTATTTTGAGCGATTTTTAGGGTTCTGTGGTCAAACAAGGAACTCTTATACTTTCGTCCATTCTGCCTGTCCGTCTGTCTGTCTGTATGCCCCACCTCAATGACTCGCTCATTTTTGCACCTATTGAATCGAAATTTGCCATGAAGACAGATAATTCAAAAACAGAAATGAATTATTTATTAAGAAAATATTAGTTTTTCGACACCCCTCTCATATAACGAAGAGAGGGTTGGAAAAAAAAGATTGTTTTAATAAATCGAGTGAGCTGTCGTTGGATAGGTCTTATCCAATGGAAAAAAACTCCCATAGAAATTAAATCGTTATAATGCTTCTGTTTCGGGATATCTGCGCTCAAAGTATGCCTTTAAAAATGAAATTTAACAATGAGATAAAGACTATTGTATTGAATTAATTAATGTAATGAATCATGTATATGTACCTACCTATTGTATGCCTTTTGGCGGATCACAGTGAACATTATATAAAACACCATGTCAACCCATTAACCTGTGTATCACAATAAAGAATTTATGATTATGATTTATGATTTATGAAAATGTAGGGTTCAGTTGATTCCCACACTTGTATTAGCTGTTTATAGTTGTAGTTACGTTGTAGAGTTGTTGTTGATGAGCACGCAGAGTTATAATAATATATAATGTTGGAAATTTAAGAGGTTTATTACGTAGTTACAGTTAAATGATTGGCGCTTCTTTCTATTAGATGTCGACCGTAGTATGGTTCGATGCGAGCTCGCTAATCATAGTGAAAAATATTATAACTAAAGTAAACGGGCAAGCGGCAGAAAGTAAGTTGCCGCGTGAGCATAAAACTGCACGGTAGTGAGACCGTACAGTAAAAATAGGGCGTTTTCTGACATAAGGGACTGTAAACTTAAAAAGAATCGAGTGTTTCCAAGTCTGTTTCAGCCATCTGGCGGTTCTTGATCCTCTTTCAGGTTTCTAATTCAACACTACTTTAAAAGCGCGTCTAGCGCACGCGGCAGAAAGTAAGTTGCCGCGTGAGCATAAAACTGCACGGTAGTGAGACCGTACAGTAAAAATAGGGTGTTTTCTTACATAAGGGACTGTAAACTTAAAAAAGAATCGAGTGTTTCCAGGTCTGTTTCAGCCATCTGGCGGTTCTTGATCCTCTTTCAGGTTTCTAATTCAACACTACTTTAAAAGCATGATCAACGCGTCGTCGCTACGTGTTTCCATTCAACGTAATATCCTTTCTTTTATATTTCGATTTGCAGAAATTTCTTTTGTAGTCTCAGAGTCGTTATCGAAATTATAATAATTCGTTATCTAAAAAGTTTTAACGTAAAATATAGGTTATTTTTATGGGTAGAGCCGACTATATCGTACCACTTTTTAGGATTTCGCAACCACCGTTGAAGCAAAGAAACAGAGATTTAATATGTGCGATAGTGGTTGAATGTTAGACCGGTAACGTTGGTATAACATACCATAAACACACATATCGGCGACTAAAGTGTCAGACCTCGTAACTCCATTAGATCAAATTTTACAGGAGGCACAAAAAACTTCACCACGAAAAATGGCAGCCCAGAGTTATATGGTTTTCTATTTATCATTTTAAATTGTAACTACTTTTTAAAAGGATTTAAGAGTTGTGCCATGGATGCATTCAGAAATTATTAATAAAATTGTATAAATTTAATTTGAAAAATAAAATGAGTTACGAGGTTTGACACTTTAGCCAACGATATACAGGGCGAAATTGATATAATTAGCATCCTTTGAAACTAAGAGTCTACCCTTTAAACTGAACAACTTTTACTATTGGAGCAAATCGATCTCAAATGTATGCAACAGCTGATTTATTTTCGCTCTGATCGGTTTGCCCACATCGTAAAAGTTGTTCAGCTTGATGGGTAGACTCTTAGTTTCAAATGATGCTAATTATTTCCATTTTACCCTGTATACTTACATCTACAACGTGTTAATGAATAAGCGCAAAACCTCATAAACCCCAACTGATTTATAACAAAATAATTAGATTGCAACAATAACTTCATTATTTTGAAAGTAAACATTTAAAGTTATTCGCATTTTAAGTTTTAGGCAAAAATGATTTGTTATCATTTCAGCAATAAATGAAAGCGCTAACGTGTTCATGGATACATTTTAAGAATCTTGTTTTGGTAGTAAGTAGGGTGAGTGTGCTCGTGCGGTGTGGGTTGAGATCAAGTTCAGTAAATTTTAAATTTTACATACAAATTATTTAATATTTTGAAGAAAAAGAATCGTATGTTGAAAGCATGATAATTCGATTCTGCTCCCGATTCCAAACAAACTACTTTCTAGTTTTGCGTTAATTCATTAACACGTTGTATACATATATCATGATTTTAAATGGATCACCCTTAACCCTTTTCTTTATTGCATCGTAGTCAAATCCGAACAACCAATGAATTTAGTTCATAAAATTTCCCGATTAATCCGTCCAGCGAGACTGTGGTAGAGCAAGCCAAATAAAAAGTGTGAAGCTGATAAAGTAGAAATTTCCTTTCGTTAGATTATGCTTTCTACTCCGAGCTACTGCGCTCTAAGGTACGCTCCTGAGATAGAATAGAAAAACTTACAGAATGGGGTTACTGCTAGACTTATCGTCGGGTTCAATATAATATTTAAAAGATTACGTAATGGAAGAGTTTCATTTTCTACATTCACTTATTGTAGTCATGAAAATTTAGATCAATCTAAAAGGGAATAATACAATCAATTCAATTCAATTATTCTTTATTGCACACCAAAACAGAACAATAATAATAATAGAGTAATAATATCACAGAGTACTATAATTATAATATTATGATCGTGAGCATAATGCATTATGTCAAATATTATTATCAAAAGAATGAAAAAGAATATGCTTTTTAAATAAAATATAATTAAATAATTTTTGAACAGTTAGCCACTAACATTAATGTGGGATATCCCATTAATGTTAGTGGCAAACTATTCAATAATTAACATCTGAGCAATCTTTATTGACATCCTACTAATTTTATAAACGCGAAAGTTTGTAAGTATGGATGGATGTTTGTTACTCTTTCACGTAAAAACTACTGAATGGATTTTAATGAAATTTGGCACACAGATAGAATTTGATCTGAATTAACACATAGGATACTTTTTTAAGGTCTACGCAGACGGAGTCGCGGGCAACAGCTAGTTAATTATATTTTATTTAAAAAGCATATTCTTTTTCATTCTTTTGAAAATAATGTATTTGAGACCAACAGAAGCTGTTGCTTTTTCAGAGAGCTTAGAATGTAAATGGGAAATGATAGCACCTGCTTGGTTAATGGATACGATTTTATTGTACTTGACTGTCGATATTTTCAACTTGTGTCTCTTTTCTACTAAGCCAATAATTTCAACGTGTGCCATTATTCTTTCAATAGTTATCAGTTAACCTGTCTACAGTCGTTTCTGTTGCAAGAGGTCAATAAACCTTTCTAGCAAATAACTTTCGAGTTCCTACGTAGTCTTTTAAATTCATCTTACAGATGGCGATTCGTCTTGAGTTGTAAAACTGACCCGTATTTTTATCTCGTATAAAAGTAGAGTGTTGTTCGTTTTACTGTTTTTAGATCAATCCATTTGTTTTAAGTATTTTGAAGAAGTTGTGGTGGTTCTATATTGTAATATTTTTGATTAGTTCACGTTATTATTACTCTATTGTTCTTGATTCGTAATATTCGACATGCCTGTAAATTTTTCACTAAACTGATTTTGTATTAAATTTGGTTTAGATTATAAAAGGTGAAGTTGATACTATTAGCATCCGTCAGTTTGATGGGTAGACTCTTAGTTTAAAAAGATGCTAATGATATCAATTTCACCCTGTAGATATAGTTTGAACCCTGAAGGACATAAGCATAATTTGACGGCCCGATAGCACAGTCTGTAGTGAACCTACCTGCTGTACCGAGGGTCGCAGGTTCGAATCCCGTAAGGGACAATTATTTGTATGATGAATATGAATATTTGTACCCGAGTGATGGACGTTTGTATCTATATATTATTTTATATCGTTGTCTAGTCGTCATAACACAAGTCTGGTACTTTAAGTGTAACTAGATAATTTGTGTGACAATGTCCAAGATATGTATTTATTTATTTATAAGCATAAAATAAAGCGTTTTTTTTTTTCAATTATTTAGAACACCTGCAAAAAATTATTTTTTAAGACAAAACGATTTCAAAAATGGTTAAAAAAATTAAGAGTATGTTTTGTTTGTTTTCATAGACCGGTTGCAGATTTCTTCTTCCACCTATGTTATCCAAAAACTATAAGGAGGTCCCTATGTTGAAAATTGGTAACGATAGCCGATTGGCTAGATTTCACCCAGAAAATTAAAAACAATCTTTTTCTTATCCCTTAGCCGCCTCGTACTCATGCCACGTAGAAAATTCATGGCGTTTATTTCATTCATTCATACAGGGTCCGTCTTAATATGCTGACACTTTTTTAAGCGGATTATCAGACCGTCAAACTGAACCACTTTCTCTATGGGACCAAATTAAAATCGCGAAAAAAACAACAGCTGTCCCATACATTTGGCTCGAGTAGGTTTGCAGTTTGGTACGGAACAGCAGATTTTTTTTTCGCGATTTCGAAGTCGATCTCATTGAGAAAGTTGTTCAGTTTGACGGTCTGATCATCCCCTTAAAAAACTGTTAGCACATTAAGGACCATATATATTAGAAGCCAAAAACCTCGCTGTTTCGAACAGTTCTTTTTTCACCAACGAAATCGTTTTTAAACGTTTATTAAAAATCCAGCTCCACAAAAAATCGACAGGCCAAACAAAAAAAAACCACGGGGCAGCTGAAAAAACATTCGCTTATTAGACCGAACGACCTTTACTACAAGAGTTTTATCAGCTGTGAATTTTCACTCATAAATATTCGATTGGGCACCGTTTGCCCGGAACCCCTCTGCAATATCGAGATTCATAATTTTGACCCCAAAACTAACTCGGCAACCGAAACGTAACACTAATGTAAATAAAATTAAGCTCTATCTTTGTTGGGTTTAAATTCGAAATTGCTTTGAATGGGGACGGTTAAAAATATCACTAGGAAATGGTGCTTTCATTTTATAAAGCATATGCAAAACTTATGTAACAACGATAAAACAGGAATAAGTTGTACAGATGATGGGAAGTTTTTATAAATAAAATTGGCTAAGTTCGTGTCTGACCACGTTTAGTGCAGGGCTCTGTAGTCTTTTAAAATGACGACGCAGAAGTTATGAAATAACCTATTCAATGTCATTTGGCATTTTCGAAAAAAGCAAAAGCATAGCATATGCTCACGTCTGTATTCCCCTAGGGGGTAGTCAGAGATATTCTGAAACCTCAGAACATCCACGTTTCACCAGTAGTACCGAAACTCTGCCCAGTGTGACGTGGTGATCGTGGGGTCACATAATGGCCAGTGGGTACAATACATGCCTCGAATTTTCGAAAAAATACTACTAAATTTTTAAAAAATATATACGGCTTACCTTTCACATACATACATACATAAGCTCACGCCATTGTCCCATGGGGGTAGGCAGAGACCACGGACCGCCACACGCTACGACTCTGGCACACCTCTCATCATGAATTAATGTGTATTTTCCGTAATTTTACATAATATATAATTATATTTCATAACTAATAGAGTTTACCCGCGACTTCGTCCGTACAAATTTTATTATACCAGATTTTTAGTCAAATCATAAGCTATCAAACAAAAAAAGTTTCCTCAAAATTGTTTGATTTGGATATTGGTATCGTAATCTTTTTCTAGGAAATATCTTCAATGTACAGACACACGTCAGTTACAGTTTAATAATAGTTTAGATACATGAAGTTTGTTTAATTCAATTTGGATCCAATAGGAATATTTCGCAGAACTGTAATATATTTTACTTTGAATATTTCCCAGTCAAAGATTAGTAGTGAAATCAGAATTCTAATAAATCCTAGAGGTATTGTGATTTGCTTTTTGAAAAACACATACAATAATCGGATTTGAGTTGGAAAAAAATGTTGTTCTTTGTTGTTTTGTATGCAAATATTGTATTGTTGATTTCATTTTCTAGATAAAAAGGTAGCTAATGTAAAGTCAATGATTTTGAAGTATTCAAACTTTGTCGATACGTTATGGCTAACAATTTATCATCACTTGACATGTCATTTCATCCCGAAACCTCAAAATTATTACTGCAAGCTTAAAATACAACTTGTTAATGAATAATCGCAAAACCTAATACACCCCAACTGATAACAAAATAATTAGATTGAAACAATAATTTCATTATTTTGATGATTAAAATGTAAAGTTATTCGCACTTTCAGTTTTGAGGCAAAAATGATTTGTTATCATTTCAGCAATGAATGAAAGCGCTAACAGACTCATGGATACATTTTAAAAATCTTGTTTTTGTAGTAAGTAAGGTGAGAGTGCCCGAGCGGTAGGTTGAGATCGAGTTCAGTAAATTTTAAATTAAACGTATACGTATTAAATTTACTGAATTTAAATTAAATTATTACAAACAAATTATTTATTAATTTAAAAAATAACCTATTTTGAAACCATGATAATTTGATTCTGCTCTCGATTCTAAACCAACTACTTTCTAGTTTTGCATTAATTCATTAACACGTTGTATATTGGTCTTCTGCAATTTCAAGTACCAAATATTTAAATTGTAAAAAAGTTAACTTTAAGTCAGTATTAGATTACGTTTCAACAAATAACATCTCAGCAATAACTCACTGTCATTACCTCCAAACTCAATAAATGTGTAGTAAAATTGTACGAATGTCTTCAGCTCATGTACTGTTGAGTTTTGCCAGTTTTCCCTCCGTGTTTAGCTGTCAAACTTTGAAATGTTTTACGTGGTGCAAAGTTTGAGATGTAGCGTGTTTTTATGACAAGACGTAATGATACAACATCACGCAATATTTTGTTGAGAAATTCCATTATTGAGGGGGAATGGTGTGGTTCTCTTCTAGCGAAGAAAGAGAGATTTTTCACTAGGCTTGTGATGCCGTAGTCCAATATTTATTTGTTGAAACATCTAGAACTATCGACGTTCTTGGTAAATATTAGCATTGCGATTCGGGCAGTATAATTTGATTGGCTATCAGTTATTGGTACTAGTGTTATTGTACTCTGTGTTGGTACTAATAAAGTACTGTGCTATTTATAATTGTCACCATAGCCTGTTCATCGATTGCAGAAGATTTTAGTAGTGTCCTTGGAGATTTTTTGTCATGGCTCATGCATGCATTATGCAGTTTTTTTTCCAATGACATAGATGGACCCAGATTTAGACAGAATAAGATATAATACAGAATCAGATAATGGACTTTGAATTGCAACCACTGCCATAATTAATCCCACGACGTGGCGTTAGTGGCAAAGTTGTCTAGAAGCTGAAGTTTCAAAGCTATTACAAAGTGACCAATTAAATTAAGAAAAAATTCTTCTCTATTGATGAGATATTTTCATGACAGTTCATGAAGAGATCTATAAATGTGCATGAGTCAAAAGAAGTATTAGAATCATAGTTGTCTTTGCTTTGCCTCATGGATGGAGATGGAGATACTATACGATGACGCATGTGACTTTATGTTATGTTTGTGCGATTCAAAATTGCTTGATATATTTTGAAGCTAGATTTGCTTTCCATCACGATGATAGTTACGGTGGAATTCCAAGCCAAGCAACTGTACCGTCAGTGATGAGGTGCCAAGGCGGTAGTTTAATATACTATGGAAAGCGCAACAACACTGTTGTTGCTACGTTGACAACAGGCGATAGCACAGTATCAATGCGTTCGTATTACCGTCTCTACATTCCCTATACTGACGTAGCGTCACTGACGCTTCAGACGCTTGGCTCAAAAGTCGACCTTTGAAGAAACAAAACGAAGTCGCTTTTAGCTTACATCTTTCCTCATCTCCGCAAGCGCTGAATGTCATCTGGCTCGGAGCGCCTTTGACTGTGAAACTATTCGTTAAGTACCTAGGTGCAATTGTTCCCTGACTGTCGCCTATTAACGTTTGAGAGACAATTTTGAGCCACTTTCCTACTTAAAACTGCACTTTTGTCTGCACTTTGAGGTGGCTTTTGTTTGTGTGTTTCAGTCGTTTATCCAGGATGTATAGTTTAAGCATCTATTAAATTCTTTTTTGCCTTAAATGCTAAGCATAATCATTATCAGTTTCTATTTTAACCTGTACTGGGGCACAGGCCTACTCTCATGGTGAGAGTGTATGGGCGTTAGATCACTACCCGTGTCCAAATCGTTTGATGTCAATCATATAGGAGAAGGAGATATAGAAGGTTATTGATCATTGAACTTTGGAAGTGATCGATTTTTGTAGACTGTCAAAATAATTGAACTGACTGTCTTTTCTCTGTTCAGATTTAATCGGCAAAAAGAACTGCTTAACTGGTGTAAAAATTTCAATGCCAAAACTATTTTCGAGTCCCGCCCCGCATAAAAATGTTCTGTCTTTAATTTAAGGTAGATTTGTATTTTACTTGTATTCTATGTTATTCAAAATAGGTTTTGAGGTATAGCGCATTGACAAATACACGGCTCATCTATATCGATCTATATCTGAATGTATTTCCTTTAGCGGACATGCCACCAAATACAAAACTTCACCCCAAAAACGATGCAAATAACCAAAAGTGCCCATCCCTTATTCGAGAAGTTACCTTATAACCTCCCGCCCAATTTCGCCGAGGGCCCGTCGAGAGGTAAACCAGGTACACTTAGAAAGCCCCGCAAAGCATGCTACTTTCAGCCTTACAACAAAGTGACAAGGGTCCTGTCAGGGGAATTGTTATGTGGAACGAACTGCAGTGGCTATGACGTCCACCTAAGTACAGCGAAATTTATCGACCATACGTGCTCACGAAAGGTAAAATAAAAACAAACTGAAAGCTTTAAGTGTCAAAGTCCATTTCGGTAAGCGCAGCCACATTGTAGAGTAGGTTGGGTAGAGAGAACAGTTTTTTGTACCTGGTACCAATTTTTTTTAGAACGAAGCAAATGAGTAAGGTTGTATGGAGAAATTTTTTTTTTTGAGCAATAAAACTTACATTGGTTTTTAGAGGACCTTTCAAAATTCATTGTTAGGCCGCATCGGAGCTGCTATTAAGGTACAAATAACTTCTGAAGAAATCGCTCTTTAGCACTAAGGCCGGCTTGTTTTGGATCTTCTGTATTTCTTTACGGTCTATTTTGCTGAGTAGGTAATATGTTTCGATTGATAGATTGAAAATGAGTTGATTCTTAAAGGTTTTGGTTACTTTTTCACGAACCTTTAGAGTCATATATCTCAGCTCCGATGCGAGCTAGACCAAAAAGTGTTGACTACAAACTATAGTACTATAATTGCCGCGACTGCCAACCAAATAACAATACCTTTACTCACCCATTTTGATGAAGTATACTGGTACCTAGCGAACTTCGCAACTTTGTATTTTGAGGCTTATTGTTTGATGTCGATAAAAGATGTATAAGTAGGTACTCTTTATGGTAATTATACTTATAATGGGCCTGATAAAAGAAAATGAAAATAGAAACCTCAAAACCCTTAAATCCTCTTAACTAGAAATTTCAAAATGAGATCAGTTAGGTATTTCAGAAAATCTATAACGAGAACAGTAATTTAAATTATGATCCACAAAATGTTCAGTTTAAATTGTAGATCTATTTTTAAAGATATGAGTCTATCTAGTATTAGAAGTATTAGTAACATTTACAGTAATGTGATCGACAATATAAATAAGAGAAAACTGGTACCAATGTTGGTAATAGATACCTAACAAAGTAAGATCTCTACTGAAGCACTACACTGTAAACGCCTGAATTCAGCTCAAATATTCAATTACTACTTGCGTATAAATAAAATAAAGTTCAATATCGACTTTTATATTGACATTTTATCGGTTTATTATTTACCGTCGGATAGAATACGTCCTTTTTATTCTGATCTCGTCCCGTAAACAGCGTAGGTTATGAAACTTTTCATATGATCGTTTATTGTGTCAGGAACGTTGGTTATATAAATTGAGTAGGTACAAAAAACGTATTGCCTCGCCTTTCAAATTATATATAAAAACAATTTTGGGTTTTATTAAGCTGTAATAAAAGTGGTAGTACTTTAAATGTATTTTTAGTATGGAAGATTTTAGGTGGTATTTGTTTCAGCAAGATGAGGTGGTTTGAAGTACCTAACTTTGACAAAAAGGGTGCACACTTGACTCTAACAAAAATATGCACTTTAAAGCTTAACGTTTCGGTAACTGATCCCTAAATCGAAAAATGGTTTTATACACGCACAATATATTTTAAAAAACCTATCCAACGATACCCCCCAGCATGGGATAGACGAGAAAAAAAAATATCATCCCCTTTTTTCGTGTAGGATACAATATCCTAAAAAAAATATTATCCAAGATTATATTTTACCACTTTGTCGGCGTGATTAATATGTATACCCATGTCAAATTACAGCTTTCTAGTACTAAACGTCTCTGAGCTAAGCCGGGCACATACGGACAGACAGACGGACATGGCGAAACTATAAGGGTTCCTTGTTTGACTACGGAACCCTAAAAAAAGGCTACAGTTACGGTAATGATTACCCTTTCACCCACTAACGCTGGCATAAGCCTTATCCCTAAGGTGCGTCCAACGCCCGTGGGAAGAAACGAGATGGTCTATTCTAAGCCGGAACCACACGGCGAAGCACTGCTACAACCAACCAACATTTAAATAACAAAGAATCTAGACCAAGTTTTAAAACTCGAAGCAATATCAGCGTAAAATCGCGACGTTTGGAAGCACGTCGGCCGCTTCGTCCGCTCCGTCCGCTCCGCACTTTTATCGTTGGATAATTGAATTTCCGCACTCGGCAAAAACAGGAAGTTGTGCCGGTTTACTCTCTCCGCTGAATATTGCATCTACGCTGATGGAGTTATTATTTTCAATATGACGATTAACCCGCTTGTAAAGGTTTCCTTTAGTTGCGGAAGTTTAAGTAAATTGATTGGGCTTTTTTTGTACCTAAGTAAAATGCTGATGGGAATTTCTTAGGGATATAATTCTTTTTGCTTAGAAGGCTTATTGGTAACATATTTTGTTATTTCTTGGTGTTGGTTTTAAGGCGTGGTGGTCCAGTGGCGAGTAACCTTGCCTGCCATGCAGTAGGCGATGGTTCGATCCCCGTCCAGGCCGGCTCGTACCTACCAATGAGTGTTACGGAATTTATGTACGATTCCTAACACCACTGGCTTTTCGGTGAAGGAAAACGTCGTTAGGAAACCCGCATGCTTCAATTTCGAGGCGTGTATTGTACCAACTGTCCATTAGAAGTGGCGACGGGCTCGCTCCCCGTCACACTGGACAGAGTCTCGGTACTAGTGAAACGTGGATGTTGTGAGGTTTTGAATACCACGGGGAATATAGTCGTGAGCATATGCTAATGCTATGCTAATGCTTTATAGTAAAGATAGTAAAGAATAGTTTGATTGATTCATATAAGTGCTTCGAATCAAAACACAAAAGACTTATGGAGTGATATCGATATTTTTTCCGTTATTAACATCCTCTATCTACCATATAAATGGGGCATAGGTCTGGTCTCATGAAGAGGTATGATCGGTATTAAATATATAGGGTCCTTCCTAATAATTATGCTGACACTTTTTTGAGGGGACGATCAGACCGTCAAACTGAACAACTTTCTCTATGGCACCAACATCGAAATCGCGAAAAAAAAAACAGCTGTTCCATTCAAAACTGCAAACTTTCACGAGCCAAATTGTATCATTTTGTCGCGGTTTTGATGTTGGTCCCATAGAGAAAGTTGTTCAGTTTAACGGTCTGATCATCCCCTCAAAAAAGTGACAGCATATTAAGAAGGACCCTGTATAATTCGCGTTCAATGAGGTGAACCTTACATTTATGTTATGTAGAATTTCTTCTTCAGCGTATGCAGGTTACCTCACATCTGCTTTGTTCTCAAACGGTGAATGAAGGATGTTTGTTTGTAGCGTAATTTTTTTTCTAGGTAATGATTTGAAATTATGATGTTAACAAACTATTGGTACAAACAATTATATTCACAACGGTAATTTTCATTAAATACGCACGAGTGAAAAGTAAAATTAAGATGAGATTTTTGCTCAAAAGTAAAAATTATGTTGGCTGGAAATACCTATTGTATTTTCTTCCAGCCAACATAATTTTAACTTTGTCAACAACAACAAAAATGCTGTAGTCTTTTAATAGTAATATTATTTTCAGAAAAGGTTTCTAAATTCTTTAATATTAATTTCATATCAAAAATATTAAATAAAAACTGTCAACAAAATCACGGTCACAAAAGGCGCGAAACGGCCGAAACATAATTTTCTGACACACAACGTGCTTCACAAAGGCTTCAAAACGGAACATTACACCTCTCGTCAAAAATGACGTATCACGAAATTCCGATACCATTTGTTGTAATCCCTTTATTTTCGCTTACACATCCGTCCATCGATTGCCTACAAAGCCTTTTAAATAGTTTTTGAAAGCTTTATTCGGGCTTCTGTTGGCGACTGGGATCCCTCCCCCCTCCTTTCCTCTCTTATTTACAGAAGGAACCGTCAAAGTCCCAAGTTGTACGGTACTTTCTGTAAAGCTTCGCTCACCTACCCTTGTTCGTTGCGCTTCGCTCCTTGGGGCCTTCGCTAGGGATGGGATGTGATTGACTCATTTGAGTTTAACTCAGTCACATTTATGTTCCGACTAGGTAGTAGCTTTAAAAAAGATTTGACGTTTAATAAGTGTGCTTCAAGCTCCTATATTGAATAAATTATATTGACTTTGACTTTGTTCAAAATAAATTATGACAGTAATTTAACCACTAACTTGCCTCCACTAATGAACGATAGGCTCGCGCAGTGGAGTATGGCCCGCTCACTCTCACGCATGCTATTGAGAAAAGATCCATGTCAGGCAGTGGGATTAGGCTGATGATGATGATAATAATGAGACCAATAGACTAGTTGGTTTGGCCAATAAGGGCAAATGAAATACGCTTAGTCAGCACATATTAATATTATTCCTACTATCGTGCGATAGGTGCAATGTGTACACTTACCACGTTAAAACACAATGAGGCGTCAATTCATGAATATCTATGATGGTTTTAATTTTATAGAAGTTTTGATACTTCGAATTGATAGATTTTTTGTGTAGTTAATGTTCATTTATGTGTAACAAACTAACATTTTCGCTGTTATTGCGTATTTATTGGTAGTGAACAGTTTATCCATTGGCAACACCACCAAAGTCGATATGTCATCAGATGACAAATCATAAACAAACAAAACTTTTTCACCGAAAATGTGACAGAATGAAATAGACTATTAAGAAATAAAATGCAGTAAATTTTTACATTTAGTATTTTTGTAATCTAGTATTCATTCCGAGACAATGATTTTGACTCATCACTCTAATTGAAAATGTCCTGAATTGCCTGTTCAATAGAGTCACAATCACCAACGGCCCGTCACTAAAGTATGCTATTTGTGAAAAACAGCAAATAACGGGGCTTTGCAAGTGATAGGCGAACTTGAGTGCCCACCGTCACTTGACAATACGGCCCGTTTCATTTCCGTTAAAACCCACTTTGCGGCAAGTTTTGGATCGTTAAAATCTCGCTTGATTATTTCTTTGTACTACTTTTGTTTCGGTATGACAATTTTGAAAGGATTTAGTAAGGTATCAATACTGAATTATGTTGGTTCTTTGTAATATACCTCAAATAGAAGATACGTATGATAAAACAAGAAAGAAAGATAAGACAAAAATTTAGAAAGGTATGCTTGATGAATGACCAATATACGCACAATAGATCTCTTTCGTACATCTGCATGTACGAAAGGGATCTATTGTGCGCATTTGAACGGATGTGTCGGTAAAGGGCACCCTCGCAAGACATACTCTGATCAAATCGGTTATGTATTACAGAAAGGTGAGGTGCGGAGTTCTTGAAACCAGCAGGTCTGTATGAAGATGTGAAAGAGATACATTTAAGAAACATCATATCGTCGTTGCGACTTTAAGATCTCTTATGTGCAAAATGTAAAAGTGTTGGGAAATTCAGAGTTTAAATTGCCATCTTTTCATGACTACGTACAAAGGAGTATTTTTCTAACTGTAGAATAGCCGTGTGATTGTTGTTATTTTGACTTGGGAGTTTTTGCATACTATGGAGGACATCCTAAATTATGCATTAACATAAAAAGTGAATTTCGAAAAAAAATGTCACATAGGAGATCTTAAAGTCGCAACGACGATATGGTGCGCCTTGGTCTCTGCTACACCTGAAGTTTCTGATCATATCGAAAGGGAATGTAGTCGTAATCTTATATTAGTGTCTCATTTAATATACTTTTTTTTTCATTTATTACAGAAAAATAATACCCCAAAAAAAATTTTATGAGTTACATAATAACGTGTCACACAATTTAAATTAAAAAAAAATTGTTACATGAAAATCTAAACAAGGACAAAACATTGCAAACCCTTAGGATTATAATAGGTTCAGTGCCTTCCCAAAAATGATTCAATTGTACCAATACGTACAGAACTTTATAGAAAAAAAGAATATACTATAATATAATCCATATCCCTTCGTCGTCTCGTTTGAGAACCCCACGAAGAAAAAAGTTGGTCTATTCTTAGACGGAACCACATGGCTAATCCTACTCCTAAATGCACATAACGGCTAATCTAAATTACTTCCAATTACGTAGTACATTAATTTAATAGGACACAAAGCGATACAAATGTCAAAGGGCCAGAATCCTTTGACCAGTCGCATGTATTCATGAATAGGAGGCACAATAATGCCGACTGACTGCATTCGGACATATCAAAAAGTTGGAGTCCGTATTATTTGGACTTTGACCAATGTCGCGTACACTCCCGTCGTGCCCCTACTTCCCGTGCCACCCTATTTAGGGTTGGCATTCGATCAGATATTTGTAGAATTTTCATCTAGAATTTATACAGTCTGAATTTTTAGCTTAAAATATTTACTTATCTAAAAACAGAATTATATACAAATTAATCCGCGATTATTGTTGTTGCGTATATTGATTTATTATAAAACGCCACAATGGAACTGGGAAGCACTTTACCGTATGTACAAAGCTTCGATATTACTGCACTGCGATTGCGTAAAAGTTATTCAAATTTTTGAATCATTATTTGATTTTTAAAATCATAAGTCTGACATTACACGTATTTTGTACTTTTGTATACTTTAATAATTTTCATGGAAACAAAAGTAAAACTGAAGAAAATTAATGAAATGTATGAGCTGTTTGATTAGTTACAAAAAAATAATTGATTTTAACAAAGATTGTTTAGACTCAATACTAGATCCCTAAACCTAGATACAAAAACTGTAAAGTAAATATTATACAGTTTTTGTATCTAAGTAAGTAAAATATTTATTAGGTATAATACAGACGGAATCTTCTACAACCCGCGAAAACAGTATCTTTGAAGTCCCCACAAAATGTTTACAGAACTATCGAAGTATCGAATACTTCGGATTTTCTGATTAACCAAAAGACACCCCTACGCTCTAGGGGATAGAATTAATCAATTTCACTCATAACTATCCGTCGTCACATATTAACTTTTCCGCAACTGAACAAAGAATTAATCCGATATTAGATTAAGTTACAATACAAAAGGAGTAATTCAGACTTTGATTAAACTTGCGTTAGTTTCGTTTGATTAACTTTTAGATGTTGTTTTGTAAGAGGTTAATAGTAGAAATATCCGTTGATTACTTTTTGTATACCTATTTCTACCGGGGCGTGAGATGTAGAAACCCGATAATAGAGATTTGTGGCGTGTCTTGGGAGAGGCCTATGTTTAGCAGTGGACGAAGACAGGCTGAAGATGATGATTATATTGATAACATATATAATGTAGAGACTGCTCTCAAACAGTGAAAGAAATCGTAGCGAGGAAACCTGAATACGCTGAAGAAGAACTTCTGCTGCGTGTGTGAACACATACTCAAACTCAAGCTTTCTGACGTCATTTTTAGCGTTTCGTAGTTAAATAAGGAACCCATGTACTTTCGTCCATTCTGTCTGTCTGTATGACCAGTCTCAATAACTCGCCCATTTTTGCACCTATTGAATCTTAATTTGACTTGAAGACAAATAGCAGTAACCCAAAAATAGAAATGTAGTATTTCGGAAGAAAGCATTTTTTTCCGATCCCCTTCATGCAACTAAATAAAAGTTGGAAATTTTTTTTTTTAATTAATCGAGTATGATTTTGTTGGCTAGGTCTTGTTTAATGGAACAAAACTCCAGTTGAAACTAAATCGCTATAACGCTTTTATCTCGAGATATCTGCGCTCAAATGTAGCCCAATAGTTTCGGAAAAAACCTGTAAAATCAATTTATTTTCTAATAATAAACTAGATGGCGTTGCAGGAAATCAAATCGCGCTATCGTTGTTTGAAAATTTTCTTTCAGGTAAAGGTACTCTATTTTATTTATAGATTTTGTTCTTATTCTATTTATACAATGGCTGCGGAACCCTATAATGAGCGAGTCTGACGCGCTTTAACCGGTTTTTGACTCTACCACCGGGTCGGAAGGTATTCCAGAGAAGTGGGAAGGAGATGCGGCCAGACCAGAAACTCAACGAGAAGTCTACCACTTGCTGTAAAGCCAATCTATACCGAAGCTAAGGTCAAATATTTTCATCCAAATTCTCTTTCAGCACTATATCTGTGTCTATGTTGAACTAAAAACACTGACAAAATTTAATTTATCACCAAAGGTATAGGATTCATTATTCAAATTTAACTGTTGAAATTGTTGAAAAATTTAATTTGAATTGAGCTCGTCGAAGGGCCGACTTGATAATTGGTTTATTGGGGATTTTGATAGGGGTTCCTAGAGCTATCCGTAACACGATAGCAAGGCTGGCTACTGACTGATTTTATTAAAACTGATTGGTTGAATACGAGCTGAAAAATCGGTTTAAAATATTGGTGGGAAATTGCAGTTCATAATAAAATTCTTTTATGTCTAAAGTTAGCCCAGAGTTTTCCGACTGGATCAAAACAAATTCAAACGTTGATTATATCTATGTAGCACAAATTATCGGTATACATGTTTTTATTTTTTTTGTAACCGATCAAGTGAAAACTGTAATTTAATTAAGGTACTTACACTAGGTACACAAGTTGGCATAACGTAATACAACTTAGTCTACTAAGTATTTAAAAAAAACCGGCCAAGTGCATGTCGGGCCACGCGAAAAACTTAATATTTCGCTAACGGATCCCTAAACCGAAAAATGGTTTTCTCGCACCCAAAATATTTTTAAAAGACCTATACGATACCCCACACCATGGGATAGACGAGAAAAAAATTTCATCCTCACTTTTCGGGGTACACTAAAAAAAAATTTTTTTCAAGATTTTATTTTACCACTTTATCGGCGTGATTAATATTTATACCCGTCAAATTACAGCTTTCTAGTTTCTAGTAGCGTCTCTGAGCTAAGCCGCGGACAGACGGACTGACATAGCGAAACTATAAGGGTTCCTCGTCGACTACGGAATCATAAAAACTGAAGTTGCGTTAGTATTTTGTTATTTATTAGTCATGGATTTCCGCAAAGTGACGCCAGATTCGTTTAATTAATTATTTTTTTATAAATATAATAAAATTAGTTCTATTCGTAATTCATTTAACTGTATAGATCCACTTAAACAGCGCCAAAAATGTAAGATTTGACTACCCGCAACGACGCACACCTATTGACACTGATAAATTCAATTCCGGGCGAATTTTTCAAAGAGAGTTAGCCGGCCTATACTCCACCACGCTTTAGTATGCGTCGTTTTTGTCGTAAAGGAGAATCGCGCCTGCGCCTCCAGGTGACGTCGCCTGGAGGCGCGGGCGTAATTCTCCAAACGACGCTATGCTACGTACTATACGGTTTATAATTGTGTTACTTTGATTATCCGCCACCGCCACACGTCTCTTCTGTATAAACCGCGCCTTCGATTTCTTAGACTATGTCGCCCACAGACTAAATAATAAAAACCGCTTATCTCAAAGCATCCCTCAAAAACTCAGATAAAAAGGTAGCAATAAACTTACATCAGTTATTTGACTATCGGATCGATATCGTTCCGATGACCTGTGCGGAGATAATAAAAAAGTTGAATGATACTATGCCCGCCCTATCGGAAAATAGAAGTGGATCTTTAGTTCTTCGAGTCGCCAGTAACAATGTCGTGTACGGTCGCGGAGGAAAGTGGAACGGTTTGTTTTGATCTGCTTTTTAAAGAAGTTTATGGCAGATACGTATTCATTTATTCATATTGTAGTAACAATTAGAAGTGAATAAGAATAAGGTCGTTTTCGATTAGCTTTAGATTTTAATATGTTTTATTATTTGTACCTTAACTAGGGTTATCAAATGTAAAACGGTTATAGCACTGTAGCCCCGGGACTTTTTAATTACAATGTGTTGTGATCTGTAAGACTTCGGTTTTTATAGTAGTAATTTCGTACCTTACAACAATATATATATAAACGGCAATCAGTAATCTTTTAGGTAATTAAAAAGTTCCGGGGCTACAGTACTATTAGTCTAATATGGATTCACCCAGCACGAAATTGATGTTATATTTACTGTTAGGTTTTTTTACACTACCCACTATTTACAAATTATCGTATAATAATAAGCTACTGTTTGCGAATGTAATGCATCCTTGCTACTACTGATTTCTTTGTATTAAGTATTATTCTCTGCAAACATTCGATTGTCATTATTGAAACGCTTTTATCATCACCAGTACACCGCGTAGTTGGAGCGGAGTAAATCCGAACTCCGCCGAATCCCGCGAGTGTTCGGCGAGTTTCGGCAAGCGGGGCCGAATCCAACAAATGTAATGCCCGCTCGGCCGGATTATGTATTTTATTCGGGAATCTCTTACCAATGTCTCTGTGTAATTGTGGATTACAGACGCTCATGTTTCCATTTGTTCGATTTCAAGTGGGGATGTTTTTACGACGTTCTTGTTGGTAAATTTTTAACTTAGATTAAATGTTTAAGAGTTCAGTTACGGTCTTTCTACTATGCTAAGGCTTTTTAAGGGGATCATCATACCATTAAACTAAACATTATTATTTGGAAACAAAATTACAAAACATCAAATGATTAGGTACATATCGTGGAGATTATCGTGGATATTTGACTGTACACACGGCGACACATCAAGTTATACAAAACTGCCGTCGCCGTGTGTACATCCTTTTGGACGAGGCATGTTGTCAATTTTATAATTAATTATTTAGTAATGGATCTATATTAGGTACATAATAATTAATTGTAAATTGTTTGCTGCAAATAATTCAATACAAACATGTTGTTCAAATATGTGGTGGTCCAGTGGCGAGTAACCTTGCCTCCCGTGCAGGAGGCGATGGTTCGATCCCCGTCCAGGTCGATTCGTACCAATGAGTTTTTCGGAATTTATGTACGATTTGTAACACCATTGGCTATTCGGTGAAGGAAAACATCGTGAGGAAACCTACATGCTTCAATTTCGAGGCATGTATTGTACTCACTGTGCATTATATGTGGCGACGGGCTCACCCCCCGTCACACTGAAACTCTGTTTCAGTACTACGGTGAAACGTGGATAAATATCTCAAATATCTCTAAAAAAAACTTATTTCCCTCCAGACAACATCAAAATGCAACAATTTGCAGTACAAGCCAACACGCCAACTTAAAATTTATATCCACTTACAAATATTTAAACAGCTCCACCTAATGTGTGCGGTAGCAAAGTTGCAGGTCACAGAGGTAACAAACTTACCTGGTTATAGAGAGAATTATTAACTCACGCTATCTGCTGTAGAAAACATTTGGTTCTCTTTTGCTCCGAACGGAGGAAAGAAGGCGGTTGCGTTTTGGTTTAGTTGCGTTTTTATCTACCTGCGTTTTTAGTAATACACATTTTATTATTATATCAAATCAAAGCAATTTATTGCCAAAAAATCTTAAAAAGATAAATGCATATATGAACAGTTTAAAACAAACAAAAAAAATCATAAAAGCACACAATATTATAAACAAAAAATTAAACAAATTTGGCAAATGTCTGAAGTTTGAATAACTTCAGATCTTTTCATTATCCATTTCCAGCACCTTTAGTATGCCATTCACGCCAAAGCGACAAAACGAAAAAAAAATATGCGTGCTATATTTTTTATCGTTTTCTCGTAGATGGCATGCGAGGCCTACTGTAGGGCTAGCATGACACGCACGACAAAACAAGAAAACCGTCATGCGTGCGATCGCTTTCGTATACGCAAAGTAACAAAGTCAGAGGCGCGTCTCGAATTTCGTCGTTTTCTCTGGGGTGTGCAGAGTTTCGGTACTACTGGTGAAACGTGGATGTTCTGAGGTTTCAGAATATCTCTGACTGAAATCAGAATCTCTGATTGAATTTATAAAAAAGATTAATCAACAATTAAGATTATTATTAAGTATCTTTTAAACAAAAGGTAGCAAGGCTCTATGGTCTACTGAATTCTAAACAAACCGATCTAAAGAAAAAAGTACCTGCTTCACACCAAAGAAATACAGCCTAAACTTGACTACGCAAGCAAAACGCAAAGCGTTTTTAATAATTTCAAATAAAACGCAAGCGACTGTAAATTGAGGACCATTCTCAGCCTTTACAAGGGTTAGTCTGAAAGGTAAGTTTGATGTTAATGAATACTCTAGTACGGGATGAGTTAGTTCTGGAGTGGTGTACCAAAGCTTACGTAAACGTATTGGAGACAGAGCTGAGAGGGATTTTATTTGTTCTTGTTGTGTGTCTGTTGTCGAAATTGAAAAAGAAATTACTGTCTGCTGTTTCTTGCTTAAGAATGTCATATCTTCCTTCGTGTTACAATCAATTGGTAATTAAATTGGACAGATTTCCTGAAATTATTTCATATACTTCATCCATGTAGATTTAGAAAAACTTTAAAACCACGTTGTACCTATTGAAAAATTAATTTTAAAAAAAATCTTAGTGCACCGCATCCTTCTCTGTAGAACATATTTTTACTCAAGTATCTATAGTAGAAATAGTTTAATATGTGCATTGCCTGTCAGTCATACTTTCAGTAAGTAAGTCACAGAACTGTTTTATTCTAGACTCTTAGTTTAAAAGGATGCTAATGATATCAATTTCACCATGTAGATATATTGATTAAACCTAATATAGTTTTGAGAGTTACGCGGTTATTAAAACTGGCGAAATATCGGGAACTCAAATATACAAAAACGCGGTAAGAACACGTTAAAATGTTTAATTCCAGATTTTACCTAGCTTACGCTATCTTGAAGTAAAGAGGTAGATACCATAGCAAGATAAAATGATTTTGGTGCTTTCGTATTAGTTAGACAACTTTTGCTCACAACAGTAGAAGCATTCGAGATGGTAACTAGATCTTTTCACAATAATAGTGGGGCGGGAAATTAAACAGACTATTTAATATAAGATGTTTTAGATACTTAGAACATAAAGGGGTAGAGAGGCAGAGGAAGACTTAGACCTTTGACTAATTACTATAAGGACTAGCCTTGCGGTAGCATTTCCCCTCTGCCACGATATAAGCACAATTGATCTTGTGCATTTACATTCAATTTTACACCTTATCACTAAACGAGACAGCCTATAATTGCGAAATAATAACTTCGAACTTAGAACGTCTGGGGTTTACACGAGACTACTTTTCATGATTTTTAACATTCAAAATTAGAATCTAAAGTTATGGGGAATAAAATCCAAAGTAGCGGATTTCATGTTACCTCGCCCCCCGCAAAAAGTGGCAGAAATGTTTGTTAGTAGAACTACACGCGTAACCAGTCCACATATAAAGAGGCAAAGACTTAGACAGAGTTACCTCGTATCGTATCGGGAACTCACGGAACTGTCGGTCTTTACCATGATAGACGAATACTCCACCGACAAAGATCGTAACTCTTAAATAAGATGATGATATACTTGACGTTATCTTCATATCTGTACTAAAGAATATTATCAATTTATTAAAAAAAAAAAATTCATGGATAGCTTTCTAAAGTATTTTTTGACCCTACCACCACGTCGGAAGGTTGTAGAGACGATGCAACCAGAAACTCTACAACACACATCTTTAAAAAAAATGTTTAAATGTTTATACTTATTTAAGCTTTTATACTATTAATATTTTTTTTATATTATCCACGGTACTGTCTTTCTATCTTTCTTCAAATAAAATATTGAATTATATTGTGTAACATTGTCAAGACCAGACATTTTGGTCATTCAATTATAATCATCGAGTTTATAGTAACCTTTTTTACAGAGGACTTTTTGTCTCGCAAGTTAAGAATATCCTCTGGTATCTTATTTTAATAGCGTATACAGTGCCCCATGAAAGATCTGTTGACCTTACCGAGTCTAAATTGTGGGAATACTAATTTATTTTTATTTCCCAATCCAAAATTAAAAGGATTACTTAAACAAAAGAATTGTTACAAGAAGAAATCACAAACGTATGTACAAATACTTGTAAAGGGACGGAGAAGCTCTTGGGGAATTAGTCCGTTTGGTAAATTTTACATTTAAGGAAATGTACAATATGGTATTAGTTATTTGAGGACATTAGACATTTTGAGACTAGACGATTTGGGGAACTAGTCCGTTTGGTAAATTTTACGTTTTGGTGCACTAGCCGATGCCTTTTTTTCATTTAAATAATGTATTTCGCAGTTTTTATTTTATCCAGAAATTGCACTTCTGAAAACTATAGTTTGAAACGAATCTAACTGGAATCCAATACCAATCCAGCACAAAGGTAACTGGTCAAATATGTTTTCAGATCCGCGCCAACTTCAAACGATATTGACACTAACGCTATAAAAGCCCAAAAGTCATCAAAGTTTGTCATCAAACATCAAATATTGCCTCAATACCATTGGAATTCTCATGTCATGGATTTTGTGCATCTGACTGTGCACAGGGGGATATTTATTAGTTTTTGGTTTGTACGTTGAAATCTGGTTATTTCATGGCTTTGGATACATTTGATTGAGTGTAGTGCAGTGTAAATTCATTCAAATAATAATAAATCATACCAAGACCAATTTTAATCAAATTTTGATAGCGTGGATGTCTGTTTTGGTTTGTGGTTTTGTAGCTATTTTGGATTGGTATTAGAGGTGAGCACTTGGGTTCGAATTCCGGTTTGGTCATATTTCATTTTCATAATTATTTAATTTATTTATATTACAAATACTTCACAGGGTTTCCTTACTTAAATAATCATGGATGTTATATTTGGTTGTGCCGTTTTCGTATGGTTTCCTTAATAAAATTATTAGAAGCTTACGTTTGAGCTATCATTACAATGAACCTACGTGCTTGTGAGCGTTATTTTGTTATTTATACAGGACTGTTTACACCGAGGGGGTAGTAAGAAATATTCAAGGTATAGTATACCATTCAGAATACCCACGTTTAATCATTATCATCATCAACCTAACTAAAATTGGACAGCATTTTGTCACAAATTGTACATTCATGGCACAGTATAATAAAGTATATTAAAACCTACATACAGTATATGGACACTCCCTGCAAATGATGATCTCACCCCCCTCTTGGTGGTACGGGAGATGAACGACAGAAAGTAGTGGTGTAGTTCTCTCTCACTTGCACTCAGTATACATGTCTGCCTTTTCTTGTCAGTGCGAGCTCGTTGGTATTAAGTGTTTAGGGTGTGTTCATGGTAATAGTCAGATTAAAGGTAGCATTCCTATCCGAGCGACAGCGACCGGCGACCGCGACCCACTGCTCTGTATGAATTTATATGAATCACTGACAGATGCAGGTGACGGAGTCGCGCGACCTGACCGACGCTTGCATCCTTCATAATAAATTCATTGCCAGCCATGGTCGCTAGGATCGGAATGCTACCTTAAGGCTGAAACTGAACCTCCAACCTCACAAAACCACAAACTATTCTAACGCATCCGATACAAAACTCGAGCTGCCGGCTTTATTTAATAGGTGCGATGGCGTGAGTCTGATTGGACTTAATTAACATCTGAGGACGTTTAGTGTTTGCGGATCGATTGTAATACAATTGCTGGACTGATAGGTCCTTTGATGTCCAGGGGACGATTGCATGTGGACAGATGCTATTAGAGTAATGCGTACTGTGAGGGCATGAATGAGACTGGCGTGAGGCCTTAAGCTTATTTATTGACTGAAATCGCGTTACTAACTTATCCTACGCTGCTGCTATTAGCTATAATGTTCACTGATGATTTATAACATAGTATAATAAAACTAATAGTGGTGAAGCTCAACGATCGCAACAGGACAATCGAGCGCGCGGGGGCCGGGAGGAGCGCGTCCCCCTCTGCCTGCGCGCGTACCCTCAAAGCGAATTCAATTAGGGTACGCCAACGTACGTCCTTCCCCTGCACACCGCGCGATCTTAGACCCGCCGCGACTGCGAAGCTTCACCACTATTAATTTTTATTCATATATGCTTGTTTGTTTCCAGGTATTAGAAGTATCTCAGTATAGTATTGCAGTTAATTCATCTATATAATTTTTAACCCCGGCGGTCTCGACAGGTTCATTGTGTGGTGCGCGCTGTGGTAAATAGTAGTACACACAGCGACACATAAAGCTATACAAAACCAACATAAGCTGGCGCGCGTATGTCGAGTAACGTATAACGTCGCGCGGCTAGCTTATGTTGGTTTTTGTATTGCTTGATGTGTCGCCGTGTGAACATGAGTAGAACATTCATGAGATAGGTACCATTTTACCTCATTACTATTCTACAATGAGGTAAGCATGCAACGAACTGTACAATGCATGCCTTATTGACGCCTTGTCGACGTCGCGCACGATTTCATAAGAGCCTCCCCACTCTATGTTTTATGCACTATATCCGTTATCAAATTAGTATACCCACGACCTATCCTCGTAAATAATGGGTGCATAGAAACTTTGCTAAACTACCAACTATCATTTAAAGTATGCAGTTCTAGTAAAAACTTTACGTCGCACTACTAGAAGTCGTTTCATCTAATCATTGAAACAAATGCTATCATGTAATAAATTCAGACGGCGTAATATTTTAAAACCGTTTTAAAGAATATTTTCTACAAACCTCGCAAAATGTAGAAACTCAGCAACTAAATTCTCGAACAATAAATCAACTATTAAGAGGGGTAGGTAGTAAACAGAATCCTTGAGACATCTCTTCAGTCAGGAAATCAATAGTGTCGGATCGTTTCCGGACCTCTTAATGGGTCATTTGGGGAAATATATAACTGTATTTTGAAGGTATATTTTGTAAGGTAAGCAGATATAGAGTAAGTATGGTTTGTTAGAGTTCTACAGGAGTTCTGCGAAGGTAGAAATATACCTTTTAAATTGAGTTCAATAAATTACGCAATTGAATGATAATAATTAATTTTAAAATAGTAATGGGACCATTCACGTAAATGGGACAGTATTCGATAAGGACCAAATGCAAAAGGGACCACTTGCGAATTTGAACTTTTTAATTGCGAAAGGAACCAATTGCAAATGGAATCATTTGCGAATGCTTGATGAGTTTGCGAATTGCTACTAATCCGTTGTAAAATCTCAGATAAATAGTTAATCAAAACAAAATGAATTTAAAAGAAATGTTGAAAGAAAATCCTTCATCAGTTCTTGTTTTAATAGAAAACAAAACACGTTACATCTGTAACTTCCTACAAAATCTAAGAACTTCGCCACTAAGTCGTATCACAGTTACTCAGATCAAACTTGTGATCAAATTAAAAATCCGTTGGGCGACCGCCGCCGGCCGAATAGGGGAGTCTTCGTGTTCTCTAATTAGAGGGAAGGTCGCTTTCTGGACGCTCTTTGCGAAGCGGTGCAAGGAAAATGCGCTAGCGGTCGCGGCAGACAAAAAAGTCGACCAACATACATCAATTTGTAGCCTTTAGCTAAGGCTCGAATTATTCACAGTAGCGTGGCAGCCGCGCCGAGCCCGTGGCGTGCAAGGCCCAAATTCTTCATTATATATTATACTTGGTCTCATAGATACAGGGTCCTTCTAAATATGCTGAGTCTTTTTTGAGGGGATGATCAGACCATTAAACTGAACAATTTTCTCTATGGGACCAAAATCGAAATCACGAAAATCTGCTGTCCCATTGGTAATAAAATTGAGCGGCCATGCCGCTGAATATTAATTCAGTCTATGCATTTCTGTGGAACTAACAAAATTGCAGTAAAATGGTAGAAGATGCTCATTGCAAATTAGGAACAACAGATTTTCAAAGGAGCTGATAAGGTTAGTAAAATATTAATGACTAGCAGCCCGTCCCGGCTTCGCACGGGGTAGACAAATAAATTTTAAGACTCATTTTTCTACACCTTCGGTTACATTGTTCTAATTTTTCCAAGGATCCCTAATTTTTTTCAAAATTGAATGTAGCCTATGTCAAATTGGAAGAATGTAGCATTCTATTGGTGAAAGAATTTTTTAAATCGGCCCTGTACTTTTTGAGCCTGTTCATTACAAACATACAAACATACAAAAATAGGTACAAATCTTTCCTCTTTATAATATTAGTGTAGATGAAATTGTTTATAAAATGCTAGGCTGCTGGGAGTATGTTTTATGAGCTTTGAAATCACACTCAGAGGTTTTAGGGCGCCATGGACAACCAAATTACATTGAATGATACACTTGTATAACATACCATAATTTCTTTGTTTGCACACTAAAAACATACAGCAACAAAAACAGAATAAAAAGAACGGAAGGGTACAAATGGCGGTCTAATCACTAAAATCGATTTCTTCCAGACAAAAAAACTTTACTACTCTAAAATAAACTCATGATCAAATTCGTTGTTAGAATAGTCAACAACTTTGCTACCATCTCCAACTGTCTTTTATATCCTTAAACTTAGTTAGGCTCAGTATTAGCATATTTAAAATACAATGTCAATAAGTCCTAATTGTAGGTAAAAGTTTAGTAAACTCATCGCTTTTCCCCTATAACTTGGGCCACATATCTAGCCTCGGGTCAGACTGGACCCACTAGCGTTCTGCAAAAGGATTACCAAAGTAAACAAAACCTATATAAAGTTAATCCCTGGAGATCCTCCACTTTGTTATTAACAAATCTGCGTTATGTTCGTGCTCGTATATTATATTTGAAGGAATAATTAAAGTGTAGTCACAAACATTGTTTTTGCCTTTGTTATGTATACTCTTTGACTATTTATATGTGGACTGGTTACGCGTGTTGTTCTACTAACAAACATTTCTGCCACTTTTTGCGGGGGGCGAGGTAACATGAAATCCGCAACTTTGGATTTTATTCCCCATAACTTTAGATTCTAATTTTGAATGTTAAAAATCATGAAAAGTAGTCTCGTGTGAACCCCAAACGTTCTAAGTTCGAAGTTATTATTTCGCAATTATAGGCCGTCTCGTTTAGTGATAAGGTGTAAAATTGAATGTAAATGCACAAGATCAATTGTGCTTATACCGTGGCAGAGGGGAAATGCTACAGCAAGGCTAGTCCTTATAATAATTAGTCAAAGGTCTAAGTCTTCCTCTGCCTCCCTACCCCTTTATTTTCTAAGCATCTCAAACATCTTTTATTAAATAGTCTGTTTAATTTCCCGCCCCACTATTATTGTGAAAAGATCTAGTTACCATCTCGAATGCTTCTACCGTTGTGAGCAAATGTTGTCTAACTAATACGAAAGCACCAAAATCATTTTATCTTGCTATGGTATCAACCTCTTTACTTTGAGCTAACGTAAGTTAGGTTAAATCAAGAATTAAACATTTTAACGGGTTATTACCGCATTTTAGTATATTTGAGTTCCCGATATTTCGCCAGTTTTAATAACCGCGTAACTCTCAAAACTATATTAGGTTTAATCAATATATCTACATAGTGAAATTGATATCATTAGCATCCTTCTAAACAAAGAGTCTACAATAAAACAGTTTTGTGACTTACTTACTGAAAGTATGACTGACAGGTAATGCACATATTAAACTATGTATACTATAGACACTTGAGTAAACATATGTTCTACAGAGAAGGATGCGGTGCACTAAGATTTTTTTTTTAAATTTACCTTTCAATAGGTACAACGTGGTTTTAAAGTTTTTCGAAATCTACATGGATGAAGTATATGAAATAATTTCAGGAAATCTGTCCAATTTAAGGCTAGTCCTTATAATAATTAGTCAAAGTATATCCTCCTTTTGCAATACTTATTTAATTATTATTATATAGGTAGTGCAATAATAAGCATATAAGCATATGCTCACGACTATATTCCCCGAGGGGGTAGTCAGAGATATTCCGAAACTTCAGAACATCCACGTTTCACCAGTAGTACCGAAACTCTGTCTTGTGTGAGCAATAATATGGATACGATATACAAACCTTAAATAAAAAAAACATGTCGAACTCGCCAATGATAGGGTTCTGTAGCCATTGTGTAAGTCGAAAAAGAAGAAAAATCTTTTAACTAAGAGAAATTTATGAAACACAATGATAGCGCGATTTATTTTCGTGCAACGCCATCTAGTTTGTCATTAGAGAACAAATTTATTTTACTGGTTTTTTCCGAATTTCATTGGACAAGTCTTATCCAACGACACCTCATAGATACGATTTAAAAAAACAATTTTTTTCCAATCCCTCTTGCGTTTTATAATTGGGGGGTCGATAAAAATGTTTTTCTTCAAAACTAATACATTTCTGTTTTTGGGTTACTGTTATCTGTGTTCATAATAAATTTCGATTCAATATTATATTATAATTCGAAGGGCCTACAGACAGACAGGATGGACGAAAGTATAAGAGTTCCTTGTTTGACTACGGAAACCTAAAAACACATTATACAGGATCCTTCCTAATATGCTAACGGTTTTTAAGAGAATGATCATGATCAGACCATCAAAATGAACAACTTTATCTATGGGACTACAAACGCAATAGGACATAACATAGGCTGTGATGATTATGATGCAAAACTGCGATACCTATTCCATTCGTGAATATAATGGATCAACTGATATTTTTCACGATTTTGGCGTCCTAGAGAAAGTTGTTAAGTTTGATAGTCTGAAGCATATATTTAAATACGACCACACCTTTTTGTAACACCCTGTATTTTTATTTCCTTACAGGTCAAAATTCTCAAGTGAACTGAAACTACTTAGGGCCTGCTGCTATTGAAATATATTGAATCGCATACCAACCCCAATACTAACAAGAGCCCAGGAATAATAATTGAACAATTTTATTTTCCGCTGAACAAAAACTGGACAAATCAACCTTTCTATTATACTATCAGAATGACCCTTCCTATTTAGGTATCCGTTCGAAAACGAAAAAGAATATTTCTGGTAAAGGAATACCCATTGACCCTCTTTATTATTATTCTGATAGAACCATTGAAGTGTAATATTGTTTTCTGAACAATTTGGGGTTTAATATATTTACATACGTTGGCAAAACAAGTTGCCTCTTGAATATTCATATTTTAGAAACACCTAAACTATTCGATGTGTGAATTTTGTTATCAAGACCTTATTGACGATAATTTTAAAGATACATTTCGAAATTCCTAACTTTGCAAATACACGTTTAGGTTTTACAACGTGTTAATGAATAAGCGCAAAACCTCATACACCCCAACTGGTTTACATCAAAATAATTAGATTGAAACAATAATTTCATTATTTTATAATTAAAATTTTAAGTTATTCTCATCTTAAGTTTTGAGGCAAAAATGATTTGTTATCATTTCAGCAGTTAACGAAAGCGATAACGTGCTCATGGATACATTTTAAGAATCTTGTTGTGGTAGTAAGTAGAGTGAGTATGCCATTGCAGTGGGTTGAGGTCGACTTCAGTAGATTTTAAATTTTACAAACAAATTGTTTAATATTAAAAAAAAATTACCTATGTTGAAACCTTGATAATTCGATTCTGCTCTCGATTCTAAACAAAGTACTTTCTAGTTTTGCGTTAATTCATTAACACGTTGTATAAAACTTAACAAATTTAAATTGTAACTATCGAAATAATGAAATTATCGTTTCAATCTAATTATTTTGTTATAAATAAGTTGGGATGTAAGAGGGTTTGCGCTTATTCATTAATACGTTGTATGTGACTGGGGGTTTAGTATAAGAGGTTAATGTAAGGTAGAGAAGAATTTACATTGCAAATGCATTTAAAAACATAAATCTTTGTGACACTGAAAGACTGTCTCTTAAAGAACACTCTAGTTCTTTTCACGTTTAATTATATAATACATAGGCTATTGGTGTTCCACACCTGAGGCTTTGTCTTCGAGGTGAATTGAGCCTTCTTCAGTTAATAGTGGTTGCATTCACACTGAAGCGTAACGATTCTCAATCTAAATGGAAAGGTGAATTGTGGTCTAAAAAGCTCCATTGAAAAAGAGCACTCGGGTGATTCACTCCAAGGTCCAAACCACACGTGGTGTGAAACAGCTTAAAACCATTGATATCTTTTATATAAATAAACTAGATTCAAAATCAACGTTCGAAAAATAGCAGAACCAAAAGTGCTCATAAGAGCTCTTCTTTGTACTAGCTGACAGTACACATGCCAAATACGACTAAGTTTATGAATCAAAAACAACTTATTCGTGTCACCCAACAGCATGCATACTTGATTTGTGCGGGTTATGTGTCAGATTCGGACAAAAATTTGCTAAGATTTTGTATGAGAATTTATGTCAATGCTTAAAACCCATTAAAAAGCCGATGATGCTACATATTTAGTAACGGCATTAAATATATTTTTCGCAACCTAAATTCAAAATACAAAATCAAATAAGCATAAGCATATGCTCACGACTATATTCCCCGAGGGGGTAGTCAGAGATATTCTGAAACCTCAGAATATCCACGTTTCACCAGTAGTACCGAAACTCAAATAATTTATTTCTAATAAATAGAATGAATGAATAGTAGTATACTGTTGTCATTCAAATTGTAAGATTTTTTATTGTTATGAGGCACAAACACGTTTATATTCTTACTCCATACATACTTTGAAAGACAACTCACATCTAAAATGTGTCACATATTGTTACATTGTCACATAAAATTCAATAAAACAATTAATCAAAATCTTACGCTACAGTGTAACAAGATTCCATTTTCACGGTTAATGGAAGTGCAGAGACTATTGCGCGCCGATGTTCCGCGCAATGCACTCGATGAAAGGGCTCCTCCTCGAATTACACGACATTACTCTGTGTTTAGTCGGGCGTGGCGTATTCGGTGTTCGGTGTAATTGGCGCCTGAGTGCCAATTTAGAATGTCAGTTAATGTTAGAATATTGCGAAGGAACTGGATATTGAGATTTTGGTGGAAATTTCGATATAATTTGTATACTCCTACCGATAACTTTTATTAGAATAATTTTCGTTTATTTCTACAAGGTGTAACTGAAAAGTGTAGTCATATTTGATGGGGTGGTTTAGACCGTTAAACTAAACAACTTAACAATGGTAGAAATCTGAAATAAGGAGATTGTTGGCACCACCAACATAAGTGTAGAAATTAAAAAAGTTGTATTTCCGTTTCCGCCTTCCATATTGGTACGGTGCTTGTGCGTGTAACTAACTCTGGTGTAAAAATCACTAAAATAAACCTCCAGTGCTTCACAAGACTTTCCTTTACATCGAACCACTCCTGCCACCAGAAAAACTACAGTTCACTAAAACCTCTTCAGCGGAGCCGAATAAAACACCGGTAGGTCACGTTTCCTACAGAGATAGCATTCAGCTGTTCCATCCATAACTGTAATATCCATTTAACTTAAATTTAATTGTTTGAGCGATTCCTGATTTGCTAGCATTCTAAACCACTTCCTTTAAATATGGTCACACTCATATTTTTCTGTTACATCCTGTATTTGTATATCTACTTCTGTATCAAGAACTGCCGAATTCAGATGGTACTATTAACTTTGATTAAATTAAAATATCGGAAGATAAGTGACGTTCTGGCATTACGTACTCGAACTAGGGACATGTTTTTATGTACTTACTACGAGCGAAAAGAAATTCCGTGTGATTTGTTTTTCTCTTTGAATGATTTGTAAAACGAGTAAAAGCACACGAAGGTATTGTGGTAACTTTATTCCGCCTGAAATCAAAAAAGTATCTCAATCGCGCAATTCCGCTCGGATTGCGGCTAAGTCTATTAGGCGACTATAGGTTAGTCACCTATCTTCCAATTTTTAATTTAATCAAAAACTAAATTGTTGGACCGGCGAATATTGAAAAGGTAGAAAAACTGGTGAAATTCCATATCTATTATTCACCACGCATACCGATTGTTTTTAAAATCAATCATTAATTTTCAATAACAACTCAAACAAAGCAATCGAAAAATCCCAGACTTGTTTTGACTATCGTATCGAAGTCGATAGCCAGACGCAAACAACTCGATGGCATTAACGAAGCCATCAACCAAAGCCTATTTAAATCTGGAGAGTAAAATGCAGCACCATTGTGTCGGGACAATGGCACGTGGAGACTAATGCTGGGAAACGAATTGAGAGCGGGACAAGTTCATTGTAGCTCGAACATAAATAAGCATTTGCTTGAAGCCTTCCGCTGCGGTGTGAGTGACGGTCGAGGGCGTTTTATTGGTTTTAGGGTCGTTCTTAATATGCTAACACTTTTTTAAGGGGATGATCAGACCATCAAACTGAACAACTTTCTCTATGGCACCAACATCGAAATCGCGAAAAAATCAGATCTTTCATACAAAACTGCAATGCAGGCTTTCTCGTGATTTCAATGTTGGTCCCATAGATAATGTTGTTCAGTTTGACGGTCTGATCATCCCCTTAAAAAAGTGTCAGCATATTAAGTTGGACCCAATATGTAAAATGTTGGTTTTACTGTACCCCAATCCAGTTTCCTTAATGTCTGATGTTGATATGATGACTTACCTAAAACAAAAGATTACATGATTAAAAATATAATATAGTAAAGCTCCTAATCAATCAAATCATTTATTTAAAAACATAAATTTCATAAGAATGATAAAAAAACAATGTCCCAAATCGCTAAGTAGGCTGTACAAGTTAATGAGTAATATTCGACCAACTTATAAAATGTACTTTTTAGACTTCATTAGACGGTAAACCGTAGTATAAAACAAAAAGCCCCCTTCTTAGTCCGTATATTGTGACAGGAAACTACGGAACCCTACCCTGCGCGTGGCCCGACATGCACTTGCCCGGTTTTTAGAAGCTATCTTCTCTTAATTTGAAAGACATACAACTTAATGAGAAATAGAGCAATGATCTTAAACATCTCCGCTTTATTTGCTATGTATCATATTTCTTATTTTTCTATAAAATACGAATGAAAATTGTGTTAAAAAAAACCTAAATATTTTAATAAGTCTGTATTACATGCATCTATTTCACTTTTACTTGCGACACACTCCATTCTCTAGAAAATATTATGATCTAAGATTGCAATGTTTAATAATTTTTTAAGACCAATCTTTAATGAGTTAATTCGATTATTTTAAAATTTGGTGGGAATACTAAGGATTTTCGAATTTGGTGGTTTGGTGGAGGTGGTTCTGAAAGGGTCAAGGTCATTCAGTGGGGGATACCTGAAGTTACCCGCTACAGTTTAACACTTAAACCGCCTGGGGGGACATCGGGGGAGTCCCAAGAATTAAGATCGCACTGCCTGTGATATATTGAAACGGGTGAACAGATAATAAATCATAAGCAATTATTTTAAACAATACCCACTTGGTGGTTTTAGTAAATGAGACGCGGTTAAGTAATTGTTCAGTTTCTGTCTGCTGTTTATGCTGTCAATTTGAATTTTGATTATATTAGCTTTTGTTTTTGGTCGCTTTGTTTACATTTTGGTTCGTTGTCGTAGTGGAGTTTCGGTATTGGAAACGATCACCGAAGTTAAGCATCGCAAGGTCCGGTCAGTTTTTGGATGGGTGACCGTTTAGTGGTATTTCATCTCGAGCGTTTCCGTGCTTCGGAAGGCACGTTAAGCAGTTGGTCTCGGATAGTTCCATCAGATGGTTTTGTAACTATTCATTAAGCCATGCCTATTGATGCGGCTTGAAAATTCTCTGACAGCATGTTGACCACTAGCTTGCCTCCACCAAAACGCACTGGGCCCGCGTGGTGGAGTATGGTCCACTCCTTGTCACCTATATTCGTGAGAGGAGGCCTTTGCCCTGCAGTCGGATTCTACAGGCTATAACTAACTTTTTTTTCATTTTCAAAAATAAGTTTAGTTGCTTGGTTTACATTTTCAAAAAAGTTACCTGATAACATTTGATAGCAAAGTGATATGATAAGTGCGAATAAGACCACGCATATTATTTTTTTTTTTTTTTTTTTTTTTTTTTTTTTTTTCCGTAATGATTTATATTGTGTTCACGTGGATGTCTTACGAGGAGACTAAGGGGTATGGATTTTATGCAGTGTTTTTGTGGAAAAAGGGCTGGTCACTTGGGCTGACTTATCATTTCATCCTGAAACCTTCAAAATTCACAACAGTACCATTAAAAGGCAATGTTATTGGTCACCCCGAAAAGGATTATAGCCGTGAGTTTATGTATGTACTCATATATGTAATGAACAACAGAATGCAACATAAATGTCATTTACATTAATAACTGTCCCCTCCAGACATAATAAATTATTCACGTTCAATTAAAGGAAATGACCCAAAAAGGAAATTCGTGTCAAAGAAACCTTTATCCCTTGCTTCGTCAGGTCAATTTTACGTCAAAACGTCAAACGGTTTGACATAAACGAGTTCGTTAATGTTTCAATACGTTTTGACATTTGAAATCGAACTGAAATTAAAGGTTGAAATTGGATCTTAAATGTCTTTTCACTATATCTGTCCAGATTGTTCAACCTTCATTAATATTTTACAGAAGAAAGCTCAGGAAGAATGAAAGAAATTAAGAAAATATGTTTATTTGCATACTATAAAAACCGCCGTAGTGGTCCAGTGGCGAGTAACCTTGCCTGCCGTGCAGGGAGGCGATGGTTCGATCCCCGTTCAGGCCGATTCGTACTAATGAGTTTTTCGGAATTTAAGTACGATCTGTAACTGATCTGTGTACTGGCTTTTCGGTGAAGGAAAACATTGTGACGAAACCTGCATGCTTCAATTTCGAGGCATGTATTGTACCCACTGTCCATTATAAGTGGCAACGGGCTCACACCCCTTCACACTGGACAGAGTTTCGGTACTACTGGTGAAACGTGGATGTTCTGAGGTTTCAGAATATCTCTGACTACCCCCTTGGGGAATATAGTCGTGAGCATATGCTTATGCTTATATGCAATAAAACACACTGCCACACACACAATTAAATAAAAACCGGTCAAGTGCGAAACGGGCTACTCACGCACCGAGGGTTCCATACCACACAGCCACACAACAAATGGATGGACATTTGAGTCTACAGCAGACTTTTCTTTTCGACATTTTCTCCATAGTCAAATATGTTCAGGTTCATGGTCTAAACCGCCCCTTTCAATATTACTAGGGTACATTGTAACCCCTTGAATGGTAAGTATAAATTTTACCAATTTTTTGCTAGTAGTGGCATTGGAGTAACAAAACTCAGTAGCAAAGATACGTCACAATAGCACAGTAATTTAAAACATATTTCTGTTACCCAGCGTTCAAATTATACCAAAAGTCAAAGTCAAAATGGTTTATTCAAAATAATATCACGTAGATAACTTTTTGACGTAATGTTTTTGAATCTACCACCGCGTCGGAAGGTGTTCCGTTGTAGAGAAGATGTGGCCATAAACTCTACAACACAATTCTTTTAAACAAAACAAAATATACAAAGTACAATTACATAAATCCAATATTAAATTACATAGCGGAACATTGTCAAGACCAGACATTTTGGTCATTCAAATAATCATCGAGTTTATAGTAACCTTTTTTACAGAGGACTTGTTTAACATGGGACATCAGCTGGGACCATCCGATTTTTTTGAATTACTAAAGCCCGTATAATGAAATGGACGTTTGGGGAAATGAACGTTCGAGGAAATGGACGTTCGGGGAAATGCACTTTGGGGGAACAGGACGTAAACAATCTGATCCAAAAATATAGCTTCCTAAAAATCCGCATTACTATTATGATTTATCAACAAACATGGCCTAAAGGTAAATAAAGTACAAAGTATTTTGTACGAGAATTCCTAACGTTCCTGGATACAAAATAAATCCATATTTCATGAAGCATCGAATAACAATTGTGTGCTTCGTCGCGTTCTGAGACACATATTAAAATGGACGAAGCTTTAAGTGTATTAGATTTTTATTTGCTATGTTTTTGTTCCGTCTTGAATAAACTGGGTGAAGAAACTATTTTTAGAATAGGAATCGTTTCTGTTTGGGACTTTTTTGCAATGGAATATCTGTTCATATTGAATGCATACAATTTGACTATTTCAAAATTAGAATTACGATTGTTATTTCGAAATTATTTCGAAGTGGGATTCTATCTCGACGGTGCTAGCTAATACTAAATATCACGAATTTTTGATAAATTATCTTATAGTTTATCTAGTCAAATCATAAATTGAAAACACGTCAGAAATTACTTCACACGATATACATATTTTTATCGAAAATTTAAGAAAGTAACTTAAATAACGAATTTTTAATATTATTTTCTCAAACTAGAATTACTTGCAACCGTTTATAATTACTGGAATTTTACTCATATATTGACCACTATTTAGTGAAATCATTAAAAAAAGCAATAAGAAGTACTTTTATTACTTCTTTTTAATTGAAAATACGTTTAAGTCTTCTTTCATTGACATGTGCCACTATTTCTCACTTTGAAAAAAATCGGGGTACACTTTATTACCACCGGGCCTAGCATAATGGATACAGTACAATTTTGTTGTTTTCTTACAAGTTTAGTATTTTAATGCTACCACGGTTACCAGTAGGCTTCTAATTCCGCTTAGATTAAGTTCGTGTTCTCCTGACATTCATTAAAAAAATTGATAAAGTTTCTATTTGAGACCAACTGCAAAACTTGACTTCCGAAGAAAGGCAGTCCAGTTGCAACACTGCCGAAATATCGGGAACTCCAAAAACAATAAAAACGCGGTAAGAACCCGTTAAAATGATTAACTTTAGCTTAACCTACAATTTGCTTACAAAAATACGAGTATTATATCTTTGATACTCGTATTACAATATTAACAAAGAACCTAACAAATGCAAAAGAGTAAACAAAATAATTAAGTGCCAAAGAAAAGGTAATATACGTACCTATGGAAAGGTTAGAGGTACGAAACCAATAAAATGAAAGGCGAAAAGACTTGCAAGTTTCACGGTAACGTTGGCTCAGTGAAAACGTAAAAAGGCCGAAACCTAAAAACAATTTTGCTCTTACGAAATTTAAAGCAAAAACTTTCGTACTCAAAAGAAAACAGAACACGGGCGTTTTCATAAATAACGGATTCCTTTTTTTCGCAGCACCTGTATTTCGCAAGATGGTTGTGCTTCGAAATGATTACCAGTTTGTAACAGAATAAGGTTGTTATTGAATTAGTTTCAGTTCGTTATATGCAAAATTTATTGCTTGTTATTGTTTAGTTTATGTTGGTAATACTACTGACTTATTAAGGTAATGTAAGGTGGGTAAGAGCCGTGGTGGTCCAGTGGCGAGTAACCTTGCCTGCCGTGCAGGAGGCGATGGTTTGATCCCCGTCCAAGCCGACTCGTACCAATGAGTTTTTTGTAATTTATGTACGATTTGTAATATCACAGGCTTTTCGGTGATGGAAAACATCGTGAGGAAACCTGCATGCTTCAATTTCGAGGCATGCAGTGTGCCTCGTGTGAGACATAGTGTCCACTGTACATTATGTGGCGATGGGCTCATCCCCCGTCACACTGGACGGAGTTTCGGTACTACTTGTGAAACGTGGATGTTCTGAGGTTTCAGAATATCTCTGACTACACCCTCGCGGAATATAGTCATGAGCATATGCTTATGCTTATGTTATTGAAGAATAAAATCGTACTTTAAAAAATCTGTTGATTTTACATTTCAAAGCTGGAAGAATCTTGACTTGAGGAGTTCTTTTGTAATGAGAATTAAAACAGTTTTTTTCCTTTTGTAACTGTTGTTGCCTATACATATATAATTAGTTATAAGTTCTTCTGTCTGCTAAATTAGTATAAACTTAGATTAGATCATCATTTAGTTTATTTATAATTGTCTATAATTCTGTGAATAAAATTAAGTAAAACTAAATTTTTTTGCCATATCAATGATAGTCTCATAAAGAATGTTGTTCAATTTGATGGTCTGATTTATGCCTGAAGTGTCAGCATAGAAAGACCTTGTATATTTAGGTTTTTTGTTAGTGACCGAAAAGATAATTTTGAATTTAAATCCTAAATCACAAACCGCACCAAATCCAATAGTCACATTGTCTCTATTACATTACATTCCCATATGACTGTGAACAGTTGCACTAATCTAAATGATATTGACTCGTGTTGGTTACAATTTGTGCGTGTTCATGCAATTCGTGTGACCCGACTGCCTCACGGGATTAAGTTACTGCTAAAGTTATAAACAATATAATAGTAGAAAATATATTTGTTTGAGATAAGAGTAAAAGTAGAGATGTGGATGTATTGGTTGAGTGTGATTTGTTATTACTTAGAGGGGCGTGGTGTAGTGGAGATGTTTGTTCGGCGTCTTTGGATGGGTGATCGTTTTTGTAGTAATTTTGGTCATACGTATTGCGGAAGGCACATTTTAAAGATTAATTGGATATTTTTTCTATGTACATTACTTGAATCAATTTGTTATTTTTAGTTTAAATCAATAAATACCACCGGACGATCTATGCACAAATTCAATTTAGAGATGTATTTAGTGTAGATTTTTTGTGAAATGGCCCGACAGAGTGGGTAGAGAACCTGTCTGTTATTCTGGGGGCCGTGGGATCGAATCCCTCAACGGGCAAATATTTATATGGTGATCATATGAATATATTTACCAAAGTCATCGATGTGTATATATGTATAGTATTTCATTGTCTGGTCATCATAATACTAGTCTGAACTAGATTTTTGTACTTTTAACAGAACCAGATAGCTTTTGCGACAACATCCATAAGATATTTAACCATCAAACGAATTACGTATTATTATTTATTAAAGCTAACGGCTCACTATGCGTTTCATCCGACTTACCGAGGGAAGGTACCTACTCTGTTTCCCACTACCTTAACTCTTGTAAACATGGATAAACAGCTACGCTCGAGCTCTCTACCTATCACACTGGACAGAGTTTGTATATAACGAGCTAATTTTGAATATTCTGAACATGCTAAAATCCTCTCGGGAAATATGGTTGTGATCATAACACCATGCCACGATACAACTAAAATGTAAACGGTTGTATCTTTTAAATAGTTAAGATGTTTCGACGTATTCATTAATGTACACTGCAAGTAATTCTTAAAACGTTTAAAACAATAGATCTAAACGTTGATCCTATTTAAGAGATCCATGCCTAAGCGTACGATGAAAGTTATAGTGGAGTCCAGATTGGAACTGGCAAACTTTGGCTTTGGGATTATGCGGAACCAATCTGCGGACGATTGAGCCTCCCCGTATTATACGAACGGATACCGATAGATTGTACTTAGTGTTATAGATAATGTTCAAGCCAAGGTTTGATAGGAAAAATAAAAAAAAGTAACATTGTGATTGGACGATATTCAAAACAACAAAACTGGTTGGCATTGAATTTAATATGCATAAGTATAATTATGCTCACGACTATAGTCTTAACTATTATAAAACTGTAACAGAAGTTTGTCTACATTGAAGATATTTACATGAAAAACATTACGATTTGGTTTTTTTGGTACTCAAAATTAACCTTTTTTAGAATTTTCTCTGTCTGGTTTTCTGTTTGTAACACTTCACGCAAAAACTAATGAACCGATTATGATGAAACTTTTAACGTAAAAATAAAAAACTTTAAAATAAATCTTTCAGTAATGTTCTATTCACAACTATTACTATTGAATGATTAAGAAAATTTCTCATTGTAATTTTGGTGCAAGTTCCCCATTCATATAGCCGATTTCTACCACAGCGATTTCTTTATTAGAAAAGCAGTTAGGTACACATGATATTTTGAAGAGCATACGCCTGTTAGCCAAACACAAAATGTACTCTTTAATCCTTCCTCTCCTGAATCTGAGCGAGGGGTTGGATGCCATGGACGTCTTGTGATATCCAGCTACGAATAGTACCAACCCAAGTGTCGTAAGTGATGACTAATTTCATCAAGTATCGTCAACTTCTGTGATGCCATGTGGCTGCCTGTTATTTACAAGTAAAAGCTATTGCTGTAGCAACACAGATGGAAAAGAAAGAAATAAAGAAAAGAAACAAAGAAAGATTTTAAGAGTGAAATTAACGTACGCTGATGCTCGAATTTGTAAATGATAATTTACTGGTTTCGAAACGAAGAGGATACACTAGTAAAGAAAAAGTTTCACCAGCAAAGTTGAAGAGCACAACATTATCAATCAACACTAAAATACATTTCGACCCGGTTCGTGTAATAGTTATCACGTCATTCTGCCAAGTCAGAGGTCCTGGGTTCAAATCCCGGTTTGGTCATGAATGTTATTATGTTTGTGCCGTTATAGCATGGTTTCTTTTCTTTGGGACTAATGCAATGTACCTATGTAAAAATGTGAGCGTTATTTAAAAAAAAACACGACGCGACGGACGGATACAGTGAATAACTAATACTGTTCATACCTTGATGAAATTCAAGTCGCTTCCTACTATAATAAAAATTGGAAGCCTTAAATCATTCATAATAACGCTCCCGTCAAAACCAAAACAAACCCCCAACAAAACTCATACAAATCAGACATAAACCACACCCGATAACCCAATCACTACCCTTCACAAGTGATTTACATTCATACGAGTACCAACTGTCACACGGTGGGAGAGAGTTGAAAATTAATTAACATATCGCCGTAGTTCGGAAGTGCATCGCCCTTACCTCTGTTACTTGAATTAAACGTGTCGAAGTTTGTGACTTTGCAGTCGAGTTAACATACGTAGTTAAGTATCGGTGATAGGAGATAGTTTCTGTCTCTAACACGAGCTGTTTCGATCTCTGGCCTGTATAGTTAAGTTTCTAGAAACTTTAGTTATGCATCAATAGAACACATCTTAAAGAATCATGCCTGAGATGTGCCCAACGCCGATTTATAGATTTGACATATCCATCAGAATTTCTTCCTTAGAGTAAGCAGGTTTCCTCATGACGTTTTCCTTCACCGTTTGAGGGCAGTCCGTATTAAGTACATGTATAAGATAGAATGGAGAGGGCTATGCTCGGAGTTTCCCTGCGAGATCGAATCAGAAATGAAGAGATCCGCAGAAGAACCAGAATAGCTGACATCGCCCAAATAATTGCTAAACTAAAGTGGCAGTGGGTGGGGCACATTGCTCGCAGAACCGATGGCCGATGGGGCCGAGAAGTTCTCGAGTGGCGACCGCGTACCGGAAAGCGCAGCGTGGGTAGGCCCAACACGGTGGACCGACGACCTGGTGATGGCGGCGGGAACCTGTTGGATGAGGACAGCGCAGGACCGGTCGTTATGACGATCCTTGGGGGAGGCCTATGTCCAGCAGTGGACGTCCATCGGCTGAGATGATGATGATGATAAGATAGAAAAGTCATTGGTACATGATATTACCAATACCAATACCGACACGTCTTGATTAATAGACGTAACTCGCATGTGTTAAACGAAGGGTGGTGCAAAATCTAATATATTAAACATCACAAGATGCCAAAACAGAACAAAGCGACACCTTAAAAAAACATAAACAAGATAATGAAAATAAAGTGTAAAACTTCTCGAAACTCGAAAAATGAAAACTGAAATCGATTTAAAATCGTAACACCGCAACTAATCAAGATGCGGACCGCGTGATTTGTTCCGCGTCAAAGTTGAAATTAATTCACAACAACCGCGAGTGGCTCGGTACTCCATGCCTTGCGACATTTTGTGGGGCTGTAGGAAGGTGGGGACTTATTATTTTGTTCACTTTTGTATAGCAAAAAGACGGTAGAGTATTGACGTCTTTTTTTCTTTCGTCTCCTCTTACCAGTTTATCATGCGAGAAGAGGCTCTGTGGTGGATGTACAAAAACTGATGACGATGAATATGGGATATAGCTCAATATCACATAGGAACGGTCAAACGACTATTAAATTATTTTCCGATTCAAGAAAGTCGTTGAATTGAAATAGACTTTTTAGTCTTTATCGAACACTCCATGGTAATATAAAAATGTTATGACCTAAATAGAAATGTTGTTCGACCTTTTCAAACAACTAACTGTAGTACATTCAAACGATGTCATACAGCACAAAAATACATATTTTATAAGTTGTGTACACAATATTTTTCATTGTGTCAGTGTACAAAAACATAATGTGGAAAATAAAATGAATGCGATGCAAAAATCGTTTGAATATACATTTTTTTACAGATAATTATTAAATCAGAAAAAAAAATTAATGCTCCCAGGTATGTACAAAATGTCTTAAAACCATACGAAACTCATCGAAGCTTAACTAATTCACAAAATGTAATAAATCAATCGAAGGTCAAAAGACTTATTCCAATAATCGAAAACGAGTTCAAAATATTGAAGCTACGCTCTTGAAAATTCAACAAAACAATTTCACAGAGTTCCTTGAACGAAAAAACAATAATAAATTTTATATTAAAACCTGAGAGACAAGCACAAATCCCTCTTCGTCCATTCAACCGCTTCGTACAAATTACCTCACAATATATTTTTTAAGGCTACAAATCATCTAGCTGGAAGCTTTTTAAAAAAAAAATGTTAAAGCCGTGCAATTGTTCAGGCCATAAATAAAAATTGTTTCGAAAACACCTCAGCAGTTTTAATATTTTAATCCCCAACGTGGGAGAGCATAAATTCTGTTTGACTGTTTGATCACGGTGCCGATTCTGGGCTGTTTGCGGATTTCGATTGTCACCTTTACGATATTTTTCTAGTTGACATAATCGTTGTAGGCGTATAACGTGTTTGGCAACCTAAGTATAATTAAGTATTTAGGGAAGAGAACTATACCTAGTTTAATTTGAATACTGGCTTATACTAACAAATTCTGCAAATCATACTATAAGTTTTCTATGATTGACATTGAAGGAAAACATCGGCAAGAAACCAGCATACTTCATCTTATATTTATTACGGACAACAAAACATGTTGGTTGCCATTATTATCTTAACAAAAGGTAAAACTATTATACCGTATAAAATACAATTTCTATATTTGCATGCATTTAAGACGAAATGTCACGTCATCTAAGAAAGAAGAAATAGTGCTAAACTCATTCATGTTATACAAAAAAAGAAAAGAATGATGCAAGATTCATCTTATAAAATCTCAAAAGTAGTATCACAATATGGCAGCTGCATCGAAATTTCTCTCATCAGATGGCTTCACAAATTTTCAATTGAACTTAAAAAATTGGCCACCGTGGACGCCAACAATACTTCGTTACAAAATTGCTAGCCTTTTCACGGCAGTTGGCACTGAACCGGCGATTCATCCACACGGACAAACATTCCACTGTTGCTAATAAATCAGAGAGCTTTGTCAGGTGCCACAATTTGTATCGAAGATTTCAATTTTTTAGGCTGTTGACAAGGTATTGAAAAATTGGAGGAAAAACAAACATTTTTCCGGGTTAATGACTTTTTGTATCGGATTTAAAGATTTGTTTTTGTATAATTTTGATTTTAGTAATAAGACGAGGTAGCAAGGATCACGTACAAATCTATGGTTGTTGGTAAATTAAGAATTAATCTTCCAATCTCAGAAAATGTTCGCTGTTTAGTTATACCGTAAACTTACAGCAAGCAAGCCTGAAGTTGACAAAGTGGAATCATGATCCACTCGTCAGGGACATAAATAGTCTAATCATAGTAATGAATCTAATTAATTAGATACTGAAGATACGAATGACAAGTAAAATTAAGAAAGACAAGCCGAACTGACTGTCAATTTCATTAAAACGAAGTTTGGAAATTGAAGAAACTTTGTGATATCAAAGTTCCTGTTAGTAAAGAGTCATGAAAAATTATATAAAACACGTAATCAGAGCAATACCTCAACTCAAAATGAATAGAATGCAAATTCCTTTGTCATATCATTCCCGCACATGACTAATGCATCCAAAGAAACGGTAAATGAAGACATTCCAACGGGTAACAGAGTAACAGGAGTCAAAGCACAGACAGACTTGCACATTTGTTTGAATAGTGGCACACGGGAGCAAATATTTAAACTTGAATTGAAAACGGGATGTTTGCATTCTACTACGAGACATTGCTAACCAAATAAACTTTAATGTGATCGTAGGATGTTTTTGGAATTTGGAAATTTGGTTTACTTCTTGAAGAGCTTTTCATCTATGAAATGAATATTTCGATTGGTTTCATGCTGGACTCTTTATAAAACAAAACTAAATTTTGTATCTAGTTAAAATATAAATAGAAGATTTGATTAAGAAATAATTATTTAAAACTTACAAACTAAAAATACTTTGTTTCCCTATAATTATGTTAACCTCACATTTTAATGATATTGCAATTGTTTAGCATAAATAGTACCTAAGGATGGAAAGGCACTGACTCCTGAACTTCATAAAAAATTTTTTGGGAGTCAGGGTTCTAACTCGAACCTGTAACAATGTTTTTTTGCTAAATAAATTATGTTTATGTTTATAAATGATTTGGGTTGTAACACTAAACTCCATTCAAAATAGCAACGAAAATTTAAGGCTATTTTTTAACACAGAAACAAAGATTTGAAACACTTACTCTCACTTATTCTTAGAATAGCTTTAGTAACGTCCAAGATATGTCAGATAGTACATCTTTCTGATAAATAAATTATATTTACTTATCAGAATTGGCCAGAAAGCTAAATAGGAATCGGAAAATCTCGTCGTCCTTATTAGGACTGAAGTATAGTTGTACACATTGTAATAGCAAGATTATAGGTATCGACTTCACTTTAACGATTTTCTATTCTTGTGACACAACATTTTGGCATCACTATGCGTAGTTTGAAATTCTCATTATCCACAAACATGCATCATCATGATGATGATTGGTATAATCAATTACAAGCTATAAATTTTTTATGTATGGTGATTTGAAGTTTCACTGTCCTCTCAATAAGATTTATAATATTACCATCTGTACAAGACTATTATATTCTCTAAGACATTTAAATATTTTTCATACGAAATCTCAGTCTTGGTAATAACACAACTAACATACATGAAAGGTCATGTCCAACTGTCAGTCATCGCCACGTGGGCTCCGGGGGAATATGTCAAAACAGACCATTTATCAAAGACCTTTGAACCCTCTTCCAATTTTTCGGCCTTCCAGCTGTTTACAAAGCCACAGTACTGGGTAGGAGAGGTCAGGTTGTGATAGTCTCATTGAGATTCATGTTAGGATCTGAAAGTCCAGCGAAATTGCATTAATGTTTTTTATCCGACTACGGACACGCTGAAACTAGGGTAATGTATGTATTAGAAAGATCTATGGAATTTATAGCAAAGTTTCTGACTATACCAAAAGGTATAATGGTCGTGAGTTTATCTATAATAATTATTCCAGTTTTTTTTTTAAATTCAGTGGCTTTTCAAGTCTGAAACTAGTATTACTTCGACCTTTGTGTAGATCTTTTTTGATCGACACTATTATTACATTTCACTGCTAATAACCACACCCATTAGGAACCGTAGAAAAATTTTACTATACAACGTGTTAATGAATTAACGCAAAACTAGAAAGTAGTTTGTTTAGAATCGAGAGCAGAATCAAATTATCATGGTTTCAACATAGGATTTTTTTTTTTCAAAATAATAAATAATTTAATTGTAACATTTAAAATTTACTGAACTCGATCTCAACCCACCGCACAGGCATACTCACCCTACTTACTAGCAAAACAAGATTCTTAAAATGTATCCATGAGCACGCTAGCGTTTTCATTCATTCCTGAAATGATAACAAATCATTTTTGACTCAAAACTTTACATTTTAACTATCAATATATTGAAATTATTGTTTCAATCGAATTATTTTTTTATAAATAACCTCATACACCCCGTATGAGGTTTTGCGCTTATTCATTAACACGTTGTATATACTTAGATACGTCTTTCTCTTTTTATTTTTCTTAATACCCTTGTTTTCTCTGGTACTTTAAACCTTGTGTGGGGAAAAATACTACTATTTGTCACAGGAAATGCCCTCTTTGCCCTATAGCTTACATCCGGTAAAAGGAAAGCTCTATTGATTTCCTTTTGAGGGTGCCAGCACCCTTTGATAATTCAGAACCGGTCATTTAATGCTACTTTAATATTAGATTCAAGGAATACTTGAATAAGCCACAATTTTGTTTGCAGGGTAAACAGACTGACATTCTTTCAAATCTAGTCCAAAAATTGCCGAATCTTCCTCAAAAACTCCAAGTTTGTGACATATCTTATTGTTGTTATCAAAGATAATATCTTAATGTCGCCTAAAAAGCTCTTTTGGTTTATGATATTATGTTTTATGTTATTTAAGCAGTGTCAATTTAGATATCTGATAAAAAAATACATATTAATACAAAATCTGTATTTAAATTATCATTAAACTAGCAGCCCGTCCCGGCTTCGCACGGGGTAGACAAATAAATTTTAAGACTCATTTTTCTACACCTTCGGTTACATTGTTCAAATTTTACCACGGATCCCTAATTTTTTTCAAAATGAAATGTAGCCTATGTCGAATTGGAAGAATGTAGCATTCTATTGGTGAAAGAATTTTTTAAATCGGCCCAGTACTTTTTGAGCCTATTCATTACAAACATACAAACATACAAAAATAGGTACAAATCTTTCCTCTTTATAATATTAGTGTAGATGTAGATAACAACACATTGTAATATAAATAAAAGAAGGAACTTATATGGTACCTATCTAGCCGTCAAGTCTCCGTAGTTCAGGCCCGAACTAATTATACTGTTAGAATTACAACCTAGATTTCTGACTACCCCGAAAGAGATTATGGCTGTAATTTTATTTATTTATGTAGATATACAGAGTGTAAACTTAAATACGTTACATACTTAAATTGGTGCTTCAGACCATCAACCTGATCAACTTTTATTATGGGATGGGACCAATGCCGAAATCGCGAAAAAAATATATTTTATAGACAATCTACTCGACATTAAATACTCGAAATGTCAATCTACTCGACTTAAATATATGGAACAGCTGATTTTTTTTTCGCCTTTTTGATGTTGGTCTCATAGTGAAAGTAGTTTAGATTGATGGTCTGAAGTACCTAATCTTTTAATTATATAACACATTTAAATATAAACTCTGTTTTTTTACCTACAATGAAACATTTTTAAAATTTTAAACACCCTGTGACTTTCAAAAACTTTAAATTTTCAATTAAGCTAATTTACCTTCTATACTTTTGAAATAAAGTATTTTAAATATTTCCAGAGTTATTTTTGGATTGGGTCGTAGGTCCGTAAGCTTCGATGGAAATTCATTACTCTCCAAATTTGTTTGGGATACGGAATTCCGAAGACAACCCAACATTTCGGAACAATGTCTGTAATTTCGATTGGACAAAGGTCTAATAATTTTAGAAAAACATATTTTGACCTTTATTTCGCAGGTTAAGCTGTAGGTTGTCTCCACCAGCCCGCACTTGGCCAGCGAGAATATCCCACTGCCTGCTACTCTATAGAATGAGCAAACATTTTTCCCCAGCAGTGGGATTCTATAGGTACAACTCTACTACTGCTACGTCATTCTGAGTGGCATTAGGGAGCTTTGAAAAAATGCACACAAAGTTTATTAGTGGATTAAGATTAGAAATTAAAAATGAATTTAATGAAAGGTTAAGTACAACTTAAGTGGTATTGATATCCCTAAACGCAACATATTAATACACTGAGGCTGGCTTGCACCATAAAGTATTTAGGGATAAACGCTCCCATTTTATGACTACACCTTTGTTGGAAAGGTAATCTTTTGTTCTTGTGGTTGTTATAACTATCATATCAAAATAAAGATTGAAAAATTCGTCTCGGGCGGGATTTGAACCCGCACCCTTCCAAACCGGGGAAGTGCGTTATCCAATTTCGCTACCGAGCCCACTAGCCAGAGAACGAAATATTCAATCTATTATTGTTTATGTTTGTTTATTATGGTAGCGAAATTGGATAACGCAATTCCCCGGTTTGGAAGAGTGCGGGTTCAAGTCCCGCCCGAGACGAATTTTTCAATCTTCAATTTGATTCGGAATAGCGCAACATGGCTATAACATGTTTATAATCAATTTCAATTTTTGTTTAGTGGCGTCCGATGTGTTATCACAATTCAGCCAATGTCTCGTTATGAGGATAGTATATGAAGGAAAATGATCAGTAGTATTTATTAAGTCTAGAGTGGCAGTTTTGCCAATGTAAGTAGTTTATAATCTCAAGTGATTGTTTTAAGGTTAAAACACAAAAGAGTTCACAAAATGGAGGAGCCACGTGCAATCCTAACGCGTCGATACGCCCGCGCGTCCGTACTCCGCCAGAATTGCAGCGCGACTCTGTTTATAATCAATAATCGTTGAAATAACTATCATAGTTTGTAAAATCAATATTACTAACATAATATCTAGATCGGGTCACTATCAGAATACCCACGTTGTAGAATAGAATAGAATATAATAATTTATTTTCAGGAATATGGTACAAAGTATGTTCACAAAAATTCAGTTTATCCAGCATATTCTGTCCGTAACCGCGTGAAAATATTAGTAGGTAATGTAATTAATCAACAACTAGCAGCAAAAAAAAAAAAAAAACTACAGACAATAAGTTATAAACTTTTGATGCATTAAAATACATACACAAATCTTATTACTATATGTCTCGCTAAGTTGTTATTGTCAATTATAAATAAATTCACAAACACTAATCCATTAATTACAAAATTTACAAATTATTCAATTTCAGGTTACAAAATTTACAAAATAATACAATGTCAGGTTAAATATATATCAAAATAACAATATCGCCCAAACTTCTTGATGTTAAAAGGCCATACTTACTAAATAGACATGATTGTTAAATCTAGATCTAAGTTATCTGATAAATAATTAATTTAATTAAAATATTCAGTTTAATTAAATATGTAAAGTACATATTTACTTAGAACATTGTTGGTTAAGAATTTTACGACAGAAATCTTTACGCGCCTAATTATTGTCACAGGTTTGACGCAAATAAATTTAACTGGAGCTATTTAATAAACACGATGACAGCAACAAAATAAGACAGACTAAACATTCTGAAACTTTTAAATTGCCATTCTCAAAATCAAATTCGAAGCATCACTCACTCTCAATTTTAATTAAACTCACAGTATCTTCCACTTTCAACCGTTTTACGTTTCGTTTGTTGCGAAGAAAATTTAAATATTTTACACTTGAAAGCCTATTCGATCGTTACCTTTAGGCGTTTTAATGACCTAACGCTGCCTTTCGGCCGTTACTTCAACTTCAATTAGATGATATCTGACATTTATAGTTCTTTATGTATTCAAGGAGTCAGATTATGCTTTTTCAGTGTCAGATAATGCCATTTAATGACGGTCCGATCATTATGCCTGTTTCACGGGGGTAATGAAAATTTTGCTCAGGTTTTACGACGGTATTCGAAGGGGCACTTTCGTTTTTAATGACAGATATTTCTTTAGTGCTCATTTTTTGGGTGAGAACGTAAATACTGTAAGGTTTTTAGGCATTGATGTGTTGCGAAATTACTAGTGATAAGGGTTTTTATCTTATATTTTTAAATACCTATGTATATTATTTACTTGGTAGGTATGTAAGGTACCAACGAAATCTTAGCCCTTCAAGTCCTTACCTATACAAGGTGTTACAAAAATACAAATAAACATTTAAGGAAGTGGTTTAGACCATCAAACTAAACAACTTTCACTTCCAACATCGAAACCGCGAGACAAAATCTGATGTTCCATACTAAACTACAAATCCACTCGAGCTAAATGTATGGGACAGCTGATAATTTTTTTTGCGATTTCGATGCTGGTCCAATAGTGAAAGTATACCACCCCCATAAAAGTTTTAAATGTTTATTTTTACTTTTGTAACTCCTTGTATACCTACTAGATCAGACTTTCCATTGGGTTCTGACTAGTTAGAGGACATACCTTATCTGTGGCCTCCTTATAATTTACTTATTTGCATAATATGGACTAATTGAAATTGAAAATCAAAGATAATACATTTTTTCTTTTTCTTAACTTCTTTCCTAGCCCCGTTTGTGTGTAATTATGTATCTATGTATGTGTGAAGTACCTATACAATACACACACTATTTACGAGCAACAATTGTAACGTTTCTTGATTATATCTTCAGCAGAAAAGATTGATTTCAATTTTAAACAATTTGAAAACGATACGTTTAAAACTAAAATCAAAGTTACGAGTTTATCCATGAAAAACAATCCTATTTCCCTACGGTATATAATCTTAAGGCTCAAAATGTCTCGCAAAGTTACTTTATAAACAGTAAATACACTCTGTAAGTCGTAAACGTCGTAACTCGTCCGTCACATAAACAGGATTTGTTTGGTCCAAGTATAAAGAAAATGGATAAAATAAGAATACACATATAACTTAAGACGACTTCTAGACAAATGAGAAGAGGATTTACCTGCCAAAATTATGGATTTCATGTGTTTGTAAGATTTGTAGCACCAATTTTTGTAAAGGAAATAATATTCTAAGGAAACTCAATGCTTCGAGATTTTGAGGCGTTCATTCTATCTACTGCCCATTAAAAAGAAGCCACGGACTCAATACGTGTTACAATACATAGAGTTATGCACTGCTAGGGAATTGTAGAAAAAGATTTTTTGTTTGCTTTATAAATAATATCGCAATAAATAATACAAATTAAGAAGTGAGAAAAAAACTCAATATTGAATTCGATCGCTAAACCGATTCTGGTTTATCTACAGCAGAAGAGTTTAGTTAAAAGTAATCACAATAATTGAACAATGATTATGTAATAACACTAATAAGTTACAATTCGAACGTTATCTTTTTTACTATGCATATCGTATACTAAGAATATCTCTGACTACTTCGTCAGGGAAATATAGTCGTATGCTTATATAAAAGGGAATCACTTAACTGACAGTTAAAGGCACATTATGTAGTTAACTACTTTGCAACATTCTTATCTTCTGTGCTATTTAAAGGGTGAAGTTTGCTCCCATAGTAAAAGTTGTTCAGTTTTATGGGTAGACTCTTAGTTTAAAAGGATGCTAATGATATCAATTTTGACCCTGAACAGGTACTAGTATTTATTCTGTGCTGTAGATAAGAATTTAAATGGAGCTACTTGTAAGCTACTAGTGGTAAGCACGAGTGTTGATTCATCGGCGACATTTGAGTAGCTTTCGTTCTCTCTCTGTTCTCGTCACTAACACCACACCGTGGGGAATCAATCACTGATCCACTGTCCCCCAATCATTTACTTATTCAGATTTTATGTACCGCCCGGCCCCGGAACTTTATGAACCATCAAGCCCCGACACGATGTTAGGATGTGTTGAATTTCTTAAAGGCTCTGTTTTGTACTTTTTAGGTTTTCTTCGCGTTTTTATGGTATACAAGGGTTCAGGGTGTTTATGAAGATTATTTTCATAGTTTATTTTTGGGCTACGTCACGTGTTTACTATTTTGGCGTTAGAGTATTGAAATTGTTCCATGACAGTTTGAGTAGCTTCATCATTATCATATCTGCCGATGGATGTCCACTGCTGGACATAGGCCACCCCCAAAGATCGCCAAAACGACCGGTCCTGCGCTGCCCTCATCCAACGGGTTCCCACCGCCTACACCAGGTCGGCGGTCCATCTCGTGGGGGCCACTTTAGTTAAGCAATTACTTGGGCCATATCGGTTACTTTAGTTCGTGAATCTCAAATCGAAGCTTATTATTAGCAAATGGAATGAAAAAAAATTAGACAAATAATTAATTTGACTTTATCAACACAATCATTTTTTTAAATAAAATTAACTTATTCGTGCCGCTTGACACGTAAGTTCATTTTGAAAGTGAGTGTGCGTGTAACTGCAAGCTTAAAAATATACTTGGTCAACTAATAATAATAATAATATTTATTTATTCAAGTAACAAGGACTCATTGTTAGTATGTTCTTATTCTATGTTAGTAGGAATACATTTCGTTTGGAGTGTATCATTAGAATGAGTCATCGCGGCGCCATTCCATTTAAGATAGCGCAGCAATGAGTCATATACGCGCAGTCCAGCCTACTGGCGATCATGGTCAGAATGCTGTTGGGGCTGGCCCGCACCCTGCGCACCAGAGATGAGCATCTCTTGCGCATTGTAGCGTAAAAGCAATTTGTTCGCGCTTCGGCAAACATCCCTGATGCGCTACAGAAACGGGGCAACCCCACCAGCACTCTGAACGCTTTGTTATATTGGACGCGAAGGGCGCTGTATGCCTTTTGAGTATATGTAGCCCATAGGGCGCACGTATAAATAGATGTACAGTATGCTCGGAACAGTGTAATTTAACTAACCAACTGTAACTAACCAAGCAAAGTATCTGCTTTCCAGAAATATAATTATGTTCATGACTCTATATGTCTAAAACTATATAATATTATATCTAAATGAACCTCCCTAATAAACCCCTAAATAGTATCAGACGTGTAACTCAAGCCATGATATGCATAACATGTTGCTCCATTTATGATTAGGAACGTCGGCACAGTACAGAATACCAATGAGATTCATTCCGCTGCCATTTACACATCATTCATCATTTCATACGTCCTTGTTTATGAGAACTCTCGGCGAAACAAGATTAGTTGTTGGATATTTTGTTTTGTTTGATAGAATATAATATTAAAGTTAGTATTACGACTTGGATTTGTTACACAAGTCATGATACTATAAAAAAGCTTGTAGTACATATTTCATTCACTTAATATTATATTCTATAATCATACATTTTGTAGAGTTCTTTATAAAATGACACGTATATTTCTGATTTTAATATATTTTTTCGCAGAAAAAGATATAAAATATTATGAATAGACTTTTACCCATTCAGTTTCGTGGTTATATTAGATTACCTCCAGCTCTATAAGTGTAATATGAATTTAGGTTAAACTTGTTTTATTAAAAGCATTGTTGATTGACTGCAGATTTTGATACGAGAAAATATTTGTAAAATTGGTGTACATATTAATATTTACAGCGTCAGTATCCTGGAAGCAAAAGCTTTTATATTGCAGAACTAATCGCATAGTTGTAATATGGGCATATGGATGCTGGATATAGAAGGTGTTTTACGATGTACGAGTAGACTGTAATTAAACATTGTAACTAGGAGTGCACGAAGATACTTTCTTTTTCGCCTTGATAAGTCAGGCACACCCTTGGCAATCGGCAAGCCTCTAATGCTAGGTGGCTAATCACTTTACCATGATTGTAAGTCTAACTCAAGAAAAAGATTGTAACTAGTTCTGGAACAAACACCGCTCAAATAATTAAAAATGCAGTACGAAGATGTTTTTTTCTTACTAGTGCCATTCCGACGTTGGGCAAAGGCCCCAGTCCACCCAAACCCTCCCTTGTTAACCTGGTTTAATGTTTGAATATAACTCAGAAAATTATTTTCAAAATATTCTCTCGGGTTCAAACAAATTGAATATAATAGAGTCCAAAGCACGAAATAAACTCACGCCCCGAAAATTTTCATAAAATCCACTAATATTTTTACAACTCCTTAGCATTTTAGTCATAAAATGAGTTGGGACACTTCAGAGGGCGTTTAGTGTTTTATATGCCAAAGGGATTTATGTTATTACCGTCCATATTTCTGAAGACTGAAGCCGCTGAGAGGTCACGAAATCTTGCTGAAAGGTTGGCCCTTTCACTCGTATAGGCTCGTCCCTTTCACACTCATCCAGTAGCTTTAAAGCGATGAATATTATGTTGGGGGGTTATTCTGGGCACGTACGCGGCAGCACAGCGTGCGGAGCGCTCATGAACCCTGATCCCTAACTAGAAGATATAACGGGTACAATGAAAAAATTTCGCCCGCCAGCAGAGGTGGAAGAGTTGCGATGACAACTGCGAGCAAAAGTTTGTAATCAGTTGTAACAAATTTATGTTGTGTGCGTGCGAGAGTTTGTCACAAGTTTTCGTTTTCGCGTTACGTCTCAGAGTTTTGTATTTTGATACTTAATTGTACTTGTTTCTGGTGTTCCGATGTTAATTTCACAGTTGCTTCTTTGTTTATGAAATGTGATATGTTATCGGTTTAATTAATTGTGTTTTGTTGTTTTCGGTGATAAGGAAATAAACGTTGACTATTTATATGTGGACTGGTCACGCGTGTAATTCTACTAACAAACATTTCTGCCACTTTTTGCGGGGGGCGAGGTAACCGCAACTTTGGATTTTATTCCCCTTTAGATTCTAATTTTGAATGTTAAAAATCATGAAAAGTAGTCTCGTGTGAACCCCAAACGTTCTAAGTTCGAAGTTATTATTTCGCAATTATAAGCTGTCTCGTTTAGTGATAAGGTGTAAAATTGAATGTAAATGCACAAGATCAATTGTGCTTATACCGTGGCAGAGGGGAAATGCTACCGCAAGGCTAGTCCTTATAATAATTAGTCAAAGGAAATAAAGGATCTAATTTTATTATTTATGTTTTGTAAATAAAGAATACATAAATAACGCTCAGAAGCATATACATTGTTATGATTTCAAAGTGTTAACAATATAACCACGGCACAAACATTATAAGATCCATGACCAAACCGGTATTCGAACTCTTGACCCTGGAATTTTGGAATACTGTTTTGTTGTTTTTTTTTTGTGTGAATACAGGGACCTTCTTAATATGCTGACACTTTTTAAGGAGATGATCAGACCATCAAACTGAACTACTTTCTCTATGGGACCAACATCGAGTCGGTATAAAAAATCCGCTGTCTCATACCTATAGCTCAATTATGCTTGTAGTTTTGTATGGAATAGCAGATTTTTTTCGCGATTTTGATGTTGGTGCCTTAGAGAAAGTTGTTCAGTATAACGGTCTGATTATGTCCTTTAAACATGTGTCAGCATATGAAAAAAGATCCTAAATAAGGGGATAATCAGACCATCAAACTAAATATATAACATTCTCGACGAACAGCGAAAAAAATTGTGCTGTAAATGTCTTGATTTTTAATGAAAACATAAATAGCTTTTGCTACTATAAAGTCGCATAATTATGTATAAAAGTCCATCCAACTTTAAAACAAAACAGTGACTCAATTTTCAAGCTAAAACAGCTTAACTTCTTAGTTGGCTTATCCTGAACAAACTATTTTTTGTATTTTATTCTGTGACTAGATACACAAACAAGATAAGCGTTTAATTCCATCAGGCTCCGACAAAGAGCGGAAAATTTTAAAATCGCCAAACACCGAAGAAACTCATGCAGAACAAAGTTTCGAAGCAGAAGTCTTTAGAATGTCATTCTGCTTAGTTTTCGTATTTCTTAATACAACCTAATGCGACGATTCAAGATGTAAGCTAATAGCGGAGAAATGAGGTCTTTCATTATGCTAAAAAGTGACCCTTGCTACAATAACCTTTCTGGACGTGAGTGTATACAAGTATATTCATTTCTGGAAAATTGAATTTTCTTCAGCGATATATCAAAAATTATATATGTACTGCATCCATTGTGACCCGGTTCCCAGTTGACCCAGCAATGAAACATAATTACCTTATTGGCAAATACTACATTCAAAGAAAACTAAAAACATGTCGGTGTAGTCAAGAACTTTGCTACAATTACTATTTGAAAAAGCAATTGCCTATTGAAGGTTTTAGAGAGGAATTACGTGTCAAGTGGTAATATTAAGGCCGGCATATCCCTGAAACTGCATGAGTACACCGCCTCGCTTTGTACGATATCCATGAAAATGGTAACGACAGATTATTATAAACTCTAATCACACCGAGAATTGTATTCAAGTTTTTTTGATTGTTCATTCCACAGAGAAATAATACGCGTTCATACTTACCGAGATCTTGAAGGAATCTTAGTGAAATTTTGGAATCACTTTAATACTTTAAAATGATCTGCAGTGATATGCTTTTACTACATTATTCCAAGGAAATTTTATAAAGAAGTCTTGTCACTTTTTTCACCTTCAATTATGCAGCTCACACTGAACTTTGAATCTTTTAACAAGCAGTCTAAGTCTCTTATCACTTATACCTCCACTAAAAGCTGAGCCGGGATGAAAGAAACTGCACCTTAAGCGAATACGTGAAGTCAATTTGCGAGTAAAGTTGTGCCATTGGTCTGGCACTGCAACCTGCCAGACTTCTTTACTAGCTTAAACAGTAGTTAGTGTTTGTTTGGGAGCGACTTTGCTTTTTCTCGTGTCTTGTTTGTATTTTTAATTTTATTTATGTTACAAATTGGGAAGTATCGATTTATACAGCATACGCATATGCTCACTACTATATTCTCCGAGGGGGTAGTCAGAGATATTCTGAAACCTCAGAACATCCACGGTTCAACTGTAGTACCGAAACTCTGTCCAGTGTGATGGGGGGGGGGGGGGTGAGAGCCCGTCGCCACTTATACAGGGTCCTTCTTAATATACTGACACTTTTTTAAGTGGATGATCAGACCGTCAAACTGAACAAACTGCAAACCTACTTAACCCAATGTATGGGACAACTGTTTTTTTGATCGATTTTGATTTTATATGTAACTCATTTTTATTTAAAATCTGTATAATTGTTGGTGCGTCTGTTAGTAGTAGTGATTATATATTTCTATAATTATATTTTACGCGGACAAAGACGCGGGGGGAAAGTAGTTCATTACTCGTATACACGGAGAAAAATAAAGAGTAGTTATATGTGACAACTGATCATTATATTGATAGACATTACAAGAAAATTATGCTTTTAACTCAAAGTCTACTTTACGTTTTCCACCAAAGTTTAACACATTTTCTAGTAAAGTTTGCTAATAGAAATAGGGGTCGTATATACTATTAGACATTTCTCTTTGTGTAAAAGATAATAGAAGAAAAACAAACTGCAAACCCAAAAAGACTCCAAAACACAGCATTCTCGTGTAATCTAAATTTTTCTTGTGTAACTTCCCAAGTTACCATCAGATAAAACTTCATGAAAAAGTGTCTTCCTAAATTCGGAACAAAATTGTTTTCTTCTAACCAAGTTAAAAGTAGGCTGTACCCTTTGCCCCTGCGGATTGCCTAACGAAGATGGATGAAGCGACATTACCAAAAGTGTGAAGGAAGTATTACGAGGTATAAGTTTAGTTTACATTACTGTTTGTTTTTGTACAGTTTACATGAGTACATAAGCTCAAGATTATTATACCTTTCAGGGTGATCAGGAACATCACTATAACCAGTACTATCAAACTCCACAGTTTAGGTAAGCTCGGTGGCCGTCCCCCACCAAGAGGAGAATGAATCGGTTCATTTTTGTTTGCACGCGTGTCCTTTTGACGGTCCGTCGAGAATTGTTGGGTAGAATGGGTGCAAAGCGCAGAGAGAGTAGCTATTTATTTGTTTGCGTAGTTATTCTTCTGTAGGGTTCAATTAAATTTTTTTATTTAGTGGCATCCGATGTGTTATCACAATTCAGCCAATGTCTCGTTATGTGGAAAGTATACGTAGTAAAATGATCAGTTGTATTAATTAAGTCTAGCGTGGCAGTTTTGCCAATGTAAGTAGTTTATAATCTCAAGTGATTGTTTTAAGGTTAAAACACAAAATAGTTCACAAAATGGCGGAGCCACGTGCAAGCCTAACGCGCCGATACGCACGCGTCCGTACTCCGCCAGACTTGCAGCGCGACTCCCTTCTGTAGGGTTAGTACTTGAACTAGATAATCTTTTTATACTGTGATACTAGTATTTTTTATTCTGTGCTGTAACTTCCAACTATCTTTTATATTTATAGTGTCCTATAGTGTGACTGCAAGCACTATATTACGTCTTAGGTAGCTGTGCGGCGAGATGGGGGGTGCAGCAACCAGCTTCACTCTGTCATATCGCCTTAGACGTTCGATTTCTTGTACAAACTACCTATCCACGCCGCGCTTTCCGGTACGCAGTCGCGAATCGAGAACCTTTTGGTCTCATCGGCCATCGGTTCTGCGAGCAATATGCCCCGCCCCACTTCAGCCCATCAAACAACGAAATTGCGGAAAAAAAATCTGCCGATTCATACAAAACTGCAGTACTTACCGATTCGACTCAAATGTATGGGACAGCAGATTTATTTTTTTCGATTTCGATGTTAGCTCCTTAGTGAAAGTTGTTCAGTTTGATGGTCTGAAGCGCTCCCTGAAGGATTATTAGGGTGTTTTGTTACACCCAGAATGAAGTGTTATTAATAGTTGGTGTTATTAATAGGTGTTAGTATAGTAGTAGTTATTAATAGAATAGGCAAGCATTTCACCCTCAAAAATACTATATAAAACAAATTAACCCTTAGTCATCTCTTATGACAGAGACGGGGAGGTCCATTCTAAGCCAAAAACACATAGGAAAAGAGTGTTTTGTTAATTTGACCATTATGTTAACTCAAAAATAATCTTTATACAACGTGTTAATGAACGCAAAACTAGAAAATAGTTTGTGTAGAATCGAGAGCAGAATCGAATTAGTAAAGTTTCAACATAGGTTACGTTTTTCATAATATAAAATTATTATTTATTTGTATAATTTAAAACTGAACTCGATGTCAACCCACACACAGGTACACTCACCCTACTTACTACCAAAACAAGATTCTTAAAATGTATCCATGAGCACGCTCTAGCGCTTTCATTCATTGCTGAAATAATAACTTATCGTTTTTGCATGAAAACTTAAGGGTAAATTACTGTTGGCGCGCTCCATACAAACGAAGTCTGGTGATATTTTAAATACTAACCGATTAAACTCAATGAAATTTTGCAGAAACAATCAAGAAACAAAACTCTATGCTTGTATCGTATCCGATTTTCCTTAAAATGTACAGTTTTAAAATTACAGTACCTCAAATATTTCCATACAAATCTTAAATTACTCCTAGCATTGAAACTGTATACTTTAACGAAAATCGGACACGATACAAGCATGGATATTTGTTCCTAGATTGATTTTGCAAAATTTCATTGAGTTTAATTGGTTAGTATTTATAATATCACCAGACTTCGTTTGTATGCAGCGCGCATTTACGTATTCGGAATAAACTTCTCTTAAAATGTATCAATGCAATTATTTCGTCAAAAATCATTTGGGGTGTATCACGTTTTGCACTTATTTATTAACACGTATGTTTTTTCAGAATTGAAGAGACACTGTAACTAATATCTTATTTAAAAATACTATTGAAATAATCGGTAAGCTACACGATCACACGTATTTAACTTTTTTCGTTTACTACCAAAGCTAAGTTACTCTAAATCAGCTGTGCTCGTGATCCCAGTATGTCACAGCCTGGCAGACACGTCCCGCGGTAATATGCCCATGAATATTAATGCTCCTCACTTTATTTGCTTATTTATTACCTGCGAGCCCAATAATAACTCGTCACTCTACTATGATCATGTTGTTAGACGTGGTTCTGGATTTGAATAGTATTGGATTTCTACTAGATAACAAGAGCATGTCTATTTCTGACACTGGTTGTGCTCCAGACAGCGTCCGTTATAATTTAAAGTGAAAGTAAATTGTTCCATATTAATTGGAATTCAAATTTCGAATAATTATTGTAATTCTCTGTTTTTGACTTTGAGGGCATATATCTCGAGATGCAAGCATTGTAACGACTTAGTTTGTATGGGTGTTTTGTGCCACGTGACAAGAGCTATCCAATGAATTATCACTTTTATTAAATGCACTATTTTTAACCTCTTCTCGTCGTATGAGAGATTTTCATCTTAATTTCATCTTAATTATCTTCTTGCCAAATTTCGATTAAAAAAAATATTATTCTGACTGTAACGTTCGCATGCGCGTTCCATACAAACGAAGTCTGGTTATATTTTCATTAAAAACCAATTATAGTCAATGACATTTTTCAGAAACAATTTAGAAACTAAACTCTATTCTTGTATGTTGTCAGATTTTCGTTAAATATACTGTTTCATTGCTAGAATTAATTTAAGTTTTTTATGGAAATCTTTGTAACTTTAACACTATACATTTTAACGAAAATCTGACAACATACAAGCATTAACAGAGATTAGTTTCTAGATTGTTTCTGAAATAGTCATTGACTTTAATTGTTTAGTATTGAAAATATAACCAGACTTCGTTTGTATGAAGCGCGCCAACGGTATCTGTGTTAAGCCGGTACGATTCACCACTGGAGTTGCAGTATTTTTTTGGCTTGGCTTGACACCGACTCCAATAAAACAAATTACTGTTCTTATAGATGCGAACGCAAAAGTCATAGGCTCCAAAATAATGTTTTACTTTTTTTAGTTTTGAAATCGGTTATAATTTTTTGTTAAAATTGTTCTTAGTTCATAATTTTCAGCGGGGAATTATATTAGTTCGACTCAGATATCAATTATGTGTATAACGGGTTTATCGAGACGAAGCAAAATATTTCAATCGCCGATGATTTGCTGTCAAATTATGAGGAGTTCTATTATCATCAGATCTTTACATTGTTAAAATGGGACCATCTTGGGCCTATAACCTTTCAATCAAATAGTATTTTTTTTAAATTGGTCAACAATTGATGAAAATATCGGTGCCCATGCATACAAAAAATACACAGTCGAGCATAGAACCTCGATCTTTTTTTTAAAGCCGGTCAAAAATGAGCGAGTAATTGAGGCGGCGCAGATAGACTGACAGAATGGACGAAAGTATAAGGGTTCCTTGTTTGAATACAGAACCCTAAAAAGGAGGTCCTCCATTTCATCATTCTTGTAATAAATCACAAAACCTACAAAAGCCTTACGTAATATAACTTAAACAGTGCCATCCAAGACATAGAGTATAGCGAAGCCTATAGAGTGCAAGTAAAGATGGCCGAAATCAAAGCTCAATCTACTATCGAAGCATTCTGTTAGTTTAGGATGGGTTTACAACTCTGTTTGGGTCTTCCAAAACAAATTTGTACGAAACTATTGAACATTGAAAGTGTATTTGCATTCTGAAATCAATATAGTGGAACGTGAATAAAAATTTTTGATTTGAAAAGTTCTTGATAAAGTATTCTTGTAAACTATGTAAGAAGAGTATTGTATTAAACGGTTTGTGAGTGTCTAAGAAACAAGAAAGGTATTAAGATCTTATTCAAAGTGACATGTGCATCTGTGTGTGTAGCTTTTTTAAATTAATTGAAATTTCAGAGCTCAAGTAATTAACATTCAAGTTAAAAAAGTGTCACTAACTTATAGTACTGAATAGTATCAAATATTTTATGAAATAGACTATGTATTATTGTTTACATAACCTTAGCTTAAGAATTTATATTGTAATAGTTATTAAGTCGTGTTATGCTGTTGAGTTTCTGGCCGCATCTTCTCTACAGCGACAACACGTTCCGACGCGGTGGAGTGTGCTTCAAGCCCCTATATTGAATAAATTATATTGACTTTGACTTTGACTTAAGAATTTATATTATCTATTGGAAGAAACCTTGAGGTGAGGAGTACCACCCTATATCTTAAAATGGGTAGGACCCATTTTAAAATGAAACTATCAAATAAGGAACAGTCATTTAAACATTCCTTCGTTTTGATACATTTGATATATGCTACGTTTGAGAAGCTACGATATTTTATATAAAACGATTATGTTTATATGTACCATAAAGTTACTATATCTAATAAAGGAACTGACATGAATTGTCAAATGAAACAATTTTTGACAACTTATCGGTACGGGAAAAATTCTTGCTCTGTGTATAAAATGTGAATCTAACGTGAAATCGTGGATAATTTTATGAAATAGTGTTAGTATATTTAACAAACTTATCCACAATTTCACTTTAGATTCTTTTCAGTTTCACAGAGCTCGAATTTTTACCATGCTGATAAGTTCCAAGAAGTGACTGGTATAGTAACTTACGTGGTTTAAACAATATGTTACTGAATAAATGCAAAACTAGAAAGTAGTTTGTTTAGAATCGAGGGCAGAATTGGATTATCATGGTTTCAACATAGGTTAAATTTGTTCAAAATATTAAGTAATTTGTTCGTATAATTTAAAATTTACTGAACTCGATCTGAACCCACCGCACGGGCTCTCTCACCCTACTTACTACCAAAATAAGATTCTTAAAATATATCCATGAGTACGTTAGCGCTTTCATTCTTTGCTGAAATAATAACAAATAATGTTTGCTTCATAACTTAAAATGCGAATAACTTTAAATTATAACTATCAAAATAATGAAATTATTGTTTCAATCTAATTATTTTGTTATAAATCAGTTGGGGTGTATGAGGTTTTGCGCTTATTCATTAACACGTTGTATAAACGTTTTTAAAAGGTGTCAAAAGAGGCCACTAACGGATAAGGAATCTAGATAAATATAAATCAAAAGGCTCAAAAGACAAATGTCTTTAAACAATACTGTATCTGTAGCAAGAAAGTTACTCTACCGTGTAGTGGATAAGATTAGTTATCCGTCGTGCAGATACGAAATCCAAACAAAACTTTCTACAAGTTTATCTATTTCGCAAACTTAGCGAAAAAATATTATAAAGTATTTTGGAGGGTTCGTGCGACCCGAAGGTGAAATGAAATATAGATGCTGGAAGTGGAAATTATTTTATATTTGTTGTTAACCCAAAGATTTATACTAAGTCACTTGGGGCAATTGCATCAATAGATGACTAATGAGTCACTTTGATTTATGAGGCAATAATTGCATCTCAAATCGACGAAAGTGCATGAAAAGATCTATGAACATGAATGAGGCTAAAGAGGTGTGTCAGAGACAAAGCGTGTGGCGGTCCGTGGTCTCTGCCTACCCCCAATGGGACAATAGCGTGAGCTTATGTATGTATATATGTATGTTAATGCATCTTATTTTAAAACCTCGATTTATCAGTTCTCTAGTTACTAACACATGTCTTATAGTCGACTTTAAAAGATTAACAAAAAACATTCTAGTTATAAAATAGGCTAGATGTAATTGCCCCATAAATGCCCCCTGCTTAACTTTAAAAAACCTGTGCATGATATTTAAATATTTATTTTAATTCACACATTTGCCTGTATACAAATTCAATATCAATCGGAATCGTTAATGTACACAATAACTTACTAGATAACTAAATATTAATGGTCAACACTCTTCCAGTAGACAATTTAAGCTTGGGTCTATCGCAGCAGAGCATATTAATTCGATGTTTTGGCAAACACCTGCGTCGGGAAACTTTGATAAAGTGGGTTTTACCATAATTCGATAAGTTTTTTCCACGAGCAAGTTATATCAGAGATATACGTGCATTTACTCACTACACTCGACTCTGGTTAGTTCATCCCCACTTGGGGAAAGATAAACATTCTTTATACTTTTATTTTTGTTTACAACTTGAATTGTAATTTTGGGAGTGATTTTTGTTACCTTTGGGATTACATTAAATTATGAACTGTAAGTTTTTTCTTGACTTTTGTTTATTGTTTTTTGTGGAGCACGATTCTTTTATTACTATGAATATTTAAAACTATTAACATTTTCGGCCTTCAAATACCAAGCTTGCTTCGTCTCACAGGAAATCTTGTATTTGTGCTTGTATATTTTGAAACTGTTTTGTTGTTTACAATTTTAATTAGCATATACATTTATTTATTTCAGTTTCCCTATTAATTATAGTCCATGTAGAGTGTATAATATTTATATTATAGTTATACTATCCTTTCGGATGAGCAAGTTTCTTCACAAGATTTTTCAATATTACACTGATAATTTGAAAATTGATTATATAGGGTCCGTCTAAATACGCTGACACTTTTTTAAGGGGATGATCAGACCATCAAACTGAACAACTTTCTCTATTGCACCAACGTCGAAAACGCGAAAAAAAATTTCGTTTTTCTATACAAAACTGCAAACCTACTCGAGCCAATTGTATGGGACGGCTGATTTCTTTTTCGCGATTTCGACGTTGGTCCTATAGAGATAAGATAAATAAGATAAATATTCTTTATTTGCACACCAAAATACACAAAAAACAACAACAAAATACGCGAACAAGAAGGGTACAAAAGGCGGCCTTATCACTAAAAGTGATTTCTTCCAGACAACCAGTGGATGGAAGAAGTCTTACATGAGATAAATGCTATGGCGGTGTACTAATTGATACATACTATTATAATTTACAGAAAGTTGTTCAGTTCGATGGTCTAATCATCTCCTTAAAAAGTGTCAGCATATTAAGAAGGACCCTGTATTTAATCCTAATAAATCAGTCTAAAAATCAGGATTGATAAGAACAGTCCCGTTTTTAGAGCTAATAAGCAAATGAACAAAAAGATTCAAATCTAAGTAAACCACTCCTAATCACGACTTAATAGATCCATAGATATCATCAGATCCGATAATCAGATTGATATTTTGATAGGCTATATCTAATACCATTGACCCTTTCATGTCACCTTCAGAGCTCATAAGGGCGAAAGAGTCGAAGAATGAAGGGTAAAGCTGTTTTGATAACACCTATCTAGCAGACTCACCTTTAGTTTGACTTCTAGGTTACTTAATTTTCATTTGCTTTAGAAATAATGTAAGTGTTATGTTTGCGCAGTGCTTTAATTTGCTTAGTTTTGTATTGTTGGAGTGCTGAAAATTTGTTTTAATTTATATGAAGCAAAATGTTGTAAGTATTATACAACGTGTTAATGAATAAGCGCAAAACCTCATACACCCCAACTGAATTATAACAAAATACCTAATTAGATTGAAACAATAATTTCATTATTTTGATAGTTAAAATTTAAAGTTATTCGCATTTTAAGTTTTGTACCAATAATAATTTGTTATCATTTCAGCAACGAATGAAAGCGCTAACATGCACATGGATACATTTAAAGAATTAGTTAATCGAATTCAGTAAATTTTAAATTTTTAAAAAAATATATTGAATATTTTGAAAAAAATTACCTAAGTGGAGACCATGATAATTCGATTCTCCTCTCAATTCTAAACAAACTACTTTCTAGTTTTGCGTGAATTCATTAACACGTTGTATAAAGTACGTTTCCTTGACACGTTTTTTTTCTCATTAATTTTCAACCAGCGACCGACCCCAGTTTCGCCCCTGGCTGGGATCTATTAATATACGTAAATATAATTATAAACATAAACCTTTCTAAATAACAGTGAAAACCGGATCAAAATCCGTTGCGTGGTTTAGAAAAAGTAAGCGGAGAATAAAAAATGATGAAGACAAGCGCTGACAGCGACTTTGTTATATCTACCGGCCATTTTTATTGTTTTATTGCCAAATTCATGTTATTGACCTTGGTTCGGAAGTCGACATTTGAAGGCATATTAACAAATCCGATAAAAATACTTATCAGTATAGGTATTATTAACATAAGTAACAATAAAATATAACTGACTTAAATATAACTTACTAAAATATAACTAACTAAAATAAAACTAGCTTAATAAAATATTTACACTCAGTCGAAAAGCCCTCCCCGGGCCATACCAGATGCAAAGGTGCCCATAACGCTTGTCGCGTTTCCGTGAGTGAGTGATAAAAATAGAGAAAAATAGTATTTTTATTTATGATATTACAAAGCAAAAACATTGACTTTCCATTCTCCCTTCACAAACGATTTTCTATTTGAAGGTGTGAACTCCTGTTTAAACTAGGTATCTCGTTTTAATATTATCCCTATTCATTATTAGTTAATTTGTATTTATTTTCTTTATGTTTACTATCAACCTTTTCCTTCACTTGGGCAAGATAACTCTGTCTGTGTCTGTCGAGTCGTATCAAGAACACAGGACACTAGCGGAAAAGAGACAGGATCGTCGAATACTCCACCGACAAGAGCGTAGCTCTTTAATAAGATGATGATGTTTACTATAACATTGTATCTAGGAAAATTTATGTTGTGCAGCAATATATTTGCCTATCCCAAATATTTGGATTCAATTCAAATTTTCATAAAAGTAACAGAGATTCTGACCACCCCCAAATTCTAACAGAGTCGACACAAACTTACAAACAACGTTACAAGACAAATCATCAAACAGAACTTTAAAATACATTCGAAAAACAAACTGGACAATTCAAACAGTAACTAACAGTGAATTACACAGGTTTGAACTGAATGTTCCGAGCGAAACGTTATTTGTTCGGATGCAATCTCTTCTAGTCCCGGTATATGATTAAAACAGTGCACAGGACACTGTTCCTATGGGAAATCATCGGGGCGAACGCACTGCATAATTAGCAGTTGCAAAGGCGTTCTGATAGAGATATACTATTTTCATATCCGTCGGTTGAAATTAGATGTGCGCGTGTAATCGCAATTTGTTTATGGATGAAGACGTGTAATGATAGGATTATTGAACAGACTGGAATTAGTATTCATAGCATATACTTACGACTATATTCCTCTGGAGAATTACCAGTGAAATTCTACATGTAAAAAATTCTTGAGGATTTTTAATTATATATAAGATGACGAAATTAATCCCATTACTGTAATGAATGTAGTGAGAGAAACATCGTTTGGAATCCTGAATATTCTGGTACGTATGGGTTGTCCACCAATCTGCATTGGGCACGCATGGTGGATTAACGCATTTATATGGTAGATATATACGAGTACCATACCTCCTCGAAGGTAGGCCTATGCCCTGCAGTGGGACGAATATAAGGCTATTGATGATTTTAATGATTGAGAATGCGCATTGACTTTGAAGTTGCCAAGATCAGGAAAGAGAAGAGTGAGTCGTCCAGCATTCAAATACTACTAATGATAATATTATTAGCAATATTATGGCAAAGACGGCTAGAAAGACATGGATGAGACTAGCACGAAACAGAGGATTCCTGGTATAAAAGGGAGGAGGCTTATATCCTCCAGTAGTACCTGTAAATAAGCTGTCACTATGATCGAAATTGGCGAACATAAATCAATGTAATTTAGACCAGTTTCTAGTTTACAAAGACGTGCAAAAAATCAACAAATGCAGTAGGTATCGTTCGTCTCCAGAATTGGTCCTCCATTGCGCCGTCGGCGACCACTCCATGGAGCGTCTGTGCAAACGTTCAGAGTGGACATTCCACAAATAGGGCTGCCATAATTCTGTTAAATCTAGACTTAAAAACTTACTTTTCATTTTCTGCCCTACGGTTGTCTGGGATGTTGTATTTTACTCGACTAAGGTAAAGTTAGGGTAATGTTTTTCTTACAATTTAATTGGCAGTGGTGAATGCACTGTTAACGGGCGGAAAAAGTGTGCTTGACTGTTTTACATTGCTGCTTAGTGACCGAGAACATTCAAAAGGACGGGAATGTCAGTGGCAGTGTAAGGCAGCAGATCACAACTGAAGCATACTAAGGTGACATTAGAGACATTTGACATTTTTGGGTTTTGTTATTATATGACGTAATGAGTGAGATGTGTATAGAATGTCATTGTTGGTGGAGTATAGCCAATTTCTTTTCACCATTATTCGTGAGAGGATGCTTTTGCCTTGCAGTAGGATCCTACAGCTGCTATAAAGTTACTTTTGGTTCCTGCCGCCTTCACCAGATCGCGGTCGTCCGTCCACCTTGTGGGGGGTCTACCCACGCTGCACTTTCCGATACAGTGAACCCTTTGGCTCCATCGGCCATCGGGCCTCCGAGCAATGCGACCACCACTTAAACCACTTTACTTGTACCAATATCTGTATTGATTTTACTTAAAGAATATGACTGTAATTAATTCATTCATTTCATCAATTACGTAATAACCAGCCCTACGCAAATAAGTACACAGCAAAAGGGAGTTGAAATAAAACTAAGGAAACTTAGCATATCCCTCATGTGTGCAGTCCTCCTTCAATTATATCGGAGTTGCAAATATGGCTGCCACTTTGTTGAATTTAAAATTAATTTTGCATTTTATGAGCGGTTTTCTGGGGAATGGAACCGAGTAAGGGAATTGGTTAATTCATGAGCATTTATAACCCAAATGAAGATTATATGAGACAGTCAAGTTTATGAAGGAGTATAACCTTTTATAGCAGAAATACTAATTTATGATTACATATTGTGTACGATATGTTAAAAGTTAATTACGCTGCAAACTTTTAAAGTAGTTGGTAGTTTGATTAATGGATGTATTTTAAAATCACAGGTAATGACAAAAATGTTTTGTACTTTTTAAACGGGCGTCAGAAGAAAGTGAAGTTTCAGTTGTGGAAATGATTGACGGGAGTCATTCATTTCCACAACTGTAACTTCTGTAAATAAGGATCAACAGCGGCGACCACTAACAACACTAGAGAATTAAGTTTAGCAATCCATAGGGATGACTTTAATCTGCCTTGGAACCAGCATAGTGTGGTGTATTAAGAGCTTAAAATCCCGCATAGTCCGTTCAAATAAGCATCGGTGGAGCATTCTTAGCTAAAATACAGAGTTAGCCATAAAGAAGTTACCGATTCTAAGATGACCACCGTTTTACTTATAATGCTATCATCATCAGCCAGTCTTCGTCCACTGCTGAACACAGGTCTTTCCCAAGGCGCGCCACGAAACTATCTATCCTTGGCATTCCTTATGCAGTCGCTGCCCGCTACCTTTCACAGATCGTCGGTGCAATGGGACGGAGGGCATCTCACTCTATGTCTATTGATTAGTGAGATTGCTGGGGTACAAAGAGAGATACTTCCCAAGTGACAAAATCAGAATTCGTCTAGCGCACTCTGCGCAGTCAGCTTCGATACGACTATTTTTGACTCTCTAAACTTTCCACTACAACATGAGTAATTGTAGCATATGCTCACGACTATATTCCACGAGGTAGGTAGTCAGAGATATTCTGAAACCTCAGAACATCCACGTTTCACTAGTACCAAAACTCTGTTTAAGGTGACGGGGAGTGAGCCCGTCGCCACTTATAATGAGCAGTAGGTACAATACATGCCTCGAAATTGAAGAACGCAGGTTTCCTCACGATTACTAATTGTCATGGAATATAATAGCTCATACCAAACACTAAAGAAGAAGTAAGGTTGTTATACTTACTGAAATTTTGTGCAATTTTAAAATACGAAAAGCGACTATTTGTTAATTAACTCAATCATCTAGATAGAAGCGAAGTCACACCCAGACTACAATGAGTAAAATTAGTGGCGCGTCAAACAGAATGATTAAAAACCTTTTCTTATCATTAGTGGCAAAAGTAAAGTTCGTGCTTTTATAGCTTTCGATCGAAAATTTAAGAGAAGTTTATTCCGAATGCGTAAATGCGCGCTGCAAACAAACGAAGTCTGCTGATATTTTCAGTACTAACCAATTAAACTCAGTGAAATTTTGCAGAAACAATCTAGGAACAAATATCTATGCTTGTATCGTGTCCGAATTTCGTTAAAATATACAGTTTCAATGCTAGGGTTTCAGTTATGTAGGTACAGCAGTTTTGTATGGGACAGCAGATTTTTTTTCGCGTTTCATGAGATAGGCCCCATGGTGAAAGTTATTCAGTTTGATGGCATGAGTTCACCGCTTCAGTATTTGCCAGGTTGTCACTTACACCCTGTATATTCAGTTGGTTTGATTTACGTATACCTAATAGGGTGCAAGGAAAAAGTCTCCCCGAATAACGAAACCTGTGTTCGACTGGAGCACCCTGGAGTCAGCCTCGATACGTCTGACTAATCATGCTTATAAAGCATGAGCGTGCTCATAGTGACATATTATATTAGGTCTATTACGTCCATCTGATTTTTATTTTATGATCAAGAGTGTTGGTGTTGGTGAGAGGTATGGTCCAGGTTCGAATCTACACGGATGACATGCCATATACCAATGAGTTTTTCTAACTTATGTACGTAATACCGACTGTTCTCAAACGGTGAAGAAAAACTTCGTAAGGAAACGCTGAAGAAGAAATTCTAATGCGTATGTGAAGTCCACCAATCTGCGTTGGGCACACATGGTGGAGTAACGCACATACACCCTCCTAGAGGATAGGGCCCTGCAGCGGGACGTATATAGGCTGATGATGATAAAAGCCGTGGTAGTCCAGTGTCGAGTAACCCTGCCTGCCATGCAGGAGGCGATGGTTCGATCTCCGTCCATGCCGACTCATAACAATGAGCTTTTTCGGAATTTATGTACGATTTGTAACTCCACTGGCGTTTCGGTGAAAGAAAACTTCGTGAGGAAACCTGCATGCTTCAATTTCGAGGCATGTATTGTACCCACTATCAATTACAAGTGGCGAAGGGTTCACTCCCCGACACACTGGACAGAGTTTCGGTACTATAATAGTGAAAAATGGATGTTCTGTGGTTTCAGAATATCTTTGATTACCCCCTCGGGGAATATAGTCGTGAGCATATGCATATGCATGATAAATACTCTGAGTAAATTTATAAAGTTCTACTACCAAATGAGTAATGTTTGTACTGTTAGTGTAAGTTGTTTTGAATAAATTAATTAAAAATATATACGCATTTGGTAAAATAATTATTTGCGAAAGATCTAGGTTCAAAAAATGCATTGAAATCTTTTTCAATTTGCAAAACTGAACTGAATTGTATGATTGATTGTGTCAAAATCGTTAACGAATCGCAATCGGGTCGTCGAAAGAAAACAGAATCATAGTTGGCGACTAACTTTTATGATTGATGACCTCCAGAGACAATTTTTCCATTCATCATGGCTAATTTTATTGAACTGTCGTGTGTGGACGATGTGATAAATTAGAAGGTGTGTCATTCAGTTGCTAACATACAATTCACAACCTTATTTCGTTTTGGTTTGGTTAGAAAATTCGTCGTAGTTATAGCATATCCATGTGAAGAAGTATCAAACGTTGAAAATTACATACACTCCCAATCCCAATAATTTTTTTAAATTTGGAGGGGAGTGTATAGTTACATTCTTGTATGTTTTCGGATATTTTACTGAAGTATTAAAATACTTCACTACTTATGTGCCCTATACAACGTGTTAATGAATTAATTGGAAAGTAGTTTGTTTAGAATCGAGAGCAGAATCGAATTATCATGGTTTCAACATAGGATTTTTTTTTCAAAATATTAAATAATTGGTTTATAAAATTTAAAATTTACTGTACTCGATCGCAATCCACCGCACGGGCACTCTCACCCTACTTACTACCAAAACAAGATTCCTAAAATGTATCCCTGAGCACGTTAGCGCTTTCATTCATTGCTGAAATGATAACAAATCCTTTTTGCCTCAAAGCTTAAAATGCGAATTACTTTAAATTGTAACTATTAAAACAATGAAATTATTGTTTCAATCTAATTATTTCGTTATAAATCAGTTGGGGTGTATGAGGTTTTGCGCTTATTCATTAACACGTTGTATACTTGCCGGTTTTTTTTTTTTACTTTAGAGTATTTTTATAATTACATAAAGTTTGACGCTTGTATGAATTTCCGTGTTAAGCAAAAAAAAACTTGAAAAAACACTTCTCTTCGAGATTTTGTACTTTATGATCTTTTTATTATTTTTATTGTTAGCAAATCCAAAATTATAACAAAAATTCAGTGAACCTACAAAAAAAGATACAGCCAGAGCATTTTAGATTTAGGACGGATGGATTGACGGATAGCGTAGACTTAGTAATAGGGTCCCGTTATCACCCTTTCGATACGGAACCCAAAAAAACGGACAAGAAAAGAACAATCATTATACAATGGCTATCATAGGCATACCCGACACACTCTAGGTAAATTTTTTGTAAAACTTTTTCTAATGTTCGAAAATACATAAAGATAATATCAATAACAGTAGTCTAATAAAAAGGTTTCTACTTAATTGGGTTGGTTATAGTAAAAAAATATTTCTATCGTTAATTACTTGATAAGTAGAATGTAGCCCAATTATAATGACATTATCGGATACCGAAATATTAACCTAATTCTTAACGATGCATAAAAAGCTTTTCTATGTCCCTTATGATACAATCGGATAAAATATAACATTTTGGTATTGATTTCTGTTTTATCATGAAAAGTAAAAATTGTGGTTACTTTTCAAACTAAAGTTGTAATCAGTCCTTCTGCTGATAAGATAAGATAAGATAAATATTATTTATTTGCACACCATAATACGCAAAAAACAACCACAATATACACGAACAAGATGGGTACAAAAGGCGGCCTTATCAATAAAAGTGATTTCTTCCAGACAACCAGTGGATGGAAGAAGACTTACTTGAGATAAATGCTACGCGTGATATTACTTTTATACATTTACCTATTGATAAAATGTCAAATCGGGAACTCAAAAATAATTGAATGTAGTAGGAATCAGTCAAATTGCGGCCGTAGTATGGCAGTCAGTGTCTTTCTATTTGCGTGCAAATGAACGAGATAAAAGACGTGATATAGCCTTATTATACGCATCATGCTACGGTTTCTGGTGTTAAACTGTTTTTGTAATATAGATCGAGCCGATTAAAGTCTTGTTAGACATAAATAGCTTAGAATTTATGATACAAGATATTTTTTAAATAATTTAACTATTGCGTTCAAAGCTAAGTTCAAATTTTTATCAATCATTTTTGTTTTAAGCAACAATAATTATTTTCATAAGCCGTCATCTAGCGATCCCTAGGAGAAATCCTTATTACAAAAACGCCCATTTTCCTAAACATTATTTTACTTTTATCCGAATTTAAATATAGGGGCCTTCTTAATATGCTGGCACTTTTTTAAGGGGATGATCAGGCTATCAAACTGAACAACTTTCTCTACGGGACCAACGTCGAAATCAAGAAAAAAAATCTGCTGTTCCATAGTAAACTGAAATCTTACTCGACCCAATTGCATGGGACAGCAGTTTTTTTTCACGATTTCGACATTGGTTCCATGGAGAAAGTTGTTAAGTTTGATGGTCTGATCATCCCCTTAAAAACTATCTGCAAATTAAGTTGGACCCTGTATACTTAGGGCCAATTTCTGGAAAAGTACATAACAGCTTATCTTACAGTTCGTTTGACATGTTTCATACGAAAAATAATTTAAACGATCTGTCAGATAACCTGTCAAAAACATTCAGAATTGGTGAAACGGGCTCTCACTATTCAAACGTATATTATTTTACCTCCAAATCCTTACCTAACTAGAACAGAAACTTAACAAAACATAACAAATCCAGTAAGCTAACAGCTGTATGTTACATTCCTAATGAAGACGGAGACTGTATTCACGAACCTTTTGTTTTTGAGTGCCTGTGTTTTAGATCTCATTAAATTAAAGGATGAGTCTTACACTCGTTAAGAGAAGGATTTGTTGGTTACGAGCCTTTGCCTGTTTCTATGGGCTTTTATGTGTCCCGTTGGGGTTTTTTGGTTGGACCTTTTAAGTCGTGTTTTGTTTATGAAAGACATGTGGATGGAAAAGTTGAAATTTGAACGTTCTCCGTCGTGTTTAACGACGTTCTTGTTGGAGCCACAAATTAATGAGGTACTGTTTCCATTACGGGGACGTTTTAAAAAAAGCTCATGGTGTCGGAATTGAAAACCGCTTTCCCAGAAGCTGTCTATTATCTCTTATTTCCGAAAAGAATAGAAATGAAAAATAAAGGATAAAAAGTCAGAAATGCAAGATATATGTTAATCAACACGACAGAATTTGTCATAGCCTATGTTTTTTTAAGTTCTATCTGTGTTTATCCCTGGCTCCAGGGATTAGAATGCCATCGGTTGGGATGAGTTGATATGTGCACTTGTATTCCTATAGGTGGTTATTAAACTTTTTAGAAATACCTAGGTACTGTTTTCTTAGATAGCACTGCCGTGCTGATGTGTGTTGACTTTCGCAGTAACGTAGGGGACCCGTTCCAAGATGAGAAGATGAGTTATGATTCCGGAAGCTGAACTGTCTAAAACTCTCATAATATTGTCATATTTTGCGGTTGTGATTTTGGATGTGTCCTATTCAGTTCTATGTTACAATCATAACCTTAATATTCATGGTTAAAATGCAATGTGTTTGTAACAATCTGATTTTAACCTACTTTACCTTTGGTTTGGTCCAATAACAGTCACGTTCACGATCCTATTTTAAGAGTAGACTTACCTGAAAAAGAGAAAAATATATTAGAATTTGGAATTCATATTTCATTATTTATTTTCAAGCGGTGTATCGAATCTAATTTATTAATTACTATAGTTTACCCGCGACTTCGGCGGCACTAATTTTTAGTCAAATCATAAGCTATCAAACGAAAAAGTTTCAATCAAACAAGGTTCAGTAGTTTTAGCGTAATGCTCGAAGAAACTAACACAAACAAACTGACGGACACAAATTCTAAAAAAGGTTGATTTGGAATCAAGGACATCAAAAACCATATAGTAAAATTTTTCTTGTAAATATCTTCAATGTACAGACACACTTCTGTTACAATTTTATAATAGTTAAGATTAGAGTTTGGGTACTGGTATCAAATTGTGGTTATTCTGAATAATTATGTTAAATAGGATTCCACCGCAGCACTTCCTCTTAATAGTAGAGCACTACTTCACCACGCGGACCCAGAACGGATTGGTGGTGGAAAGTTTGTTGTCTGACTGCCTCCGTGGTCTAGAGGTTAAGAGCATTGGGCTCTTGACACGGAGGTCGTGGGTTCGATTCCCACGGGGGACACCTAGTTATGTCACTTTGTGCGTTTTTCCCCAGTTGGTTAGGACATTGTAGGCTGAATCACCTTATTGTCGGAAAGGAAAGATGATTCCGTGCTTCGGATGGCACGTTAAGCCATTGGTCCCGGCTACTGTCTCCGGTAGTAGTTAGTCGTTACATAAAAACCACATCAGAGGCCATAAGGCGGTCTGAAAAAACACTGACAGCAGGGCTTGCTGCCCACAAGATAATAAGAAGAAGAAGTGGTCAAATTGCTGTCAAAGTTGCGGGATATCAGACATTTTCTATGAAACAATCAATTTTTCTTTAAATTTTTCAATGTTGTTCAATTTGAAGATGTGAAACAACCCATAAAGTATGTAACGCATTTAAGTTTACACCTGTATAATATGATCTAATAATAATAATATACAACGTGTTAATGAATTAACGCAAAACTAGAAAGTAGTTTGTTTAGAATCGAGAGCAGAATCGAATTATCATGTTTTCAAAGAAGGATTTTTTTTCAATATTTTTAAATAATTTTTTTTGTAAAATTTTAAATTTTCTGAACTCGATCTCAATCCACCGCTCTGGCACTCTCAGCCTACTTACTACCAAAACAAGATTCTTAAAATGTATCCATGACCGCGTTAGCACTTTAATTCATTGCTGAAATGATAACAAATAATTTTTGAAAACTTAAAATGTGAATAACTTAAAATTTAACTATCAAAATAATGCAATAATTGTTTCAATCTAATTATTTTGTTATAAATCAGTTGGGGTGTATGAGGTTTTGCGCTTATTCATGAACACGTTGTATATAGAAAACATAACACAAAATCTGTACGTAGTGCTCAGAACACTTGGTCACAAGACCCTTAATGCCCCGCAATACATTATTAAGAGGTGCTTAAATTTAATGCTCTTAACGCCCGGTGGGTGTTATAATAGTGTGCCGTGATGTTTTTGTACGTATTATGAAGGAAAATGTACGATTGTAGTACAATTTGTTGAATGGAGAGGTAAGCCTTTTGGTAAATGTTAAAGGGGTTTGAATATTTGTGACCTGTTTTTCATGCCATCACGTGAATTTCTTCAAAAGTGGTGTCGCAGCCTGACACTTTATTTCAATAGATATCATAAAATAAAATAGGAAATATTGTCGTAACATCGCTGGTTCTAAAAATATAATTGATTTTTGTGATTTAAATTCTGTTACTTTTGGCTTATACAACGTGTTAATGAATAAGCGCAAAACTTCATACATCCCAACTGATTTATAACGAAATAATTAGATTGAAACAATCATTTTATTATTTTGATACTTAATATTTAAAGTTATTCGCTTTTTAAATTTTCAGGCAATAATGTTTTGTTATCATTTCAGCAATGAATGAAAGCGCTAGCGTGCTCATGGATACATTTTAAGAATCTTGTTTTGGTAGTATGCAGGGTGAGTGTGCCCGTGCGGTGGGTTGATATTGAGTTCAGTAAATTTAAAATTTTATCAACAAATTATTTATAAATTTGAAAAAAAATTCCTATGTTGAAGCCAGGATAATTCTATTCTGCTCTCGATTCTAAACAAACTACTTTCAATATTCAATAACTCAAAAGAGATAAAATCGGATAAATATGATTGTTATTGAAATAAACTTCTTTTCCTTTCAAAGAACACCACGAAATGTAAAGTTAATAAATATTCACAGAATACTCGCACTTTTTCACACTAATCTAAATAAATCGTAGCACCGCTACGTAGACTAGCTACGGCGTAGCGGCGTAGACAACAATAGCAATTTGCCCGTTTTCACTATCATTTTTAGTGAAATCTTTTCAAAGCCTCATTACATTCAAGTTCCGTTCGTTTGAATCAATGTCATTTCAATTCAGTACGAATAATGTAGCAGTAATTTTAAATTCAAATCAACTTTTTGTTTTTCTTACACCAATATTACTTTCTGCATTTGAAAATCACAATATTTCCAAGATGATTTTATGGTAAATTTGCCGTAACTATATTTTTGCTTTGAAACGTTTGAAACAGATAAATTAGAAAACAACCGTTAAAAAAGTTACCAGTAGGTAGTTATTGAAAATTGTAATTCCTTAGTAAACTTTTTGGATTAAAATAGAAATCAGATTAATTTGCACGTATGGATCGACCTAAGAAAGATGGCGGGGAACGACTGGATGAAGAAGGCCGAGGATTGATTTTTGTGACGCATCTTCGGAGAGGCCAATGTTCAGCAGTGGACGATGACAGGCTGATGATGATAACGATGAAGATTCTTTTGAAAGTACGTTGGTAAATAGAAGGTAAGGTAGGTAATATTAAACAAATAATGCTCACAGACACATACATTCTAATGATCCCAAACATAGCTAACGTTGTTCTAACTCTAGATCTTATCATGATTGTAATACGAGTACCATGTGATTTTTGAATATTATGTATGCCTTTAATCGGTTTATGTCTTACCGACTCAATTTACGTAGAAGTGTTATTTGTAATGAAATACATTATGTTGTTGTTGTACCTATTAAATAAAATAATATAACATCACACACACACGTCACACTGGACAGAGTTTCGGTACTACTGGTGAAACGTGGATGTTCTGAGGTTTAAGAATATCTCTGACTACCCCCTCGGGGAATATAGTCGTGAGCATATGCTATGCTAATATAACATCCAGAACCGAATCAGGATTCGAACCCAGGACCTAGGATTGGAAGTCTGTCATCCTGCGTGGAAACCTATACACCAATCGGGTCGCGTAATTGCAGCATGAAAGGAATACGTGAAGTGACATAATTTAAGTTTCTAAACCAAATCACATTACACCGTACACAATGCAATACATTTTGAAAGGTTTTGAGATGTGGGTATACAGGAGGAAGTCGAAGATATCATGGACAGACAGAATTAGCTACGAGGTGGTCCTGCAGAGATGGACCAAGAGAGAAGAAATCCTAAAAACTCCTAAAAATTATACTCCCTCGGTCACATTATGAGAAGTGAACTACCAACTTCTCCAGATTATTCTGCAGGGAAATATTTTGGGGAGACGAATGCCTGGTAGAAGAAGGACTTCCTGGATTAGAAACCTATGTGAATGGTTCCACATATGAAAACCACCTCACTGTTCAGGGCTGCAGTCAGTCTCCGGGGTCCGAATAGCCCTAATGATAGCCAACCTCCGATAGGAGATGACATCACAAGAAGAAGTCAAAAAATTACCAAAAGCTTCTTATCCTATAATCCTACCAAATCACATTACACCTTTCACCATGCAATACATCTTGAAAGGACACAGTGAACGGATCCGCCGGCCAAAGCTTTGCCACGTCGTCGTTATTCAATTTACATGCAAATGGCGGGGGGTGGGGACGGTTCGGAGGAGGGGGGTGAGACCGTGCCAATAGTACGCTGATGTATCGCGTCAGAACGTGTCCTCTGGCACAGTCTGTGGTGGGGCAAAGCTGCGGGGAAGAGCGGGGTTTCCAAAATAGTAGAAATTTCGTTATTAAAGTGATTTGGTGGGGTCGTGTGTGATGATAAATGAGATATATGATATGTCGTTGTGGTATGACGTGAGTTGATGTAATATGATGTAATGTAATGTAGTGTTATATACATCATATTATATCAACATATCATGGTGACGTGACGTGGCGTGACGTGACGTGACGTGACGTGACGTGACGTGACGTGACGTGACGTGACGTGACGTGACGTGACGTGACGTGACGTGACGTGACGTGACGTGACGTGACGTGACGTGACGTGACGTGATGTGATGTGATGTGATGGGATGGGATGGGATGTGATATGTAGTTATGTGATTTAATGTGAAGTTACATGATGTGATGAGATATAATAATATTATTAATCTACCTGCAAAGTGGAATAATTGAGATGTCGTATTCTAAAAGCTAAATGGGAAATTAAGTTTATTTGTTTGTTCGACTATCTCAACTAAATTGTTTGACCAAGCTCTGTTTGGGGGCAAACGTTATCTCTCGTTATTCAGCTGAATTGAATATAGAGCTTATTTGAATTAACTCGCTGGCTGTTATAACTTAGTACACTGTAGCGCGTGCGAAATATGACGATACGGTAGGTGTCTCGGATATTGATAGGTCACATCAGATAGGTCAGCGGCTCCAAGGGTTTTTAATAACAATTAAACGTGGTTAGGGAAGATTTATTGTAGACATTGAATAATTGTTGAGGAAATTCGATAGAAATTTATTCGGAATATTAGATTTTTTTGTTCTTTTTACATTCATTTTTGTTTAGTTGGTATTCCATAAATCGAAATTATATGTTTCATGTCGTGCTATGAATATAGTAAACTTGAATTTAGAAAGAGACAGTGAGAGCTACACCGACAATAGCTTAGGTCTTAAAAACAATAAATGCTATTTTATAGATTGATTTTGAAAATATGTTTTGTTATATAAATTAAATAGTATCATTTTAGCTTTTAATAGTATTTTCATATTACCTAGCACGCAGTTGATTACTATTTTCTACTCCTGTAGTCAGTCCTTTTCTATTGCCTTCAAAGCATACAATTTTTATTGTTATTATACCTATAATGGTTTTTGTCACATTGTAAATTGTAATCATATCACTTTATTTTACTACAGTTAATACAACTACCTGAAACATAATATTTATATTTATATATAAATAAATAAATAAAATAATTAATACATTGAACACTGCCTCATTTATTATTTAGTCTCAATTTAAGTAGAAAGGAGTATAAAAATCTAGTCTAGACTGGAATTATAATGACTTGACAATAATCTAGAATACCTTTACAGACGTAAACAGTTTGCGATTCAATAACTTGATTAAAAACATTCGTATTCAATTTAAATACTAACATTTTCTCCTTACGGGTTTCGAACCCGGTAAATTCAGTTCAGCAGCCAGGTAACCAACTAAAACTATTTTAAATTGATTTTAAATTTGTCTATTTTATACGTTTTTTTTTTTTGAAAAAAATGCCAATTAAACATTGCACAGATTTTTAACCAGTATGATACTAGTTTCAAATATTCGTAAAATCGTCACGTCACTCGTAAACAGAGCTGCCAACATTTCAGCAACGATTTTGCCTGTCAATTCCTGCCGATTTTGCCTGGTTGTCTATTATCCTAATTGACAGGTTGGCAAGGCATCAAACTGAACAAAATTCAGAGTCTACAAATGTGCCTAAACATCCTATTTTCAACGCTTATAATTCAGTTTCAAATATTGACCTTAAATACATAATAAAATTCGAAAAATTTAATTGGTCCGTAGTAACGCTAGAATGAATTACTCCCGTTCTTTTCTTGAGTGTCTTCCGAAGCAATTATAATATATAACAACGCACACATACGCAAAATTTTATTTAAATTAAAGTATACCAAAAGTGCACTGCTCTTTCAATCGAAACTTGCCGAATGGTTTACATAAATACAGGATGGACCTCGATTCCTACAATGATTGAGAAGATCATCTCTTTTGTTTTTCTCCTTCATATCCGGCTTGACAGCCCGGTAGTATCTCAACACCTTTGACTAATTATTATAAGGACTAGCCTTGCGGTAGCATTTCCCCTCTGCCACGGTATAAGCACAATTGATCTTGTGCATTTACATTCAATTTTACACCTTATCACTAAACGAGACAGCCTATAATTGCGAAATAATAATTTCGAACTTAGAACGTTTGGGGTTCACACGATACTACTTTTCATGATTTTTAACATTCAAAATTAGAATCTAAAGTTATGGGGAATAAAATCCAAAGTTGCGGATTTCATGTTACCTCGCCCCCGCAAAAAGTGGCAGAAATGTTTTTTAGTAGAATTACACGCGTAACCAGTCCATATAATAATTAGTCACAGCTCAACTCAGATGGCAAAAAAAAGATGATAATTATTTGTTTTGTGTGACAATGGATTTTCTCAGCGGATGAAACCTATCTAGATTAACTCAAAAGACGCCGAGCAAACCTCGGATGTCCAGATACGTATTATTTATGTGTTTCAATTTAACCGAAACATCAAACATAATTCCGTTAAAGACAAATCAAGACATAAAATAGTTACTTGGTGGTCCACCGACTTGTGGTTGTAGGCATTGGATGCGGTTACCATGGCAACGACAGGCAGTGCAATCAAACGGTGAGGTTTTGCGGTCACCACCTTCAATTTGTTACGGGAAGTGCGTTTCAGGTAGATATGTACATTTCCAGTATTTTAGTTAAGGAATTCTTGGTATGAGAATTGAATTGTTTTAAGAAAGATGGAAATGTACTTAATGAAAAGTTTAGACAACAGGTAAAATATTATACAACGTGTTAATGAATAAGCGCAAAACCTCATACACCCCAACTGATTTACAACAAAATAATTAGATTGAAACAATAATTTCATTATTTTGATAGTTAAAATTTAAAGTAAAAGCATTTTAAGTTTTCAGGCAAAAATGATTTGTTATCATTTCAGCAATGAATGAAAACGCTAGCGTGCTCATGGATACATTTTAAGAATCTTGTTTTGGTAGTAAGTAGGGTGAGTGTGCCCGTGCGGTGGGTTTAGATCGAGTTCTGTAAATTTTATATTTTACAAACAAATTATTTAATATTTAAAAATTACCTATTTTGAAAACATGATAATTCGATTTTGCTCTCGATTCTAAACAAACTACTTTCTAGTTTTGCGTTAATTCATTAACACATTGTATAATACATTTATAAATTAAAAGTGGGTATTTTGACTATAGTAAGAGACTAACACCATTGGCTTTTCAGAAAAGAAAACATCATGAAGTAATAAGCGTGGTGAAAAACTAATGGCATGCTATGCACTTATAATGATTAGGTATGTGGATGTTCTGAATATGGTGAATTTAGAAGAGCTTTTGTTGTTCAGTTTGATAACCATAAAATCCACCCTTTTTAGTTATGCCAAGCTACAAATCAACTGATTGTATTCAAAAATAATAAGAGTAACTATTCTCTTCAACTAAAAATAGACAATTTTTTTTAGTTTGTGAACGAATATTATTTAAAAAAACATATTAAACCTGTTCCTACAAGCGCCCTCTAGTCAAAAGTAAAAAAAAAGTTCCTTTCTTACCACGTAAAGCAATACAAAAACTACGTGACTAATAAAGAGTTTGTTAAATTTCAAGTCATGTCCAGTTCTGGTCTCCGGACGAAGACATAGAACGTAAAACTCGATGTGTTTCGTCCACATTTAATGGTCCGTTTTAACGTTCCACGGATCGTTGGGTACACAAACCTGGAGGTACAGTCGACTGGGAAATTCCTGATTGTTTATTTGTTTATGGAGGAACTAGATGGAAGGTTCATCCACTGAAAAGGGAAGATCTTCCGCCAAGCTAGGTGTTAAGCCTGGAGCCCAGCCGTGGTCCAACGGTTGTAAATGGGCCTTGTTTATAATACAGAGTCCTTCTTAATATGCTGACACTTTTAAGCGGATGATCAGACCATCAAACTGAATAACTTTCTCTACGGCACTAACATCGAAATTGCAAAAAAAAAAATCTCATGCGAAATTTATGAGACAGCTGTTTTTTTTTTTGCGATTTCTATGTTGGTCCCTTAGAGAAAGTTTTTCAGTTTGATTGTCTGATCATCCCCTTAAAAAAGTATCAGCTAGCTAGTAACAACCCTATATTTCGAATCTCTATGATTATTTCTGTATTGCCTTTTAGGTACGTTAACTCGATTGTCGAATTTGTTTTTTGTAGGTTACGGGTTACGTTTTACGTTGGAAGTCATCTTGTTTGGAGCATATTTGCGAGGGCGACATTGTGTTTATAATTCAAGTGTTTATATAATATTCCAGTTGACTGTACCACGTACGAGGCCGCTAATTAAAATAAAATAGAGACAACGTTTGTTTATTAACTCCATTGTTTGTAAGCCGGGTGCCTAATTATTCTTGGAAAGGTCAGGTTTCAGAGAAAGTATATTAAAATTATAATATAAATTTTGCATGCATAGCATATTCTCACGACTATATTCACCAAGGGTATAGTCAGAGATATTCTGAAACCTCAGAACATCCACGATTCACAACGGAACAAAACAAAAATCTGCTATCTCATATTTTTTAGTCGAGTAGGCATTTCAGTTTAGTATGGAACAGCAGGCCGTCCAGGCCGACTCGTACCAATGAGTTTTTCGGAATTTATGTACGATTTGTAACACCACTGGCTTTTCGGTGAAGGAAAACAACGTGAGGAAACCTGCATGCTTCAATTTCGAGGCATGTATTGTACCCACTATCCATTATAAGTGGCGACGGGCTCACCCCCCGTCACACTGGACAGAGTTTCGGTACTACTGGTGAAACGTGGATGTTCTGAGGTTTCAGAATATATCTCTGACTACCCCCTCGGGGAATATAGTCGTGAGCATATACATGCAGAATGGAACAGCAGATTTTATTTTTGCGCTGACATGTTTGCTCCCATATTAAAAGTTGTTCAGCTTGATGGGTAGAGTATGTGGTTTAAAGGTTAATTATATTTACCTTGTATAAATGAAACAAGATCTCTAAAGACTTAATTGTATCCAAAGCACACGTTTTCAACGTAATAGAATAATCAAGCCGCTCCTTTTATTCCAAGTGACGTATCCAAGTATGATTATGTTACCCTTTGTTGTATTACACCTACATCACAGCTGATTAATTGTTTACTCTACAAAGCAAACAAACGTAACTAGACACCGCGGGGAACACACTGAAACAATGGTCTATTGTATTTGTGACGAGTTCAATATTTATAGATGTGATTTTTAAGGAAAGTCTAGATGTATTGTGTTCATTATTGTCATCATTATCAGCTCATATCTACGTATAAGCTTTTTCCTTATTCTGTCATCCTTTTTGGGCTTGGGCCAGGTCTTACCGACTGAATTTTCTCAATAATTATAATAACCGAATAGTCCAAAAAGCCGTGGTGGTCCAGTGGCGAGTAACTTTGCCTTCCCTGCAGGAGCCGATGATTCGATCCCCACCCAGGCCGACTCGTACCAATGAGTTTTTCGGAATGTATGTATGATTTGTAACACCACTGGCTTTTCGGTGAAGGAAAACATCGTGAGGAAACCTGCATGCTTCAATTTCGAGGCATGTATTGTACCCATTGTCTATTACAAGTGGCGAAGGGCTCACTCTCCGTCACATTGGACAGAGTTTCTGTACTACTAGTGAAACGTGGATGTTTTGAGGTTTCAGAATATCCCTGTCTACCGCCTCGGGGAATATAGTTGTGAGCATATGCTTACATCAATAGTCCATCAGTAGACATCTTTCTTTCCACTCATAAAAATAGTCCTACACCGACCGGGGGCTGTTTTGCTTGCACTTCTATAGTGTATACTGGGATAGTTGCCGGTTGGTGTCACATTACCATTTAGATCAAATTGTCTGACTGGCCTCTACGTGTTGGCTTCGGTCCCACGCACGCCTCCCAATGGTCCGGGACACTTATGTCCCGAGATAAGGAAAAGACTAACATAATAATAATTGTTTCTGTAGTTTTGTGTGGAAATAAAGTGCATTAATTGTATATTTTATCTTTGACTATTTATATGTGGACTGGTTACGCGTGTAATTCTACTAACAAACATTTCTGCCACTTTTTGCGGGGGGCGAGGTAACATGAAATCCGCAACTTTGGATTTTATTCCCCATAACTTTAGATTCTAATTTTGAATGTTAAAAATCATGAAAAGTAGTCTCGTGTGAACCCCAAACGTTCTAAGTTCGAAGTTATTTTTTCGCAATTATAGGCTGTCTCGTTTAGTGATAAGGTGTAAAATTGAATGTAAATGCACAAGATCAATTGTGCTTATACCGTGGCAGAGGGGAAATACTACCGCAAGGCTAGTCCTCATAATAATTAGTCAAAGTATTTTATTTATTTTAAGTGTTTTCAAATCACCTGGCCACTGTACATTAATATCGGGCATCAGCCCTCTATAAAGGGTGTAACAAAACACCTTAGTTATACATAAGGGGGTGCTTCAGACCAACAAAGTGAACAACTTTTACTATGGAGCAAAATCAAGAAAAAAAACAAACAACGAGCGGTCCTGCGTTAATCTCATTCAACGGGTTCCTGCCTTCTTCACCAGGTCGTCGTTCCACATTGTAGCGGGTTAATACTACAGTTTTACAGTTAATACATTGCAATTCGATAAAATATATCATGACAATATAAACACAGAAGTATTGGCAAAGAACCAATTTTATTTACCTAGCCTGCAACAAATGCAAGCCAAACAAAAATAGTTATTATGATCAAAGTGAAACATCGTTTCAGTTGTCTATGCGACTTAACTAAGCAGATAAAGGGCATTTTTGCGTGCAGACAGTTTTAAACGAAGATCCTAATGGCGTGTGAACTGATTTAATTTAGTTTTATGTTTGTCTCGGATTTGTATTAAGTCTTTATGGAAGCCGTTTCTGTTTTAAACACAGTTTTTATTGAGTTTTCGTTGAAGAGATTAAGTTATTTTGTCGCTAAGTTAAAGAGATTAAGTTTGTTTTGCAAAGTTTCCTTTTAATTTGAATACTGTTTTGTAAACATTTAAAGATACAAAATTTTATTGCAAACATAATTATACAAAGATATTAACGAGCAGGAGTATTATTTTTGAAAGTCACAGATCCTAATTCATACACAAAAAATTATAAAATTATTTACAGTTTAAGTCACTTTCGAATCAGGATGTGTGAAATCCAAAAATAGCATCCCTGATTCTCATTTGTTAGAAACTATACAATTAAAGAACTTTGACTGGATAGATTTGGATGAAATTTACAATACAGATAAAATATACAGGCTCATAGAATACTTTTTAAGGTCAACGCAGACAAAGTCGCGGCAAAAGCTACTAAAACTTTACAAGTTTGACGTTTATACTATTACACAACTTCTAGTTTAAGAAAAACGGTTTGTAATAAATGATTGCTGTACGTTGTTTATGCCAATTAATCTCCAATTTCATCCATAAGAAAATATTTAAAACAAATAAACCCAACATTCAGTGGATTCCGTTTTATTTTCGCATCCCACAGACAGACGGACTGTTTCATGAATATTTTACTAGCTCCTTCACTTCGTTTCATTGTATCTACATATTGTATGGTTATTTCAAGTTACTGAACAAATCTGAGTTCTATTATTATTTTGAGTTTTGCATCAAGAAATACTCTTTTTAGTTTATTGTTCACGTAATTAGAAACATTGATACTTTAATATAAGTTGTCTTGTGGTTCCGACTTAGATTAAATCATTCCATTTCTTGCCGTGTTGTCATACGAGATGACTAAGGGATAAGATTTCTGTTATTTTTCATGTAAACAACATTTGACGTGTCTCACCATCCAGAATCCTTCAGCAGTATAAAAATGAACCTTGCTTTAACGTAACGCTTTTAAAAAGGAACATAATTGGTTATGCTTATCTTAAAAATGCCTTCCGTGATGGTGTTCCTAGAAACCAATTTACCTATATCGGTATGGTGGTCTAAAGGCAAGTAACCATGGATGCGGAGCAGAAAGCGATCATGGTCCGTTGCCCGTCTAGAAAGACTCGTACCAAGGAGTTGGTTGGAATTTATGTACGATTTAGTAACACCGCTGGCTTTTCGGTGAAGGAAAACATCGTGTAGAAATCTACATACTTCAATTTAGAGGCATGTATTGTACCCACTCTCAGTTATAAGTGGCAGCGGGCGCAATGCCTGTTACACTGAACAGATTTTCGGTACTTCTAGTGAAATGTTGATGTTCTGATTTTTCATAATATCTCTGACTCGTCGGCTGACGTCTCGGGGAATGTACTCGTGAACATATGCATAATTGTGTCCCAAAGGACTCTCAATGCTTATGAGAGACTGGAGCAAATCACAACCTAATTTCCAAAAAAAATACCTTTCCTACCTAATAAAACGGATTTGCAACTAACTTTAGAACTTAAGCGCTCTCAATACATCACGCCACATACTTAAGGAACACAAAACGTCATGAACAATGACGTCATCTTACCGAGTTAAGGACAGGACTGGGATTAATATGGTTGTTACTTACCCTTTTGTAAACAGAGCCTGGCATCCATTGTGACAGTTCGTGTATTAATGACCTACCAGGTTAGGTTAATAGTCCTTTGCGAGAGAAGATATTACTTGAGGATTGAAGAACATTAAAACTTATTACGATGTAAGAAGGTGATTTTCGAATCGCCTTTATTTTCCTAATGAATGCGAAATATTAGAAAAAGTTATTCAAGGTGGCAAAATTAAACTCTATTCAAAACACCTTTTTGAAATTGTCAGCTACGATTTTTATTACGTTACAATTTGCAATATAGCGTTAAGGTCAAAGCAATTTATTACTTTGTTAAAACTTTTATTTTAACTAATGGACAAAAATTGCGTTGTTTGAAACCTGTATTGAAACTGACATTGTCAGATTTTCTGATTATGCTCTATATGGAGTGAAGACGGGCATAAGGAAAACAAATCGACAACATATATGCACTGGTCATCGTTATATACTTAAATATTATGTTTGGGGGCAAAAACTAAGTACACTTCGCGGATTAGCACTCAATACTTTAATGACGGATAGCAGACTGTCGTTACGAATCTTTTCCCCATTTATCAACATATTAACATGAAACACTACAAAAAAAAACATAAATGCAAAGCTACTAATTAATAGTTGAGTGTGCACAAACTTTACGTTAATCCAGTAAATCAGACTAAAACACCCCGTGTATAATATTGCACCTGCATTGTATAGAGGTGTATCAACAAATAGGTATATGGGATGCCCAGCAAAATGGAGTCTTCAGGATTTTCAGGTGTTAATAACATTTTCACATAAGGGTATTACCGTTGGCGCACTTCATACAAACGAAGTCTGGTTATATTTTCTATACTAACCAATTAAAGTCAATGAAATTTTACAGAAACAATATAGAAACAAATCTCTATGCTTATATGTTCTCCGATTTTCGTTAAAATGTATAGTTTTAAAGTACAGTGTCTCAAAGACTTCCATACAAATATTAAATTAATCTTAGCACTGAAACTGTAGTTATATTTTTAACGAAAATCGGATAACATAAAAGCATAGAAAATTCTTTTTAGATTGTTTCTGCAAAATTTCTTTGACAATAATAGTATTCAAAATTTAACCAGACTTAGTTTGTATGGTGCGCGCCAACGGTAATATACCCATAAATAATAAATTGAAACCTTGCTTGTCTATTATTTCCTGTCTAGTGTCTATTAAAAGTGAGCATTACCTGTCAATACCTGGGCACTTTGTTTTCTCATGGTTTGTTTGTAGTTATAAATTGCTATACCCACAGGAGTAAAACTACATTGTGACAATTTTCTCTGTATCAACCTAAGAGGAAGGATCTCCATAGAGTCCGCATAAATTTACGATTGTAGTTGGTCTCTTTTGTCTTATGACGTACCTTTAATAGTAGAAGGAGATGGAACTATAGATATTTGTTTATGCGGCTGTCCACTTTTTTTTGAGCTAGTGTGTGTGAAAAGTGACCGTAAACATAAGGCCATATGTCTCTTGGTGCCTTTTGTCCATACTACTTGACACCACACACTCGTCGTTACTAAACGTCAAAAAAAGTGGACACTTTACAATTGGTATGGCTCACTCTAGTCTTAAAGAGAGATCCTTCCTCTTAGGTATCAACATAACATCCTACCTTAGATAAAGTACATATGTCTATATAGAGCTTTTACCGTACTAAAATAAACGGGCCAACTTTCTTATGTTGGTATGCGTGACAGCGTCATACAACCTTAGGCGATTTATATACGGACCCGCCTCGCCTTAGCATTTCCCCTCTGCCAATGTGCAAGATCAAAAAATCTTACGCATTCACATTCAATTTTATATTATCACTAAACGCGAAAGCCTATAATTGCGGAACAATAATTTCGAACTTATGATGTTTGGGGTTCACACGACACTGTTTTTCATGATTTTTAACATTCAAAATTAGAATCTAAACTAATGGAATAAAATTCAAAGTTGCATATCTCGTGCTACCCGCAAAAAGTGGCAGAAAAGTTTGTTAGTAGAATTACATGCGTAACTAGTCCTCATATAAATAGTCTAAGCATACAACTTATCTCTGACGCACATAGCGCTGATATCTAAGCACGGGAACAGGTTGGCTGATATTTTCAACGCGTTCGCTGCTTCGAATGTCCATCTAGACATATACTTTATCTAAGCATCCTACAATAACCTGTAATTTATCGCAATTACGAAATTGAATTGACTACTATTGAAATATATATATTCTGAGCATGGTCAAAGGGTGTGAAATTAAATACGTCATATATCAAACTGAACAACTTTCACAACAGAGCAAAAATGAAAATCGCGGAAAAAATCAGCTTCCATAGAAAATTTCAATAGATATTCATGGCAGATTTTTTCTCGCTGTTTCAAAGTTGGTCCTACAGTAAAAGTTGTTCAGTTTGCCATAAGTATGCAAAACATTTAAGTTTACACCCTGTATAATCTGACTACCTCCTCTAGGGATATAGTTGTGAATTCATGCATATGCTTACTTAAAATAATGCCATGTCACGGACCAGTGAAAACCAATCAACTGCTATTGTTTACATGGGCATATGCAGATAGGAGCGTGAGCAAAATATTACAGTACAGCTTTTTTAATAAAAACCTTTGTGACTGGCAGTAAAAAGAGTATTCTAAAATTATGTTTGTTAATAAAGACCAAATGCCAGTATTGTCTAGTTGCATATAGTATCTGGCGTTGCTAAAATTATTTTATTTGTAACTACCTTCTCTCTTGACACGGAGATCGCAGCTTCGATTCGATTCTCACGGGGGACACCTAGGGATATGTCGCTTTGTGCGTTTATCCGTTGGTTAGGACATTGCAGGCTGAATCATCTGATTGCCTGAAAAGAAACATGATGCTATGCTTCGGATGGCACTTTCAGCCGTTGGTCCCGGCTACCATCTCTGGTGGTAGTAGTTGTTACATTAAAACCACGTCGAAGGCCGTCAGGCGGTCTGTAAAAACTCTGACAACAGGGCTTGCTGCCCACACGATAAGAAGAAGATTTGTAAACATTAAAATTTGATTGCACCGTGTGGTTACTGACTTAGAATGGACCACCATCTTCCGTGGGTGTTGTGCGACAAGACTATTGGCTTCCTACGCATTATTTGTGTGAGCGTTACGATAGCCATCTATTATTTAAAACGTCATTCAATCCTGAAAACTTCAAGATGCTAAATGTGATTCGTATTCTAAAAAGAAATTTGGTTTTTGTAGCAAAGCTTCAGACCATCTCTAGAAATATTATGGTCGTGAATTTATTTAAGAATTACAAAGAAAGTAAAACAGTATTTCAAACGAAAAGTTACATAAAACCAACAATTAAAAGAAATAAATTCTATCGGAATTCTGACATTGCTTTTCGTCCCATCGAGCCGCGAAATACCACCAGTAGGCTATTAGCCCAGAGCGGCTGTATAATTGCGTTTCACAACAAATTACAAGTTAGAATGAGGCAGAAACACGGCCCGAGTAGTTCGCAAGTCGCTCGTTTAAGGCCCTTTCAGACGACGACGGTTTTTGGTTTACGAATATTGTTTTAAGTAAAATTATTAAAGCTCTAAAGCTTTTTTGATGTAGTTTGGTTTGGATTGTGTTTTAGTTGACTTAAGTCTACTTTCGAGTTTCGGTATTGGAAACGATCACGGAAAATCAACGCCCGTGTAGTCATTCTTTAGATAGGTGACCATTTTATTAGTATTTCATCTCGAGCACCTTGAGAGCCGTGGTGGTCCAGTGGCGATGGTTCGATCACAGACTTTCGGAATATATGTATGATTTGTAACACTATTGGCTTTTCGGTGAAGGAAAAAATCGAGAGAAAAACTGCATGCTTCAATTTCGAGGCATGTATTGTACTCACTGTCCATTACAAGTGGCGACGGGCTTACTCCCCGTCACACTGGATAGATTTTTGGTACTAAGTTAAACGTGGATGTTCTGAGGTTTCAGAATATCTCTGATTACACTATCGGGGAATATAGTCGTGAGCATATGCTTATACTATGCTCATCTTGAGCTCCTTTTTGTGTTTGAGACATTTACTCAAGTTCACTACCAAAGACACTTGACAGAACTATGGGCATAAGAATAATTTTGGGCACTATTTGTTCAATAAAGAAGAACATATACAATACAAATAAAAATCATTGTTTGTCAGTCTGTCTTTTTGTCTCTTATGCATTCCTATACCATTCGATCGATTGCGATGAAACTTCATCATTTTAAACTAGAAAATTTAGAGAAATTGTAAACTTTCCGTTGGTTCTGAGAACTATTCGGCAAATTTTCCGTATAATTTGTCGATTCTGATTGCATCTATTTCTTTATTCTTTGCCGATGTTTACAATCTCTCCACAATCCGTCTTCGTAGGACCGACAGAGCGACGTACTGCATAAAATTGTTTGTATACTAGATGAAAAATCAACAAATCCTATCTCTTTACTATACTACCTTTCATTTTCGTCGGCGGAATTCTCTTTAATAGACTTTTGAGAGAAAAATGTTGCTTCTGCTAGCTTCTTTTATTTTGTCATACAAATTTCGATATCTTGGCTGTGCATATTTTTTGGTTTAGAACTGACTACCCCATTTCTGTCAGTGGGTGTCGTTAAGGCACAAGGATTTTTTTTGCAGAGTTTTTATATGCGAAATCCATATTACCTACTATCGCTACTTATGCGTTTCAAATACATTGCTGTCTGTAACTTATTTGTTCCATGAAAACTAAACGTTGGACCACCACGTGTTTTATTTTTTACCCGACTGCGCCAGAAGGAGGGTTATGTTTTTCGAACGTATGTATGTATGTATGTATGTATGTATTTATATATGTATGTATGTATGTATGTATGTATGTATGTATATATGTATGTATGTATGTATGTATGTATGTTTGTATGTCTATTTCTTTGGCACGGCCTACAGTCTAAACGGCTTGATGGATTTTGACGTATGAGGTATGATTGGATTCGTAAAAATTGTGAGAGTGACATAGGGTATATTATTTAAAGATGGCATCTACGAATTAAAAAAGAGAGGGGGATTAAAGAATAAACAATTTTTTTTTTGTTAAAATTACAATATTGGTATCAAATGAAAGCTAGTAATCAGACGATTCCAAATATATAAATATTATAGAACTTATATGTTACTGTTTCGACACAAGACTAAAAAGTATGAAATAAACTGAATTATTAAGATAAACAAAAAACCCGACTGCATAAAAAACCTATTAACTGAAAAAAGAAAAACAAGCTCTATAATCACTAATTTAGCTATAATAACTTTGTTTGAGCAAATATAATTTGATTGTTATTATTTAGTTTTTGAACGAGCGCGTGGCTCAGGTCAGAATTTAGCTGTTTTCTTTGAAAAATTTGAAATGTGTGTGTGTGTGTTTCTGTATTCAAATGTATGTTCTGTTTTGGTGTGCAATAAAGTATAATTGAATTAAATTGAATTGAAATGCGATGAATTTTTATGAATTTTCAAAAAATAAGAACAGCAAATCATTCTATGTTGTAGTGTGAAGTATATTGTAAATTTCCATTTTCTTGGAAAACTTATTGGAAAAAGGGGTGACTTTACTAATTGGGTAAGGGGTTACCCAATTTTAGGGTACAATAAAGCGGTAGAGCCTATTTATACAAAAGAAAGCGTTTGTGACGCGTTGATCATTAAGATCCGGGTTCGAATCCGCACGGCCAACAAGCCCTGTACCAATGAGTTTTTCTTATATTCATAAATAACTACTGCTCTCAAACGGTGAAGGAAAATATAGTGAGGAAACCTGCATGCGTTGATGAAGAAATTCTGATGCGTTTGTGTAGTTCACTAATCCGATTTGGGCACGCGTGGTGGACTGACGCCCATACACTTTCATTAAGGGTAGGGCTGTGCTCTGCACTGGGACCTATAATAGGCAGAAGCTAATGCTAGATATAGATTTTTAATTTATTTATTCAATACATTACTTCATAATAACTATATATAAATATCAAACGCATTTCAGAAACCACCGGGTATATGATATACAGGGTATAGGGTGATATGATAGCATATGATGTAGTATACTACATCATTTTTGTCTTACTGAGTACTATGACAGAAGGAAGACGTTTGAAAAGAAACCTTATCTCTTGGTACGTAGGAGTAGAGGTAACCGGTCTTAGCTTGGAACTGTAAGGAAGGGCATTCTTAATGTTTGGTTATTCTTTCTGTTTGGTAATTTTTCTTTATAAATCAAACTATTATTTAGCTGTAAGTTTTCCAAAAAGGAAATAAATAAATAATCTTCTATGCATGTAATAAAATTGTAAACTCAGTGTGAATGTACATTGAAGATATTAGCATAAATTTGATTGGGGGCGTTTAGACTACGCAATGGAATGCATTAATACCATTTTTAAAATTGTTGTCTTTTTATTTGTTTTTTTGTACACGCATCACTTAAAAACGATTGAACCGATTTCAATGGGGGTCGGTTCGGTTCATTTAATCAAACGTTATGAGTATTTAAAGTCAGTGGTCCACGCGTACGTAGTCGCGGGCGCTGCTAGTAAATCAATAAAGATATAATTTCATTCTTTCGAATGCCTAGAAACAGTTCACTTTTTAAAAGAAACTTGACCACTTAATTGCCTCGTCCGATACTCATCACCATGAGACGATGTGAGAACCAAGAAAAAAGATTTCTGGTCTTAGTTTCATAACCACGTTTTAAAGACAAACACACGATATCCACCTGTGTTCATTTTTACTATCCTCTCAAGACCCTTCGAGTAACATACCCCAATAAACTCAAAGATAAGCCACTAAATCCCCGTTCTACACCTAACAAGTGTCCAATCGGTACGGCTACTCGATACAGCTAACTTATTACCGGTACAGGCTTGAGCACTCTGAGAACAATATATCAACTGGGTAGGTAGGCGAAGGGACATAATCTTATGGTTGTGTGTAGGCGTTGTATGCAGGTTTTTGGGGGATTGAAATTGGTTGGAGATATTTGATGCTGAATTGATTGGTGAAACCATTCTACTACTGGATAAGGTACTTTATACAGGGTCCTTCTTAATACGGTGACACTTTTTAAGGTTATGATCAGACCATACTGAACAACTTGTCAAAATCTTGTCTTGTTGAAATCGTAAAAAAAAAATCATATGTTCCATATATCGCGGGACGAGTGGCCGAGCGCGATATCAATATAGGTGATGGAACCTGTGTCTCTTCATCAGTGGGCATGATGTGAGGAGTAGGATGCTGATTCATCAGGAAAACAATTAGAAATCTTTCCAAAATCAATCTTGCTTTTATTGATCAAAATTATGACGTCTACTTTGAAGAGTGATCCCAGGGAGAGCAGAGACTCAGATATGCGTCAGGGCAGCGTGTCCGCTCTGTTCCGTTACTAGAATCGAACTGTGCTCCTACCACGAACACAGTCCCTTTTAAACAAAATGATTACGAAACGAATAGTAGGTAGTGGGGGTAGCACACCTGCATTGATAAAAACAACACGTGCAGTCCACAGCTGCATCGATTCAATATCACACCATACAATACGCAAATAAACTATCTGACGAATACTCTCTCTCTCTCTCTCCCTGATTCCACTAGGTTACAGATTAGGTGATGCTGCGACACGGCCATCCTGCGACCACACGTCCTCGTGTGTGTTATCTGTGTGAGAGAAAAATAATCGTTTGTGAATGTTCAGTTTTTCATTTCTCGGCCGTTCCTGACAAAGTAATTGAAGTCTCGAGTGAAATAATAGATTTTTAATTAAATTCTTTATTAAAAAAATACAAATTGTACTATAATACAATCTTTGCCATATTCAAAGCGAACAATAAAGTTTACAAAATGTTTATGGTTCATTCCAAAAATGATTGCCACTTAACCAGCGACACTCATCAAAACTATTGCTTAGCCAGCAACAGAATGCACAAACTAATTAGAAGAACTACACAGAATGTTCATCACTTTGCCAGCGATGCAACCCATATCATCACTTAACCAGTGACTGATATAAAATTGTCATTCACTTAACCATTAAGAACGAATGAACGATAAACACATCACAACATTTAAGAACTATCACTACTTTCAACATTTTTAGTTTCATGTGAGCTTTGGACATCAGGCATTTTTCTCAGTCTGTCATGGGCATATTTATAGGTACGATTACCGGTAGGGGCCTTTAAAATGTAACGGTCATTCTCTAAGACTTCAAACACTTTGAATGGGCCTTTGTACTTAGGATCTAGTTTGGTTTGATTCCTCTCTTCATTTTGTAAAAGAACAAAATCACCAACAGCAAAGTTGTTAACTCTAGCTTTAGATCTGTCGAACCTAACCTTTTCATACTGAGCAGATTTCGTTATGTTACTTTCTGCTTGTGAACGAATATTTTCAATATCTACTTCGTGTTCGTGGTCCGTAAAGGTTAACAGGTCTAAGGGACGAGCTACCTTACCGATCATCAACTCTAGGGGGCTGCATTTAGTGACGCGGTTCATAGTACAATTTAAGGCTAATTGAACATCAGGTAACGCATCTTGCCAGGACTGCTCTTTGCTAGTTTCAACAGCGGTGAGCATGTTTTTTAGCGTGCTCATAATCCGCTCAACTTGTCCATTGGCTCGTGAAGTGCCTGTAGCTATTAAATGAAGGTTTATGTTATGAGAGTCGCAAAACTCACGAAATTCGTGACTGGCAAAACAACGTCCCTGATCTGCAATAATTCTAGCAGGAGCTCCAAACAGAGAGATTGATTTCTTTAAAGCTCTGATGCTGCTGGCCGTATCAATTCGCATTGTATGAAAAAGGAGAACTAATTTTGTAAACCCATCAATCAAAACCCAGACGTATTCTTTTGTATCGTTTTTACCACTTAGTTTACCCGTAGCATCTATGTGAACAGTGTGCCAGGGAATGGAGGCTTTAGGTATAGGGTGTAGCTCAGCTTGCATTTTCCCTGAGCGCGATTTGGAAACTTTGCAAGTGACGCAATTGTCTACGAATTTCCTAACATAGCGAGACATATGTTCGAACCAGTACAGGTCATAAGCCTTTTCGAGGGTCTTTTCCCAGCCTACATGCATTAGAGACTCATGAACAGAATTTATTACCGACCACCTAAGGGCTCTGGGGATAATGGGTAAATAGCGAGTCCTTTTATTTCTTTGGACAATGCGGTGTAAAATTCCCGAGCGTATTTCGTAGGTGTTGGAAACATCTTTACCAAGCTTATTATCTTTGAGATCAGAAGTTAATTTAGCTATTTCTGGGTCCCGCTGTTGTTCGACCAGCAACCAGTTATCCGGTAAATTGGTCACATCTACTCGTTTCTCTGCTGCTTTGACAATAGGTGTGTCAGAAGAGTCAGGTAAAGGGTTTCTTGAGAAAAAGTCGGCATGGCTCATTCGATTGCCACTAATGTGCATTATATCGAAATCAAAGGCTTGTAAATAAGCCCACCATCTGTGCACTCTGGGTGAAAGGTCAAGTTTCTTCCTTGATGACTGCAATGAATTGCAGTCTGTCACAATAAGAAAGTTACGGCCGTGTAAATAGTGCCGGAAGTGCTTTATAGCATTTACTACCGCAAGCGTCTCCAACTCATAAGAGTGGTATTTCGACTCAGCGGAAGTGGTACGCTTGCTAAAATATGCAACTGGATAACGTATGTTATTCTTTTTTTGGAGAAGGACGGCGCCATAGCCAACTGCACTGGCATCTGTATGAAGCTCAATGGGGCAATTTGGATTGAAAATCATAAGAACGGGTTCATTAGTCAAAATGGTGACTATCTTTTGTCTGATAGCTTCATGAGATGATTTCCAATTAATCTGACCTTTGTCTATACTAGTAAGGGCGTACAAGGGAGCCATAATCTGAGAAAATTTTGGAACGAACATTCTAAAGTAGGACGCCAAACCGATAAACTGTCTTACTTGTGCTACAGTCTGGGGAGGAGATAAAGCTACAAGTGCCTCTATTTTTCTCGAGTTTGGTCTAATTTCACCACGGCTTGCCTCAAACCCAAGATATTCAGCCTTCTGTTTCATAAAAGAACATTTTTTGACGTTGAAAGAAAAACCCGCCTCGGAAAGGACTTTTAAAACTGTTCGAACTCTATCTAAAGATTCCTTCACATCAGAATTTCCAATCACAAGTATGTCGTCCATATAAACTACAGCATAGGTTTTGGCCAGTGGTCCCAAAACCTTAGTTATGGCTCTTTGAAATTCCGATGGCGCATTCCGTAGACCAAATGGCATTGTAAGGTACTCATAATGGCCCTCGGGAGTAACGAAAGCAGTCTTCTCTACAGAATCAGGGTGGATTGGTAATTGATGGAAACCACTTGCCATATCTAGGGTTGTAAAATAGTAGCACCCGTGAAGTCTATCGATTTGGTCAGAAATTAAAGGTAAAGGAAATCGGTCAGGGATGGTGTTGTCATTTAATTCCCTATAATCTACACAAAGTCTATCGGTGCCATCCTTCTTTTTAACCAGAAGGATAGGACTAGCAAAAGGAGAAACACTGGGACGGATGACATTTGAAGCTATAAGATCGTCGACCTTGTCACGTACAATTTGACATTCTACAGGACTCAACCTGTACGGACGACGATACACAGTCTTATTTGGGTCCTTGAGGCGAATTTGTACAGGATCAACTTTGGCTGGGGTGACAGGAGTACCTTCTACAAAATTATCCCTAAATTCGGTTAGAACAGATAGTAAATTTGGTTTAAACTCGTCTGGAATATCTGTGTTAATATTTTCAAAATTCGTTCGATGAGAAGATTTATCACTGCAAGAATTTATAGTTAGAATCCTGGCAAAGTGAAGGTTCTTGGCAGTAATATTGACTTGTAGACCCTGGCTTAATACTTCGCGACCAATCATAATATTATGTTGAAGATAGCTATCGGGCAAGACGTGAAAAATAATTTCGAGGGAAATACCATCAATGCCATCTGTTGTCACAATTTGTAAGTTACTTTGAACGCTAGTTTGTCCAATGCCGGTCATGGTTACAACATTATGCAATCGCTTGCCATTAAACTTAGCACTAATAGAGTCTCTAATCAGTGAGCATTCGGCTCCGGAATCGTAACAATATGAAAACTGCTCACCCAAATGTAACAAAGTCCCGGTAGGGGCGTCCACCATGCACATGTCCACTTGTTTCACTGCGCCAGCTCGCTCGACACCGCTGCCGTTATCCTTAGGCCCATTCTTAAAAGTTGGGCACCGTGAAGCATAATGGCCGGGGCCTTGGCATTTGTAGCAGGTCACGGTTTTAGTGCGAATTGGAATTGCAGCCCTTGGCTCTGGATTTGACAGCAGAGTGTTATATTTTTTCATGTAGTCGTCGTTCTTAAAACAAGTCGCTGATTTGTGACCCATCTTGCCGCAAGTGTAACATTTCAGGGGGATTGGTAAAGGCTTGCTTCGTTTCGCATCACATTCATTTCTCTCGGCTTGTACAGGGGCTTTTCTCTTTAAAAAGCACATTGCATTCAACTCCTGAATCAGCTTAGTCCGCGTTTTGATGTCTGCAGTAAAGGCTAGACGTTGCACCCTTGGTTCCTGATTAGCTATGTGAGCCATAATAGTAGCAATAGCAATTTGCTCAATAGAGAGGTCTTTCCAACGTGTCATCAAGGATGTCATCAGGTTGGCAGCGTATGCCGCGAGATGCTCACCTTCTTTCGGTTTTGCGTTGCTCAAATTTACCAAGAATCCAGCAGGAGTTTCAGAGCATTCGTATCTTGACGTGAATATGGTCTTGAAATCTTCCCATGTCATTCCAGGATAAGCTATCTGTGACAACCATCCTGAGGCCTGGCCTTTAAGAGCACGACTTAAAGCCTTCAATAGCGCGCCTCCTTGTATTGGGCAATCAGCCAAGCAGATCTCGGCAGTAGTTACCCAGGACCGAGCATCGACATCAGTATTCGGGTCGAATTCAGGTAATTGCACATCGGTCGTCGTAGATGGAGTTTGCATGGCACGTATCAAGGTCAGGAAATTTTGATTCTGTTGCTCCATCAACATCCTCCATTTCTCATCATCATTCTTGGATTGGCATCTCACTTCTGATATCGCGGGACGAGTGGCCGAGCGCGATATCAATATAGGTGATGGAACCTGTGTCTCTTCATCAGTGGGCATGATGTGAGGAGTAGGATGCTGATTCATCAGGAAAACAATTAGAAATCTTTCCAAAATCAATCTTGCTTTTATTGATCAAAATTATGACGTCTACTTTGAAGAGTGATCCCAGGGAGAGCAGAGACTCAGATATGCGTCAGGGCAGCGTGTCCGCTCTGTTCCGTTACTAGAATCGAACTGTGCTCCTACCACGAACACAGTCCCTTTTAAACAAAATGATTACGAAACGAATAGTAGGTAGTGGGGGTAGCACACCTGCATTGATAAAAACAACACGTGCAGTCCACAGCTGCATCGATTCAATATCACACCATACAATACGCAAATAAACTATCTGACGAATACTCTCTCTCTCTCTCTCCCTGATTCCACTAGGTTACAGATTAGGTGATGCTGCGACACATACAAAACTGTACCTAATCGAGGCAAACCTACTCGATATATAGAAATAGTTCTATAGAGAAAGTTGGTCAGTTTGATAGTCTGATCATCCCCTTAAAAGTTTCAGCCCTAGAACCCTATATTTAAGTCATTTTTATAAGCCTCTATACACGTTCCACTGCAGGGCACAGGCCCCTCAAGGAGGGTATATGCATTATAATGCGGATTGGTAGACTTCACATACGCATCAATATTTCTCTTGTATGTAGCTTTCCCTGCAATGTTTTTTTTTACCGTTTCGAGTAGTCGATATTATGTATACGCTGAAGAAGAAATTTTGAGACCTATGTGAAGTCTACCAAACCGTGTTGGGCGCGTGGTGGACTCTCGCCCATATACCCTCCTTGACGGTAGGTCTGCGGAACCCAGTGGGACGTTTATAGGCTGATGACGATGATAAATGTTCCAGAGTCAAAAATATTATATTAATAACGGTTCTAGGTTGGAATTTTCATTGAGATAATTTTGTTATCGTAAAAAATTAGACAAACATCCACACCCAATTTAAAAGTTTAGTTCTAAAGTATTTCTACTCCGCATTCTTAATTTAAAAATGGCCGGTTCAATTTAGGGGGCGTCCTAATTAATTGATCTGAAGATTCGCGGAAATTGCTACCTCCCCCGCCCTTCACCACCTCCCTACCTCCCGCCAGTGTATCTTTGGCTTTAATTTAGAATTGTTAGCGCAAAGGGAATGCAATTTACGTAAAATAATTGTTTGATTTCGAATATTCCGACGCTTACCCTTTCCATTGCTGGGACTTTAATTTGGTTTATGAAAAAGGTTCCATTTTTTTTTGGAAGACACGGATTGCGGCTTTCTAATGTAATGAGATCAGTCAAGATTTCGGATTTTGAAAATCATGCGGAGGGTCTGGAATTGGATTTTACGAGGTAATGTCTGTTCTTATTTTAGATACAGTCATACTTTAAGGAAGAGCGGTTATTTGTTTTGACATTTTTTGTTTTATATTCAAACTAGGAATTGCCAGCGACTTCGTATACCTTTAGGTACTTTAAAGAAGCAAACGTAATTTTAATCTAACTGCGATTCTGTGTGCCAAACATTTAGATCCGTTTAGCTCTTTGATTAAATTAATACAGGAAGATAGGTGACCGGCCTACAATGAATGGACCGCAAAAATTCAGCCCTCGTCGCCTAATTTCCTTAGTTGCGATACGAGCGGCATTACGTGATTGAGTTACTTTTTTTATTTTAGGCGGAATAAAGGTACCACAATGCCTTCGTGTGATTTTACTCTTTGTACAAATCAATCAAAAAGAAAAAACAAATCACACGGCATTACTTTTCACACGTAAGATACATGAAAAGCCAGTCCATTTTTCGAGTATGTAATGCAAGAACGTCACCTATCTTCCTATTTTAATGTAATCAAAGGTTTAGCCGCTTTTGCCTGATTGAGTAACAAAGATCCAGATATCGTCACATTCACATTTATAATATTAGTATTATCATTTCGAAAAGTTAGAACTTTTTCTTAGTCGAATTAATTTGTAGTGATGAGCATTGTTGGAGATATTGTTACAAGCAGACTTTGTGCGAATCGTACATACATAAAATTGGGTGTGTAATTAGAAAAATACCGGTTAAATGTGATCGAAATCGACTAAAATGTTTGATAAGATAAAAATGGGTCTAGAAAAAGCGAGAGAGGACTATCGGGGCCTCCCAAACTGTATCTACACCTGTGGAAAAAGGCTTCAGTTTATATTTATTTGTATTTAATAGGTACCTTAAGTACTAAAACTATTGTATTAGAATCATCAATTCATTACCAATTACGATAGCCATATGAGTGTTGAGTATGAATGTATCTCTTGTAGAAGAGAAAGACCGAAGAAGAAGAAAGATTGTGGATTGTGTGAAGGATGATACGCATAAAAAAGAGAGTTTCTCATGCTGAAACAAATGAGAGGCAAATGGAAGATGACATATTACGCTGACCCACAGGGATAAGAGTAAGATAATGATGATGATGATACGATAACCGTACCACTTAAACTAGCATGCATGCGTATGCACACGACTATATTCCCCGAGGGGATAGTCAGAGATATTCTGAAACCTCTAGTCATCCACGTTGCACTAGTAGTACCGAAACTCTGTCCAGTGTAACGGAGGGTGGGCGAGTCGCCACTTATAATGGACAGTGGGTACAATACATGCCTCGAAATTGAAGCATGCAGGTTTCCTCACGATGTTCTCCTTCACCGAAAAGCCAGTGGTGTTACAAATCGTACATAAATTTCGAAAAACTCATTGGTACGAGTCGGCCTGGTGTTGTAAAGTTTCTGGCCGCATCTTCTTCTTCTCTACAACGGAACACCTTCCGACGTGGTTGATTCAAAAACATGACTTTAGAAAGTTATCTATGTGATATTATTTTGAATAAACAATTTGAACTTTCTCGGAGCTCAACACCCGTCACACTGGACAGAGTTTCGGTACATTCGGACAGTTTTTCGTTTAACCATTAGGTTAAACGTGGATGTTCTGAGGTTTCATAATATCTCTGACTACCCCCTCGGGGAATATAGTCGTGATCATATGCATGCCACTTTGACTTTGGCTTTGGACGGGGATCGAACCATCGTCTCCTGCATGGTAGGCAAGCCACTGGACCACCACGGCTTATTTAAACTAGAGGATTCTATATTTAACACAAAAGCTAAAACTTTCATATTACAATATTTCAATGAAACTATTATTTGAAATATCTCTAATTAGTAAGCTTTAAACTACTGGCAGTGGAAATTAATCCGTGCAAACATCCGAGTTTATCATCAAAAGTTTCTAGTCACTTTTGCCGACGTATTCTGACTCTGGCTACTTACTCTCACGTGAGCGCTTGTAGTTTAATTTGAGATATGGAAATGAAAATATACTTTTAATAGAATTATTCAAAAGAATGAAAGAAGATGTTGTGACAAGAATAGAGAAGGGTATGCTTCGTTGGTTTGGGCATGTGGAGAGGATGAGTGATAGCAGATGTACGAAAGAGATATATGGAGCTAAAGTGAGTGGAAGTGTCGGCAGAGGGCGCCCTCGTAGGACGTATTCTGATCAAATCGGTTGCGTCCTAAAAAAAGGGGAGGTGCGTAGTACTCGAAACCGACGGGCATGTATGAAGAGATGTATGGATGTGAATGAGGCAAAAGAGGTATGTAAGGATCGTAGTATATGGCGCGCTCTGGTCTCTGCCTACCCCACTGGGAAAGAGGCGTGACGTTATAGATAGATAGATAGAATGAAACTCCTCCTTCTTTCTGCCCTTATCCCATTATTTAGGGTCGGCGCAATATGTCGTCTTCCTCCATTCGTCTCTTTTAGCCGTCACTACAGCGCACACACCTTTTTTACACATGTCATCTTTCACACATCCATCCATCTTTTCTTTGGTCGTCCTCTCTTCATGTAGCCATCCACATTCATATTTAACATTCGCCATGTAATATGCCACTCATCTCTTCTCATCACATGTCCATACCATGCTTCCTCTAATATACTCATTCAAAAGAATGAAACTATGAAGAAAATAATCGCGAAAGGCTAGCCATGATAATAGGTAGGATAAAAATAGGAAATTAATACGTTATTACAACGTGTTATCTTAATAATCTGATGTTCCATTCAAACCTGCAAACTTAACCCGATCCGAAAGTATGAGACAGAAGATTTTTTTTTTCCTTTATTTCGATATTGGTCCCGTAGTGAAAGTTGTTCAATTTGTGGAGGAACTACTGTGGAAGGTTCCTCCGGAGAAAAAGGAAGATCTTCCGCCAGGCTAGGTGTGAAGCCTGGGGACCGGCCGTGGTCCAACCGATCTTAGTTATATATGTATCGAATCTCTGTGATTATTTCTCTTGCACGATTCATGTCTTGTATACGATTGTAAACCTTATGTGTAGCAGCTAACGGGTTACTAATGTGACGTTGCAAGTTGTCTTACGTACACATTTGCGAGTGCGACGGTAGCGCCATCTGTTAGCTTCGTTGCTATAACTTGTGGGTGTTGACATCTGTGGAAAGTCCCCACAAGTTTGATGGTCTGATCATCCGTTTAAAATAGATTCAGCAAATTTTGTGTTAATGAATTAACGGAAAACTAGAAAGTAGTTTGTTTAGAATCGAGAGCAGTTTTTTCAGACCGCCTTACGGCCTCTGACGTGGTTTTTATGTAACGACTACTACTACCAGAGATAGTGTAGCCGAAATCAACGGCTTAACTTGCCATCCGAAGCACGGAATCATCTTTCTTATCAGACAATCAGGTGATTCAGCCTGCAATGTCCTAACCAACTGGGGAAAAACGCACAAAGTGATAAATCACCACGGGAATCGAACCCATGACCTCCGTGTCAAGAGCCCAATGCTCTTAACCATTAGACCACGGAGGCGTAAAATAAGATGATGATGATGACCTTCAATATTCTAAAATTGAAGGAGTTTAAGGACGAGAGAGCGCATCTGTGTCTAAACGGTTCTGCATTTAAATGTATTCTGCAAACTTAACTGTCTTTGTAATCATGATCTCTCTATAATTGAATTCTGCTATTAGCCATACTGCATACTCTCTGACAAACGACGTTTCTTTAGTATTCCACTTCTCTGATAGAAGACTTTCCATCTCTTTATCCAATCTTCTCTTCTGTTATAATAACTACCAACTCATGAGGAAGACATCTAAGCGATCAACTTGAACAACTAAAATTATCCACAAGCAATGATTCGTTATCTAGATAATTTTTTTTTGAAACAATGATTGCGCGATTTATGTTCGTAAAAAACTATGTTACTACAGCAAAAGTATTTATCTTAAGATATATTTATTAACAGTTTCAGATTTTTTGGAAATTAGGGCCCCCCTAACGGGAGGTGGGTTTAGTTTTTACTTTGAGCGCACATATCTCGAGACAGAAGCATTATCGATTTATTACACGATATAAAAATAAACAATTTTTTTCCTGTTTGACTACGGAAAGCTATCATTATCTGTTTCCAAGCTTTATGACAAATAATATCTGCATACAGTTCTGCTTAGTTCGTATAGATATACAGTTGAGACCAATGTTGATACAAATATGGAATAAATTAAAGTTAGACATATACAAATTGACATTTAGGTACTTATAAGTATTATTAGTTAGGCTAGTCACTCTAGTAACTACAAAGTACGAATCCTTCAAGCCTTTATAAAGCTTACTCCACACAGTGTCTACAAAATTCTCAGAATATCTCAGGCACTACACCTGAGATGATAATGTATGCAAATTGTCGTTAACTTGGGAGCGCAGACGGGGAGAGCTGTATCAAACTTGTTATTTGTGTGTTTTAAGTTTCGTGGTGATTTACGCGCGCCGGATTACTTATGTGAAATAGTGCTGTTAAGAATGGTGAATAAAACAGTCTGTAAATTATTAACACGATTAAGTAGCGCGCCATCTATTGACGCATTCGTCGGACTTTTTTCAAAAGCCCATCGAAGTTTACAGAGCTGTTTGGCACGCGTGTTACAGACGCAATGATACATATTATACTGGGTTTGAGTAAAGAAGCATTGGCACATTTATTTACAGAATTTCTTACAGTATCTACTCTGCCTGAATTAAATTGCGATTTTCGTGTGATTTAGAGAATAATTTTCAGAAAAGAGCATATTATGCGTTTGAAGAGGTATCTGTCTGGGTGTCACGTATGTTACAGAAACAATATTACTGTTATTGGTTATGACTGAAACTATGTCTGTTTAGTGACTATTACATACAGGCTTTTATTTAATAGCGCGCCTTCTATTCACTGACTATGTAACGTTCTCGAAAACTAGCAGATAAGTTTGCAGAACAGTCTGTCTGTGTGTCACGCGTGGTATAGCAGTAATGTAACTGAAATTGTTTCTGACTGAAGCTGATATTTGCTATGTGATTTACCAGTCTTAGCGTGCCTTTATTAAATATCACGCCACCTATTGGCTGATTCTGCGAAAGAATTACAAAATCGCGCAGATAAGTTTGTAGGGCAGTCTATCTGTGTGTCACGCGTGTTACAGCAGTAATATTGCTGGAATTGGTTCTGACTGAAACGGGTATCCACTCAACGACTATAGCTCTAGCGTGTCTTTAATAAATTCCACGCCATCTATTGACTGATCCCGCGAAAGAATTACATAAGCGAGCAGATATATTTGCGGTGCAGTCTGTCTGTGTGTCACGCGTGTTACAGCAGTAATGTTACTGTAATTGGTTCTGACTGAAGCAGGTGTCGGCTCCGTGACTTACAGCATTTTGTTGCAAAGTCTCTGGTCTGTTGTGTTATGATGTAATGTGATTATTGTTTTCTTTATAAGTTCGAAGATAAAAGTTACTATGCAATGTTTGCCGTAGTCACGGAATATAAAATAAAAGAGGAATGAACTTGCATACAAAATTTATAGTTGAGTAATTTCACATAACTTTATTTTCGTGGACACTGTCACTTAATACGTTGACATATGATACATATCATATCAATCAATCAAATCAGCCCACATCAACCCACTGCTGGCCATAGGCCTCCTTTTTATTGCGCCACTTCTCACGGTCCTGTGCCAATCTGATCCATGTACGACCCACAACCCTTACAATGTCGTCTGACCATCGCATCGGTGGTCTACCCATGGACCTCCTTCCTTCTCTTGGCCACCATTCCGATATTGCCTTGGTCCACCGGCCGTCTTCCCTTCTAGCCAAATGTCCCGCCCATCTCCACTTCAACTTTGTAATCCGGTCTCCAACGTCGTCGACCTTAGTTCTTCGACGGATTTCTACGTTGGGTACAAAAGCGGTCCAAAAGCGATATTCCCAGCATGGTACGCTCTTTGTGCGACTTTTATTTTGTGCATGTTTTGCCTAGTCAGCGTCCATGCTTCTGCACCATAAGTATGTATGGGCAGAACACATATCATAATACGTAGCCACAATAGATGTTTCAGAATCTAATCCAGACTAGTAATCAGGTAGGACCTATAATTATGGTCTTTTAATGACTAGATAACGATAAATTTATTAGAATAAAAATATAATTACAAACATCCATGATTTATGTCGAAATATTTGTATCACCGTCGTAATGGACAAAGATTCAACATTGCTAGTGAAGAAGAGATATTCCGAGTCTAGAAACCAGTTTAATCTCGAACTCCGGCAAGTATTCATTTTATTTTATGCTTAAATGCCCAAGAATAAGAGTCATAATTAAACTCCCATCAATATAAGCCTTAAATTCCAAAAACCAATCGCTTTAAAAGATTCAAAAGACCTTAACGTTTTCAAAGCGCTAAAATAACTTCCACTTGCACACTCAAAAGATCGACTAAATAAAACATAACATTCTTAAGATGAATGGTAAAGATTAAAATCTTGTGTCAAAGAAGAGCATTTAATAAAAACGTTTTCAAGTAAAAGCCAACTACGTGGACGTCGTGACGAAATGGAAAGAAAAATGTAACAATAATTTTTTTGTAAAGGACAAAATAACGGCTTATCTCGAGTACTCTTAAGTTAAGTGACTCCTTAACGTTTTGTCCAAGTCCTTACGTCAAAGTAAAGTCGGGTAACGGTTTAATGTGCTAGCAAAATGTGTTTTGTAACTGTTTATAATACAAAGAGACTGACAAAATAATATTAACCACTCGCTAAAAGTGATTTTTTAATAAAACATGCATTCAATCAGAAATTGTGGGCACGCGTTTCGTTGGCGCGTCGGTGGTGCGTTGCAGAAAGGTATTCACGCTATGCGCTAGATGCTGCGAAATAGCATCTACAGATTGACCACGATAATTGATGTACAGATGACATGATTTGTACCAAAGAGTTAACTTGTGTACGTAAAACCGACTGCTCTTAAACGGTGAAGGAAAATATCGTGAGAAACCCGCATGAAGAAAATATTTTGAATGTGAAGTCTACCAATCCGGATTAGGCACGAGTAGTGGACCCCACAATACCTTCCTTGAGGTTAGGTCTGTGCCCTGTAGTGAAACCTATATGTTGTTGGTGAAGTTGATGCAAACGTATTCTCACAACTATCATCAACATCAACCTATGACCACCTACTGCAGGATATAATTTAAGTCTCCATTATCCCATTCTTATTAAGAAAAGTTTATTCTGAATGCGTAAATGCGCCCAGCATACAAACGAAGTCTTGTGATATTTTCAATACTAACCAATTAAAGCCAATGAAATTTTTCAGAAACAATCTAGAAACGAATTTCTATGTTTGTATGAAGTCAGATTGTCATTAAAATATACAGTTTTAGTGCTAGGCTAGGTGCTAGGGCTAAGGATTAATTTAAGATTTGTATGGAAATCTCTGAGGCACTGTAACTATAAAACTATACATTTTAACGAAAATCTGACTCCTTACAAACACAAAAATTCGTTTCTGATTGTTGCATTTCATTGACTTTAATTGAAAGTGCAGGTGGACCCACAATGTGGAGAGGAGGACCTAATGAGCCAATCAGCCAGTGCGACAGAGGTGGCAAGATTATGGAACTGGACGATCTGAGAAAGACACGACCATTCCATACGAAAAGAAGATCTGATTACCGGACATAAGATATATTACAAATACAAATATTCAGAATATCGAGAATCCACAATTCACAAAAAAAGTTCCAGAACTCTGCCCAGCGTAACAGGAAATGTGCCCATCGCTTTCAATTGACACTCGCTTCGAAATTGAGGCAACGATGTTTTCCTTCAGCAAGTTGTGTTATAGATCCTAATTTTTGTTATTGTGGGAATTTGTACCAAAATTATAAAACAGTTTAAACAAAGGAGCGAGGGGAGAATACTTTTTCTCTGTGGTTTAAACTTCACGTTTCTAAGATCTTCTTAGACTAAAAGATCAGATTTTATGACGAAAATAAACAATAATTTTCTTTAACGTCTGTAAAATTTCGCCAGCAAAAAATATCACGAAAAAATCTACAACCAATTTAAAATAAAATTCTCAAAAATGCACTGTTACAAACGCTAACAAAAGAGCGTGCACAATTTTTGCAACGGTACCTTTAAATTTTCAGCTTACATAACATTATTATCCAGAGCAAGGCACTCCGTTTTGAGGCAGCATACAATGCCGGCTCCACTACAACTTACATTTATACGGAGCTAAATAAACCTGCAATGTGCTACGTACAGTTGCTGCCGTCTTCCTGGTCGCTCTAACTCAATAATAAAACCTCTTCGGTTGCTGTGACGTCTCGTTTTTAGGGTTCCTTTGGAATTTGTAGGAGACTGAGGAAATTATTTATATGCCGAGGTGGTCCAGTAGCGAGTAACCTTGCCTGCCGCGCAGTAGGCGATGGTTCGATTCCCCAGGCCGACTCGTACCATTGAGTTTTTCGGAATTTATGTACGATTTGTAATTTGTAACACAACTGGCTTTCGGTGAAGAAAAACATCGTGAGGAAACCTGCATGCTTCAATTTCGAGGCATGTATTGTAACCACTGTCCATTAGAAGTAGCGACGGGCTAACTCCGCATCACACTGGACAGAGTTTCGGTATTTCTAGTGAAACGAGGATGTTCTGAGGTTTCAGAATATCTCTGACTACCCCATCGGGGAATATAGTCGTGAGCATAAGCATATTAAAAACAACGCAATTATTGTACCAGTACTAGATTCGATAAAAAGTAACCCGGTTGCCGACGATTATTAAAATTTGATTCGATTTAATTTATTTTAAAAACATAGGTACTTAAGGCATTTAATGTTATTGTTATTAATTGTTAAGCACCAATAAAGGCTATTTTATTTTTAATTTGTTTATTACTAGATAAGGCAATTAGTTGGCACTGCATGTTCCACTTGAATACAGTTAGAGTGTAAGTCAATGACTAAAAACAATATTTTCAAATTTTAATGTGGACTGAATAAAACGTGTAAACTTGTCAGAAAGAAAAAAGTATGAACCTCTCAACTACCACTGGGCTAACTTGCGTCAACCTAGGTTAGCAATTAACTGCGAGTAAACATAGCTCTCTCAGTTTGTTTGTCTATACAAAAATGGGTTGCCAACTTAACCTAGAGGTTATTGCTAAGTTTAAAAAATTTAGTACCAAAAACCGTGTTATTCAAGCCTAATAATAAGTTAGGTCAACCTGGCACCATGACAGTATTAAAAATTTTCTTGGCTTTATAAAAATCGCCAAATTTTACTACAGCAGACGTATTTCTTACAAAAACTTTTCCTCTTACACTTCAGGTCAATTGTATCCTGGAAAAATTAATAGAATAGAATAGAATTTCTTTATTTATCTTAAAAACACATTAAAAAACAATATGTTACAACACAACAAAAATAAACATATTCAAGACAAAATGGTCTGTGACATCAGTATACGGTAGTTGGTCAGACCAACAACCACTGCTTCTGTGCCTGTTCCACCTGCAATGGTGTCTTCTCGATTACTGTCAATAAAAAATTCGCGAGTTTCCAACTAGTCAAATTAACAACTCTTTATCAAACGTCAAAACGTGTGCTTTGTATGAAATATTGTACTAAAAATTGAATAGTGACGTCATTGTTTTTTGTAGTCGTTTTGATACTTTTTATAGTTTATCCAGTTATTAAAAATATTTTTCAAGCAACAGAGTTACTGAAAATGTGAAACTTACATTTTTAAACGGTTTATTTACTGAGAAGTTAAATCTAAAATATATTTTATGTAGTCAACTCCCCTATTACGTTTCTTCAAGAACTTGGTAGTAAACCTACGGAACCACAACGCCAGAAAGTAAAAGACATTTTTTTCAGCCAGTGCAAGGTTCGCTCCGAACTCCTTCCTTCCTTATTTGTCTAAAACTGACGCGCACTCCACCTCGAGTATTCGTAACTCTATTTAGTTTAGTTTTCTATTTCGTTCCTGGGGGCCTAGAAAAAGTACCTTTCGATTAGCGTTAACGACAGTAGAAAACATACAAATTTATGGACTTGACATATGGTGACGAAAGCAAACGTCAAAATGTTTCGATCGCTAATGTCAAATCCATACATTCCGTCATTTTCTACTAGCGTCAACGCCAACGCCTTTGTCTAGGGGGGCAGTAGTAGGTACTAATCGTGTCATTAAATGGATGAAGTGTCGTTTGGTTTGTGGTTTACACTGATGATGGAAAGCCATACAGGGTGTTAGGGTAAACAGTTGCATTACTTTAAGGGGTGATTGTACCCATGATGCTGAACCACTTTCCCTAAGAAAAATATAGGAAATTCGCAATAAACTTTTCGAGCTTTCCATACTAAATTCAAACAGCTGATGGAACGATTGTATGAAAAGTCAAAAAAAAAAAGAATTTGCTATAGGTTTCTTAGGAAAAGTTGTTTAGTATCATGGGTACAATCATCTCTTAAAGTAATGCGGTTAAAGCTACCTTGTATCGATGTTATGAGTAAATTTCTGTAATACAGGTTTACGAAAAAACCTATTAACTGAAAAGAGAAAAACAAGCTCTAAAATCACTAATCAGTTATAGCAGCTTTATTTGAGCTAATATCATTTAAATGTTATTAGGTAGGTATCGCAAACGGGGACAAAGAAGATTTTTGGTTGGTTGTTGGTCTGTCCCCGCCTGCAATACCTACCTAATAACATTCAAATGATATTAGCTCAACTAAAGCTGTTATAACTGATTAGTGATTTTAGAGTTTGTTTTTCTCTTTTCAGTTAATATTTTTATTTATACAGACGGGTTTTTGGTTTTTCTTAATAATTTAGTTTATTTCATACTTTTTAGTCTTGTGTCGAAACGGTAACATAAAAGTACTATAATGTATATATTTTTGGAATTGTCTGGTCACTAGCTTTCATTTGATACCCATATTGAAATTTTTAACAAAAAAAATTGTTTATGAAAAGGGTGCGAAATCAATTAGCCAATAGCGGCGTATTAAACGTATTAAACGTGACACATCCTGATTGTTCAATATAACTTTGCACGTTATTAAAATTTGTCAACTAAGTACTGCTGTAACGTATTTAAGTTTACACCTTGTATATCAATTTTTTAAATTGTGACCATTCCCAGAAAATTTTCAGCGTCTTTATTTCTTCTCTCACTCAGTGCTTTTTTTTCTTTTCCTCTTTTTTCCTTTCATAGGCAAATAAAAATAGGTACCTAGAATTTTAATAATCGAACACGAATCAGAGATTATAACATAATCAAATCATCCCATTACTACCACTCAAAATTCAATAAAACCACTAAAACCAACAACAAATTTTAATAATAACAGTTCAGTAGGTAAACGATTTTAAAATATTTTCCACCTTTAATTAAACAGTATTTTAATCAAAACCGCGACACACTCGTTTGACCAATGGTTGGTATGTCACGTTTGTTGTCCGTGTGTAAACATCGATCACACATGAAAGTATACTTGTGGAAGCTTGTAACTGAACTAAAGCATAAGGACTAGCCTTGCGGTAGCATTTCCCCTCTGCCACGGTATAAGCACAATTGATCTTGTGCATTTACATTAAATTTTACACCTTATCACTAAACGAGACAGCCTATAATTGCGAAATAATAACTTCGAACTTCGAACGTTTGGGGTTCACACGAAACTACTTTTCATGATTTTTAACATTCAAAATTGGAATCTATAAAGTTATGGCGAATAAAATCCAAAGTTGCGGATTTCTTGTTACCTCGTCCCCCGCAAAAAGTGGCAGAAATGTTTGTTAGTAGAATTACACGCGTAACCAGTCCACATATAAATAGTAAAAGACTAAAGCTGACTATATTAAAATTTATAAATTACTTGTTTTACAGCAGTAAACACCCTAAATCTAATTTAAAATCATTGACCTCTTACAACAGTTTAAAAAGCAGTCTAATCTAGTGATGCGAGTAATCGACAGATAAAGTATCTAGAGGAAACGTGAGCACAGTATGTGAAAGAGTATCTAGTACTGATAGACTCAGACAGACTATACTTCATTCCAAATGAGGACGACGAGATTTTCCGATTCCTATTTAGTTTTCTGGCCAATTCTGATATGAAATATCTTGGACGTTACTAAAGCTGTTCTAAGAAGTAGATAAAGTAAGTGTTTCAAATCTCTGTTTCTGTAATTAAAAATAGCCTAAAATTTTTTAGCTATTTTGAATGGAGTATAGATACTCTCAGTATCGCATATGCTTACCTCTTACAACTTTCTACATTTTCCCCATTTGTATGAAATGACAGCTAACACCCGTATTCTAAGTCGCTTCCTCAAAAGCTTCCTCGACTCAACCTCACTCAAGGATACCTTAAGGTTTTCCTCAACGATCCTCAAAATCTGTATTCTCAGTCATAATCTCGAGGTTCCTCTAGTGAGCAATAATAGTGGAATTTTAGGTCCTTTGTTCCTTTTTTTACGATGTTTAGATAAAAATAGACGTAGATAGATAGATAGTTTAGAAAATACGTGCCATAATTTTTCGAAAGACTATGCTTCAACGACATTTACGTATCTTGAGGAGGCCTTAAGGTAGGTCGCGAGCTACCATGAATTTGACGTTTCTTTCCTCCACTCGACTAAGGACATTCCTCAAGTCGAGTACGCTTATTTCATTTTTGACATCACATTTGAGTGAGCGTATGTCAATTCGAGTGAGGACACCTCAAGGAAACAACTAAGAATACGGGTGTTAGTGTCCAACGTGTGCCGTGAGTATTCTATGTTTCTATACCTCACCTGTGTCGCATGTAGTAGCGAAGATAGAGTTTGATGATGTTGATCAGTCAGAAGTAATCAAAATAATAGTATGGAATCCTTACACTTTACTGATGTTTACGGATAATATTTGTGATACTGCAATAAAATACTGAATGATAACGTATAAGATACACAGCACTAGTAGATAAAGTGTTGTCTTCAAGAGCATCAGCCTATGTACGTCCCACTGCAGGGTACAGGCCTAATCTAAAGGATAGTGTACAGGCATCAGTCCATCACGCGTATCCAAAGCGGACACGTGGTGCGGTGCGGTGTGGTGTACACATACGTTTCATAATCTATTGTTTAGCGTACGCCACTTTCCTCTCGATGTCGTCTTTCACCGATTCAGATTGAGTGTCCTTGCTTCTCAGAAAAGCACCACCGACGTTTTTCCTCATACATTATTATGTGCCTTGTAGCTATTTTGGTAACAGATACGCGTCCGCAGGTTTGCTATTGAAACACTGTCAAATGCCAATCAAAGGAAACAAAGAGCTGGTTGCGAAAGTATCTGTATAATGGTTGTTGTTTACTTTGAGATCAGATTACGTTATTGCAATACAATGGGGATTATAGTTGGACACATTAATGTTATAGGTATCTGAGAGTTTAACATTTGATGAGTCAGAGTGTTAATATCAAGTACTTATATAGATTGATTTCTACGAAGTCCTAACAAAGTTAAGACGCGGTAAGTATTAAGAAGTGGCAATGGAGCAGAATAGAGAGGTATAAAGGACGTAGACATAGCAGATAGCAAATAAGTATGTACTTGGAATAATTATGACAATGAAACTAGCATTCAGAATACAAAAGAATGATTGAACATTTTAAATGAGAAGACTTTACTGGAATGAATAGTAGAGGAATATAACAATGAAAAACTATACACTTTAGCTATATATTTTAGCTTAATTGATGATAAACTTCGTTATCGTATCGTACCAATAGGTCAAGACAGTAATGTGTTGTATCTAATTCAAGTCTTATAAGAGGAGCGAGTAAGATTTACTTATATGATGCCCTAATACAGTGGTGCAAATAAAATGATTATGAGATGATAAATTGATGATATCTCAGTGAAGTATTTAAACGTACGTAACGTAATGTAGTTAACGATTTTCGATTTGTCTTATATAAAAAAAAATTAAACCAATAACAATTAGACGAGACAGAAATAGAAATCCAGCAACACAATATAAACACCAAAACCTTATATAGACAAACTAACATTTATATAAAATGGGAAAGAACTCAATAAACGTCAAACGTTTCAATACCAGCGACGGTGAACCAAACGCGTCTAGATTGAATAGTAGCGGGCCAAGAACACTCCCCGCGTACACCCCACATCTGTCGCCGACGAGCGTAATGCACATTTAATCTCCCAACCACTTCAAAATCTGCCAAAATGCTTTATTGCTTTCGTGAACAAGTTCTCAAGCTGGCTCTCAGCTGAAGATAAAACTTTACAGGCATAATGAATCTTAATCGCGCCGCCAATTTCCAAAATTGTTCAAGAGTTTTGTTTTAAAATAAAACTTGAATTTATCTCGTTTGCGAGAATTAATTTCGGGTTTTTTTGTTTTGCTGGTTAACGTAATCAATTACCTGTCTGCGTTTTTAATTTCTTTCTTTTCTATCTGATTATTTCTTTACTGGTTGGGAATATTTTATTACTTAGTTCGTCATCGACACAGCACCAAACCACGATGAGTGGAGAAGAAGGGATAATGAAGGACGACTCTGTCTAAATGGGGCATAGTCTATGAAGAAAAATATTTTTATTGTATTCAACTGGTTTCTAACTAGGAAATTCAAATTATTAAGGCATTATAAATGCTTTTGTGCTCTTAAGCTCACTGATAAGTAAACATAACAGAGATAATGTCTAATCCATTAAAAACTAATGTCGATTTTTAGTGATTGACACTATCACCCTTTTCAGCCAGTAGTTTCATAAGAAATATACAGATTTTTTTTTTCGCGATTCGATGTTGGTCCCATAGAGAAAGTTATTCAATTTGACGGTCTGATCATCCCCTTAAAAAAGTGTCAGCATATTAAGTTGGACCCTATATAATATTTTTTAAGGGCAAAATACATTTAATTCGATAAGTAGGTTCGAAATCACCTCCTACTGTTTTATTATAAGTGATTGAATTACAAATGAGAGTTTTGAAATTATTATTTGTCACAGCAAAATAAACCAAATTCCGATTCAGTCCACATCTAACTAAACTGTAGCATATGTCTAGGCTAAGTCCAGACGAAGTTTTAATCCTAATATCCTTTGGTAGGAAATGAAGTAGAAAGTCCCTACCGTCGCCCTACGGACGGTCTCTGACTCTAAATCCTGAGGGATCAAATCCTTTGTCGGAAAGATGTGTTGAAGGACAACCTTAGGAATATTACGTTTGCTCTTGATAATAGAGTTGAAAATCGTTTGTGGGATTCTTATAAATAGGTGCAGATTTAACAAAGGGTAAAATGATTATGTTTTTAAGAAATGTTAGAATAGTTTTTATGTCATTCTTAAAGTTCTTGTCAATTGTAACGTGAAGATTTAACTTCTTAAAATTACAATATTACATCATATATTTATTTATATCAGAAATACAATTTTGAATATCAATCTAAACCTTTTCACTAGAAATAATAGATTTAAGTTGATGTACGCTCTACACAAGTGAAATCAAAAATGTTAGGTATTCCAATCAAGCCAAAACTTCGTTAAAACTTGCAATGTCAAAGAAAATGAACGCCGAAGTGATCCAACAAGTCTTGTTTTAATAAAAATGATCATAGTGTCATGTAAGTACTGTTTTATTTTTGTACAAAGGCTACGAGATCAATCTATTCCAATAATCTATAGGACACGTAAAAACAAATAACATAAACCATCGTAAAACTAACTAAATAACAATTCTATCCAACATTATTTTCTAACCATAAAATCCCCACTCATTAATCCATATCGTAAAACCCACTTTCTTTTACAACCCCGAAACTGCACCTTTCCGAGTACTTCTCTCAAATCACGTACAGAACATTCCGTATAAGATATCACCTGTAAAAGCTCTTTTCCCAAAGTCTTTAGTACGAAAATACCTTGATACACGAGACTTTGTATAAGGAAGGAACTTTAGAGGCAAAGGGACCGGTCAATGGCCGCCCTAATAGGGATTTGCCGTCAACTCTTCTCATTAGGTTGATTGCACGAATCTGCAACTATGTTTTGGAGCTTGACAGATCCAATTGTGAGGGGTATACGAGTTATGGTCAGTAAATCTTGTTGCTTTTAATAATTTCGTGTTTTTGCTCTGTATCGAAATCGTTTTTTAAACAGCAGTATTTGATGTTTTTTTGATGAGCTCTTACAGCATATTTAATATTTCAATACCTTTTGATTATATCTCTGACTTTGGTTTTTGATGAATAGTTTAATATGCTGGTATGAAAACGAACGTATTCTAAACAAGCTAAGCCAAAAGTAAAAGTCAATAAAACAATGATAACTTCTCACGTATCTACGTAATAACTTATTACGTCACGTGAGAAGTTATAGGTACTTTTTAGGCGTGAAAACAAAAAAATACTCGAATTAAACATCATGAAGTATATTATATTTTGTAAACTACATAGTCCTTCTTAATATGCTGACACTTTTTAAGGGCATGATCAGACCATCAAACTGAACAACTTCTCTATAGGACCAACATCGAAAACGGGAAAAAATATTTGCTGTCTCATACATCTGGCCCGAGTAGGTTTGCTGTTTTGTATGGAACAGGAGATTTTTTTTTCGCGTTTTCGATTTTGGTGCCATAAAGAAAGTTGTTCAGTTTTAAGGTCTGATCATTCCCTTAAAAAGTGTCAGCATATTAAGTAGGACCCTATATATTTCATCATCATCATCTCAGCCGATGGAAATCCACTGCTGGACATAGGCCTCCCCCAAGGATCGCCGTAACGACAGGTCCTGCGCTGCCCTCATCCAACAAGTTCCCGTCGCCTTCACTAGGTCGTAGGTCCACCTTGTGGGGGCCTACCCACGCTGCACTTTCCGGTACGCGGTCGCCACTCGAGAACCTTTCGGCCCCATCGGCCATCGGTTCCGCAAGCAATGTGCCCCGCCTACTGCCACTTCAGTTTAGCAATTCTTATATTATTCAAAACTATACTTCATGGTGTGTTAAATAATTGGCACGCATATCTTCTGTCACATGCCAAAAATATACTCTCATCTGTTTCTTCTAACGCGCCAAAAGAAGTATCAATCAATCAATCAATCAAATCAGCCCACATTAACCCACTGCTGGGCTTAAGCCTCCTTTTTATTGCACCACTCCTCACGGTCCTGTGCCAATCTGATCTATGTACGACCCGCAACCCTTACAATGTCTTCTGATCATCGCATCGGTGGTCTACCCACGGACCTCCTTGCTTCTCCTGGCCACCATTCCGATATTGCCTTGGTCCACCGCCAAAAGAAGTATTTCATCCTAAAATCCATGAATTTTGTCCGCCTGTACTCAAAAGTAAAGACGTACCAAATATACGACAAAACAACGTAACGAACTCCAAAACACAATAACAAGCAAGTATAGCGAGAGCTATACAAAAGCGCCAGTTACCGGCAATAAGTCAACGCGTATTTCTCACCTAACATTCGCGTGCCATCGCACCTCCAAAGTGGAAATAAACAAGCTAACTTTTGCCATTCCGCGTTGTGACGATGGCAACGGCTTTTATGCCGAGTCGTACTCAAATTAAAGTTGCCAGATTACATTGCAGTGCTCCTAACAATTTGTGCTATCTTCAAGATGGAGATTTAGGGTGTTATTTTCTTATTTTGAGTGTTAATAATGAGTTAGGTACGTATTTTGCGTTTATAATCGAATAAAGATATGACCCTTTGCCTGTTGATGTTACTAGAAACTTTTAATAACTTAAATAAGCAATAATAGCCAATATTTAATATTAGTAGGTCATCATCAGGCCTGTCCTAAAGCGCGTTACTAAACTCTATGAGCATTAGAAGGTATGTTTAACCAATAGTCATAAAATGTCGGTATACCGGGGTTTAGGAAAAGTGTATCTATATCCATCCATCAAACTGAACAACTTTTACATGGGGGGTAAAAGGCAATGCCAGGTTTCCAAAGAAACTTAGGCAACCAGTGTACAAATATGAAATAGTAGTATGTAATGCCAATTATTAAAATGGCAAAGGAAATGGTTTATAGAAAGTTCGTGGTTTGCAATTCTACTATGCGAAATAACCTATGTCTTATTTGTAATTTTACCTGTTTATTCGTAATATTAAATTAATAAATATTAAGTAGAGTATGTAGTTTAAAGATTAATGATACTTTTCCTTACATCCTGTATAATGCTAATAATTATTCTAACCAAGGTGTCAAAAAAGTTGTTGGTAAGACAATTTAATAGATATGACGTGTATTTAATCTTTATCAAGTGCACTAGCACTGAACGTTGACTTATTATCATTTTGAATATTAGGCTCGTCCCACTGCAGGGCACAGGCCTTTCACGAATCTTTCAATACCGGGTAGGTATCAATGTCAATGCTTACACAGTACGGATCAACAGAGGAAATTTAGTGATTGCCTAGTTATTTATTATCAAGCCGCTTTAACAGGTTTTTGACTTGACTAAAACTTTCGTCTAACGCTAGTATAAAAACGTGCATTCCAAAGCACGGAGTTGCCCGATACGCAACACCACTAAAAGGGTCACCGATCCAAAGACGTGGCTTTACTTCGAAGACCATTCGATCGAACATCGAAGGTCCACTGCGTTACGAGCGTCTCGAACATTGATTACATCGAAGACAATGTAGCCGAAGTAACTTTTACTCTATTTGCCCAAAGAACAATAGACAGTATTACCTACTGGTAAGTCAATAGCATTCGACTATAACAGTTCCATTCTGATTTTAATTAATTGTCGGGATCGTTTGATTGAAACACTTCAGAACTTGTTGGGTATTGTTTGGACAGGTTTTGTGAACAAATCTTGTCAGATTATAAGACTTTACGGGTATATTGGGAGGAATTTTAGATTTTGATACGAATTTGAATTAATGATTTATTTTTGTTCTTTAAAAAGTATTCTTATTAAATGCCTGGCCGAGAATGAGTTTTACATTGTAACGCGAACTTGAACAATTCGCTATTTGTTCACATCATCATCATCCACCTGCCCTTATCCCATTATTTAGGGGTTGGTGCAATATTCTGTCATCTTCTTCCTTTTATCTCTTTTAGCCGTCTTTTCAGCGCTCACTCCAAGTTCAAAATAATGGCTGTTACTTATAATACGATTCACAACACGACTAATACCTACGAGCATAAAAGAGAAGCAATCTGGTTAGTCATAGGAAAAATATAATCGAATTTTTGTTTTGTGAGTCCTAAAACTACAATATAACTAATCTATACAAAATTACTCGTAAAATAATTTGTTACATTGCAACGCTATGTGGATAAAATTACCTTTATTTATAGTAATCATCTTGATTTTTTTTTAAGTATAGTTAATAATATACAGGGTGTTACATAATTAACAAAAAAAATCCTTCATCGGAGCCAATTATTAAAAAATCCCAACTCTAGTGTGACATTTGAAACATAGGAAATTTTTTCAGTTTGTAAGTCATTTGTACCTAAATTTCAGTAAGAGACGATGATGCTTTTTTGTCAAAAAAAACTAATTGTAAGATGCTTAAACTATCTACTCGTAACATGATGACAAATATGAATACTTTATTGAAATTATTGTTTATTTTTGTACCAATAAGTTAACTTTTTTGTCAATCGGTTATTTTTTTTCTATAAATATGTCTTAATATTCATGTTAGCTTTAGTAATAAAGATAATATAGAGAAAAAAATCATCTTTTGAATCAAGTACTTACAAGATAGGTAGTGACATTGCGGTGACCTTACGACGTATCTACTGCCGTTTAGTCTTTGAACTACCGGCAGTCCGTTAAATAGTGCTGCGCTTCAACGATTACTATTTCAATATTGATTTTTTTTCGGTGAATAATAATATTATACTACGGTTGCCATACATTATCAATAGACTCTTTATAAGAGACCCTTAACACCCTTTTTTCTTTAGGGGTATTTCTGTAACACCCTGTATTTTTGTAGGTATCAAAGACACAAAACAAATGGTCACTATAACAAAAACACCCTAAATGCTAGTCTCAAATGGACATAAATTTAAATAACTGAAGTTACCTTCACAAGGGCGGCAGTAATTTTCACAGGAGGTTAAATTAATGGCAGTTTAAACTATACTTTAAAATTATACTCACAACACCTAAGGAATTACGGGAACAATCTAATCTAAGGGTTCTCAAACTGTAATATGCGTACCATGGTTCACATGGCTTTTCAAGGTAGTACTTAAGCAAATAAGTTAACAGAAGAATAACAAGAACAAACATAATGATATAGTATTCCATTAAATTATATAATATCATTTTATTAAGAACCATCTAAAAATTCTAAAGGCTATAACTTACTGGGAATACAAAGTCATAGATTACTTTGTGTTCACAGTAAGCCTTTAGAATTTAGCTACAGTTGATCCTTTTGACCTTACCTTACTTAAGGTGATAGAGAGGAAGTAAAAAGGCAAATATACCTTAATTACGGATTAGCCAATTAGTGATCAAAAGATAATTTTAAAGGAGCTGGATTGGACTGAATCAATATTAAGAACTATATTCATTTTTTGGTACAAATTTCTTTACGTTTCTTTCAGAGTATGGAACAATGTTAAATGGAATACCACAAAAAATTCAACTGGTCAAATTAAATTTGTGGTTATTGCGAATATACGTCAAAAACTCATAACTATTTGATTAGTTCCCTATTTAGAATCACGCAATTACTATTAAGTACGAGTTTTAAAAAATGTGTTGCCGTGTATGCAGTAAGATAAGTTTGAGAACCTTTGATCTAATTTATACTTAGAAGAGACAGATGGGGTAATTGTCTTACCAATGGTTTACGTTTAGATTCGAGATAAAACGAGTTTAGTGCTGTTTTAGGGATGTTAGACTGAACAGAATAGAACTTAAAATTTAGTAGATTTTCATAAAAATGCTGCAATTAGAGGTCTGAACATAAACAATTAACGTTTAGGTCGTACTTGGTTACATAATAGATCTTGGAAAGAAGCTATTGACTTCCTGTTGGCCAAGAAGTAACAGAGATAATAGGTACCTATCTGTTCAAAAAAGAGGGCGGCAGTGGTAGATGAAATATGACATAAAAAGGAAGTCAAAGGCTTTGGTTCAACACAATGATATTTATTTGAAAAAACATAATATGGATACGAATTTAATTAGGGTAATTTGTATGACGACAAACTACATAATTATTTTTTCAATCAAAGAAGTTAACCTAGATGTGTTTGTATAGAAATCAATAAAACGTTAGAAACTGAACAAATTTACATATAACGTAAACAAGAACATAATTGTTTTAGGCTAATGTAAGGTTTTTTAATTCATGAGAACAAGGCATCTAATTATTATTACATTGATAAAAAATCACTGGTAATCACAACGAATAACATTATTATCGTTTTCGGGTTAATTTATGTAAAAATGCAGTTGCAGTGAACTCTAGTTCAAAGACACCTAGCGCCACGCCTTGGTAGTCTCTCGAACTAACACTTTCTTGGGAAAATGTTGAAAATGGACGATTACAATTAAGAGTAGAGCGAAGCTTTTCCGTAAGTTTTTGTAGATATCATCTGTTACTTTTTCACATTATAAAGATAATGTCATATACAGTCAAACCTGGGTAAGTGAGAACTGGATAAGTGAGAAAACTCTATAAGTGAGAGTAATAGCCAGGACCCGTCATTTTAAGCTCCCAAAACCTCCATTAGCGAGAAACAGAAACCTCTGTAAGAGAGAGTCGTTTTTCCCTCATGGACCTCCATAAGTGAGACTGCTACTTATCTATACCTCTATAAGCGACAGTCGAGCTTCATTTATTTATATTATTTAGGAGGAACTATAGCTACAATAAAAATACATGCATACATAAAAGATACACACATACAGTAACAAATGACAAAACAAATTACAAATTTAACATCTGCTATTTTATGACTCTTTCTTAATTTTCGTGGAACTTCCTACCATTGTTTTTATATTGTTTTCTCGTCAATATTGTACCTATTCTATTTCGTGGAACTAAATAACGTCCTTATTTTATCGCATTCGTACTTGCTGTGACTTGTTATTGCTGCGTACCTCTATAAGAGAGAAATGCTACCCATGTACCTGCATTAGCGAGAAACTCGGGTTAGTGAGAAACCTCTATAAGCGAGAATGAGATTGTGCTCCCTTGAACTCTCGCTTATCCAGGTTTGACTGTACATAAAAACCTTTAAATTGTGGTAAGAAAATGAAGAAAAAAATGTTTGTAGTCACGTCTAGGGATGATATTGGAATTTGATCATTAGCACACTTTCACAAGGTAAATTTTAACTCAACATAATGTGTAGATATAGTTTAAATTGATCTACTTTGTTTCTTTATGCTTTCAAATCAAATTCTCACCAACTTTCCGGTACATCTCACAGGTATTTCTTAGACATTTACTAGGTAAGGTATGTACCTGATTTTGCAAGCCTTCATGAACTTGTGTGAGCGAGATGGATTCGCGGCGCCACGTGCGTCGAAGCGCGACGGAAAGAAAATTCTCACGTGATTTCATACAAATGTCCATACAGTCTTTACACTGGAAATTGATTGATGATTTAAAGCATATGTTTTTTTAATACAATTTTGTATGTAGGTCCATGAAAGCTTGATCGTAACTGGCGTGCGGCGGACACGGTAGAGAGTAGCAACAGGCGGTCGTGTGGGCGGGGCCTTAGGTTTTCACGCTTGCGCAGTAAGACCCTCGTTTCCATGACAACGCCTCCTGCGAATGTTTGTGATTAAGCGTAACACCCATAAAGAGGTTTTTCAAGGAAACTTTCGACTATGATTGACATGGTAATGATGTAATAAGAAGCTTAAATTGTATTATTATGCTAAACTATTTCTAAAAAGGGGAACAATTGTATACTGGGACTATTTATTCGGAAACAACATAAAATATGCTCGCAAATGTATTATACTCCAAATAGATATACCATATCCAGAAAATCCATATTCCACTTGTAGTGCCCAAACATTTAAGGTTGACTTTTAATGTTGATACTCTTTGATGTAAGCAATTTTACATCAGCCCACGGCTGGACATAAACCATAGTAAAGTTAAAACTCTACTTTCTTAACAATTGTTAAAACATCATATTTCTATGTAAACCTAATTAATTATACCATTTCTGAAAACACAATTAACTTTTTGCTGGCTTTTCTCTGATTTTTCGGTGAAGGAAAACATCGTGAGGAAACCTGCGTGCTTTAATTTCGACCGATGTATTGTACCCACTGTCCATTATGTGGCGACGGGCTCACCCCCCGTCATACTGGACAGAGTTTCGGTACTACTGGTGAAACGTGGATATTCTGAGGTTTCAGAATATCTCTGACTATCCCCTCGGGGAAGATAGTCGTGAGCATATGCTTATATTTTGCCATTATTATTTTTTTATTTGTGTAATCGTTACTCATAATTTGGTATGCGAATGTACGGTTACTAAAATTATTAATAAAGAGATGTAAAACTAAAATGTACTAAAATATAGCTAAAACCAAAATGCTCATTAATCCAAAAGAAGACTTAAACATCTAGAAACTGGGTTCAATGTCACAATGAAAGGAAATGAGATTACCTGTATACTTTGCTGGGAGCTTAGCTAAGAGCGCCGAGCAATAAAGTTTTGTTTCACTTTGAGAGAAAGCTACATCTAAAGTTGCCTTATGGATAAGTATAGATATACTGTACTATACTGTAGTTTAAGTATTCATTATTTGTCTAACAACCAAGAAATAATATCAAAACACCAGCTCGATCGCAATCACAAAACAATATTCTCAGAACTCTTATATTGCTACTTGTCGATTTTTTTGCCAAACAAAAACATTGAAAGCCAAATTAGCTAAAATAAGAATCACAAATTATATAAACACATAAAATTTTTTTAACCACCTGTTTTTAATAAAAAATATTAAAATAGGTTAAAAAATAAGAAATATGGATTTTTTCGATTTAATTTTTGACCGTAATTTCTATTTTTAATTTACTTTTGAATTTTCTGTAAAACGTATGATTCATGGCTAAGATACCTTGGCCGCAATAATTTTAAAAATAAAAACTGTCAAATACAATAGAAAAGCCAAGAAGGCAAAGGAATAAAATCTCATTCAACCTCTATTCTATTTTTCAGTATTTTTCAAATAACTCGAGAAATAATGGAAAGCTTTGAATCACATAATCTCCAAATAGTTTTCTTATTTTGGTACCCTTCTTAAATGAAATGTTGTCAATTATCAAATTTAAGTTATATTTCAAATGAGAGGGAATAATGTTTGCTTTAATAACGGCTGCTAATTTAAATGAAAAGTAAAACTAATTTTCGAGATTTCTAGATTTCTAGTTCTGCATTTATAACACACCGCACTGTAAACAATCACTAGCTTTTACCATTTAATTTTATGATGATAAGATAGAAAGAACCTACTCGATCTGCTGATTAATTCTTTGTATATTTTTAAAAGAACAAATTGATTTCGCATAATGTTCTGTGCAGTGTTTCCAATCATCGATACAATTCCACCACAGGTGTGGATTAAAACTGTTTTAGCTAAATGAAAATTTTGCAATTCATTTGCATTGCAGCTCATCCTCCTGTGGATTAAAATCCATTGTTTTACGTAGCCGGTGGCCAATGGACTAATTAATTAAGCCATCAACCGTATTCTAGACGTTGTTTATTTTAACCCATAGTCGGCGCGCCCGGAAAAATAACGGGATTCGTGGATTATATTTGTAATCCACATAATTAAAGTGTTATTTTTAAATATACAAAAACAGTAGGTAAGTAAATATTATAATAATACTTTTAATTTTTATCAATACATAGTATAAAAAACAAAGTCGCTTCCCGCTGTCTGCCTGTCCCTAAGTATGCTTAGATATTTAAAACTACGCAACGGATTTTATTGCGTTTTATTTTAATATATAGATTGATTCAAGAAGAAGGTTTATAAATATATATATTAAGTATCAGCATTGCACCCGTGCGAAGCAGGGGCGGGTTGCCAATGCCTAAAAATAGTGCTGTTTTGTTTTTTGCCTATTCTTTTGGAGCGGTCATCAACCAAACTTGAATATTTTAGTTTAGAATAAAGTAACTAACAATACTTGTTATGACAAGTATATCTCTATAAACGTAATGAATATATTTTCAAGCCTTATATCTCTGTTCGGGTGGAGTTTAGAGGTCTACATGACTGTAATAACAAGTTTTGTTTATTATTACTTTATTCTGAATTAAAATATTCTAGTTTGGTCTTATTAATTAGTGGTCTTGATAAACTAAAATAGTAAAAAATGGAAATAATGACAAAGACTAATAGGCAATATTACAGTTCAAACAGTAAGTGCTTCCTGAGTTAACTAAAGTAACGTAAGCACGGTTATTTAATTTGAGTGCTTCCGTTGTTCGTAAAAGGGACTAAAAGTTTTATAACGAAAGTATATTGGTTGACATTACATACGTGGAGTACACACGGCGACACATCAAGCTACGCAAAACCAACATAAGCTGGCCCCGCGTAGGGTGAATAACGTATAACGCGCTGCCAGCTTATTTTGGTTTTGTGTAGCTTGATGTGTTGCCGTGTGTACATTTCAGTCTTGATGACTGCTATGCTAGAAATGCTAACCCATCAAATATATTAATTGTTTAGAAGAGGTTAAACAAGGCTAAATTTTTGAGTAATTGTTGAACCATTAAAAAAGTTGAAACCTCAACTAATTTCAAGATCAAAAAAGTTTTTCTTTACCTAAAGATGTCTTAGGTTCGCTACTTAAAACTGTTTTTTTTTAAATATCTTTTAAGTATTTGTGACTAAACTCCGATAATGATACCAGTGCTTAGATAGGGGACTTCATAATTATTATGAAAATAGTTAAAATGTTTATACATTATCATTGGTAAATCCAAAAATTATGTACACGAGAAAAAAGGGATACACAGCATATGGTACATTATATTTCATAGAAAATGACATTCAAAGTAAAATTAGTACCTGTAAATAGGTACTAATAAACGAGCCACATTGTAATATTTCGATAAAGTAGGGGTTTATAGGGTTAAAAAATCGATCAAGATAGGTCTCATATCTGGAAAAACTTGTTTTCAGCGAGTAAACCTCGGTCGCCCAGGTACTTAGAGGAATTATATACGGACCCGCCACGCCTTAGCATTTCCCCTCTGCCAACGTGCAAGATCAAAAGATCTTACGCATTTAAATACAATTTTATACCTTATCACTAAACGCGACAGCCTATAATTGCGGAACAATAAATTCGAACTTATGACGTTTGGGGTTCTCACGACACTGTTTTTCATGATTTTTAACATTCAAAATTAGAATCTAAACTAATGGAATAAAATTCAAAGTTGCGTATCTCGTGCTACCTCGCCCCCCGCACAAAGTGGCAGAAATGTTTGTTAGTAGAATTATACTCGTAACTTGTCCTCATATAAGTAGTCTGAGCCCAGGTACTATTGAAGTCATTATTTAACTTTGACTGTCCAAAAATTTAATATTTTGAAAACTTGCATAATAACATTGCACTCTTCTCCTCTCACAAGTACTTAAAAACAGTTTCTAGTTCGTGAACAAAATCTAGTGACATCAAAAAGACAAGCCATAACAAACTTGGAAGATTCTGAAATAAAACGATCAACAGAAAGTTGCCATAAAAACTTATCGCATCAACCGCTTTAGAGTTCATTAAGATGGTAATACGACTACAGCACTATAAGCACGATACACCGCTGCATTTATACGAGGTTTTATCGCCCAAGTTGTATCGTAACCGTCAAGCTATATGTCGCAAGTCGTGAAAAACGTCTCCGTTAACTTAATTAAACAGGGTTGACCCATTTTCTTAGTACTAAAGGTGGAAATTAATTAATTATTCGTTTAAAAGGGTGAAAATTGCAAACTGTTGCTGCTGCATGCCACGGTTTTTTCTAGAGCAGTAGAGACAATCAGTTTTTCTCAATATAAAGACATAAAAACGGTTACCTACTTTAGGTATTAGTGTAGAAGGTAATATTTACCATTTATGATGAAACCATAAATTTAAATTATATCACTTTTCGTAATGCACAAAACATTAATACAAATTTCGAAAAAGTTGAGTCCTTGTTCAGGTCAAAACAAAATTGCATTTTAAGATGTTGTATATTTTAAGTTGTGTTCAATATGATTATAATAATTGAAAAATAAAAGAAAACAATTTTATAAATGCAAGTTATTAAACTACATGACATTATAATACATTTTGCGTTGAAGTTAAATAGTCATTGAACCACACCCACATTTTAAAACTCGAATATCTTTGTAACTCGAAACTTGTTTTAAGAAAGTGTCATTACCCATAGCTTGCAGTAAGCCAGCGTTAGAAGTCAGGTAAGATTGCGGTGGACTTTCGACCCATTGGTCGAAGTTTCTTCAAGACCGATAAATTACCGAGTCACTTTTACAGCCCTGGAGGACATACGACGAAACTTTAATGTGGTTGGTGCAAGGAGTGGGGGAGAGCGACGGTTTAGTGTTTTGTTGGCAGATTAAGTTGCTTTTGGACAAGGTGTACCACCATGAGTCTTTATACTAACAACTGAAGGATACAAAAATCATCTAAAAAATGTGGCTGAGATGATAATGACGATTCCGTAATAATGAAATATTTAATTCCATAATGTATAAAATTAGTGACTTAAAAAAATTTTAAGTCACTCAAATCTGCAAATATATACCGAACAAGATGTAATTTTTACAATTAGGGGGGGGGGGGGGGGGGTTAAGAATGAAGCAAAGAAAACTTGGGCTCCTTTATTAACATTAATTTTGTTGGCTGGGATAGACTAACATGGCTGAATAGTGAAGATCGTCTACGTACCACATTATGATAACGACACAAAGAATCGTCTTACCTTAAATTTTTTGCGGTTCCTAAGACAGATAAGAGTTATTTCCCGAGCTCGCTGGATTTTATAGTCTAGGGGTGCGTCCACATCTGGCGAATGCGCAGCTCGCGAGCCGCCCGCTAGCTGCGCGCGTACATTTTATACTTCTGCGTCGCTCCTGCTTCCCCAAAAACTGAGGACCACAGTATGAAAGTAAACGGAATTGTAAGCGCGTGAACTACACGTGCGCAGGTCGCGGTTTTCATGATTTGTGCTAAAGAGGCGCATCAAACAACTGCAGTAACTGCTCGAGTGCAGCGTATGCACCCTATGTGAACGCACCCTAGTATTGTGAGTGTGAGTGGGACCGCTTTTGATCCTGGTTTGATGGAGTTATAGCGATGGGCTATGCAAGAATTATAAAACCGAACCGAATCGAAACTACAAGTAGTTACAACAATGTTTTTAACTACTTAAAATGTTTCTAATTTATGTACGATTTTTAGCACCACTGGCTTTTCGGTGAAGGGAAACATCGTGAGAAAACCTACATGCTTCAATTTCGATGCATGTATTGTACCCACTGTCCATTATAAGTGGTGACGGGGTCACCTCCCGTCACACTGGACAGAGTTTCGGTACTTCTGGTGAAACGTGGATGTTCTGAGGTTTCTAAATATCTCTGACTACCCTCGCGGGGAATATAGTCCTGAGCATATGCTATGCTATTTATGTACAATTTAATACTAACATGCTTAAATATTGAGGGGTGTGTTGTGAGGGGAATATAGTCGTGAGCATATGCGTAAAATGTTTCTAACTACTCAAAATATGACCACGGCATCAATCAAGGAGAAAATAACCGTTTTATTAATTTGATTCTTCCCATCTTTTGTCTTCTGACTTGCCCACCGTTGTAACCCCCTGACGCATTAAGTGGATAATCCAGAGTTCATACTTTCATCACGATAATGGATGCATCGAAAGCCATTTAATGCCATCCAACGGGTTTTTATTTTTATGTGCACTCTATTCGAGTGACGTTATTGAGTTTTTTGGAGCGTCGCATGAAAGGGTTCAAAATGAATTGAGTTGGGAGTTTGTTTTGGACCTGAAAAAGTACGGTTGGCCTAGTACGGTGTCATAGGAAAATCAACATTATCTGCAGTTAAAACCATGGTGGTGTAGGGATTAAAGTCCGGCCGCTGAAAGATTGCGTTTGACAGTTACCATAAAATTGTAAAAAACTGAATGAAAATATTGTTTACCTGTGCTCACTCTAGTACACAGGGCACTAGCTGCCCTTTTAAGTTCAAAAAACTACTAAATAGTGATCGGCATTTATAGTTTTCATTCAGTTTTTACAATTTTATGGTAACTGTCAAACGCAATCTTTCAGCGGCCGGACTTTAGTAGCTTACTTATTACAAACTAGATGTTACTATGATGTGCATGACAGTGTAGGTTCTGAATAACTCGTCTTACTTACTCCTATACTCCATTTAAAATAGCAACGAAATTTTAAGGCTCATTTGCATTACAGAAACAGAGATTTGAAACACTTCCTCTCACTTATTCCTAGAACAGCTTTAGTAACGTCCAAGATATGTCAGATAATATATGTATTTAATAAATTATTTACATTTGGTAATCAGAATTGGCCAGAAAGCTAAATAGGAATCTCGTAGTCCTTATTTGGAATGATGTATAGATATAATATTATAATTTAATATCTCTGACTTCCTCCTCCGGGAATATAGTCGTGATCATAATTGAACCTACCAATGCAGTGATGTGTGCATAATAAGACAGCTGGTGGCTACAACCATCTAGATTATCTTAGATTTAACTTCCAAGACTTCCGTACAAAAAAAAGTATCTTACATGATTCGAACCCAGTATCGCAAGTAACGCAGCAGTAAGTCTTTAGACGGCCCGATAGCACAGTCTGTAGTGAACCTGCCTGCTGTGCCGAGGGTCGCGGGTTCGAATCCCGTAAGGGACAAATATTTGTATGATGAATATAAATATTTGTACCCGATTCATGGATGTTTGTATCTATATGTGTATTCGATATCGTTGTCTAGTCATCATAACACAAGTCCAGGCTAGATTCTGGTACTTTAAATGTGACTAGATGATTTGTGTGATAATGTCCAAGATATTAAAAGTCTTCCTAGCTTTGCCATGGAATTTAAATATAAATATCACCGTATTATAATTCAAATACCCAACCAACTGGACACCCTACAGAATTAGCAAGACATTTCGAGTACCATGACGTAAGGCTTCCACGATATCCGCCATGATGGATCGCTCCAAATGTGTTCTGCATCTCGGACGGTGTATCACCGCAAACCTGCTTAACATATAGTATTATTGCCTGAGTCCAATTTCGCTCCTCTTTTGTTTAACAAACGTATTTTATGTCTACGTGTTGTTAACAAACTTTTTAATTTCTTACACTTTTGTTTAACAAAAGGTGTCGTAACTACATAGATTTTAACTAGTATTAAAACGGATTAGTGTAGGTATAAAATTATGTTTAGCGCTTTTAAGATTATAATCTCAAAACAGACTGAAACAAATAGATTATACTAAAATTAATTGTGTAAATAAGCATCTAATATAAATGTCAACGATAATGTTATCATCTTTAACTTCTGTATATCGTACAAAAATACGTATACTTCCACTCACGATACAGGAAGAGGTACATACTTTCGAGGTATTTCAGTAGGATTGGTGGAGGAGTCGTGATCAATATTGCATAGTAAGTATTTTTTTTTTGTATATTTTATTATTAGGGATTATACATCATTAATATTCAATCGAGTAGAAACATATTGTTTAAATTTAATTAGGCAAGTCAAAGCCTGTAAGTAGGATCCCACAGCAAAGCAAAGGCCTCCTCTCACTAATAACATGTTTCCCACATAATCAACATTCGTTACAACGTAGGTTTTTTTCTAACTACTAGATATAATGCTAAGATACTTACACATAGAGTAAAACGACATAAGTTTAATAATTAACCTGGTAAAAGAATTTCTAAAAAAGTAGACACGAACTGTTGGACTAATGTATTGTGTAGATGGAGTGAATACTACTGAAATTCTTCACTAAGTAATGTTGAGGTAGATTTAGAGAATTGATATTCTAGCAACAATACCACAAGGGTAGACAGAAACTTTTGCTCGGCTAGAATTTACGATAATGACACACTCTTGAAAATAAAATGACGATAAATGGCTAGCCTTAAGGTTAGGTATAGCTTCAGCCGAATATTTTCTATGAGAAACGCGATTTCCCAGCCCTCCGAAAAGTACATGCGTATGCCGTATTTTTGATTCAAAAGATTTAACAAAAGTACTTTTATAGATTTTTTTATGATTTCACTCAAAGAGATTAGACCTAATAGAGTGAGCCATACCAATTGTAAAGTGTCCACTTTTTTTGACGTTTGTAGTGTCAAGTAGTATGGAAAAAAGGCACCAAGTGACATATGGCCTTATGTTTACGGTCACTTTTCACACACACTAGCTCAAAAAAAAGTGGACAGCCGCATTAACAAATATCTATAGTTCCATCTCCTTCTACTATTAAAGGTACGTCATAAGACAAAAGAGACTAACTACAATCGTAAATTTATGAGGACTCTGTGGAGATCCTTCCTCTGAGATTTCACTAGATAAACTAATGGTGAAAATGTGAGTATAAATACCAAAAATCTGAAACTATTTTAAGCTCTTCTAAAACAAGAAAACTATTTTAAAATACATTAAAAAACGTTATCTTTGTGAAGATTTTCTATCGAGTGAAGCAATTCCAATCGAGTATTCAATTTATGATTTCACTAGATAAACTATCCAAGAATACTGAGGTATGACTTTGGTTTCGGTAAATTGTATAAATCTAGTAGAAAAAATAAAAATTAAAGATACCTCCGAGGTATTATGTCCTAATATTGCGCTTTAAGAGGATATATCCCCCATCGAATTATATCCCCTTGAAACACTTCATAGGGAATCACCTCACCTGCGATACTCAAAGAAATGGTCTAGGTATTATATTCCAGAACCAAAGTCATGGCCAGGTTACATATTTTAATTGTTCCTTTGCGGGTCGCTGGGTCGCGGGTTCGAATCCCGTAAGGGACAAATATTTGTATGATGAATATGAATATTTGTTCCCGAGTCATGGATGTTTGTATCTATAATATGTATTATATATCGTTGTCTAGTCATCATAATACAAGTCCAGGCTAGATTCTGGTACTTTAAATGTGACCAGATAATTTGTGTGACAATGTCCAAGATATTTATTATATTTATATTTATTTGCGTGTTGCAGATTTGAAGTTTGTTCTTTCTTATGTAAATATTTAAAATCGAATTAATCTTTTTGCATTTAAAACACTTACAAAGTTTCAATGGCACTCAAAGCTATCAACATGCTAGTACATGCTAGTGTACGTACTTGTATACAAATATAGGTACGTACATACAGGAAAATACTACTTTGCTCATAAAAGTTTAATGTCCTGCGATAAACCCAAATAGTGTACACCATACAATACGTATAGCATAAATGCAGTGGCGACTATCTGTCTGTGCGTATGGATTGAAGATCTAGTTCACTTAAATTTGACCTAAGTAGGTATTTATTAAGGAAATCACATTTCAGCATAGCAACTTCATATTATAAATTATTAGGTAGGTATCGCAAACGGGGACAAAAAACATTTTTGGTTGGTTATTGATTGGTTTGTAATACCTACCTAATAACAATAAAATTATATTTGCTCAAACAAAGTTGTTATTGCTGATTAGTGATTATAGAGCTTGTTTTTCTCTTTTCAGTTAATAGGGTTTTATGCAGTCGGGGTTTTTGTTTATCGTAATAATTTAGTTTATTTCATACTTTTTAGTCTTGTGTCGAAACGGTAACATAAAAGTACTATAATATTTATATATTTCGAATCGTCTGACTACTAGCTTTCATTTGATACCCATATTGTAATTTAAAAAAAAAATGTTTTTTCCCCCTTTCTTTTTTAATTTGTTGACGCCATCTTGAATTATATACCCTATGTCACTCTCACAATTTTTAAAAATCTAATGACACCTCATACGTCAAAATCCATCAAGCCGTTTAGGCTGTAGGGCGTGCCAAAGAAATAGACATACAAACATACGTACATACATACATACATACATACGCTCGAAAAACATAACCCTCCTTCTGGCGTAGTCGGGTAAAAAAAATACACCCGGCGACAGATTAACCTACTCATAGTTCAACATATAGTATACTCTGTGGTTCAACTATGGGTTGATTGATCTGTGGCTGTCTGTACCTAAGTTTTAAAATTTTCTACTTATCTTGTTAAATCGGAATATTCTGTATAAAGATTATTTTTTACAGCTTTTTCCATAAAAAGACTTACCTGAAACAAAAATAACAATGTTATTAACACAATTAACTCAAAAAATCACGTTTAATCTTCACTATTATAAAACTGTAACAGAAGTGTGTCTGTACATTGAAGATATTTACAACAACAAAAATGATGAAATGGTTTTTAGGTGTCCCTGACTCCAACTCAACCTTTTTTAGAATTTTTGTCCATCTGTTTGTTTGTGCGAGCATCACGCGAAAACTACTGAACTGATTTTGATGAAACTTTTTTTGTTCGATAGCTTACTATCTGATTTCTAATCTGGTTTATAATTTGTGGGGACGAAGTTGCGGTTTAACTCAAGTTAGAAGTAAAATAAGAAAATTTGTAGGTACTTTAAAAATTATAGGCTTATGCTACTTAAAACAACAAAGATTTAGCCAATTATCTTATTGTTCATGCCTCTTAGATACGGATTTTGTTTAAGCTCTTCAAATATCTAGTAAAGTATTTTCTTTTGACGAGCCAATTATTTTTATTTTGGCTAGGATTAAAATACTAATTGGTTGAAAAAGGATCCTTCTAGCAAATAATACCTTTAACTATTAGCTTCTGGTATAAATTGTCTGAAGAAAGTCATCAAACTGAGTTAAATCAAATGAAAATGAGCTAAAAGACGAGCTCCAACTAAGTGGGTGGTCACGACAAAGAAGGCAATTTGAGAAAAACTTTAACGGGCGGTATACAGTCGCAATGCTTGTTATAAATAATCAACGAAGAAGATATACTGCACTGCATTAGTAGAGTCTTTGACTAATTATTATAAGGACTAGCCTTGCGGTAGCATTTTCCCTCTGCCACGTTATAAGCACACTTGATCTTGTGCATTTACATTCAATTTTACACCTTATCACTAAACGAGACAGCCTATAATTGCGAAATAATAACTTCGAACGCTCGGTGTTCACACGAGACTACTTTTCATGATTTTTAACTTTCAAAATTAGAATCTAAAGTTATGAGGAATAAAATCCAAAGTTGAGGATTTCATGTTACCTCGCCCCCCGCAAAAAGTGGCAGAAATGTTTGTTAGTAGAATTACACGCGTAACCAGTCCACATATAAACATTCAAAGAGTAGAGTTGATGAAGTACCCCATGTAAAAGTAGGTAGTGTATAGAGGTAAGACCAAGATGATAATAAACAAAGAGACAAAACTCTACACTCCATCACTATTAAAAACAACATTTTATTTTCATTACAAATAAAAGTCAAACTACAGAAAATTATAAAATACTCTTTGCACGATCCGAAGTTCCGAACGAATAAGATAAAGGCAACTAATCGCGGAATCTCTTTTTAGCAATAAGACCGCCTAGTTTTGTACCGTCTGTATTTCCTGTTTATTTACTCTCTATATAATATGTTTTTTGGTGTAAAATAAAGTACAATTGATTGATTGAAACTAAAAAATTAATCACGATAAAAAATAATATTTTTCAACATACTTGCTCGTAAAGTGGCTTTTATTGCACCGCTTTTAGGTACACAATGCGGCTTATAGAACACGCGTGCGAAAATGGTTATATTATAGCACTAGTGCGGTAATGTAACTTTTTTCTATGGTTTGTTTTAAATCTCAGCAAACAGTTTTTATGTAACAAAAATCAAACTTTTTTCTAAATAAAATTAATCTGTTTTAGTTAAAATATGAGAAATAAACGATTCATTTCATAAAAAAAATATTTTAGTTAACAAATTAACGTTAATTTGTGTTATAAATACATAAATATTAAGCTTATAAAGTTTGTAATATTAGTTCGTTTGCAAAAAAATGTAGTTGGTTGAATGTCCGCTAAAGTCATTGCCTCTTCGTCAACCTTCGCGCGCATAGCTATCTCAACCAAAGACATGGAACGCAAAAAAAACAAGAAGTCCAGCGCCATTTTTAACAAATATTTGTCTTAAATTGTTGTATTTTACGAAATTTTATTTCTGTTTCCTTGCAAGTATGTTGAAAAACTTCGTATGAAACGCATGAGCATTGGTCATTATAGCCTTTGCTAGACCTGTACCACTCGCCTGCGGCTCGTGCTGCAATCCCACCTCAGCTGTAATGACCAACTTTGCTCACTTGTGGGGGAGAATATTACAAACTCTTGCAACAATGTTATATTTTACTTTATTTTTGGTTTTGTACATTGTTTTGTTTTATTGACTTTTGTTATCCTAGAAAAAATTCCTTCAGCAAGCAAAGGTGTTTTTCATTTCTAATATCTGTTAGGAGCTGGTAGAGCTCAGTAACAGCTTTGGTCCTTCATAATGTACTATTATTTTAGTCAAATATTTTAAGGCAATTCTTTTGGAATATACAATTTGTATAATACAGGATCAACTAAACTTACGTATCCTAATTCAATTATACAGTAATAAGTGATGAACAAAATTAAAACAATTCACGGGAGCACACAGAATATTTTGTAAGAGCAGTGAGTCATTTATTACAGACTTATTACTGACGCCCCCTGGGAAGCTCAAGATAGGTTGTCTAGGGAGCTACCAAAGAGTTAAAGATACTGGATGTAAATTCTTAAGCTAGGGTTATGTATACAGTAATACATATTCTATGTAATTAAATAAATTATACTATACAGTAAACTATAAGTTAGTGACACTCAGACCCAAGCATTTTGATCATTTAAATAATCATCCAGAATCATTCGAATTATATGTTAGATCCATTATACAGATCCATGATGGATCTGATTGGAACGTTTAGCTTCGAATTTTAGTTTATTCCTCCCTAAATAATTTCACTTAAAGTTGTATCATCCATTGAAGGTTTATCAAAAAGCTTTAATAGATTCAGAATTATTTATAATGATTTTGAAATTAAACTTGTTTTATCTTTTTGTAATTAAAAACAGAACACACTCTCAGAACAAAATTACATCAGATACATAATACATGAATTTTATTTATACGACAATGTCATAATTGACAAAATATTATTAATCCGTTTGTATTGCTGAATTATATTTATAATTATGTTGTTACATAATATGTTTGCTTCTTCTTTTACTGTTGCATTTATTTTTAATTTTTGACAAATCTGGTACTTCACTGGTATATCTTAGGGTACCACTCTCATTCCCACACCGTCGTCTGTTTAAATGCAACTTACTGAGGTATTTGACCACCACCGAATAGTGTGATGGGAACAGTCCTAGCAACTTATCCTCTATTCTCTTTTATTGTTATTCTCTCTAATGTGTTATAATACTGTAAGTGTTGAAATATGTATACTGTTGGTGTGTCATATTTAACATAACGAAAAATTTCAATTAATAGTAAAATCTTGATGCGCAATTATCATTTCTGCCACTTCCAGCATCATTTCATATTATCTAGGATATTTTAAATTACGTTGCCGTGATTGTGAGAAGTTTGCATATCGTTGTAATTGTTAGAGATGGATCCTTGGCAGGGAATACAAACTGGCTGACTTCAATTATCTTGAGTCGGTCTTGTAAAGCGCTATAAGCACATCTTAAACAATAACTTATTTCTAGAAAGACTAAACTTAGTATTTCTTCGTCAACTATCTCTCTTGTACCATATTAAGTAAGTGTAAAAGTTGTTCAGTTCGATGGGTCAACTCTTAGTTTTAAAGGATGTCAATGATATCAATTTCACTCTGTATAAACGTAATAATAGTTGTATAGTACGAGTATTTAATTGTCATAGAGGTACTAGGTAGTATAAACTTTTTAAAATATGTATAAGTATATAACCTACCCTGAACAGAAACGTATTCGCTTACTCAAGGCCTCATAAAAAGGCTGAATTTCACCCAAAGGGCAATGGAGAGGGCTAATCTCAGAGTTTCCCTGCGAAATCGAATCAGAAACGAAGAGATCCGCATAAGAACCATAGTAACGGGCATAGCCTAAATAATTGCTAGACTAAAGTGGCAACTGGCACATTGCTTGTAGAACCGATGGCCGATAGGGCCAAAGAGTTCTCGAGAGGCGATCGCGTACCGGAAAGCGCAGCGTTGTTAGGCCCCCAACAATGTGGACCGACGACCTGGTCAAGGCGGCGATGAATCCGTTGGATGAGGGCAGCGAGGTTTGTTGTGGCGATCGATCCTTAGGGGAGGCCTATGTCCAGCAGTGGACGTCCATCGGCTAAGATGATGATGATGATGATATACCCTAGGCCTAGGGTCATAAGAAGGATCAAAGAAAAGCAATACTATGGTAATGGCTTTACGAATGAAGTAAACTATATTTTTTACTACGGTGACTAAAGATTACATATTATACCCAATGGAAATATTACATTCGAGACATCGAATATTTACAAATTTATATCGTCTCAACTGCTTCCTACACAATCCAATAAACAATATCTTTTTCCAATAACATTTATTATTTACTTGGTGATATAGTTATTTGATAGGGTTGGACCATCGTCGGCAATCGTATTCAATAAAATAAAATTATTGATCATTTTTGTTTAGTATTAGAAATAATAATAACAGTTTTAAAGTAGAATTAAGTAGTACCATCAAAACCTACCATTTAATTTTTTTTATGATGATGCAGCACCTGAACCCTTAAATTGAATTATCTTCTCTTCCATGGAATATATTTCTTACCACTTCTTCCAATGAACCGAACCCACTAAAGTAGGATAATAGTAAACATAGTAATAGATCTATCTATCTTAGACCCGTACCTGGCTACCAAAGATCTCGAGACACTGAAGACGCCTAACGAAATGAATTAGAAAAGGGATGGACGGAATGTTTTGCTAATGAAAGTCATGAACCACTCCAGCGCAGAAATTATGTTAGTAACGTAGTATTGAGCTGACACATAACGTAGAACGAAGAACGCACTAGATCAACCCACTTAAGAAAAATAATTATTTGCACTTATCTCCTACATTATAATCTCAAAGTCACTTTCAAGTAACATCCCTATCAAAAGGTAAACCACCTTCTGCGATTACCTGCGTATCGTTACCATAGGTAGGTATTCAATTTGTTAGCAAGTCGTTCGGATGAAATATAATCTCACTCGTATGGTTATACAGGATTTATGTCCGAGGAACATGTCGCGACGGTAATTCGGATGCCGCGGGTGTCTTTTGTTACACACAGTCGATCTGATTGGCGAGCAGTTTTATCGCAATATGTTGTTTTCCCTAAAAATGCACTAAAATTCTTGATCAAAAAACAGCAGCGTATTGTTCGTATCGTTTTCATCTAATTAATTAATTGTTATTGTTTTGATAATCACAACGCATGATGATAAAATTTGGGAGAATGACTGGCATGGGCTTGAGGCATTCGAAAATACTGCTGAAATAATTTTCATCATAAGCTGTAAATATAATATTGCCACCACATGTAATATTGTGTGTTATTATTTAATTGTTTTCTTAGTATCATCAAGGCCACATCATTTTTCCCTTTTCCATAATTATGGGATATTATCCCAGAATTTCAAACCAATCAATTTATTTTCATTAACTTCTATCGTTCATTTAAGTTGTCTTCGTGTTCGCTGCTAATGCTATTTTTTCGTAACTTGTGTGTAACGTTGTTAGTGACACATTTTTTCATCCACTTCTGACTAATTATTTAGTTTCCAACTTCAACGTCTGGCTGTTTATAATCCTAATGATATTTATAAAAAGTTCCTACCAACAAGATCTTAAGCTCGCCATTCAAACCAACCATGAGTATCAAAATTCAGGAGCGCGTACGGATAACTTAGTGAGTCGTTAGTCTGCTTTGAGTCGATGTTATTTACGATTCTAACGACATATAAAGAGGTTCATTAAGATGTTGTGGCGTGCGGCGCCGGCGCCGGTGTGATGGAACCCCTGCTAGTAAATGGTGTTGAATAAAGAACATTTTTAAATCCGTAGTTAGATTTTTAAATCAAATCTTCAATAGTGTAGTCAAAAGGCTCTACGCATTTATATGTAGTACATTGAATTATAATTCACCTTATCATAGTCATCATAAAAATATCGAAAATGTTATTATTTGTTTATTTTAAGAACATTTGAGTTAACCAGCACGATAAGTAATCATTATTGTACGGGTTATTTGAGATGGGCTTGCGCTTGACTTTATGTCACTTGATGGAAATGCACAACTCATATAAAGCTGAAAATTTACTTCTTTACTTCCCTTGAAAAAATCCAGATATTGGCTTTTAATTTTAAAACAAAATTAGCTATCAAGTAATTAAAAGTCAGTCCCAAGAACACTACCTTGAGGTACTCCACCTATAGCTTAAGCTATGCTTGTATCATCGTGTTTTATTCTTAACGTAGTTCGAGCTTGAATCTGTTTTATGGTAGGAACGTGAGACCAGAGTCAGTACTTAGCTGCTCGTAAATCAGTCTATAGTATGCTGAAGTACATACAGTTTAGTGCACTGTCGTATAGTTGGCAAAACCTTAGTTGGCTATTTTGAACTCTATTCTATTAGTAAATTTCATTTTGGCTGAAGGCCAGGGATTTGGTGGCTTTAACTTTTTGTAATCTTAAAATATGTTAGGAAATTACCCAGCATTGGGATAAATAGCCCCAGGAATAAAAAAGAAATAACATTGTCTGACAAGTTAACTAGCAATTAGTAAAATAAGAAAGCCAAACGCTTCCAACTTTCTCTTAGTAAAACATTTCAAGACTTCACGCTCTTGGCTTCAAAGTTTTTTCCACGTGTTTTCAATATTGAAATAAAAATTTTTACCGAAAACAAAGGGAACATGAGACAAGGATATAACAATAACAGCAATCGGAAATTAATGCAAAATATGGCTTTAAAATTCAGTTACTGAAGGTTTGTAAACCAAAGTTAGGTGATGCTTTAGGTGTACATTTAATACATTTATTAGAAGTAGGTTAAAATCGACTTCCTAGATTTTCTTATATACATGTGAATTAGTTACATACACATACATGTTAGTTAATTACATAGTTAGTTACATACAGGTGAAGATAATATAAGCGTGTTAAAATTGACATTGTTTTGATGTCGCCAACTATTTCCAAAACGGTTTAATAATATACAGATTTATCTTTGTCAGTTCCAGATATGTTTCATGAAAAAACGGCCTGCTTCTCTAACCTCCTGAAAGCGGATTCTTCTTTTCCAAAGTCAATATCTAGTGGGAAATCTATTGTATAGATAAATTTAATAAGGTGTAAATAAAACTCCTATTGAAAAGACTAAATTTCAACGACTTCAGAAGACCTCAAATAAAAATCTAATCAATATTGGTAACAAAATAAAAATTCAACCAATGCTAAAGTGGAACGAGTTCGAAATTGCAACATTCTGCCTACCAAGCACAGATTCAGGTCGCACTACGTATTTCGGAAACAAAAAAACAGGTATCGGACGAAAGCCGGTTTTCCTCGTTTTTTCCAAAACTTTTTTTCGTTCAAAACCATTGACTGGCTGTAGTTACATAGTGGGGTTGTATGTTTGGAGAAAAAGTAATAAACGTACAGCATTTTGTTGAAATAGTTTTATGTTGGATTTTTAAAAAGTTTCTTTTACAGTGCAAGAGGCGATGGTTCGATTCCCGTCCAGACCGACTCGTACCAATGAGTTTTTCGCAATTTATATACGATTTGTAACACCACTGGCTTTTTGGTGAAGGAAAACATCGTGAGGAAACCTGCATGCTTCAATTTTGAGGCATGTATTGTACCCACTGTCCATTATAAGTGGCGACGGGCTCACCCCCCGTCACACTGGACAGAGTTTCGGTACTACTGGTGAAACGTGGATGTTCTGAGGTTTCAGAACATCTCTGACTACCCCTCGGGGAATATAGTCGTGAGCATATACATACATACATACAGTTTTATGTTGGATTTTTAAAAAGTTTCTTTTACAGTTATTTTTAGATCTCTAAAAATTGAATGTGTTGGTTTTGCGAAAACTTTGATATCATAAATAATTTTTTTTTTAAGAAATATAGAGATTTATACAGGGTGTTGGGGGTGATTGTACCCATGATAGTGAACAACTTTCCTTAGGGAATTAGCATAAAATTTTTTGACTTTCCATACTAAATGCAAACCCACTGGCAGGGCACCGGCTTATCCTCAAGGAGGAAGGTACGGGCGTTAATCGAACAAAATTTTCTCCCATCATCGGTCTATACTCTACATCATGGTCAATGCTCCATCTAAACATGTAATATTGTATTCGGAAAAAAAAATGTTATTTCGTATAAATGTATGACCTTGCTTTTTGCAAGATTTCATGATTCCAGGTGTACGGGACCTTATAGTTTTGATTTGCAATTTGCGAGTATCAAAATATGATATAAATGGCCTTATTTTCTACACCCATAGGTATCTTAGTATTTGGTATTATTTCCAACTTAACGGACGATTACAAATAGACGAAAGACAGACAAACAACAAAGTGATCATTTATAAGGGTTCCATTTTTTCCTTTTAAGGCATGGAACCCCAAAAAATATCTAAAACCACCCCTTTCTGTTACACCTGTACAAATTGTCCAATAAAATGTACGAAAAATATCTACATTGCATAAACTTGGAACAAATCTGTAAATATCCACAACCGACCAAGGAGAGGGGAACATAGGTTCATTGAAAACTTTTCCGCTACGATGACGATATAAAAATTTTCATAATGCGCACCGCAGCTGATGCGATATTAAATTTTAAATATCGAACGCCCGACATTCAATTTGCCGCGAAATATCTCTTCGGGGTTCTAAAGACGGGTACACACGTCAATAAAATAACCGTTTCTGTAAGTACTATGTCGGATTTAGAGATTGTGGAAATTTTTCTGACGTATACCGTTTTTGTTTGTTACTTCTTATTACTTAGTATATTAGTTGATAGACCAATTAATTTAGGTAAATAAATAAAAATTTAAATGCTGTTTGTTCGTAAACGCATCATTTGAGATCGGCTGGACCGATTTGGATTATTTTTTCCCAACTGCGCCAGAAGGAGGGTTATTAATTTTATCAGTAGCAGCATTTATCTTTATCTAATTCTGTTTAGTGTTTTCTGTTGTTAGTTTAAAATAAACTTGAGAAAATAAAACTTGTAATTACAAAGATATAAAATACCATTCGCAATAACTTTATGGTCATCTTGTTATGGATAAAGACCATATTTTAAAAAAAAACTGTTTTGAAATGTAGTTAAATATGAAAACTTAAATGTTATAGGTGCCTAATTATTTAACCCGCATAATGATTAGATTAGATTTTATTAGTTTGTGATGATTCAGTTCTAAAGTCTCTCTACTCATACGCGATTCAAACAAGATGCAAGATGAAAAGTACGAGAAATATCGCAGATGAAACAATAAGCTTGCTCGGTAAGTTATAAAGGCGTTAACACACGTCAATAAAATAACCGTTCTGTGAGTTCGGCGTCAATTCAGAGATTTAGAGATCACTTGGAACAGATTCAGATTATCCGTATTCGTTTATTGTTTGGTTTTTATCACTTCGCTTCTCTTTTGTTTTTTATTTCGTTTCTTGATAGATTGTTTGAAGGTTATAAAATGTTTGTGAATTCATCTAGACAAGCTTTGTAACATATGTGTATTTTGAAGATAACAATATAATTAAAGGCTGTATCTTTTTCACAAATTTACTAATAAAAAAATAAAATCGGCCAATTGCGAGTTGGACTCGTGCACCGTAACAACATTGGGTGTTTTTTTTTGTTTTTGCTCTATCGTAAAAATGCTAAAATAACACATAATATAAACTGGCCAAGAGTGTGTCGAGCTCGTATTAAGGATCCCGGATAAAAAAAGTTTGTTGGTAATTTTTAATACATATTTGCGTTTTGCTGCTACCGACCAATGAGGCTATCCATTGGAAGGCCCCCTTTGGGCAGACCCCGCCTGATGGATATACTTAGGTATTAGTGGATAAACTAGGTCACCAAGGATCTCGAGGAGCTGGATACGCTGAACTGTACAGATATAGCATAGAAAAGAGGCCGTAACCAACCAGCACAAAGTAAGGATGGAGTTGTAGGAAGACTCTTATTTCGCGTAAAAGGTTTCAGGAAGAATTACCTATGGTTTTTAACACTCCCACGTTCAATTCAGGATATTTTTATTAAACAAAAAAAAAAATTTTTTTATCAATCTACTTAAAAAAGTGATAGTAGATACCGCCCAATCAAAATTCAGAAGCATTTCCCCGTAACTACAGAACAGATATTGTGAAAATGCCTAATATTAAAACGTAATAAAATTCTTCCGTCGCTAATATAATTCAATAGCTTGGACCGGGCCTAACGGCGTAAACATACGGGAATTCTTCTAGCCGGTATCAAGTTTCTTTATAATGTATTTTTATAAATGCCTATTGAAAAGATTTAAGTAGGTACCTACACTTTAATACAGGGTCCTTCTTAACATGCTGACACTTTTTAAGGGGATGATCAGACCATCAAACTGGACAACTTTATCTATTTTTAGTAAGTGTAAAATTTAATATTTTCTGAACCTCGATCTCAATCCACCGTACTGGTGCACTCATCCTACTTACTACCAAAACAAGATTCTTAAAATGTATCCATGAGCACGTTAGCGCTTTCATTCATTGCTAAAATGATAACAAATAATTTTTGCCTCATAACTTAAAATGAATAACTTTAAATGTTAACTCTCAAAATAATGAAATTATTGTTTCAATCTAATTCTTTTGTTATGAATCAGTTGGGGCGTATGATGTTTAGCGCTTATTCATTAACACGTTGTATATTCGTCAAAAAATCCGTTTATCGGATACGTACACAAATCAGCCTCGTGTGTACCCGCCGTAGCAAACGGCAGCCGCACGGTGGCGCTGCCGGCAATCAATCGATACCACCCGGTTGCTTAGCAACGATCATGTTGCAAAATAAACAATCAGAATCGGGCCCGGCCGAGAGCAAATTTACTTTCTTATTTTATTACTTGTGTAAACATTTTAGACCGATATTATTGGATTATTTACTCCGAACGCCCTTACATTGTGTATCATGTTTTTTTGATTATTTAACACGATGCTTTTGCCTCCGTGTGTGCCCGAACAGTGCGGTAAAGACTTTCGTCAGTCTTTGAAAAAGCCGAGTCCAAACTATCCCTATGGATATAAAACGAAGAAGCCGCGGGTCGTCCCGGCCTTTACCATCCAGGCGATGCAGAGAAACACAAGGGTTATACCACCACCAAAGTGTGGTGTCTACGATCCTGCGCCCCAAAGGCCGACCATGTTTAGAAAATGCTACAATAGGGGGGAGTTTCCCGTCGCAATCGAATTCACAATAAATGGACGACGACTCGCTTGGAAGGTAATATTTGTTACAAATATATCCTGCTATTTGTATTTTTAATACTAGTTTTTCCTTGCTGCGTATATTAGGGTTCCGTAGTCAAACGAGGAACCCTTATACTTTCGTCCATTCTGTCTGTATACGTGTTAATGAATTAACGCAAAACTATAAAGTAGTTTGTTTAGAATCGAGAGCAGAATCGAATTATCAAGGTTTCATCATAATTAAGTATTTTTTTTCAAAATATTTAATAAAAACAAATAGTCAACCCACCGCACGGGCACACCCAAAACTACCCAAAACAAGATTCTTAAAATATATCCATAAGCACGCTAGCGCTTTCATTCATTGCTGAAATGATAACAAATCATGTTTGCCTGAAAACTCAAAATGCGAATAACTTTAAATTTTAACTATCAAAATACTAAAATTATTGCTTTAATCTAATTATTTCATTAAAAATCAGTTGAGGTGTATGAGGTTTTGCGCTTATTCAATAACACGTTGTATAGGCCCTGCCATAATCGAAATTTGGCATGAAGACCCCAAAAACATAAATATTATAATTAAAAAGAAACTGTCTCCGTGGTCTTGGGCTCTTGACACAAAATGACCACGTGACGTCCTCGTCCTACGCGTCATCCATATATTTTTCGCCAGCGCTATTGACTTTGAGGAATTTGCGTTACGGCTACCGTTTTGACTCTGGTCGCTTTTATTCGCGCCGCGGCTACCCTATCTAGATCATTAGACGGAATTTTTAGGGAGGTTTTAATGTTTGTGGGTTCTCTCTATGGGGTATTTACTCATGTCGTGTTCAAGCTAAGCGTTTCACACATAGGTAGATCACCTTAATCATAATTGGGAATACAGTCAAAAAATAAAGTCAAAATAATTTGAGCTGGAAGCACACTTATTAAACGTCAATTCTTTTCTAAAGCTCCCCTCCGCGTCGGAACGTATTGTCGCTGTAGAGAAGATGCGGCCAGAAACTCTACAACAGAATACGACTTAATGACTATTACAATATAAGTTCTTAAGCTACAAAATATTTATTAAACAGGTGCCAATAGAGAAGTTGGACTTCCACCACTATCTGCCCATGTTCTTCGACGGCCTGGCAGAGAATACGTATCCATACACCTATATCGTGGATCAAGGCATCAATGACCTTGTCTCCAAGGGGTCCTACAAGGTGTTACCTTGTGTACCGCAGCTGATCATTCCTTTAAAAAGTAAGATTATTTTGAGGTTCTAAAGATGGTTTTGGGTGTATACAAGGCGTTACAAAACTAAAAATAAAAATTTAAGGAGTGGTTTAGACCATCAAACTGAACAACTTTCACTATGGGACTAATATCGAAATGGTGAATCAAAATTCAGATGCTCCATAGGTACTATACTACAAATCTACTCGAGCTAAATGTATGGGGCAGCATTTTATTTTTCGCGATTTCGATTTGGTCCCATAGTGAAAGTTGTTCAGTTTCATGATCTAAACAATAAATAATCCCATAATAGTTTTAAACATTTATTTTTACTTTTGTAAAATTGAATTATTATACCTTGTATTTGAGCATATTAAAGGTGTATATTATAATTATAATGTAGTCTGCATGGAAATTTGAAAAGTATTTGTGTCTTAATCCAGAACATATTCTATCTTTGTGCCAAATTTCATTATCATCCGTTTCGTCGTGTATGCGTGATTGGGTGACAAAAATTCAAACATTTGAACATCCAAACATTGAAAATTTATAATATTAGTCTGCTTCGGATCTGTGTATTTATAAAATAGATGTATCAGATGATGATGACGATGAAGATAATGATGATGTTTATGTAACCGTAAAAGTTAAAAAAAGATACATTTTCTTTTGTAACGATTTAAAAGACTAAACATCTATCAATACTTAATGCGTCTCACGTAAAAGCACGATGAAGGCCGTAAGCTTGCTTTCAATATCGTGGAACCCGAAATCCAAGATCACAACACCTGACACTGCCGCCCCAATATAAGTTCACAAAAATTTATTAAAAAATCTGATTATCTGTGAGGCCTCCCCAATCGCAATTCGCTCTCAATAGGCTGTATCAGATATCGGCAGCCGATGGAGTAACTCGATCGTTGTTGCCCCTCAATTCCCAATAAATCAACATCGCCCCGATAACGTGATCTTTAAACTGGATCCAGATGTTTTTAAATGTTGGTAATGCTTTGCGCTAACTGGCTTTATATAGACAAGCAATAGGTTAAATACTTTCAATGTTGATATTTGGAAATACAGTATACTTATATACCTTATTTTGTGTCTCTTCTATTTTCTCTCTGTAATTTTTGCCGCTTATCTTTTTGGTGTTAATAAAGTATATTTGATTGATAGATTGATTGCTATGCTATATTGTTTATCATACTAGCTGTTACCCGTGACTCCATCTGCATGGAATTTCTATTCATGTCTTTCTTCAGGGTTTCTACAATATCTTTCATCCAAATTACTTCAGTGGTTTAGTCCTGAAAACGTAACAGACAGAGAGAATTTCTTATTTTTTTCATTTAGTATGGATTTCCATTTTATGGTAATCAGAATCATAATTTGCAGTGTTTTTGTTGTCAATTCAATCTGAATATCAAATGCTAGAAGTTAATCTTGCAACCTCGGCCTTAAAAGTTGATTATTATAGAAAAGATTCTGACCTCCTCATAAAAGAATTTCGTCATGCCCCATATGTATGTAAATATCTAGACCACACGACTCTTTCTTCCCTGCTTATTCATTCAGTAACTTCACCTTAAGAACGTCATAATCGTAAAGATAATGGACAATTATTACCATATGGCAATTTCCACAGATGCCCTCGGAACAAAACGGCCTAATGTAATATGCCACGCCCTCAAATGCATGCAGATGATCGTGATTGGATGCGATAAAGTCGGCGAAGCTCTGGTACCTTACTACAGGCAGATACTGCCGATGCTGAATCTTTTTAAGGATAGAAATCGTGAGTAGATTCCAAAATATTAAACGGGTGTTATTACAAAAAAGAGAACCAGTAGAAATGGCACGTGGACTACTTAGTTCTGGAATTAGCGTGACCAAAAAATTCATTCTTCATAAGTCTTATGATTATGACAGAATCTTCATAAAATTTTCATAGTAGCTTAATGATCTTTTTCTGAACGAAATGTATGAATAGATACGGTATATTAACTATATCTGCATGGTACTTCTATAAGCCGAGTTCTCTCTTCTGTGGTGGTGATAGTTACCATGCCAGAATGGTGCTGAGTTCTAATTTCTACTTGGAAAAAATATAAGAATAAATACTAATACCTACGTACAGTATGGACTCTCCAATCTCCATGTCCCTCACAAATTTTGGTAGCACGGGAGATGGACGACATTACTCCTTACGCAGTGGCATATTCCTCTGTCACTCAAACTCAGCATACATGTGCAAGCCTCTTGTTTGTGCGAGCCTGTTTGTGTGAAGACCCCTGCTCCCCACCAATTTAAACTTACCCCTTTCAGTGGTACGGCAGGTGAACGACTGTAAGCAGTGATGTATCTCTTCTGAGTCAGAATTTATATTAATCAAAGTCAGATTACAAAATAAGGCCCCTTTTTTGTGCCGGTTTCATGCCGGCGCTACAAACGACTATAAACTGGGCATGCTTCCATCCTGTAGTCAGTTATGTATGTAAGAATATGGAGGCATGTTCATGAGCCGGCGCTAGCGCCGGCCCGTTTAGACAGAATATTCAATAGTTACTACTGTAACAGATACCGAACTCTCTCGATTTCGCGCATTTTTTCGTATTTTGAACTTTGCGCTTCACGAACGACGAACTAAAATGCACTTTATGTAGCATAGCATAAGCATGCGCCTGCTTATAAACAACCTCATCAAAATGTCAATTTTAGTAAACAAAGTGTGCTTATGACAATCTCAAGTTAAAATTAACAACAACAACAAATTAACTCACATGAACATAAGACAAGTGCTACGTGTCATCTCCAATAACATTTATTTAGTTACAACCATTTCTAAACAAGGTATGGCGGTAAATCTGACCCCAAAACAACAGGTGAAGCCTAGAGTAGTAATGACATGCAATTCACAACACATTAGCCTAAAGTTCACAAAAACAACCCTTAAGCTCGTCCTCAACTATTTTGGAGCGAGAGAAATGAGGCGTAGGTAACAAATGCGAGACAAAACACTCGTTAGGTAAACATAAACCGAAGAAGTTTAGGGCGGTTCACATTGTGGGGGTCTTTATTGAAATAAATTTTGTTAAGTGATTTGGTTTTTATTATGTTTGAAATACTTTTAAGTTTGGTTGTGACTACTTGTTACAAAGATGTTAGAAATAGTGATGATATTAATGTTATGTTTAAACAAAACGAATTAATTTTAACCTTAATTGATCTGAAAGAAGTTGTTTTTAGTGATAAGAGCGTAGTTTTCTTAGCCGATCACAATTTGAACCGAGAAAGTAAAACAATTTTGGTTTATGATAGTTAAACGTTAAATTAAAAAAAAAAAATTAGTTAGCCTAATTTAAAGTCACATTGGAAGCACTTGAACCAAATCTAGACTTGTCTTTTTTTTAAGTAAATGACAAAACAGATAAATAAATATTGACATTTTGAGCAGGTGAACTAGGTACTAGACCATCGAGCTGTCTAATTTATTAGTAAATAGCCATCTAAAATTATAAACTCAGTCGAAAATTTCATACGTTTCTAACTTTATAATTTACAAGAAATTAAATTATTTACATTACAGAAATATCTAAGAATCTTCAAATTAAACTCTTGACGTAATAGACTTTAGAGTTTCAAATTAAAGAGTTTGTTTACGAGATTTCTAATTATAAATGTACCACTTCACCATTTGACTGATTGGCTGAAAAGTCTTTAAGATTAGATATACAAAATAAAAAAAGGAGTGAAAAAATTTGACAGTTTTTACCAGTTTCTTTTCTTGTTTTGGTTAAACTTCAGCAGTGTTACATGTTGAACTTCAATTCCACTTGTTATATAGCAGTCACCGGTGGTCCTTGTATCAGATCAAATAGGTTTCAGCACTCCAATAATGGTAGTCAGAATTGCAGCATAATTTCCCAAAAGTTGGGAGTGCAAAATTAATAAGGGATCAATTTATTTTCTCTCTACCAGGGTTCTGGTCAAGGAAAACTCAATAGGTACAAGTTAAAGGTGTGCCCTTAATAACAGTCGTTATCAAAATTAAATTCATGCCACTAGTAAACTATTTAATAGTCTTATTTCCACCTATGTGTACGAGAGCTTACAAAAACCGGAGATGGTTGGCGCGCGTAGAATTCCTCTAACAATGCGGTCGAGTGACGCCCGTGCCGTGGCTGTGGCGACATGTGACGTGCCCGAAATTCGTTGTCGCGCCACGCCACATGTAATTAATCTACTCCGGTGCCCTGACAAGTCTATTAGGTAGAAAACAATATCTCCTGAGCTGGCGTTCTCTACGTGTCAATTATATGGGTGATTGATGGCCGATGGTGCTGTTCGCAAATCGGCATTGAAACTTCGGCGGTTATGATGTGATTGTTGCGGAGTTTGGAGAGTTTCTCGTAGCGGGTTGTAGTCGATTTGTTTGAATAAATTGGTCATTTCTGAAGTTACGGTCTATTACTATTTTAGACACTCGCAACTCTAAACTTGATAATATCTGATTTAACTCAACAATAATTTACTAACTATCATCTAATGTGTGTTGCATGCATTTAATTCTTAAATGGGGTAGTCAGAGCTATTTTAAATATACCATATTCAGATTATCCATATTTCACTAGCAATACCAGTGTGACAGGTAGTGAGAGCCCATCGTTGCCTTTTAATGTATGGCAGACACAATAACATGCTTCAAATTGTTGCATATGATAATTTAAACAAAGACTTAAGGTAAAACAATTTTTTAAATAGCGGTATCTCTGAGTGACTAAAATTATGTTTTAAATTAGTTTACTAAATTCAGCGCTCGTTGGCGTAGTGGAGCTTCGGTATTGGAAACGATCACTGAAGTTATGTAACGTCAGGTCAGGTCAGTCTTTGGATGGGTGACCGTTTAGTAGTATTTCATCTCGAGCGTTTCCGTGCTTCGGAAGGCACGTTAAGCAGTTGGTCTCGGATAGTTCCGTCAGATGGCGTTGTAACTATTTGTTAAGCCAGGTCATATGGCTATTAAGCGGCTCGAAAATTCTCTGATAGCAGGTTGACTACTAACTTGCCTCCACCATCACGCACTAGGGCCCGCGTAGTGGAGTATGGCCCACTCCCTCTCAACCTTATTCGTGAGAGGAGGTCTTTACCCTGCAATGGGATTCTACAGGCTATAACTTACTAAATTCAGAATCTTAGTAATGTCTTGAAAATACTTTCTTTTGTAATCTTAGTAGCTTTAATATTTTGTTCTTTAGCAATGGACTGCCTTATGCGTACTTTATTCTTGTCTTTGGTGTTAATAAAGTATATTACACTAATTTCATATTTCATATACCATTCATCAATTCGTTCATTATTATATAATAAATCTGCTCTCATATGGTCACAGGTAACATCGGCTCCGGTATCGACCACACCACCACTCGAAAAGAAAATGTTGCTGACATGATCGAAGAGACACTCCAAATCCTTGAACGCTACGGAGGCCCCGATGCCTTCATCAACATCAAGTATATGATACCCACCTACGAATCATGCGTATTGAATTAACTATACAACACTATCATTAAAAACTCAAGTGTATTCGTTTTGAGCCACACATAATACAATTCAATTCAATTATACTTTATTGCACACCAAAACAGAACATACATTTGAATACAGATAAAGAATTATAAGTATGTACAAAGAAGGTGGTCTTATCGCTAAATAGCGATCTCTTCCAGACAACCTTAGGGTAGATGAATTAACAAACGAAAAAAATAGGTAGGCGGTGTAGCTCAAAAAAAAAAGAAATGGCAATGAGTGTATAAATACACTTACAAATAAAATAAAATAATCTATTATAAATACACACATATATATCTTACACACGTACATACATAAACTCACGCCTTTTTCCCAGAGGGGTCGGCAGAAACTATAGATCTCCACTCTGGGCGGTTCTGACACACCTCTCTTTCTTCCTACAAGTCCTTAACTCACTTCAATTTTGTCTACTTTTAACCTGACATTTTTTAATGACGTCCCTGACCTGGTGTAGGTACCGCCTCCTAGGTCTGTCTCTACCAATTTTTCCTTCCACACACGCCGTATACAACGTGTTAATGAATTAACGCAAAACTAGAAAGTAGTTTGTTTAGAATCGAGAGCAGAATCGAATTATCGAGGTTTCAACATAGGTTATATTTTTCATAATATCAAATACTTTGTTTGTAAAATTTAAAATTTACTGTACTCGATTTCAACCCACCGCACGGGCACACTCACCCTACTTACTACCAAAACAAGATTTTGAAAATGTATCCACGAGCACGCTAGCGCTTTCATTCATTGCTGAAATGATAACAAATCATTTTTGTCTGAAAACTTAAAATGCGAATAACTTAAAATTTTTATTATCAAAAAAATTTAATTATTGTTTCAATCTAATTATTTTGTTATAAATCAGTTGGGGTGTATGAGGTTTTGCGCTTATTCATTAACACGTTGTATATCTTTTTAACTATATACATACATAAGTGACTACTAGAATATTATATGAATGTTCGTTATCTCTTATAAAGTGTTGTGGTATTAAGCTATTATTATTGAGCACAAATTTTAAAATCTAATCACATTGTCTTAGTAACTCTTTAGACTGAATTTTATTCGTAACTAATTTATTCAATTAACAAACTTTAGTGAATATTTTACCTCATCAAATTTAGTAGCTTTTAGTATAGGATATAATAATGGTAGTGTTAACTTAATATTTAGCTTAAAACACCCATTATAGATCAGTGAGTCGGTAATATGTTTACGCGTGGCTTAAAGATAGAACGTCGCAAAACCGCGACTAAATTTAAATGCCTCGCGCATTCTAAAGGCTGAGCAATGTTTTCAATTTGTAGCTATTTGTATTGGTGTCTTAATTTAAACACTGTTTTGAGAAAGATAGCCTCTGGGTTAAGAATTTAAGCTTTTCGTGTCTTCGGAACAGAAGCGGCCCCATGTATGTACCTTGGGGGACGCCTTTCGTAAAATTACTTTATATAATAACTAGCAGCCCGTCCCGGCTTCGCACGGGGTAGACAAATAAATTTTAAGACTCATTTTTCTACACCTTCGGTTACATTGTTCAAATTTTACCAAGGATCCCTAATTTTTTTCAAAATGAAATGTAGCCTATGTCAAATTGGAAGAATGTAGCATTCTATTGGTGAAAGAATTTTTTAAATCGGCCCAGTACTTTTTGAGCCTATTCATTACAAACATACAAACATACAAAAATAGGTACAAATCTTTCCTCTTTATAATATTAGTATAGATATAGACTAGCAGCCCGTCCCGGCTTCGCACGGGGTAGACAAATAAATTTTAAGACTCATTTTTCTACACCTTCGGTTACATTGTTCAAATTTTACCAAGGATCCCTATTTTTTTTCAAAATAAAATGTAGCCTATGTCAAATTGGAAGAATGTAGCATTCTATTGGTGAAAGAATTTTCTAAATCGGCCCAGTACTTTTTGAGCCTATTCATTACAAACATACAAACATACAAAAATAGGTACAAATCTTTCCTCTTTATAATATTAGTGTAGATTTCTTTTAATACTCATTAAGTTTTAGATAAAATTATGTGATTGTTATTTATTTTGTAACATGTACATTTTGTTCAAAGTTTAACTTTGAGTTAGCGTTAAAAATGTGTTGAAATTGGTAAACTTATTTGTTGTTGTATACCTATTGTTTTATTAAATAAAATTATGTGTGATTATTGATTAAACACTTCTTTTATTGTCGATTATCTTTACTTGATATGAACTATGCTTGCTTATTTTCTTGGGATAATTTAAAATCGTAGTATGAAACTGAAAAAAAAAACTAAATGATTAGATGATTGGACAAATAGGAACTCTGAATGGAACTGAAGCATGGTTTCATCATAGACACTTCTTCATCTCTGTACCAATGAAGTACAGCCTTTTCAGTAAAGAAAACATATTGAGGAAACCGGCATGCTTCAATTTTGAATCATTAGTATTGTACCTACTGTCCATTATAAGTAGCGACGGGCTCTTATACCTGTCATACTCCACAAAGTTTCTGTACTACTAAAGAAACGTGGATGTTCTGAATTTTCTGAATATCTCTCACTAACCCCTCGGGGAATATAGTCAAGAGCATATACTATGCTATACTCTTAGTTTTCTTTTTGCAATAGAAAAAACTTGTAAACAGTTTCTATCTCCAAAAGCCATGTAAACAGAACATACTTCAAAACATAAGTTCGTCTCATAGTTAACACTACTATCTAAATTGAAGGAACATGAAATGCAAATTGCACATGCATGTACCGTGAATTCTGCTCCACAGATTGTAAATTGGTTTGGTTCAGGCTGATCTAAATATTGACTAGCGTCCCTTGAGACCGCTGAGATGCGCCTGTCATCACTTGCTTTGATATTTGATGCATGTAACTTGCAAATATTGATTGGCTTTGGTATTAATATGTTTGGGGTATCGGCAAAATAATAGTAGTGATGAAAGTGATAATTTAAAGAAAATTTTGCACGCTTGTGTATGTATTTTTTGTGAGTTTAGGTTTGCTTAGAATAGAGACGTGGTCGCTCAGTAAAGGCCTCATACAAAGGCTGAAAGTCACCCAAAGGGTAATGGAGGGGGCTATACTCGGAGTTTCCCTGCGACATCGAATCAGAAATTAAGAGATCCGCAGAAGAACCAGAGTAGCTGACATAGCCCAAAAGAATTACTAAACTAAAGTGGCAATGGGCGGGGCACATTGCTTGCATAGCCGATGGCCAATTGGGCCGAAGAATGTTTGAGTGGTGATCGCGTACCGGAAAGCGCAGCATGGATAGGTCACAAGGTGGACCCACGATCTGGTGAAGGAGGCGGAACCCGTTGGATGAGGGCAGCGCAGGATCGGTGGTTGTGGCGATCCTGGGGAAGGCCTATGTCCAGCAGTGGACGTCTATCAGCTGAGATGATGAAGAGGCTTGCTCCCATAGTAAAAGTTGATCAGTTAGATGGTTTGAACCACCCCTGAAAAATTTGAAAGTGTTTTCAAAATCACTTAGTACCTATGTATGTGCATGTAAGGATGTTTGTCGTGATATAATGATAGCACATGAATTCAAGATTTAAAACTCTTTACCTATTCAAATTCTTCATAATAATACGCTACATACTTCAGCTAGAGTAGGATGGTTCACGTAATACTACATGGGTACGAGTACAAGCCTTTGACGTCACGTATCTCATACGGGAACAACCTTTGCCAATATTGCAGTCGAGGCTGGAGGCGTGCAAGCGGAAAATGCTGTATTATTTTTGTTATATTATTTACTTGTCTATTACGATGTTTAGAAAATGATATTACATATTAGTTGGTATTCGTCATTCGTTTACCGTTTGTTTACATTGAAAATTTTTTGAGATAAAATTTGGACACTCAATAGGCTACTTGACAACTAGCCAAATCAGTTACTCTTTATCAGACGTCAAAACGTGCGCTTTGTATGAAATTTGTACTCAATTCTGAGTTGTGACGTCATCAACATTTCAGTACTTTTTAAAGTTTATCTTGATAATAAAAATAGTATTCAAGCTAAAAACTCAATGAAAATGGGAGTTTAGCGTTTTTTCTAACCTTTTTTTTTATTGAGAAGAGAAAAATAAAATATATTGTATGTAGTCAAATACCCAATTAATAAATAAAATTGAAATGTATTAGCTCAAATAAGTTAAAACCTCGATCACGATCAAAAGGTTAAAGTTGATCATTATCTTATATTGTACACTAGAACAATTTATAGGTATATTTACTAAGTTCAACGTTTGTTTCATTTATAAAGTAACAATAACATTTCAAAATTCAAGTTCTAAAAACATTGAATAAAAATTACGTTGCATATCTTTATCTAGAAGAGTTAGGTGGCGAGTATATTTTATAAATATTAATATAAATTGAGCGGGCACCAGCGGCTTAGAAGTACATTTATCAGCTGGTCCCAGACGCGGCTTGGATCCAAGACGACACCTTTTTAGTCGTCCAACATTTATAACGGGGGGCTAAAGACTTAGTTTCGACCTGGAAGTGGCTTGGATATAGTTTGGCAAGGATTTGAAACGCAAATCATTTAACTATGACTGGTTTTTAGTTGTTTAGTTTAGTCTGTTTACTGATCTTTAAAATAATATATATTTTATAAAGATTTTAATTTGTTACACCTCTAAATTTTTCGTCAAAAATGGATTGCTAAATTAATTGTCATTTAAAGTACCCTACAAAATTAACGACTTTACATCTCATGTTACTTTTACAAGAAAAATCTAATATATGAAACTAAAATTTTACTTTTTTTAATGATTAATAAAAAACTGGACATGGGAGAGAGACATGTACTTTAAAATCCGGTTATAATTAGAGCAGATTATTATATTATTGTGTATTTTATTGAAGAATTAAACTAAATTATGGAATGAAGCTTAAACTTGACCCGGTTAAACTAAACGTGACTGTCTCTTTTGCGGGTCTGCTGGAAGAAATCTCTTCTGAGATAAGCTCGCCCTTTGTACATATTTTCTCAACTTTGTATAATATTATGTCTTTGTGTACAATAAAGTGTTATTATAATAACGTATGAGTATATCTCCGTCCCTAGATTTTTACTAGTCCCATCTAGTAATACTTTACATCGATGCTAGAAGCGACTTCAGACTCGAATAATTTATCTTGGGAGCAATCAGGACGGTAATTTTCGTGAGGAGTGCGCTCTGAAACTATCTCGAACGACGCCAAAATTACATAATTTTTGGCTGGATGATATTTTAATACTACTTAACTTTGTCAAAGACAGGAAAAATATGAGTTGAAGTTAGAAGAGACAAAGTGAAAATATCAAAGTTGATGAAATGACAGGTTAAAATTATGTATTACCGCATATGCTCACGACTATATTCGTAGTCAGAGATATTCTGAAACCACAGAACATCCACGTATCGCTAGTACCGAAACTCTGTACAGTGTGACGGGGAGTGAGCCCGTCGCCACTTCCCGTGCGTTTTACGTAATTACCGTGATTTCATTATGAACTATACTTACCTACCAGGTCGACCGAAGTTCAAATAAAGTAAAGTTAAAATTCCATAACCAGCCGTAAACTTACAAGGCCACGAAAAAATAGAGGTAGGTCCAAGAATAATAACGATACTTAAATCTAGACCAATGACCGTAGCTATTTTCAAACCAAACCTATTTTAAGTAACATCGCGTGCTATAATCCTAGTGCGGCAGACATCAACAAAAAACAAATGATAATATTATAAGCATTAACGTCTGAGGAAGTCGAGCACGAAACAACACTAGAAAGCACTAAAGATCTTACTATCTGCTCCCACGCGATCAGTTTAAAGGTAAGTATACATAGTAGTCATCATATCATATGGGATTTTTTCTTGCGGTATTAATTTCGAGGTCAAAGTGTTTGAGGCAGTCTTCTGCTGCCGAGGATAACCTACGGAGTTCTTTAATTTGACCTGGCAAATGCACTCATTTACAACATGACAGTCATGTACCAACGAGTTTTTCTATCTTATCATACGTAATATCTACTGCTCTCAAAGAGTGAAGAAAAATATCGTGAGGAAACCTACATACGTTGAAGAAAAAATCTTAAATGTAGTCCACCAATCCAAATTGGGCACGCGTGGGCTTGGCGTGGTGAACTAACGCCCATACTGCCTTAATAAGGGTATGCCATTGGGTTGTATATAGGCTGATACTGATTAATACCTAGAGTGAATTCATTTTCCACATGGTTAAGGGTTTTGCTCCTCCCAGTTTCAGGCGTCATCGGAGCTCCTCACAGGAATAAATCAGATGTCAACGAATGGAAAAAGTGCTTCCAACAGAATCACTCAACACTGAATACGACCTTCTTCCATCCCGATCACCAAACTGGGCGAAAGGTTAGCCACCCATAACCACTTGACACGCCATTCCGCTCCTGCAACTTTAAAATACGTTTAAAAGATATTTGCTGATTGCAGTACAGTTTCTGATCACCCTAATAAAAAGAACCATCGCGTGTTTATGTATTGTATACAGCGTGTTAATGAATAAGCGCAAAACCTCATACACCCCAACTGATTTATAACAAAACAATTAGATTGAAACAATTATTTCGTTAATTTTATAGTTGGCATTTAAAGATATTCGCAATTTAAGTTTTGAGACAAAAATGATTTGTTATTATTTGCATTTTAAGAATCTTGTTTTGGTAGTAAGTGGGATGAGAGTGCCCGAGCGGTGGGTTGACATCCAGTTCAGTAAATTTAAAATTTTACAAACAAATTATTTAATATTTTGAAAAAAAAAAATACGTATGTTGAAACCAAGATAATTTGATTCTGCTCTCGATTCTAAACAAACTACTTTCTAGTTTTGCGTTTATTCATTAACACGTTGTATCTGTAGATTTTGCATCTCTTTTGCGCTATTTTTCTTTCAAATATAATAAACCGGGGAAAAAATAATATGAAACGAGAATACTGTAAGTGTAGAAACAGCTTAAGCAGAAAAATTGCAACGATTAATATCGGACCGGGGTCCGACTGTAATGCCATATTTTTCATCATTATATGCTCATTAAAAGGAAGGCACTGGCATGAAATCGGATCACGAAAAAAAGGGAAAGAGAATCGCAGACAGAAGATATTTTATTCAGTCTGCCTCCCTTCCGTTTAGGTTGAAAAAAATATATGGTTAACTTTTTTTTACTTTTATGAGTTCCATAAAAGAGATTACGAGATAATAAGCTTTTAGTTTTATCGATTTTAGAATATGGATTTTAAATTATGTTGACGTCATACTCGATGCATTTTCAAATATTTGATCACTGTAGGATTTCAGCCACTTCTTCTCTATTCTTCAAAAGGTATTAGAAACGTAACGTTATGGTAGTAACACAAAGAAAACTGATGTAAATTTTATTTATTTACCTATTAAAGACACATTAATTATGAAAATTCCAGTTATTTCCATTATCATACCAAGAAAAAGCTAGTGGAAAATACGAAATTCAATACAACAGCTAATGGAAATGTCCAACTAAACAAAGTGAAAATAAGACTCCTTTCCATGGAAAATTTACTGGAAATCTTATTATTTTCCGCTTTTGCCATCGATTCCTGGTAGTAAACGAAATACCAGATGTATTTTCATTTTTCTTGTTATCAGGTGAGAGGAAAACGAGTAAAGATAATTAAATTGGATAGCGGTCATCATCATCCTTTGGTTTAACACAGTGGCGTAGCGTGGGTTTGTGCCGCCCGGGGCACAGACCGATTTTGCCGCCCCCTTATCTAACTTAAAAAAAAATTACGGAGCTAGCGTAGCGAGCTCGAAATTTTTTTTTTCACATCTTTTCTGGTTGTGGTCAGACATATTTTGGTTTATCCATGCAATAATAAAAACTTAGAGCAAGCTCGACTTTTTTCCTCAATACGCATCGGTTAGAGTCAGAGCTTTTTAAGCCATGGAGCGAAGCAAGCTGGAAATTTTGATCACCACGTCTTAGCTGTGGTCAGAACTCTTTAGGATTTTGTGTCGGCACAGAACCTAAAACAGAAACGTAGATTTTTTTCTGCTCTACGAATTGGTTATAGACAGAGCTCAATCAATTTATATTTTATGATTTTTCCCGAATTTACACAATTTACACCCCTAGTAAAGTGCCACCCGGGGCATTTGCCCCCCTCGCTACGCTATTAGTTTAACATAGACAACTAACTCTTACTGTCCGATGGAGCAATCGCATGTCTTCTTCACTGCAAGTTTCATGACCTTCTTAAGTTGGGCTACATATACAGGGTGTTTTAGTAAACAGTTGCACTACTTTATTGGGGTGATTGTATATGATCAGGAAACCGTATGGATCAGAGAAGAGTTCGAACTCAGATTAACTGGAATCGGTAGGTGTGGGGTATCAGATATGTTGATGGTCCCTAATAAGCAATTGGTTGCATCTTACGATACTCGGGTTGGTGCTATTTTATATCAGACACGAATCGGCTGACCTGTGTACAAGGTACATTTGTGTGTTTTATTTGTTTGCTGTTCTATTTAAAAAAAACAAGTACTACCTACTTTGATTTGATTCAACAATAAAAATACCAGCGATTTCCTCAAACAGAAAAACAAGGGGATTCATATTAAAATTTTCATTAGTTTGTAAAAACAGGGAATCTACTTTAACAAGCGAGGCAATAAACGCTAGTGCAGCTCGGGCTAAAATAAATCGTAGCTTGAGAGCATCTCTGTAGGTATCTGCCACTTAAACTGACCTTCTGTTACACCGTAGCGTAATTTACTTTACTCATAAACGAGTTTCTTGTTGGATCTTGTAAATAAAAGCGTCGGTGGCGTGGTGCGAAGAGGTAAGGATACTCAATAATGAGGATCATGGTTCGAATCCGCACGAATGATATGCCATGTATGAATGAGTTTTGTAAGAGTACCTAAATGCCGTCAGCTCTCAAGCGGTGAAAGAAAGCTATGTTAGTAAATCGACATATTACGCTGATAAAGAAATTCTGATGTGTAGTGCACCAATCCGCAATCAGTACGCGTTGTCGACTGACTCTCATACACCCTCCTTGAGCGAAGGCCTGTGGTTTGCAGTGGGGCGTAACTATATAGGCTGATAATGATAATGATGAATCAGAGACGAACCGTTTTAGATGGCTCTCGTAGTCCGGCTTTGACTGACTCTTACATGGAGACGATCCGTTCAAACCGAAGCAAAAGAAACGAACAAAATATGGTCAGAACTTACCACATAGGCCATGGACAAACTGACTTAGAGAAGCCTACGCCTGCTGTCAACCCTAGACTCCGCTAAGGAGGATCGAAGAGAGAATTACAGGTATCTGAAAGTATAAAATTGAATTATATCATTCTTACGTTAATTTTAGAACGCGATCGCAAAATATTTGATTTTATAAAATATAAAATGATATACCATCTACTGTATGAGCTAAAACTTAATGTTGACATAACTGCAAGCTGTGGATATTTTATAACAAAGATAGGTAGTAATTGTTGCAATGCTTCTGATGACCCCAAAAGGTAATGATCGTGTGGGTATGTGTTAACTTTCCCAAATAAACCTAAAGGATATTAGCAAAAAAAAATCGTTTATTCATACAAATGCTCGAAGAGCTGATTGCATTTTGAGGGAAATTGCAAAAAAATTGCTAATTTCCCATATGTTTCTTTCGGATAGTTGTTCAGTATCATGGGTACAATAACCCCTTAAAGTAGTGCAACTGTTTACCCTAACACCCTGTATAATAGTATGCATACATGTCATACATAATTCACAAAATTTTGTTTAAGGACAGTATTGCCTGCAGCTTTAAGCATGCGAACACTGAAGTATACTTTAAATAAAGTACGGTGTAACAGCCGTCCACTTTTAGACTATTTTACAGCATCGCCTAGACAAATTTTGCAGTGCGATAAGAAAGAAACAGGACAAAAGCAGCATTACTGTGGCTTGGGGTCCTTAAAGAGGATTATGTGGACGGCTGACGATACCGATGTGGTACCAGCTTAGTTTCTGGCCGAGATAATGGTGATTAAATGAATTTTAGGGTTTTTGTCGCTTCACGGTGTTTAAAAGGGTTGGTTGGATGCAAATATTTGTTAGCTTTAGTCGGTTTTACTCAAATTTTGCTTGTTGGATTAATTTTTGTAACTAGAGATACGGTTTCTAATCTGCAGACTTGACTTGAGACAATGTATTTTAATACAAAAAAAAATGTAAGTCACTCAAATACATATGATGTCAACCTAAATATATGTTACATACTTAATGGGATACTTCAGACCATCAAACTGAACAACTGATATGAGACTAACATTGAATTCGTGAGAAAAAAAATCTGCTATTAATACATTTTGGTTGAGTCACCATTCACATTTTCTATGGAACAGCTGTAATTTTTTTGCAATTTCATTGTTAGTCCTCTAGTGAAAGTTGTTCAGTTTGATGGTCTGAAGCAACCCCCTTAGGTATGTAACGCATGTAAGTTAACACCCTGCAGATAATTATTTAAATACGATACGTAAAAACAACTATTTACATTACTGACCCATCTCTCAATATCTAGGCTTTATTTCATCGCAATCGCTTCATTTCAAACCATTATGAGTGTAAGTGTCTGAGCGTACGAAATCGCGGAAGTACACACGGCGACACATCTAGCTACGCAAAACCAACATAAGCTGGCAACGCGTAGACTGAATAACGTATAACATCGCGCGGCCAGCTTATTTTGGTTTTGCGTAGCTTGATGTGTCACCGTGTGTACATAATACAATTTAAGTAATTTACCAATTACTCTTACCAACTAATTTTATTTCAATCCTTATTCGTTAAACTGGTATTACCGTAAATTAAAACTTCAAAGGTGGTAGTTGTCGTGTATTAAGGGGATATAATTCGGAACGCGCTCCATACAAACGTACTATGGTGATATTTTCAATACTAACCAATTAAACTCAATGAAATTTTTCAGAATTAATCTAAAAACAAATTTCTATGCTTGTATAGAGTCAGATTTTCGTTAAAATGTGTAGTTTTGAAGTTACAGTGCCTCAAACAATTCCATACAAATATTAAATTAATCCTAGCATTGAAACTGTATATTTTAACGAAAATCTGACTCTATACAAGCGTAGAAATTTGTTTTTAGATTGATTCTGAAAAATTTCATTGAGTTTAATTGGTTAGTATTGAAAATATCACCATAGTACGTTTGTATGGAGCGCGCTCCGAATTATATCCCCTTAAAACTTCAAAAGTGGTAGTTGTCGTGTATTAATCATCCACGCGTGAAAATATAACAGCTTTTTGTTAAAACTTTTAGGGTGGCAAAACCAATTTATGGACAACGGTAAATGTAACTATAACATATTCCGGTGTTCCATGCAGCGCGACATCATTATAACAGTGTCTATTGATTTTATGTCACTAACATGATTGAACCCTCTACGCTATTAATTGTCGCTTTGTGCCGGATTATTACATTTATATACGTACGTAGGTACTTATTATGTAAAGTAGCGATGGGTGTATCGACGTATGTGAGAGTTTAATGATGAGAGTGTTCATTTTAATGAAAGTTATTCGTGTTGAAATTTAAAACGTATTTTCATTCTTATCGTATCTTATTTTTACGATGGAGATATGCATCTTTTTCGAAAAATCATTCGAAAGTCAAATCAGCAGTAGAAAGATGCATATCTCCATAGTAATTTTGACATTTTCGACTGCTGAGTTCAACGAATGAGTTTCATAAATCGCACTCCAGATCAAAACAAAGTCATCTTGAGTATGCCAACGTTAGTAACATTTTTGTTCTTTAGAAAATTATTAAACGCGAGCTATGAATACGAGGACAAAAATACAAATAAACATTTAAGGGAGTGGTTAAGACCATCAAACTGAACAACTTTCACTATGGGACCAATATCGAAATCGCAAAAAAAATCTGATTTTCCATACTAAACTACAAATCAACAGATTTTTTTTTTTCGCGGTTTCTTGTTGGTTCTATAGCAAAAGTTGTTCAGTTTGATGGTCTAAACAACCCCCTTAAAAGTTTTTAAAGTTGATTTTTCCCTTTGTTACACCTTGTACAATGTTCTATCATTTTACCTAAATCATTCCTATTTATTTTTATTAAATATAACAACCTCACATTTCATTCCAACGACATTACTGTCAAATCAAACAGTCCAACAAATCACCTCCGTTTAATCTCCTCGGCCTATCTAACGTCCCATTTCTAAGGAACAACTTGTTTATTTCTCTGCATGGGAATCTGAACAGATGTCGCCACGGTGGTGTTTCCACCCCAATAATTTAAAACGTTCCGAAGACCGGCACGAGGATTCTAACCTATTCATATCGAGTGGAAAATGCTGTTGGTAGCTCAGTTTAGAAACTACAAGTATGTTTTATTTTTTTTGTGAGTTTGACTAAGCGTTGGACCGTAATTTATTACTATTTGTAAGGCTAAAAAATTGCTGATCAAAATCAGAGCATAAAGCATAGCATATGCTCACGACTATATTCCCCGAGGAGGTTGTCAGAGATATTCTGAAATCTCAGAACATCCACGTTTCACCAGTAGTACCGAAACTCTTTTCAGTGTGACGGGGGTGAGCCCGTCGCTACTTGTAATGGACAGTGGGTACGATACATGCCTCGAAATTGAAGCATGCAGGTTTCCTCACGATGATTTCCTTCGCCGAAAAGTCAGTGGTGTTACAAATCGTACATAAATTCCGAAAAACTTATTGCTTACACTAATAGTACATTACGATACGAGTGACCTAAGTTGCCCATTATTGCACGGCGTGAAGTTAGCGCCCGAGCGCAGCGAGGGTGCTAAACGCCGTGCAATAATAGGCAAGTTTGGTCGCGAGTATCGTATACTATTTTATAGCACAAGTGACCTAAACCCGCCCCGGACGCAGCCCCCCCCGAGGGATCAGATTGCTATTTTAAAAGAAACATTGAAATGATTTTTTGATACCGAAAATGAAAATGAAATAGTACATTACGATACGAGTGACCTAAGTTGCCCATTATTGCACGGCGTGAAGTTAGCGCCCGAGCGCAGCGAGGGTGCTAAACGCCGTGCATTAATAGGCAAGTTTGGTCGCGAGTATCGTATACTATTTTATAGCACAAGTGACCTAAACCCGCCCCGGACGTATGCAAGAGGGGGGGGGGGGGGGTGGGGGCAGCAGGGGGGTTCGGGGGGGGGGCGCAGCCCCCCCCCGAGGATTTTAAAAGAAACATTGAAATGATTTTGATTTCGAATTGAATTATTGAAAAAAAACATTGAAACCAGTCATTGGATCATCAAACATTGAAATCATTGAAACAGTTCTTGCAGGAGAATCGCTAACCTATCCCCTTGTAATTTGTTTCCTGTGCATTTCCAAGCTTCAAACGACATTTCAAAGGGTTTTGTTTCATTTTTTTACATATGTGAAGGTAGTCGATTCATTTACGCACAGTGCAGTAATAGACAACTTAGGTCCCGGAAAAGCGTGCGTAAAGTGCGGGTTTAGGTCACACTGTGCTATAAACTTACTTACTTAACTTGCTTATTTAAACTTATTATGATCAAAATCAACATTCAATGTAATAATTAGGGTGGTTAAGACCATCAAATTTAATAATTTTCACTACGGTGTTAACATCCAGATAAAATAAAAAATATATGTTGTTTTACTCAAAACTGCAGCACTTACTCGACTGAAATGTATGGGATAGCTTAATTTTTTTCGACTTTATCTCCTAAGTGAAACTTGTTCAGTTCTTGACTACCCGTTAAATGCTACTTGGCGTTTCGTTATATGGCATACATAAGGAGTACTTGTAAACGGCTTAGTTTTTTAGAAAAGAAATTAATACCTTTTTAGCTTAGAATTAATGTTAAGGTCCCCGCAGGACCGGTCGTTGTGGCCATCCTTGGGAGAGGGCTATGTCCAGCAGTGGACGTCCATCGGTTGAGACGATGACCCCAGATTGATGTTTAAAAATATTATACAATGTGTTAATGAATAAGCGCAAAACCCCATAAACTGCAACTGATTTATAACAAAATAATTCGATTGAATGAAACAATAATTGCATTTTTTTATTTTTAAAATTATTCGCATTTTAAGTTTTGAGGCGATTTGTTATCATTTCAGCAATTAATGAAAGCGCTAGCGTGCCCGTGGATACATTTTAAGAATGTGGCCGTGCGGTGGGTTGAGATCGAGTTCCATAAATTTTAAGTTTTACTAACAAATTATTTAATATTTGAAAAAAAAATACCTATGTTAAAAACATGATAATTCGATTATGCTCTCGATTCTAAACAAACAACTTTCCAGTTTTGCGTTAATTCATTAATACGTTGTATACATCATCATTTATAAATTTTTAAGTAAATGTAACTATAATTCCTACGTCAAATTAAATTAAATTAAAATAAAAATTGTTTATCTTTCCCTTCGTACCAGATCAGATAACAAGGTGTTTGATACTCAAGTGAGCATTCTCACGTCAGTAAACGTTCTAACTACTTCACGCTTCAGTTGTTTTCAAATCATTCTACCGTGGTACGTGCTGCTGGTGACAGAACATAACAAGATTGAGGTTTTGGTTGAGATCTAGTGAAATACTACCTTAAATTTTGTAGATAAAAATTATGGTAGTGATTTTTAGGGTAGTCAAACGAGGAACCCTTAGACATTCGTCCATTCTGTCTGTCTGTATGCCCAAGAAAATTGTATTTAGGGTCCTTCTTAATATGCTGACACTTTTTTAAGGGAATGATCAGACCGTCAAACTGAACAATTTTCTCTATGGCACCAACATCAAAATCGCAAAAAAAAATCTCCTGTTCCATACAAAACTGCGAACTTACTCGGGCAAAATGTATGGGACAGCCTATTTTTTCCCATAGAGACAATTGTTCAGTTTGATGGTCTGATCATGCCCTTAAAAAAGTGTCAGCATAATAAGAAGGACCCTGTATATGGCCCCACCTCAATAACTCGCTCATTTTAGCTCCTATTGAATCGAAATTTAGTATGAAGACAGTAACTGTAACCCAAAAATAGAAATATTGAAGAAAAAAAATGTTTTGACCCTCACTTTTTTATGGGAACAACGATAGAGGGGTTTGAAAAAAAAATCTAGTAAGGTGTCATTGGATAGGTCGTGTCCAATGGAACAAAACTTCCTTAGAAACTAAATCGTTATAATGCTTCTGTCTCGAGATATCTATGCTCAAGCTCAAAAATAGGGCGGATCTCTTCAACAGTCATCATCATTATCACCCAAAAAACGTCACAAGGCATGGCACAGGCCTACCCTCAAGGGTGTATGGGCATCAATCCACCAAGCGTGCCCAATGCGGATTGCTAGATTTCAATGTACGCAGGTTTCCTCATGAAGTTTTCCATCACCGTTTGAGAGCAGTCGATAATTACGTAGTACAAATATAGGGCCCAACTTAATATTCTGACACTTTTTTAAGGGGATGATCAGACCGTCAAACTGAACCACTTTATCTATGGGACCAACATCGAAATCGCGAAAATAAAATCAGCTGTCCCATACATTTGGCTCAAGTAGGTTTCCAGTTTTGTATGGAAGAGCTTTTTTTCGTGATTTCGATGTTGGTGCTATAGAGAAAGTTGTTCAGTTTGACGGTCTGATCATCCCCTTAGAAAAGTGTCAGCATATTAAGAAGGACCCTGTATAGGTTTATAAAACTTATTACATGGCATTCCATTCGTTCGGGTTCCGCGAAATCCAGACCCTCATAATTGAGTGTCCATACCTCTCCGGAAAGCGACGGACGCGGGTTCGATTCCCACGGGGGACACTAATACAAATATAAAATAGTTAAGAAAGCTATTGTAACTGTTATAATTGCAATTAACTATAAAGTAAGTTCCACCTGAGTTCACTCCTTCGCATCGAACTACGAGTAGGTACTGAGATCTGATAACAAGTATTTACATCTCTCAGATGAGCGCATTCTGTAACTACGACATGCTTCACCTATATTAGAATCATTGTGCCATTTCATATCAGTGCGTATTGTAGCTTAGATAATGATGATGCATTTTTTCATTTCATCATCATCATCACAGCCTATACAGGGTCCTTCTTAATATGCTGACACTTTTTAAGGGGATGATCAGACCGTTAAACTGAACAACTTTCTCTATAGCAACAACGTCGAAATCGCGAAAAAAAAAAAATCTGCTGTTGCATACAAAACTGCAAACCTACTCGAGCCATATGTAAGTTATTTTTTTCGCGATTTCGATGTTGGTCCCGTAGAGAAAGTTGTTCAGTTTGATGGTCTGATCATCCACTTAAAAAAGTGTCAGCATATTAAGAAGGACCCTGTATACGTTCCACTGTAGGGCACAGGCCTACCCTCAAGGGAGGGTGTATGGGCGTTAGTCCATCACGCGTGCCTAATGTGAATTGGTAGACTTCACACACGCATCGGAATTTCTTCTTCAGCGTATTCAGGTTTCCTCACGATGTTTTCCTTCACCGTTTGAGAGCAGTCGTTATTACGTACATAAGTTAGAAAAACTCATTGGTGGCATGTGGTCCGTGCGGATTCGAACCCGGACCTCAAGATGAGTTTCCATAGCTCTCCGCAACGCGCCACCGACGCTCTTTTTAATTGAAATTGAATTAATTGTTTGCTGTGTGCTTCAGGTGAAACGTTAAGCAGTTGGTCCCAGTCTTTAGATAAATTATTGGTCTTCTCAAAATACAAAACCAGATCAGTCGTTTATCTAAGGTTCCAGTCACCAGATATCAAAAACGAATATGCATAGTATTCAGATGGTGTTGTATATTAATTTTCATCTCTACATATGTACTGAAACCTTATACTTCGGTGATAACCAGATTTGCAAAATGAGGAAGGCACAATATGGCAAAACAACCTTCTCTTGCCTGAAATTTCAATTTTGTGTCTTTGATTTCATAGTTTTGCCACGTTCATTTAATCAATTCATGCATTCGTCAACATTTACATTTCCTTTGAAACCTATACCAATACCTACAACTCATATCATTAGCTGGCAAACGTTTTTTTTTTTAATTTACTATGTTTCCTATCACGGAAACTGAAAAGGAGGCAATGCAAACCTAGAGTAACCTTCTCTCATCAAACAGCCTACTCTACAATTTCCTACCTCCAAGTAACCTACTGACCCACATCGTGACGTCATAGCTTATATAACATTTCCACCAATAGCATACTGCAGCTTGTCAATTGGTTAGCTTTATTAACCAATGGTGGGCCTAGGCGTGGCGTGGCACGTTGCCAGGTCAGATGCGGCAATGTGGTGCATCTTTTACGCCTAGGCACTTGTTGATATCGGTCAGGATGGTAGGCGGTACGTTTTTAGTTTCCAGGTTCTACGTAAAGGCTTTAAAGCTATTGGTTGACCTAAATATTAGCAGTCGGTTAGGTTATTTTTAGTACTTGTTATTGGCCTACTTTTTTAAAGTGTCACAAAGTTGTTTTGATTTAAATTACACTTTGGAGTGTCTGTAGAATACGTTTTATATCTCAATAATCCGTTTTTAAATGTTCTTCTTTTAATAAGTTATGTGTTAGGGTAACTATATGCTTACTAATTATTAGAACAAGATAGCAGTAAATAAAAAAAAAAATTTCAAAATTTTGAAAGGTAAGTTCAATTCCATATTAAAATATTTTTAACTAACTTTAAAATTTTCTATTTTTGGATTAGAATCAGCATACGCTTATTCCCACGACTAAATTCCCCGAGGGGGTAGTCAGAGATATTCTGAAAACTCAGAACATCCACGTTTCAATAGTAAATTCCGAAACACTGTCAATTTGTCTAAGAATTTGTTTCCTGTTGTACAGGTACACTTTTCTTCGCTAGTAATTCTTAAGACAAACATCACTTTGGATTTATTCACTTATCTGAAAAGAATTTACATTGTAATAAGAGGAAATGTGCGAGTAAATACAGTAAAATTCAATTTGAACTGAAGGGGACAAACGTACAAAGGTCTGCATTTATAAAATATGCATCCGATAATGGAGCCCTTAAGAGCTAAAGCAAAATTCTTGATAACATTTTGGTGAGAAATATTTTGTGTTACATGAAACTTTATACATATTTTATTTACAGCCGAAAATTGGAAAAGAAATAGAATTTAAATGAAATTGGAATATAGTTAAAGCATGTTAGTTAGTTAGTTTGTTATTATGTTTTTGTTATATTTTAGTTTTAGGATAGTTAGTGACATGAATTTTTTCGTTTACTTTTAGCCTTCGGATCCAAGTCACGTCAACGCCATCTATCGCAGCATGTTGAACTACGTTTTAGGAGCTGTCAGAAAACTTTCCATTACGAAATTGGGTCATTGCCATGCAATATGACCCTAAATTATTATTCATTCATAAATCATTTGTTGATTGCAGTGTTGGGCAAAATGTTTATAATTATAAACTGTAATTGTTAATTGGGTATATATAGGGTCCTTCTTAATATGCTGACACTTTCTTAAGGGAATGATCAGACCATCAAACTGAACAACTTTCTCTATGGGACCAACATCAATATCGCGAAAAAAAATCAACTGCTGCATACAAAACAGGAAACCTACTCGGGCCAAATGTATGGGACAGCTGCATTTTTTTTCTCGATTTCCATTTTGGTCCCATAGAGAAAGTTGTTCAGTTTGATGGTCTGATCATCCCTTTAAATAAAAAGTGTGAGCATATTAAGACGGACCCTGTAGTTACGATTATAAATTAGGCATTAGGCCAATCATTGATATTATATCGTTCGAATCATCGTTTTATATGATATTATAAAATATGGCTAATGCTTAGACTATTTTAATGCAATTATTCGTTACTCTCGAAAAGCAAACATTTATAATAAGTAATTAATTACAGCGCGTCTCACACTGGTTGATTGCATTTACGACAAAACGAATTTTATCATCCCCTGTCCTACCTAAGTTTTCATTTTCCCTTTATAGGGAAAACAAAGATATTTAATACTCACCGAGACTAAATAAAAATCAGAGCAGACTTCTAATAAAACTAAACGCTCTAGGTACTCAAATTACAAACGAACTCCACAAAACGTTTTCGTTTTTAATTTCAGAGCGGAGAGAGTAGAAAGTTGAGACCTTACAAACTCTCTGCGGAGCTAAATTAAAAACTTCACTTTAAAGATCATGTAAGAGCTTTTATATGACATCGTCAGGTATTAAACATTCAAGATTTAAAGTAAAGATATATCTTCACGGTTTAAGAACAAGCTGATACCCGTCACTTCATCCGCGTGGACCTACGAGGACCATTTAATTTTTTAAGTGCAACTTCGAAATGGCGAAAACAAATCAGCTGCTTCATATAACTGACTATTACTTGACCCAAATGTACGGGACAATGTTAATAGAAAAAGTTATTCAGTTAGATGTTCTTGAACATCATCTGAAGTACTTTATAATCATATGTATCATAAATTACTAATACAGCGTTACTCAGAGACCAGTTACTGCTTTTCACTGCGGACTATTGGAGGGACCAGGAAGGGTCTACCGAGCCAAATGAATGAACTTAAGCAACCGACCTAGGGGCACCCAGAGCGGTACGGACCTCGGAATTGGACGTTGCTGGGGCTACGCAGCGGATTGGGTAGCTGGGATCGGTGAGAAGCGGCCTGGGATTTGCCTATCTCGTCTATAGGCGCCAGAAGTGAAAGGAGTGGGCAGAGGTCGCGGCTGTCCCCGCCGGCGGGGACATCATAAATTACTCAGGGATCTAAAAGCGACTACTTTTGTCTAGCAGTAGATGTGTATCGGCTGAGATGATGATGATGATGAGATGACGAATTAATGATCCTAATCAAAATCGATAAAACATTTTGCAACATAATTATAGTCAGAATCCAGTAGTTTTTTTCAACAACTAAAACAAGAATGTTTGGAAGAACGTTAACTTCAACATATATTTTTAAATAAAGTTTACTTCAACTACTTTATTCGTTAACGTTGCTTGTAGAGGTTACTTGGGTTCAGGTTTATTACACTGTCCTTAATAAAAAACTTTAATATAAGACACAACTTCATGTAAGATTTTATTTAACCGCGCAAAAGGTTTAGTGAACATTTTCTAGGTAATTTAAGCTTTAAAACTTAAGCAATCACGTTTACACTGTATATACTATCTGAGAGCAAATGAACAAAGCTCTTATAGTCAACAGCCATAATCATTCGCTGTGGTCAATCACGGCCAAGAAGCATCATCATCATCACATGTTTACGAGTACATGCTTCAATTTCAAGGCGTGTATTTGTGTCCATTTTCCACAAAAAGATGACGGCATGCTTCATGCCTGTCACAATTTGTTAGTAATGCCGTAAAAAAGTACACTATAGAGACAAAACTCGCGCGAAAGATGCGTTCAAGGTCACGTCAATATCGCGTTGGTTTAACCAACTAGTCAGTCAGGGCTTGTATTTTGATTGCCTCGTGTCAGTGCTGGGCAAGAGTTAATCAGATTAACAATTAAATGGATCGGTGGGAGGTTGGTTGTAATCTAGGTGTTTGGGTGGTATGTGATGAGCGCATTAGGGGTTCATCAAAGGTGCATTTAGACCCCTGACCAATGTCTGTCCGAGTTTGGGCACTACTTTACAACGTGTGATTTCTGTGTAGGCACTACTAACGGAATTGAGATTTTCTAAATATGGCGCCTTTAGCGCGCTACGAGTTTGTCTACTAGATTTTATCTACCCAGATCTAAACTTTTTCTATCACTTTTTGGTTTGTCATAACTTGCTATATGACAGCTGGACGATGGCTGGTAATAATATACCCTGTCACTCTCACAATTCTCACAAGTCTAAACACACCTCATTCGTTAAAATCCATCAAGCCGTTTAAGCTGTAGGGCGTGCCAAAGAAATAGACATACAAACACACAAAAAACGCTCGAAAAACATAACACTCCTTCTGGCGCAGTCGGGTAAAAACAACAAAATCATCGTAAAATCACGGTAAAGAGTACAAGGAAGTAATCTCATCTCTTAGAATGAAGACACACGCCTGCCGCGGTTTGGCTCAGTGCCTAGATGGGAACAAGATGTGCAATCTACCGCGACATTCTTTTACATAAACGATATGACACTAGACTAGTTTTAAGAGAAGAGCGGTAGCGTTAAGCGGCGCGATGCTTTCGTGTTTGTCACGAACATATGGACACATTACGGACAACGGATTAGGGGGCAGATGACATGCTCAACGTTTTAGAACACGTGTAGTTACAACATTTGGGAATTACTAGTGGTGTCTCACGCCGACCGACGCTGCCTGATGGTTTCCCATCATCAGAAATGGCGACGGCAGGACAGAGAAGAGTATGATTATTGCAAGTAAAATGTGATGTTTTGATTACTTAAATTGATTAGTCGTGTCGTCGTCCATTCATCGTCATCATTCGTATCATAGTAGGACTATTTATTTAGAGTAAGTAGTTATGGGGTATCCAGCAGATAGGTTGGATATTTGAAAATAGCTCGAAAGTTTCGATGCTACTATACTCAGCTGAGTTCATGAGCGATTGTCCCACGGCGCACAGACTTTAGCGTTGACTTTACTTTAGAGCAAGATGTTAGATGTTTTAGATTTGCCGGGTAATGTAGCGGCTGAAGGGAAGAACACGCCGCTCACTGTTTCAGTTGCACGTGTTCGTGCTACCTCTCCTCATCCACCGTCTGTGCCCGCAGGCTGGTCACACACCAATTTATCTTAATAATAGTACAGGACTATGCTTCTAATTCCCTGCAATAACAAGCTTTTATCCGCGACTTCGTCCCCCACAAACAAAATTTTTAGTCAAATCATAAGCTTTCAAATGAAAAAGTCGGTTCAGAAGTTATTGCGTGATGCTCGAACAAACAGACGGACAAAAAATTCAAAAAGTTTTGATTTGGAGTCAGGGACACCTAAAAACCATATCGTAATCTTTTTTTTATATCTTCAATATAATAGACACACTTTTTTTAAAGTTTTATAATAGTTTTGATAATTCACGTCAAACTCTTCTGACTTGTACTGCAGACAGGATCACATGCAAGCCATTTGTTGAGAGAAACTATGGGGCTTGCAATTTTTATTATCAAGCTAGAATTTCACTAGGGATTCCTTTACCATATTTTTTTATATTTCTTTGTACGCAAAGAAAGCTTCAGACAGTTCTAAGTAAAATTTAAATGAAAATAAACTGGGGTATGCTTTAATGTCGTGTAAGCACATTTATTATTAAATTGTACTAAAATTTAAGTGTCTTTCCTTCTTAATATGCTGAAATTTTTTAAGGGGATCATTAGAACGTCAAACTGAAAAAATTTCTCCATGGCACCAGCATCGAAATCGCGAAAAAAAATGATCTCGAGCCAAATGAATGGGACAGCAGATTTTTTCGAGATTTCGATGTTGGTCCCATAGAAAAAGTTGTTCAATTTGAAGGTCTGATCATCCCCTTAAATCAGCATATTAAGAAGGTCCCTGTATATTTTGGTCGAGTACCTAATGACATTTTCTATAGGTTTTTTTTTCGTCATTTCGATGTTGGCTCCATAGTAAGACTTGTTCAGTTTGATGGTCTGAAATACCATGTTCGATATGTAACGCATATAATTTTACGCTCTATTTTATTTTGAATTAATTTTGCTACAGCATAAGCTTCCCAACAATATTAATTAGCAGAACTACAAATCCAACAACATAATAATAACATTGTGACATTGCGAACTCAAAATTTCAATAGCACCAATGTATCTCAAAGCCTCTCACAGCAGATTCCTCTACAACCTCTGACAATATTCGTTTTAATTAACATCGGACTCGAATGTACGGACAAAAGACAGTCGGATATCCGCTCGGGGGGCGGTGGGGCGTGTTATTGGCACTACACGATGCGATGACGTCACGATCTTTAGAACTTTAGTCGGATGGTAGTTTAGCGCATGAAGACATTTTTAATTCTATCCCTAACAGCTTTTCATCATCTTATTTAAGAGCCACGCTCTTGTCGGTGGAGTATTCGCCAATCCTGTCTCTTTTCCGCTAGTGTCTTGAGTTCTTGATACGACATGACATCAACCTTTTCCTTCACTTGGGCTAGATAACTCTATCTGGGTCTTCATCTGCCTCTTTTCCCCTCTATCCTCCCTTCCAGTATAGTTTCAAGTTAATGAAAATTACTTTTGGTACACCTCTGTAAAACCTGTCCCGGAAAAAACCTGGTTTGGTTAAAAACAATCGATAATGACATTTTAATGTCAGTGTTCCAAGTACAAAAACTTTGTTTCAATTTTATTTTTATTTTCTGTTCGGGTTTTAATCATTTTCATTTATTAGTATGTAGAGTAGATCAGAACCTGTCAGGTCTTTAAGTTCTTTAATGTCCCCAGGATACTACCTGATAGGACACTCTTCTGCAACGAAGCAATTTGATTGAATTTCCACTGCAAGACAATGCCTTTTCACAAAAAAGGGTATAAGAGGCAGAAAACAGACCTTTCTGTACGTTGTAGCGAAAATCACTATAGTTCTTGATCTGCGAGGAATATGCATTTGGTCTTGAAGTTTTGTATACGTACATACAATAACACATTTACGACTAAATCAACTTATCAGACATTTGCGACTAAATACTACAGCCAGGATCCTCCTCTCTGCACAGAAAAAAAGAGCTTTCACTGATTTGGTTGACCTACCGGAGTGCTTTGCTGCTCAAAGTGTGTTTTCCCTATAGCCCACTGAATAATTATGTATCTGGTCGAATCTTTAAGGTTCAGAATCGTACATCACCGTCTCTGAAAACGCCTAAGATCGTAGCATCTAAACCCAGTTGAGCTAAATTATTCGGGCTTTCTCCAACAGAGGGCGTCAGCGGCATTGACAAAGGTCATTCATATTGTACTTCACGCTCGGCCGCCCTCACTAATTCGGATTATGTCTATTTAGGTACGTACAGGCGGACGGACTTGTACTGTTCAATGTATTGGTGTGTTTGGCCTTTTGTTTAGTTGGGAGCGGTTTGATGTTTAGTATTGGGTTTTGGAGAAATAATCTAAAACAGACTGTTGTGTAAAAAGGTTGTTGGTTGGATAAAGTATGAATTTTGACAGCCACATCAAATAACTTATCACGCATCATCATCAGCTTTTGTCCACCCACTGCCGAGTATATAAGCCCCTCCTCATTCTTTCCTGTCTTGTGCCAGTCTAGTAAAAATCATGTTTTTTTTCGGTTCTCCATATTTTTTTTTGGATTCGCATAGGACGCAATGCAAAATCGCACTGAAGATTTTTTTTGTGATCAAAGCCATCTGTCATATTGTAGTGAGATTCTAAATCCTTCAACATGTTATAGTTAATCTTACCGAAACACATTAAATATGGCTATTAGTTGGTGACAAGTTTCTAATCACCCTGGAGTGATAACTTTACGAAAGAAACCGTTTTTCCGAGATTTATCCATGAGATAATTTAGAGAGGAAACCGGTCACCATGTATGCGGTACAGTGGAAGTTGTCCAGCATTTACTAGTGGAGTGTGCCCAGAATGAATCGCAGAGGCTGTTGAGTGTAGGCTATTTTATCACCATTTTAAAAGCCCTCCTACTTCACTATTCCGGGAGAGGCTAAAATGGTGTAACTGTACTATAGTTAATAAAAATAAAACCAAATACTCTTAATGTAGTAGTGTTTAATCACAGTGTAAGAAAGAGTATCTAGTACTACATAGTTAAGTTTTATTTAAATGCATAAGTAAGAACAAACGTCAAATCTGCAACGCGCTTCATCAAAATGGCAAAACGTCTATATCTGCAATATGCTTCGTCAAAGATAAATAAATAAACAGTATCCCAATCAGCATCACGCTTCGTCAAAATCTTAATCTTATACATTCTAAATCTGCAACACGCTTCACGCATAATTCTTATTCTGTTTTATTTTAGTTAGGAAGTTAATTTAAATACAATATAAACTAAATGCTAATAAGAAAAAGATAAACATAATCTCCAAGATCATAATCCTGCCAATTACAGCAGAGGTAACGTTCTAAAACAAGCCATGTATCAAATTGTAGCCGATAATCGCATTACCCCACACCCTACACACTTAGCTAGCTACATGATGACATTGATGACAGAGTATTGTGGTGGCTTAATCATATCTAGGACTCATTAATTATTCCCTGGGGTCGGGCTTGCCAATCCGACGGTAATGAATGCTTTATAACTATTTGTATATTTGATGATGGCATTTTGAATTATTTTGAGTTGGTCTGTTTTGGAAATGTGTTTTAGATTAAAATTCATATTTGAACTTTGGGTTGGGTTTTATCCATTGTTTTATCATTAACTAGAGTTTACCCGCGACTTCGTCCGCACAAATAATATACCAGATTTTAAGCCAGATCATAAGCTTTCAAACAAAAAAAGTTTCATCAAAATTGGTTCAGTAGTTTTTGCGTGATGCTGTTACAAACATACAAACAAACAAACATACAGACGGACAAAAATTCTACAAAAGGTTAATTTGGATATCTAAAAACCGTATCATAATATTTTTCGTGTAAATATCTTCAATGTACAGACACACTTCTGTTACAGTTTTATAAAAGTTAAGATTAAAAAAGATAGAAGTTTTAAAATATTTTGATAGTTGTTAATTAACACTTACAAAATGTAACGGTGTCAAAGTCGTTTCGACATTCGAACGCTTGAAGAAACTTACCTGAAACAAAAAGAAAATAATTAATTAGCAATTTAATTACTTGATTACCTCGCGACGACGGGCGACGGGCTCACCCCCCGTCACACTGGACAGAGTTTCGGTATTCGTGAAACGTGGATGTTCAGTGGTTTCAGAATATCTCTGACTACCCCCTCGCATCAGGTTAGAATGACGTGTCATAAGGTGATAGGTAACTTGATTTTCGCCAACTATAATACAGCATAAGAAACCTTATCCCTTAGTCTCCTCGTAATATAACCATGGAAAGAAACGTTCAGGTTCATATTAAGCAGATATCATACGGCTAAGTCATTAAATACGTACCAAATACGTCCCAAAACCATGTAATTAAAATAATAAGTGATAATCTAAAAATAATACAGTTCAGTACAATGTAAGGTTTAACTCGTGTAAGATCCTTTGAACAAAAGCATGAAGCTAAAACCTCCAGTCACTAATTAACTGAGTTTATATCCATAACACCTTACAAGAGAAGGAATCAAAGGAATCCCGATTTAATTAGACATGTTTATATCATCATATTATTTTAACACAAGATATATGTAAAATTGTTACCCTTGTCGTTATCATCAGCCTTTCTCAGATTCACTGAAATCTGAAAATAAAGACTTGACAAGACGTTATTGATTTAGTCTCATCAAATAGGATGTTCCAAAAATGCAATCTCGGATTAATAACAGTCGAGTCCGTAATCCATTTTAGGGTAATCAGAACATTGCTACATCTACCACTTTCATCAACCTTTTAAGTATGTAGTTGTAACAGACATTTAACAATTTAAGTTTCAATATGGAATGACGTGTGAAGTGTTGAGAGGTGGCTAGCCTTTCGCCCTACTTTCGCCCACATAATCACTTTATAAGAAACCTTTTATCCTTAACATAATTAAGCATAGATTATTTATGTTGGGTGGAACATTAGGTACTACCATTTTTTGAGCTTACCGTCTGGCAGTAGGCCAGTTTTTTAAAGAAGCGATGTATCTTTTATACGCTATTATATTAAGATACCAGAGAATATTCTAAACTTGACGGACAAAAATTTTAAGTCCCATGTTAAACAAGTCCTCTGTAAAAAAGGTTACTATAAACTCGATGATTATTTTAATGACCAAAATGTCTGGTCTTAACAATGTTACACTATGTAATTTAATATTGGATTTTTGTAATTGTACTTTGTATATTTTGTTTAGTTTAAAAGAAGTGTGTTGTAGAGTTTCTGATCGCATCTTCTCTACAACGGAACACCTTCCGACGCGGTGGTAGATTCAAAAACATGACGGTGATATTATTTTGAATAAACAATTTTGATTTTGACAAGATGAAGTAACTAGTATTCTATGCCATCAGGCTTAAGAGTACCTAAGCATCGTTATACGAAACCAAAGAACTGCATAAATAAGAAAAGATTTTAGTGCCTACCTACTTAGTTTCAAAAGGCACTATAAGGCTAAATCAGTATCATAATGTAAGTGATCTCCCATAGTGCTTGTTAGAACACGAGCATTGAAGGCAGGGGCCGACTAATGAGCTACTCGAATACTCCCCTATGTTCTATTGCGTAACTTAATCGAGATTTTTTACTAATAAGGGAAAAGGATAGGAAAACATCTGAAAGAAATCTACATTATTCAGTACTTAGCTACCAATGAGTTTTTAGAAAATAATGTACGATTTGTAACAGTACTGGATTTTTGGTGCAAAAAAAAATCTTCTTAAGAAAACCTCTACATGCATAAAAGTGGTGATGGGCTTGATAATTGTCATACTGGACATACCACCGGGCTTTCACTGACAAAAAGAGGCTGTTATAATTAGGTCCGTCACATATATTTTTTCCGTCACATTATTTGATGGTCTGCATCAAACTGAACAACTTTCTCTATGTAGTCGAAATGGGGAAAAAAGCCAGCTCTTTCATACAAAACTGCAATCCTACTCGACCCAAATGTATATTTTCGCAATGTCGGTGTTGATCCTATAGAGAAAGTTGTTCAGCTTGATGGTCTGAAGCACCCCATAAAGTATGTAATGCATTTAAGTTTACACAATGTATGCTATGACTCTCATCATAGCAATATCCACACGTAATGCAGCACCACTACTCGTTAAGGGCCTACCTTCGCTCCAATATAATCGTCTAACCTTGTTTTACCTGTCGACCTCCTTGTCCGATATACGACAGTGTAAACATGTTAATATACGTTTATTTTACTTGACAAGCTATGTATTTTATGAGTTGTTTATTTTAGGCTCTGTTCGAACCAAAGTGGTAGCGCAGTTTCAGGTGTGCAGCATTTTAGACTTTAGCTAAATTGCAATGGGTTGAAAATATTCCCACCGCTGCCATTTTAGCAATGCGGATTAATACTGAAAATAAAGAAAAATAGAGACCACAAACTTGCAGGCGTAATATGGGATGCCTTCCAGCCCGCTACACCCATGACCAGAGACTATTTGCGGTGAACTCTTGGATGAGGAAGGCCGAGGATTGAGTTTTGTCGAGCGCCTTAATAGAGTTTTATGTTCAGCAGATGGTAACAATGATTATATTCGAGTAAGGTTGGTCGCACAAAGTTTGATGAAAAAGAAAGTGGTAGGGATTTTCGCACAGGTTGATGACGTAAATGGGGAGTGATTGGCCAATTACGCTTGCGAAGACAAGAATTTGATTTCGACGCGTTCAAGGTCACTACAGCACTCATGAACCATTACGCGACCTGTATCTACTCTTATTCTGACGTCATTAGGCTGAAAGTTTGTTATCTATGTTATTGATGTCTAGAATTTTGCTCACAATAACATTGCAACAGAAACCTCCCCAAGTCACCTCATTTTCTTATTAAAAAACGTATTACAACTCTGAACTTAATATAAATGGGAACTTTTGAAGTGTGTGCATATCTCGGTAAAAACACCGTCGCTAAGGTATCCCAAACGCTCCAAGGGGGAAAGGTAATAGAGTGTCATCTTGACATAATAAATGATCACGCTTTCCTCCGTCTCTAGGTAAAACTCTCTCATACTTCTACACTGTTTTTGCATTTACCACGTCAGATTACGTTACCCTTTTACGGGTCTCAGCTTTGAAATGAGATGAAATCAATGAATTTCGGAGGTAAAAGGTTTTGTACATTTTTCACTTTTGAAGTTTTTATAGTCATCGTATGTGTTGTACTTACGTAGGGAAAGGTGTGTGTACCTATATATTCTAGTACCTACAATGTAAAGAAAATAAAGTAGATACCTCCTTTACTGCCTGCCAGACTTCATCCAGGACAGGGTTTGGGCACTGTTAGTGAAATGTTATTCTTCTGAATACGCTTTTGTCCATTACCAATAACAGTGAGAATTAAAATTATAAAAATAACAAAACAATATTTAAGAATAGCTTATTTCATAGCACTAAATCGAATTTATAGTTGCAATTATACTTTATTTGCATCTCGACATTTATTAAAATGTGAAAACTATTATGTAAATTTAAGCAATAGGTACCCACAGTAGACGTGCATGTGTTTGCATGTGCGTTCGAAATACTATTCTACCAATCTTTTGTTTACTGTTTCAAATTCAATGAAAACGATGTACTGAAAGCGATGTAATTCAAACGAACAAACACCCACATTATATGCACGTGCGCAGTGTGAACGGTTTTATTTTCCTTTAATAATACAAGGTCGACTTGACTTATCTTAAGCTTCCGGACTGATACTTATAAATTAAGATCTGTTTACAAATAAAGGCCTTAAACTCTAAAGTACCAGACAATGCATGAACCATGAAACCCATGAATGAGGCTTGCACAAGGACTGCGAAGGAATACAATCTGGGACAAAGGAGACGTAAATTGTCTTGACACTAGCGCTTGAATTACTTTGAAGGTACACCGAAAGCGTTCAAAAAGATATCAGAACACCGTGATAATAAACTCATAACAAAACTAAGAGAAAACAAATCCCAAAACAAACCGAGAACTTCACAAACATAAAGCAATGTTAAATTCTATTCGTACAGGCAACAGGAAGCTTGTACAAAGAGCAGGAAATTGCCTATCAGAAGCTTGTAGTAATCACACCGGTGCGCACCAATCTAACTTTGCTGTGGACGCTATATTCAACTTAATGAGATATTTCGAGAAAGTACCGCTTCGGGAAATAGAGATGACAGTTGTGGCTTGATGGTCCAGTCAAGTTGGTGGTTCTTTCATCGGTTACTAGTATCAAAGTATTTAGTGACTCCTTGGTGGCTTTCCTATTGCTGTCTTCCTATTGCAGGGGCAGACGTATATTTATACTTCCGACTTCTCCTATCTTCTTTTATTAAATTCATTGTTGGTTGATTAGAGTCATGTCCCGGACTAGCTGGTCTTAAATATCTAGTTTTGTGAGTGGTCGCCGCTGTTGATCCTGGTTTACAGGAGTAGCAGGGGCGGGAATTTGTGGTGACCCCATATAGTCTATGGTACTTGTATGCTATGCTGAATTAGCCTTTTTCTCTATGTACATAAAGTGTCAAAATAAATGAATCTTGTATATTACCAGACATCATTAACAGGTCCCAATCAAAGTATCTGTATTAATGATGACTAGACTATGATGTAGAATACTTATTATATCATATACCTAAAAATCCATCTTTGACATAACATTCATATTACGGGATTCGATGTAGCAACCCTGACTCACGGTTCAGTAGGCAGGTTCACTACCAACTGAGATATCAGGCCGTAATAATACGAATATAGACAACTATAATATTTTGTGTACCTACAGCTAGGATTTATGATAGCTTGTTGTAAAAAGCTTCTGACCACCACAAATACGGTCACTAGACACAATGAGCTGAAAAGGTTTACTTCTTAAATTACTCTTACGATTAACTTTTCCGAGCAAACACTAAGTTCTATCATCCGATAGTTTTCTGAAAATAGGTTTTTTAATAAGTAATTATAAGTAATTTTTTTTTCCATTTTGTTTCTCGTATTTTTAATGTATTTCTTTGATGAGACTATAGCTAATGATTATAATATCTGAAGGCTTTATAAGCAATAATATGAAAAAATCGTTGAAAACGCGTATTAAAGCCAACAACTTCAGTTCCGATTACTCATCTCGTGCGTCTCCGTACTTCAGAAGCCACGTTAAGCAGTTGATCCCGGATAGGTCCGTCAGATGGCGGTGTAACTAACATTCGTCAAGCCCAGGTCGCAAAGCAATCCGCATTGAACACGCCTGATGGAGTATGAGCCACTATTGCGTGAGAGTCGAATAAGGGTATTCGTATGAGGAGGCCTTTGCCTTGCAGTGGGGTGCAAACTATTACTTTGTCATGGACCAAAAACCATCCAGGCCAATTGGTACCAAAGGTCTCAAATGCAGCAAAGTTTTAAACAGTTAAATTCCAAACTATATATTTGTCGTCCCTTCCAGTTTCCAATCTCTTCGTCTTTACCCTTCAAATATTGACAAACTTTTCGTTCGCAAGTGAAGCGGAGTGCTCGCTCAACTTTTAAGTGTCTTAGATAAATTAAGATCCCGGTTAGTATGTTTTAAACTCTGCAGTCGATATCCAATCATCATTTTTGTTGCTTGCTTCATTGAATTCTGATTATTCTTCTATAGCGTTCCCTTTTGTTTCTAGATTCGCTAATATGCTATGATAGTTTTTATGGTAATTTGGTTTTCGGTTTCACAAGTTCTAAAGTAGTATCAGAGCACGCGTAGTGTAAGGTTCTGTAAACACATTAAGTATAGTCCATAGAATCCCACTGCAGGACAAAGGACTCCGCTCACGAATCAGGGTAAAAAGAAGAGGAACAAGCTTGCCAAGTGCAACCTGTGTGAACGGGTAGCAAGTTAGTTGTAATTATCTTGGTGTCGGAGTATTTCCAAGCTACCCTAATACAAATGAAATTTAAATACAATGCCATCTAACGGCTCTATTCGAGACCAACTGCTGAATGTGCCTTCTGAAGTACGGAGGAATAACGAACATTAATATTAAGCTCACGCTATTCTCAGATGGAGCCAGGCAGAAACTAGAAGCCCACCACACGCTACGTTTTTGATACATTTTTTCACCTCACTCACCGATACGCATCAATCTTTTCAATGTACTCCCGTCGCGTAGATTGGAGGGTGCTAAGTATTTGCCCTTTTTGGAAAAGTTAATTAATTTGATTACGGTGTGTAAAGAAAACATAATTTAACCAGTCTTCCCCTCCCTGCAACCCTCCATCTAACATTAGGTAGGTATGTAATTTATTTCGATCTGATTTTGGTATTAAGGGCAAAAATTTTAGCAAAAATAGTTCTCCCGAATATTACTGAACGTATAATAGTGAAGAATGCTTTTGTGTTCCCTCTGGCACGGCCTCATGGATGACATATTGGTTAACATATAACTATATGTGATCATGTTTGAGTTACCACAGTTCTTCATCAAAATATCGCGTTTAAAAATGAATAAAAGACCTCAAAACGGTTTGAATATAATCTGTTATTGAATAGCATTGCATTTTTACTGGGCCTTTCTGAAATTATATAAATAATTTTTGATTGATACTAAATTGATCAAGTTTTTTAAAAGAAGCTGATAGTATCAGCAACTCACATGTAACTCGAACGATCGAATTCTCCAATAAGAAGCCAATGGTAGCACCGCGGTTGGAATATTCAAATTCTTTGCCATATCCGATAATACCGCTCTCATGCAAAATGCATACAATATCATTCTTTACTTCATACGCGAATGCTTTCCGGACGTAATTCATGTAAAACTGGCTTTATTTGAATTTTATGCGTTCAAATTTTTGGTGTATTTTAGCTCTTACGTGAAATATTGTTCAAAGGTTTATTTGGAACTCCCAGTTTAATGTCAAGTTTACGATAATATATTTTTGACCCGGAACATTAAATAATTGATAGAAGACGGGTAGAAGTGCCCTATTAGAGGATTCCGGTGCACCACTTAAAAGTACTAGTATCAAAACTATAGTTAGTTACGCGGATGGTGCAATGTAAAATAATACATATTTCAATACCAATAGAGTTTACAGAGAAAGCTCCGGGCTCCGTCCTCCGCCCGTGGGGCCCGTATGGGTGTTCTCTCTATCAACTCAAACGGTATTGAAATAGGTATTATTTTACATTGTACCCTCTGCGCCCGTCCACGCCCTTCCATCGTAAGATGCATCAGTTTACCTCTAACTGCTGTAACTCTTTTCTATTCTATGGTTTAGTAATACCATTATTTCTGTCTACAAATTCATTCATTCTAATATGATATTCATTTATTCAGTTAGGGTTTGTTTCAGAGATCTAAGTGGCCTTATTAACATCTTTGGCATAAAGCCAACTTTACCTGGCACGCTGAATGGATATGAAATCTCAATTTGTTTTTAAATCTCTGTTAATAATGTATTATTTCACTTATTAGGGACACTGTTTCTTTTTTTTATGGGCATAAAGCTGCTATCAAAAGGAGAACCTTATTACTAACTAAGATAATTGCTACATTTTCGGCACAGTAAGTACAAAACATCTTTGATGAACAATTAGTATACGTCATTATATCTTATCTTATCTTGTTGTTGGGGCTGCCAAGCCAGGAACACTTCGATCCAGTGGGATCTTTTGTGTTAGCCCCAATACTGTTTGCTTACTTCACTGAAGATCAATGAAGGAGGCAATACAATTGAAAGGAAGAAACCTAAGATCTTATGGTTTTGGATATCCGTCTCCAAGGAGGCGCATGCGTTTTACCGTTACAATAAGCCATTATAATAAGATACTGAAAGATATTCTAAACTTGTCTGACAATAAGTTTATGTTCCATATTAAGAGTCTTTTATTGTTCAGTGGTGCCCGCGTCACAAGATTAAATATTTCTCAATAAAAAAAACCGATAATGAAAAAGTGGTACTTTAACTTACTACAAAAGGCCGTGTACTAGCTTTTAATTACTAATATAACTTTAATGGTGTGTTCAGACAATGAAACTAAACAACAATCCCTAAGAAACATAGAGATTAGTTTCTAGATCGTTCATTGTTCTGTTTTGGTGTGCAATAAAGTATAATTGAATTGATACAAATATCCAAGACTTGGGAACAAAAATTCTCATATTCTTCATAACTAATATTTTTCTCTTCCGGAATTAGAACCCGCGACCCTTGATAAAGCAGCTCAATCGGAAGTAAACCTTTTGATATTGACTGATCTATCGGCGTTTAACCAACACGAAACTAAACAACAATCCCTAAGGAATATGGGTCGAAAAACGAGAAAAATGGTGGACCTCTCATAGAAAACTCATCGGCTGATCCGCATTTTCAGGTCCAAATTTTTTTCTCGTTATGCTGAAGATTACTTTTATAAGTCCTAAAGATTCCTCTTTTAGGAATATCAAAATAAATGTAAAATTAGCCGTTTTTTTTTTCTTTTTAAATTATTTTATAAAAATAGCTTTCAAGCTTATGTGTAAGTTGGAGTAGAACTTTTTAAATTTGGTTTTCTTGATTGAGAAGTTATAAATATCGTAATTGTGAAAAGGAGCCTAAAGCAAGACTTTCTGTCTACCCCAATATGGATTATGGATGTGAGTCTATTGTAGTTTGTAAGGTTCAACACTATAGGGTTGTTCTGTTGCAATTTTATTAACGTTCTCCTAACTAGGAGATTAGGTAAATGGATCCCTAATGGATGTTCACAAATTCCCTTAAGGCACTAACATCAGTAACTTCCTTTGTAACTGACTTTAAACATTGCAGCTGGAATGTACTAGCGTTTAGGTATGGTCAGTAGATGGCGTGCGGAAACGTGAACGTTATTACAATTTTCGTTAAGTAAAGTAGGTATTATACAACGTGTTAATGAATAAGCGCAAAACTTCATACACATCAACTGATTTATAACAAAATAATTCGATAGAAACAATAATTTCATTATTTTAATTTTAAGTTATTTGCATTTCAAGTTTTGAGGCAAAAATAATTTGTTATCATTTCAGCAATGATGAAAGCGCTAACGTGCATGCGGATTCATTTTAAGAAACTTGTTTTGGTAGTAAGTAGGGTGAGAGTGGCCGAGCGGTGGGTTGAGATCAAGTTCAATAAATTTAAATTTTTACAAGCCAATTATTTAATAAAATAATTATTTAGTATTTTATTTCATTATTTAATATTTTGAAAAAAAAAATCTATTTGAAACCATGAATTTTGCGTTAATTCATTAAGTCGTAGCATATATTTGATTCCATATTTAAAAAAAAAACAATCGAACAACTGGTCTATAAAATATTAAAATTTTTACCTGTATCCTTGGACTATATTCACAGATTATTTAATAGTTACTACCGCTATATTTAACTATTACAATTCAATAGATAACCGAAAACATTAATTCTGAGTTCAACTTCCGAAACAAATACATTAAAAGTTAGAGTGTCAGCTTTGTTACTGTCGTTAGTACCTTAACAGGAAAGGGTTAGGCATTTGACTGTACATACATATTGGTAATGTAGATGTTCAGAAAGTAAACACGTTAGCTTAAGGGAATATAATTCGGAGCGCACTCCATACAAACGAAGTCTGGTGATATTTTCAATTCTTACCAATTAAAGTTAATTACATTTTTCAGAAACAATCTAGAAACGAATCTTTATGTTTGTATGAAGTCAGATTTTCGTTAAAGTGCCTCAAAGATGCCGCACTAAAATTGTATACAGGGTGTAAGGGACAGCCGTCCGCAAACTGAAACGATGAACTTAGACCATCAAACTGAACAACTTTCACTATAGAGCCTACCTCAGGAAACGCGAAAAATAATCAGCTGTCCTATACATTTGGGTCGTACAGGTACAGCAGTTTTGTATGGAATAGATTTTCGCGTTTCCGGAGGTAACGCAGCTCAGTCGGAAGTCAACCTTTAGCTACCGACTAATCTATCAGCGTTTACCCAACAAGATTTAGGCACAAATTTTTCAGCTAAAACTCCTGTGAAAATTGCATGCCGTCGATATCTTACAATACCCTTAGCAAACCTATTGTACACACGGCGACACATCAAGCTACGCAAAACAAACATAAGCTGGCCGCGCGGCGTTATACGTTACTCTACCTACGCGCGGCCAGCTTATTTTGGTTTTGCGTAGCTTGATGTGTCGCCGCGTGTACACCTATAGGCTATAGAGAAACCAACTAACATGGAAACTGAATAATCTATACAAAATAAACCGTACAATTAAAACCGGCCCAGCACAGGCTTCACAGTTCAATGAGTTTCAATCACAAATTCGCAAAATAGTTACTTGTTTAGAGGCATTCAATTTATATTCATTATATGGCCGTGCGATTCATAAAGACCTCAAGTGGGGGGGAGAGGGAGGGTAACCATAGATACAGGGAGAGCTCGGCGTTGCTATAGGTGACTTGAGTTGCCGAGGCATCCGACGGGCTTCGGTGCGCTGTGGTTCAAAGGGAGAAAAACAACTTAGAGCGGATGCTAACATCCTTTTTTTAGGTTAAAAAATTGACGTACATAATTAGACTGAATGTTTTTATGGTATCTGTTTTGTCCCATGGATAAGCAAAGGTCTCTTTCCCCAAGCTTCTGTATCTATGTATTAATTTATTAAAATTGGTAGTTTATTTTTACTTGTCTATATATGGCCTATCACACAGCGTCCAAGAAAACGAGAAAAGTACCTGTCTATATTATTTCGTCATTCGCACGAGGGATTTCTCGTCATATCGCTTTGTCAAGCGCCTGATGCTGGTATTCCTGGAACGAAATGTGTGCAGTTTTTTGGATCCATGAATGAACAAAATAAATGTTTGATAGATGTGTGTGTGTTTCTGTGATGTTTAATGACTCAAATATAATCTCTCATTTGATACCTGACACAGACACCTACTGTTAATATTTTTAGTGTCCAGTTTTATACCCCAACACTAAAATTAAAATTAATCTTGTTTTAATTAGGCTTCCATCTCTTGCTTTATCCATATAAGAATTGAAAAAAAAAACGATGGAAGATGGACTCCGATGTCCGATATTTCAAGTGTAATTTTGGGACTAACACCTACTAAGTATTATTTATTGTTAAATTAGTGGACTCTTGCTTTAGCTCTGAATTTCCTACAGTATCAAGTAATTTATCTGAGTATCGATCACAATCTCAAGGATTGTTTTTGAACAAAAACACAGTTGAGAAGAGCCTCTTAGCAAGCTCAAACGTGAACTGCGCGAGCACCACGCGTATGACAAAACGCTCGCGCCAAAACCAATGTTACTCTCAAAACCTTCTCATATTACAATTTTTTTTTAAATTAAATCGTAATCTTCAAGTCGTCCGTAACTTGGGCCACACGATTCGATTTTCCAAGTCCTCATTACGAATCGAACAACAAATAAACATTGCTGGCTATCGTACTCATTGCTTATTGGACATTATTTATCGAGCCACCTTCGAGAGTAGGTATCCTATAAAGTATAAGTAATTGTTTACGGCTGTTAATTGCTTGTTATTTTAAGTTCCTCTTCTTTTATTATTTGAGACAAAATGGTGGGTTGTATTTTTTTGGATTTAGAATCATTGTGTTTGCTCGGTAGTTTCAATTTTTAGAGGATAGCCATAATTCGTCAAAATATATAACTGTTGGTGTGGAAATTTTAACCGTTATCTATGCCTATGTTTATGTAGACATAATCATACAACAAATGACTACTCCACTTTGTCAAAGTAAGTTTTACTACAGAAAACGAGGCTAATATCAATTAAATCAGCCTATAAACGTCTCCGACCACGCGTGGCCAATGCGTATTGGAAGACTTCACATACGCATCAGACTTTCTAATATACATAATCTAATTCAGAGCTAGGCTCTTATCATTGGTGATTATCATTGTGGACTGCATCATGTATAATAACCTTATGTACTATTGTGATTGTTGAACTTGTCTGTTTGTGTCAATAAATATAATATAATAAAATGGTATTAAAGCGTGCATCAGTATGTTTTAATTGTCGTTCTTCTTTGCTAGGAATTAAATTAATAGGTAAGAATTCAATCATTTCCATTGTGTTGATGGTCGGCGCAATATTTTATTCCATTCATCTCAATTAGCAGTAATTTCCTTGAATTTAAATACTATAGGTACAATAATTATGTACTTACTAATAAATTTTGTCATATTATTATGATAATTTATGTAAGATATTTAGTTTAATCATCAGAACCCAACATCGGTAAGTATTTGGCCAAAGATAAACAAACTTTAAGATAAAAAAAATCTCATTCCAGCAGTATCTAGAATGAGGATTAAATTTTCGTGAAAATTGTTATTTTCCAAAATTAAATAATGATAACTAATTAGGTAGTTCTTTAACTAAAAAGGTTGCCTCTTTAATTAAGTGTGACCTAAATGATAGTCGTTATCACAACAATAAAAAGGTCCTTGTGATTAATATAGGTATAATAACGTATACTGTTCTGATAAAATTATTAATTTTAACAGAAACAACGCCATCTTGCTTTTTGTGTGCGAATCAGATTATTTACTAGAAAGTAAAAAAGCCATTTAGTTATAATTTTTACCTTTATTTAATCAAAATCGTTTGGGCACTGCTAGTGAAATGAGGACATTTTCCAAATGTTATGGTTTTAATATCTCTCTATACAGGGAATAATAATTATAGCCAAGAGCGATGCTTAAGTATATTCAAATGAATGTTATTACTCTCACAACTTATATCAAACATAGTATGTTATTTTGCTTTTGCTTAAATATTAAAATTTCTAAAATAATATTAAATTATTAATAATAAAAATTCGCCTTCTACGCCATCTACCCGAACACCAGTGTAACTTTCAGCTAGGGCGGCGCGTTGGGCGGACGGGAACCATTGCCGTACCAAAACACATAAAACGATGATAGATGTCGCCACTCACGGTAAACTAGGGAAGGTTGTATGCAGCATCCATGGAGAGTAGGTTTGGGACGAGATGGCGCTTGGTACGAGACTGAGATGAGATAATATAAAATGTTTTAAATTATATTTCACTAATTTTAAACATGTTTATGTCTCAATAAGTTATGCTGATTGAATTATTACAATGGTTACTTCGCATGAATAAGCAAATATAAGTATCTAATTATTCATTCGCTAGCAACATTTAATTTCCAAATAAAAGATTAATAATACGATTTATCAGTATCAGTCGGGTACACAGTACACAGGACATCTTAAGTGCAATTCTTAATATAATACTAGCTACAACTACTAGATAATTAATATGCAGTTAAGGCGAAGTTCACTTTCAGCAATTATAAAATTGGAATTACTACGAGTATGACGCAGCGAGTCTTTCACTCACAATACCATTTCAAAAGAATCGAGTATTTGACGACACCCATGGTACGACATGCATCAGGTCAGTTTATTCATAGCAAGGGGCCGATTTTATTCGTAGTACTAAAATTTCGTCCGATTAGGGACCATAAAAATGACAAATAATGGAAAGACGTATCCAATGGTAATCGTTGCCTCGCATTTGGTTAACAAAAAACACAGATAAAGAAGTTTAAACCCTTAGCCAGAATCCACCATGACTTGATATTATCAACGCGTCATGCCTTGATTGAAAAAACACTGCTAAAGAAATATTAACCTGTAGCCAGAACCCACACGGCTTCATATTTTCAACGCATGACTTCAGCATCAAATACCTAAAACAAATGAATCAATAGACTAGCGTGCAATTTGTTGTGCAGCGGCGGTGCGCCGGTGTCAGACGTTATCAGGGCTCGACACCGTCGCCGAGAGCGCTCCCGCCGGTCACTTTATACCTAACTAATGCTTTACAGGAGTCAGCTAGAGAGCAGATCAATGCCTTTAGGGGGTAGCCAGAAAAATTTAACAACCCAATTCATTGTTACTAGGCTACTAAAAGATAGGGTTTTTGTGGGCGAAAGGATAGCCACATATTAACACTTGACACGCTGTATGGAAACTTTTAATATTCGTAAAGGGATGATTAGTTGTACCAAAGTGTCTAATTAATACGAAAGGGATTATGATCATAAGTTTATGTACGTATGTATGGAGTCCCGTCACGGGTCTGTTACTGGGCGGTCGCGTGTGTCGGTTAATTGCTCATCGGCCTGCCCACAACTCGTACAACGGCACATTTGTTATTTATACTGGAGATTGTCAAAATAATCGACTCCAAGAAAGAGCCACAATTATATATAATATTCCGTATGTATGGCATCAAATATCCAAACAAATAAATCAATACATTAGATTTTGTCGTAACCTGAGATGAAATCTTACTAGAATTACTAATGACGTTTTTAGAGTAAAGTTCAAACATATGGTTTCAGATCGATTATTGATGCTAAGTAATTAAAGAAATGCTAACAGGCACGAGGCATGGCAGGATGCATCGAGACATGTATTGTACCCACTGTCCATTTTAGTGGCGACGGGCTCACTCCTCATCACACTGGACAGAGTTTCGGTACTACTAATGAAACGTGGATGTTCTGAGGATTCTCTAACTACCTCTTTGGGGAATATAGTCATCGTGAGCATATGCTTATGCTTATGCTAAAAAATCTTTTTACTTTGGTGTAAAAATTGGACTCTCTATCACCTGCCTTGTTTGCTCCTCTATCATAATACCGTATCTAACCCTTACGTCCCCAATGGCTATACGATTTCACAGGCAGTGTCCAACAGTTTTACCTGGTGTTTATTTTCGACTATTGGGTTTCGAAGAGCCGAGCTGAATGTAAATTTGAACTTTCGTGTGCAAAGGGGAAATTCTTTTAGAAAGAATAATGATTTCTGTGTGGCAATGTTGTTGCAACGAATTGTTACTTGCTTTAGAATGGATCTTGTCGGTGGAAAGTTGTTTATCTTTTTAGCGTTAAGTTGGTAAGATGACGTAGTAGGGGCTGCGGTTCAGTAATGGATCAGATTAGCATAAGACCATAAGAATATCTAGACTCAAGACTAGAAGTCATGCGTGAAAATTTGAAATCCAATATTATTATTTGTTGTTGAGGGCCTCAACAGACTGTCTGTGCCACTGCGACCATCGCTGGTCTTTTGTAAACGCCACTTTTTATAGTTTCTGATTGATCCCCACTGCAGTCAAGAACTGCAGCAGATTTCCAACAAGGAGAGTTTGTATCTTTTCTAGTCTCAAAACCTGTCTACCTGAAAGGATACTTCGTTTGTACCTCCGCAGACTGAAATGGTGAGCTAAGACCATCGAACTGAAAAATTTTCACTATAAAGTCTACATCAGGAAACGCAAAAAAATACGTTTCAGTCTGCGGAGGGCTGTTCCATGTCTCTATGTAAGACTTTTGGAGTGAACCTCAAAATTCAAATAATGTCAGGAATAAACTATTATTAGTGTTGCAATAATACTTACTGTTCCTGGACTTTCAATTATGTGTATTATTAAAACAAGAAAATTAATCTTTACCGTATTTTCATTTTGATGTGGTAGACTTTTCGACAATAATATTTTAAATAGAGCTGTTTAATTATGTATTATTTGTTAGATTTTAGGCTGTAATTACAGTAAGTGGTTGGCCTTTTGACCGAAAATACTCTTGGATGGAAACCTTTTTTCCGTAAATCACTTTTCACTACACCCGAAAATAAATTGCAACGGCGGGTTTTAGCAGTCAAATATCTTCGACTATTACAAATGTTTCTTCCAAATTCTATGAAATACATTTCCATCTCATGAATCATCAAACATTAAAACCCAAAATTAGCATGTTATTCTAATCAAAAACAGAGCCCATAAACAGTCCAAAAACCTAACCTTACCCCCTCAACTTTACACCATTTGCAATAAGGTTCAAAATAGACCAGTTGTTGGTAAGAGTATGCAAACCAGGGTTCCGCAGTTTCGTTTATCGTGCGAGGTTTTTCACTGGTGTCCGGCCCGCCCGAAATTCCGTACATGCTCCGCTGACATAAATCCGTGTCGAAATGAGGTTGGGGAGGCATTAGAATCGCAGTTGTGTCGAGTTGTACGCGATTAGTTTTTAGTGTCGTCCAGTTTTGTGTTTTGGGAGGCGCCCGTGGCGTTGTGGTTCGGTGTTTGAAACGATCACTGTAGTTAAGCAACGTTAGGTCTATCTTTGGATGGGTGACCATTTTTAGTGACATTTCATCTCGAGCGCGATAAGGCGCTACCTTATAGCATCTAGGAACAATCGGGTAGGCTGTATTAGGGACACAGCCGCAGTGGAGTACCTACGTGAAACGTCTTATACCGCGTAATGGCTTCTATCCTCTTAATAAAAGTATATTTCATTCATTCATTCAATAATGGTACCTAATGAAATAATGCTAAACTTCCAAAGTAAAAAGCGATCTTGTCATTTCCTAGTAATACTTAAGGGGTTGCTTAAGACCATCATACTGAACAACTTTCACTATAGAGCCGATATCGAGAAAAAATAAATTTGCTGTCCCATACAAAAATACAAAACATTATAACATGATACAATTACATAACATAATTGTATTTTTCTATTCTTGGTGTGCAAATAAAGAATATTTATCCTATCTTATCTTATCTTATCTTATCTTAATACAGTAGTGACTCGACTAAAATGTATGCTGTAATTACAAATGTAAATGTGATGTAAATGTAAATGGACAGCAGATTTTTTTATTTTTTCTCGATGTAGGAACCATAGCAAAAGTTGTTCAGTTAGATGGTCTAAAACACCCCCTTAAGCTTTATTACTAGGGTGTTTTGTTACACCCTGTATATCCTGTATACCTCGTTACATTCATGGTTTTTGCAAGGGGCACCATGTTTACCGAAATGATGACGTGACGGTCATATTAAATGGCAGTTTACCTATTCTTTATGCCCAATAATATTATATAATGCCAGATAAAACCGACACATCATTATACGCCTCAAAATCGAAGGAATTGATTGATTGAAATAGTAAATAACCAATAAAAAACATCTGTTTTCTACCCCTAAGATTTTAAGTGCAAGGGAAAGAATGTGAATGCTTACGAAAAATTAAAATGAACAAACATTTATTTTTCTCTCTTCACAGAGTTATAAATGACAAGTTTACTGAATTTCTCAGACTTATTCTTGACACAAAATAACATTTCAAATTTCTTATTCCAGTAAAGAAGTGAACAAATACCCATGCGAACACCAAAATATTCCTTCAGGGAATTGTCAAACATAAAAATATAAGAACACCTAAATTCTTTCTTACTAAACAGTACTTTCCTTACATAAGTTTTCGTAGAAAAAAGTACAGCTTTTTCACTCTTTATTTTAACTAGTACAAGGTAAACATCTAAAATGCCGCAGTGTCTTTAGTACCTCTGCATTTTGTCATTGAAATTTTGTTGAAAAGAATATGTTGTTTTTTTACAAAATGTAGAGCATGAGAATTTTTAAAGTAGAGCACTTATATTTCACACCTGTTTGTATGTCAAACTATTTTCTTTTCTCTAAACTTATTCTTTCATCTAGCGTAAGTATTTGGAACAAACTATTTAGCTTGCTTCCGAAGAAACGAATTAAAATTACGAATCTAATGACACCTCATACGTTAAAATCTATCAAGCCGTTTAGGCTGTAGGCCGTGCCAAAGAAATAGACATACAAACATACATACATACATACCCCTCCTTCTGGCGCAGTCGGGTAATTAAGAGGATACAACTCGAAGCATGCTCCATACAAACGAAGTCTGGTAATAAAATGTTTCAGAAAAAATCTATGCTTGTAATGTGTCAGATTTTCGTTAAAACATACAGGATTAATTTAAGATTTCTATGGACATTTTTGAGGCACTGTAACTTTACATTTCAATGTTAATTTTTTCACACATTCTGCTAAAATGTCAACTCGCTACTTATCACGGTTCAAAATATACAGCCCTGGGCTCTTACAGATGAGCGACACAATACACAAACAGCGAAGGCTTAGTAATAAGGTCTCTTTGGCGCATTGTGGGTTCGAAACCCTAAAAAATATAGGTAAGATACAATTTGACAGCTACAATCTAGCAAATCGATTTTAATCTTCACCTATTTAGTCCTATATTGGTTTGAATATCGTCCCCTTGTTACAAGTTAAATGACTTGCACAGCACGTAACGTGTCGATTTGAACTTTATAGTTCGTGACATAATGAAAGTAAATGTCAACAGTTAATTATCAGCAGGCTTGACCTTTTGATCACGCTATCTTTCTATTTACAACTATGCTTAGAAATACTTATATGGGGCTTAAATATGTAACTACTACTTAGAAGTAATAGGATAATTATTATTAAACTAAATTCTTGCCTTCTTAAATTTTTCCACGCTCAGCACGCAATTGTCACATTAGAAACGCAGTGTCCCAAAACGACGTTTTTTTTCCAGTGTGTACTACCAGTGATGATATACGGATGATATAAGGACGTAGTCGCTCCCTCAAGACCTCACAAATAGACTGAAAATCACCCAAAGAGCAATGGAGAGGTACGTATGATTCGAATCCTTGTTAATATAAATGAAATGAAGAGCTGCAGGCCTCACTTTAGAGATCAAAATATACTGACTCTAACTTCGATGTATATTCTAGAAATATGTCAATTTGTGAAAAAACATAAGAACTTGTATCCACTAGTGAAAGACATTCTATCCAGATCTCACAACTTACGGCATAAAGATAGATTAATTTTACCTGCTACAAAGTTGCAGTTAGTCAGGTCAGGTGCATACCACATGTCAATTAAAATTTATAATAAACTACCTATATATATAAAAAATATAGAAAAGGCAACACTATTCCATAAAGCCTTAAAAGACTTTTTATTAGCTGAATGTTTTTATAATCTAGAAGAATACTTTGAATTTAAAGAATAATATAATTGAATAATGTTTTAGTTTATTAATTAAGTAAGTATTTAAATTTTAATTTTTTGTTTATATTAGTTTTTAAAATGTTGCTGTTCCCTTACAGGGTTTATGTGTGTACTTTAACTGTATTCTTAAGATCTCATGTAACCATATAATGCAATAAATTATTATGAATTATGAATTATGCTTGGAGTTTTCCTGCGAGATTGAATAAGAAATGAAGAGATTTACAGAGGAACCAGAGTAGCCGACATGGTCCAAAGAATCGCTTAACTAAAGTGGCAATAGGCGTAGCACCGGTGCACCGTCACTCGCGTTTGACAGCAGCAATAATTACCTTTGACAGCTTGCATCTCCTAAGATGCAGGCTTTCTCTCATTGAAATAAGGTGCATTTTAGTTTTCGTTCCTGAAGCGCAAAGTTCAAAATTCGAAAAAGTGCGCGAAATTGGTTTAAGTGCAGTATCGGTCACGGTAGTAAATATTAAATAATCTGTGGTAGCACATTGCTCGCTGAACCGATGGTCGAAAAGGCCGAAGAGTCGTCCATTGGTGACCGCGTACGGAAAAGTGCTACGAGGGTAGGTCCCCCGTAGGTGGACTGACGACCTGGTGAAGGCAGCGGGAACCCATTGCATGAGGGCAGCGCAGGACCGGTCGTTTTGGCAATCTGCGAGTGAGGTATATGTCCAGCAGTGGACGTCTATCGGCTGAGATGTTGATAATGATGATTAGTAGAAACGCGGCGTTTTATTCAGCATAGAAACAGTTAACAGTTTTCTCATATTGAATGTTTAAATCGACAAACCACTAGAATCCACCCTCGATTATGATAACAATTCAATCAAAATTCAGCCTATGGATTAATTTGAAGCTACCCTCAAAACGAGGTTACAATTAATAAAGATAATTACTCTATCCAACGCAGGTGTTATCAAGCGGGTGATCGAAGGGCCGCTATGAATAATGAAATGCGGGCCGCCGTTAATCTGACTCGATATGTCAGAGGTTGATAAAGGTTAGATTTTTGATTGAGATTGCTAGGCTTTTTAGATTTTTTTCGGTCCTTATAGGTTTCAATTATTTATACATTTAACTATTCTTAGAGTGGCTTGTACCAACAATTATTTAGGCTTATACACGTTTAAATATAATGCTGTCACTGTCTTTTGTATCAGCAGTGTGAGAGACACTACTATAGCCTAAATACTTTTTGGTGCGAACCAATCTTAATATTGCAATTTAACAAACATACATACATATTATCACGCCTGTCTCCCACTGAACCTGCAGTAACTACTACTGACATTACACTATTTTGAATTCCATGTAATATAATACAAAACCTAGAAAACGATTATTGATATTTAAAATTTCAATCAACAATAATATTATATGGACAAAATAATAACTATTTTGTACTCTTCAATACAAAATAAATATCTATATTTAATCAATAATATTATTAAGGACGTTGAGATAAGAAAACGAAGGATTCATGAATAAATTTTACTTACTTACTCACTTACTGAAGATAATAGACCACGTATATTTGTGACGTCACTATTTGATCCAATAAGTGTAAAGAAAACATGTTTTGAACACAAAGTTTTGTAATTTTAAGTTATGTTGTTCTACGCCGTAGAGCTTAGCTACGCCGTAGCGCTACGAAGGTCGCAAAATCACCGACAAAACCTGATTATTCAAATTGATTGAAAAATAAACTCAGTACAATTAAACATAATCTTAAACTCTTTCGTCTTTTGGGGACGTGAGTGCTATTTGTTGGTTTGGTAGGTCAAGTGAACGAAAGTAAGCCCTGGAATGGCAGGTTGCGGTATCAAGTCCCGTGGTGCAGATTTTACAGTCGTAAGTTTGTGTGCGGTTTTTTATTTTGCTTCACGGTTTCAGTTATTGAATGAAGCATTTAATATTTATGTTAACAAAGTTTAAAAAAAAACAACCACTTACCATTCAAAAATAGTAAAACACTCCAAGTTATAGCCGTACAAATTTTTACAAAATACAAAGTGGTAGTTCGTATTATTGCAAGAAGCACGTCGTAAGGCAAACATTTGTCAGCTTTCCCATGCCCCTTTGTGCCTTTGTTACGAAGGTGGCTGGCCTGACTGGGCAATTCCTTTATTCAATCATGGCTGCAAGCACCTTCACAATAAGCTCTTCCGGTTAGGTAATTTGAAATTGTTTTTGTTTTCAATGAAAATTTTTACATTTTCACTCGGTGGTTATTTGGGTCAAGTTTTAGACGGATACTATCACAAAAATTATCAAAGATTTTCACAATAAAATGCATTAAATAATTATGATTTTTAATGATAAGGCTATGCAAAGGTGGCAACGATTTTTGTTTAGTTTTGTTTCACAATTATCCACTGACAATGCAAAAGCTACGTTTAAGTAACGAAATTTAGTAAAACTATATCTCAAACATATTAAACTGAATTAAATTGAATTGAATTGAAGTAGAGAGAGAGTTATAACTAAATTTATTAGTGGATTCATTAATTTATTCATCTCAGTCGATAGATGTCCACTGGTGAACATAGGCCTGCCCCAGGGATCGCCTCAATAGTAATATTACATTAATAGGTATTATTTGGAAGTTTGAATTTTATTTCCAATCAATTATTTTCTACAATTAATTTATAAGGGCAAATAAGCAAGACACATTGCAATGTCACAAAAAAAAAAGTCTTTAGCTGATGGTGAGAACTACCTATATATTTTTTGGCACTACGCGTTAGCATTATAAGATGAAGCTATATCTTACCGGGTCTGATTAGACTCCTTTCTACAATTACAAACAATCTTTTGAAACAAAGCTTACTATTTAATGAAGATTTCAAGATGAAATGATATTTCATGCATGCATGCATATGCTCACGACTGGCCCCCGAGGGAGTAGTCTGAAATATTCTGATACCTCAGAACAGCCACGTTTCACTTGTAGTACCGAAACTCTGTCCATGGTGACGGGAGTACAATACATGCCTCAAAACTGAAGCAAGCCGGTTTCCTCATGATGTTTTCCAACACCGAAAAGCCAGTGGTGTTACAAATCATAAATAAAATCGGAAAAACTCATTGGTACGAGTCGGTTTGGACGAGGATCGAACCATTCCCACATTCACGGCAGGCAAGGGTAATCGTCACTGGTGGACCACTACCGCCACAAATGACATGTGAAATGATGATAATTTAGCTATTTCATCCACAATACCACTATCTAAGAAGCCTCTACATCCCACATCAGGGCACAAGCCTACCCTCAAGGAGGGTGTATGGGCGATAGTCCACCACACGTGCCCAATCGGGATTGAGAGACTTCACATACACTTCCGAATTTTTTCTTCAGCGTATGTAGGTTTCCTCACAATGTTTTCTTTCACCGTTAATATTTAATTTCAGAATATTAAATATATTTGATAGTGAAAAACCCTGTATTTTTCATACTATAATCCTCTTTGTCTGTCACTCAGGTAAACTTGCAGATATTCTTGCTAAAGCTAACCATATTTCGTAAATAGGGTAGCGTAAAAAATTCAAAAAAGAAAAAATATACCGTCTATAAAATGCCAAAGGAAAGGTGGAGAGGCAAAAGAGCTTTTATGGAACAACTTCGGCGTACAGTGTCGTACTGAGGGCGTTTACTACACTAGGTGTGTGGTCGGTGTTTCGGCGTTTAAGCAGAAATATTGCATAAACATGAAAAGTTCAAGGTCATTTCAATGTCATAAGCTAGTAGTAGTAGAAATTACTTTATCAGTTGGATTGAAAAGTTAGGCCACGATTATGCAACTAAAGTCACTCCCCGCTTTCTTTTTAGATGAAGTCCAGCGGGCATGTCTTGGAAGATGTTATGAACATAATAGGTTCATAATAGCTTCTGAACATCTATGTATTTGCAAATTCATATTCATTATCGACCACTGCTGAACATAGATAGTCCTCTCCCAAGACATGCCCGCTGGACTTCATATGTTTCTTTATGTTACAGCAAGTTACTAAGCATTGTGAATGAATGCATCAAAAACTTCGATTACTACTACTAGTAACTCCAGACACAATATAATATAAATGTTATGCTTCCGGCAGTTAAATGGTTTACATATATATTGGTTTCTCTTAGTCAATCTAAGATTATAGTATTTGGTCAATTTGTGAAAATTGTTAAGCTTAATATAAATCACGTAATTTGTGTCATCATTACTGTGATAAGTCTAGTAACCTTGGTGTCTAGTTAATCTCATCTCTTCTCACTACCTATAATATTATAAAGGTGAAAGTTTGTGACAATGTTTGTAAGATTATAAGGTTGTACGTTTGTGGCACAATCACGCATAAACGGCTGAACGGATTTGAATGAAATTTAGCACACATATAGAATATGTTCGGGATTAACACATAAGATACTTTTTATGATCCACGTAGATGGAATCGCGGGCAACAGCTAGTAACTAATAATAGCTTGAGTGTTTTTGTAGCTCCCACAGACAAACCGAGCAATTGGTTTTGCGGGATTCATTGTTATAAGTGTTCACTGTAACCTATGTAATAATAATAAATAAAAATAAATAAGTAAAAGAAAAAGGTAATTAGTGGAACTGTCTGTCATCTGAATGGGAATCCGCGGACACTGCGACCCAACCCCAAAGAAACAGAAGGAAAAAACTGCACCGGCGGGCGCAAAACGTCTACGACGACAAACACCGTTGCCTCGTCCCACCGATCTCCGTAGATATGCAAAGCATCGTCCTTTGTAACATGATCTTATTGTGTTCGCAAATCCCTCGCCAAGCCTGCATACGAAACGACTTATGTCGATTTAGAAATTTATTAGAATTCGAAGCGATTTTTATGCGAATCGCGTTCGGTGTACGCGAGTTATTGTTGCATCGGCTTTGCATTCCGTAGTCGGATGCTTGATTTATAGAAGCAACTAAATGTGAGCTACCTGTATTGAAATGGGATTGGCGCATTCAGAAATATTACTGATACGCTGGCGCTGGTTAGTATGGATTGTGGCAAAGTTTATAGCAGATTACATTCAAGGATCCTGATACATGTTTTCGACGCCCATATGTTTAGGCAATGGTACATTGAATGGAAATGTCTTAAATTAAGGATCCTTAAAAACATAACCCAACTTCTCTCGGGCAGTCAGGTGAAAATAGGCTTGTCAACCAGGCCCGTTGCAATCCCAGGCAGCCGAAAGCGAAAATGTTTCCTCTGTTGATTATCTACCTATCCATACGTTAATGAATGAATGAATGAAATGAATGAAATATACTTTATTTACACCAAAAGCAAAATAAAATACACAAAAGGAAACAAAACTGATTATGGTACAAATATGGCGGTCTTATAGCTAATAAGCGATTTCTTCCAGACAACCTTAGGGATAACGTTAATTTGTTAAGACAATACTTTGTAATACCAAATTTAATCTTAACTTATCAGTTTCGTGAAAAAATATGATTGCCTGAATAGTGTAGCCATACTAATCTCCATCATTGAACAGAAAAAATTTACTCAACCACTATAATATTGGGCTAATGTTGATAATTCTTTTACAAAAGAAATCTATTCTCTTCCGGAAAGGTTTTTATATAAACTACATTATTAGCATGATAGGAGCAGCATTATTTCAACCTGGTGGCAACCCTATTTTTAAGGATACTTAAAATATGACATTTCCATCGGAATATTGTATCATTGCCTAAACATATGAGTGGAAAATACTTGTAACCGGATCTTAGTCTATTAGGTTGTGCTCGAACACTGTGAAAAAGGGAACAGCTGGGTAATGTTGTGAATTTTATGAAGATGAAGGATAAAAACAAGTCATCTCCTAGCAATTACGTTTTACTTCGTGTCCCATTTCTTTATTCGCGGAGATATTTTCTGAGCATGAGAAACAACTTTTCCTCTTTCGTTTAGCTTTCAAAACTTTCATGTAAAACTGGCTAATCTTGTTTTTTAGTTAGATCTGTCACAGTATAAGAAATAAGAGTACTTGTACAGTACGGACACTCCGTGCCCCCCACATATAGGGTGCTTCTTAATACGCTGACACTGTTTTAAGGGGAGGATCTGACCGTCAAACTGAACCACGTTGTCTATGGGACCAACATCGAAATCGCGAAAAAAATATCAGCTCTCCCATACATTTGGCTCGAGTAGGTTTGCAGGTTTGTATGGAACAGCAGATTTTTATCCCGCGATTGCGAAGTTGTTGCCATAGAGAAAGCTGTTCAGTTTGATGGTCTGATCATCCCCTTATAAAAGTGTCAGCATATTAAGAAGGACCGGACCGGTCAGGATATTAGCAAAGCTAACTTTTATCACAAGAATACCAGGATGGAGTCACATGTACACCCTGGATATTCCATACAAAAGGGCTCATATTGATAAGAAGCACATCGTATGCTACTTAAGTGCGAGTGAGAGGAATACACTAATACATTCTGTCGTCCACCTCTCGCACCACATCAGAGGTCATAATTGGTGGGGGGGCAGGGAGTGTCCACACTTTACTTAGGTTATAATCTTACTTATACCATAGCGAAATAATATAGTGGTTCAACTCAGCGGTCGAGACAGGTCAATCGAGCGAGGTGTCAGCGGGGACCGGGGGGAGCGTGTTCCGGTACCAACCTGCCTTAGCAAACACAATCAATGCACGCTCATTTAACCTACTCGCTGCCCGACTATATTATTATTTCGCTATGCTTATACTGCAACACTCCAATCGTAACAGATCACTGATCGATTACAACACAGTAACCCTTTCAAAACGACAACAAAGACCAAGCACACATCACAAATCATCTATCACAGACCTCACTGGCCGAAACTCATTCCGTTGTCCATCGACCGAACCACTGTGACAATGACAAGTCGAAGATTGCATCGAACGGCTGCAAATCCCGAGGGTATAGTACCGAAATTGATCGTAGTAATTTGCCCGCGTTCGGACTGTCGAAGCTCAGCGATTCATCTATGTGGTCGTCAAGTGACGGGAGTCTCTTGAGTTTTTTGTTTGGATAGATTTGAGGTTGGAGTCGTTGAAGATATTCATAAAAGGCTTTATTTGTTTTTGGGATAGTGAGTTTAGCTACTTTACATGAAAAACCTTGAGCAATATTTTAAAGTATGTGGTAACAGTGACAGAAAACATCGTGAGGAAACCTGCATATGCTGAAGAAGAAATTCTGATGCGTATGTGAAATCTACCGAACCGCATTGGGCACGCGTGGTGGACTAATGCCCATACACCCTCCTTGAGGGTAGGCCTGTGCCCTGCAGTGAGGTTTCTAGGCTGTTAATAATGATGATATGCTAGTGAGATTTTCCTTTACTGTATTTAGTATAACATAAAATGATGTATACTATATTTCCCGAAAATTGTATACTTGCAATGTCTCATACTAACTGTATGAGACATTGCAAGTATACAATTTTCAAAATGTCCATATTTTACTGATAGTGCCCACACTGCGTGACAGGTAGTTAGCCCATCGTCACTTCTATCGTATGTAGGATTTAACATTGTTGCACAAAAACCGGAGTATTTAGAGACTCTGACCCTCCGTTGCAGAAACGCTCATTAAAGTTAATCCTCCATTAAATCTCTTGCTGTCACTTTTTGTCATGTTGACGTAGTAAAAGCTAGCAAGAGATTTAATGGAGGATTAACTTTAATGAGCGTTTCTGCAACTGAGTGTAAGAATACTAGATTTTTAGTATAAGATAGTAAAAGCAGATTATATAGCTAGAGACAGATAACAAACATTTATTCGAGAACATTATAATTCATCACAGAAATATTTGGTCCTGGATTCAAACCAGCTTATCAGGCAGGAAAAATTACGAATCAATGAAGTGAATTGACAAACTAAAGAACAACTACAACACAACACAAAAGCAGAAGCAGTCGGCAGTTGTTACAAGCAGTTTTATACCTGTAATGCGAGTGTAATAAAACTTCAAGTAAGAGACCCGCCAAAGCCTTACTTTTACGCCATAACCCCACGAATACAATTGCCAATGATCCATAAAACACATTACTCAAACACGACACGGAGTCGTCACACCCGCTCACGTCCACAGAATAAAAATATACCAATTTCTTTGGAACATCTTTTGTCTCCGAACAATTTGCGAGAGCGGGAAAAGGTGGTACCAGATTGATATATTCGTTTTGCTTGCTCGCCTCCTATTGTCGAAGAGTTATGGAGGGTCGCGTTGGTGGTTATAAGGAAGTTGAGATCTGGTTGTTGATATGAGATAGTGATCTTATCTGTCAACAATGATGAGATATTTTACCAATGGACATTGTTTGTACCAGTTGTATTGTTGCGTTTTATAAAAGAGGGGCTCCTTGGCGTAGTGTAGCTTCGGTATTGTATAAGACACAGTTATGGACAACCTAATCCAGACTGTTTTTGCATGAATGACTGTTTTAATAGTATTTCACCTCGAGCGTCTCTGTACTTCGGAATGCACGATATGCAGTTAGTCCCAGTACGATTCTTTGATTTGTTGTGCGTGGAATTCTACCTATAGGTGAAAAGAAAGGTTGATGTCGTGTCTTATCAAGAACCTAAGGTACTAGCAGAAAAGATACAGGTTTGGTGAATACTCCACCGACAAGAGCGTATAGCTCTTGAATAAGATGATGATGATGATACCTAACGATTAAGAAGGATTATTTGCTTTGCCATTTCTAATGAACATTATGTCCATTGACCGCAAAGATTAAATTGCCAGCCATAATAATAAATGTAAGGCGAATGCACATTAAAATCTAAATCGTTAAATTCCTGACAGATTTTATAGACTGCTAACTCAATTTAACCCTGCGACGTCGCCATTAAATCTCATCGCAATAAAGCCTCTCACGTTTTATTCGTCAAATCTTAGTTTTATGCTTTTAACCCGTCAACCGACGATTCGATGTTTCGAACTCTGTGCCAGATAAAATGCCAAATTTACGTCTACGCTTGACTATAAATGTCAGATTTTGCGATATATAACTTTTGGGTAACAACAATTTTGGCAAAGTTGCGCCTTTTAACGGAGCCAATAACAAATTGATACATGATTAACGTTTAAGATTTTGTTCGGACTGTACTTTTGTGATTGGTGATATAAACACGGCGTCTGTTTAGTTTGACAGTAACGTCGTTATGCACAAAGTAAGATAGAATTTAAGTGCATTGAGGCTTCATTGTCATCATCAGCCTGTCATCATTCACTGAACACAAGACTCTTCTAAAGCGCGCCACAAAACTCTATGGTCTGCCTTCTTTAGCATTAAAATTATTTAAATTGAATATGTTATCGCGCAGTTGTAGAAACACTCATTAGAGTTAATCCTCCATTAAATATCTTGCTATCACTTTTTGTCTTGTTGACGTAGTAAAAGCTAGCAAGAGATTTAATGCAGGATTAACTCTAATGAGTGTTTCTGTAACTTAGCGTAGGACTGTCATCAGTATGAGTAACGAGAGTGCAAGAAATATACTATAAGCTGAGAGATAGAACGTCACTAACGAAAATATGGAAATGAAAAAGAATAATATTTACACAAATTATGGTACTTACAAGCAATATTATGTAAGTATCTTATGAACTATCAAAAATCAATAATGATATCAGGACCACAGGACAAAGAAACATTGCAAGATCTGTTTATCGAATTACCTATTATCTCTACGTTGTTTACTGAATTTCAATGTCACTTTGGAAATCCTTCAGGCTCTCTATTTGCGTCTGATTCTAGATTTCAACAATTTTATCTGCTAGTCTCAAGTCTTTGAAAGTGATGAATGTTCTCTTACAAAGTTAGGTGACGTCATTGTCGCGAGAACCGCAACTAAATGCGTGATTATTATAACTGTCATGCAATATACCTACCTAAATATATTATCAGATATATCTTAATAATTTGTATCACCACTATCAATACAACGTGTTAATGAATTAACGCAAAACTAGAAAGTACAATGTTTAGAATCGAGAGCAGAATCGAATGATCATGTTTTCAACATAGGTAATTTTTTTCAAAATATTAAATAATCAGTTTATAAATTTTAAACTTTACTGAACTCGATATCAACCCACCGCTTGGGCACTCTCAGACTACTAACTACCAAAACAAGATTCTTAAAATGTATACATGAGCACGTTAGCGCTGTTGCTGAAATGATAACAAATAATTTTTGCCTCAAAACTTAAAATGTGAATAACTTTAAATTTTAACTATCAAAGTAATGAAATTATTGTTTTAATCTAATTATTTTGTTGTAAATCAGTTGGGGTGTATGAGGTTTTGCGCTTACTCATTAACACGTTGTATATATAGGTATATATTCTGATTGACTATAAATATTACTTCAACTACCAACTAGTTTTAGTGTACAATAATTGTTGTAATTATTACAAGGTTTTATGTTTAGAACATTTTAGAATTTCAGATAAAATAACGAGTAAATTGTCAATAGGTGGTTCCAAGCGACCCACAAAAAAGAGTAAAAAATTGAATCTCTTAGTTACCTAGTCAGATGAAAAAACAAGAACAAAATAAACAGGGTTTACGTAAATTATTTTGAAAAATGAACATATTTAAATCAAACAAAATTTCTTGTAAAATGACTATTACCAAAAACTGTAATGATCCAAAAATACTAAGAAAGTAGGTTAAATCAAAATAATGAGTTTTACACAGAAAAAATCCAATTCAACAACGTTTCATAGTACCATTCATCGTCAGAACGAAAGAATAGACAGGGAGACGCGAGCGTCAATTTCACGGGAGATTTCGCATACAATTCTGTGAGCTACATAGTTATAGCTAAGATTTAGAGTTGAGTGAACTAGGGTTGCGTTTCGGATACTGTTGGTTGCGTTTGTTATGCTATTGCAATTGTTGATGGACCCATCATCTTTAGTAGTCGTATCAATGGTTCTTCAGTCATTTTGTATTTAACTGGCTAGGTATCCGGCGAGCTTTGTAGCGTCAAGTGTAGCTTGGTATTTAAGAATTAAAGTCCTCTTAAGTCTTTACTCAGAAAAATATGCATGTTAACCACAGGTCAACAGACGAGAAGTTTCTTCTCTAATCTTCATTGCGGGTTTGCGTTTTGGATTATAAAAGGTGTTACAAAAGTAAAAATAAATATTTAAAACTTTCAAGGGGGCCGTTTAGACCATCAAACTAAACAACTTTCACTATGGGACCGACATCGAAATCGCGAAAAAAAAATCAGTTGTCCCATACATTTAGCTCGAGTTGAATTGTAGTTTAGTATGGAGCATCAGATTTTTTTTTCACGATTTCAATATTGGTCCTATAGTGAAAGTTGTTCAGTTTGATGGTCTAAACCTCAAATGTTTATTTGTATTTTTGTAACACTTGTATATCACAATCTGTCTCCTTTATTCATAAGCAGAGGTAAAGCCATGAAGAGAGACGCAGAGTCTGGTGTTGATTGAAGTATCTACATCATCATCAGCTATGAAAAGTACATCCTGCTAGCCATTATTGAGTTAACTCTTAGCACACCCTGGACACATCATACAAAAGGGCTCGCACTGACAAGAAAAGGGTAGCATATGAGTGCAAGAGAGAGAGGAATACACCACTGCTTACTGTCGTCCAGATCCCGTACCACCGTGAAGGGGTCAGGTCAAAATTTGTGGACGGCAGGTTTGTCTTTATCATTATATTGCGCTCGTCGTCACTTTGTATGATATACTTGTTAGTACCACCGTACTTATCAAGACTGTAGTATTGTATTGACGGGGTTGAATTGTATTATGTTTTCGGAATTGTTGTGACATGCTCTGTAATGAAACTTTGATCTTTGATATCTCATTCGGAAGAGGTAGAAATGGTAAGCAAAAGTGCAGTAAGTATGGTAGATCTATATACCAAGAGCTCGTCACAAGGATTCCGAAAATTAAATAGCCATAAAATACATACTGCCGTCTTGATACGCACGGAAGAATAGTGATGTGCTATCCTAGCGAGAGGACCTCTTCGGAAACATAATTATACTTACTAAGATCTAAGTATATATTGAAACGTGTCAGTCCGTGTTGCTTACCCAAACTGTAAATTTTATTTAATTGTAAAATTTTAAGGTGCGCCACATCTGGCGAATATGCACCTCCCCATTACTGCAATTGTTTGGTGCGCCTTTTTAGCGCAACCCATGAAAGGCTTGTATAGCGAGCTCGCTTAAAGATCTGTTTGCCTTCATACTGTGAGCCTTAGTTGTTAGGGAAGTCAGTGCAGCGTGCACAGCACGTAGCTTGCGCGCTCGCAGCGCGCGGGCGGTACAGGAGCCATGCACGAGCATAAAATGCACGCGCGCAGCTCGCGGGCGGTTCGCAAGCGGCGCATTCGCCAGATATAGACACACCCTTATGTACACGGTTTGCACAATAAAATCGAGTTTAGCACCCAAAATAAAAACGCAACCCAAACGCAATCGCCCTCAGTGCAGCTCTAATCAAAACCTTAGTCTAGCTATACCTACCTATCTTGTAGGTCTTTCAGACTCTTTCACTCTGAGCTAACCGTTTAGCTGAACGTTGGATATTTTTATATCTGCCGGGGAGAAATGGGGGCGAATTTCTGGTGTTGGGGAAAATGGTGCAATTTTGCGGTGTACTGAAGTGTGAGATGTTGCATATTGTGGCGTAGAGATGGAAGTGTAATCAGATGCTTTGAGAGACAAATTGTTTAAGGATGAGGTTTTTTTGGTTCTTTATTTAAGGTGGTTGCAGAGTTGTTAATTTCATACAAAAGTTTGAGGCATAATACGCGTAGACGGTATTCATAACAGTAATATTTAAATATGGAAAAGTAGTGTAGAATACTCGTATCTTGATGACACGTATTAAATAACATTTGCAATTTATAATATAATTACGTAGATAAAAAGCTATAAAATGATCTATGTATAAGTTAAAAGCTTTATATCTTTATAATTATATTATAAATTGCAAATGTTATTTGATACGCGGCGTCTAGATTATCTAAAATATTTTTTCAAATATAAAATATTATTTTTAATTATACGGTCTTCGCGTATTATGCGTCAAACTTTTGTATGAAATTGAAAACTCTGCAATCACCTTAAAGGTGATACACTTTTTTAGGGTCATGAAAGTTTATGTTAAACAGGGTGTAAAACTAAAGCGTTATATATCTAACAGGGTACTTCAGTCCATCAAACTAAACACCTTTCAGTACGTAGCCAACATCGAAACCTCGAAAACAACATCAGCTGTTCCATAGATAATGTCAATAGCTACTCGACCAAAATGTATGGAATAGCTGATTTTAGTTTTAGCGACTTCAAATTTGGTCTCATATAGTAAAAGTTTATCAGTTTGATGGTCTAATTTACACACTGTATAAATATAACTCAAAATGTGTTTCTTGTAAATAAATCATTAACACAATGATTATACAACTTGATGTTAGGTTGATTGAAAAATTAATAAGTTTTTATAAGAAACCAGAAAATTATAAAGCTGTTCACTCATTTTCGCACACGTAACATACACGTGTATTTACGTTTGAAGTTCATTGCTTTCTGTATACTATGTAGTTAATTTACTGTTTATCAAAACAAAACTCCGTTTCAAGTGGTGATTGGTTGTTTTTCGCCTACAAAAACACTTCAAAAGAAATCGTATCCCTAAGTCTCTTACGATACGAGAAAAAATAGTGCAATGTATTCTAAACCACACAGCATGTTATTTATCTTATGCATATAAACTATTTAGTGGTATGAAGGCCCTTGAGATGAAAAAGCATTAAAACAGTGACCCCTCCAAAGTCTAAAGTCCAACTACCGTATACTGATATCACAGACCAATTTATCCGTATGGCGAATTTGGTTTGTAGGCATAAGGTCATAAGTCTACATCCAGCGTCTGAAGCCATCGAAGGGCTTCAGGTGTCAGGTGTGTCAGGTCCTCAGGACGGCCCGGGTAAGCTCGAAGGGGGCACCGTTGTATTATGTGTTGAATCGTCTGGTCTTCGATCCCGCATAAAATAAACAGACCAATTCGTCTTAAATATGTTTTTTATTGTTGTGTTTTTTATGTATTTGTAAGTACTAACTTTGTACTATGTTGTTTTTGTAAAGTGTTTATTTTTTAAGGCAAATAAAGATATTGTATTCTTTTCTATCCGGACCGATCGTTGCTTAACTTCGGAGATCGTTTCCAATACCAAAACTCCACTACGCCAACGACCCCCTCGATATCTTTAGTATAATATCAATCTACTAACCCATCATTATTCATTAGTATCACACACCACCCAATAGAAGAATCATCAAAACAAACAATACCAACCCAAGACGACCAATACAAGGGATAAACACGCATTATAGCGAACAAGATTAATTATATAGCAACTTATTAACGTTCGCCATTATTCCGCCATTTTATCATAAAGGATATAATCCGGGGCCTTAGTAATCCTCCCCTGCTTGGAGATACGGCGCGATGTGTAGAAGTTTGCGTTGAATTATTATTTTCTGGATGCGACTGGCTTTTGTTTTTTGATGAATCTAGGTAAGTAGATTAAAGATTGATAAATTTGTCTCGGGCGGGACTTGAACCCGCACTTCTTTGACTAATAATTATAAGGACTAGCCTTGCGGTAGCATTTCCCCTCTGCCACGACATAAGCACAATTGATCTTGTGCATTTACATTCAATTTTACACCTTATCACTAAACGAGACAGCCTATAATTGCGAAATAATAATTTCGAACTTAGAACGTTTGGGGTTCACATGAGACTACTTTTCATGATTTTTAACATTCAAAATTAGAATCTAAAGTTATGGGGAATAAAATCCAAAGTTGCGGATTTCATGTTACCTCGCCCCCGCAAAAAGTGGCAGAAATGTTTGTTAGTAGAATTACACGCGTAACCAGTCCACATATAAATAGTCAAAGCCGCACTCTTCCAACCCGGGGAAGTGCGTTATCCAATTTCGCTACCGAGTCCACTAGCCAGAGAACGAAATGATTGGAAATTTCGTTCTCTGGCTAGGGGGGATTTAATTTGATTCGAAAAAGCACAATATGGCTGTAGAGTAATGTTTCAAATATTATCTGCCTATTAACACAAACAACAAGATTTAGGTAGCGACACACTATTTTTGACAACGACTATTATTTAAGATTATGAAACATTTTGGTTTTGCGGTCCATTGACATTGAACAAATTTTAGAAAGAAACGATTTCAATCAGTGTCACACGAGCCGACTATAGGATACAAGTTTCTTTTGCAGTATCTTTGAGGTCAAAAGGCAACCTATCGCCATTTGACATGTTATTCCGAACTGTAAACCGCAATATGCTAAAAGTAATTGTCACTTCTACTGAACGATTTCCACATTTTTTGTAGTAATGTTTCTGACCACCCCGGAAGTCTAATCGTTAGTCTGTGTATGTTGGTTAAATTCCAGCACTGTCACGATATCGTACCCTTTGTTTCCCGCCACATCCAGTAAAACTAATTCAACTGCCACCCCTATCAAACGCTCGTTTGCACAAAGTATAGAGTCAAAGTATATCTCGAACGGTTGCGAACGAACCGACGGCTTTAGGAACACTTTTTCCCTATTTCCGAACGAATAAAAAGGACTCAAAGAGAACTTCATGACTTTTGTACGCGGTATCGCTTTTTGGATCGAAACGAGTACGTTTCAAGCAAATTTTTCTATACCCTTTTGTTGGCACTAGCTCTTTGTAAATTGTATGGTTTAATGTAGTAAGGTAAGGCAGGAGCACGAATTCAACATTGTTTCTAATGTAAACTTTCTATAGCTAGAGCTTTTTCCCTGTTTAATACTTTGTGGTTTACGTTCGTAACTGTTTATGCAACTGAGGCATAAGAAAGAGTATGGTACTAAACAGGAAATTCTGCCCCCACACATTTTTAATTCACGCCCTGGTTGAAGGTGAGTGGAGGACGACAGTAGCACACCCCGGACACTGCCTACAAAAAACAGAGATTGACAAGATGACGTCAGCACATGCGAAACGGAGTCTAGGGTTACAAAAACTTTAGCTGCGTGCGGTACATGACTTTTTCGTAAATAAAACGCAATCAAACAGAGTTTTTATCCTTTATCCTGAGATTATATTTTCTTTCGAAAACAAATTCTAGCGTGTCAATTGTGGTGTCAGTCTAGGCTACAGGTAACCGCCGAGGTTACCAGAGGGCAATAGGTGTGGTAAAAAGTTGGTGGGAGGCAGGGAGTGTCCATAATGTATGTAGTACTCAAAGAGATTATACCTAATAGAGTGAACCATACCAATTGTAAAGTGTCCACTTTTTTGGACGTTTAGGTTTGAGTGTGTGGTGTCAAGTAGTATGGACAAAAGGCACCAAGTGACATATGGCCTTATGTTTACGGTCACTTTTCACACACACTAGCTCAAAAAATAGTGGACAGCCGCATAAACAAATATATATAGTTCCATCTCCTTCTACTATTAAAGGTACGTCATAAGACAAAAGAGACAAACTACAATCGTAAATTTATGTGGACTCTATGGAGATCCTTCCTCTGAGGAAGTACTAGATACTATTTCTTATACTGTGACAGTAGGTAATGTTGTAGTCCTCTTTGACAGTTGACCTCATGAAGTGACAGTGAGGTGACCGAAGTGTGACTGCAGATTTCTTGTTGCGACCGGAGTGGTTGTAAAGGATTTAGGCTGGACTGGCCTGTCTATAATTAATACGGCGCTAATATTTCGTCCACAGAAACACCACAGGAAAAACCGATGGGAGCTTGTCATAGATGGCATCACACCTACAACTGTGCAAGTTATAGCGACGAAGCCAACAGATGGCCCACCTTTCGCCCTCGCAAATATGCATGCTCACAATTTTCAACGTGAATCGGTAAATAACCCATAACGTACAACAAACAAGGTTCACAATCGCATTCAAGATATAAATCACGTAAGATAAATAATCACAGAGATTCGATATAAGTAGATATACAAGTTCCAACTAACAATCGTTGAACCACGGCCGGTCCTCAGGCATCACACCAAGCCTTGCGGAAGATTCTTAGATTCTTTATTGTAAACAAAAAAAAAAAATTACTAAGACCAAGACAAGATCAAGATCTGTCCTTTTCCGATGGATGGATCCTTTCATCCCTTTCTTCCACAAACCGAATACCTTAGTCGTCTCAAATCTTTACGGATACTACACCGCAAACAATATCAAGGAAATAACATACTAAATTATGTAGAAATCGTTGTTACAATAAACATATTCCCACGTAAAAAGCTACCAACCAAGTTGAAACTCAATAATAAACTCCATTGTATAGTCATTGTATAGTCAGCAAAAAATACAGCCACCAACCAAAAATATTCCCTAACTTTTTTCAGAATAAGCAGTTCAAGTACCTACAGCTAGCAGAACAAACTTAAGGTAAATGTAACCTGACTTGTGCTGCTGTCTGTACTATAAAGGATTATATAAGATACTAGCAGCCCGTCCCGGCTTCGCACGGGGTAGACAAATAAATTTTAAGACTCATTTTTCTACACCTTCGGTTACATTGTTCAAATTTTACCAAGGATCCCTAATTTTTTTCAAAATGAAATGTAGCCTATGTCAAATTGGAAGAATGTAGCATTCTATTGGTGAAAGAATTTTTTAAATCGGCCCAGTACTTTTTAAACCTATTCATTACAAACATACAAACATACAAAAATAGGTACAAATCTTTCCTCTTTATAATATTAGTGTAGATAAGGGCAGAGTGAGTGACCTTGCTCCTCCATTCAGACGCATTGCAGACTTACGTATAAATAGATATAAGGTATATATTTATAGTCAGTTGTTACGCTCACGCAAAATTTTCGATTTACAAGTTTTGTTACTAAGGTTTTAGATAGAAGTTGTCAGCTGTTTTATGAGTAGATAATAAATAATGGTAATAGTGTAGTAGTATTTTGGTTAGTGAAAGATCAAAGTCAAAGTTATCATAATTTATTCAATATACGAGCTTGCTTACCACTTATTAGACGTCACACTACTCTAGCCACTTATTATCATTTGTTTCCACACTGAAACCTTAAATATACTAAAGGTGAGTTATGCTGCAACTGCACATCTAAAAACATAGTTTGCAGTTAGTATCAATGTTTCGATTATTAAAATCCTCCATTTCAGAACGATTATTATTTTCATTTATTTTTATCTATTTGGCACGCCAACAGCATTGTTATGATCATGTTTGTACACAAATAGGAGTCTTGGCTACATTTTTTACAAATGTTTTTGATGGGATTTTACAAAACATACAGACGGCAACACAAGTCAGGTTTCATGTAGCGTTTTTACAGAAGATACAGATCAATTATGCTTGCCGTGGTGGTCCAGTGGCGAGTAACCTTGCCTGCCGTGCAGGAGGCGATGGTTCGATCCCCGTCCAGGCCGACTCGTACCGTTCTCGTATTGTATTCGTATCGTTATGTACGATTTGTAACACCACTGGCTTTTCGGTGAAGGAAAACATCGTGAGGAAACCTGCATGCTTCAATTTCGAGGCATGTATTGAATCCACTGTCCATTATGTGGCGACGGGCTCACCCCCGTCACACTGGACAGAGTTTCGGTACTACTGGTAAAACGTGGATGTTCTGAGGTTTCAGAATATCTCTGACTACCCCCTCGGGGAATATAGTCGTGAGCATATGCTTACGCATGCATGCAATTATGCATGCAAATCACACATACCTAGTTCACGGTCAAGAGTTAATTTTTGTTACGTTTTTTGCAGTACTTGGAGGACTTAATAGTACTAGCACACGGTCCAGGCTTCTACTATCACATCACAGGAGTATCACTATCAACTAACAAAATCTCAACTAATCTACCTAAAACTAAAAAAGGCATCTCCTCTACATTTTCTCATTACCGTCGGCCGATTAAGCCGTTTAACCCGAGGCTACCTGATGAGATCATTAGCTTAATATCGATCGGCTAGGGATTAGCTGCCGACAAATTGTCCCGGCCGTGGACAGGTAATTGATTTTGAGCAGGACACCTGCATTTTGTGAAAGAGGTATTGAGTTTAGGGATTAGGGTGTAGCACGTATTATAAGCCGTGGTGATCTTGTGATAAGTAGCATCGCCTTCCATGCAGGAGCCGAGGATTCGATCCTTGCTTGGGTTGACTGGTTTTTCGGCGAAGAAAAACATGGTGAAGATACCTACTTCCATTTCGTATCATGTATATTGTGTCTACTGTCAATTAAAAAGTGATGACGGTGCCGATGTCACTACCTTTCGCTATGTTAACTAATTTACCTCAAAATAAAAAAGGCTTATGACAAATTAATATCAAAAAGCTTGCTGACGGAATTTTTTGACTCGACCTCCGTGTGAATGAAATATATCAAGCAAAGGTGAGCAAAAGTGTTGGGAGAGGCCGTCCGAGGAAAACATACCATGATCAAATCAATGATCTTTTCCGAAAAGGACAAGTGCGTAGCACCCTCAATCGACGGAAGTGCATGAAAAGATGTATGAATGTGAATAAGGCTAAAGAGGTGTGCCAGAGTCGTAGCGTGTGGCGGTCCGTGGTCTCTGCCTACCCCCATGGGACAATGGCGTGAGCTTATGTATGTATGTATGTACCACCGTGTGGGATGGTGTTCCGTTGCTGAAAAGATGGGGCCAGAAACTCTACAATACGCATCTTCTGGGTCGATAAGTAAATTTTCTGATAAACATATTGACGAGATGTGGCAAAAAGTTTAATAACTATTAGGAACCGTACTTCACTAGACACGCTCAGTATAAACCCAAAAATGTATACTAGGTAGTACTTTCGTTCTGTGATTGTTTCTCTAAACTTTTGTTAATAAAGATTTTTGTATGTTGTTGTGTACTTAAATTAATTAGGTTCAGATTTAACTTAATTTGAATAGACCAAACTATTAAGTAGCCGATAAATAGTCCTAACCGGGTAATTGATTTCAAAGCAAGACACTGGATTTTGGGTAGTTGAACCTTGAAAATTTACTTAATTGGAGGAGGTATTTAGAGCTCAGAGATTAAGGTGAGAAGGTTATACAAAATACATATACGTTAGAAAGAGATATAATTATTAAATAGGTATTTTATGATTCATTTACATAACATTGTGGAATATCAAGCGTTTTAATCCGAAACCAAAAATAATGTTAAGAGAAGTTTATTCCTAATGTGTAAATGCGCACTGCATACAAACAAAGTCTGGTCATATTTTCAATACTAACTAATTAAAGTCAATGAAATTTTTCAGAAACAATCTAGAAACTAATCTCTATGCTTGTATGAAGTCAGATTTTCGTTAAAATGTGCAGTTTTAATGCTAAGATTAATTTAAGATTTGTATGGAAATCTTTCTCTAGATTGTTTCTGAAAAATTCATTGACTTTAATTAGTTAGTATTGAAAATGTCACCAGACTTCCTTTGTATGGAGCACGCTCCGAATTATATTCCCTTAAAGATTGCTTCTACGCTTAAAGAGAAATTTGGTATAGGAAAACTGTCTGATCTCTTCAAAGCATCTCTCTGTTTCATATTTTAAGCGGAAAATCTATTTATAATGCTTACGTATTCAATATCTGTTCGAGCATATAAAAATCAATCTAGCTCAATTGTTAGTACTTTTTACGTTCACCAATAAATATTGAATTTGGAGATGGATATGATGGATTTACTCGTAACATATTTTTAACAGAGTTACATGCTTTTTATTTTTGGTCGTTTTAGTTTTTATGTATTCGGACATAAAATAAACGGAACGCCTAAATATCTAGTTGTAAATATTATTTGTAAGCTGACCACTTGAAAGGACGTAGGGGCTTTTATATATTTCTTTCGTTTACAACAAAAATAATAAAAGATGAACACGGTAAAAACTGGCCCTGGTAGTGATTTTTCAAATATCTTCCATGATTTGATCGAATCACGTTGGAATTTGACGAAATATCTGTTTTTATCATATCCCTGAGATATCCTGCTTAGAGAATTCCTCCAAGTTTCCCTGCGACATAATGTGTCAGTAGATCGATACTTGGACAGTATTTAAAATCATACAGGATTTATAAATAAATAACTAATTAATTTGAACACCTTTCCTGCCCAATCTCACAAAAAAACAAATGACAACATGCGTCCATGTATGGGCCGTTCGGCTAAATTGTGATATGCATGTGATAGCTTTGCTATAAACATTATAATATTTACGAATATGATAGAAATACAATCCAATTGCAAAAATAGCCTCAAATAAAGTAGTTTTGTGATACAAAATATTCAAAGTAATATTATGACAACTCAAGGTAATTACAAATAGCGCAGTTAGCGATACAAAAAAACGATCTTTCACTAAATCCGATCCGATTTTTTTCGCCATTTTTGCACAATTTGAACTAAAATATCCATCACGAAATTCAAGAAATCTCGTTTGTACGACAAAATATATCGTTGAGATTTAAGAGTTTTAGTAATATTATTTATGACGCCGTACATAACATTCGATAGTCCATTCGCACCTTATTAAAATTCTACCACAAAACGTATTAAATAAAAAAACAAACGAAGACAAAACAATATGAATAATGACCAGACTAACAAAATTAAACACGACAAAAGACAGTCACCGCGAGAATATTAAATAAATTGAGTACCCACCAAAAAAGGTACTGGGTGACCTTTATAAAACCTAAATAATCCAGTACCAGTGGATTCCGTACAGTCGCCTAAGTAAACAAGGAGGATGAAACAATTTGTGCGCCCTAATCAAATAAGTGTAAAGGGAAAATTTAAAATTCCTGCCCCGAAATTTACATAATGACCCGTCGTTGTAACGACTCAATCTGGCCGAGGATTTTATTATTGCAGTGCCTTGCTTTAAACTTGTCTTTTACTTTTTTAAGAGGATGGCGTTTTTTGAGCTCGGTCTTAGATATACATGTTGTTTTAGGATGAAAAGTCGGGATAAGAGATGATTGGATAAAGAAGAATGCGGAAATGTAGATTATATAACTATGGTAAGTTATAACATTGCTTCTGCATTCAAGCATAATTGGAATAAAAATCAATGTTTGGAAAAGTATAAGATAGTACAATATGACAGTAACGTGTTAGTAATCAGTAATATTTGAAAATAAAATGAATGTATCGAACAAAAAAAAGTATCAAATTAAACATTGAAAAGTTCGTCTCGGGTGGGACTTGAACCCGCACTCTTCCAAACTGGGGAAGTGCGTTATCCAATTTCGCTACCGAGCCCACTAGCCAGAGATCGAAATTTTTATTCTGTTGCTTCTGAAGGGGACGTGAAAAGTAAAATAAGAATACATAGAAATGTTAAAGCGTAGATCGAGGTAGTAAAATTGGATTCATCTTCGACTTGTTTCAAAACCTGTGACCTTGAATATTCAAGTCTAACAAATAATGCTATCACAGCTCTCTGTAAAGCAGAATGCTCAAAGCTTTGTCTAAATTACAATATCCAAGTTGAACCTAAATCTTCAAAGGCAATTCAATAACGCAATAACATAATTCGAGGTTCATTAAACACATTACAATCCAATTCCTCTAGTGACTGGGCAAATAATGAAAATTATAAATCAATTTGACGTCGACGTAACCGCAATGGACCGGCGCACGGTGGGCTGAACTGCAAATACATGAAACTATTTCCTTTGAAACAGATTTTTGCTTAATTTAAACTTGCTTATGGTATTAAAGAACCAAAATATTAATACAAAATGGAATGAGAGGGAACTTTTTCTCATGAAGTATTTTAAGTTGGAATTTTAAAGAAATATAATGATCTGTGAGAAATAACGCGATTTCACAAGACTTAGTATCCAATTTGATCTGTTAATGCGTGGAATCCTGAATAATTATTTTCTAAATCTAATTAGGTACACTAAAACAGCATACAAAATAAAGCAAAGTCTTAATTTTAATCCCATAATTATAACATATCATAATTAATTCGTCAACTTAAGCTAGCCGAGTTGCTGTTGAACTAGACAGATTTTCCGATCAAATCCGATCTCAACAAAATTTTGGATTTTTTAAAAGTTGCTAATAACCATTGAGTTTCATATTCAACCACTGTGCGACGGGCTGATTCGTGTGCACTCACACTCATATTACGGACAGGCGTAAAGCGTGCAAAATTTTGCATGAAAATGTAATTTAACAGGACTTTTTGTAAGTTGATGACTGGTTCGTATTTATTATTAAAATTTGTGCAGGGTTGCGTGATTAAAACACCGGTTGGAGTGTGAAAGTTACAACATTAATGAATTATCGCTGCAAGTTTTGAATTATATTGACATTTCATAAGATTACCTGCACGTCTAGTATGATTTCTCTGCACGCACGCGACGCGTCTTTGCTCCGTAGAAAATAACCTATTCCCGCGCTTTTCGTAGAGCGAAAGCCGCTCTTGCCGCGACAAGTAAGAAGAGAAATCATGCTAGACGTGCTGGACCTTATTTAAGATTAAATCCAGGAGTCCGTTCTGTTACGGTTACCTCACGTATTTTTAGGTCTAAAGGAACTAATAATTATGTCAAAAATGAGAATAGACTAATGGGGATTTAAGTTGACTTCCGTGGGACGATGCGACAGGCGCGTGCGACTGACGTCGGCTGACGGCTGGCAACACTACTAGACACTATGAAGATGTATAGCGCCGCTTCCGGTCCCCGACACAGACGCGCGCGGGGGATAAGTATCGTTTCCATACATTTTCATCGGCCCCACGCCTGTTGCGTAGGCCACGATCCACGGTGGTCTACCTTTATATTTCTGTATTGTAGATGGACACTATGACAAATGCTACATATGAAATACTATAATCTTGCTCTTTCCTCCACAATTTTGAATTAAAGGAAAGAATTATAGTCTGCTCTTGAATTTTTTTCTCCTGCCCTTTACCTGCCTTTATAAAATTGTTTAGTGTTGGTGCCTTCTTCCATTTGTTTCTTTCAAAATGTGTACGTGTTTGATCTGGGCTGGAATCGAAACACCGCAGCCTTCACGGTACGTGAGGCTTCTAGCAACTAGACCACTATGCCTTTAGTCCTTTCATATTGTTAATAGGGTCAAAACACATTATTATTAGATCCACATAATTTACCATTTTGTAAAAACATAGACATAGATCCCAATTCTTCAATTTTCCAAGCTAACCAAACCACTGTGCAAATAAAACTATTAAAAACTGTAAATTTTTCTTTGACGTCGAATTCGGAACCCAAAGTTTGGACTCTGTGGAGTTATTAAACAACTACAAACTTTAAGGTTTTAAGTTTAAAATTATTTCTCGAGCGACCTAAAGTAAATATACTCAGCGGCGTAACTCTTTATTTGTTTTAAAATTAAAATGAAAAAGTTCTTTATTCTATCTAAATTTTATGGTTTGATAAATAAGTATGAATTTAAACAAAGATTTAAAGTAACATTTTAATGAACTATCAGAATTAGCAATGAATAATTGTAAAATTTTTTTCTCGTTTGTTTTATTTGGTTAACAGGGCTTGATCTTTGATCATTAGTATGTAAGTAGGATGTGAGATGATCAGGAGGATGTGTGATACTTAAGACTGAACAAAATTGCATAAACAAATGGAAATCCCAGCAGTGGGTGGATTCGGGCTGTGGATGATAATAAGGATCAATTTGAAGCAACGAACGCTTCGGTAAAGGCCTCCTCTTATAAATAAGGGTGGGAAGGTAGGACAAACTCCTTTTTTTAACTGACCAATACCATGGCGAAGCACCCTGGTAGGTCAACCGAACCAGTGAATGAACTTAAGGGAATATAATTCGGATCTCTCCCATACAAACGAAGTCTGGGGATATTTTCAATACTTACCAATTAAAGTCAATGAAAATTTTCACAAACAATCTAGAAACTAATCTTTATATTTGCATGAAGTCAGATTACAATTACAATTAAAGTTACAGTGCCTCAAAAATTTCCATATGCAAATCTTAAATTAATCCTAGCACTAAAAACGAAAATCTGACTTCAAACAAAGATTAGTTTCTTAATTGTTTCTGAAAAATTTAATTGACTTTAATTGGTTAGTATTAAAAATATCACCAGACTTCGTTTGTATGCAGCGCTTATTTACGCATTCGGAATAAACTTGTCTTAAGCAACTCACTTGCGTCAGCTTGGATTAGCAATTACCTACAGGTTAAGAGGATATAATTCGGAGCGCGCTCCATACAAACGTACTATAGTGATATTTTCTATACTAACCAATTAAAGTCAATAAAATTTTGCAGAAACAATCTAGAAACAAATCTCTATGCTTGTATGGAGTCAGATTTTCGTTAAAATGTATAGTTTTGAAGTTACAGTGCCTCAAAGATTTCCATACAAATTTTAAATTAATCCTAGCATTGAAACTGTAAATTTTAACGAGAATCTGACTCCATACAAGCATAGAAATCTGTTTCTAGATTGTTTCTGCAAAATTTTATTGACTTTAATTGGTTAGTATTCAAAATATCACCATAGTACGTTTGTATGGAGCGCGCTCCGAATTATATCCCCTTAAGGTAAGCCATGATTTTTAGTATGGACAAAAAACTGAGATAGCTATTTATCCCAGAGTTAATTGATAACCAAAATTGAGAAACCCGGTATAAAAGTTTAATACACATTGACATCTTAAACAACACATTGATCTTTTGATGCATTAGATGCAATCTTATTACATTAGTATACTTGTTCATGTTTAAAAGACATACAATTTTACAAAAACATCGATTAGAATATAAAATAATGTTAGGTACTTAAATCATGTATCCTTTTCTAAATATTCGCCAGCAGACTTACCTGAAAAATAGAAAATATTTTTATTACAACATTAATCCATAATAAACTACTATACCTAGTTTCCGACTCAACTCAAATTTATGAAAAAGCAGATTTGTTTGCGATTTCAGGTTTGCTTATGTAGAAAAAGTTGATTAGTTTTTGAAACCCTGAAAATTTGGAGTAATTGAAAAATTTCCCAGTAGGTAAAAAATAAACTCTTGACCAGAAACCCTTTCGCATTGGTCAGATAATGAGCTACTGCTATATTGACATTTGACATTATTTTAAGCGTGTGTTTGTAAAAAGGCTTATTTTTAACATATCGTGGGTTTCAGGATGAATTGTCGTGTCCTTTCACCCATTGCAAAAGAAACCTTATCCCTTAGTCACCTTGTACAACAGAATAAATGCTAGTACTACCCGCTTGTACTACACTCACGAGAAGAACTAAGATGGTCTATTCTATGCCGGAACCAAATGGCCAGGGTAATTTATGAAAATTATCGCGATCGTTGCTTTTCATTACATTTTTTTGAATTACATTCAGAAGTATATATTATGTCGTAGGTTCGATCCCCGTCCAAGCCGACACGTACCAATGAGTTTTTCGGAATTTATGTATGATTTGTAACACCACTGGCTTTTCGGTGAAGGAAAACATCGTGAGGAAACCTACATGCTTCAATTTCGAGGCATGTATTGTACACACTGTCCATTATAAGTGGCGACGGGCTCACTCCCGTCACACTGGACAGAGTTTCGGTACTACTGGTGAAACGTGGATGTTCTGAGGTTTCAGAATATCTCTGACTACCCCCTCGGGGAATATAGTCGTGAGCATATGCTATGCTATGCATGTATATATTCTGTTCAAAATACTAATGTCTCAATATGAAAACGAGGGTGTGTGTGTGTGTTTATCTGGAGATGCGTAAAGAGAAGATAATTTAAATACTTAAAAAACAGTTCGGTGATTGACTGACAGACAACGCACAGTCTAAACCGCCGGAGATAGAAAAAATAAAAATAGGAATATTTATTCCACGGATTATACAACGTGTTAATGAATTAACGCAAACATAGAAAGCAGTTTGTTTAGAATCGAGAGCAGAATCGAATTATCATGGTTTCAATATAGGTAATTTTTTTTCTAAATATTAAATAATTTGTTTGTAAAATTCAAAATTTACTGAACTCGATCTCAACCCACCGCTCGGGCACTCAAACCCTACTTAGTACCAAAACAAGATACTAAAATGTATCCATGAGCACGTTAGCGCTTTCATTCATTGCTGAAATGATAACAAATAATTTTTGGCCCAAAACTTTAAATGCGAATAACTTTAAATATTAACTACGAGTATCAAAATAATGAAATTATTGTTTCAATCTAATTATTTTGTTATAAATCATTTGTAGTGTATGAGGTTTTGCGCTTATTCATTAACCCGTTGTATAGGGGTGCACTAAGAAAGGACTTTTTAAATTCAACCCCTAAAGGGGTAAACGGGGTTATAAAGTTTACCAAAATCCACGCGGACAAAGTCGTGGGTAGAAGCTTTTTGTCTCTCCTAAATGGGATAGAAAAACCAATCGTTAAAACAACTACAAACAATTTACCAAAATCACTACCTAATAAATCTCTAAAATCAATTCAGTTTAGCTCCATTTTGAACTGCAACAGCATTTCAGATTGTTTAATTATCTAATAGTGTATTACTAGAATCGGAATGTCACTCCAGGGATAACAATGTACTCGTATCTGTGATTGGAACGTAGTATTGTAGCTGTGATTGTGTAATGTACGAGTATTTAGTATTGGATCCGGTTTTGGATTCTGTGAAATTAATCGGCTATTCTGGTGTATTGTTAGTTTTAATTTATTGTGGTATGTATTTTTCCTTATGATTTTGCAATGTTATTGATTTGAATCCCATTTGCCCCATTTTGACACTTTTTTTCATTTATAAGTTTCAAAATAAACTTTTTAAGCACCATCCTACAAAACAATATTTTATGGTTTGGCTGTAGGAAACAAAGAATTACTTGCATCCAAATTTATGTTTAGATTTATAATAAATACATTTATTTTGTATCACCTCATTGATAGAAATTATTTATTTAAAAACAGCTTTCGCTAGGTTGGAAATAAATTGGCAAGGCTCATCAATACATTGTCTTGTTCAATCGATATCTACATTTTTTGTCAATTCTAGTTCTTTAAAATTTTTTTTAAATTTTAGATCATGAAAATGTTGATCAGTTAAATACAACAACACTGACAAAATAATTAGCACCTAGACATTTCAATCGATGATTGGCACTTTTCGAAATAGCCTTTAAGTTCCTGACTAAGTATATGTACGAAATTATACTTCTATAAAAATAAATGAGAACCTGCAACCGAATAATTAGACTGCTTTGTTGACCTTTATCAAAAAGTGGAATTGAAAAGAAAATTTACCTTCTAACCATGTTTTCGTAGAATCCAGTTCGACACCACTTCCAGTTTAAGGTACTTTCGAAATTAGTGGTCGAAATCGCAGTATAGTCACTTTTTTTAGGAAATGTGATTTGAATTTATATGGCTTAAACAACAACAAGCTGATCACTCTCTTGCGTCCATCAATCAGTAATAGTGAGTGCACGTTATGTTATAAACAAATGATAACAAATTCATTGAAAATGGTGACTCGGCTCAGTAAGAAATTGATTAGAAAGTGGAATATCTTAGTAAGTGTAAAAATCTCGCTTGTGTACTAGGTAGGTACTGAGACAGGGTTTATTGGCTTTACCAATAAAAAATGAGAACTAGTGTGCGCTTTGTTCTAGCAAAGTAACTTCAGTCTTATCTATAGAATGGATATTTAATGAGAGACAAATTGTATACCACCTTAAGTACTTTACCATTTTGATGATATAAATTAATGAATAATTTGCCAATAGGAGATGGTACCACAAGAAGAAGAAGAAATGAATCATTATAACAAAATAATGTCCTTTATAGGGTTTTTTCACAAGCGGAAAAACCATTTTGGTGGGATGTCTTATAAAAGACAATGCAAGTTTTGTATGGAAGATTGGCGACGCTGATTTTAGCGCGTCCATCAACGAAACTTAAATATTTTGGTTCAGAATAAAGTGAAAAACAAAACTTGTCATTACATGTATATCCCTAAAATCAATCTGAACGGAGATATAAAGACTTGAATTCGAAAATTATTTACGTTTACTTTATATCTCCATTTGGACTGAGTTTGAGATATACTTTTCATAACAAGTTTTGTTTTTAACTTTATTCTGAACTATAATATTCAAGTTTGATTAATGGCCGCGCTAAAAAAAATAGTCGAAAAAAGCACCATTTTAGCCATTGTCCTTTGCCTTTCAAATTATGTTTCGTTTCTAAGAAGCTTCTTTTGTAGCAGCTACCAGGAACCGTACAGTGTAACTTAACTCTTAGTATAAATCATCTGTTTTATTTACTTAATTGACCCTCTATTACGCTGTCCATACGCTAAACATAGAAAAACAGCAATTTGCTTTGGTCGTACAAAATTGCTACCGTTATTAGAGCTTTTGCTGCAATTATGAGTAATTGAAAGCGTAGTTATGTTCTGACGTAGCGTCGATTTGAATGCAGCAATGTAGTTTGAGTTCGATAGTTTTTGATAAAATCTAACTGTGAATATTTTTTAGAATGTTTTAACAATGGCTCACGTTGTTGAATGGGACATAGCTTTTTGTTAGTGTAGAGTAGAGGTCTATAAATTGGAAAATGTTTGTCAATTTACACATGGTTTTTTTCGTCGATCGAGGTCCATTTACATAAATGTTTATTCTGTTGTGACTCTAGTGTGGGAGTATTTTCATTTATGTCTTTAATAGGTTTGCTAAAGGGTCAAATGTCCGTATTTCCGTGAAAACAAATGTTAAACAATTAAATAAGTGTTCTGTGTACGATAGTCCACGGTTCAAAATCTTAAATTTATTTCAAATAGCGCTCCATTTAAAAATACCTAATAAGGCCAACTTACTAGTAAAAATTTTATTATTTTCTTGTTGTAAATTAAAATTGAAAAAATGTATATACCTATATAACATGCGGATATTTTGGATACCACTAGCAGCTACCAAAAGTTGTGGTCAGTAAACACACGTATCGAAATTAAGTATTAAGGCTTATTTAAGATACCCGTGGTGGTCCCGTGGCGAGTAACATTGCTTGCCGTGTAGAAGGCGATGGTTCGATCGATGGATCGTTTTTCGGAATTAATAAACGATTTGTAACACAATTGGCTTTTCGGTGAAGGAAAACATCGCGAGGAAACCGGCATGCTTCAATTTCGAGGCATGTATTGTATCCACTGTCAATTATACGTGGCGACGGGCTCACTCCCCGTCACACTGGATAGAGTTGCGGTACTACTAGTGAAAACGACTCTCTGACGAAAACGACTATGTCCTCGGGGAACATAGTTGTGAGCATATACTATGCTAATTTAAGAAGAAAAACACAAGTTAAATCCGCCTTAATCAATATTGATATATGAGAACCAAGCTCTTACAGCGCAAAGTTGCTATAACCACTCAAAGTCAATTAAAAAGACAAACACAGCTAAAAATACATTCAATTCAGGAACGTAACAAGTGCATGTTCAAACTGTGAGAGCGCTAGAGGTGAGACGAGAGCTGTATTTAGCGAATGTTCATCGCGAGCGTCTCTAGTGTCTTTGTGTTTGGTATAATTTGTAGAACATTGGAGGAATTCTCGTATTAAAGGAGGGAATGATTTTCCTCTTTCACAACAGAGTCCTATCATAGAAAATGTCTATGTCATTTTACTCTTTAGTTTATTTTATATAACTGCATATCGTTCCAAAATTACCTATTCATTAATTTGTACACACTAGAGATACACTACCTATTTATAGTGGAACATTTTAAAACCTGCCTATGAATATGCATGCATATGCTGACCACTATATTCCCCGAGGAGACAGTCAGAGACAACCTACCTATGGTTGCAATAAAATTACACTTTGACTGTGACTTACCAAACATTTGATTGTTTTGAATTATTTGGTTCATAATTTGTACGTACGTTTTTATTTAATTCAATACATTGGTATTTGACGATAGAAAGTTTAATTACATTTAATCTAGACTATAATATCTACCGTAAACTCCTCTTTCTCAGTGGGTTAGGCATAGGCAGCGACTATAGCGCACGACTTACAAAGTTTGCTCCTTCATTCTTCATTTAAAGCCAAATAATATTTATATCTGTGTTATACATTGACTTCTAATAACAGGTGTTATAAAATTAATGTTATTTATTGCAGTATACATTGTTATCATAAAACCTGAAAGAGCGATAAAGCTACAAGCGCCTTCAAAACGAAATCGCTCCCGCCGCCTCCTATCCCATTCACCGCCCACTTTAGATACAAAGGAGAGGGATGCAACGTTCCCCCACAAACTTTCAGTGGAACAAGCGAAGGGTTTAATTGTTTTCCTGCATGGCTAGAAGCTGAGAAAACGCGCCTGAAACGTGAAGAGTGCGTCCCACTTTTTCATCCCCTTTTGTTTGGAGAGGTCTAATTTTTAATTGAATTTCACTGTGTTGGGAGACTTGCGTATATTTCGTGGTTAGATAATATGGTGTACTATTGGATAGCAGTCTCTTCTTTAGTTCAGGGGTAGCTATTTGAACCTGGGCTGGACATAGGCTAGAATAACTTAAATACACACTGGATTTTAGGTGTAGGAAAATTCTGAAGATAGATGTTAAATTTCGAGATATATTGTATCCACTGTCCATTAAATAGCCGGTCCAATCATACAGGATAGGATTTTTTTTCAAAGTTTGTCTTCTGCTAAATACCGAAAATATATATCATACACAAGTTCCAAAAAATGCACTAGCAATGGGGTCTATTCGCTATACGCGAATGGTGAAGATACTAGATTACTGTGATAATTATTTACGTTCGGTGATAATGATTATACGGTTGTATAAGCCTACGCCATTTTGTATTAGTGCTAATGAGTTTTAGATAATAAAATTATCCCTCAGAAATGCACTGCTAAGACACAGCAGAAAATATCATCTCTAAAAACCGGCCAAGTGCGAGTCGGGCCACGCGCAGGGTAGGGTTCCGTAGTTGCCCGTTACAATATGAGGACTAAGAAGGGGGCTTTTTGTTTTATACTACGGTTTAATGGCGAATAAAGTCTAAAAAGTACATTTTACAAGTTGGTCGACTATTACTCGTTAATTTGTAAAGCCTACTTAGCGGTGATAGTTTTCCTTTTAACTTCGTTATATACAGTAGTACCATAAATTTTTCCACGTGGTTTCTGGATAGAAACAACCGTTTAGCTGGCGAGGGGAGGGACGACGACACATAAAACTAACATTTTCACTTTAAAGCTTAATATTTCGCTAACGGATCCCTAAATCGAAAAATAGTTTTCCTACGCCCACAATATAGATAAAAAACCTATCCAACGATACCCCACACCATGGGATAGACGAAAAAAAATTTTTTTCAAGATTTTATAATATATTTTATTTTTTAAGTATTTACCACTTTGTTAGCGTGATAAATATGTATAACCATGTCAAATTACAGCTTTCTAGTACTAAGCGTCTCTGAGCTAAGCCGCGGACAGACGGACAGACGGACAGACGGACGGACATGGCGAAACTATAAGGGTTCCTTATTGACTACGGAACCCTAATAAAAAGTGTACGTATGCATGTAGCTAGTTTTACGACGGGTGACGGTTTGCGGGTAACGGTCATGGCGCTATGCAGTAGCAAAGATCGTGTCATTAATCTTGTCTTTCTTCTTCAGAGCAGGCTACATTTCTGTCCAATGTAAAAACATTGTCTAGACGTGCCTAGGATTTAACAATGAAGATAGATATCACTATAGAAGTTTCTTTAACTAAGTTCTCATGAGTTCTGCGACTCGGCAATTGCATTGAGTAATGTATAGTTTTGAGTAGTACTTCTTGGACATAAAAAGTGTCGGGCCACGGACGGTGTTGGGCAGGGGGAGGACGATCGCCTTTTGGAGGGTATTTAGACACCAGATAAAATCAATGCAATTTACATCGGAAAATGCGGCCATTATTAGTTCACGACGCAGAACTATGAGAGAAAAAGATTTGATAGTTTATGTGAATGTCAAATTTTCAAATTCACAAGATGGCTTCCTTTGTATGCTTGTACTCGTATAATATCTTGCATATTGTTTGTAGTTTCCATTTAATTTCATGCTGATTTAGTGTAGTTCTGGAGTTTCTGTTTTTCTTTAATCAATTTACAGATTCGTTTTCAGTTTTTCAGCAAGGACACTGAAATTTCATTAGAGCATTCGGGATTGAACGACAAATATCATTCAAAACAATTATATCTATCTGAATGCGTAGATATAAGTAGAATGTAACATATAGGTTGAACAGTTGTCGTTGAAACATAGATAGAGCTAGCTAGCTTTCAAATTAACATACCTAAGGTGGATGCAAAATATAGTTCTCTTTTTTTCTAATATGCTTATATTCTTTGGTGCTCGGTTTCGTAATTTTTTTTATCTTACAATACGCTGCAAAATTAGACCTATGATTAGATCCATTGACTTACAAACTATTGGACGCCGAATCTAATACAACTCAGTGAAAAATAGTACGAATTAAAAAACTATTAATTTTGCTAAAGTAGTAGAGTAACAACAAAAGCCGAGGATTTTGAAGCAGCTGCACTGCTGTTCATTATAAAACAGCAATGTTAGGATAATAGGTAGGTAAGAGAACTCGAATAATTTAGTTCACCGTTATAACATCGGCCCATGAATAATATTATTCCCCAAACTTCAGTGACAAATCATTCGCCAAAATTTCACAACAAACATTATTTAGTTCGATATTACGAAATTGAGTTTCAGTGTCCAAATAACCTTAAACTTTACTTCGTTAAACTTCTGACAGACCAACTCGTAAACCTACAACAAATTACTAAGAAAAAAGAATTACTTAATGCATCTGTCTGACTCATAAAAAAAAAGTTGAGTGACTCGAGGAATGGAGGGAGCGGCCATAAATTTTTCTCCGGCGACGTTTCTTAGAATTGGTGAAAGTGACTTTTACTGGCCAACGAACTTGAAGGTTTTTGGGGTACCGTAGCCCAACTAGGAAACCTTATAACATCGTTTTGTCCGTCCGTCCATCCGTCCTAGTTCATAGGTACTTTCTTTTTGTGCGCACTCCCCAGTTTGGAATATACAGGGTGATTTGGATATCATTAGCATCCCGTTAAACTAAGACTCTACCCATCAAACTGAACAACTTTTAATATAGGAGAAAACCGATCGGAGCACAAATAAAATTAGCTGTTCCATACTAAACTGCAACGCCTACTCGACTCAAATGTATGCAACAGCTGTTTTTTTTTTGCTCCAGTCGGTTTGCTCCCATAATAAAAGTTGTTCAGTTTGTTGGGTAGATTCTTAGTTTAAAAGAATGGAATTGATATCAATTTCACCTGTAGTTGAAGTGGTATTTTTCCATAAAGTAAATTTTTATATACACCATTTTTGTCAGCCTGCCCAACTATTTGCGCTCCAAGTCCTAAACAAAGTATTAGAATATAGTCCAGACTACTAGTACTTTAAGTGGGACTAGATACCTTATCTGTGTGGAAATATCCAAGATATTTATTTAACTTTGTTGGAAAGTTTGTTAGATTTCTATTATGAGGACTAGAGAACGATGTACCAATACGTAATATGATACAAAAATCCATGACTTGGGTACCTACAAACTTATTCATCATACTAATATGCAGGATCCTTCTTAATATGCTGACACTTTTTTTAAGGGGATGGGGAGGGACCGTCAAACTGTACAACTTTCTCTATGGCACCAACATCGAAATAGCGAAAAAAACAGCTGTTCCAAAAAAACCTACTCGAGCCAAATGTATGGGACAGCTGATTTTTGTTTTCGTGATTTCGATGTCGGTGCTATAGAAAAAGTTGTTCAGTTTGATGGTCTAATCATCCTCTTAAAAAAGTGTCAACATATTACGAAGGACCCTGTATGTTCCTTGCGGGATTCTACACTGCAACCCTTGATACAGCATTCAGGATCACTACCAACTGATTTATTGGGACGTCACTTACACATTTACATAAAATATTGCTCTCGACGCATAATGATGCAAATCGACCTTAGTGTTTGAATATCGAACAGCACATACTAACTACAAAAGTATAGCAACCAACCAAGTGTAATGACTCGGTTTTCGAAAAGTTTCCAGTGATAAAATTCAGATAGACCCTTTACTGGACTACAGTGTTGACGGGCTTTAAGCCCCTTTCGTTAGCAGATTAAACCTGTCTCCCTCGACTATGTATTTTCAGCTTGCCTCGACGCTTTCGCTAAAATTAGAACTTAATTTATATGATATAGTTATTGATCGAGGCTGTGGCATCAGACTAAGTTGATGTTAAGTTTACATCGAAGTAGGTTATGTGAAGAAGATTAATCGCATAAATAAAATATACTGTGATAGGTAATCCAAGCATTCAAACTCAAGCTCAACTCAACTCAAAATGTTTTATTTACAACTAGCTGACCCGGCGAACTTCGTACCGCCTAACAGTCAATGAATGTCGTGTTACTTCAAACTCATGTCAGAAAAAACAAATCAGCATCTATTGAAATGATTAAGTATTCATTACACATATCGAGTTTTCATTGTTTTTAAGATGTATTCTGCTATTCGGGACGGAAACAAATCCAACAAATCAAAAACCATGGCAATCGGTCCAGCCGTTCTCGAGTTATAAGTGTTGTAACAAACACGACTTTCTTTTATATAGTATAGATAATAATATTACAAGGATAGCTTTCTGACGTCATTTTTGACTCTACCACCGCGTCGGAAGGTGTTCCGTTGTAGAAAAGATACGACCAGAAGCGCTATAATACACATCTTTAAAAAAATATACAAAGTACATATACAAATACAATATTGAATTACATAGTGTAACATTGTCAAGACCAGACATTTTGGTCATTTATATAATCATTCATCATGGAGTATATAGTAGCCTTTTTTACAGAGGACTTGCTTAACATGGGACTTAAACTTTTTGTCTGGCAAGTTTAGAATATCCTCTAGTATCTTATTATACTAGCGGATACAGTGCTCCATGAAAGATTTTTTGACTTTACTGAGTCGAAAATGTGGGAATACTAACTACTAATTTCAGAAAAATACCTTTGGTTACATTTAATAATAACGTCATCATAAGATAAGATAAGATAAGATAAATATTCTTTATTTGCACACCAAAATACACAAAAAACATGAACAATATACGGGTACAAAACGCGGCCTTATCATCATGTAACTTAAATTGCTAAATGTGAGCATTGCTACGACTACATTCTTAAACAGAAAGTTTGTTGTTGTAACAATGTTTCTGACCACCCCGAAAGGGATTACGGTCGTAAGTTTATTTATGTATGTATGTAAAATGTTAGCACTGTTTCTCGGATCCACCAACTAACGGAAGATGATGTCACGTACCTTTTTTGTCCACATTATTCACATCATACTAGTTTTAAAGGACTTCAAATATGGAGTATGAATAAGCCAAATACAGGGTGTCTCAAAAGAAATTTTATATTTATTTAGCTTACTGCGTGAGCGCAACGTATCCGAGGGGCGCGGGGGTTATGTCAATCGGTAGCCTGGCTCTTGGGAATTCAGTCGCTATGGAGCGTTTCTCGGGAGCAGACCGCGCGTTGTGCGTGCGAGAGTTTTACAAAAACGGTGATTCGGCGACTGTAGCGCGTAGAAAATTCCACTTAAATGATGCGCCAAGCATTCCTCTCATTTGACATTGGGTTAAAAAGTTTGAAGAGACCGGTACAACGCTAGATAAATCAAAATGCGGGCGACCTAGGTCATCAAGAACGGTAGAAAACGTGGAGAATGTTAATCAGTCTGTTCGTGACGACCCGAACCTTTCAATTCGGAAGCGCGCAAGTGCTTTAAATGTGCATAGATCATCATTACATCGCATCATGCACAAAGACCTAAAGCTGCACCCCTACAAAATTCAATTGGTGCAAGAATTAAAGCCCCAAGATGCCAGTCAGAGGCTTCATTTCGTAAATCAGGTGATTGAGCGATTTTCAACGTTTACCAACATTTTGTTTTCGGATGAAGCTCATTTTCATCTTAATGGCCACGTAAATAAGCAGAACTGCCGCTACTGGAGTGCAACGAATCCAAAACGCAAACATCAGAAACCCGATAAACCGACTTCACTGGCCCATTTGAAAGAAAATATCCGTCACGAAATGGCAGCCATCCCTGAATCCACCTGCCGAGCCGTCATAAGTAATTTTACTGTTCGATTAAATGAGTGCCGAGAACGCGAGGATCTACATTTAGACGATATCATTTTTAAGAAATAAATCCCCAAAAAGTGTATTTCAATAATTAATAAACATTTTTTCTATATACGGCTTACTTTTTTTTTAATCGATCCACTAAATATAAAATTTCTTTTGAGACACCCTGTAATACTGTTTTTCTATCCACCCTGTATAATAGTTTCCAAATGGTAATAATCAAGTAAGACTAATACTTTGTTTCGTTTTATGCCATCCCTATTGCGCTTACAAACATCCGGAAAGTCCCAAACCGGTATTCTAATGTTTTTCGGGTTCCGTACCAAAAGGGCGAAAACGGGACCCTATTACTAAGCCTACGTTGTCCGTCCGTCTGTCTGTCTGTCTGTTCTAACTATTTAGGGCTGTAACTTTTGAACCGTAATAGCTAGACAGATGCAAATTATACAGAATATGCGTTATTATGGCGGATTTGGTAACAAATAATAATGATTTCAATAAGTTTAAAATAAGTTTTTATCGTCGTTTTTTCATCTCGCTCTATCGTAAAAACGGTAATACATACAAGCGTCAAACTTTGTATGATTATAGAATAAACTCTACAGTATAACAACAAACAATAGAAAAGTACTGGACAGAGTTTCGGTACTACTGGTGAAACGTGGATGCTCTGAGATTTCAGAACATCTCTGACTACCCCCTCAGGGAATATAGTCGTGAGCATATACATACATACATACATACAATAGAAAAGTCCAAGTGTGAGTCGGTCTCGCACTGCCGCATGTGCCGGAGAAAACAAAACTTTTGTATAAGTTAATATGTTGCGTACATAATGTGTTGTGGTACGGAACCCTAGTTACGCGAGTAGCTCGACTCGCACTTGACCGGTTTTATTTAATTCAGTAAACCTGAATTATACTTATTCAAACAAATACTAAGTAGGAACCGACTATCCTTCTTGTCTTTTTTCACTGCAAAGTTTGGCTGGCTCAGTTAGGAACTAATTAAGGCACCCACTTTGTTTCAATTAATGACTGGGTGTGTTGACGGTCTCAATGGACTTGCTTATAGACTGGGAGACGGTTTACAGGCTTGGGTTTATAGTGACTAGTACGATCAGGTGTAGGTAATTTACAGGTAAAAAACAAACTATTTTGATCTTTCGATATTCAGTGCACGTGAAGCCAGTGTTGAAACGGCTTAGGGCATTATAATTTAAAATATAAGGATAAATTTAATAACAAAATTGTCAAACGAAATTTCAATCGAATAGGAAGCAAAAAAGTTACAAGCGATTGAAAAAAGTTTTTAATTACCTTCTATCTCTTTCATGCAAAACAGGTGTTTGTATGACACGTCGTCACGATTTGTATGCAAATACGAAGTTATGACGTCACTTCTCGCTCTAATCGTAAATTTTAAACACTTCTATTTCAGTTATTTTTAAAGATATTCAAAAATTTATTTCATTTTAGTTTCTAACAAAAATCTGACTTCAACAAACAGAGATTAGTTTATAGATTGTTTCTGAAAATTTTCATTGACTTTAAGTGGTTAGTATTGAAAATATTACCAGACTTCGTTTGCATGTAGCGCGCATTAGCGAGTTCAGAATAAACTTCTCTTAATAATATATGGTACGGAACCCTAAAAATAAACCTAGAGTTACACCGCACTGATTGCACCCAACTACGATATACAAGCTATGTATGGCCAGTTTAAGGCACCCAATTTGTTTCAATTAACAGCAAGGGTGTGTTGACCGTCTCGGTGGACTGACCTTTGAGTCTAAGGGACGATGACAGTATCTAACCTTTTTGGCTTAGCTGTTTTGTTATGAGTGTAAAAGAGAAGTGTTTATGTATATACAACGTGTTAATGAATTAACGCAAAACTAGAAAATAGTTTGTTTAGAATCGAGAGGAGAATCGAATTATCATTGTTTCAACATAGGTAATTTTTTTCAAAATACTAAATAATTAGTTTGTAAAATTACATATTTTCTGAACTCGGTCTCAACCCACCGCACGGGCACACTTACAGTACTTACTACTAAAACAAGATTCTTAAAATGTATCCACGAGCACGCTAGCGCTTCCATTCATTGGGAAATGATAAAAAATCATTGTTGCCTCAAAACTTAAATAGTGAATAACTTTAAATTTTAACTGTCAAAATAATGAAATTATTATTTCAATCTAATTATTTTGTTGTAAATCAGTTGGGGTGTATGAGGTTTTGCGCTTATTCATTAACACGTTGTATAAGAAGAACAATTTTAATGCGTATTTTGCTTTGACTAATTATTATAAGGACTAGCCTTGCGGTAGCATTTCCCCTCTGCCACGGTATAAGCACAATTGATCTTGTGCATTTACATTAAATTTTACACCTTACCACCAAACGAGACAGCCTATAATTGCGAAATAATAACATAGAACTTAGAACGTTTGGGGTTCACACGAGACTACTTTTCATGATTTTTAACATTCATAATTAGAATCTAAAGTTGCGGATTTCATGTTACCTCGCCCCCCGCAAAAAGTGGCAGAAATGTTTGTTAGTAGAATTACTCGCGTAATCAGGCCACATATAAATATTCAAAGGTATTTTGTTTATTATTTAGCAAAGGTTTTCAAAAATCATCTTTGTATCAACATCAAAAATCATAAATAAAATCAGATGCAGAGTCCCATGTAAAATCTTTGTAATGTTTTGCCTGAATTCACATTTTACTTTCAGTGTGTGGGAATACTAAGACTAAGATGAATATGCTCTCAGTTATATGTTTGAGGACATTTTTAAATCAGCAATTTTTGGAGCAGTGTTAGTGCAACAAACACCACAGTTCAGTTCAGTTTAGTTTTTAGGGCTCCGGACCTACACAAAACACACTCAAACAAAGGTTAAAATGTTAACTTATTACTAAGCCTACGTTGTCCATCCATCCGTCAGGCCAAGTGTGAGCCCGACTCTCACTTGACTGCTTTTTATTAGTGATCAAAGATTTCTATAGGTATAAAGGATTCAATAAAAATTTCAGTTTTGCTGTTTAAATAACAGTCGTGATGTAATTTTAGTGAATCAAGCTACACAAAGTAACTGCTACTGTCCAGTGTCCACCCCTACAATTTTACGGTTAAGTTACCCAATTTATTTGAATTAATGGCCAGGGTGTGACCGTCTCAACGGAATAACCATTGTCCAGCGCACGATGATATTTTGTCACGACTCTGATGATATTAAATTGAGGTAACTCGTCGTTTTATTTTCTTTTGAAAATTTATGCATTCGTTACAAAAAAAATTATAAATTCAACCTAAACTCTTCTTCTTCCTGTATTTATTATAATTTTTACTTTCTAGAGAGCGAATAATACTAGCAAAAAGCTTTTTTGTTGAACTAAAATCATACATGATTAAATTTTATTTGGGGCTACATACTTTTTGTTACCATGATTATTGACATTTTTCAATCAATTACTCATTGGTAACTTAGAAATTACAAAAAGTTAACATTCATTGCTTATGTTGGAAGGTGGTGGTGATTGTGGATGGTTTGGTTTGCTAACATAAAAAAGTTTACAATTATAAATTCATCAACGAAGTATAGTGCCCAGCCCACCTAGGGCACTATTTAAATATTATGTATACTTATTTATATATTTTATCGTTAACTATATGGACAGTAATATTATAGTGGTATACACTTATTCCAAAAAAAAAGTGGTGGGCCAGTGGCGAGTAACCTTGCCTGCCGTGCAGGAGGCGATGCATGGTTCGATCTCCGTCCAGGCCGACTTGTACCAATGAGTTTTTCGGAATTTATGTACGATTTGTAATATCACTGGCTTTTCGGTGAAGGAAAACGTTGTGAGGAAACCGCCATGCTTCAATTTCGCTCACCCCTCGTTACACTGGACAGAGTTTCGGTACTACTGGTGAAACGTGGATGTTCTGAGGTTTCAGAATATACTATATACGTTTTTATATAATCTGACTACCCCCTCGGAGAATATAGTCGTGAGCACATGCTTATGCACTTATTACAATGTTAATTAAGCTAGTATACATATCAAAAACTAAAATGTCACTAAGTATACCAAAACTTTTATCAACTTCAACACATTTCGAAAGCCCGTATTTCATTCGAGTTTGGGAGGGACATCATTGTAATGGGATATCCCTCACAAATTTCCCGAAACCCAATTAAACATGTTGCCAACAGCAACATAAACAAACTATCAAACTCTACTCATTATAATTAATAAACTTTGACAATAAATCCTGGACTGTAAACACAAGTTTGGTTACTATGATAATTTGTTTCAAGGTTTACTGTGCTATGATTTTGCTACATTGTAAACATGTTAAAAGTGTTTATTCGGAAAAGTAGACATAATAATATATTATGAAATGTTTTACCATAATGAGCGTATTATGGTGTTTTTCAAGGGGATCGCCAGATGGCGCCACGGTCTTCGCAAGTAACGTTAGAAATGTCAAAATTTTTGTTTCTTTAAAGTAATAAAGAAGATAAACATTTTTAAATGAGTTTCTTAAAATAATAAAGAGGGACAAGATGATTAAAATGGTGCCAACGTATCCTTTGGAATATTAAAATTTCATATTTATTTACCAATCATTTTAATAAAAATTTGAATCATTTAAACGTCTGACATGGTTGTATGGGCTAGATCCCTTGGCCATTCGAAACACTTCTCTATGCCTATTCCTTTGCCTTTCTCATGTTCATAGTTAAGTTTTTTAGAAAGAAAGTAAATATACAAAAAAAAGAGAAACGCTCATTATTTTGATAAACTACCTATATATTGGATAAAACTGAATTAAAAAAGCAGCCAAAGTTACACGTGATCAATTATCATTAGCCCATAAAAAAACCATTTAGACCGAAAAAGATCAAGTTCCAAGTAGCCACAAAAACTCGCATTAGAAGAGTTTGCAGACAAAAACGAGGATTTTGTCTTCGAAAAGGATAGGTTGAGTGATCGTAAGACAAGGTCAGCAGATAGACTTATAAGCGTACTAGTAATACAAATCGTTTTAAAACCTAAATTTGGCTAGCTACTCCATTGCTTCTATACTCTGCGCGACCTTATACAGAGTGTAACAAAAGACCTTAGTAATACCGTAATACTTAAGGGGGTGGTTTAGACCATCAAACTGAACAACTTTGACTATGGAGCCAACATCAAGAAAAAATATTAAAAAATCTGCTGTCGCATACATTTTAGTCGAGTCGGTACTGCAGTTTTGTATGGGACAGCAGATTTTTAACTCCGGGGGGGTTTTATAAGTTTGACTCCTATGTCGGTCTATCTGTCTGTGGCATCGTAGCTCCCAAACGGGTGGACCGATTTTAATGCGGTTTTTTATATAGAAAGCTAATTTTTGCGAGAGAGTTCTTAGCTTTTTTTCATGAAAATCTGTTCATTCGTTTTCATGTAACTTTAAAAATTATGAAATAACATTAAATTACGAATTTAAAAAACCCCTCAACGCCAAAAACGAATATTTAAAAAGTAAAAAATAATTCGGTCACCTACAAATCTGCTGTCCCGTACATTTTTGTCGAGTCGGTACTGCAGTTTTGTATGGGACAGCAGATTTTTTATTTTTTCTCGATGTTGGGCTCCATCGCGAAAGTTGTTCAGTTTGATGATCTGATTCTCTAAGTCTGAAGCACTCCCTTAGGTTTTACTAGGTTGTTTTGTTACATCCTATATAATATTTAAGCTTTAATCACAGCTTAAGTCTAGAATTATCTAGAACATGGGGATAACATCCGTACTTAAAACCTTGTGGCTTGACACGAACAACAGTTCATTGTTCAAGTCTGCCAATCTCTATGCCTCAAAGTGTTCTAAGAATCGATGGGCGGAGACTGAAAACAAGAGCATTAATGCTTAAGTGTTATTAGTCATACACTCAGTTGCAGAAACGCTCATTAGAGTTAATCCTCCATTAAATCTCTTGCTGTCTAGTAAAAGCTAGCAAGAGATTTAATGGAGGATTAACTTTAATGAGTGTTTCTGCAACTGAGTGTTAGCCTACCTATTTTATAATTATTGTGTAATAAAGCGCATTACATTTTTATACTAGGTGAGTCTCAAACTCATACCTGGAGTGCGATTTTTGAAACTCATACTTTGAACTCAGCAGTTGAAAATGTCAATATTACTATGGAGATGTGCATCTTTCTACTGCTGATTTGAGTTTCAAAAATCATACTTCAGGAGTTCGATTTTGGAAGTTCAACAGTAGAAAGATGCAATTCAATTCAATTCAATATAATTTTATTCAATATAGGAGCTTACAGCACACTTATCAAACGTCAAATCTTTTTTAAAGCTACCACATGCATATCTCCATAGTAATTTAAATTGCTGAGTTCATCGAAAGAGTTCCAAAAATCTAACTCCTGTTCATCATAGCATGTTATTTAAGACCACTGATGTATTAAAGTAAAATCGATTAGACCATTTTGTCTCCGTGTTGGTAGATACTACTATTATTCCCACAGAACATTATTTTAGGGGTTAGAAGTGCAAAGTAGGCATGGAACGTCATGCCACAGGTTATGCAATGATTTGCATAACACCATAAGGCGCGCGGCGTGGCGCGAGCGAGAGGGCATGAGTAATTGTAGCAGCGTGAGCAGGAAGACAAGTGGCGACAGCCGTCTCCGAAGCAAAAGCGCAACTTTGGATTTCTAACCTCTCTTATAATGTTTTGTGATTATTCCAGTTAAGATGGATAGTAAAACTCTTTTGTCAAGTTAAAGTAAAGGACGATTAAGAAACCCAGTGATAAATATCATCCATCAACTGAGTCAGTACCAAAAAGTTTGGACGTAGCAAACTCATCAATTTGCTGTGTAAATGAAATAACAAAACCAAAGTTTGTTTGACAAAAACTATTTTGTACATACAAGTGATAAATGTATTAGGAATTAAATTTCTGGAAGAGGTAATTTTTTTAAATTTCTCATAACTTTTGCACTCATGACGTAGATTACAGCAAGACAGAATTAAAGCAAAACTCGATCAAATCAGTCTTTAGAGCGTCCATTTTAATTAGAGGTTTCATCTCGAGCGCCACTCTGCTTCTTATCGTGTGGGCAGCCAGCCCTGGTGTCAGAGTTTTTTCAGACCGCCTTATGGCCTCTGACTTGGTTTTTATGTAATGACTACTACCACCAGAGATAATAGCCGGGACCAACACGGCGTGCCACCCGAAGCCCGGAATCATCTTTCTTTTCATACAATCAGGTGATTCAGCCTGCAATGTCCTAGCCAACTGGGGAAAAATGCACAAAGTGACATATCACTAGGTGTCACCCGTGGGAATCGAACCTTAATAGCCTTATAGGCGAAAAATGTATTACTCATTTTTAGAGAAGTTTATTCCGAATGCGTAAATGCGCGCTGCATACAAACGAAGTCTGGTGATATTTTCATTTTGATACAGGTTCAATGCTAGGATTAATTTAAGATTTGTATGAAAATCTTTGAGACACTTTAACTTGAAAACTATACATTTTAACGAAAATCTGACAAGATACAAGCATAGAGATACATTGGTTAGGTTGAAAATACAACGAGACTTCATTTGTATCGAGCGTGCCAACAGTTATATTTTCCATTGATGGAACCATACAATTGTTAGTAGTCATGAGTATGCTAGAAAAACTCGTACTGGAGCTACGAAACTCGACGTAATTTCTACTCAACTTCATTTCATGTGAAGTCACATCTAAAATATCTATCTCTTTGTCATACGACACAAAATGTGAGCAGAACGTACCTACCCGCGCCAACAAATGAAATTTTCGATCGAGAGACGAATGACGTGCATTACTCTCTCTGTATGTTTTGACAGCAATGCTTCGATCATTTTAGTACATTCGCTTTGTTCTTTTAAAATTTTTATTGTTAATTTTATTTATTTCAAATTTATATTATGTAGTTTATTGATAAATTTATCGGAAGCTTTCAAAGGGAAGCCTTAAAGACGGAAGGTCTCAATAAAATATCAATCAGTGTCCGTAATGGAATATGGCTCTTAAAGGGATATAATTCGGAGCGCGCTCCATACAAACGTACTATGGTGATATTTTCAATACTAACCATTTAAAGTCAATTAAATTTTGCTGAAACAATCTTGAAACAAATATCTATGCTTGTATGGAACCAGATTTTCGTTAAAATATACAGTTTCAATGCAAGGATTATTTTAAGATTTGTATGGAAATCTTTGAGGCACTGTAACTTTAAAACTATACATTTTAACGAAAATCTGACTCTATACAAGCATAGATTTTTTTTACAGATTTATTCTGAAAAATGTCATTGAGTTTAATTGGTTGGTATTGAAAATATCACCATAGTACGTTTGTATGGAGCGCGCTCCGAATTATATCCAATTAAACGAGGATAATGACGGTGGGACTGGTCAAGAGGATCAAATTTGTTCAGCGATCTACGGAGAGTGCTAGTTATGCTTGGTGTAACATTAAAAACTAAAAGTATATTACAAAAAAAACAGGAAATACCTAACTTTTAAAGTCAGGAAACTGAAAAGGTAATGGAATAGGCTGCTGCAGAACTGACGACCATAAGAGAAAACGAGATCTCGAATGGAGACCACGTTTGGGCAGACGTAGTGTGTGACCCTTTGCTAGTGAGTGGGACGATCTTAGTAAGATGGCTGGAATGGTTTGGATGCAATAGAGGTACTAGATTGCGGTGGCGAGACTGAGAGGGAGTGAGGTGGCGCATATTAAGCCCGATTTACACTTACGAATAATCGTTTGGACGTCGGTTACTATTAGCTCGTTATAATCGTAAGTTAACTCTCTACTGTTCTTGTGGAAGTGTAAATCGAGCTTTAGGAGAGGCCTATGTTCAAGGAGTACACTTGTAAAGTATAGATGGTGTAAAATTAAATGCGTTACATATCAAACAGAGTGCTTTAGACCATCAATTTTACAACGGAGCCAAATTGTAAATCGCGAAGAAAAATCTTCTTTTGCAGATTTTGTATCCGTAATTTCAGATTTCGTGCCATAGTAAATGTGGTTCAATTTGATGGTCTGAAATACCCTGTTCTGGCTTCAAAACGAGCCCGATTTCACGATGTATAACTATATCAGACATATAGTAACGAGCTCTAGCATTAAACAATTACGCACTGCATACTTATAAATAGTCAAAACAACAATTTGAATAACAAAAGCTAAATGATTGCCAACGCTGTGTTTAAGTAATCAATTTAGAACTTCTAGGTCAGACCTGTATTGGATCGATTTGCTAAACTTGTCTTTTTAGGGATGCTATGGAGCTGTGTATCCGTATCCGAAACTATTTAATATCCTAAAACATTATGTCTGCTGTTGAATTAAAGAATTAATTCAATAGCAGAGAGCAGCAGAGCTATGTAGTATGACAATTTTTGAAAGTCACACGTTCAAATCGCCAGTAGGAAATGTCAAAATGTATATAGAGATTATGACATTTTCTACTGCTGATTTGAATGTGTGAATTTCAAAAATCGCACTTCTGTATCTGGAATCGAATCAATCAGATTTATTGTGAATAATTATTACAAATGCTAGCTTAAAACGAGAGCAATTGCTCAATATAGCAAACAAATGCAAAAGGCATTTTTCTAGGTAAGCATCAGGTGAGATTGGGGTCAAATGTTTACCTAAAATACATAAAAATATCTCTATCTCTCATTGCGTCTTATGCAGTTTTGAACATAGGTACGTTGGTATGTTGCATTAGCTTGCTATTGAGTAGACACCGACCAATATGTTCATTATAAAAACATCTCTCATTGGTAAACATACAAAAATTTTGTGTACTTTGCGTCAAGAACAAGCCAAATTTGAACATTTACTACAATAACATTTAAGAAGAAAAACTGTTCTATGTCACACTAAATACTTGTCTTAAATTACTCAGATAGAGAAGGTTGGAAAAGCTTGGTGACACCTTTGAATGAATGAATGAATGAAATTTACTTTTATTTGTACCAAAACACAGAATACAGCTTAGAAACAAGAAACAAAATAAACACGGTAATGATACAAATAAGGCGGTTTTATCGCTAAAAAGCGATTTCTTCCAGACAACCATAGGGTAGAGGAAATTGAAACAAAGAAAAACGGGTCGGTGCTATATAAATAATTCTATCTGTATCCGTATCCGATATATAGCATCTCTATGCATACATACTAATGGCTATCTTTAATCAATCATTAGCGTATTACCGTCCGTTTGTATTGAGTAGACTCGATCGATTGTAGTGCATTTACTATGTAATGTTATGACATAATGATCCTAGTTATTTATTCATTCAGTTGTTGTAAGTGGCAATGTGTTCACCTCCTGTTGCTCTAGACCTCAGAGGAAGGATCTCCATAGAGTCCGCATAAATTTACAATTGTAGTTAGTCTCTTTTGTCTTATGACGTACCTTTAATTGTAGAAGGAGATGGAACTATAGATATTTGTTTATGCGGCTGTCCACTTTTTTTTGAGCTAGTGTGTGTGAAAAGTGACCGTAAACATAAGACCATATGTCACTTGGTGCCTTTTGTCCATACTACTTGACACCACACACTCAAACCAACACGTCAAAAAAGTGGACACTTTACAATTGGTATGGCTCACTCTATTAGGTATAATCTCTTTGCACTAGACGGAGTTTAGATCATAATCAGCCTATACACGTCCCACTGCAGGGCACAAGCCTACTCTTTAGGAGGGTGTATGGGCATGATGTTGTAGTGGAATTTTCGTAAAATCTATTTCCTTCTGTGCAATATGTATTTCTGATTTTATGTCTGAAGTTTCAGTGGTTTAGATTGTGCGTTATCTGTCAGTTAGTTAAACAATCAATGAACTGATTTATATGAATGTCGTAGTCCGTTTGTAGAATTTTGGCAATCTTTAAACGATTAGTGTTGGAAGATATTGCAGATGTGAGAGGGCAAAATCATGAAATGGCGGCGTATCATGAAATACCGCGGCAGATCACGGTATGCCTAATTCTATGATCGGACAACGACATGACCATAAATTCATGGATATAATAACTTTTAGTTCGGTCAGAATCATTGATACTCTACCAACCAACTTTTGAAACGTGCTAACAAGGTTCAGATGAAGCATATTAAAGGTTACATACAAAATAAATGTTGACCGTGACAAATCTGCAAACTTTTAAAACTGTACCATCTTGAAGTTCAAGAACTAGGTATTTTACTCTTTAGCTAACATTTAATGCTACCCATTATTCAGTTTGAAAACAGAACGGGGTCATATTAAAGCGACAATGTCTTTCCGTTTGAATTTCGCGGGTTGCTCTTGTAAATTGTATGTTAATTTACTCAGCTTTATTGTTTCCATAATTTTGTGGTCGTTTTAGGACAATGGGACACAGGCGTGAGGTTAAGTATGTATCTCATAAGACAAAATAATATAGTGCTGATGTTTACATGCTGTCATATTTGACGTCTTCTTCATAATCGTATCAGTTATTTTTAGCATGCAATTGTGTGTTTATTATGTGTGAATTTTAACTTCTTGTGAATAAATGAATTAAATTGAATTAAACTAGCCTCATGACGTTTAATATTGACGTTATTTGGATGTAATTAATATGAGTCTCCATTATCCGTATAGTCTTAATGATAGACAACCTCCGATAGGAGATGGCACAAGAAGAATGATTGTGAATGAAACTCTGTTGAATGTAAGCTTTCTTTAATGATTTCCAAGGTGATAGTTTGTGCAGTTTGCAAATACATTACAATTCTTTGTTTGCATAGGTTGCAAATCACATTATAATTAAACCATACTGACATCATTGTTGTGAACGACTGCTTTGTATTTTATATCTGTTGAAACTTACAACAACATTAAAATATGTATCATACACGTTTTCTCACAATATCGAATAAATCGAAAAAAAATATCTAATTTAAATCCGTCATCAAGGTCCTCAGTCTACCTTAGGGGTCATCCAAAAAACTTATTTTTTTATGAGGTTGATTGAGTCTCCAACCAAGGACTTTGATGTCTTGGATATAAAATCTTGGAGCGATTTCTTATTAAAACTTTAGTAATGTCTTAAAAGCTATAAGTTTGTAGCTTAACAATTACTTATAACAAGGATCTTTGATTTTAGGATTCTGTTTCAGGAATTTCCCATCGAACTCCCAACGGATGGCTACCGTAGTTACGGTAAGATATTCAGAAGGGACAGTGTTGCCAGAATATTCCGGACCATGGCGACATCTTGGACGAAACTCGCAAACTTGATTATTAAGGGTGGTAGGGGGGAGAAATTTAACGCATTTTAGCATGTAGATATAGCTATTGTTTTGTACATTTTTGGAGGTCATGCTAAAGACATTAATAACACCTATCCAACTAATGTTCTACTATTACATCTAAACAGATTTAGTATCACCATGTGGAAACGAACATAAGAATTTGATGTCTCGAATATTTAAGAAATTTTATTGCTAATTATGGTGTAGAGCTAGTTTTTACATAAATATCTCATATTTCGATACGCACTACGACCGAACGCACATTTTTACAAACTCACACCCCCTTTCAGGTTATTAGAAATGATTTCAAAGCGAAAATTAATGGTCATTGTTTTTAATTGGCATAGAAATTTTCACTCGCACGCTCTACATTGTACCCAGGTAATTATACTATAATAATAGTTAAGTCAACAACTCGTTTCGACAGCAAGCACCCTATTTCCACGTTAATTAAGAAAATTAAAAAAAAACTCGAAATAAATCTCCTCGTACATTATAATAAAGGTTTTTTAAAAGAAAATTCCGTTGACATTTTATTCACGGACGTCGACTGGCACTCTACTAATGAATGCAAATTTTATCAAGCCGCGGACGCAACACACGCTTTTCATAAAAATGTTTATTTAAAAAAAAGAGTAAAAAGAACAACCTTACATTATTAAATCTGTAAGTTACGTTTATTATACATGAGAGTTTTGTGTAATGCTGTCGTTGAAATGTGAAATCTGTTGTAGAATTTCGTGTTGAAATTTAATTTTTTTTTTCTTTGTGAATTACTTGATAAAATTAGGTTTACGTGAAATATTATGTTTGTGAACATACTAGTGAAAATTTTATTATTCACGCGACGAGCACAAACAAATAATATTTAGCTACGACTTCGTTTGTGGTTATGACTGTGATTCGTATTTTACTGTAACGTATGGGAATACCCGGTCATATTTTTGTTCGAAAATTTAACTTCGTATGTCTTCTGTTTTAATAAGCTAATAGCAGTGAAATCAAAACAAATGAAAAGCCTTGTATTTGTATAAACTCCAAATTATTCGCACATAGAGAACCAGAAAAAAAAAATGAAAACCATAAGCTTAAGCATATGCTCACGACTATATTCCTCAAGGGGGTAGTCAGAGGCATTCTGACACCTCAGAACATCTACGTTTCACCAGTAGTACCGAAACTCTGTCCAGTGTGACGGGGGGTAAGCCCGTCGCCATATAATGGACAGTGAGTACAATACATGCCTCGAAGTTGTAGCATGCAGGTTTCCTCACGAAAAAATGAAATGAAATTAATGAAAACCATGATCTTTCTTAATGCATTATTTCACGTAGCGTTCGTTCATCTCACTATCTCTTCCCTGGTGGGGTATTCAGTCAAATATACTTTATTTTACACCAAAACATAAGCAGTAAAAGTATTTAGGTAGTAGGTATTCATGATAATAAAAGGTTAGGTTAGATGCCTAAAATCCGTCCAGTGTCCATCGCCACTTTCAATATACAATGAGCACAATATACGCCCCGAAATTTAACCATTTACATATACTCTATTCAAAATAGCAACGAAATTTTAAGGCTATTTAGCATTACAGAAACACAGATTTGAAACACTTCCTCTCACTTATTCTTAAAACAGCTTTAGTGACGTCCAAGATTGCGAAACGCAGTTGATTTAAAAAAAAAGATATGTCGGATATGTATACGGAGTATACTCGTATGTATCCAATAAATAAATTACATCAGAATCATATCAGAATTGACCAGAAAGCTAAATAGGAATCGGAAAATCTCGTCGTCCTTATTTGGAATGAAGTATAGGTGTATTCACAATGTATTGTGTCTAAATCGCATTGTTTTGTGTGTTATTAATTTGTCTGTCTGTCTGAGTCTACAGTTTGTATGTATTATTATTATGTTTAATTTACCCTATGTCTCGATAGATGGCTGTGCTGTAGAAATAGAACGCGCTATAATTATTTTCCCGCTGTACCATATAGGTAAGTGAGACGAGCACTTGAAATAAAGTCTTTTTTCGCAGTAGTTAATCTTAGAGTTTTCATTTTCATACAACACATCTACAAGCTACAAGTAAACAAATTCCTTCGCTGAAAACATAAAACAAAATCAATAACGTGAAAACCTAAAATACCTAACAATTCGAGTCTCAGCTCTATTTCATTACTAAAACGGTAGCTTTTCATTTTAAACTAATTATCTAATTTAGTCTCGCTAACGACGCAAACAAGTATTAAACTGGATGCAGTTTCAGGTGTCGACGTGACGAGCAAGTGTGTTAATTAGGGAAACTTTATCTGAGCTAAGCAGAGCGATGATGCAGAGTTGGGTCTTAGCCTCTCTCACATACTGCCTTCTAGTGCAGCGAATAATGATAAAGATGGTGTGTTGATAAGGATCAAATAAATGTACAGGGTCGTTCTTAATATTGAAGTTTTTTTATTGAGTTGATTTCGATGTTGTGCCTTGGAAAAAGTTGTTCAGTTTGACAGTCTGATCATCCTCTTAAAAAGTGTCAGCATATTAAGAAGGACCCTAGTAGTAGTAGTTAGTTGGGATTTAATGAATTTTTGGGAAAAATAATAAATATGGTGTGTTGATAAGGAATACATGTAATATACAGGGTCACCAATTTAATATGCTGACAGTTTTTTAAAAGGATGATCAGACAATTAAACTGAACAACTTTTTCTTTGGGACCAACCTCGAATCCCGAAAAAAAAACAGCCTTCCCATACATATGGCTCGAGTAGGTTTGCAGTTTTGTATGCAAAAGCTGTTTTTTTGTCGCGATTCAAAGTCAAAGTCAATATAATTTATTCAATATAGGAGCTTACAGCACACTTATCAAACGTCAAATTTTTTTTAAAGCTACCACCGCGTCGGAACGTGTTGTCGCTGTAGAGAAGATGCGGCCAGAAACTCTACAACATAACACGACTTAATAACTATTACAATATAAATTCTTAAGCTAAAGTTATGTATACAATAATACATAGTCTATTTAATAAAATAATTGATACTATACAGTAAAGTAAATAAACTATAAGCTATTGACCTCAGACCCAAGCATTTTGACGTTGTTGCTATAGAGAAAGTTGTTCAGTTTAACAGTCTGATCATCCCCTTATAAAAGTGTCAGCATATTAAGAAGGATCCTATAGATAGTTGGGATTTAGATGAATTTTGGGAAACTCTTGGTTTATTCGACAAAATTATCATGACATTTGATTGTGAAAGGAGAATATCAACGATATTTTTTTCCATATTAATAGTTTTCAAAGAGAATTTTCTTGACTCTGCCACCGCGTATCGGAAATGTTCCATTATAGAGAAGATGCGTACTACGAGTACCTAAGACATTAGAGAGAATTTAGTCCCTGCTAGTAGAATAATATGTTAATTAATATTAAAATATCTCTGACTACTCCCTCCGCCAATATAGTCGAAAACTTATGATAATTTTAATATTTAAGTACACGAATTTGTGACTGTAAAAGCAAAAATAAATAAATAAAACATGACTCTTCTGGCGTAGTCGGATAAAAATAAATATACAGGGTATAAGTAAGGATAGAAAAAAGTAAGGATTTGTTTTAGGAAAAGCGGTATTACGTTACTGAACTTCAATTACAATCATCCTTTGACTAATTATTATAAGGACTAGCCTTGCGGTAGCATTTCCCCTCTGCCACGGTATAAGCACAATTGATCTTGTGCTTATACCGTGGCACATTCAATTTTACACCTTATCACTAAACGAGACAGCCTATAATTGCGAAATAATAAATTCGAACTTAGAACGTTTGGGGTTCACGCGAGACTACTTTTCATGATTTTTAACATTCAAAATTAGAATCTAAAGTTATGGAGAGTAAAATCCAAAGTTGCGGATTTCATGTTACCTCGCCCCCCGCAAAAAGTGGCAGAAATGTTTGTTGGTAGAATTACACGCGTAACCAGTCCATATAATAATTAGTCAAGATCAATCACTAAGACTTCAAATAAATGCTGAATTGTTTCTAGTTAAAACTGAAACAATGAGCCTAGGTCTTTGTTACGTAGCACTAAAGTTTAAAAAAACTATTAACAGGTGCCGTTGTAAAGAAAAAAGTGTGTCGGGAATACAAACTTTATCCAGCAGTGTGATGATGCAGTGAGACGGGACTTAGCGTTTGAGACACACTGTTTGTTAGTTCGTGGAACAATGTTGTGTGCAAATGATGCGTTATATGTTAAGAATATTCATACACAGAGTGAAATTGATTTCATTTGTATCCTTTTAAACTAATGAAACTGAATAACTTTTACTATAGAAACACTCCAACAGAGCAAAAAAAATCGGATGTTCCATACTAAACTGCAATGCCTACTCGACTCGAATGTATGCAACAGAAGATTTTTTGCTTCAATCGGTTTTCTACAATAGTAAAAGTTGTTCAGTTTGATGGGTAGACTATTAGTTTGAAAGGATGCTAATGATGTCACTTTTACCCTACCAAAGAGATAGAGCAGTAGGCATGAGGGATTTCGTTTAGAAAATATGCATACCGCGATTTGACTTCTGTGATGTATTCTTGAGGTCACAAGGATTCTTAGTTTTTTGATGTTACCGGCAAGTTCGGTGGTCCAAATTTTTTTTTCATATATGTTTTTGAGTCTTTCAAATGTATTATTCTGTTTTGGTGTGCAATACAGAATAATTGATTTGAACTTTTTTTTTCAACCCGTCTTGTGGCTATCAAATAGGGCTTTATAAGTAAATGTACTACATCATTACATTTCAACCACACGTTTTCTAAAAAACAAAAATCATTTTCAAAACATGAAAATGTATTTGTATGTATGATTGGGCTTCGACTGCAAATGGCTCGTAATATTTTCAAATCTAACGCCATGAAAGAAAATTTTTGAAATTATTTACATTATGATATAGGTGTGAGAAAAACATCAACTTTGGTATACTGTTTTGAAGTACGTACAGGTTTTGAAAATAATGTTCGAACGATTAAAATTTACCAAAAACACAAGAATACACACGTGTATATTCCGATTGAACGATATTTCTCGTTTAAATCTTAGAAATCTAAAACTAATAAGACATTAGATATAGCTAATCTGAATTCAGTAAATGCATTTGTAGACGACATTTGTTTCATTTCTACTTCATTCATGGATTTTTAAAAAACACCACACCACGTTTATAGCTTCTTATGCCAAAATGCATAATTTAGTTTTTGCCATAATTTGGGCTTAGAATTTCGAGACTATTTATAACTCTTACAAGGGGAACAAAATTGACCCCAATCTTTTCTGCACTTCTACTTTCTTTGTCGACTCTTATCGGTATTATGCAAAAATTTATTACGGTCGGCTTTAGAAATCAGTACCAATAAATTCAGTTTTACGAGTACAAGAAATTTCTGAAGGTTTTTGCAATAAAGGGTTACGGATAAAAGCAATAATTTCTGCCGAATTTTGAGGGTACTAGAAATTTTGATAAAGGGGAGCTGATTTATTGCATACTTACGAGGCCTTTATAGTGGGAACTAGGTGACAACGGCACAATATTCTTGACCAAACCTGATTCCCAATCCAGGATCTGTAGTTTGGCTATCAGGCATAGCAAATTTCAAAATGTAATAGAATTATAATCATTGCGATTAAAATAAATAACATTTGATGTTTAACAAATAACCTGTTGATCTTTGTAGATATGATGTAAATATGGTGATTTGGGCTAATGTACTTAATGAACAAATAATAATTTCAAGTTTTACAAACATCACTCTACAAATCTTGACTAATGGTTACCTTTCCTTAAGGAATGACTAGAATTGAGAAATCTAGAAGAAAGGAATACCTATCACAAAACTTTAAAAGTAAACGACGAAGTATACAGCCCTTGGGATCCCACTGCAGAGAAAAGGCATCTCACGGATAAGGATGTCATGGGAAGAGAACGAGCCATAGGTATCTTAAATTTGAACCTGGAGATAATTTATTTTGAGTAGACAGACATCGCCAGCGTTGAAGAGCTTTTTTTGGCGAGAGATTGACAGGGATATGCAGAGCTGACTGCCAACCTCCAGTAATGGAGAGGAATCCGAAGAAGAAGAAGATAATTATTAGCACGATTTCTGTCAGTCCTAGAAGGCTAGAAGAAAGGGAGAATATGGTCATGAGTTTATGTATGTATGTGTTGTTCGACAAACATATGATCCGTGAACAGCAAGACTTAGCAATACGACGCTCGTGAGAACTAAAACCCTCTTTCGCAAGAAGAGGAAAGCTGATTCGGATTAAACTTTGAATATGTACGAGGGACTTTAGTTCGGCTACATTGTTGGATATTTCTCTGTCTGGACGTTTTGAAACTATTGTCACTTGGGCCTTGTAAGTGCTCCGAATATGGTTCATTCGGTACTGTGACGTTTTGGGGTCGAGTACTGTTTGAATAGCGTTATTACTTTTGAAAGGAGTTTAATGTTTTAGTATGGAAAGTGGCCTTTGGTTAGATGCCAATTAGTTTTTTGCCGTCACACCTCGGATCCTTTAGAATTAGCTATAAGACACTTTGGGGTTGAGGGCCTTGGCAGATTTTCACCTGTACCACTGCGACCATCACTGGTCTTTTGTGACGTGTTAAGACAGTGATTACAAAATATAATAAGTTATTTCAGAGTTATTTCATTAAAAGATTTATTTATCTGAATTTAGATCACAAGAATCAATTGGGTTTGTAACGGAAGTCCGATTTACACATATCCGAATGCATGAAGTCCGAAAGAATTTTATTCCGACCCACCATTATCCGACATGGATGTAGCACCGAATTAACTTGCGAAAGACGGTGCATCGACTAACGTTTCTCCGAAAACTTTGTCTGCCGAACTGCCATGGTCCGATCAGTCTAATAATCGATTGGACTGTTCGACATAGACGTAGCATCGGATTAACTTGCAGCGAAAGACGGTGCATCGACGATTATATCTTGGTAACCATGTGACGACAAAATGACCTGTAACATTTGTTGATCACCTAGATATCTTCTATCGATAGGCCAAAAGTCTACGAACCCTTTTAATTATGCCAACCACGCCATGTCGTTCCGGCCTAGAATGGACCACGCCATTTTTTGCCGTGAGTATGATTTGAGTTGACTAATGGATAAGAATGTTTAAGCAATATTTTTGTCTGTTAGCTAATCATTACTTGACATTGCGTGAATTCACACGTCATTGTATGAATGTAAAAATGTACCTTCCTACATCTGCACGCATTGATAGTTGGTAGGTAGTTGTAGCAACGTTACTCACCACCCCGAAAGGGATTATGGTTGTGAGTTTATGTAATTATCTACACACCTAAAGCCATGTATTAAATCAAATAAATCATTCAAAAGCAACAAACTTCGATCCAATAATTCCATCAAAAAACTATTTGTGAAACAAACTCAGCGTGGAAACTAAAAGTATTCCAGGCAAGCAATGAATTTACTATAAGTTAGCTCGCTAAACATACAATACATTATTTATTTGGGTGATGTATTGTCTACAAACTGACTTTTACTTTGAACGTGGATAACATCTAACTTTACTAGAAATATCATTCAATTATCAACCTTATTTTTTCCTGCGTAGGTGTTAGAATAAAAGTATTTAACGGGTAACTTCAATTAAAGACATATATAATATGTATATTGTAATGTATGACGTCACAACCTTATTCTCTTTTGGTCATGCTGCAATTACCAACTTCCTATTTATTTTTATCTTTATTTTGAGTGTTAAAATATAAGACGTGTCAATCATTTTTGTACACAAAATCACTGCAAAAGCACCTCTCTAACCATTCATTTTCTGTTATTTTTCTTCTGATTAAACCATTATTGTAAATTAATTTAAAATTAAATTATCACAGTTTAAACAAAGACAAATAAAAATGAGCCAAATCTAAAAACCTGTTAAAAAGGGGTTGTTTACCGTTAGCAATCCTTTTTTCTATAGTCTTTCATTAAAAATAAACTTTAATAAAAATCATCATTACCCCTTTATCTTCTTCATAGAGCCTTTATAAGGGTGTAAGAGCAAAAGTCCACAATGGATGCCTAATGCAGCTTAGTTGTTCCTTCACCGTGATTTACTTTAAAATTTTCTTCTCTAAGAAGACATTAAATAAAATAAAATTGCAATAAGAACTTTAAACTAAAATTATGGAATGAAAGAAGCATGAAAAATTATGGCGCTAGCACCATTTCCTCGCTGAAAGCACTGAAAGGCCTAACTGATCGAATAAGGAAGGGGCCCTTGGGCTCTCTATGGAGTACCTCTCATTACTTCGTTATAATAGGTTTTTATGTAAATGAACAGCCGTGGTGGTCCAGTGGCGAGTAACCTTGCCTGCCGTGTAGGAGGCGATGGTTCGATCCCTGTCGGATTTTATGTAAGATTTGTAACACCACTGGTTTTTAGGTGAAGGAAAACATCGTGAGGAAACCTGCATGCTTCAATTTCGAGGCATGTATTGTACTCACTGTGTGTTATAAGTGGCGGGCTCACTCCCCGTCACACTGGACAAAGTTTCGGTACTACTGGTGAAACGTGGATGTTCTGAGGTTTCAGAATATCTCTGACTACCCCCTCAGGGAATATAGTCGTGAGCATATGCTGATGCATACTGTAAATGAACCAATAAAGAATACATATAACTATCAACCATCAAGATTTCCCAACCTCTACACATTTCTTTTACCCTCTTCTAAACAATCACCAACCAACCAACTTTATTCCTTCCACGTTTTTATATACCATCAAAATGTACCCAACGATGTAAATTAAACGCCTTTTAGACCACAATTCAATTACATTACGTATTCACACAGTGACAGAAGTCATGTAAAATAGAAGGTTATATCAAAGGCTGTATTCGATCAGTGTATTTCGTGTATTTTTTTGGTTCATTTGCTTTTGTGTACGGTGGAAGCTCGCGTTACAATGTGGTGTAAGTGCTTGAGCTTATGTCGTTAGTGTTTCGTTTTATTTTTAAGTTAAGACGCTCCTCATAGGTAAACGCAGGGCCGGGTCATATTTTGCTGGTTTTTAGAAACTATCTTCTCGTTATTTGAAAGATATATAAATTAATGAAAAGTATAGCAATGATCTTCAACATCTGAGCTTTATTTGCTATGAAGTAAATTTCTTATTTTTCTATAAAATAAATGTGAAACCTGTGTTCAAAGGAAAGCCTAAATATTGGTAAAAATTTGTATTATGTACTTTATGAATTTTTTTTTTCTACAATTATTGTGCTATAATGAGTATGTATGTATTTATACTTTGTGTAAATTATAATATTATGTTTGTATCAATTAGGACACCGCCATAGCATTTATCTCATGTAAGACTTTATCCATCTACTGGTTGTCTGGAAGAAATCACTTTTAGTGATAAGGCCGCCTTTTGTACCCTTCTTGTTCGTGTATATTGTTGTTGTTTTTTTGTGTATTTTGGTGTGCAAATAAAGAATATTTATCTTATAAGTTGAAATCATTTTATTTGCGACACACACTATTGTGTAGACAATATTAAGATCAAAAAATGCTATGAAATAATTTTTGTTTAAAAACTATATTTAATAAGTTATAGATAATTAATTAGATAAATTCAAAATTTGGTGCGAATTCTTATGATTATTTCGAATTTGATGTCCTTGGATTAGAAGGCACCACAGTGACATAATGAAGAACAAACCAGTCAAACATAGGTATACCTACTAAAATGATGTAGTTTAGTAGAGGTGAGGCGGCTCTGAAAGGGTCAAGGTCGTTCGGTCGGGGATTACCTCTTAAGAAAACAAATGATGGTTCTGGTAGAAGGGTAAAATAATATAACTTTATGCTAAAATTGTGCCTTGCTACATCAGGACGTTTAAAAATATTGATGGTAGTTATGAACATTTTTCTAATTAGCCCGAATTACTGACTTAAATGTAACGATAATAAATATGGGAAACGATACCTTTTGGTATTATCGTCCATACAACATAGCTTGGTGATTTTTGAAGTAAGCTAAATAATGACCGTTCTGAGGCTGTACATCAATCAAAATTTGATTTAATATGTTTATCTTGGCACTAGAAATGAGGATCTTCAGAGTCCATCCCCAAATAGGTGGGAGGGAAATTTTGGAAAATGCAAATTTATTAAACTAGGAGAGTGACGGTCGTATCATTTTCTATGTAATTTTTTGCGCTGAATTGAATGCTTTCCGCATCCCCATGTTTATACGATTTTGTTCCAGCGCACTATCATACCTTTTTTCGAAGAGATTCGGCGTATTTTTGAACGCTCATAACTTCGGTCTGGATTGTACCTGTGAGCTCAAATTTTCAGGACAGCTTTGCTCATCACTCTTATAAAACCTTACTACCTTGGGTAATACTAGTCATTGAAATGAAATGAATGATACCATCATTTTGGAACCGCTCTCACTCGTGACTTATACCAAGCCGTTAATGTTCGGTTTATGTAAATATTACGAGAGTTTAACTATTCAGTTATTCACTTAGCGTCATCCCTCTCTCGGGCTGTCTTTTTGTATCGCAAGTCGAAATATTTCCCTTTCTGTAGACTTAAATTGTTTTTTGTCGTGCCGCTCAAGTTTTCTAAGTTGATTTGGAATGTACTTAAAACGATTAGTTTAATTTGTCTTTTAGGAAAATTTTCGAGTAGAAATTGAATTTTAACAACATACATTTAGGGAAGTTTGTTGACGAGTTTCATTGAAAGATAATTTTGTATACGAATTTTAAATTTTATTAACTCTGGCACGTTATTCTGTAGGGGCTGTGTAGGTGGTTAACCAAATAGATAGTGTTCAGAAAGTCTACTTGCATCAAAATGTTTAAAAATTCAATCGATTTGATTGTCCCTGCTAAAATTTTGTTTATATTGACAAATGCGTACATAGGGTCATTCTTTATACACTTCTTCATTCATTCTTAAACATCTTTCTCTAAAGGACCAACATATAAATAGCAAAACAAATCTGCTGCTCCATACAAAACTGAAAACCTTCTTGAACCAAATGTATCCTGGGACATATTTTTTTCACGATTTCGATGTTTTCCATAGTGAAAGTTGTTCAGTTTGATGGTCTGATCATCCCCTTAAAAAGGTGTCATCATATTAAGAAGGACCCTGTATAAAGTACTGCTAGGATGAACACTTAGATTTTTACACTTGATGCAATAAAAATACACTTCTCGTGCTTAAATTACTGAACATAGATAACACAATAGTATGCACAATATTCGAATTACGTAATTAATCCAGTCTGTATATAGGTTTTTTTTTTAATTTACCATGCACAACATTTAAGACATTATGCATTAAGTACTACTATTATGCTAATTATATTACATATTTTTATGTACAAAACCTTTAGGAAGCAGTTGACCTTCTGGACTCTCCTCTATTTTGTGCCCGCTCTTTCACAAAGGTAAAATTTTATTAAGTGAGAGTGCTTTTAAAGACGAATGGGTGTGAAATTCTACGTTCTACAAGATATATTTCTACGTTACTCTGAAGTAACGGTAGGGTTTTTAGTTGGCACGTAAAATATTACGTCTTTACTTTTAACAGTTCTTAAAACATAGGTACTTGAAAACTATTGACCTACATTTAAGGTATTAGATGAACCCCACTCTGGATATTGTGATCACTGAAGGGTCATCGGCTAGTCTTTGGTCTTCATCAATTCGCATTGAGCTAGGATGGGTGTAGAGCAGTGAGCTTGTATTGAAATTAATATCATTGGTGTCGAGTCACTCTCTCACACCTTTATTATTAAAAGCAGTAGAGTACGTACAAAAATTTAGAAACGTATTTATTCATGAACAAATATTGTCTTCTTCATTCTTCAGTATAGCTATATTTCACATTCTAGCAAATGACGTTCCTGAGTGACAGAAAAGGATGGAGCGTGAAAAAATGTGATTCCGTGCTACCAGTTCAACCCTAATTCACTACAATTTTCTATTCGTCATGAACATTTAAGTGCGATGAACTAGGCTTACTATGCATGCATATGCTCACGACTATATTCCCCGAGGGGGTAGTCAGACATATTCTGAAACCTCAGAACATCCACGTTTCAACAGTAGTACCGAAACTCACTCAGGCTTACTATACTTCTTTTTAAATAAGGACAAAAAAATTATCGATTTCTATATAGCTTCTGGCCAATTCTGATTTGCAAATATAATTTATTTATCAGAAAGATATACTATCCAACATATCTTACCCGATGTTACTAAAGCTGTTCTAAGAATAAGTGAGAAGAAGTGTTTCAAATATCTGTTTCTGTAATTCAAAATAGCCCTAAAATGTCGTTGATATTTGAAATGGGGTATAGTTGGTTGATTATGTCTTCTGTATGTGCCACTGTGAATTTGTATTCCGTTTTAACATATTTATGGTGGAACGATGTATACAACGTGTTAATGAATTAACGCAAAACTAGAAAGTAGTTTGTTTAGAATCAAGAGCAGAATCGAATTATCATGTTTTCAACATATGATTTTTTATCAAAATATTTAATAATTAGTTAATAAAATTTAAAATTTACTGAACTGGATCTCAATCTACCGCACGCGCACACTCATCCTACTTACTACCAAGACAAGATTCTTAAAATGTATACATAAGCACGCTAGCACTTTCATTCATTGCCGAAATGATAACAAATCATTTTTGCCTGAAAACTTAAAATGAGAATAACTTAAAATCTTAACTATCAAAATAATGAAATTATTGTTTCAATCTCATTATTTTGTTATAAATCAGTTGGGGTGTATGAGGTTTTGCGCTTATTCATTAACACGTTGTATAAAGTGACGAAAGATAGTAATTCTTCGACGTAAAAGAAAGCTTTATCTCTCAAATAACTTAAAAAAAACGTATTTATTTAGACAACAAAGTAAGTTACAATAAAACAAGAGGGTATTCTACAATCTAGTTACCAAACACGCGTTAAGCACACAGAGTGGGCTAGCTAGACCGAATTAAGTTGAACTTAGATTGAGGCTATAAAAGTAGCGTTCTAATAGTTTATGTAATTGGTTGAAAGGGACACAGTGTTATGAATTAGATTTCAATCGGAATAAACTTTAAGACACTCTTTTTCTTCTTGCTTGTGCGTTAGCACCGCATTTCAGCCAGTTACAAGTGGTTTGATTATATCTATCCAATCTCGAGGATTGTTTTTAAGTAAGAACACAACTGAGAAGGATTGCGGAGCCTCGTGGCAGGCTGAGACGCGAACCGCGCGAACACCACGCGAAAGACAAGTGTTCGGGGCAAACCCTGCAACGTGACTCCTTAAGACACTCTGTTGAACTACAAAAACTGATTGCTAGATCTTTCAATTTCGGAAGTCGATATTATTACGTATAATTTTATAAATTCCAGCTCACTATTTTGCTACTCGAAAAGCTTCTACCCACAGCGTTCATAACGTTCCTCCGTTTGAAATATTATGACGAATGACATTATAAGATCGGCCATAGTATGAGTGTAGTTGATATTCGGATAGATGGTATCAGAACGTTAGCAGTATCAGATTTGGAGAAAATTTGGAATTTGTTTTTTTTTTGGATTTGGTTTTATTGTTACTTACATGTGCACCAACGTATATCTATGTTGTTGAAACTTTTGCATAGAACTTACCTGAAAATGAAAATAAAGTTTGTTAGAAATTAAACTGTCCGTAAACATTATATAAATAAACTCACGGCTATGTGATTTCAGGGTGGTCAGAAACTTTACTTCAAGTACAAATCAAGGTGATTGTATTTTGTGATTCTTAATTTTAACGTCGACAATCTGGATGATGTAATTGCTACACGCCGGACTGCCAAACCAGAGTCCTGGGTTTGAATTCCGGTTTGGTCATGGATATTATATGTTTGTGCTGTTGTTGTATATAAAAAGCCCAGTTGCTTGGGTTAATAACAATATACATAATTGTGCCTATGAACTTCCTGTAAGCATTATTTATTTATTTATTTCAAAACAAGTTTTTATCTTTATCATAAATGCAGAGACATGTTTTTCTTTACCTTTTGGGATAGTCCGTGTTAAGTACTCGTACTTACATAACATAGAAATACTCATTTGTTCACATAAATTATGCGTATGGATTAGAACGCAGGCCTTGGAATTATTGCTACAAACCAATCTTATCTTAACTTTTATAAAACTGTAACAGAAGTGTGCCTGTAAATTGAAGATAAAAAAGAAAGATGACGATATGGTTTTTAGGTGTACGTGTCTATGTATACATAACTTTAGCTTAAGAATTTATATTGTAATAGTTATTAAGTCGTGTTATGTTGTAGAGTTTCTGGCCGCATCTTCTCTACAGCGACAACACGTTCCGACGCGGTGGTAGCTTTAAAAAAGATTTGACTATAGATAAGGGTGCTGTAAGCTCCTATATTGAATAAATTATATTGACTTTGACTTTGACTTTGACTTTACCTTTTTTAGAATTTTTGTCCGTCTTTTTGTGTGTTTGTTTGAAACTTTTTTGTTTGATAGTTTATCATCTGACTTAAAATCTTGTACTTAAGTTGTGTGGACGAAATCACTGTTTAACTCTTGCTAAACTTCTTTTCTAGGCTTTTCACTCTCCTAAATCGCTGTTTTAAGAGCCTAACCATAGGTCAGCAGTCGGAGCACGTTCAGATCCCCACGTCTAGTGTGTCCACCTTGCGAGACTTGCTTTCTTACCAGGATTAACAAGAATTAAGATATCCGTTACCTATTTTTATCTCCCGAGACGTTTCTAGATAGAAAATTGTAAAGTGGATTTGTTAGTTTTTCGCTCTTTGAATAAAGAATTAAATTGAATCGTTGGAAGAATTGAAGTTAGAGCCAAATGTATTTTGAGTTATCATTTTACAAATGATATTTGCACTCAACAAACTTAATTTTTTGCACTCTTCATGACTTCACTCTACCCAAGGGTGTCGTACGAGACGATTAAGGAAAGGTTTCTTTGTATTGGTTTTTGGGCCAACATTATAACCATTTATCATCACGGCTTAAGGGGCCTATTCACAGTAGTCTTACATACAGTCTTACGCCAATATCGGATCGTGAATGGGGTTGCAGTACTGCATGGCATCCGACGACCTTGAGCAAAATGTATGAAATAGCGTCTGTAGTCCTACTTGCAGGACAGTGTGTGGGCAGTCGCAGTCCTGCATTTAGGACTACTGTGAATGGGCCCCTTTAGAATTGATTACCACATCTCTTCCAATGGGTGATAGGGAAATTATCTTTTGACGTGTTTTTTGGAAGAAATATTAGCCAACCATCACCATTTGAAGCGTATCATCGTACATAATCCGGTTTCAGTATCAAAAATACTGTATAAGAAACCTTACTCCTTAATCACCACGTACGACTGTACTATTTTTTAAGTCGGAACTGCATGCCTAATTATAAATGAGCACTCAAACGTTATATTATTTACAAATCCTTAAGTGGCTTTGCTAAAATCCACAGTATTAGAAAGAATACTTCCTGCTTACAGTACGCTTCCTACACTCAACCAACTAGGACCTCATCCCCTCGACGGTCGAGCTCGTCGAGGTCGACGACTAAGCAGTGGTGTATTTCTCTCTCATTCACATTAACTTAATGGTATATTACTGTTGGCGCACTCCATACAAACGAAGTCTGGTGATATTTTCAATACGAACTAATTGAAGTCAATGAAATTGTTCTGAAACAATTTAGAAACTAATCTCTATGCTTGTATGAAGTCAGACTTTCCTTAAAATGTACAGTTTTAAAGTTACAGTGCCTCAAAGATTTCCATACAAATCTTAAATTAATCCTAGCATTGAAACTGTATTAATTACTGTATTTTAACGAAAATCGGACTTGATTCAAGCATAGAGATTTGTTTCTAGATTGTTTCTGAATAATTTTATTGACTTTAATTGGTTAGTATTGAAAATATCACCAGACTTCGTTTGTATGCAGCGAGCATTCGGAATAAACTTCTCTTAACATGTATGAGCTAGCCTCTTCTTATCAATGCGAGCCAGTTTGTATGAAATGTCCAGGGAAAGCTAAAACGCCATACTTAAAAGATAATTGGTAGTTCTGACTAATCCGGGATTATGATCGAGAGGCTATGTATGTACATAAGCTTATCTAACCCGTTTGCGTATCTAATCGATCAGTCAGCGCATCACTAATCAAATATTCCAAATAAATAGCTAAACCGGTCAGCGTAAACACAAATATTCCACTAGGCCTTCACACAAAATGTTTGCAGCAGAATTATTGAAACGGCAGCCGTTTGTTAAATCCGTGTGAGCGGCCTGTCGTCGGCAATGCCCTGAATTATACATCGCTCGAGTGAGCTCGTCACTGTATCTACCGTGTAATGATGCTTCTACTGTTTTATATTTTGTTTCTGAAATAGAAACATTCATTGGAAAAGGTATTCTTCTTCTTGTCGTGTGGGTAGCAAGCCCTGGTGTCAGACTTTTTTCAGACCGCCTTACGGCCTCTGAAAAAGTATTGATACAAATTATATATCTCTCGAGTGAGCTCGTCACTGCATCTACCTTGTAATGATGCTTCTGTTGTTTTATATTTTGTTTCTGAAATAGAAACATTCATTGGAAAAGGTATTCTTCTTCTTGTCGTGTGGGTAGCAAGCCCTGGCGTCAGAGTTTTTTCAGACCGCCTTACGTCCTCTGAAAAAGTATTGATACAAATTATATATCTCTCGAGTGAGCTCGTCACTGTATCTACCGTGTAATGATGCTTCTACTGTTTTATATTTTGTTTCTGAAATAGAAACATTTATTGAACTCTAAAAACAATGCAAAAACGTGGTAAGAAACCGTTAAAATTATTAACTTTAACTTAATTAATAACCGCGTAACTAATAATGCAGTTAATAAAGTTGATAATGCTGTTTTCTATGAAAAAGGTGTTTTTTTTCGCGATTTCGAGTTCTTCAGTTTTATGGTCTGAAGCACCTCCTATAGTATTACAGGGGTGTTTTGTTAGACCCTTTAGAAGACTACATACAAATTACACTATTAATTAACACTCTGTAGACTACATACAAATAACTCCACGAAATCCTTAATTAAACGGTACAAAGTTGTGATCCAGACAGTCTAAAACCGTTTTCACATTCATTGCGAATATTGCAATGATGTGATTGAGTAAAAAATATACTAGCTTATAGCAACCAACGTTTTTTAAAAATAGAAATAAAACTCTTTGAAAAATAAACTGCAACTCCTTTTTTTGTGTCTCGAACGCTCGAATATAGGTGTAAGAATAAGAATAAAATAGTACATCACCCTCGCACTAGGTGCAAAGCATGCACCTGGCATCTTGTGTTCTTTCTCACGATATTTCCTAACTAAATAGATTTATTTTGTAAGAAGAATAACTGCTAACTATTTGTAAACTTTGTGATGAAAATTTCTGTTGAAAATGTAGAAAAAGTATGTTTAATAAAATGTTATTGATGGTGTTGTTGCATACAGGATGTAAAATTAAATGCGTTATGTAGTTTAGGGGTGCTACGTACAATAATTCAAACTGAACAACTTGTGAAAGTTGTCTGAAGCACCCCATGAAATATGAAACGCGCTAAGTTTACTCGGACTCAAGGCACTATCAGAAAAGAGACTGGAAAAGAAACAATTCCATATTTGGGTCGTGGAACCAATAATTACGTTTTCTAAGACACAAAAAATTTTTTTTTTTCACGATTTTGATATTGGCTCTATAGTAAAAATTGTTCAGTGTGGTCTAAAGCACCCGCTTAAACATTTAAAGCATTTGGAGATATCCTTTCAATATAAAAGTTTCTCAGATTTTTTAAATACCTCTTACATAGGGTGTAAGTAACAGCCTAGCAAATACTGAAACGGTGTACTCAGACCATCAAACTGAACAACTTTCACTACAGTGCTTACCTTTAATTTTAATTTAATTCTATTTATTATTCTAGAAGTAGTCATTAGACTATTTTTAACTTTAACGTTTTATTATTTTATAATTATTCTTATTTGACATCGCTAATTTTATTTTATTATACAATTTGACGATCATGTTATGAATGGACATTTTATGTAAAATATTTATGTAAGAATGTGACATGTTATAATATGAAATAAATGAATCTAATCTAATCTAATCTACCTCAGGAAATGTAAGTAGAGCAGTTTTGTATGGACCAGCTGATTTTAGGCTGTTGCAGCAGGCTGTAGGCTCCATAGTGAAAGTTGTTCAGTTTGATGGTCTGAATTCACCGTTTCAGTATTTGCTAGGCTGACACTTACACCCTGTATTGAACCTAAATGTATAACTACCAACTCAAGCCGCAAAAGAATATGTCTAGGATTTACTATTTAGCGGTCGGTATCTGGTAATACTGTCTCAGTCTGATAGATGCGAAACGTTAGAGACGGCAAGAGATTTATGCGACATTTATTGGACGATTAAAACAAGATGGAGTCCCGTCTGCTTGAGTTACGTTCAAATCTGTGCAGACGATAGTTTGGATTGCTGAGAATAAGGGTTTAATTAGCTTGGATATTAGATAGGGGAAGGCCCAAAATTTGTGTATTCGGTTCATTTTTGGTTTGGAAGCAGTTAAAATGGCTTCCTATTCGTGATCGAAGGAACTCTCATATCGTCTCTCTCCTGTACAAAACCCTCTAAAATCCTTCTGCTCCTAGTTACCTCCGCGAACGCTTCTCCTTCTCTCGTCCTTCTGACAAACCCTGTAGAGCCCACATCCGTATCCTCCATAGTGAACTATGGAGCCTACGTCGAGGTAACGCGAAAAAAAATCTGCTGTCCCATACATTTGAGTCGGGTACGTACAGCAGTTTTGTATGGGACAGCTGATTTTGTTTTGCGTTTTTTGAGGTAGGCTCCATAGTGAAAGATTCTCAGTTTGATGGTCCGAGATTACCGTTTCAGTATTTGCTAGACTATCATTTACACCTTGTATAAGAATCGTTGAGGAAAGTCTGAGTCAGCTGTTGATGACCTTAGAACGAATGATAATGATATTATTCTCGTGGGATAAAGGATGGAGTAAACTTTCCTTGTAAGGGTGGATGCATATCTATCCGCGGCGAAGCAAGCGAACGAAACGAATTAACTTTTAATTCTTCTGACGATTCGTCCGATTCGCCGCGAATAAGTGTGCGAGGTCGCGATAATTGTATATCATGAATTATAAAACTAGATTCTTTCGCCTCCTTTGGCTGGTTCACCGCGGATAAATATGCGTCTACCATAATATTAAATTATTAGTAATTGGTAGAATACCAGTTATTAGTATTGGTTCCATATTCAGATACAGAAGGGAACGAAACCGTGGACTCATTAATCAGGAGGGGTGCTGAAAACCACTCACTACCACCTTTCGAGATTCCTAAAATGCCTTTTTTGGCATCTAGTCCATCCCGTAAAGATATCGAATAATTAATATAGCTTCAAAATGGCAATAGTGCTACTCTGGAGTCACACTCAAGGCTTGAATCATTCCAAAGCACTTATCAAAGTGTATATAGGTAATCAAAAACTTGCGAACATCTTCCTTGCCCTAAACAAAAATTTACAATGACGATATCAATTACAGGCTACTGCAAATTAATCAAACACATGCACACACTTAAATCAAATGACTTGACCGGCTTCTCCGAGATTTTACAAAGATAAGATGGATACTCTCCTCTTTTCAATGATTGTGGACCACTGATGAAAAAACGAAGTTTTTATTAGACAAGTAGACAAGTATTGGCACTAGATGACATACAAATACTACCTGTTAAAAATCTACTATGATTCCTGATTGCATTATTAAGGATTAATAGGAAACTATCATCATCTTAGTAGCCGTTACATAAAAACCACGTCAGAGGCCGTAAGGCGGTCTGACAAAACTCTGACATCAAGGCTTGCTCCCCACACGATAAGAAGAAGATCATCATAGTGAGCCCGTATCTACCCACTGCAGGACCTTCTCCCCATTTTGCCATCCTTCTCGGTCCTGTGCCAGTCGCATCCAGTTCTTACCGATACTTTTCCAGATATCGTCAACTGACCTGGCTTCCTGACGATCCACTCCTCTTTTGTCTAATCTTTGCCACCGTTTCGTTAAACCCTCCACCACTCCACCTTTTATTTATGAAAACATTTTATATGTAAGAAAAAATTTGTCGTTATTTCCAAAAAATTGTGATGTCCATAATTACAACACTCGAAACAAAAATAAACTGATATCTCCACACTTTCGGCTTAGTAGGGTCAACACGTCTTTCATGGGTCACTGTATACGTTGTTATAATAAAATCCCCGAGACCATTTTGAATCTTTCCGAAAACATGTTTAAAACTCAAATCACAAAAGTCCTCTGTAAAAAAGCATATTATAAACTGGATGATTATTTAAATGATCAAAATGCTTGGGTCTGAGGTCACTAGCTTATAGTTTATTTACTTTACTGTATAGTATCAATTATTTTATTAAATAGACTATGTATTATTGTATGCATAACTTTAGCTTAAGAATTTATATTGTAATAGTTATTAAGTCGTGTTATGTTGTAGAGTTTCTGGCCGCATCTTCTCTACAGCGACAACACGTTCCGACGCGGTGGTAGCTTTAAAAAAGATTTGACGTTTAATAAGTGTGCTGTAAGCTCCTATATTGAATAAATTATATTGACTTGACTTGACTTGACTTGACTTGACTTGACCTGCCATAATTTCTCCTAGCTACGTGTTCTGCTCACCGTCATTTTAAGCGAGCTATCCAGTATAGGAAACTATAGTCCTCATAAATTATCCCATCATCGTCTCGGCCAACATCCATAGGAACAACAGAGGTCTATTTTAAGCCACATGGCTACACAGAGTTAACAAACACAAGCCCTTCAAGGCTAATTCCGACTTTAAACCAAGGCCCCACAAGGTCCACGTATAATCCAGTTTTAATTCCACCAATAAGCGTCACATAAATCCGTATGTCTCGTATACATCAAGTTGAGACGTGCTTGCCGTACAGACCGCAGGGTAGACAGCAATAAATCTGAGCTACGCAGACGTATAGGCCGTCTGTCACACCGTACCGTAACGAGATGTTGGGAGCGATGATTAATCGGGGGTACCTACTGTATAATTGGTAGAAGACATGTAAATCAATGTGTGCTTTCTTGCGACAAGAACATCTTATCCTGTTCAAAATATCACTTGAATAAAATGTTATATAGAAAATCCTCCGCATCCTGATCTACTTGCTACTAAAACGCGATATTTCGTAGCGAGTTGCTGATCTCGACTTGTGAATGAAAAAAGTAGCAACATACTGTTGAAGTTTTAAGTGGCATTTAATTTTAAAACGTATAGTATTTGCATTAAGATGCACAAAGAAAGCCTTCCCGAGTAATTGAACGCCCAATACGTCCGATGCACCCTGGGCAATCAGCAAGCTAGGCAATGGCGAATCTCTTCACCACCAGCAGAAGACAGTCTAGAATCCCACCGCTAGATCATGGGCTGATGATCGGTTATTCTTTTGGATTTTTTTCATCCTTCCTTACGTCAGATAAAAAATAGCTGAAATTTTTACTCATAACGGGACTGATGCGTAGTTTGTGACGCGTTATTCTATCTATGTGGCAAAATACTGGACTGGAAAATTGTTGAATAACATGCCATTGACCTTTCGATATTCGATAGAAGAAATAGATTTTGTGTGCTACATTGTATGTCGTGGCAGCTTTTAGTGCAAATAACACTGAACTTTTAATTCGATGTGTATCCCAAATTTAGGTATTCGAATATGCTTTGCTAGTGGTCCTGTTATTACTAAATAAAATAAAATTACTAAACTTGCTTACTATTTAAGCCGTCCGGACTTCAGCCAATTTGACTCTTAATTACAGATCGGTGTAAAAACAACCAACTGCACATGTCTGCTCCATCACACTGCAGCACCGCTGACAACAACCGCCTATTGCGACATGACAAACGACTCTAATGCACATACATAAGTGCTTTTGAATTTGCTACATTTGGACCCAAAACTGTTTTGAATGACAAATGTGAATTTGTTGTAACGTCTGCTTGAGGCTTTGTTTTCTGTTGTAATTTGATAGGTGTCACTGTTTTGTGGCTAAAGGTAAGGTTTATAAATGTACATAATACATACATATTTGCATTATTGCTAATAATATAGTGGTAACAGGAAAAGAAGGGCGAAGAGATACAAGTCTGCCATAGATTTAAAAGCGGTTGTACCCTAATAAAAAGTCTGTATCACACTTAAAATTACATAACATTACAAGTGACTCTTTATTTCTCAATATATAGGTAGGTATTGTGGTGAAACGTGGATGTTCTGAAGTTTCAGAATATCTCTGACTACCTCCTCGGGGAATATAGTCGTGAGCATATGCTTATGCTAGGTAGGTATTTGTATTTTCTCTCAAAACAAATTTTAAATAGGCATTAATTTCAAGCAAAACAGATGATTGGTAGCTAATATTCCTTTTTTATTGTGAAAACGCAGTCAAAAAAAGACACACTATAATTTAAAGCAATTAAAAAAATATCGTAAACCACAATTCTAGTGAAACAACACTTATGATAATTATGTTTTACCTTGTACCCGCAAGATCAAATCAGCTAGTCAGACCCCAGCGGAACGTCTGTGCCCGATACCAATTGTTTATGTATTGTTTCAGTTACTCCAGAGATTACGAACTACACGAAACAAAAAAGTTTTACCTCCTTATAATATTAGTGTACCTAGACATCTAACCATCCTAACTTCGCTAATAACCAAGCAAACTCATTACAAACAGCTGATGATACCTCATAACGTTCTCAATCAAGCCTAGTTCAATTTCAATCAAATGCATGACTGAGCGAGTAATTGCCTGCCCTGTCACTTACACATCTAATACATAACTAACTGGCCACGTTATTACGTATGCCCTATGCCGTTGGACATAGAGTTCAATAGAGACTGCATGTTTGAGAAGCCATTCATCAAAATGTTGTTTAGTCTTGATTGCTTTTGATTTGAGAGAAAAACGTTGTTTAGTGAATATACAGAGTTTTTGGGTACAGTGCAAGGTTAAGCATGTATTTCTTATCCTCTTATGTTTCTACGTATACAAAATGTTAATGAATTAACGCAAAACTAGAAAGTAGTTTGTTCAGAATCGAATTATCATGGTTTCAACATAGGAAATTTTTTTCAAAGCATTAATTAATTTGTTTGTAAAATTTAAAAGTTACTGAACTCGATCTCAACCCACCACTCGGGCACTCTCATCCTATTTACTACCAAAACAAGATTATTAAAATGTATCCATGAGCACGTTAGCACTTTCATTCATAGCTGAAATGATTATAAATCATTTTTGCTTCAAAACTTAAAATGCGAATAACTTTAAATTTTAAGTATCAAAATAATGAAATTATAGTTTCAATCTTATTATTTTGTTATAAATCAGTTTGGTGCATAGATAGGTGAGTCTGTAATTATTTTAAGTTTCGCAATTTACGTCCAGCTTGCTGTGGGCAGTCAAAAAAACCTCTTACTCTGACATCACGTAACGTATAAAATTGCGTTGGTGAAAACAGTACGCATATGCTCACGACTATATTCCCTGAGGGAGCAGTTAGAGATATTCTGAAAACTTTGAACATACATGTTTCACTATTAGTACCGACACTGTCCACTGTGTGACGGGGAATGAGCCCATCACAACTTGTAATGGACAGTGGGTATAAATACATGCCTCAAAATTGAAGCATGCAGGTTCCCACATGATGTTGTCCTTGACTGAAAAGTGACTGGTACTACAAATCGAACATTAATTCCGAAAAACTCATTGGTAAAAGTCAACGGGGATCGAACCACCGCCGTAAGGCAAGCAAGGTTACTAGTGTTGTTTTAAGGTTCGGGAACCTTCCTTTCCACTTTTTTTTCAAGCTTAGTAGACGCTGCCAGCACTGTAAAATCACTATAATAAACAGACTTCTTAAGTACCCATCTAGGTACTTAGTAACTTTTAGCTTTATAATTCTTTTCTTGATTGTGTATTCTTTCTACCCAGAGCGTACGTTGAGATTAACTAATGTTTATGCATAGAGTATGTTATGAATTAGTAAAAATATAATATTACTTGGAACTTCTATTAGGCTTCTATCTGTGTACATAACTAAGAAGGCAGATGTAGGTGTTTATGTATGCTAATGCCAGCTCGGTTGCAAGCCTTGAATATAGATTGCTGTTACTTGCAACTGGGATAAGATGCAGTCTAGTAAAGAAGACAGACTGCCTTGATTTATTCATGGTTATGTTTTGAGGGGTGGGTTGGGAAAATTAAATGCTTGATGAAGATAGTGAGGACTTTTAATAATGAAATTCTCGTTCGATAACGAATGCAAGACATGTCAAGAACTAATTAGTATCTGTTACGTACGTAAACCGACTGCTTTAAAAACGCGAATGAAAACATAGTGAGGAAGACCTTGACGACTTTTGCTCCTGGGATAGATAGATAAGTGTGACATGAGGAAAGCAATTGTAAATTAATTCTTAAAAGGCGAAATTACGGATTCAAAAGATTGGAGAAAATATCCGTCTTTGATGCTTGTGGTGATCGTATGGCTGCAAATGAAAATGCATAAGTATTGTTGACAGGTTAAAATACTCTTAAAGCTCTTGAAACACAGATTGACTACTAAATTTCCTTCATCAATTATACACTGAATTCCATCACTGTTACACTCCTACATCCATGTTACACTATGTAATTTAATATTGAATTTATGTAATTGTACTTTGTATATTTTGTTTTGTTTAAAAGAAGTGTGTTGTAGAGTTTCTGGCCGCATCTTCTCTGCAATGGAACACCTTCCGACGTAACGTCAAAAATTTATCTATGTGATATTATTTTGAATAAACAATTTTGACATCACGTCTTCATGATCGGATCTTTAGTGTGAATGTGGTGTTGCTCATCAGACTAAAGCCCATATCCTGCCCTTTCTGCCTGGATACTTGCACGCCAATAGAGCTATTGGACACTGCTCTGCTGCTAATCCATGTGGTTATATACTTAACACGAAACATATAAAATATTATGCGATCGAATGGATAGAAAAAAGAAAAGTAAAAAGTTACTTATTCTCTGCTTTTGGATTAAATAGTCTAGTCTTTTTTGAAAAACTTAAAATCACTTTTGTAAACTTACGAAATTTAATATCTGCTTATACAACATGTTAATGAATTAACGCAAAACTAGAAAGTAGTTTGTTTAGAATCGAGAGCAGAATCGAATTATCATATTTTCAACATAGGTATTTTTTTCAAAATATTAAATAATTTGTTTGTAAACTTTTAAATTTACTGAACTCGATCTCAACCCACCGCACGGGCGCACTCACCCTACTTACTAACAAAACAAGATTCCTAAAATGTGTCCATGAGCAAGCTAGCGCTTTCATTAATTGCTGAAATGGTTACAAATCAATTTGCCTGAAAGCTTAAAATGCGAATAACTTTAAATTTTAACTATCAAAATAATGAAATTATTGTTTCAATCTAATTATTTTGTTATAAATCAGTTGGAGTGTATGAGGTTTTGCGCTTATTCATTAACACGTTGTATAAGACGTACAAACGAAGATGTTTCCTTCAAAATATTCCTAAAACCATCTTGTTTGTTACACAACACAACTAAAATTACAAAGGAGAAACTCGCGGTAACCTACCTGTGATAATAAAAGGGACTATGAAACAAAAACAGTTTCGCTACAGCAACGCTTGCCTGTAATTAACGACCTGCAAACGGTATGACAGTTCAAAAACTGCACTCGTAAATACAACCCAAGTTTTTAATGTTATGTTAAAGCAAAGGTTTAACGACTATTCTGCCGGTAGTCATTGTTATAAACAAAAGTAAAATATGTTTTGTTTTTAAACAGTTGCCGTCTTTTTTTAATTTTCTTGTGGTGTAATGGAAGTTTATTGTTAATTAATCTTTTGAAGCACTTTATAGCGTTAGGCTTCTTTCAGGTTGAACGGTTCGTAGAGTGATGTGATGTACGTGATATACATATTTTTCAGAGTTATGATGCTTACTAAGGGTGGTTCGTACCAAAATATAAACGTATTTAGTGAACGCTCTGTCCTTCACACTGCCCATAATAATGATAGGGACGCTAAAGAAGCGTATAAGCCTAAATACTTTTTTGGTACAAGCCACCCTAAGTCTTGGAAAGGACTTTTAAAAATAAAGGCATAAAAGTAAAAATAAACAATTAAAACTTTTAAGGGGGTTGTTTAGACCATCAAACTGAACAACTTTCACTATGGGAACTCATATAATCGCGAAAAAAATAATCAACTGTCCCATACATTTAGCTCGAGTAGATTTGTAGTTTAGTATGGAACATCAGATTTTTTTTTCGCTATTTCGATGTTGATCCTATAGTAAAATTGTTCAGTTTGATGGTCTAAACCGCCCCCTTAAATGTTTACTTCTATAGTTGTAACACCTTGTATATCTAAGCAGTGTTTAGAGATTTGCTAGAGACAAAACATTTTTTAAGTTTAAAAATTTAGTGAACGTGAAATGTTTATTCAGTGAAAATATTAATGTTTTCAGGTTCTCCTACAAACGTTGAATATAAAATACTAGAAATAAAATAAGGTTTTTTAAACCAGCTTCTTCCTTAAACAAGAATTTCTACTTTTATATTAACCCCTCCAAAAGTTATTTCTCGAGTTTTGTGTAGAAATTAACAAAATAACATTGCAGTTAGTAAGTCATCGAGGGTAATAAAATTCTCTCCACAGTTTGAGGCTGAGAACGGTTGTAAAGGAAAAGCGCTAGCTCGACCAATGAATATCAAGAAGTGGGCCCCAAAACTCGATTCCACGAATTGAAAATGGGTAGAGAGAATATAATCCTAATATTTTCCACTTTCATGCGTCTTCAATATCTCTCATTCTCATACCATGTGGCTACTGATAGAGTCACTGGATCGGTTTTCAATAGGATGAGAACGGATATCTGATTGCAACAAGATCGATCATAGCTTAGATTAGCGCAGTTCTGGTGGACGAAGGATTAGCCAAGCGAGTTCTTTTTACATCCAACTCGAGCAAAAGATCTGTGCTATGGATATGAGCTAGGAATGTGTACAGGGATGAGTGCTATGAGTGTGTGATAAGGATGCGATAGAGGTACAAGGAGTCGAGAAGAAAACAGCTATCGGTGTTTCACACAGGTACATGTACCTAGCTAGTTAGCTGATCCTGGCAAAGAAGCTAAGCTTTAACTTAGCTACCCATCTTCAAATCGGTCATCTACCTCGCATAGCTTTGGTGGGCACAGGTACATAGTTTCAACGCATTTGCATCCTCGCACAGCATAGCTACATCGCACATTTCTTATGGACAGCCAGCATAAGGCTGCCTGTCCACTGAAACGCAGCGAGGCTGGGGAGCGGAGAAGCGAGGGAATTTTGGCCAGTGGGGTTGCATAAAATCTCACAGCGATCCTATTGATTCATATTTCTTCGTTTCTCCGCTCCGCAGCCTCGCTCCGGTTCAGTGGACAGGTAGGCTTATGCTGGTTGGAAAATCTCTTCACTACGTTAGCACAAACTCAATGATATACCATCGCTACGGCAGAAGAAGACCAGTGTGTATGGAATTCTTGATACTAAATAAATAAAATAATATTTATTTTACGCTGTGTTGTTTTTCGCTTCGCTCTCCGCTCGTTTAAAAGCCACCGCACCTAAAATGACGTAGCCCGACACAAAGTTTACTAACAAGACAATAAAGCAGGCATAACCCGGCGGCCTAGCAGGAAGTGTTTGTTAGTATTTCACGCGGGAGAAACTCCGCGGACGGAAGCACGCCGCGAATTATTGTACGCGAGTACCGTTCAGTTATTGTTTTAGATTTTCTGTCGCTTTGGTTTGAATTTTCAATCTATTTGAGTTTCACAATGTATTATGGGAACTGGAGATGATTTATTTTACATACATACATACATACATAAACTCACGCCTTTTTCCCAGAGGTGTAGGCAGACTCTATGGTTCTCCATTTCGGGCGATTCTGAAACACCTATCTTGCTTCCTCTACATTCCCGTCGATTTCGCCTACTTTTAACCAAGCATTTTTTAATGACGTCCCTGATCTGGTCTAGGTACATCCTCTTTGGTTATTTTAACCTCAAACAAAATCATTGTTTTTATTTAAGAGCAACGATCTTTCAACGATAGCTTAGCTAGCTATGATCATATTATTAGAAATACGTTATAGTACGGACTCTCGGCGTACGGGAGGTGAACAATATGCAGTGAGCAGTGGTGTATTCCTTTCGCACTCGAACTTATAGCTCTCTAGTACGAGCCCGTTTCTGTAATGTGTCCATGGTATTTATGAGTCTGCCTACGGAGCAGACTGGGAATAGACATATCCTAAGTCTTAAGTCGCTAGTACTTGAATCATGAATGTTTTGTTTCTATTGATGAGTAGAGTAAACATTGTTATCTGATATCATATTATTATAAGTGTTAACAAGACTAGACTCTTGTGCTACGATTCATATTACACAGGCTATAAGTGACAGCCTAGCAAATACCGAAACAGTGAACTCAGACCATCAAACTGAACAACTTTCACTATGGAGCTTACCTCAGGAAACGCGAAAAAAATCTGCTGTCCCATACAAAACTGCTGTTCCTACCCGACTCAAATGTATGGAAGAGCTGATTTTTTTTGTGTTTCTTGAGGTAGGCTCCATAGTAGCTACCTCTCACTAGCTCTCACTTACACCCTTTATAATCTGTGTGACAATGCTCTATGTATACAGTATGTGTAAAAAACACCCTATTTATATTTAAAAGGGTGGTTTAGACCACCAAACTGAACTTTCACTATGGAGACAACATCGAGAAAACAAAATCGGCTATTTCATACAAAAGTGCAGACACTATCTATTTGACGCAAATGTATGGGACGGACGGTTGGTATTTTAATTTCTCTTCTGACCTGGTCTTCATAGTGAAAGTTTTCAGTTCTATGGTCTAAACCACCTCTTTAGCGTGTCTTGTTACATCCTGTATACATAACAAATATAATTAGTATTATTTACATACAGCGTGTAAACTAAAATGCGTTATATAATTTTAGGGAGTGTTCCAAATCATCCAACTGAAAAACTTTTACTATGGAGCCACGATCGTGAAAATTTACATATTAATATAGCATAATAAACCACATTATTAGATAGTGAGCTTTCTGCATTTGGTTTAAAGTCGATACTGCAAACTCATTGAGTATGTACAATTGAGATCTATGACTAGGGTTGTCACTGTATGCTTTACTTATTCCAAAAAAATTCTTAATATGTATAGAGTTGTAGACATTACATTACTAGACTATTTTTTTGTTTTCGCTTACATGATTGTCACTTTTCAGAACATGTTTTTATTTGATCTATCCAATTTTAATTTTAATAACCGTATATACTATTTATCGAGGTTAGAATATTTGCTACAAGATTAAATATTAAGCTACTTAATATAATTATCAATTATATGACAATCTTTTGCTGTGGTTCCGGGGCTATTATAGTAACTAAGGGTTTTTGCGAGCGAAAGGCTAGTTAAATAAAAAAAATGTATGTACATTTTTAGACAGTCATAGAAGAATCTAGACAACCCTACACGAAACGGCGCGCATCCGTCACTCCATCTCTGATCTCCCGTCACAACCGGCACTCTCGTCATTTGTCACGCCTCCATTGATTTCCACACACCCTGTATTTACATGCAAGCAGAGATTTATCATGTAACATGCTTTCATATTTTACGTAGTCTAGGTCTTGTCATCAATTTTAATGTTCATAAAGTGCTGTGTAGCTTGGAATATTTGAGTAATCTGTTTTTTTGCTGAGGATATGATAAATTTGATGATTGAATATATTGATTACCTAATGGCTTTGACGTGTATTAATTTATGGTTTGACGAAGTGACTCATATCCTGCGGGATTTACATATCACAAACCTTTTCTCTGAAAAACAAGGGAGAGGGAAGAGACTAATTTCAAACAAACTCAACACAATAATCCCATTAAAATTCAACACCAACTATTTACCCAATAAAAATGATATGGGCTATAGATTAGACTTATCTAAGCTAAAGTTAATACCGCGTTTTTATCGATTTTGAAGATATTTCGGCAGTGTTACGACTGCCATGATCACTCATCGTCATCATCATTAGCCTATATACGTCCCACTACAGAACACAGGTAGAGACTACCCTCAGTAGATGTTAGTCTCGTGCGTAGAATATGTGCATCAGTCCACCACACGCTCCCAATGTAGATTGGTAGACTACGAATCGGAAAGAATTTCTTCTTCAGCGCATGCAGATTTCCTCACCATGTTTTCCGTCACCGTTTTAAAACAGTCTGCATTACGCACATAAGTCAGAAAAACTCATACATGCAATGTTGTCTGTGTCGATTCGACCCCGAATCCTCATGATTGAATGTCCATATGCCTCTTTGACTGTATGTACATTATAATTTCTTTAAATTGAAAAAAAAAAAAGGGTTTGTACAATACGAAGCGACGCGGTAAAAACCCTTTATAATATTTAATTGTAATTATAGTCATGTAACTTTCACAGAATTTCGCCATAAATTACATCAAACTAAAATGATTTAACACTAGGCACCATTTCGCTGATAAAGCTAAAGGCTTGCTAATGTGAAATCGATCGACGAACTCGACGTGGGGACGTGATGGACGCGTTGACAGCCGTGTGACGAATGTCCTGTTCCGTGTACGTGGTTTTGGCATTCGTAATGATACTATTAAAAGATAATTTAGCCAAACCCAACATTTTTCTCTACGTCCAGTCGTGAATCGTCCTGGCTTGAAAGCGACTCCACTACTGCTAGCGTAAATAACTTGCATAGAAAAAGATCTAGTTCGCCATAGTGGATTCTTCTGTACATACATTTTTAGGTAATCAGTTATAACAATGTTTAAAGAATGATAGTTTTTCTATCCTAATATTATCATAATACTATCTAGAACAAAGTCAAAGTCAATATAATTTATTCTATATTGGAGCTTGCAGCACACTTATCAAACGTCAAATCTTTTTTAAAGCTACCACCGCGTCGGAACGTGTTGTCGCTGTAGAGAAGATGCGGCCAGAAACTCTACAACATAACACGACTTAATAACTATTACAGTATAAATTCTTAAGCTAAAGTTATGTATACAATAATACATAGTCTCAACACTAAATTGTGCTCTAGAAACTGTTTACAATATTATGATAAAGGTTATTCATAAGAGTTGGCTTCAAAACTGGTTGTCTTATGACTATCCTGTTTAGTAATACAGTTTTTGAGAGTTACGCGGTTATTATTTAATCTAGAATTAAACATTTTAACGGGTCTTTACCGCGTGCCGAAATATCGGGAACTCAAATATACCTAAACGTGGTAAGAAACCGTTAAAATGTTTTATTCTAGATTATCCTGGTTAGCACCATAACCTTTCCCCCCTTTTACTGAACTGTGTGGTTGCATTCTAGGAGATATATTAAGGGATTTTATGCTGTTAAGAAAGACAACGGTAGCAAATTCTACTCTCATTTGGTTGTGCTGCTAGGGATATCCTCATTTCACTTTGGTTTTATTAAAATATTGGTAAAGTGTCAAATTTTAGGAATCGGTTTAAAGCATGCTATGTTATGTGTTTCGCTTGGGTTAAAGTTTACTTTTCCTTTATCAGGATTTGTGGGATGAACAGTTTTTGTTTCCCTATAGCCATTCTACTTTGATAAGAGATCTTACTGTAAATTCGTTTGGCCTGGGGCTAACAGTAAAAACAAAGAGAAGTAGTCTCGTAGAAATAGTTCTGCGCAGATAAAACTAAACAGTGCCGCTCTGGCTTTGTCTTTTATTATTGTTTTGAAAATGTTTGTTGACTAGGCAATGTTTTTGTTTGAGGAAAGTTTTATTTTCTTTGTGCTATTGGTTACTAATAATAAGTACTTTTAAATTGTTTCCCGGTGTATGGACTATTACAAGAGTCAGAAATGCGAAATTGAGTTTGAACTTTTTAAGGGACTAATTATTTTCAGGGCCTCCCTGAGGGTAGGACTGTGCCCTGCAGAGGGAAGTAGTGTATAGGCTGATGATGATGATGATTTGAATTTGATAAACACGAATATAATGCGTTAACTAGCGTAATGGAGCTTCGGTATTGGATCGATCACAAAAGATAAGTTAGGTCCGGTCTGTAATCGTTTAGTAGTATTTCAGCGTACTTCGCTTCAGAATCTAAACTAACTTTCACTTACAGAAAGAGGAAATTTGACAACCCTGTACTTCAAAATATCAAATTCCACGAAGCCAGCACCAATCAAAGTGCTATTCCTAAACTACGATGCCCAAACTCAGGTGCTATTCAAAATCAGCGCTCTTCGTTGAAGGGAATTGGGTAGTACCCGTTCTGTAACGCAATTTTCATTCTGAAATCAAACCGGACAAGAGAAAATCACGAACACGGTCACCTGACACGAGATGACATTAAAACAAGCCCACACATAGACAATAACGGCCCGAAGCCTAGTTACGCACAGAAACAAAAGGCTTCGCAAACTGCCACACAGCTTCCCTCCAAGCCGGACGGATGGCCTGCCCGCTGTGCTGAAGGGACGCCATTAAAACCATGTTTTTGTACTGCATTTGTATGTGATATGAGGATTAAAAGAATAGGAATGAAAGATATAGGTATGCAACATCACTACGTCTATACATATATGGTCCTTCTTAATATGCTGACACTCTTTAATGGCATGTTAAGACCGTCAAACTGAAAAACATCTCTATGGGACAAACATCGAAATCGTGAAAAAAAATCTGCTGTCCCATACAGCTGTTTTTTTTCGCTATTTCGATGTTGTTGCCATGGATGAAGTTGTTTAGTTTGACGGTCTGATCATCCCCTTAAAATAATGTCAGCCTTAAGAAGGGCCCTGTACAGGTTGTAAAATTAAATATGTTACATTTATCTTAGGGGGAGCTTCAGACCATCAAACTGAACACCTTCCAGTACGGAGTAAAAATCGAAATGGTAAAAAAAAATTCTGCTTCTCGATACATTTGGGTCGGGTCGCCATTATCGTTTTCTATGGAACAGCAGATTTTTGTTTTCGCGTTTTCCCATCCGGTCCCATAGTGGAAGTTGTTCAGTTTAATGGTCTGAAGCACCCTCTAAAGTATGTAATGCTTCTAAGTTTACACCCTGTATATGGTCCTTCTTAATAATTATGCTGAAGGTTTTAAGGGGACGATCAGGCACTACATCGGATCCATACATTACGTACTCGGCGTTTGCAGTTTTATATGACACAGCATTTTATAATACTATACGGTATTAGGGTAAATAGTTATATTACTTAAAGGGTAATTGTACCCATTATACTGCAAAACGTTCCCTAAGAGAAATAGGAAATTCAAAACTAAATGCAATCAGCTGATCGAACGTTTATATGATAAGTAGTTTTTTTTGCAAAATTTCCTTAAGTTCCTTTGGTTAAGTTGTTCAAAATCATGAGAGCACTCACCCATTAAAGTAATGCAACTGTTTACCCTATACGATTTAATTTATAAATACAACAAAATAAACGGCGACTAAAAGCTAATTTTACCTCAACTAAACTCAACTAAAGCTCTATAATCTAAAATCCATTCACGTCCAAGATTTTAAAAGATATCTTAAAAAATATTATGAATACTTTCCATTTAGCCGTGCTTTAAGCAAAGTAACTCGGCTATAATCTGTAACGGTCTTGAATAGCCCGGTTAGTGGTACGCAGTTTCTTTTAACGGTAATGATGGAGGAAGTATATAGTGAAATGGGAGTAGTAGAAATAAATAGCGAGTGCTTTGATGATTGGGTTGTTTTTGTAGATGGATGGTAAATTGTTTAGCTAATTCTTCTTATCGTGTGGGCAAGCCCTGTTGTCAGAGTTTTTTCAGACCGCCTTACGGCCTCTGACGTGGTTTTTATGTAACGACTACTACCACCAACTTTGACTATTTATATGTGGACTGGTTACGCGTGTAATTCTACTAACAAACATTTCTGCCACTTTTTGCGGGGGGCGAGGTAACATGAAATCCGCAACTTTGGATTTTATTCCCCATAACTTTAGATTCTAATTTTGAATGTTATAAATCATGAAAAGTAGTCTCGTGTGAACCCCAAACGTTCTAAATTCGAAGTTATTATTTCGCAATTATAGGCTGTCTTTAGTGATAAGGTGTAAAATTGAATGTAAATGCACAAGATCAATTGTGCTTATACAGTGGCAGAGGGGAAATGCTACCGCAAGGCTAGTCTTTATAATAATTAGTCAAAGACCAGCAAAGATAGTAGCTGGGACCAACGGCTTAACGTGCAATCCGAAGCACGGAATCATCTTTCTTTTCAGACAATCAGGTTATTCAGCCTGCAATGTCCTATACCACTGGGGAAAAACGCACAAAGTAAAATCACTTGGTGTCCCCCATGGGATTCGAACCCACGACCTCCGTGTCAAGACCCCAATGCTCTTAACCATTAGACCACGGAGGCAGGTTGCTACTAATTGCACGGAGCTAATTGACATTTACTGCGTAGTATAGAAGGTGTTACAAAAATAAAAATAAACATTTAAGGGCAGATTGATTTAGACCATCGAACTGAACAACTTTCATTATGGGACCAATGTCGAAATCGCAAAAAAAAAATCTGATGTTCCATACTGAACAACAAATCTACTCGAGCTTAATGTAGACAGCTGTTTTTTTTCGCGATTTCTATGTTGGTCCAATAGTGAAAGTTGTTCAGTTTGATAGCCTAAACAAGTCCTTAAAAGTTTTAAATGTTTATGTTTTAGTTTTTTAACACCTTGTAGATACAATAATAAACAGGGTTGTTTGTTCGTCTTTAGGCTTTTTCTGTACTTTCTACACTTCAAGCACGATGATAACTTCTATAAAGCCTTTCACCCACTAAAGCGAATTCGCAACGCCTATGAAACGCATAAGCCACCTCACAAAACATTTAATTTCAAGGCTCAATATTTGCCAGTTGTAGCAAAGTTTCTAACCACCATGAAAGGGTTTAGGGTCGTGAGTTTATACAGGGTCCTTTTTAATATGCTGACACTTTTTTAAGAGGATGATCAGACCATCAAACTGAACAACTTTCTCTATGGAGCCAACATGCAAATCGCGAAAAAAATCTGCTGTTTCATACAAAACTGCAAACCTACTCGAGCCAAAATGTATGGGACAGCAGATTTTTTTTTCATTGGTGCCATAGAGAAAGTTGTTCATTTTGATGGTCTGATCATCCCCTAAAAAAGTGTCAGCATATTAAGAAGGACCCTGTATCTATGCGTCGTATCGTGATCGTATTTATAAAGAACCCTTCGTTTTCATCGAGTACTTAGCTCTAAGAGCTTTTAATTAGTCAGTCGTTAGTCCCTAATTTGGTTAATATTAATGGAGATGAGAATTTAGGGTACGAATTTGTTTTAAGATCATTTGCAGCCTGGAACTTCTGCCTCATCAACGCCTTAATTAAGTTTGTTTAGATACGCACTCATTACTTGTTCTTATTTTCAATCTTCAAATTAATTTTTTTCTTCTAAAAACTGGTCAGCACTGCTAAGGCAGTACCGGCAGTAGTTGTAGATGAGCCAAACAATGTTATGTATCCTATATTTAGGCACAGATAATTCAATAGTTACGACTGTAACAAATACCGCACTCTTCCGATTTCACGCACTTTTGCGAATTTCAAGCATTCCACTTCAGGAAGGATGAAATAAATGCGCCTTATGTCAATGCACGACAACCTGTATCGCGCGCGATACGCATTGCCGTAGGTACTTATTGCAGCGGTCATGTCAAAAATCAGCTAATGTTATTTAATAATTTAAGTTTTCTCGCGACTCCACACAAATTACATACCAGATTTTAAGACAGATCTTAAGCTATCAAACAAAAAAAGTTTCATCAAAATCGGTTCAGCAGTTTTTGCGTGATGCTCGAACAAACAAATAAACAGACAGACAACAATTTTAAAAAGGTTGATTTGGAGTCAGGGACACTTAGAACCAGATCGTAAATATCTTCAATGTACAAACACTCCTGTTACAGTTTTATAATAGTTTAGATTCATTATAAATCCAGTAAAAACTGGGATCGCGAATTTGCTGAGGAAATGCAAACCCTAGTTTCAGGTCAATAATTTATGCCCTTTGATTAATTATTATAAGGACTAGCCTTGCGGTAGCATTTCCCCTCTGCCACGGTATAAGCACAATTGATCTTGTGCATTTACATTCAATTTTACACCTTATCACTAAACGAGACAGCCTATAATTGCGAAATAATAACTTCGAACTTAGAACGTGTGGGGTTCACACGAGATAGCTTTTCATGATTTTTAACATTCAAAATTATAATCTAAAGTTATGGGGAATAAAATCCAAAGTTGCGGATTTCATGTTACCTCGCCCCCCGCAAAAAGTGGCAGAAATGTTTGTTAGTAGAATTACACGCGTAACCAGTCCACATATAAATAGTCAAAGTTTATGCCATATATTAATTCAAGCAGTACTATAATATAGCAAATCGAAACGCTTACTAACTTTACTGCTTATGCTTAATGACGTGTGAACTTCGCAACTGATATTAATTTTAACTATTCTTGCTGAGCGAGCTTTGTGGTTAGGTTTTGTTTGTGGTTCAGATTAAATATAGACTTAGTTAGTGTTTAAATAGAATTTGAGAGAGGAAACTTTGTATTGCGAGAGAGGGTATGAAATTATATTATTATTAAACTGAATACATAAAGTAACTAGGTATGGAATAGGTACCTAGAATGTAATAAGGCTTTCTGAGTTTCGGTTTTCACATTTTTCAAGTTGCTTACGCCTTATGTCATCATCATCATTGCCAGAGCAAGCCTGAAGAAAAGGAAATAGAGGAAGAGGACCACCACGCGGACCTATTAGCACATATTATTTAATACATAGTAACTATCTGCTTACCATTTTTTAGTTTGCAGTAGGTATAGGGTGGGTTCGGTTAAGTTAGGATAGGTTAGTTAGTTAGGTTAGGTTGGTGTAGTTATATTAGCAAATACTCAAATAATCTTAAAAACATTATTAGTTGTTTAGACAGAAGTCTGTGTTTGTTACAAATGTTGGTTACCCTAATTATTATCACACAGATTGGTTAATTGGTGATGGAAATCGCTTTTAATGATAATGCCTTTTATTATACTCTTTTCATAAAATTTTATTATTAAATGTGTCTAGATAGACAACGATGATGATTAAAACTATGTATTATTGTATACATAACTTTAGCTTAAGAATTTATATTGTAATAGTTATTAAGTCGTGTTATGTTGTAGAGTTTCTGGCCGCATCTTCTCTACAGCGACAATACGTTCCGACGCGGTGGTAGCTTTAAAAAAGATTTGACGTTTGATAAGTGTGCTGTAAGCTCCTATATTGAATAAATTATATTGACTTTGACTTTGAATCAGTCTACAATATTTTCAGAATTTGAATTACACACAGCTTTTGTTTTCTATCTATACATTTTGTCCACTTCTGTCTGGATATCTAATGTCCAGTACGAGAACTTCCATCCCATTTGTTTGTACGATTATCCCCACTGATTAAACTCTCCGATCTATAAAGTTTTATGTGGACGATTGGATACTTTTATGACTTCAGGGGCAACTGTTCTTATCTCCTCACCGCATGCACCGACTAGCCAGTTATGCACTTATTGTTTGATCTTTATTGCAAGTAGTTAGAGTTTATATTCTTCTTTTATGCGAAGTGTTTGCTATGAATATGACATCTGCTGCATATTTTGGTGCGGAAAATGAATTTTGGAAGTGTTTGACTTTTTGATCTCCACCAGTTTTCTTTTAAAATTATATTTTTAGTAATATTTTCCTCGGTCATTAACTTTAAAACATAATAGATTTATTTATGTAGGTAAATTACTGAAATTGATAATATGTGTTAATTTTTCAGCAGGTAATACATTACATGAAGACTGGAATTGGTTTAAGAGATGTTGGTTTGAACAATGTGTTAACCAAATTATCGAATATTATCCTTTAAAAATTTCCAGAATCTACAACTACCTAAGCACTGTTTGATACAACTGTACAGAATTCCTTCGAAGTTGATGCTTCGAAATAAAGGGCAAATATCTCTGAGATGAATACGAAGATTTGGTATCCTTATCATGGATTTCAATTTTAATAATTTGTGTTTTGATTACTTGGTAGACTGCTTAGAATACATTAAACTTCTTCAATTTGAGCAAGATAATTTATGTAGTGTTTTTTTTTTGGATAAATATTTTGAAGACGTAAAATATTAACTAGCTTCTTGGGGTTAACCCTAAAAATAATTTAAAAAGAGGATTATTTCTTCAGCCAGATCACCCATCGACGTTGATTAAATTTAAACGGATAAACCTAACAGAAACGAAGTGGGCCACTCTATTCATTACCAACTATCGAGTCCGCAACTAAAGCCGCTCGGATATCGGGTTTGATTCCCCGTTTAAAGTCGAATAGGCCGGAAATCGATTGCTTTGGAAGCTTTACGTTCGAATTGTAGGCGAAACTGTTTGGTTGTAGTGGCACTGGATGGGGCATTGTGGCGAGCGTGGTTGCGGTGAGAAGATTAACTGTGGGCCGCCATATCACCTCCAAAGAAAACTAGAAAGATCTACATGGTGTTAGGGTAAACAGATGCATTACTTTAAAGGGTGATTGTGCCCATGATACTGATCAACTTTTCCTAAGAAATCGATAGGAAATTAGCAAAAAAAAATCCGACTTTTCATACAAACGTTAGATCAGCTGATTGCATTTAGTATGGAAAGTGCAACATTTTATTAAGAATTTTCTATAGGTTTCTTAGGGAAAGTTGATCAGTATCATGGTTACAATCACCTCTTAAAGTAATGCAACTGTTTACTCTAACACCCTGTAGATTTGAATCTGTCCTTGTTACTTCCCGCATGCCGGCTTCTCGTCTTGTCGCTTTATCGTGAGTAGCATAGTCATGCTGCATGCTACCCACGACATAGCGAAAAAACTGCGTGCTCTTTTTGGCATACGTAAAGAACCAAAGAAGGAGGCACTTCTCGATTTTTGGGGGTGTCAATCAAGACCTACTAGGACTATGGGTATACGATAAAAGTGAAGACGAAATAAACTAAGATAATAGGTAATAATGGCAAATCAGAATGTAGAATCTATTTTAAATACTCTGACATCAAGTGGACCACTAACGTGACTCCACTATTCTTGTCCCAGCCTTCGTTGTTGATTACATGCCTAATGAGATGCTATAAGTCGCTTCTTACGACACCCTATTAGATTGGTGCTATTTAAATTCCGACACCACACGGCACAGTAAATAAGCAGTCTTCGAAGACCAAATAAAGAAAGAGCACCATCGTCATATTGAAAGTACGTCCATTTTCTAAAGATTCAATTTCCCCGGTGACTCTTCCATGAATGCAGACATCGATGTCAGTCTGCGCGAACGGAAATAACGCGCTTAATAGATTCGCTTCGGCTCACAAGTGCGCTGACAACTGGATAATCTATTTATGAGGAAAACTGCCCGACTGGCCGCCCCAATGTTTCGGAGTTATGTCCGTTCGCATTTGCATGTACTGCATTTTGTGGATTTGCTACACTGAGTGTTTGTATGATTGGTACAGTTTCATGTAGCTTTAAGTTTACACAACAGGCAAGTGATGTTGATCGAGTCGAGATGATTGAGTCCTCTGAAAAAAAGGTCTCGTAAACTCGATGAGTATATGAATGACCAAAATGTCTGGTCTTGTCTGGTCTTGTGAAAATGTTACACTATGTAATTCAATATTGTATTTTGTAAGTGTACTTTGTATATATGTTTTTAAAGAAGTGTATTGTAGAGTTTCTGGCCGCATCTTATCTACAACTGAAAACCTTCTGACGCGGTGGTAGAGTCAAAAATGACGTCAGAAAGCTATCCATGTGATATTATTTTGAATAAAACATTTTGAGTTGAGTTTGAGTTTGAGTGAAAAATGTGAAAACCTCCCGTTTCTAATGGAGGAAAGTTGGATATTTGTTTTCAATACTACTCCTTTCTTCTTTAATTACCTAAATTTGTTGCGGGTTCCACTACAGATTAGAATGATCTCCTGGGATTGCTCGACTTTATTGTCTAGTGTTGTTGGTGGTCGCCACTTTTGATCCTGATTTACAGGAGTTACAGGAATTAAAATAAAAGTTGCACCTAAACTGAATTAAATGTGAATATTTTAAATGAATCTCAACAAGTGAACACTTAATACAGGGTGGAAACTTAAATGCGTCACAATATTTTGATTTCAGATCATCAAAAATATAAAATGTTCAGTATGGGACCTACAATGAAATCGCGAAAACAAAATCTGCTCTTCCTGATTTGAGTTATTTAGATTGTCCCCCATACATGTAGCTGGAGTAGATTTGTAGTTTAGTATGGAACATTTGTTTCTTTTCCCGATTTTGATATTGGTCCCATAGTGAAAGTTGTTCAATTTGATGGTCTAAACCACCCCTTTAAATGTTTATTTGTATTTTTGTAACACCTTGTATAAAATTACAAATATTTTTTTCACGATTTCGATATTGGCGCCAAAATGGTTCAGTTCGATTATCTAACTCTAAAACACCCTCTAAAATATCAAACAAATTTAAGTTCATACCCTATAATTAATACACAGAAAGAAAGTTAAAACAATCAACACTCTAAAATTCAACAAAATAAAACACTGGCGACCAACAAAAACGATGCAAATTAAAAACCTACTCAATCATCAATCAGGTAATGGTGTGCTGGCATTACTGCGCTTTATTTCGATGATGTATGCCTGTTTCATTGCAACAATTTGTAAAATGGGGGCATTTTGTGTGCCACGTATTTCAGCTGCTAGTGTGTCGTGTTAGGAGAAAGATGGATAAATGTCAACGAGATCAAACATTTAATCTGTCATTCGTTGATTTGCCCAATTATAAACAGAATGTATTTTAGGTGCTCTGTGCCAGAATATACCATATCAGTTCTTGCCATTTAATGTCGTATGGTTTCTTCTGCAGTGTTTTGCGGTGGCTTTTTGGTGAAGAAAAATATATTAAGGAAACCTACATGCTTCAATTGCGAGGAATATATTGCGTATGTTTTCGATTATATTGATACAAGATCGATAATGTGTTTATGACTGTTTGTACTAGGTAATTATTAACTAATATTCTGATTATAAGATCATCGTATCTAATAGGCTTAACTAATTGTTGGCGGAATTGCTAATGAATGTCAAAAACACCATGTTCATTTGATATTGATCGAATTGGGTAGTTACACAATAAGACCATAGATCATCATCATCAGCCTTTATACGTCCCACTGCAGGGCACAGTGTCCAATGCGGATTAGTAAGACTTCAGATACACATCAGAATTTCTTCTTCAGCGTATGCAGGTTTCTCACGATGTTTTTCTTCACCGGCTAGATTTAACTTTAAAATGTGGATAAGAATTCCTTAAATTATCAGGAAATTAAAATATCTCTGGAAATATAGTCGAGAGTATATTATTCTCATGAGAAATTTTCTCCTAAAAATAGGTATATGGGCATTATTCGAGTAATTTTTAGAAGCGTAAATTGGCTAATCACCAGCCACTTTTTACTACTACATTAGATCTTAAAACTCTACTTATGAATCGTAGCGCAGTTTCTATCCATCCACAGAGGCAGCATAGTCGTGAGCATGTGTATGTATTGCTAAATACAGTGTTTAAAGGTTGGTAAAACAGTTCTATTACTTTAAGGGGTAATTTTACTCATTATACTGAACAACTTTCCCTAACAAAAACATTTTTGGACATTCCATACTAAATGCATTCAGCTGATCGAACGTTTGTACGAAAAGTCGAATTTCCTATAGGTTTCTTAGGAAAAGTTGTTCAGTATCATAGGAACAATCAACCATAAAAAAAAAAATTGTATTCCCACATTTTCGACTTAGTAAGGTCAACACATCTTTCATGGGGCACTGTATACGTTATTATAATAAGATACCAGAGAATATTCTTAACTTGACGGACAAAAAGTTTAAGTCCCATGTTAAACAAGTCCTCTGTAAAAAAGGTTACTATAAACTCCATGATTATTTGAATGACCAAAATGTCTGGTCTTGACAATGTTACACTATGTAATTTATTATTGAATTTATGTAATTGTACGTTGTATATTTTGTTTTGTTTAAAAGAAGTGTGTTGTAGAGTTTCTGGCCGCATCTTCTCTACAACGGAACACCTTCCGACGCGGTGGTAGATTCAAAAACATGACGTCAAAAAGTTATCTATGTGATATTATTCTGGATTATCAATTTTGACTTTTGACTTTTGACCCTTTAAGTAAGGCAACTTTTACCCTGACATGTATAGGTATAGCAATGTCTGTATGTTATCTCAGATATGCCGAAGCAACACACAACGACACAGTATAATGTTTGTCACAAACATCCGCAACAGAAATAAAACAAATGATGAATGGGACAGAATGCTACTGACGGGAAACAAAAACGGTCACTATGCCCCAATTATAAAGTGCATTTTAATGACGTCCCCTGATAAATGGATCGCTTCGAGCTTCGTAGGTGTTTGTATTGGTAGTTAGTTCGGAAAATTTTTCTTCTTTGTGACAAAATGGTCTCTGTATGGTTTCGTAGCTAAAGGCTGAGGAGAACAGAACCATTAAATTAGACATTTTATAATTAATTAATAAGAACACAAATAACCTTATCTTTTTGAAGATACATTATCTTTTCTACAACTAAATGTGTGTTTCATTCCTTCCTTAATTTGCTACAGTTTCTATGATTCACTATTAAATAAAGTAAAATGAATATCTATAAAAATTAATGTTTAAAAATAAAATAAAAGAATGAATTTAAATGAAATAATGCTATAAATAAAGAAATAGAATGGTAAATCGATTATATAATCGAAAATAAAATGTTAGTGTCGTAGATAGTTTTTTCCTGCAGAAAATAATGAAACGTGAATGTAAGTAAGTATAAATAATTATAAAATATTTGAATTTGCAATCAAATAATATAAGATTGTTCCAAACAAGACAAAATAAAAAATCAAGGACAGAACAGTCAAAATAATAATTTCTAAAAATCTATTGTAAGAGTCGCGCTGCAACTTGCAGCCTGCAAGTCTGACGGTGGGCGGTTGCAAGCATCGCGTATATTCTTCTATCCGGCTTACGTACACGCCGTTTTCAAGCTCTAATGTATTCTTGACCATAAAACATACATGCGATTAAAATGCTACACTACTTGATATTGGCAGAATTGCATTAAATAAATAAAAAAATAAATAAAATCTCTTGTAAACATAAAACAAAAAGCCGAATCCATTACCCGACCGAAAAACTTCAACAAAGCCATAGTGCAACAAGATAATCCAACAAACGGAATGAAATATTGCTGCAAAAGCATTGCGTGCGCGTTGATTGAGCCGAATTACGTTTTGAGGAATGCAATTGCATTAGTTAATGCACCGGTAGAAGGTAATGAAAAACGGTATCAGGCTCACTGTGGGACAAGGAGGTGTAGGAGACTGGATGAGTTAGTGAGTGTAGTTGGGTGGAGCGTAAAAAGTATAGGTCTATGTAGTGAAAATGATATAAGCTTACTTATTACATAGCATAGCATAATTATGCTCACGACTATATTCCCCGAGGGGGTAGTCAGAGATCAGAGATATTCTGAAACCTCAGAACATCCACGATTCACCAGTTGTACGAAACTCTGTCCAGTGTGACGGGGGGTGAGCCCGTCGCCACATAATGGACAATGGGTACAATACATGCCTCGACTTCACTGTCCTATCCGTTACATCACCAATTTTGTATTGAATTTCGTACAGCGCTCCTAGTGATTACGTTGAGAACTAATTTCTGCCATACGAAATTGGCGACGTAACTACAGTAGTAAAGCATAAGCATATGCTCACGACTGTATTCTCCGAGGGGGTAGTCAGAGATATTCTGAAACCTCAGAACATCCACGATTCACCAGTAGTACCGAAACTCTATCCAGTGTGACGGGGGGTGAGTCCGTCGCCACTTATAATGGACAGTGGGTACAATACATGCCTCGAAATTGAAGAATGCAGGTTTCTTCACGATGTTTTCCTTAACCGAAAAGCCAGTGGTGTTACAAATCGTACATAAATTCCGAAAACTCATTGGCACGAGTCGGCCTGGACGGGGATCGGACCATCATCTCCTGTACGGCAGGCATGGTTACTCGCCACTGGATCACCACGGCTTGATACAGGAAACAAAATAAGTCATAGTTTCAGTACAATGTTTAACTTGTAACACCACTGGCTTTTCGGTGAAGGAAAACATCGTGACGACACCTGCATGCTTCAATTTCGAGGCATGTATTGTATCCACTGTCCATTACAAGTGGCGACGGGTTCACTCCCCATCACACTGGACAGAGTTTCGGTACTAGTGAAATGAGGATGTTCTGTGGTTTCAGAATGTCACTGGCTACCCTCTCGGGGAATAAATAGTTGTGAAGCATATATACAGTACAGTGTTATGTTCCTCTTTCGTTGGTTTTTTTTATGCTTTTGCGGTAGGGTCTTCAACTCTGTCATAAATGATCTCTGGAATTGGCTCTGTAATATGCATGCTTTTTCTTATTACTGTATCCCGTTTGCAATGCAGGGAGGTTGGATATTAGTTCTATTACTCCTCCTATATTTGAATAAATTCATTGCGGGTTCCAAGACAGATTAGAGTCATCCCCTGGGCTCGCTGGACTTCATTGTCTAGTGTTGTGAATGGTCGCCGCTGTTGATCCTGGTTTACAGGAGTTAGAGCGGTGGGAATGTGTGGTGGGCCCTTGTCCAATTAAAAAAAAACAACGATACTAGCTGATCGCGACTTCGTATGCGTTGACATAAAAAAGGTATATTATTTGTTGTTTTAGAACGTATTGTATCCAAATCTGATAAGCCGTTTGTGATTGAGTCACAAACATCCAAATTTTTTCAAGGTTTCATGCACACGCACACAGTTACACATAAATAGTTAAATATTAGGTATAGAGTACTAAAAAAGAACAATATATTAATTTTAAAAGTTCATTTTGACGTACATTAATTAGGTGTATCCACAGTGTAAGAAAGAGTATGGTAATAAATACAGTAGAAAGAATACAATAGTGGGCAATGGTCTATTATTGTCTCACTCGTACTCACTCAATATCGCAGGGAACGAGCTTACCTCTTCTACGGGAAAAATTATTAATGCTTCTTGAACAATACGATATTTAAATAACGTTCTAACTCACACTCAAGGTCCTGCATCATTTGAAAAGTTAATGTTCAATGGTCTTAAAACGAAATGAAAACATTTTTTTCTGAAAAACAATTAAAAGTATCCTTTGCCACTTAATACCTTAAAAAGTTAGACAATACTAACTAAAGAGATTCGTAAGAATTTCGAAATATTCCTTTGACGAAATGGCTTTTTCATGTTCATAACAACCAAGTTATAACCGTGAATAATTGCGAGTTCTTTCTTTGGAGTTGTAATAAATTTGTGTTTTTTAATATAAATGTAAATAATTGTTTCATTCAAAACACAGCGTTGTCTTGAGTAAATTAAATACTAAAATCATCACTATCAAAATCATCGGAACTTCTTAATTGGAAAACTCAATTGTTAACAGAATTAGGCCCTTACTGTTAATTGCATTGAGTACCTATTAATGTACAGGGTGAAATTGATATCGTACAACCGTGGTGGTCCAGTGGCGAGTAACCTTGCCTGCCGTGCAGGAGGCGATGGTTCGATCCCCGTCCAGGCCGACTCGTACCAATGAGTTTTTCGGAATTTATGTGCGATTTGTAACACCACTGGCTTTTCGGTGAAGGAAAACATCGTGAGGAAACCTGCATGCCTCAATTTCGAGGCATGTATTGTACCCACTGTCCGTTATAAGTGGCGACGGGCTCACCCCCTCTCACACTGGACAGAGTTTCGGTACTACTGGTGAAACGTGGATGTTCTGAGGTTTCAGAATATCTCTGACTACCCCCTCGGGGAATATAGTCGTGAGTATATGCTATGCTGAAATTGATATCATTAGCATCCTTTTAAACTAAGAATCTACCTATCACACTGACATCCCTACATTTGCGTCGAGTAGGCATTACAGTTTAATATGTATCAACTTACGACCATAATACTTATGAGGGTAGACAGAAATTTTTGAAATTTTATTGCAAACATTGCAACTATCAATATTCTTTCATTTTATCTACATCCTTTTTGTTTTAGTCAAGTCTTCGTTATCGGGTCGAGTCAAAAATTACACATAAATGCCATTATGGAATTTTTGTCAACTGCAGATTTATTTTAAATCCTAATCTTATGTTTTTACTTTTATCTTCTCAGAAAAAAATAAATGTTTAAAAAATGACGCTAAACTCACGTTTTCCGTATATCTTTCGTTTGAATACCCTACTTTTGAAAATAACAGTTTAAACTAGTAATCAATGAAATGACGATGACGTCATGTCACAACAGTGTGTTTAGTACAATTGTTGAAACAAAGGCGCGTTTTGACGTCCGATAATGAGTCGCTGATTTAACTATACTTTATTCCAAATAAGGACGCCGAGATTTTCAGATTCCTATTTAGCTTTCTAGCCTATTCTGAATACCAAATGTAATTAATTTATTGGATACATATATCCGACATATCTTGTACATTACTAAAGGTGTTTTAAGAATAAGTGACAGGAAGTGTTTAAAATCTTTGTTTCTGTAATAGAAAATTGCCTTAAAATTTCGTTGCTATTTTGAATGGAGTATAGTTGTCGAATTACCCATTAGTTAGTAGCAAAGTTTATTTTTAACGGAAGTATCTTCCAGTATTGTATTTACATCACAGACAACCACATTAGTCGGCTCACAACCGAATAATGTTCAGTTACGGTCGAAAATTTTCGGTTTTCGTGTAATTGTGATTTAGTGCAGCGGATCTGTTATGCGATAAACTTATCAGCTGAAATAGCCGAGGCTTTGAAAGCCGTTTGGCTATCGGCACGGAATTTGTGCGCAAAATTCGGTTATTTTGCTTCAGGATTCTGAATTGTTTTCAATGTTTCTTCTAGTTTTGTACCGTAGGGTTGGCGAGTTGGTTACTAATTTCTTTTAATATGTCAAGTCAAGTCAACACTCCCTAGGAATACAATTCTAACGAACATTCTAGCAAGGATAGGATCTGACGAAATAGAGTCAAAACTAACACTAGAATGTGTCCAAGCCCTTAACCGGCTGAGATCGACAAACTCTGTCACCCTAGGCTGGGTGCCTGGACACTGCGGTATTGATGAAAATGAGGCTGCTGACAAGCTGGCACGAAGAGGAGTGGAGGAGGATCTCTCGCAACACCTCTAGGCGTATGCTAAAGGAATGGGCTGTGAACCAAAGCCGTAAGCTCTGGTCGGATACACCAGGACTGAAGCAAGCAAAAGAACTTCTGACCGGCTTCTCAAACAGACATACCTCGGATGCCATCAATTCAAATCCTGTTAAGGCTCTTAGTACGAGCCTTAACAGGACACTGCAAGTTAAACAAACATCTACACAGAATGGGGCTTGTAGATTCACCCACTTGCAGATTCTGCTGTGAAGCAGAGGAAACACCCATACACCTCCTCTGCAAATACGAAGTGCTCATCCACAGCAGGAGTCGCCATCTGGGTGGGTACGTGGTAACCCACTGACATTAGGGACCTCCCCTCCGTGAAATCCGTGGGTCTAGGAAATGACGTTTAGGTCAAGGGTGACAGCTACAATAGATGTATTCAGGTCGCGGTAGCTATTGGTCACTGACCAAGCCCTCACAACAAAATAATAATAATAAACTGTGTCAAAACTAAGTCTTTCATTAGAATGAAGATAAATAACGATTAATCAATCAATATCTTTATTTATTTGCTTTAACAAAATAAAAATGAAATTTATATTTCTGTACTGGACCCTGATTGGTTCCTAATGAAAATATTATTATTAACATTTATGAAGTACTTACTAAGTACAAATTTAACCGATAACGTCGTATAGGGATTACATTTAAATGGCAGCTCAACTTTCATATATAGGGTGTTAGGGTAAACAGTTGCATTACTTTTAGGGGTGATTGTACCCATGATACTGAAAAACTTTCCCAAAGAAAACTATAGAAAATTCGCAAAAAAATCTACTTTTCATACAAACGTCCGATCATCTGATTGCATTTAGGTTGGAAAGTCCAAAACATTTTTTGCAAATTTCCTTTAGGCTTCTTAGGGATAGTTGTTCAGTATCATAGTTACAATCACCCCTTAAAGTATTGCAACTGTTTACCCTAACACAGGGTGTTGTTTACTTACGTTAAAGAAGAAAATACTGAAGTATGTGTGGTATCACTTACCTGAAATAAAAATTGACTTTAATACACAATTTTATATCATTTTCTATCTTAAGACCTACTTATTTACATATTTATCAAAATGCTTGGGTCTGAGGTCACTAGCTTATAGTTTATTTACTTTACTCTAGACTTAGACTATGTATTATTGTATACATAACTATAGCTTAAGAATTTATATTGTAATAGTTATTAAGTCGTGTTATGTTGTAGAGTTTCTGGCCGCATCTTCTCGACAACACGTTTCGACGAGGTGGTAGCTTTAAAAAGATTTGATGATTGATAAATGTGCTCCTATATTGAATAAATTATATTGACTTTGACTTTGACTTTTCAATAAATTCTTCCGCTTTCTGATTTCTGAAATATGGGGCTTTATACTTGGCCTAACGAGAAATATCGGCTGGTGGACAAAGACAGAATTAGAGCGGTTGCTATGATACGGACAGAGGTCAGTAGGCAGAAAACTAGCATTTTGGTCCAACGACATTGTGAGGGTGACGGGTTCGCATTGGATTTTAGATTAGTACAATAACGTGACAAAGGAGACCCTATGCCTAGTAGTGGGTTAATGTGGAATAATCTAAGTATATTGATAAGATTTGCGCAGTATGTGTGGTTTGACTTTGAATGATAGAATAAGAAACAGTGTAATTAGAGAAAAGTGTGGACTGAAAGAGGATATAGTGACAAGGATTGAAAAGGGAATTTTGTGATGGTTTGGTCATGTGGAAAGGATGAGTGATAGTAGACTGATGTATGAAATATGTAAAGCGAGAGTGAATGGAACAGTCGAAAGGGGTCGCCCTAGACGTAAGTATGCAGACCAAATCGACAGCTTACTTAAAAAGGGTCAGTTCAAATGTACCCGAAACCGACGAGCGTGTATGAAACGACTTATGACTGTGGAAGAGGCAAAAGAGGTATCAGGATCGTAGCCGATGGCGATCAATTGTCTCTGCCTACCCCAATAGGACACAGGCGTGAGTATATGTATGTGTGTATGTATTGATAAGATTTAATAACGGAATAGTTAATTCCGATATTGAATCTTGAAAAAAGCCTAGGTGATCCAGTGGTGAGTAACCTTATCTGCAGTGCAGGAGGCGATGGTTCGATTCCCGCCCATGCTGACTCGTACCAATGAGTTTTTCGGAATTTATATACGATTTGTAACACCACTGACTTTTCGGTGAAGGAAAACAACGTGAGGAAACCTGCATGTATCAATTTAGATTGTACTCACTTTTCATTATAAATGGCGATGGGCTCACTCCCCGTCACACTGGACATAGTTTTGGTACTAAAAGTGAAACGTGGATGTTCTAAGGTTTCAGAATATCTCCGACTACCCTCTCGGGGAATATATTCGTGAGCATATGCATGAATCTTGAAACAAACCGCCGTTCTAAAATTGGTCATAGATAAAAATAACGTTAAATCCAATTTCGAATTGAGATGTGAAATCGATGTTCTAATCGAATACTAAAATGGTAATGGTGATTTAAAGCTTTAGATATGAGATTAACTAATCTAACAAATAGCAATCGAAACCATAACGTTATCTGAGTATAAAATTAACTGTTCAATTTTGGTATGTATTTTGGTCTAGTTTTAGTACGTTCTATTTCGGTACACCTTTGTTGTATTGGGTTGGATAGAGAAAATTTAACTTTACCTGCAACGATTCAATATCCTGAAATTATTTTATATTTAATAGTCGGTTTAGGTAAATTTTTTGTACCCGCTGTCCATTATAAGTGGCGACGGGCTCACCCCCCGTCGCACTGGACAGAGTTTCGGTACTAGTGGTAAAACGTGGATGTTCCGAGGTTTCAGAATATCTCTGACTACCCCCTCGGGGAATATAGTCGTGAACACATGCTATAAATACATAAATATTAAGTTTAAAAAGTTTTTAATATATGGTTGTTTGCAAAAAAATTTCGTTGGTTGAATGTCGGCTACAGTCGTTGCCTCTTCGTCGACCTGCGCGCGCGTAGCTATCTCAACCAAAGGCACGGCAGGCAAAAAAAAAAGAAGCCCAGCGCCATTTTCCACAAATATTTGTCTAAAATTGTAGTGTTTTAGGGGGTTTCCCCGAGGGGGTCCTCGGGGAATATAGTCATGAGCATATGTGTGTGTGTGTGATATTGATAAGATTAAATAACGGAATAGAAAATTCCGATATTGAATCTTGAAAAAAGCCGTGGTGATCCAGTGGCGATGGCGGAGTGGATGATCTGAGGTTTCAGAATCGGCAGAATAATTTTGGTACACCTTTGTTTCATTGGGTTGGATAGAGAGAATTTAACTTTACCTGCAACGATTCAATATCCTGAAACAGTATTATTTTAAATCGACGATTTTGGGTACATTTTAATTTAAGTCATTATATTTGAATAGAATAGGTTTGATTTTCAATTCACTTTAATACAAATTACTCATTTTACAGGGTGCTTTAGATTATCAAACCGAACAACTTTCACTATCCAAACATAAAAACGACTTTCGCAATAATATTTATTTTATTTGTGCATTAGGTTCTATAAAATCTACACACCCATGGACACAATTTTAAAAATACTTAGCCACACCTAAAATATTTTTTTAACCGTCCCTGTGTCATAGTATAATTAACTTCAATACGGTTTCAGAATAACGTAGGGCGCGTGGAGTTATGGTGAAAAGTCCAGTTAGTCAAATACCAACCTACAAACATAGCTTAAATATTATCAATGCTATGCTTACTATGGACATACTCGAATAAAGTGTCCAAGACTAAAATACACAAACCTAAGTACGTATAGTATTATAAACTAACTTATAACATTGAAAATGCTGAACTTCTTTTCCGTCCCACTCCCCCATCAAGGCACGGTGCGCGCCGCGCGCCCAGGCGTGCCCGTAGTCGGCCGATCAAACGAAGACTGTTGCGTAATTCGTTCTCTTTTTTACGTTTTATTCTCTTTTTATTCGGACACTTTTGAGCGCGGACCCTCAGACCAATTTTACGTCAATGTGTGGGCGCGTGGAAAGAATAATCATTGGCTGATTAGATTAGTCGGAATTTGAACCGTCTTAAGGAGCTTATTATACACAATTTTACACTATTATACTAAGAAGAACCTGTAGTTGTTATACAGGGTCCACATTAATATTATGCTGACACTTTTTAAGGTGATGATCTGACCATCAAACTGAACAACTTTCTCTATGGCACCAACATCGAAATCGCGAAAAAAATCAAAATCAGCTGTCCCATAAATTTGGCTAAAGTAGATTTGCAGTTTTGTACGGAGCAGTAGATTTGTTTTCGCGATTTCGATGTTGGTCCCATAGAGAAAGTTGTTCAGTTTGATGGTCCCCTTAAAAAGTGTCAGCATATTAAGAAGGAAAAAAAAAAGTTCAGAAAAAAGTTCTTCCTAATTTAGGAGTCTATAGGTGAATTGGGAAAATGGAACACTTATGAAATCACTGGTGTATACCTATTTCTTGGAGGCATTTAAAATTTCAAAACATCCTCGGCCTAGATGTGAACCAGGTGAAACTTTATGGAGCTAGGTAGGGTATCTAAGATTTGAAGAAAAACATCATGTGGAAACCTGAATGCTTGACTTTTGAGGTCTAGATTTTTGCTAAAGTGATTCTTGGGTACTCCTACTGAAATTCTTAATATTATGTTCTTTGATTTTGAATACCTATCTCAGACTACCCACTTGGGAAATGTAGTCGGGATGATATGCTTGCGTAACTCAACAATAAATTATCTCCGTAGATGGAATATAATTCTGAAATTGTAAGCAGGTACCTATGTATAATTAAACAAAAATCATTTGTATAATAATTTATTCGAATCCAATTTCGTAGCTTTGTTTAATTAATGTGAGAATCCCACTTTATGATAATTCCAACCGCCGTTTCCATTAATTTAAATTTCACAGCACTTAACCCCTCAAATGCAAATTATTGTGGAAAAATACATTTTATAACGTTTAAAATGTACAAATAACAACAACAAATGAAGCGGCCGTAATTTGTATAAATTGGCATGGCAATTACACATCATGCGGCTGGATATAATAGTCGCTTTCAGCTTTTCACATAAACCATTCTACTTTATGTAGGTACATGCTTTTAATTTTATTTATTTTAATACTTTATCATGATGTGGATGTACTTAGGTTTCAGAATATCTCTGACTACCCCCTCGGGGAATATAGTCGTGAGCATATGCTTATGCTTATGCGCATGATGATGATGATGATGTGACTACCCGATTTATTCCTTTTTTGGCATCATATCGTGGTAGTGGTTACATTTTGTGTGCGGAAGGCTAAGCTAGTTACTTATGACACATCATAATTAGTTTAAAGGCAATCAATCGGATATATTTTTCCACTAAAACAACCAACTATGAAATCTGATTACAACTGTGGACGATTCTCGCTCATAATAAACATCGTTAATGTTTTTTTTTGGTTCGATTTATAAGCGAGGATCTGGTTTATTTTTGTAAAATTCCAAATAAAACTGGCCACATTAAAAACAATTGTATAAGTCGCCGTTAAACAAAAAGGAATAATTTAATTTCCTTCTTTTTGTTTAAGGGTGTATTTTTTTTTTTCACTGTAAACAACCAGGATTAGTTTATCAGATTACAACTGTAGACGATTTTCGCTCATATAAACATCGTAATTCCTTTCATTTATTGGTTCAATTAAATGAGCGCGGATCTAGGTTATTTGTAAAATTATTAATAATACAGGCCGTGTTCCATAAAAAAAATGTTTAAAATCACCGTTTAAGAAAAAAGGAAAAAATATAAAAAAGGTATGTAAATAGCATCTTGAATATTTTTTCATAGATAATGCACAGATTATCTTCTTTTATTTAAATTAAAAACTCTTTTCATTACGATATTTTTTATGGAATAAATCTTGTTCCAATTCCGAACAAATTCAGCGCCATTTTGTGCCATGTTTTCGACGATTTTTCTTTGTTTAATGAAATTAGCTAATATATTAAAAGTTATTATATTCTTATGTATCTTTGAATAGCCAATACTATATACATTTAGATAAGTAGTGGTTGCTGTATGTATCTACACTGTAGTAGGTATTTACACTGTTTGCGAATTTATGAAACTTGAATAGAACTGAAGGTGTAAGACTAGACTAGCTATTTGTCGGGTCCGATACGGCTTGGTTGTTCTGAGGTTTCAGAATATCTCTGACCCCTCGGGGAATACAGTCGTGAGCATATGCTATGCTATGCTGATTTGGTATAATTACATTGCTGTCTTTATTCGCTACACTTTAAAGATATATAAAATCAATGAGGATACTGAATCTGGCCTGACAAATTCTGTAACATAAGTTTTTTCATAAGTTAGTGGGGTGGAGGGGGTACTTATGCTTCACGTCGCATTTCGATTCTATAGGTGCAGGAATGAGGGGGTAGGACTAGATTAAAGTATAAGGGTTCCTTGATTGACAACCCTAATGAAAAGTTTGAAGTATAGTGAATAAGGTAATGATGATACTTGTACTTTAAACGGGAATATTCTTCATACACCTCATTTATTACCCGACTGCGCCAGAAGGAGGGTTATGTTTTTCGAGCGTATGTATGTATGTATGTATGTATGTATGTATGTATGTATGTATGTATGTATATATGTATGTATGTATGTATGTATGTATGTTTGTATGTATATTTCTTTGGCACGGCCTACAGCCTAAACGTCTCGATGGATTTTAACGTTTGAGGTGTCATTAGATTCGTAAAAATTGTGAGAGTGACATAGGTTATATTATTTTTATATGGCGTCTGCGAAATAAAAAAGAGAGGGAGAATAAACATTTTTTTTTCATTAAAATTACAATATGTGTATCAAATGAAAGCTAGTGATCTGACGATTCCAAATATATATAATATAGTACTTTTATGTTACCGTTTCGACACAAGACTAAAAAGTATGATATAAACTAAATTATTATGATAAACAAAAAACCCGACTGCATAAAAAACCTATTAACTGAAAAGAGAAAAACAAGCTCTATAATCACTACCAGCTATAACAACTTTGTTTGAGCTAATATAATTTGAATGTTAGTAGGTAGGTATTGCAGGCGGGGATAAACCAAGAACCAACCAAAAATCGTCTGTGTCCCCGTTTGCGATACCTACTTAATAACATTCAAATTACATTAGCTCAAACAAAGTTGTTATAGCTGGTAGTGATTATAGAGCTTGTTTTTCTCTTTTCAGTTAATAGGTTTTTTATGCAGTCGGGTTTTACAAGACGTATGTTCTATAAATAATTGTAGAATGTAACGTACCTTGCATTAGAAAAATGAGACCATGACCGCAATAGCTACCCAGTTAAAGTTTTATGATTTCTTACATAGGTTGAGTGGTTCCGTGGTATGGGTAGATACGATTTTGTTACTTGAGTAGTTCTAACATAAAGTCGAATTTACAGTGAGACACTTATTTTAAGTCAGGAGAGAAACAATTTGAGGTACCTACTTGGCTGAAATAATCAGGAATTATGGGAAGAAAGTTTTTAGAGGCCCTAAATGGCGTGATACAGGTTCAACATTGGAAACGATCAGCGATGTTTAGAGAATTTTGTTCCAAATGAGTAAATGCGCGCTGTATATAAACGAAGTCTGGTGATTTTTTAAATACTAACCAATTAAAGTCGATAACTTCGTTAGTCAGACTTTCGTTAAAATGTATAGTTTTAAAGTAACAGTGCCTCAAAAATTGAAACTTTAACACTATACATGTTTGTATGAAGCCTGATTTTTGTTAAAATATATATTTTTAGTGCTAAGATTAATTTAAAATTTGTATGAAAATCTTTGAGGTATTGTAGCGAAAATCTGACATCAAACAAACATAGAGATTACTTACTACATTGTTTCTGAAAAATTGAATTTACCTTAATTGCTTAGTATTGAAAATATTACCAGACTTCGTTTGTACCACCACCACCATACAATGTTGCCAAAAAATGTTTTTTCTCCGGGAACTTTAGCGTAAGCCCGACACATACTTGACCGGTTTTTATTATTTTGATGATATACTGTAGAGTTTGCACTATAATCATACCAAGTTTGACGCGTATGTATTATCGTTTTTACGATAGAGCGAGAAGAAGAAACATCGATAAAATCTAGTTTGTTGTATGGTTGACCCCATTTAATTTCTTACTTTTTTTAAAATTTTATGTCATCAAATCCAATACATAAAATTTGTGAAAATTTCAATTGGCTACCTGTAACGGTTCAGAAGATACAGCCCTCTGAAGCTAGGACGGACGGACGAACAGGGTAGGCTTATGAATAGGGTCCCGTTTTTACCCTTTTGTACGGAACCCTAAAAATAGGAAAACTAAAATTACAAATAACCGTTCCAACTTCAAATTCTTGCCCAAAGTTAGTGAAAACGAAAAACAATAATATAACCGACAATTTGGCGTGTTTTGGTGTAATAAAGTGTAAAATATTAACTAGAGGTCATCTCGGGACGGTTAGTGTGGTCGCATACCGGTACCTAACGTGTTTAACTAGTTATGCCATGATGTATGGAGTAGAGTTAATTTATTGGTAGTAAGGGCCTGTTTCACCAATAAGTTCCTAATAGCTTATTTTAGCAAAGTCAAAGTCAACATAATTTATTCAATATAGGAGCTTGAAGCACACTTATTAAATGTCAATTCTTTTTAGCTTAGCTTGACATATCTTTCATACAACATTTTTGACATTATCTTTCAGACAAAATATGTCTAACGTTCCATTATAGGTAAGCTAATAAGAATTTATCCAGGAGTCACGTTGCACGTTCTGACTTGAGCACTTGTCTCGCGTTGTTTTCGCGCGTCGCGTTTTTTCTCCGTGTGGTTTCGGCTTAGAATGGACCACTGCAATTCTTCCTGTGGGTGTCGTACTAGGCTACTAAAGGAATCAAGGTTTCTTATGCAGTGTCTATCTGAAATAAAAACAACGCTCACATACGGTCAGTTGCACGTAAGTTCATTAAAGTTTATCCTCCATTCTTCTTATCGTGTGGGCCAGCCCTGGTGTCAGAGTTTTTTCAGACCACTTTACGGCCTCTGACGTGGTTTTTATGTAACGAATACTACCACGAGAGATAGTAGCCGGGACTAACGGCTTAACGTGCCATCCGAAGCACGGAATCATCTTTTTTTTCAGACAATCAGGTGATTCGGCCTGCAATGTCCTAACCAACTGGAGAAAAACACACAAAGTGACAAATGACTAGGTGTCCCCGTGGGAATCGAACCCACGACCTTCGCACGACTCTTCGTCAATCTTGTTGACATAGTAAAAGCTAGCAAGAACTTTAATGGAGGATTAACTTTAATAAATGTACAACTGTACAATGTGTAACTGACCGTATTTGAGCGAAAGGCTAGCTCTACATCTCACCACTTGACACGTCATTCTGTCCTGAAACTTAAATGCTAAATGTGAGCATTGCTACAACTACCTATACATTATTAAACAGAAAGTTGGTAGTTGTAGCAATGTTTCAGACCGAAAGGAATTACGGACTTGAGTTTATGTATGACTATATGAATCTCTCGAACAATAACCACTATTCCCTATAAATTGAAGTTTAAAAAAACCGGTTGCAATATTTATGGGAAACGATTGAAAAGTGCAGTATTCATTATATCTTACTTGCGGAAACAATTACATTTTGCAGCAGATGCCGCGCCAATAATTCATTGGATTTATTTCATTTTCCCATTGGTTTTTTATCGTTTTGAATTTTTTTTCCGCTCTCATTCATTTATTACCGGCAGATGTTGCGCTTAAAAGACTAATTGAGCCACGCTTCGGATACGTAGGGGGTGAAATGGTGGAGCGTATTTGTTGTTTTATTTATTTTTAATAGCTCTGACTTTTTGGTGAAGAAAAAGGTCGTGAGAAGACATACATGTATCCATCCGGTCCGATAAGTCCAGTTACCGTTTGGTAGAATAGTTTGTCCGTTACGACCAATTCCCAGGTAGTCAAATCCCGAGTGTTCATAATGTCCAAGTTGTTCATGTTGTTCAAGTTGTTCAAGTTGTTCATGATGTCTAAGTTGTTCATGTTGCCCAAGTTGTTCATAATGCTCAAGTTTTCTTGTTATTCAAGTTGTATTTGTTATTGAATACCATATGGAATCGGATCACGCTCATATACTAGTTTTCAAAGATAAGTAAACTTGAGACACTATTATCACAACATACTTTAAACGTGGTATAAGGTTAAACAAGGTTGACAAAAATACAAATAAACATTTAATGAGGCGGTTTAGACCATCAAACCGAGCAACATTCAAAATCGAAATTGCAAAAAAAATAATCTGGTGTTCCATACTAAACTAAAAATCTACTCAAGCTAAATGTATGGGACAGCAGATTTTAATTTTCCCGATTTCGATGTTGGTCCCATAATGAAAATTTTTCAGTTTGATGGTCTAAACCACCACCTTAAAAGTTTTAAATGTTTATTTTTGCTTTTGTAACACCTTGTATATTACATACCGTAGTTCTCACTTACACTTTGTATTCTCAAAATGTTTTCTTTAAGTAACTATTTAACTTTTCTGGACTCTTAGCAAATGGAAAGTTCTAGGATAAAATGACGTGACTACATTAACCTAATTAATGTAAAATAAACTTTTGTAATATAACAATGACATATTATTTAAAGAGCCATATAGTAACGTTGTAGACAATTCCCGGGGGTACAACCTTTGTACAGTTAACCATTTGGCGCAATGGGGCGGTGTTGACGTAACCCCGATCGAGAAGTTAGCACTCACCAGTGTGGATTGTGTGGGACCAGGTCGGTAGTTCAAATATGGATTTTACTTAACATTGTCGATATGCAGGCCTGTTGTCTGTTTGAATTGTCGCTCTACAGTAAAGAGTCTATAGTATATAGTTAGTTAAGGATCTTTAACTAAAGGCAAACCTTTAAACCACGTACTCTACCCATCAACCTGAAAAAATTTTACTATGGGAGCAAAACTATCAGGGCAAAAAAAGTGAACTGTCCCATACTCAATTGCAATACCAACTCGACGCAAACGTATGGAACAGCAGTTTTTTTTTGTTTGTTTTGATCTTTTTGCTCCCATAGTAAAAGTTGTTCAGTTTGATGGGTAGATTATGTGGTTAATGATACTTTTCCTTACCCTGTATCGATAGTTAAGGATCTTTATTAGAATATAGGGCCTTTCTTATTATGTTGACCGCTTTTTAAGGGGTTGCTCAGACCATCAAACTGAACAACTTTCTCTATGGGACCAACATAGAAATAACGGAAAAAAATTGGGTCGAGAAAGTTTGAGTATTATCTGGAAAAACCATTTTGATTTGATGTTTGTCCCATAGAGAAATTGTTCAGATTGATGGTCTGATCATCCCCTTAAAAACTGTCCGCATATTTAAGAAATCATACTATAGAGACCATTGAAAGGCCTGAACTAAATTTAAACCTTTATTTATTCCTATTTTAGCGTTAATACTTCCAGATACTTCCAACGTAGAGATAATAAAAAAAACTGTAATATATTAATTTCGTCTTAGTCTTTGTTTAGCACAAAACAGCTCTAAAAATAATTGCCATTTACTATCTACCTTATGAGCTTTGGGCCTTATTAGGAAAACGATAGTTAAGGATAGCCATTTTTACTTTTATAATATGTAGCCTGTACTGTATTCCCCTGCTGGGCGAAAACTATCCCTTTCTTCTAATCCTCCCATACTCAGTCCACTCCTTCAGGAAGGTACCTATATCATCGCTCCATCTTCTCCAGGGTCTTCGCCGACGTTGGCATCTATCTCGTGGAAACATGGGTCCATCTTCCCACATGCATGCATGAATCTGCTCTTTACTTATGTCTGTCTAGGTGTGCCTTTTTCTTCTTTTCATATATATAGGTTCCATCTTAATATGCTGACACTTCTTTAAGGTGATGATCAAACCATGATACTGAACAATTTTCTCTATGGGACCAACATCACATAAGCGAAAAAAAAAATCTGCTGTTCTATACAAAACTGCAAACCTACTCGAACCAAATGTATGGGAGAGAGAATTTTTTTTTCGCGATTTCGATGTTGATCTCATAGAGAAAGTTGTTCAGTTTGATGGTCTGGTCATTTCCTTAAAAAAGTGTCAGCATATTAAGAAGGACCCTGTATATTTCCATAGAATACTCCATCACAAGAGCCCAGTGCTGATTCGATGGAGGAAGCTATTCTCATCTTATGAGAAAATACTCTAAAATTTCTCAACAAAATGTCCTTCGCTATCCAAAGTCACGTTTACACTAGGTACATATTTAACTAAAGCAAAGGGCGACCTGACTTCATTAACAATTTACATTCACTCAATACTCGAATATTCGTTCCATATTACAAGTACTGAAAATCAAGCCATTTCGACACTTATGTCTTTGAGATAAGAATTCTGTCAGGAGACTGTGAAGCTTTAGTTGTTGGGAATTCTTTGTCAGCTTTTCTGGCAATAAACGAATAACTGAATAGATTTGGTGTTTTTCGTATTGAAATTGAAGCTTGAATATTGTAAACAGAACAAATATAAACTGAGGTTTTTGGTTACACTTTGTTTACCGAAATATATTGCTTTCGTTTTTTTTTTATTGTTACATCGTGAGGAAACCTGCATGCTTCAATTTCGAGGCATGTTTTGTCACTGTCCATTACAAATGGCGACGGGCTAACTCCCCGTCACACGGACAGAGTTTCGGTACTAGTGAATCGTGGATGTTCTGAGGATTCAGAATATCTCTGACTACCCCCTCGGGGAATATAGTCGTGAGCATATATATATACATTCATATTGTTATAATATATCATGAAGAAGGAATTGGTTGGTGGACTTACGCCCATATTTCCTCTTTGATAATGAACTTACGAGTAGTCTTTATCTAAATACAATTAAAATTAGTATCATGTACTTAGTAAGTCGATTCTGGTAGATTGAAATAAGTAACCAAGTTGATTTAGTTATACATTTTCTCTTTATTATAATCAAACTAACGAAATAAGTTTGATAATATCTCTAACCATGTGTCACTCCATCTCATCCACAACTTTGTTCCAACGCCGGGATATCAAATTTTCATTAGTCCCGAAAAAACGTAAGCTTCGTCAAGTTATTTATTTAGAAGCCGCACAAAAGTATGAAATAGCTGCGCTGAAAATTAATTAAATGTTTCTTTCAAATATTCAGGGAATTGAGCTAACTTTGAGGGGAGAAATTACGAGGTTTGGTATTGGTTTTAGAAGGAAATACTATTAAAGTTTTATTGAAATAAAACAATACTGGCTTAGAATTTCTTCCCGTGGTTGTCGTAAGAGGCGAATTAGGGATATGGTATCGTACGCGATATTTTTCTAACGAAAGGGCTAGCTACTTTTTTTATCGGGCTCAGGCCCACCACACATTCCCACCGCGGTAACTCCTGTGAACCAGGATCAACTGCGGCGACCATTCACAACACCAGACAATGAAGTCCAGCGAGCCCGGGGGATCACTTTAATCTTTCTTGGAACCCGCAACGAATTAATCAAAGAAGATAGGAGGAGTAGGAAAAATAAATATCCGACTTCCCTCCATTGCAAACGGGAGACACCAATAAGATGAAATCAAGGCTATTAGAGAGCAAATTCCAGAGATCATTTGTGGCAGAGTTGAAGGGCTAGCTACTCGTACTGTCACCACTTGATAATAGTGTTACCATTCGATAGTGGACTATCCATAGTCGATCAATAGCAGACCGATACCAAGAATATCGATAGGTTAATCAATAGCATCAATAGCTTGAATGATGACAGTACTATTGACCTAATGCAATACTACTGTTCATAAATTGTAATCTATCCATATATCTAGGTTTTGAAAAACTATACAACCGATAGCATCGATTGACTATGTATTATTGTATACATAACTTTAGCTTAATAATTTATATTGTAATAGTTATTAAGTCGCGTTATGTTGTAGAGTTTCTGGCTGCATCTTCTCTACAGCGACAACACGTTCGGACGCAGTGATAGCTTTAAAAAGATTTGACGTTTGATAAGTGTGCTGCAAACTGCTATATTGAATAAATAAACTTTGACTTTGACTTTGATAGGCTTATCGATAGTATGGTTTTCATGATAAATACTATCTATTGTAAAACTATCGATAGTTCGGCAACACTATTTGAGACGGCAATCAATCCTGAAATCATCAATAATGCTAAAATTGATCCTTGCTAAAACTGCACGCTTCAAAAGATAGTTGATAGTTGTAGAAAAGATTCTGACCATTCCAAAAGGGTACTAAGTATATGTATGTGTGTACATAGGTATAAACAACCTCAAAGAGAACCGGTCTTATCAGACCTGGAAGACTCTATGTAAATAAATTCCACTGAAAAATCCGTTTAATTTCAGGAATTATATAATTGAACTAGTACTTACTACCTCTTCCAGGCGAATTTCAACCTTAAATTATTCATAGCCTAATATTAAAATCTCTTTTTGTGTGCATTCATCCTGAAATGGCTCTTAAAATTCTAAATCGTTTGCTGCACGTTGCATCTCCGCAGTTCTGATGTAAAGGCAGGTCTATACGATTTAATATTCTTTACAAACTTTTTATTGCTGAAAATTTTTGACCCTATCCAGGTCATTGTTGTTTATTGTAAAATATCATTAGGGAGGCTTATGAACAACAGTGGATTTCATTTGGCTATAATTATGACATTGATCAAGACGACAATGGTGATAATTCAAGTAATTTTTTTAGTAATACCTAACTTCATTGACCTAATTTCTTTGACCTAACTATAATGAATCTGACTTTCTTTTAAATTTTAGTTATTAGGAAGAGAAATGTAAAGTTTTTCGCCTTAACTCACTGGTTCGGTGACCTACCAGGGCGCTTTGCAGTCACTGGTATGGCCACCCCCAACAGCCCGCAGTAAAAAGCAGTAACTGCTCCCTGAACAAACTGTGTAAGTCATTCAAAAAAAAAAAAAAGTTTTTTAAAATATTAATTATGAAACAAAGTTACTATTCGCGTCGGTCTTCATCAGAAATAATGTCTTCGGTCTTCATTATTTCGGTTTCTCCGTTTACTTCTTCTAAAACACGCAACGGATTTTCATACGCACGATTTTTCTCTGTAATTTAGCGACTTTCATCCAGAAGTTATATTTACTTATATTATAGATCCCACCCAAGCGAAGCAGGGGCAGGACGTTTTTAATAATATAAATAAGAAAGTTTGGATGTTTTGATTTTTTATGTTACTCAATCATGAATAAATAACTGAATGGATTTCGATAAAATTTGGCACACCGATTAGATAGAATAATGTTCTGGTTAACACAGGATAATTTTTAAGTTTCATACGTTTAAGTTGTGTAGGCATTGCAGTTTAGTATGGAACAACTGTTTTTTTTTAGCGCTGACAGGTTTGCTCCCATTGTAAAAGTTGTTCAGGTCAATAGGTAGAGTACATGGTTTAAAGATTAACCTGTTGTTAGTTTACATACCTACTGTATAAGAAAACCAAATTGTATCGATCGTCAAAAGATACACAAATTGCTGAAAATAACGATAACGTCTTTTCGCGTCAACATACGAAACTGTCACATTCTCCAAACGTCTGCAAAAATAACATTAAAGTATGTACCTACCTTAACTCAAGCGCCCTATTCCTAACCCTAAATTATTCATTGCCTCGAAGGCACCGCTAAGTACAGCTGGTTGAGTCCAGAATCTAGACTCGTTGAAGAATGTAGTGTAATATAAGAGTAATATTACTGTCATTAAATAGTGTGAAAATTATAGCGTGGAAAATTACGTTGGATTCTTGAAAAAAGAGGGTTATTGAACCTAATCATGTTTTAAATAATTGAAGACTGCCTTTTTCATGCTTGTTGGAATAGTAGAGTATAAAGAAAAGTATCATTAACCTTTAAATCACATACTCTACCCATCAAACTGAACAACTTTTAATATTGGACCAATCCTGTCAAAAGAAAAAAAAGTCCGCAGTTTCATACATTTGAGTCGTGTAGGCATTGCAGTTTAGTATGGAACAGCTGATTGTGTTTTAGCGCTGACAGGTTTGCTCCCATGGTAAGAGTTTTTTGACCGGTGGGTATAGTTTTTGGTTTAAAGGTTAATTATACTTTTCCTTACACCCTGTATAGTATAAAAACTAACTACATTATTATTGTTGGCAACATTGATAATGTAGTTGTGATGTACTCGAACCTAATGTATGGAACAGCAGTTTTTTTTTTTAGATTTCGCCTCCATAGTGGCAGTTGTTCAGTTTGATGGTTTGAAGTACACAATTTTACATACTGTATAACAGTAACTATTATTTAAACATGCCACACTATGAAACGCATAAAATGATAACATCAGGCTCTCGCCCATAGATTGTCCACTGGAAAAGCCAGTATTGTCCACGGGCTACGTATTGGCGAACTCGCCGATGACAGCGGGATGATCACATTATGATTTCCACTTTGATTTTTATCTACTATTTGTACCAGGTAAAGTTTGCTCCTTGCATGTCAGGTGCAATAAGCCAATATCAATATTTTTTAACTGAGGTACTTGAACTGAGATGACATTGAAAAAAAATATTCATCGAAACACGCTTATTCGTGAGAGGAGGCCTATTACCTGTATTGGGACGTACCTATACAACGTGTTAATGAATAAACGCAAAACCTCATACACCCCCAGTGATTTATAAAAAATAATTAGATTGAAATAATAATTTCATTATTTTGATAGTTAAAATTTAAAGTTATTCGAATTCGTTGAATGAAAGCGCTAGCGTGCTTGTGGATACATTTTAAGAATCCTGTTTTAGTAGTAAGTAGGGTGAGATTGCCCGAGCGGTGTGTTGAGATCGAGTTCAGTAAATTTTAAATTTTACAAACAAATTATTTATTATTTTGAAAAAAATTACCTATGTCGAAAACATGATAATTCGATTCTGCTCTCGATTCTAAACAAACTACTTTCTAGTTTTGCGTTAATTCATTAACACGTTGTATAGACTGATATAATATTTATGTAAGATATCACAGGCACGATGATGCACAAGATGAAACACCCTAGATCCCAGCAGCCGAGCATGCGGAGAGGAGACCATGGAACATATCCTTTGTGACTGTGATGTCTTGACGGCAAAACTCATGTGCCTCCTCGGAGATGGATATCCAAAACCGAGAGATCTTAGGTTTCTTCCCCTCAATGGTATTGCCTCCTTCATTGACCATGTATTTGAAGAGTGCCCGTACAACCTTTTGTTACCAGTTCGGTCGACGTGTTGTAATGTTACTACATATGTAGTTTTGCCGCCAAAACATTACAGTCACAAAGGATAATGTTCCATGGTCTCCTCCTCCTCTTCGCACGCTCGACAGCTGGGATCTAGGGTAAGTTTCATCTTGGTAACAAATGGTTGTATGGGTGAAGCAAAACATATTGGGGCTAACACAAAAGCCAGCCCCCACAACAAGATAAGATAAGATGAGAAGATATCACATGAGTGTCATTTCTCTGTGATTTATCAGCCTGAAACTATATGTCAATTGGTGACTAAAGTTAAGTCTAGTAGTAGCCTAGTATCTACAATGCATAAAACACCTTAAGGGCATATTACTGTTGGCGCGCTTCATACAAACGAAGTCTGGTTATATTTTCAATACTAACCAATTAAAGTCAGTGAAATCTTTCGGAAACAATCTAGAAAGTAAACTCTATGCTTGTATCATGTCAGATTTTCGTTAAAATGTATAGTTTTAGTGCCTCAAAGATTTCCATACAAATCTTAAATTAATTCTAGCATTGAAACTGTATATTTTAACGAAAATCGGACAAGATACAAGCAGAGAGATTTGTTTCTAGATTTTTTCTGCTAAATGTTATTGACTTTAATTGGTTAGTATTCAAAATATCACCAGACTTCGTTTGTGTGCAGCGCGCATTTACGCATTCGGAATAAACTTCACTTAAAACCCTTACTCACCTCATGCGACACCAACGGAAAAAACCGTGGTTATCTAAGCAATATCAAAAACCTAACGCAACCCTGCCCTACATTCTAAATATACATTACACAACGTAAAACTCTTGTGTATCCCAACTTCTTTATTCAATTAAGGCGGTAAAAAATTACAACAGTGCCCATGAATCACCCTTAACTGCCGTCAGTGTTATTTATTTATGTTAAATAGGCTTAAGTATCTACCTACACGGATTCTTCTACCCTTTGTAGCTGGGATGCGGGGGTTAGAATATGTTATGTGTAAGATGTTAGTGCACTTTCAAGGTGACATTGTCGGTTGAGTATTCACATACTATACAATCTCACGACCATCATCCCGTTTGGAGTAGTAACATACTTTCCTACCACTGTCAAAGAATGTTGAAATAAAATCAATTTGATTGTAATTTTATTCTAATGTTACAACTGAGTATTTTGTGATTTCAAATCGAATTAATATTGATTGATCACATTGACATAAAATACTATAGACTCAAAGTCTCATACAAAATCTTATAACATTTTTGTCCAAATCAAGTATGCATGCTGTCGGGTGACACAAATATGTTGTTTTTGATTCATAAACTTAGTCGTATTTGGCATGTTTACTGTCAGCTAGTACAAAAAAGAGCTCGTATGAGCTATTTTGGTTATACCAATTTTTCGAACGTTGATTGTGAATCTAGTTCAGTTATATAAGATATCAATGATTGATCACAATTAACTGAATTCCACTGTATTCATTTGTTTTTCTTTCAATAATTCATTTTATATAATGTAATTAAATAAATGAGTATCGTTGTTAAATGAACAAACTATATTTAGAAAATTACTGCACGCAATAGTTCCATATTATAATTAAAGTAGTAAGATTAACATTGTATTTAATTAACTCTATGATTGTTAAAACGAAACTCCACTGTGATACTACAATTTTATAATTAAATTAATTTATGTTAAATTTGTATTATTGGAACTCATAATCATTATATTTGTCATCGATACAATACATATAATTACCGAATTATGACACTAAATATTTTGGACATTATCAAATTTGAAAAACTACTACTAAACTATCTCTCTTTTGAAAATAGGTTCATCATCATCATCAGCAACCTGTCATCGTCGACTACTGAATATATGTATTTCCCAAGACGCAAACTCTATCCTCAGCTTTCCTCTTCCAGTAGTTCCCCACTACTTGTCCCAAGTCGTCGGTTTAGCGAGCGTCCCACATTTTGCCTGTCAGACCGTGACCTCCATTTCAGATCGGATGTCAGTTCTTCGGAAGATATGACTAGTCTATTGCCACTTCAACTTGCAGATTTTCAGAGCTGTGTCAACTACTTTAGTTCTGTGAAGTATCACCTTATTCCAGATGTTATCTCTCAGAGCAACACCGAGCATATGCTACAAATAGAGGTTCCTAGCGTTAAATAATGCAAGGACAAATATCCTGGTCCCACATAAAATATCAAGACAAAACGGTCACCATACGCCGACCATTTTTCAAAAAGGCCTGCATATTGCATAGTCATTTTGACGACGAGCGCGCCTTTCCTAGCTAATGGACTAAGCCACTCCAAAGTTTTAACGATCTTTACTTAGAGTTAATGTTGCTTTACAAAATGTAGTCTCGCAAATGGTTCCGTACTTGAAAGTTGAACTAAAAACATTAGCTGAGGTGTAAAAAGTACTCATGTGGATATTATTCGAAAGATGTTTTTATTTTGTGGCCTAAAAAGAAGTAACAGGGAAAGTGATATTCAAAGTAAAAAGTTTGTGCCAATACCTATAATTAGCATAAGCCGAGTAGAAGACGTGCACTATGAAGACTCATTTTGCCTTTTTGTTTATTTATTTTTTAATTGTTTCTCTGTTTCATAATTTTATAAGTTTCAAGTTTATTTTTTTACTACTAGGATTCTTTTGTGACCAGAGGCTCTCTATTCTTCGATTCAAAAATATAAAGATATCCCTAGTTAGATTTCTGGATGTAATCAAAAATTTGTTACTGTTGATTACATACATTTTCAAGGGCGTTACTGTAGAATTCTGTCATTTAGGGATTCCAAAAGGTGGCTATCCTTTCTCCCATAAAAGACACTACAATTAAATCACCACTAAGCACAATAACAACATCCACCACCCATGGGAATAAACGAGGTGGTATATACCAGGGAAACTATAGCAAATCTGATTTAATATATCTTACTGAGAAAAAACTTGATGTAATTCTCCAAGCACTTACCTGTAAAATAGAAAAACATGGTGTTAAAATGTTATTTATGAATCATTTTTTGCTTATGAGTAATGACTAAATATTGCGGTTTTGATATAAAACAGAATCGGTAATTCAACCATAACGCTTTCATATTTCGTAATGAATCACTTTATCGGATCACGTTTAACTATTGATTTATGTGTTGGTTAATGGATAGTGGGTATTTACAGAACTAATATTTTATTAAGATTGATATTTTAAACATATTAATTATAAGTTTTGAAGCTCAATTCACATTACAACAGACGCGCGCGGACGAGCGCTGAGGATGTAATGCAATGTAAAATAATACCTATTTCAATACCGATAGTGTTGATAGAGAGAACGCCCACGGTCCCCACGGACAGGGACGGAGCTTTCTCTGTGGACTCTATCTGTATTAAAATAGGTATTATTTTACATTGCACTCTCCACGCCCGTCCGCGGGCGCCTATAGTAATATGAATTGAGCTTATGATTTTGCTAATCAAAGAACTAGTAGCGTCTTATCAAAAACGGTATTATCAAGGACCTACTGTTTCGACCATCATCATCATCATCTCAGCAGATGTACGTCCACTGCTGGACATAGGCCTCCCCCTAGCAACGCCATAACTGCGCTGCCAACATCCTGTTACTATGTATACTATTTGGAGACAATAATTAAAATAAAATAAGAGCTGTCACCTATTCAAAGACGCACTTGAAACTATTTTTATCTTCCAGCACAACATTGGTCTTAATACACCCATAGACAGGAAGATGTTCGGTTAAGCACGAAGAGGGTTCAAATTTTAAAAGCAAACACATTTTTATTTGATAATAGGAAAGAGCAATGTAACTAACACTAGGTTCTAGCAAATTAATCTCATTTCATTTTAAGACACATCATAATTCCGGCCAAAAAACGCCCACAGTTAGACATAGGCTATCCCGAACCGTTACCTTTATCATTCATCAGTCAACACTAAAGTCACAGTTTTGCTGCTTTTATTTCCACCGTTGTCTATACCAATAAACGAATATATTTTATAGGGAAAATAAAAACAAGCTTTAAAAAAAGGGGCAAAGAAAAATTTTGGTTGGTCATTGATTGGTTTGTCCCCGCCTGCAATACCTACTTAATAACAATCAAATTATATTTTCTCAAATATTTGCTATAGCTGATAAGTGATTATAGAGCTTGTTTTTCTCTTTTAAGTTAATAGGTTTTTTTTTAGTTTATTATATTAATAATTTAGTTTATTTCATACTTTTTAGGCTTGTATCGAAACGGTAACATAAAAGTACAATAATATTTATATTTTTGGAATCGTCTGATGACTAGCTTTCATTTGATACCCATATTATAATTTTTAAGAAAAAAAATTGTTTAATTCCTCTTTTTAATTCATAGACGCCATCTTGAAATAACATACTCTATGTCACTCTCACAATTTTTACAAATCCAATGATACCTCATACGTTAAAATCCATCAAGCCGTCTAGGCTGTAGGCCGTGCCAAAGAAATAGACATACATACTTACATACGCTCGAAAAACATAACCCTCCTTCTGGCGCAGTCGGGTAAAAAGTCTAGGAATGCCGTCACGTGCTCAAAAGTAATTCAGTACCGAAACCAAGAAAATACTTAGGTAACTTTCGTATCTCGCTTTAGATAGCCAAAGTTCGATTAGAAACTAAGTCACTTTGGAGTTCGACAAATGAACTTACTTGTTGTGTCGTCAATAGTTAAAGGTATCGTTTTACTTTGTATTTTAGATGAAGCGTAAAGAGGAAAAGGTAATTTGTTCTTTTTAAAGGTTTTCTTTGGATTGTTAGCTGTTTGACAATTTGTTTAGTACTGAAAATGTTTTGAATGTTAGAGTTTTAGGTTTTAGATCAGACACGGCCATTAGGGTTGATACTCATTGATCGACGGCGAGTCCATACAAAAACCACGATTAGTATGGGAAGCCGTCCACCATAGTCCGTCGACGCGGCGAACGTCACCGAATGCATTCCCATACTAATCTTGGTTTTTTGTATGGGCACGCCAGCATTCGACGTCACTAAAACTAAAACGTTAAGCTATTATATTGTATACCCTTGCCCTTGCTGGATGGATGTACGAGTATATTCTCAGGAATAAATTCCCTAATAAAGACATATCAGAGACCTGCGCCTTGCCAATATTATAAAATAAAATATTGACTGCAATGACGTGGGATACTGCGAGATATCCTTCTTAAATATTGATAATCCGGACTTTACTAGAACACATACTTACCTACTTGCTAGTCGTAGCAAAGATTCTAATCGTCCCGAAAAGGAAAATTATCTTGAGTATAATATTGCAAAAATAAATGAAACTCAAAAAGCGAAACGTTCCAAGAAATCCTAGCAAATTCCAGACTTAAAACTTCACTAAACCTCAAATTTACTTCTACAAAATGTCTCCATCCATAATATTCACAGCAATAATTTCAGAAGCTAATGAAATGGTAATTCAGACCAATAGTACCACGGCTCGTAAATATTATTCGTGCGCAGTAAATCTCAATAAACTCCGTTGGAACTTTTTCACGCCGACATAGTAGGTACATTAGTTTTTGTGACATACTGATTTGCAGATTATTCAACAGTTTTGTGTAATAATTAATGAAGAATTTTTAAACGAAATAGCTCAGTTGAAAGTGAATCTGACTGCTAATGGTAGCGGGTTCGAATCCCATATCGTCATCATCATTGTCATTAGAGTATTCGCCAATCCAGTATCTTCTTAGAATATTGTTATTTGCTTCTTTTTCGCAAATTCCTTTAGCTCCTGATGCGATATATAACATCAACCTTTTCTTACACCTTTTTTTTTCTTTCGAATCCCAAAATCGATATAATTATTATGTATTTCTCGTTATCAAATCACTACCGTCACCAGGTAAATTTAGTATCGATTCCAAAAACTTCATTTTCTAGTTTTGTGAATGATAGCGGTTGATTCTGGTTATACTTACAGGATCTATTAGCGTTGCCAAAGAGTGGTACAAAAATGTATGAACTATACAGAAATCGTATTATTGTTTGGGGACCTCAGAGCCAAGCATTATATATGCTTGGGTCTGAGGTCACTTGTTTATAGTTTATTTATAGTATCAATTTTTTTATTAAATAGACTATGTATTATTGTATACATAACTTTAGCTTAAGAATTTATATTGTAATAGTTATTAAGTCGTTTTATGTTGTAGAGTTTCTGGCCGCATCTTCTATACAGCGACATCACGTTCCGACGCGCTGGAAGCTTTAAAAAGAGTTGACGTTTGATAAGTGTGCTGCAATCTCCTATATTGAATAAATTATATTTACTTTGACTTTGCAAAACATTTTAAATTTTAAAATCACTAAGTGCGTAATAATCCGAGACATTTGCAATTAAATTCATTCAAATCTCGAAAGCTCAAAGACAATTATCAAACCCTCCACAGCATCTGTTTAGTTTGACACGACCGAAAGTGTTCATCTGAGACCCGAGCCATCTGTATGCAAAATTCCATTCGGATCCAATAAGTAGTTTTCCAGTTTCAGACCCTTTGCGTGGATAAGACGGATTTTGCGTAATTTTGCCCCCAGGGGACGCAAAAGGAGTCTAAAGTTTAGATTTACTCGACGTAAATTTTAAACATACAGGCATGTAATTTCAAAGTTCGTTATACTGCAGGGATATGTTTTTGTGAGTTTATCTGCTTAAGTTATAATGTTTTACCTCAAAATCAAAAGTAATAAAAGTTATAAATTTGCTGGCGCATTTGAGTTTTGGGGTAGTAAGTGATTGAAGTAAAGCTGAGGAAATAAAATGATATTTTAAATATACGTTAAGGTTAAATCACACGTAAATTATGTTTGTTCCAGTTGATAATGAGTTCAATCAAACGAAAATAATTATTATGAAATAACTATTATACGTAGTTGGTAGGCGCAAAAAAAATATTACACCTTACACCTATTAAGGTGGACCGACGACCTGGTGAAGGCGGCGGAAACTCGTTGGATGAGAGCAGCGCAAGACCGGTCGTTATGGCGATCCTTGGGGGAGGTCTATGTCCAGCAGTGGACGTCCATCAGCTGAGATGATGAACTAATACATAATTATAAAATGATGGAAATATGCAATTATGTATTGCATAGAATACCATATTTTCACGACTATATTCCCCGAGGGGTATTCAGAATATAGTTTGAAAACAAATAAAATCCACAGTTCACTAGTAGTACCAAACCGCATTATGTATTGTAATAGTACATCGATACCCAGTCATCATAATACAAGTTTGGAATTGATTCTGGAACTTTGATTGGGACTTAAGATTATGCATAACATATATGACCAATATAAAGATAATTTAAAAAAAACAACAAATTAATACTATTAAAATATAAAATATAAATTAATTTTGAATTTTGCGAATTTCTCATAGATTTTTTGTAGAAAGATGAGTACAACTGTCTACATTTAGACTCTGTACAACAACCTAAAAAACAAAATTATCATTTAGCATTATATACCACCAAAAACAAGAACATTGTTTTAAGATTTCAAGAAAACTATGGAAAAAAAACATTCATCGCCTAAAACATTCAATGAGTAAACATTACCGATGAATACAGTACATTGAACCACTTGGACTTCGATAGTACTTGAGATATTAAAAATAGAAGATTCAGCGTTTTATAATCTCTCTAGCTCAAGCTCGGTGGAATTTCTAATGACACTTGCGATGCAAATGGAAGGACACTTGAGCAACCTTTTAAGTAAGGGTTTTACTAAATATAGGAGTTGCTGCTATGGGGAGTGAAAAACGCAAAAACTAGAAAGAAGAAATAGTAGAACGTCATACTGGGTGAAATTGAAATGATTTTAATAGGGGTGAAATTTGTAGGGGTGTTTCAGTCTGAAACCTAACAACTTTCTCTATGGGATCAAAATCGAAATCGCGAAAAAAAAAATAGCTGTCCCATACATTTGGCTCGAGTAGGTTCGCAGTTATGTATGGAAGAACTGATTTTTTTTTTCGGGATTTCGACGTTGCTCCCATAGTAAAAGTTGTTTAGTTGGATGGACTGTATGTATGTATGTATATGCTCACGACTATATACCCCGAGGGGGTAGTCAGAGATGTTCTGAAACCTCAGAGCATCCACGTGGATGGACTGACCAATGAAAATTTATTGAATCACTTTAATTTCAACCTGTATAGGTCGAGCACCATACTAACAGGTAATTATCACTGTTACATAAAAAATATTTAAATACAGATTGATTTTAACTTGACAATCACTTTTCGGTATTGATTTAAAAACGCTATGGCATTAAAAACTACCAAAACGTTCTAAAGCTATGGTAAATTTGATACAGATATAGAAAATGCCTTTTTAAGGTTTTTAACTATCGTATTAAAACTGAATAAACTCATATTATATTCGGTAACATAAAACGTTTTCAAAGTCAGTCTTAATCCACGAATCTCTTCACGATCCTAAAAATACAAAATAAAAGCAACCTCGCACGCTTATCTGCAACCGAACACGACACCCAAACGAAAAATATATTAACAAAACAAAATACAAAATTCAATTCCAATCCCAAATAAATGGCACCAAAATTCTGTCCCATTTTACTTTATCGTTAATTCGTGATTCAAATCCCCTCGGTCGATGCGACACCGCGCCTATCCGTTTTAGGGTTAAATGGACAGCAAAAAAGCGAGGTGTGGTCTGTTACAAACTGCACTTTGCGGGTTGAACGACGGAATATGTGGAGGAAAGAATGTAGAAAAACGGAGAGAGAACTTCGGTTTCATTTAGTAATTTAGTAAGTTTTACATAAGACCGGCTAACTATCTCCACTTGAGTATCAGGATGGAATGACGTGATTGTAGCAAAGTTTTGGACTTCCCCGAAACTTAGTGTTGTAATATTTGTTTGTACCACGAAATCATTGTCATTCCTTAATCACAAAACAATATTTACTATACCTACCTATACTTTTGTTATTAAAGGGAACTGATGCACCCCAAGGGTTCTTAATTAAAACTTTATTTAATAAAAACAGATATGTACCACTTACTATGTTTGATGTTTTTTCTGTAACTTGTAATTGACACAAATACATTTTTGCTTAATTTTACTTTACTGGGAAAATTGTATGGTTTATTATAATCGGAGAACGATTCAGTCCAAATCAAAGATATTCGGAAACTTTCCGTAAATTCCGTAAAATGCAACCAACAGAAAAGCATTTCTTAATCAGAGTTGCTCAACATCCTTTAAGAAAAGACCGCAAATTAAGAAAGTTTCCGGAAGGTACAAAAATTAGACCATTTCGGACGCAGTGCCGGACGAATCCAAATGTACCTTTTAGCAAAACTTTGCTTTCCTCCATGAAAAGACGGAACATGCCATCAGGGACCGCACTGCTAAATTGGACCTGCAGATCGGTCAGTTACCTCTTTCCGATCCACTTGTTTCTGCTTATCCTTATTGCTTTAGATTTAGCGATGCGGTTTTTGAAAACTTGAGGTCGGATTTTTGAAATGTGATGGGATTTTTTATGAGGACCTAATCGCTCCGGTGTTGGAATCTTATCACTAAAATTAAGCATCGTCAGGTCAGTTCATTCTTTGGGTGGGTGACCGTTTAGTGGTATTTCATCTCGAGCGTTTCCGTGCTTCAGAACGTACGTCAAGCAGTTGGTCTCTGATAGTTCCGTCAGATGGCATTGTAACTTGTAGCCAGGTCAGAGGCCTATTAAGGCAGAAAGTAGACCACTAACTTCTCTCCACCAGCACACACTGGGCCCGCGTGGTGGAGTATGGCCCACTCCCTCTCACCCTTATTCGTCAGAGTTCGGAGGCCTTTGCCCTGTAGTGAGATTCTACAGACTATAACTTACTTTTTATATACTTCATTCAATCAAAGATTCAGAAGTCTAAAGTTATCATTAGGTAACTACAACGAAAATTTTCTCCTTTGCGAGATTTGAACAACCTTCAATTTCGCAGCTCCACCAACTAGGCCACCGCATAGACCATTGGACAATCTAACACCGACTAATATCTCTGTTTTAGTTATTATTCATCACGCCGGCTACCGCACAAACGGTACAAGTTGAATAGTCCAACATTTGTTCGATAGACAAGTTGGTGCAAAAAGTGAAGTATTAAGTTCAGAAGCACTTTGCACACATCTGCGACTGCGCCAAATTACACTCGAGAGAGCTCCTATTCAGTTTTACACTTTAGAATTTACTAGTTTTTGTATGGTGGGATTTTATTAGATTTAAAATTTGAACGGGAAATTGAATTTGAAGGATTTGGAAAGTGTTGAGGTAGTTTGCAACGAGTGTAGAGGAAGATAGGTGTTTATTTTGGGGGTTTTGTGCATAACTGTTCTTCCCGCTTTCTTTTATAGGGCAAAATGTTGGCGAAATATTTACTTACCTAATTCGGTTCATGACACGATTTTGCTTCATAAAATACACCACGACCTTATTTTACGTCTCAAACGTAAACACTTATCGTTAATAGAACGTGAAAAACACATCAGGAAACCGCACAAATAAACGGTTACACGGTTGTAAAAGAGTCCACTTTGCTATCGGTACAGGCCTTGAAATACACCCATAAAACTCCCGACAGAAATAACAGCCCATTTCAATCAGCTGTAAGATAGAGGCTAAGTTGCATGGTTAGAATGATAACACTCTGTTCCAAATAACTATAGAATTCTAAGGCTATTTTAAATAACAAAGACAAAGATTTGAAACACTTATTTACATAAGCTTTACAATAAGCATCCGAAAGCATTCTATGTGAAGTACATCAATCGGTCAGTTTGATATCAACTTGAAACATAACACGCTAACGTAGCAATGTACTTCAAATTGCATGATTGTGATCGCACTAATGTAAAGCGGGCTTGTTAAATCACGATCATAAACCCTTTGTTTATCTTCTTTGACTAAATTCGTTACAAGTTCCAAGACACATTAAAGTCGTCCGTAGGTCGCGTAGGTTCTTCATTCTCTAGTGTTGTGAGTTAGTCGCGCTATTGATCCTGATTTACAGGAGTTACAGTATGACGAAATAGTATGAAGAAGGTTATGGAAAATAGTTTTCAGTAGGTAAATTTGGTTATTCGTCCCTACGCCAAAGTCAGCAGACGATCGTAAAACTTAAAGTAAATTCATAACCGCAGGATGCTCGTAAATTTGACATAAAATATCGCCGAACTATCTTTATAGCTGATAGACAACTTATCGGCTTACTATGGCTATATTAGTAACTAGGCTTTGCGACTGGTATCTAAAACCATAATAGACAGTTATCCCAATGACGCAATCGACGTCAAATATTCGAGATTGATTCCTATGGACTGACGTAAGCTATTACAAGATTTATGTATGATTGTGTAAATCAAAACAAGAAACCCGCGTGTATTGTTTGTTTGTGCATCAAATCTTTTTGCTTAGTCAATTTACATACGATCGATCTCAATATTGAGTTTTGTTCGTATCGATTGAGAGACATTGAAATCATAATAATAACCAAAAAAATATTTATTTATTTATTTAACACTTTATTGTACACATAACATTACAGAAAAAACTATTAAAGTAGACATGTACAAAGGGCGAGCTTATCTCTAAAGAGATTTCTTCCAGCAGACCCGCAACAGAGACAGTTCTAAGTGTGAGTGTGTGTGTGTGTAAAATTATTTATTTTATCTTGATTTTATCAAAAGTTATGTTAAATAGTGGGTCGAAATCGAACAAGTTTTACTAATTTTACTACTGTTTTACTAAGAAAGGACATTCATCCCCTTTTTTTAGGGCCCTTCTTTATAGCTGAAACTTTTTAGGGGACCTACTCGTGCCAAATGTATGGGACAGGTGATTTTTCTTTCGCGATTTTGATGTTGATCCCTTAAAGAAAGTTGTTCAGTTTGACGGTCTGATCATCCCCTTAGAAAAGTGTCAGCCTATTAAGAAAGATCCTGTATACAACGTGTTATTGAATAAGCGCAAAACCTCATACACACCAACTTATTTATAACAAAATAATTAGATTGAAACAATAATTTAATTATTTTTATAGGTAAAATTTACAGTTATACACATTTAAAGTTTTCAGGCAAAAATTATTTGTTATCATTTGAGCAATGAATGAAAGCGCTAACGTGCTCATGGATACATTTTAAGAATCGTGTTTTGGTAGTAAGTAGGGTGAGTGTGCCTGTGCGGTGGGTTGAGATCGCGTTCAGTAAATAATAATTTGAAAAAAATTACCTATATTGAAAACATGATAATTCGATTCTGTTCTCGATTCTAAACAAACTACTTTCTAGTTTTGCGTTAATTCATTAACACGTTGTATAAACTAAATATATTATTGAAATTAACGGAGTCACGAAAATGAAGTTTTTGGGTTCAATAATTTTTTTTAATGTTATATGGCTTTTTGCTTGTGTTTGCATCTATGCCAATGTCGATTGAGTTTTGGGAGAATCATAATCTCAAGGATTGTTTTCTGTACAAAAATACATTGCTACGTGCATACCGTCGATAATCCGATACGCGATCGCTAATGTCATCTGTCATAAAGAATATTAAATCAAAATTACGAGTAGTAAAGAACAACAATCTCAACATTGTAAATCATTCGCCATCACAAATAAATGAAAGAATAACTTATTCCACCAGAAACTTAAAACCTGTTGTTAAAGTCCAATAAAAAGAAAGTTTACTTAAAAAATAATCTAGCGAGTATAAATCAATTCCTTGCCAAAGCTAAGTTTGGAGCTCATTCCTCGAAAACCAATATACCATTGCAATATCAATAATCAATTGGTGCATTTCTGGCTCCGGTTCAAGTCTATTACGAATTCGATATAAGCGTTGTACATTCAAATGTATTGCACATCCTTTTGTGGGTATCTTCAGCTGTTTCTATTCTTATTTTCGCTCTTATTACCGGCTTTGTTGGTGATGTAACGGTTTTATTAAGCGACAATTTTGTTTCAAACTAAGGTGAGATTGATAGCAACTATTGAATAATCTATGGTGATAGTCTAGTCACCTTGTGCACAGATTATTCAATAGTTACTACTATCATAGATAAGAATTTGTTTAATTCATTGCGGGTTGCAAGACAGATTAGAATCAGCCCCCGGGCTTGCTAGACTTCATTGTCTAGTGTTGTGAAAATGAAATGAAAAATGAAAAAAGTTTATTTCAGTTTCCTTAAATCTAATACAAAGACATCGCAGGAACCATCTTTTGAGTAGCTATGAGTTACTCGTTACAGAAGGTTGTGAATGGTCGCCGCTGTTGATCCTGGTTCACAGGTGTTACAGTGGAAATGCGTGGTGGGCCTATGCCCGAAAAAACTACTATAACAGATAACGCACTCTCCCGATTTCACGCGCTCCGGATTTAAAATTTTGCAAACCAGGAACGACGAACTAAAATGCGCTTTATGTCAATGCACGACAGCCTGTTTCTCATGAGATCCGCGGCGTCATAGGTAATTATCATAGTTGTCAAATGCGAGTAACTGAGCACTGCCGGCCACTGTGTTCAACTGCACGTGTAGTGGTGTCGAAATATTGGTTACTTGAAAATTTCTCAAATTTGAAATTGAATAGAACTGGATTCAGTGGCGTAGCGTGGGTTTCTACCGCCCGGGGCACATATCGATTTTGCCGCCCCCTTATCTCTATAAGAAGACTTACACAAAAAATAACGGGGCGAGCGAAGCGAACTCTAAATTTTTTGCTCATCTATTCGGGTTGTGGTTAGACATCTTTTTGTTTATACATGCAAAAATTTTATCTTATAGCAAGTAAAGCGAGCTCGACTTTTCTCCTCAATTCAAATCCATAAGAGCTAGAGCTTTTTACGTAAAAAACATGTGAAAAGTATCCTAAGTAAATGCTATGGATCGAATGAAGCAAACTTGAAATTTTTAGTAACATGTCTTAACTGTGGTCAGAGCTCTTTAGGATTATGTGTAGACACAGTAATTAAACCCTTCCTCTCACCCTTATTCGTGAGAGGAGGCCTATGCCCAACAGTGGGATTCTACAGGCTATAATTTACTTACTTATAGTAATTAAAACAGAAACTTAGAGCGAGCTGAGCGTGCTCGACTTTTCTCTGCTCTACGAAAAGGTTATAGATGAAGCTCAAATAATCTATATTTATCCCGAATTTGTCGCCCCTAGTAAAGTGCCGCCCTGCCCCCTCTTGCTACGCTACTGACTGGATTTTTCATCATCGTCCTTCGTTAGCCTAAACGAGCGTCTTAAACGTTACTGTACTGCTTTCACTGGAATATTCATTTTTGATTAATCGTTAAGGTTTCCCGAGATTCTAGTGTGCCTGGCTTGTATCATGTATTTTTAGTTACGCAAAAAAAAAGGATTCAACCCTTAGGAGTGCTGATTTAATTTAATATTCGCAATAAGTGTTAACGTTTTAGCGTAGAAATTGAGCAAAATTACGCTCTTTATGTATGACTGAACTCATTTGTCGACTGACGCCACATTAGTTGAGTTTTTACTTGGAGAATTATGGGTATGTACTTCGGTACTTTTTGACTTGTCATGAATTCGTTTTATCAATGGTTATACAGGTTTTATAGGTTAAATAGTTGCATTACTTTAAGGGGTGATTGTATCCATGATACTGATCATCTTTCCCTAAGAAACCTTTAGGAAATTCTCAAAATTTTTTTGTCAACTTTTCATACAAACTTTTGATCAGCTGATTGCATTTAGTATGAAGAGTTTTTTTTTTAGAATTGCCTATAGGTTTCTTAGGGAAAGTTGATCACCCCTTAAAGTAATAAAACTGTTTACCCTAACACCCTGTATTAATTATACTTAAACCACGAGTTTTTTATTACTAACAAGATTTTATGAGTTTATTCAGATAATGAAACTAAACAACTTGGCCTGAGGAACAGGAGCCTAAAAATTAAAAAAAATTTTGGTGCTCCTCCCGCGATCCTGACACACACGATCGGTCAGCTGAGCTGCACTTTTTGTAGGAGGTCCAAAATAAACACGTTTTTCGACCTTTGGAAAGTGGTTTAGTTTCATTGTCTGTATACACCCTTAAAATTTGGTTAGTAGTCAATTAACAACTAGTGGTGTTGCTATAATTTAGTATTTTGTGCAAACGGAAGGTAAGTGCCATTTGACTTCATCATAATCATCAGCATTTGAGCCGATAGACGTCCAAAGCGGCATTAACCCGGCGCCGGCTAACCGGATACCGGAAGATGTAAAAAGCGCGCTAAGCCACACATAAATCAAAAACAAAATTCTCATGTCACGTCATTCACACATTCACAAGCCGTATTCGTGCAATTTCCCTTAAAATAAATTACCGAAGGTGATAATAGGCTCATTTGTCGGCACAACCCCTAAACATAATCGGTAATTTAATAAGTCACGCAGGGTGAGTCCGTTTAATTCTTAACGACTTATAATGGAATATTTTTGACACATTTTAGAATTTTGTGACTTTGAATGTATTTATTAATCGACTTCAGAAAACAGAGGATCTCTTATTAGTCCTTGTATGTGAGTTCGTTATATTTGGAATAATTTTTTTTTTATACATAAATAAATGAATGTTGTATGTTGTAAGTGTTAATGAATAAGCGCAAAACTTCGTAGCGAGGACAATTTATTATCATTTCAGCAATTAATGAAAGCGCTAACGTGCTCATGGATACATTTTAAGAATCTTGTTTTGGTAGTAAGTAGGGTGAGAGTGCTTGAGCGGTGGGTTGAGATCGAGTTCAGTAAATTTTACAAACAAATTGTTTAATATTTTGAAACCATGATAATTCGATTCTGCTCTCGATTCTAAACAAACTACTTTCTTGTTTTGCGTTAATTCATTAACACATTATATATCGATTTTTATTTCTTTAATAATGTTGTGTAATAGTACCTTGCTGATTAGTAGTTTCCAAAGACTTTGTTGAAATTGTAATTTTAAAAAAAGAACAAAATTTTATAAGCAGTAATTTTTTCATATATTTGCATTGAAAAATTTATTGTTATTTACAGGGTGTTACAAAAACCCTAGTAATACTTAAGGGGGTGCTTCAGACCATGAAACTGAACAACTTTCACTAAAAAAAAAATTAAAATAGTATTGTACGAAATAGCAGATTTTCATTTCGCGATTTTGAAGTTGGTTCCATAGTCAAAGTTGTTCAGTTCGATGGTCTGAAACACCCCCTTAAGTAATACTAGGGTAGTTGTAATTATATGCAGAAAATTATTTATGTTGCGTTGGCTACATTACAACGCAACATAAATAGTATTACTGTCTTTGACTGATTACTCCGAACGATTAATCGCTATACCTACCTACTATACTATTTGTACGTTTTATCGTCATTATCGGAGGCCTATTGTACGTTCCAATCTTTGACTATTAATATGAGGACTGGTTACGCGTGTAATTCTACTAACAAACATTTCTGCCACTTTTTTGCGGGGGGCGAGGTAACATGAAATCCGCAACTTTGGATTTTATTCCCCATAACTTTAGATTCTAATTTTGAATGTTAAAAATCATGAAAAGTAGTCTCGTGGGAACCCCAAACGTTCTAAGTTCGAAGTTATTATTTCGCAATTATAGGCTGTCTCGTATAGTGATAAGAGGTAAAATTGAATGTAAATGCACAAGATCAATTGTGCTTATACCGTGGCAGAGGGGAAATGCTACCGCAAGGCTAGTCCTTATAATAATTAGTCAAAGGTTCCAATGCAGGTCTACTCTCAAGGTCCACCATGGATGCCCAAAGCGAATATTTTATGTCGATATTAGTAAACTATTTTCAAGAAAAATCTTTATTGATATTTTTGTTCTTTATAGCATCCAAAACAAGTAAAGTGATACTAGTAAGTAAACTAGTAACACTTACCACTAGAAACCTAAATTTTCCACCAGCTTACCACTAAAGGACGTTCCAAACTTCCAAACATAGTCGAGCAGCCAGAGTCCACTAAATTATCTCCCTTACCCGCGACTTTTGTTCAACTCCCGGTCTTTTGTCGATGGTTCACAATAAAATTTTATCCCGGAAACCTATTCGCAGTTACCTTTTATTATAATGTTGCAGCTGGTTTCCCGAAGTACTTTTCAGCAGGGCTATTGTTGCCCCCGCATAATGGGGCCAACCTTTTTATTCCGTCTCAGATTTTTGAATATGTATACGCGATGTTCTATGACGTTTTTGTGAATTAGAGCTGTGACTACTTAAGTGTTTTAAATTGCTTCCCTTTGTACGAGCCGGCTAAGAGATGTTTTTTTCAGTATTTTGTGACTTGTCATCTTATAGGTACCAAATAATTTACATTAAATTTTCCTCTATAAAGCCCGAAATGAATAGATCATCATCATCATCTTATTTAAGAGCTACGCTCTTGTCGGTGAAGTATTCACCAATCTTGTCTCTTTTCCGCCAGTTCCTTAAGTTCTGATACGACACAACATCAAGATTTTCGTTCACTTGTCTAGATCTTGTTCTGCCTCTCTTTTCCTCTATTATCTTAACTATTATAAAACTGTAACAGAAGTGTGTCTGTACATTGAAGATATTTACATGAAAAAGATTACGATATGGTTTTTAGGTATCCCGCGGAGTCCAAATCAATCTTTATTAGATTTTTGTCTGTCTGTTTGTGTGTTTGTTTGTATGTTTGTAACAGAATCACGCAAAAGCTACTGAATCGATTTTGATGATTTTTTGTTTTATTGCTTATGATCTGACTTAAAATCTGATAAATAATTTGTGCGGACGAAATTGCGGATAAACTCTAGTTTCTTTATAATTCCTTATCCTTTAAAACGAGAACTAATTAAATGGTTTTTAAGAAATTATTTGACAATAAAAAATAAAATGTAAAAGAGAATTCAATAATACCATATCAAGTTAAGAGAAGTTTATTCCGAATGCGTAAATGCGCGCTGCATACAATCGAAGTCTGGTGATAGTTTCAATACTAACAAATTAAACTCAATGACATTTAGCAGAAACAATCTAGAAACGAATTCCTATGCTTGTATCTCGCCAGATTTTTGTTAAAATATACAGTTTCAATGCTAGGATTAACTAAAGATTTGTATGGAAATCTTTGAGGCACTGTTACTTTAAAACTGTACATTTTAAGGAAAATCTGGCACAATACAAGCATAGATATTTGTTTCTAGATTATTTCTGCAAAATTTCATTGAGTTTAATTGGCTAGTATTGAAAATATCACCAGATTTCGTTTGTATCGAGCGCGCCAACAGTAGTAAAACCCTTAAGGGGTAATGTTGGACTAAATTCACGTTGAAGTTAAATTCTCCCCTCACGGGTATAAATAGGAATAATCCCTAAAAACATTTATAATTGTATTTTTTGTTTTCTTTTAGGGTAGCTCAACTTTTATTCAGTTTTGGCCTTTTAAAGTAAAGCAGCCTTGTATGGGCCTAGATTATTTTTCGGGCCTTTTGTGTGTGACACAATGAATGGGCCGGGTCTGCTTTGATAGCGGTCCGAAAGTGTTGCCTTTTCGGGTCGAGATGACAGGATTATTTTGGTAGAGGTCATGGTATCTAGAGTTATAGAATTTAAGAGTTGTACATATTTTTATGAGGTTTTTAAACCAGATTGGTTTTGTCTTCATTGTACTTACTTACAGTAATGGAATAAGTCATTTAAATAGGGATAAAACTTTGTTAGTACACTTTTTTATACAGGGTAAAATTGATATCATTAGCATCCTTTTAAACTAAGATTCTACCTATCAAACTGAATAAAACTGAGCAAACCGATCGGAGCAAAAAAAATCTGCTGTTCCATACTAAACTGCAATGCCTCATCATCATCAGCCCATCATCGTCCACTGCTGAACATAGGCGTCTCCCAAGGCGCGCCACAAAACTCTGTCCTCGGCCTTCCTCATCCAATGGTTCCCCGCTACTTTTTTTAGGTCGTCTGTCCAGCAGGCAGCAGGGCGTTAGTTACTTACTGCTATGCCTATTCGACTCAAATGTATACAACAGCAGATTATTTTTTGCCTTGATCTGTTTGCTCCCATAGATAGTAAAAGTTGTTCAGTTTGATGGGTATTACAAATGGAACACAAAACGTGCCAAACGGTTGAATAATGTCGGTTTCAAATGTTCCTTGAACCTTATAAAATATGTATTATTCTTTTATTAAATATTGATTGATTCATTAACTTGAAAAGTAACAAAACGTGGATACGATGATAAAGATAAATATTTATCCTGATACATGACGAAGACTGATTAAGACAATATTATGTGGTGGACAAACACGTGGTGGTGTATGGGGCACTCTCCAAATTAAAGCAGACCTATGCCCCGGTGGGAAGGTTAGAGGCTGATGATGATATTAAAACAACAAATTAAAACTACACAGAGTCAACTTCAAGATTGCTTCAGACCTTCAGACTATCAAACATAACAACTTTCACTATTGGACCAATACAACTTTTGAAGGCCGTTCTACACATTTAGGTATTTTCTATGGAAAAACCAATTTTCTTTTCGCATTTTCAACATTAGTCTCATAGAAAAAGTTGTTCAGTTTGACGATCTAAAGCACCTAAAGTATGTAAATCTATTTTACACCTTGTTTGATGGTGTTTAAAATAATTTGATGGAATGGAGGGATGGAACGCAAAATACATATTAAGTAATATGCTGCCCCAAAAAATTGCGACCAATTACTAACTTATCTTCCAGTAACAACTTTTTCGGACCGTAATAACCATGCAGTAAACGTCCTAATACATTATTGCCACCGAATGAAAAAAATAACGGCCAAGAGCGTGTCGGATTTACCCATGATAGGGTTCCGTAGCCGTAAGCCCTATTTTTGACTTTAAGCGCAGATATCTCGAGACAGAAGCATAGTAATGATTTAGATTTTGTTGGAGTTTTGTTCCATTGGACAAGACCTATCCAACGATACCATTCGATTTATTTAAAAAAAGATGAATTTTTAACCCCTTTTTCGTTGTATGGGATGTAGAAAAGAAATAATCATGACTACCTCATTTGCGATGGAATTGGCTCTGTGTCGAGAAGGATGGAAAAATAGGCAGGAGGCTTATGCCCTTGCAGTGGATGGATATGGGCTGAAAATTATGTTTTTTTTTGTGGAAATGACTAATACAGCGTTGCTCAGGGAGCAGTTACTGCTTTTTACTGCGGACTATTGGAGGAACCACGAAGGGTCTACCGAGCCAAATGAATGAACTTAAGCAACCGACCTAGGGGTACCCAGAGGGGTACGGACTTCGCCTAGGCATAGGACGTTGCTGGGGCTACGTGGCGGATTGGGTAGCTGAGATCGGTGAGATGAAAATGATGATGATGATGATGATGACCTCATTTAATTTTTTGGGTTAATGTTATCTGTCCTCATGAAAAATTTCTATTCAATAGATGCAAAAATGAGTTAGTATTCGAGGTGGGGCATACAGACAGACAGACGGACAGAATGGGCGAAAGTATAAGAGTTCCTTGTTTGACTACGGTACCATAAAAAACATACGTCCGTTGATTTGCACATCATTCATATTGCATGACCAACAATCCAACAACGCAGGTGCATGTAAAACTCTTTGAGTTATAAAATAAATAATATAAAACAGTACAAAGCATGAAGGCTAAACGGTGGATGTATCAATCAATTACAAAGGCCGACGCCTCAAGCGATATACGCTGCAGATAGGGCAAGCCGCGCCCGTTCCTACATGCTGACTTTGTGGTCCAAGTTACAAGCTTTTACGAGTACCTGTACGGTGGTACAGTCGCGATTAGAAGCTATTATCAGATACTAAAGTCAGATGGTAGATTTTTCATCTACAAGTCAGAGTAAGTAGGACCACCTACTTACTTCCAAAAAAATTGGGCCCGTCTGGTAGAGTCTGGCTAACTCCCTCACATTATTCTGAGAAGTCTTAGGCTTTGCAGAGGAATTTATGTAATATAGATGGCAGCGATATCGTATATATGCGCATGGTATGTTTTCTGTGCCATTGTAATGTATTTCCTAAAATTAATTATTTGGAATGATGGCCTAAAGAAATGTTTCAATTGGCGTAAAATATAATACATAATTGTAGATACAAAACATCAATGACTCAGACAGAAACTTGAATGAAGATTGTATTTATAAAATAAAGATGAATTTTTATAAGACTCTGTAATGATACGGTTAATTATCTACAGATCAAAATTAAAAGCAAGAGTTAAAATTATTTAGATTGTGAACTTGTACAATATCCCACACAAAATGAAAACTGAAGAAAAATCCGGAATTACAACAATCTCATCGTAATCGAATTAAATGTTGTTGTTCGATTTTTTATTGTGTAATGCAGCGTGATCAAATACAAAATTTCCGCTATCCACTCCTAAATTACACCAGCAAAAAGATCTATTGCTCACAGCCCTAATCAATATCCTCGTGCTATTTGCCAACATGACGTTTTTATTAAATAAACTTCAATGTGAACCGTACTTATATAGAATTGGATGTTCCTTGTACAAACTGAAGGCGAACTATGACAGATTGCTGTGGAAATTGTGAATAATAACGTTAAACGATTTGATGATATCTTCTTTGACGGTTTACCCTTTTCATGTCCTTCTTTGATTCTCTCTCTCTAAACATCATACCGTTGGTGAAAAATAGCCAATTTATCACTTTTTGCTAGAATGATATAACCCATAAATAATATACAGAGTGAAATTGATCATCAAACTGAACAACTTTTACTATGGGAGCAAAACGATCGGAGCAAAAAAAAATCTGCGGTTCTGTGTGCTGTGTGAGCTTTCCCCAAAAGAAAATAGATCGAAAAAATTGTGATAGCCGTATTGAAAAACGTGCAACGCTGCCTGATACAGTGCGGCGGACGTTCGATCAGCCGCATTACATTGCGGCTAAACATTGATCCGCCGTTTATTTAGTGTGGCGAATACTACAATTTGGCTGCGACATTAATAGTTACCCAGTATAACGAGCGTGTAACTTTCAGAAACTACATCCATGATACTAATAACTCCAATCATTTACAAAAAATTTAATTGTGCATTATTAAAACTGATATCGATATAATCTCTTCAATAACTCCAGAAAGCGTCAACTAAATCCTTGTAGAAACACTAATGGAACCATTCTAAGCTCCGCGGATAACGAACACAACAAGAGAGTGACAACTCTATTCCTCTACTAAATTGCTCCTTTAAAGACCTTTAAAGAAGACTTAACAAAGAACTTTGAGAACTGTTTTTCAGTAATGGTTATTACAAATTCTCGCTTTTAAAGCTTTTCAGAGTAGGTAAAGAGGGCGTCGTCGATAGCATTGTATGACTCGCTACAAACAATTTACGACCATAAGCGTTGTTTCAAACGTTCCACAACACAACCACAGCACGTGTGCGGGCGCATATTTTGGACTGAAAATGAATAGTAGATTTCACACCTACCACATTTTGATAGATGATGATACCAACGCAACCACATCGCAACCAAAACGCAACCACCAGAGACACCGCGAACTAGCGGCCAGCCGCATCGCGGACACAACGTTGCGTCGACGCAACGACAGTGCGCGCTCGCCTGCACTTCCCCCTCATTCATTCTGCGTTGTACTGAGGTACCTTTGTTTTAATGCCGTAATCACATCGCAACTACTAGCGACAACGCAACCACATCGACATTTTGTCGGTACCACAACGCAACTGCAAAAAGCTGCAGCGATACTATTCACACGTAACCACTGCTTGACCACCTTATGTCGCTGTAATGTGATGTGGTTGTGGTACGTGTGAAACAACGCTAATAAATAATCAAAGTACTAATCTAAAATTTGGCTTTGGCAGACGGCCGTACAACCCATGATGGAACCTGATTTGAATTTCTTGCCGTAAAGCGAGACGCTACTTGAAACACTATACTTCAGTCCAAATAGCATCGAAATTTTAAGGCTATTTTGAATTACAGAAACAGAGATTTGAAACACTTCCTCTCACTTATTCTTAGAACAGCTTTAGTAACATCCAAAATATGTTGGGTAGTATATTTTTCTTATAAATAAATCATATTTGTTAATCAGGATTGGCCAGAAAGCTATACAGGAATCGGAAAATATTTTCATCCTTATTTGGAATGAAGTATAGATGATCAAAGCATATGATGATGAATCTACAATAACAGAAATACATTATTATTAATATGTATATAAAAATTATTATCATTATTCTTCTTCTTATCGTGTGGGCAGCAAGCCCTGGTGTCAGAGTATTATAATTATTAATAAACACCTTAGATTTTTCACGGTACAGTGCAAGACAGTTTGAAAATAAAATTATTTTACTTCTTAGAAAACGTAATCGAATCATAGCGTAACCATCAATTGTGTCCGTCTACCCAAGTGAAATTGGTGCCTTCATGATTATTATCATCTTCGTAGTATAAAGCCTATCCTACCAAAACTACCTTAAACCAGACAAACAAAAACTTTCCAAAAACAAACTTCACACTTCAGACAGTTCCATCAGACGCAAATTGAGAGAATTCTCGACGGCCAGTGTCTGGGCACGTCCCGGTATAATAATGCGGAGACTCCATGCAATAATTTCAATATTCCTGTGCATAATATCCATAAAGCCGACATAGCTCGGGGCATGCCCCGCAAAGAATGAGGGCACATTCCTTCATCACGCCATCCATGCCACGTCTGGCAGCCATATTAATAATTTCTCTTCTATATTACTGAACTGGTGCACACGTCAATGGCCTGGCTTGTACATTCTATTTCAATAGGTTTGTATTAAAAAAACGTACTTTTAGATAGAACGTAGAATTTAAAATCGATGATTAGGTATGGATGGCATTCTTCATTATTTTGGCAGTTTTTCAATATTTGATATGATTAGGAGAGTCTGCTTTTTGTCTCCATAAGAAAAAAAAATCTTAGCACCGTAGTAGGGTAGTGACTAGTAACCTGGCCTTTTGGTCAGAGGGGATTTATGTACGATTTGTAACACCACTGGCTTTTCGGTGAAGGAAAACATCGCGAGAAACCTGCATGCTTCAATTTCGAGGCATGTATTGTACCCACTTTACATAGTGTGGCGACGGGCTCACCCCCCGTCATACTGGACAGAGTTTCGATACTACTGGAGAAACGTGGATGTTCTGAGGTTTCAGAATATCTCTGACTACACCCTCGGGGAATATAGTCGTGAGCATTTGCTTAGGATGCTTATGCTTTTTAGGTAGAAACTGCGTTTTCTCTCAAAACTAGATGATTGTTTGATTTGTTGGTTGGGCTATTGCAAGCAAGGGTCGTTTTGTAACACTGAGACCATCGCTGGTCCTTTGTGTTCACCCCAAGTTCACCCCTATTTTACGCATACCTCCGAACTTACGGCATTTTCTTTTCATTCTCGGGAATCCTTTCCTCTCGCCTTTCCTTCACCGCCGAGCTAGTAAATGATAAATAGAACCGTACATAAATTCCGTTAAATTTAAGTGGTACAGGCCGGGAATCGAACCGCCACCTCATGATTGAAGCTCTAGCTCTCTTCCGTATGGGCTATCATCGCTCAAAACAAATCGTACATAAATTCCGAAAAACTCATTGGTACGAGTCGGTCTGGATGGGGATCGAACCATCGCCTCCTGCACGGCAGGCAAGATTACTCGCCACTTGACCACCACGGCTTCTAAAAACGGAAACTAAGAAGGTCAAGTCTAATTACAATAAAGACGCACAACCTAATTTTAAAGTTCAAATAAATTACTTCTCAACTCATCTGAATCGAACCCCTTCTTAAAGGCATTGTTACACAAAGTTCAAGCACATTAATCATCATGCTTTGACAAAAGGGGATTGAGGAATAATGGCGGTGCAACCGGCGACAGGAACAAAGGTGTTACAAACGGCGCATGACTAGATATGGAAATGATTAATGATTGAAAGAAAAATGTTTGGGAAAGCATACGTATCACGTGCTTTGGTTTTCTTTGAAATGTTTGAGAAACGATGGATGAAAGAAATTCGTGCTACATGTAATTATTTTTAGCGTTTTAACGAATCGAATCGAAAAAAAAAAACAATTATGTAACTGTTTTTAAAATCATCATCATCAGTCTATAAAGGGTGAAATGTATATCATTAGTATCCTTTTAAACTAAGAGTCTACAAACTGAACAACTTTTATTATCATGGGAGCAAACAGATTGGAGAAAAAAAATTTGCTGTTCCATACTAAACTGCAATGCCTACTCGACTCAAATGTATGCAACAGCTATTTTTTTTTGTTGCTCCGATCTGTTTGCTCCCAGAGTAAAAGTTGTTCATTTTGATGGGTAGACTCTTAGTTTAAAAGGATGCTAATGATATCGATTTCACCCTGTATACGTTTCACAACAGGGCACTGCCATACCTCAGGGAGGGTGTGAAGGCGTCAATTAAATATACACGTGCCCAATGTGGATTTATAGACTTCACATACGCATCAGAATTTCTTTCTTTCAGACTTTCTCCTTCACCGTTTGAGAACAGTCGGTATTACGTAGGTAAGTTAAATTATTTAAATATTGTTTATTAATAGGTATGTTACAGCTCTACGTATAAAAAACAACACAGGTTAAAACATTCGGAACGTACCGACAGAGTAACGTTAGATTCATTGGACGAAAGGAAGCCCCGAATCGGCAGGTTGCTGGAACATTTTTAATTTTATGTAACTCTAATGTCTGCAAATTTTTTGCTTGAATTATAGGCGACGGAAGAACTACTAAAACTGTAGCTGTAATGTAATAAACTATAGATACAGTAACGACTGTTTATGGAAAAAAAAGCTATAATTAAGATGGCTAGCACCGACTTTTTTAAATCGGTATCTTTTTTGGGTTTTCAACCATACGGCTATTGCCGCAGTCGCTACTGCCGAAGATGATTACATAATTAAACTTAAATTTTGCATTATTATCTTGTTATTTAGTTATTCAGTTGCCAAAAACCACACGTTGTTTCATGGTAAACTATGAGTTTTTCTATCGTCAAAATTTATTTTATTTTATTTTACAGAATTTTTATTTGGTGTATTCACAACACAAAAGGTTCTATTGTTCAATTTGTGTGTGTGGATCAAAAAATATTTTCGAAAAGACCAGATCTTTTTGTAAGCTATTTTTGGGAGCCTTTCCAGTATAGGTACTTTTGTTTGTATAGTAAACAAAGTCTACTTTGCAACTTGATAGAAAATGTGTAAAACATTTTGGGTTCAAACGCAAAGTCATGCAGTAGCGATTTGTCGCTTATAATGCAGTTTCAACTTTATGGAAGAGAAAATAGCATCTAAAATGCGCCAAGAAAAAGAAATAAGTTTGCTGAGAACCGACTTCCAATATCGAAAAGGCACTAGAAAAGAACTTCATTCGAAAAAGCTAGAGAGCTTTTGTTACGTCAAAATTGAATGCAACTAAAGTTACATGTAACTGCGGAATGAACTAGAAATAGGTTTAGAGTAGACGATTTTGGTCTCAGGTCAAATTCTAAAATACTAAGGCCCTGGGTCTTAAGGTCTTGTTAGCTTATCTTTGACATATCTTACAGACGAAATATGTCAAACGATCTGTCATATAAGCTATTAAGAACTTTCTAATGAGTGGTGATATATGCCCTTAACCTTATTAAAAGAATTGAATTTTAAATTACCGTGCACAGAGGGGCCAACACCATCCCAAACCCATTCCTATCGTAACTACAAGTAAGAGGAGGTATTTGCCATGCAGTGGGAATCTACAGGCTATAACATACTTTTACTATGCATGACAATCGGTAATGTAGATATTGAAGGAACAACCAACCGACCACGAACAATATGATGCATTTACTCAAAACTTAGTTTTATTTTCTTCCTTCGAAGTACTATCAAAACTGGTCTCCAATGCGTAGAGCAGATAACGAACGCTGTCCGCCGGAGAGAAAATATTTTCTGGACGCACTTTTTTCTAGAGTGCACGTTACCTTCCTTGCTTTGAGCTCCGTGTCCGTACATGCATGCATATTCTCACGACTATATTCCCCGAGGGGGTAATCAGAGATATTCTGAAACCTCCGAATATCCACGTTTCGCCAATAGTACCGAAACTCTGTCCAGTGTGACGGGGGGTGAGCCCGTCGCCACTTGTCCGTACACACTTCAAGATATCCTTCATACCAGACTGCTTTTGTTACTATGCATTTTCTGAAAAGGAGTTGCTAAACTCAAAGCCGTCTAGAGGGTCAAGAGTATATTCAATGACTCTGAGAATCGTTGGTGCAGCTGTGGTGGTCCAGTGGCGAGAAACTTTGCCTACCGTGCAGCAGGCGATGGTTCGATCCCCGTCCAGGCTGACTTGTACCAATAAGTTTTTCGGAATTTATGTACGATTTGTAACACCACAGGCTTTTTGGTGAAGGAAAACATCGTGAGGAAACCTGCATGCTTCAATTTTGACTCTTATAAGTGGCGACAGGCTCACCCCCCGTCACACTGGACAGAGTTTCGGTACTATTGGTGAAACGTGGATGTTCTGAGGTTTCAGAATATCTCTGACTACCCCCTCGGGGACTATAGTCATGAGCATGTGATATTCTAAGAATCGGTCACAAATCGTGATCGTATCGTCCGCAAGAAATCCAGCCTCCAAATGAAGCGGCAAAGTTTCCCAATTCGAGTTAATTAAAAGAAAACAAGCACGTACGTGCCGATGTTAGCCGAGATCTGCCGAAATATACCGAAATACAGCAGATTGCGACTCGGGAAATACGGTAGGGTTGTCTCCAGCACAGAAATGGAGGTTTTCGTTGAATGCAACTAACGTTTTTGGAGCTTCGTACAGTAATTACTTTATGTCTTGATGCAGGAAAATTAAATTTGTACAGCTGCAAAACCTAATAGAACGTGCTGAAATGTGTTTGAGAGTCATCAAGATTTTTCACATATTTTACGGTTTCCGAGAGCAATTAAAAATATGCTATTAATCTCTATTTATAAACTGATGGATGAATGAATGACATCAACGTCAGGAACTACTAAAACCCAGTGGCCAGTTAAACACGTGGCGATGAATAAGAAATTGTGTCCCAAATCTATCGTACTCAGAATGGAAACTGCGTACCAAATTATCTTTAATGATTGTCCCCCAAGACATCGATCGGCAAAGTTTAAAGATTGCGTGCTGTATGTAAATAAATGTAATTAGGTTTCAAATCTCACTTACGATCAATATTTTTTCCAGTCTTTAATTTAAGAAGGCATGTTGGTCCCGGACAGTGCAGTCATTATATTGGAAGCAACATTAGAGCCTTTGGGTATGCACCATAATCTGACATTAAGTTTGCCCCTGCCAATCAGCATTGGGTCCCTGTTGTGAAACATGGTCCACTCTCTCTCACTCTTATTCGTGATGGCTCCCATTTACCTTACAGTAGCAAAAAATTTAATACAATTCTCATTATTAAACATTCACACATATTTTCTCTCCGACCGTCTTTCATTTCAACAACAACATCGAAGTATCAATCAATCCGCATCTGGTATACCGAACGTCCAAGTTAACCCTTTGAACGCCTAATGCTCTACGTACATTAACCGGGCGATAGTACAGCACTATTTTTGGCTGAAACACTAACAAACGAATGCACGGGTTCGATTCTCGAACGGATTATTTACGATGTTACTCGTGATTAAAATAGAAACGCTGGCCATGCGGCTAGTTTGTGCGGAATTCTGGATTGTATAGGTATTGTATAGATAGGCGTGTTATAGATTATGTTTAACATATGTTTCGGTTTTAGATGACTTTCTGTCTTTCGTGGAAATGATTGTAACCGTGTTATGAATGACTTGTTCATAGAAATGCAACTATGTCTGTGGTTGTTGTTGGTTTATATTGTATGTTAGTGAAAGCTTACAGAACTAATCACCGATGTAAAGGTGCATATCCCTTGATCATTAACGCTCTAATAAATAGTATTCTTTGACTATAGACTTCCTTGGGTTAAATGTCGACTTCATCGTTATAGCCTTTTTATTGAATAATGTTAGTGGTTAAATTGTTATTTGGATATCATAATTATCACGGAAAAAAGAAACTTAACGACGACACTTTCCTGTGAATATTTTGCGACTTCATAACAATATCTTTCAGTTATGCACTAAAGTATTGCAACATCTTGCAAATTAACGTCAAACCTAAAAACATCTTCATCAACATAGTGCAAATACAATATGACTGAAATAAGTATAGGTATACATCATTCAAATACAACAAAAAATTCAATGGAAAAAGGGAAGTCGATGATCAGAATTAATTGGATAACACACATACATAAACACAAATAAACTCACGACCGTAATTCCCTCGGATATTTAACTTTTGCGAATTCGATAATTTTGGTCTTCCTTTCATTTAATAATCTACACTACTATAAAAATTTATTAAAAGTGTGTCTGTACATTGAAGATATTTAGAAAAAAAGTCCCTGACTACCTTATACGAATTATATACGTTTGGGGTTCACACGACACTGTTTTTCATGATTTTTAACATTCAAAATTAGAATCTAAACTAATGGAATAAAATTCAAAGTTGCGTATCTCGTGCTACCTCGCCCCCGCAAAAAGTGGCAGAAAAGTTTGTAAGGAGAATTACACGCGTAACTTGTCCTTATACAACGTGTTAATGAATTAACGCAAAACCTCATACACCCCGACTGATTTATAACACAATAATTCGATTAAAACAATAATTTTATTATTTTGATAGATAAAATTTAAAGTTATTCGCATTTTAAGTTTTGGGGCAAAAATGATTTGTTATCATTTCAGCAATTAATGAAAGCGCTAACGTATCCATGGATACATTTTAAGAAACTTGGTTTGGTAGTAAGTAAGGTGAGTGTGCCCAAGCAGTGGGTTGAGATCGAGTTCAGTAAATTTTAAATTTTACAAACAAATTATTTAATATTTTGAAAAAAAAATACCTATCTTGAAACCATGATAATTCCATTCTGCTCTCGATTCTAAACAAACTCCTTTCTAGTTTTGCGTTAATTCATTAACACGTTGTATAAGTAGTCTAAGCTGACTACAAATCTGGTAATTGTTTTGGGACAAATATCATAGAATATCCTATCACTGAACCAAAATAAACCAGCGCCGACGAGCTAAATTGCTAGCCAGTATCAAAGTTAAATAAATTACAATTAATGGAAAAAGGTCCGTCCATAATGAAGCTCATTTTAATATTCACCCGTATTATGAAGTGATAATCAGATTTGAATTAAAGATAATTCGTTCGCTGCCGATAATTGAACAAATATATTCAGTGTCAATATTATACATTATTAAACATTTTCAGTGTGTAATTGCCCTATTATAACATGGAAAATTATTTTGCAGCTCCTTTATTTTCATTTCATTAAGTGCATATTATACAACATCGAAAATTATTATGCAACAGACATTAGATTTTAGTATTTTGTACATTCGATTTATACAACGTGTTAATGAATAAGCGCAAAACCTCATACTCCCCAACTGATTTATAACAAAATAATTAGATTGAAACAATAATTTCATTATTACTTCTTTTGAAAACTTAAGTTTTCAGTCAAAAATGATTTGTTGTCATTTCAGCAATGAACTCGTGGACACATTTTGAGAATCTTGTTTTCGTAGTAAGTAGGGTGAGTGTGCCCGTTTGGTGAGTTCAGTAAATTTTAAATTTTACAAACAAATTATTTAATATTTTGAAAAAAATAACTATGTTGAATACATGATAATTCGATTCTGCTCTCGATTCTAAACAAACTACTTTCTAGTTTTTCATTAATTCATTAACACGTTGTAGATAGACGTGTATGCAAAAATATAAATAGTTAAACATTGCTCTTGAATAGTCTCACTGTCTGTCACTACTTTCTAGTTTTACGTTAATTCATTAACACGTTGTATAAGGTTCAATTTTGTAAGTCCGGAATATTTTAAAGGATTTTATTCCCTATAGTTAACTTTCATTGTATAAGAAAAACTCTAAAATCGTCCAGTATTCTAACAATATATAGTTGTAATTTGTATACATTACAAATACTCACATGAGATGGAAGACATGGGAAACAACAACGGCTAACAACCACTGGTAACTGATATGATAACCGACGATATCTTCCCATATTCGGTGCCCCGTTTATACGTGTGCAATCTTCTAATAATATCTTATACAAAGCTTTGCAGTATTTATTCTGTGGCTTTGCATAAAGAGGACTGTGAATCTCTATACACAAAGCGAAAATGTTTTTACTTCACTAAAACCTGATTGAGATATTTTTGATGTAATTTGACTCAATGCACAATATACAGCACGATTTTACTATAAAAGTCGTTCATTTTATACAAATAACTATGTCATCTTATTATATTCTTAAAACTGTGGCTCTATTGTGGTGTTGATGATTTTGCGAATCTCCAGTATACATAGCAAAATGTGCTTGACGTTGTTCGGTGAGTGCTATATTCCATACTAAATGGCGTATGTCGGAAAAGGCTCAAAAACCCGTCTCCTAGATGGCGGTGACTCCTTGCCCGCGAATATACGCTAAGAAATTTTGATTAGTATTCCAATATTATGAACCAAACCAACTACGTAAGAGAGGTAGCTTACATAACGAAAAAGAGTAGTAGATTCGAATTGTTGAAATGTTGTAGTCAAAATTCGCAAGGAGTCAACACCATCTAAGAAACGGGAATTTGAGCTTTTTCCGAAGTACGCTTCTTGTCTTTTACTCTGTGGTAATCGATATTTGTGTGATCTCAGGGATTGTTTTTGTACAAAAAAACACATGAGGTACCACAAAATGGTGATTTTGAGTTTGGTTTTATTTATAGCAGTTGTAAGAATGAAGTTAAATAAATTAAAAAACAAAAAAAGCAAGTGACATGCGACCACTAAGAAAGAGACTGGCCGTTGCCAGTCATGACTCCAATTTTGGCATCGCTGTGCGTTAATTAACATGCTCGCTGCAAAAATATCGTGAAATTCTAAAAATCTAAAGTTAAAAACCTATACATAATAAGATTCTAAAACCGTTAACGCGTTTTGTATGAAGACTGCCAACTTTACAATCCCCTTAAAGGTACACGATACGTTACGCAAGCGTTGAATGAGAAACAACAGGAATTTAGTACATAAAAACAAACGGTCGGACGTCGGTTCACTTTGCAAGATTGATGGTTTGCATTATATTCATATTTTTAAGTGTTGCCCAATGGTTTGGTGAAGGAAATGTGAGTTGAAGAGATGATGATTGAGACTCCTGTAAAACAAGTATTTTGATTTTTATTTGGTTACTACTTTTATATTTTATACAACATGTTAATGAATAAGCGCAAAACCTCATACACCCCAAATGATTTCTAAAAAAATAATTAGATTGAAACAATAATTTCATTATTTTGATACTTAAAATTTAAAGTTATTCGCATTTTAGGTTTTGAGGCAAAAATGATTTGTTATCATTTCAGCGATGAATGAAAGCGCTAAGGAACTCATGGATACATTTTAAGAATCCTGTTTTGGTAGTACGTAGGGTGAGTGTGCCCGTGCGGTGGGTTGACATCGGGTTCAATAAATTTAAAATTTTACAAACAAATTATTAAATATTTTGAAAAAATATACCTTTGTTGAAACCATGACAATTCGATTCTCCTCTCGATTCTAAACAAACTACTTTCTAGTTTTGCGTTAATTCATTAACACGTTGTATATCGGCGTTAATCGACATCCTGCGGATTCGAACCTGGGCCATCATGATTCATACCTTTGCGCCACGTACCACCGGTATCGGAATTATCATAATTCGGAATAATGTTTTACGGAGTCTATAGATTCATCATTTCAAACTTCGGAATTAGAAATGACTCAGATTTAAAAAATCGTGATATTCTAATTCGAAAAAAGAATCTTTAATATTTTGTAGTGTACCCTCGATATGTTCTCTCGACGCGAAAGTGTATACGTCGGTGATATTCAATTAGGAATGTAAACATTAAGTTTTTATACAACGTTGTCTTTATTGATTCTAGGTGTATGGTTTATTTCCATCAACATTCTGAAATAAACCTTACGTCCTTATAAATAAGACTAACTGTCACATCACCATTAAATCAAAGCAACAATACATTCATTTTCTAAGCAGAACACAGCACTATTGTTCTTAGTCTACTACTATGAGTCATTGTTACCTGAGGCATACTAATTGTCGATAACTGGCACTATTCTAATTGTGGCCACTAATTGGTGGCCTCGCTGTAGAGGTTTGTATAAGTGTGAAAGTTATGAAATGGTCATTAGAAACGTTGCTTTGATGAGTGATTTGGTATGTTGTTTCATGAGTAGGAATCATTGATTAGAATAAAATTGTTTATTCATACAAAAAGAGGCTCGGTGGTAGTTTTTCTACGTTATGTACGTATTACCGACTGCTCTTAAACGGTGAAGGAAAACATTGTGAGGAAACCTGCAAATGCTGAAGATGAAATTCTGATGCGTATGTGAAGTCTACCAATTGGGCTCGCATGGTGGACTAACGCCCATTCACCCTCCTAGAAGGTAGGCCTGTGCCGTGCAGTGGGACGTATACAGGGTATAAGGAAAAGTTTCATTAACCCTTAAACCACATACTCTACCCATCAAACTGAACAACATTTACTATGGGAGCAAACCTGTCAGAACAAAAAAAGTATCAGCTGTCCCATACTAATCTGCAATACCTACTCGATTCAAACTGGACAACTGATATTTTTTTTTTGTTCTGACAGGTTTGCTCCCATAGTAAAAGTTATTCAGTTTGATGGGTAGAGTATGTGGTTTAGAGGTTAATGATACTTTTCCTTCAACCCTGTATAGGCTGATGATGATTCATACATATAATAGGTACATAGGATAAAAAAACGATTAACTGTTAGCCTGTTACCCGTTCCTTCGTCTGTGTAGTTGTAGCTTCTTGATACTGGTCGTGAATTTATGTAAGTATATATGAAATATTATCCCTTCGTTGCTTAGTACATATCAAGAAAACAAAGTTGGAAACATGTTATACCACACGACACGGTATATTCAAACGCATTTAAAAATAACATGCTATTTCAATTGTTTACCTAACGCATCAGCTGTTAGACAAGGACGCGTGTAACGACTGAACAAAATAAACAGATTCGCAAATTAAATAAGAAACAAGATAAGACATAATTTGTAAATTTTTTAATAATATGAGTTTATAGTACTCTGTGATATGAGCAAGATTGGTCACAAATCCAAAACTAGACATTATATTTAAGAGGATATGTGAAAAATAGGATTCTTCAAAACATCATATATCATGAAGTACTAACAGTAGGAGTATGATTTGCGGATATGTGTAAATTGAACATATAATTGAAGTTTTGATTAGAGCCAAAACCCGATTAAGAGACATTTTCTCGATAGAAAAATAAGCCAAAGTAGCCTCCGTCTTTATCGATAAACGCTTGGAACTGCTTAGCGGTGAATAATAGAAACACGAGACTTGATTTAAAAAAAAGGTATTGATATTTTATAAAGTTCATTAGATCAGGTAGTACAATCACAATTAAATAAAGTTCCCCTCGGGGAATATAGTCGTGAGCATATACATACATACATACATACAAATAAAGTTTGTTTTACGCTTGCGTGGTTTCAGGCGCGCACGCCGCCCCATCTCTTTATCTCGCATCAGGCAGTAATGTAAGCTATCACACGCCCATTTCGCTTCAACTATCTTTCGACATAGGCCCTTAACATTCTTTTTCCCATAGGTACTTCAGAGGGTCACCTTTGATAATTTATAACCCTTAAGCGTACTTGTTTACTCAATCGACAAATTAGTAAATTTTTTTAAGGGTCTGCACTAAGTACTTCAGCTAAAATTGATTTGTAATACATTGTGTAAGTGTCAATACTGAATGATTGTCTATATAGGTAGTTATTAAGCATATTATTATTTATGTTCTATTTATGTTTAAGGGAGGGACAGAATAGCAGTGGCAGTCGGCAACCTCGACTGTTAAACTGAGTCCTTTACATTTTTGTCTCCATACTATTTTTAAAACCGTGCTTTATTTTATTATGTAACTGTAATAAGAGACAAATGAATACTCATTAATTTATTTTAATTTGATTAAAAATCGACAAAAAGCTTTGAAAATTTTATTTGCTTAATTCAATAGCATTATGCTTGGGTCGAACAATTCATTTCTGCAAAAGATAAGTAGTTAATGCTGGGAGTATATATCTCAAACTCAAGGATTGTTTTTTGAGCACAAACACATTTGCGAAAAGATATGATTGAACTACGATATGGCAAAACTTGCTAAGTGACTCCCCAAATATAGTTTAAAAAATAGCACAGTGTACAAAAACATAATTAATAGAATTAAACAGTAAAAAAAAAATTCTGATTTTGCTGCTATTTTCACTACCTTTTAATAATGAAACAAGTAGATGAACAGAGATGACCTAAAACCTAGCCTAAACTTTAGATACTGTGGGTTTTAGCCTGGGGTCGTTGAGGTCAAGCCGCAGTAGTTTCGGATAAGAACACAATGTCAGTCACGACCTTAGTGCTACTTGACCTAACCCTAGCCTGGCTTACGAAATATACTTGATAATTTTACTACTACGTTACTACAAGCGGTGATACCTTATTCTTTATTTATATCCTGTACACACGAGTAATATTAGAAAAACTTCGTACACTTATTTCAGTAGTATGCGAATATAAAGTCACTCGTAGGTTATACGATCTTCTTCATTACTTTAACCCTGGTACAAATGAACGTGGTACAAAATTGTATTCCAAGAATAAACTTAGTAACTAACTAATAAGCAAAATGTCTACTAATAAACCCAGAATAACATAAACCTAGTATAACGTCGGCGTAACCGTTCTGTATCATAGACAAATTTCTTAGCTTATTCTAATCATAACTATTCCTAATAATAAAGTAAGTTCTTATTTGTACATTGACTTTTTATTTAATTACATTACAATAATTCTATGATAGTACATTATGATACAAGTGAGCAAAGTTGGTCATTACAATCGAGGCGGGATTGCAGCACGAGCCGCCAAGGCGAGTGCTGCATACTCGCCAAAGCTGTGATGACCAATGCTTACGCGTTTCATACGACGTTTTTGAACATACTTGCGCGGAAAAAGTAGTAAAATTTCGTAAAATACTACAATTTTAAACAAATATTTGTGGAAAATGGCGCTGGGCTTCTTTTTTTTGCCTGCCGTGTCTTTGGTTGAGATAGCTACGCGCGCGCAGGTCGACGAAGAGGCAATGACTTTAGCCGACATTCAACCAACGAAATTTTGTTGCAAACAACCTTCTATTAAAAACGTTATAAACTTAATATTTATGTATTTATAACACAAATTAATCTTAATTTATTAACTAAAATAAATAGTTTGATGAAATGAATTTGTTTATCATATTTTAAAAAAGTGTTTTTTTTTAACATTATACCTAACTCTTTTCTGAGATTTATAAACAAACAATAGAAAAAAAAAGTTACCGCACTAGTGCGATAATGATAATATAATCATTTTTGCACGCGTGTTCTACAACGTGTTAATGAATAAGCGCAAAACCTCATACACCCCAACTGATTTATAACAAAATAATTAGATTGAAACAATAATTTATTTATTTTGATAGTTAAAATTTAAAGTTATTCGCATTTTAAGTTTTGAGGTAAAAATGATTTGTTATCATTTCAGCAATGAATGAAAGCGCTAACGTGCTCGTTAATACATTTTAAGAATCTTGTTTTGGTAGTTAGTACGGTGCCGACGAATGCCCAAGCGGTGGGTTGAGATGGAATTCAGTAAATTTTAAATTTTATAAATAAATTATTTAATATTTTGAGAAAAATTACCCATGTTGAAACCATGATAATTCGATTCTGCTCTCGATTCTAAACAAACTACTTTCTAGTTTTGCGTTAATTCATTAACATGTTGTATAAGCTGATTTATGTACCTAAACGCGGTGCAATAAGAGCCACTTTACGGGCAATTATGTAGCAAAAGTTATTTTATTGTTGACTTTATCTTAAGTTAGTATTCTGTCTAACTAACCTGTTTAGAATTTATTCATAAATCCTAATTAGCACATTTAGATTTTCTGCCCTTCAAGCCGAGCTGGTTTTGAAAGCTGGATTATACGAAAATAGAACTAGACCTTGTTACAAGGGGATAGAGACCTTACTCTATGGCCTTTAAAAGGCGTTAGCATAAATTTTTAAATGCTGAGGTGTTATATCTTTAAACATATAGTTATATGGTATAATAGTTATAAAATAGAAACCAATTACATTATACATTATATACTTTTTCAAACTTTTAGCATTTATTTTGATATTCGAGTTTCAAGCATTATGAAGCCTACGACTGAATATTTTTAGTTAGGTACCTAGAATCAACATAGCCCTTATTAATAAATTAATCGCGTTCTTAACCTTAAAGCTTAGTGTGTAGATATTATAATACACCCTGTATTATAATATCTCTAGAAGAATGGATGGATGAACAGGCGCATGGCGGAGGTCATTGCCAAACTTTTAGTCCAAGTGAATGATGATTCCATTGTCAACGGTTCATATTCATTAATTTCATAAAAATATTGTTACATGTTAAATTCACTACTTATAATAATATTATTTATATTACAATCCGGTTGCATTCCAATCAGACCACCACAACCACGTCAGAGGCCGTGAGGCGGTCTGAAAAAACTCTGACACCAAGGCTCGCTGCCCACACGATAAGAAGAAGAAGATTCCAATAACATTAGGTTCAAAAGTTATGATGACTTTTTTAAATTTCTTATAGGTAATTAAACAGAAACTATCAGGATTATCGGCTTCCTGTTTTTTTTCAGGTTTTAAGGAGATTTACCTTAACTGGAATAGCACTTTTTTTAGCTAGCACACATGGTTCAAAATACTAAAACAAATTTAGTACAAAGGTTTAGATCTTAGGTATAGGATCCTTCTCAATAAACCAACGGTTTTTAATGGGATGATCAGACCATCAAACTACAACTTTCTGTTTAGGACCAATGTCAAAATAGCGAAAAAAACAGCAATTCCATATAAAACTGTAATCCTACTCGACCCAAATGTCAACAGTTGCTTAGTTTGATGGTCTGATCATCCTCTAAAAAATCGTCAGTAAATTAAGTTGGACCCCTGTACAATGAAATGTCACAGTAGTAAACATCTAATCCAAAATATTACGGAATAAAAACCTTGATAATGCTTAGAATGTCCATTATAAGTGGCGACGGGCTCACCCCCCATCACACTGGACAGAGTTTCGGTACTACTGGTGAAACGTGGATGCTCTGAGATTTCAGAACATCTCTGACTACCCCCTCGGGGAATATAGTCGTGAGCATATACATACATAATGCTTAGAGTTTCCTTACTGCAATGCAACAACTACATACTGATAAAACAAAAAATATTGTCGCTATACAGGGTCCAACTTAATATGCTGACCCTTTTTAAGGGGATGATCAGACCATCAAACTGAACAACTTTCACTATGGGACCAACATCGAAATCCCAAAAAAAAATCAGCTGTCGCATACAAAACTGCGAACCTACTCGAGCCAAATGTATTTCGATGTTGGTCCCATAGAGAAAGTTGTTCAGTTTGATGGTATGATCAATCCATGTGGACCATGTTTCCAATCAGTGTGATTGGATCATGAGCATAATTGTGTACAATTATTTTGACGGTATCAAATCTATATGGAATGTTATTGTGAATAGAGATATGTAGTTAGATTCACTTGATTTCTCACATTGAGATTCTTATTACAAGGGCATAAGGTGCAACAAAACAAACATTATTGTTGCCCTCTTTACAAATTTTTCCCCGCCAAGCCATAAATATTCAACGCAAAAAACTTTTAGTAACTTATTTCGTTAACTAAAAAGTTTTTAAAGTCCCCTTTTTCAAATAATTAGGGATTCAGATTTAGTAACTAATTAAGTATTCTTAATTTAAGTTTTCAACTCTTGCCAACGAAGTTTTGGGCGAATTTTTTGCGTGTGTTAAAAGAATTAATGAGTTTTTGGTTATTTAGTTTGATACTCTTTTTTTTTTTATCCTGAAGGGAGTTTTTGGTATCTGTGACCTAGAGTGGTAGTTTTATAATTGTAGGTGTATGAACGAGTGTTTTGATATTGATATTATCAAGAATGTGAATGTAATTCACAGTATTATTATAAATTAAATGCATTTATCTGTTTGTCTAATTTCTTATGTCATGGCATCTGAGCTACAGAATAGATTTTTAAGAAGTTTTGCTTCTAAGATATTGTTAATTTGGAAGTTATAAAGCATAGCCTGGAATTCTCAGGTGTTCGACTCCCGTCTGATACCAAATGTTTCATTCTATTATTTTAATTATGATTTAGCTGCTTTACATTTTTTGCTGGTTCAATTGTGTCTGCCTACCCTTACGGGATACAGGCGTGAGTATGTATAACTATCACACCTTTTTAACTCATCAACGAACCTACATGAAGAAATCCAAATGTGAAATCGATAGCATCTGTCTGTACTAATTATTAACTAACCTTCTCAAACTTACCAAATCATCGTAATAATTCGCAATATGCGAATAGATCAGCGAATCGTAATCCATTGTTCGAAACACACACAAACACTACGAAAAGCACTTAGAAAATAAAACTATAAACACAATTAACAGCTCTATAAAATCCCAGAGTGATATTTCGCGAAATCGTCAATGATATTAGGAAAATCACTAGTAAGTTTCTCCGGTTTCCTTCACGTCGATTTAAGACGCATTGGCCGAGTAACGCCTGACGTGTACTACCGTCTGTAAAGCTAAAATAAGACCAAATTTTAAACACAAATCTTGAGTTGTGCTCCCGGTAAATATAGAGTGGTAATAACCGCGATACGATGGAATGGGGAAATGTATAGCGCGTCGTAAAATTTTGGTCGAACATGAGCTTGTAAAAGCGATTTTAGTAAGTGATTGCGAATAAAACATATTCGTTTAGTTACACTATTGAGTTTAGAACACTACAAATTCGCTATTTATTAATTTCCAAATTTTAACTAACGTATCTGAAGAAATTCTGAAAATAAAAAGATTCCCTAATTAAAACAGTAATACAGTGATACATAAATTTGGTGTATCAATTTTAGGCCTATTCGTTTTTCTGTTCTTTTAAATCTTAAAATTATTGAAAATATAAAGTAAAACAACAATTAATATAATATTTTTAACTACAGATTATTACTATTATAGTTTCATATTATCAGCACATGTCTATTTTATCATTTGCCACCTTACATTTTCACAATCTTAATCATAATTATTTATTGTATCAAAAGTTTTGTTACATAATGGGTGTACAGGCCTCACCTGTGTGAAGGCTAGGCAATATTTGTAATACCTTTTTAGGTATCACATATAAATATTTGTTTTTTCAAGCAAAATGATTGAAACTAGTACCTATTTATACATTCATTCATTGCCAAAGCATCGACACACTAAAAACATCACTGTCACACCTACCAACTCTATAAAAATTTAACATTGTTACGTTTTAGAGGAAGCGAGTTATGGCGTATGCTCCAGTCATGAGTTCCTTCAAATATTTTTATGTATGTATTAGTTTATTTTATAATTTCTTGGTATTTTTCAGTAATTTTGTTTCAATATGAATTTAACTCGCAGTTTTAATGCATACCGTAGAAATAATGTAAGTTACAAGTTGTAACAAATGTGGTTCTGAGTTTAGAAAATCCTACATTATTCAGGGTCCAACTTAATATGCTGAAGGTTGTTTAAGAAGATGATCAGACCATCATACTGAACAACTTTCTCTACGGAACCAATATCATAAAAATCTGCTGTCCCATACATTCGGGTCGAGTACGATTGCAGTTCTGTAAGGAACAACATATTTTTTCTGTAGAGAAAGTTGTTCAATTTGATGGTCTGATCCCCTTAAAAAACCGCCATTAAAAAGGACGTTTTATTTTATTTTAACAAAATACCCTAGTAATACTTAAAGGGGTACTTCAGACCATAAAACTAAAAAATAAAAAAAAAACTGTTGCCCCATACAAAACTGCAGTACCGACTCGACTAAAATGTATGGGACAGCAGATGTTTATTTTTCTCGATGTTGACTCCATAGTGAAAGTTGTTCAGTTTTATGGTCTGAATTACCCCCTTAAGTATTACAAGAATGTTTTTTACACACTGAATATGTATTATTTCGTTTTTCATAGTAATAACACACGCTCACCACCGCGTTGTATCTACGAACGTGTTAAATCCAGCGAAAGGTGTAACTTTGTTTAGATATACAACATATTCTGTGAACAGATGTTTCAACTTGCCGCTTTTACTCCTAACCACGTGCCCAAAGAAAATAAACTATGTGTTTTGATTTGAAACTAATAACCGTGTTTATAAGTATATCCCGTGTTGTTTAACCACGTGTACTGTAGTTTTTAGGGTTCCGAAGTCAACAAGGAACCCTTATAGTTTCGCCATGTCCGTCTGTCCGTCTGACCGCGGCTTAGCTCAGAGACACTTAGTACTAGAAAGCTGTAATTTGACATATTTATCACGCCAACAAAGTGGTAGAATAAAATCTTGAAAAATATTTTTTCTAGAGTACCTCCTCTACACGAAAAGTAGGGATGCAAACTCTTAGGCTTTATAGTTAAAATTTTTGTTATAGTCAAGTAGGGGGGGGGGGGGGGGGATTAAGCTGAACGGTTGTTTCTGGATACGTGACAAAATATTCACGATATAAAATTCACAGCAGTAGTGTACTAACTTAGCTTTAAAAGTTAACGAGTAATAGTCGTATATTGTGACAGGCGACTACGGAACCCTAACCTGCGCGTGGCCCGACACGCATTTCGCCGGTTTTTTTTTAAATATCAAATACATTGTTTATTTTAACGTAAGATCTTTTTTAAAACTTTTAAGACTATGCTAAGACTTTTCTAATGCAATATTTTATGGGCGAAGGTTTAGAAATCAATCAGTGCTTGAAGTGGCATTTCATCTTGAAAATGCCCTCGCTCTAAACGCTTATAAAATGAACTGGGTGCTATAGACCTGGCCCGTGAGGTCATGAAGCAAAGTCTTTCGTGAGGGACCTGGAAAATCAATTACGGGATGTTGGTGATGATGTCCTGATGAGTATGTGGGAATCACCAATCCGTATTCAAGCCTGAGAGCTTACACCATAATTATAAGAGTACAAATAGAGTACAAAATTTTAGCAGTGCATGGCTAAATGGCCATATTTATAATAGGCCAATAATTCAAAATTCAAAATCAACATTTTGAAGTCAAAGTAACATCACAGTCATTTTTTCACTCTACAACCGCGTCAGAAGATGTACAGTTGTTGTACAGTTGTTGTTGTTGTTAGCCATTCAACGTGGTAATGCTGCTAGTGTGATGAGTTCCTTTGAGCCAGGTGGGTTCCGAGGGGCGGAGAGCATTTAAACCTGTTTTTGTTTTATTACTGACGAAGCGTGAGGTGGATTTTGGTTAGGTAAGTTGACGAAGCATGTTGCGGATCTCTATCTGTTTATTTAAGGTTTTGACGAAGCATGTTGCTGATTACCGGCTGTTGTATTATTATTGACGAAGCTTGTGCTGACTACTTATTTTGTGTAGACATTAACGAATTAGTTTATATAATAAATAATAGTTGTAGAAAATATGCGGCCAGAAACTCTACAACACATATTTAGAACAAAACAAAGTTTACGAAGTACAATATTGAATTACATAGTGTAACATTGTCAAGACCATACATTTTGGTAATTCATTAATCATTGAGTTTATATCAACCGGGACCGTCATACTGAACAATTTTGAAATTCAAAAGCACCAACATCGAAACCGCGAAATAAAAATCTGCTGTACCATACAAAGCTGCAAATCTACTTAAGTTAAATGTATGGGACAATTGATATTTTTTTCTGGATTTCGATGTTGGTCCCATAGAGAAAGTTATTCAGTTTGACTGTCTGATCATCCCCTTAAAAAGGGTCAGCATATTGAAAAGGACCCTGTATATGCAAGTATTACATAATTATTAAACTAACTTAAGAGTCTCCGTATTTGTGTATCTTCTCTACAGCGACAACACGTCCCGACGCGGTGGTAGCTTTAAAAAAGATTTGACGTTTGATAAGTGTGCTGCAAGCTCCTATATTGAATAAATTATATTGACTTTGACTTTGACTTTGTGACATTTCAATTCAGGGCTATGCGTAAACATGCCATTAAGGGGATATAATTCGGAGCACGCTCCATACAAACTTACTATGGTGATATTTTCAATACTAACAAATTTAAGTCAATGGAATTTTGCTGAAACAATCTTGAAACAAATATCTATGCTTGTATGGAGTCCGATTTTCGTTAAAATATACAGTTTCAATGCTAGAATTAATTTAAGATTTGTATGGAAATCTTTGAGGCACTGTAACTTTAAAACTATACATTTTAACGAAAATCTGACTCTATACAAGCATAGAAATTTGTTTTAAGATTGATTCTGAAAAATTTCATTGAGTTTAATTAGTATTGAAAATATCACCATAGCACGTTTGTATGGAGCACGCTTCGAATTATATCCTCTTAAACACGTCAGAAGAAGAATACTTAGTAATAACTCTACCAGTTAAAAATTTAAAGTATTTAAACCTAATCAACCACAAGAACTGAGAATACAATGTTAAAAATCACAACAGCAAACCCCAAATCCGGACCGACGTAATAACATACTCAGCAAAATAAATGAGCCGCAAAACTATTCCAGATGCGCTTTGCCCCAGCCTGCCAGTTTCGACCAAGCAAGATATTCGCCAGACAAAATGTCGTATGCCAGGCAACACACCGCATCGTAGCAATTTATTGCTGTGTGATCGTACTATGCGGTCTGGCAACGCACGCACCAAGCATTCAAGAAGATTTGGACTCGTTTGCTAGTTATTGTATTTTTTCTGAGCGCAAATTTCATATACAGGGTCCTTCTTAATATGCTGACACTTTTTTTATGGGGATGATTAGACCATGAAACTGAACAACTTTCTCTATGGCACCAACATCGAAATCGCGAAAAAAATATCAGCTGTCCCATACATTTGCCTCAACTATGTTTAGCAGTTTTGTTTGGAACAGCTGCTTTTTTTTTCGTTATTTCGACGTTGGTGCCATAGAGAAAGTTGTTCAGTTTGACGGTCTGATCATCCCCTAAAAAAATTGGCAGCATATTAAGTATCAGCAAGTTGAACATATAAGGTCCAACTTAATATGCTGACACTTTTTTAATGTGATGATCAGACCGTCAAACTGAACAACTTTCTCTATGGCACCAACATAGAAATCACGAATAAAATACAGCTGTCCCATACATTTGGCTCAAGTAGGTTTGCAGTTTTGTTTGGAAGAGCTGTTTTTTTTTTTTTGAGATTTGGTGTTGGTGCCATAGAGAAAGTTGTTCAGTTTAACGGTCTGATCATCCCCTTAAAAAGTGTCAGCATATTAAGAAGGACCCTGTATAATAACAAAATAACCGAATACCGGTATTCAGACTTACGATCTTGTGTGACCTAGCATGCCGTCCCCGAGAAAACGAGAAAGATCGAGATCAGCCGCCGTCTTTATTACTTTATGCATGCTAAAAGTGAGCGCGCATGACAGTTGTCTCGATTTGCCGCTTGTCCACCCTTACTCATGTGTCGCCAGCTCTATGGATCTAAAATGCTTAGTGACTATCCAAATAATGCTTTGTCGCATATTCTAACATATATGCTCCCGACTATATTCCCCGAGGGGGTAGGAAGAGATATTCTGAAACCTCAGAACATCCACGTCTCACCAGTAGTACCGAAACTCTGTCCAGTGTGACGGGGGGTGAGCCCGTCGCTGCTTGTAATGTACATTGGGTACAATACATGCCTCGAAATTGTAGCACGCAGGTTCCCTCACGATGTTTTCCTTCATCAAAAAGCCATTGGTGCAACAATCGTACATAAATTCTTAAAAACTCATTGGTACGAGTTGGACTGGACGGGGATCGAACCATCGGACCACCAAGGCTTTTTATATTCTAGCATTTCATAAAAATCTAGCTTAATTTAATCTGATCAAAATATTCGTACATCTGTACCACCACGCATGACCTGTTGCTATGCACTGGATTCTCTCCCAGTGTTTAAGTGAAATACACTCAAATAAAAGCATTCTTATTCATCATTTACATTTTTCAATTCTTACAGTTCCATGCCAAGTGTGCGTGGTACTAGACTATTAGTTTTATTTTTATGGTTCCGTATGAAAGGGGTCAACGTAGAATTATGATGCGTTAGCTTGCTTTTTTGAATAATGTGTGTCCATAAGAAATAGTAGTAACCCTGACTTGATTCACTAAACAATGGAGATCGAATACTTTTCTAAGCACTCTGCTAATTAAAAGATTAACTTGGTCAGAAACTATCTTTATTTGGAACTGAGATGTTTGCTGATAATTCCGTGCTTCAGATGGCACGTTAAGCTGTTGGTCCCGGCTACTATCTCTGGTGTTAGTAGTCGTTACATAAAAACTACGTCAGAGGCCGAAGGCGGTCTTGAAAAACTCTGACACCAGGGCTTGCTGCCCAGATGATAAGAAGATTGAACTGAGTTTTTTTTTATTGCATATATCTTTGTTCTCTACATTTAACTATAATCTGTAAAAAACGCCCCTAAAAACCGTTTAAGATGAGTATTTTGTAAAAAAAATAAAACAGCATTTTCCTATGCTCCAGGCAGAAAACCAGCCAATTATTATTACGTCTCGATATAATAAATTAAGAACACGGAACCCCCAAAACAATACCTCACTCACACTTAGCCGTTAAAGTTATTTTTATGGATGCTTTAACTTGGGCTTAGGCTCGCGATTAAATGATATATAACGTGTTTGGGACTTGGGAATTCATTGTCCCTCGTAAATTGAATTAGCTTTTTATTTTTGTTTGTTGTAATCACGAACGTTTTGTACGTTTTTGTTTTGAAGTGTTTGTTTTTATGAGTCTAGTGCATGAGTTGAAGGGTTTATGAATTAAGTATTAAGAACTTTATGGCTTTTTGGAGACGATACTAACTAATCGGCTGGCTTTCTTGTAGCGGACGTTGAACAAACAAAATTGTTTAAATGTCGTTTTTATATATTTCAACATATTTTTGTATCAATTCGTTGGATAAAGAAGCCAATAATCGCGGGTCCTGTAAAACTTTTAATTCTATTATTTACGATGATCTTTAAATATATTAGATTATTACCAATTTGAGACATGTCCAAAAAAAGTTTTGCTAAATGTAGGGTGTGAGGAAAAGTATCATTAACCTTTGAACCACGTACTCTACCCATCAAACTGAACAACTTTGACTATGGGAACAAGCCTGTCAGAACAAACAAAAAGTCTGCTGTCTCATACATTTGATTCGTGTGGGTATTGCAGTTTAGAATGGAAAAGCTGTTTATTTTTTTCTCTGAATTATACTTTTCCTTACACCCTGTATAACCAACCTTTAGTGAATTCACATAATCAAACGTTTGAAAATGATAAGTAAAACTTTTTTCTAAGAACGACCAAAATTCAAGATCAGGTTCAACATAAGAAGACAAATAATATGTGAACTTGCGAACGAAAGCTTTGATCTAAAGCCTCAAACATAAAAGAATCTGACGTAATCCCCCCATAGCAACATTTGTTCGACGATGCATAACCACAGAAACATCACCAAAATCTCTAACCTTTCACATATCTATTCGAACCATTAGCATTCACAACACGATAGCAAAATACCCAGGTATTTACGCAAAAACATCCCCTCCTTCCACCCTTGCTTCAATGCTACCAATACACGGGCTACTTTTAGCAGCCACATGTAGCAGCAACTGGGAATGATTGGAAAGAACGTAGTTAGTTTATACATTTTTCGGTAAAAGAATCACACGCTATTCTCTCCCCACAAAAAATTACTTAATCCATATAACAATTTTTAGGCCAAATGAGTCTTCTCTATTTATTACTTTTTGTCCTATTCCTCCATATTATTGTACTATCTCTTTTTAATTTCAGCACTAGCTAAAGCACAGTATAAGAAAGAGTATGTAGTACGGACACTCCCTGCTCCCCGCCAACCTCACCACTTCTCGGTGGTACGGCGGCCGACAGTATGCAATGGTGTAGTCGTCTCTTTTATACTATATTTACTTTTTTAAACGTGGTGGTCCAGTGGCGAGTAACCTTGCCTGCCGTGCAGGAGGCGACGGTTCGATCCCCGTTCAGGTCGACTCGTACCAATGAGTTTTTCGGAACTTACGTACTATTTGTAACACCACTGGCTTTTCGGTGAAGGAAAACATCGTAAGGAAACCTGCATGCTTCGTATATAAGGTCACTAGCTTATAGTTTATTTACTTTACTGTATAGTATCAATTATTTTATTAAATAGACTATGTATTATTGTATACATAACTTTAGCTTAAGAATTTATATTGTAATAGTTATTAAGTCGTGTTATGTTGTAGAGTTTCTGGCCGCATCTTCTCTACAGCGACAACACGTTCCGACGCGGTGGTAGCTTTAAAAAATATTTGACGTTTGATAAGTGTGCTGTAAGCTCCTATATTGAATAAAATTATATTGAATTGAATTGAATTGAATTGCTTCAATTTCGAGGCTGCCCATTAAAAGTGGCGACGGGCTCACTTCCCGTTACACGTTTCGGTACTAGTGAAACGTGGATGTTCTGTGGTTTCAGAATATCTCTGACTACCCCCTCGGGGAATATAGTCGTGAGCATATGCTATGGTTACTTTTTTTTTATCGCGTATTGTACGAAGTGTTCGGCTTCCGAAAGTGGCCAGACTCTTACTGCCTTACCAAAACCAAACACGTATAGTATGTATTTGTTATGATTTCTCAAAGATCACGTTCGAAGTATAACATATGTATGCGCTTTACTGTTCTTGAGGCAATCCCTTGGAGATGGTCCGAACGGTAGCTGAATGTTCCTATAAAACATATTTTTGTGAAAATACTTAGATAGGTTTATGTTTTTCTGTATGGGTTTAGCGTTTTTCGCGGTTTTCACTAAGGAAGTGTTTGAGGGTGTTACTTCAGGGCGTTTAAATGCTATAATAATCCTCTTACACCTATATTTTTGTCTTGTTTATATAAAAGGTAAGTATACAATTTTCAAAGTTGCGGATTTCATGTTAAAAAAGTGTTGCAAAAAGTGGCAGAAATTATTGTTAGTAGAATTACACGCGTAACCAGTCCACATATAAATAGTCAAAGAATTTTATACAGCTATTTCAAAGCTAGCTGGATCTTTATAACAGCGCTAAAAAAAGTATATGGACAAACCGTCGATCGCGATCGATCAATGTATCATAACTCTTAATTAGATAATTCATATGCTACGACTATATTCTCCGAGGGGGTAGTCAGAGATATTCTGAAACCTCAGAACATCCACGTTTCACTAGTAACAAAACTCTGTCCAGTGTGACGGGGAGTGAGCCCGTCGCCACTTGTAATGGACAGTGGGTACAATACATGCCTCGAAATTGAAGCATGCAGGTTTTCTTGCCATGTTGTCCTTCAACGAAAAGCCACTGGCTAGTCAGTTAATTAGAAAATTCATCTATACAATTTTAGTAAACAAACAAAAGTCGAAGTAACTACAATACAATAATACAACTAAACCGTTAGAATAAGTACATCATGAAACACTTAATCCACTTCTAAAAAGTATCAAAAAACGTCACCTCCGTCTTATACTACTAAAAATAAATCTCTATCAACATCTACTGAAATTCCCATGCCGAGGGTTCAGAAATGGTAGGTATTAAAACAGATCATTAGCTTATATTGAAGCTCAGAAACTGCAGTATCTCAGTCACATTATTTGAAAAATACCAACATTTCCAGATTAATCTGCAGGAGAAAATTTGAAGAAGGACTTCCTGGCTTAAGAACCTATGTGAATAGTTCGATAAAACTGCCTCTGTCATCTAATGGATAAGAACATTGGGCTCTTGACACGGAGGTCGTGGGTTCGATTACCACTGGGGACACCTAATGATATATCACTTTGTGCGTTTTTCCCCAGTTGCTTAGGACATTGCAGGCTGAATCACCTGATTGTCTGAAAAGAACTATGACTCCGTGATTCTGATGGCACGTTAAGCCGTTGGTCCTGGCTACTATGTCTGGTGGTAGTAATCGTTATATAAAAACCACGTCAGAGGCCTTAAGGCGGTCTGAAAAAACTCTGACACCAGGGCTTGCCCACACGATAAGAAGAATAGTTCGATATGAACACCACCTTAATATTCACGGCGGAAGTCTCCAGGGTCCGAATAGCCCTTACAATAGCCCAACTCCGATAGGAGATGAACTACAAGAAGAAGAATGAAACAGACGAAGTGAATGAAATTTCATCGTAGGGATTTCTTATTTTTCTCCATCAGGCACGGAACTCTTATAACTAACAATGCAGTATAAATAGCTCACATTATGCATGCAAGCACTTAATTGTTTCAAGCCATTAATTTTTATTTAACCTCTATGATTAACTATAGATTTATAAGTAGAGTTTTAAAAGGTTTGAAACACTATAAAAGTGTTTATGTACGTTTTGCGCCTAACAATGAAATTAACCTATTTTAAAATCAGGTTTGAAATCTTAGATAAGGGTTTAGAGTCTTTTAAGCGTATTTTTATTACATGAGTAGGCTTTTAAGTTAAAAACCGGCAAAGAGCGTGTCGGACTCGACCATGATATGTTTGAAACACAATGATAGCTCAATTTATTTTCTTGCAATGCCATATAGATTGTCTTTGAAGGAAAAAATTCTTTTACTGGTAACGAAACTGGTGGAGATACTAATCATCACTGCAAATACTTACCTTAAGGGAATATAATTTGGAGCGTGCTCCATACAAACGAAATATGGTGATATTTTCAATACTAACTAATTAAAGTCATTGCAATTATTCTAAAACAATCTATAATCTAATCTCTATGCTTGTATGAAGTCATATTTTCGTTAAAATGTATAGTTTTAAAGTTACAGTGCCTCAAAGATTTCCATACAAATCTTAAATTAATCCTAGCATTAAAACAGTTAATTTTAACGAAAATCTGACTTCATACAAGCACAGAGATTAGTTTCTAGATTGTTTCTGAAAAATTACATTGACTTTAATTGGTTAGTATTGAAAATATCACCAGATTTCGTTTGTATGGAGCGCGCTCCGAATTATATTCCATTAAATGTTGAGGCGAGAATAGTAAACTATTCTGAATACTTTTCTCTTTTTATATATTATAATATTTTTGCTCTTCCATACAAAACTGAAAACTTACTCGAGCCAAATGTATGGGACAGCAGATTTTTTTTTGCGATTTCGAAAAGTTGTTCAGTTTGATGGTCTGATCATCCCCTTAAAAAAGTGTCAGCATATTAAGAAGGACTCTATACAGATTCTCGTTTCTAAAATCAAATGTTGGTGCCATAGAGAAAGTTGTTCAGTTTGATGGTCTGATCGCCCCATTAAAAAAGTGTCAGCATATTAAGAAGGACCCTGTACAGATTCTCGTTTCTAAAATCAAAACTACAACGCTGCAATTTAGCAACATTTTTTTTTCAGCCGTCGTCTAATAACACAGTAGACTTAGAAACAACACACGTAGGTACGCACATGTAAAGCTGAGAGGTTTAATTAGAGCTGGTGTAATATAGTTCTTATCACTCGCCCTTATCTCGCCCGGTTTGTAGGGCGAACGTGAAAGCTTCCTACATGGAGTGCAGTGAACACCGTCTAATGTTGAAAAGTTTTTAGATTAGTTAATCTACACTTGGTCGTGAATGAGGGGTTTTTTAATGGAAACTCAATTAGAAGTTTGCATTTTTGCCTCTACAATTTTAAAGTCACTATCACGAACTATACAGAGTGTTAGTGACAGCCTAGCAAATACTGAAACGGTGACCTTAGACCATCAAATTGAACAACTTTCACTATGTAAAAAAATCAGTGGATGTTTCTATGTATGTAAGTATTATATATCGTTATCTAGTCATCATAGTACAAGTCCTGGCTAGATTCTGGTACTTTATAATTATATGCCACTAGATAATAACATATAATGGAACTAGATAATTTGTGAGACAATGTCGAAGAAATATTAAAAAAAAACTGTACAGTAGCTGGTTAAAGGTATTTATGTGCTACTTGGGCATAGCAACTCGTATGCTCACGACTGACCTGGTTGTGAGAGATATTATGATCATCATCATCATCAGCCTTTTATCGTTCACTGCTGAACATAGGCCTCTCCCAAAGCGTTCCAAATCATCAATGTAAAGCATACTATTTTTTTACTATTTTTTTTTTTTTAGCTAACCGTTAAAATACCTTGACATATTCTTAACTACTACATTGTAAAGTAAACAAAAATAGATCATCGCGCTCAACAAAAAAAGGAAACAAAAAAGAATACGTCGCGAAATTTTCTCCATAAATCACTTTTGTGTGGTAAAATTTTTATCAGGATGATTTACACCTACTTTTGTGTATAGGGAATATATTTAGCGACAAAAAAACTGATAGAAAACATACACGTTTCGTAATATGAGCCACAAAGTAGGAATCCGTGGATATGCCAGATAACAGCCAATGTCTAAAAATGGCGCCTTTTGTGTTTTCGCCAATTTTTTTGGCGCGGCCATCAACCAAACTTAAATATTTTTGTTGGGAATAAAGTAACAAACAAAACTTGTTATGACAAGTATATGTCTAAACTCAGTCCAAATGGAGATATAAAGGCTTGAAGTAAACGTAATGTATAAATTGTCAACTTCAAGGATTTATATCTCCGTTCGGACTGACTTTAGAGATATATATGTCAAAACAATTGTCGTTTGTTTCTTTATTATGAACTAAAATATTTAAGATTTGTTGCTAGCCGCGCCAAAAAATTAGGCGAAAAATAGCCACCACCTTTCATACAAAATCCCGCATTGTCTTTTTAAACGAAAATGTCTTTTCACTTGTCACATAATAGTAGTGTGCTTCTAATCTTCTAATAGCACCAACCTGGATGAAGTGTTGTATAGCTACTTGAATCAGATATTTATAATATATATTGCCCACATAGCGTAAGTAACAATTAGAGTCACTGCATCAGATTCCACCTCTGATCGATGCAGTTCCCAGTTCCATAATTTTCAGGACCATTTTGACGACAGATTGCATTCTGCAACATCTCTGTTCCCCTCTGTGGCCATATGAGTGAATACCTAACAGAGACAAGACTTCAGATAATCGCGCTATGATAAGCACTCTACAACATGGCGAGGCACGGCGATGTGTGCGTGACCTTCACTCACGAGTTCACCTACACGCCTACCCGTGAAAAAATCGGCTAGGCAAATGGACTATCTATGGTCTAACGCGTCTAGTGATTATTTTGTGCGTTCTTTAGAAGCTTTGTCTCTGTATGATACTTACTTACATGGTGTGGCTATCGGTTGAAGTTGCATTCGATCTCAGATCAGATTGCTATGATTAGAGCTATTTTCTATTCAATTTGATTCAAAACGAGGTCGAAAATGTGTCTGTAGGGGAGACCGGGGCTCATGTGCGGAATAAGGATAGTAAGACGTGGTAAGGTAGGCTAAATAGTTTGGTGGCAATCGGCCTGCTAATTCTAACTGGTCTACATTCTAGTCTGGACCAAGGCCCATCTTGTATCCTGCCATTCATGCCTAGAAACTTGCATGCGAACGGAGCTTATGAATGCTGCCAGTAGTGGAAAGATTTATAAAGACATGTCATCGACTTAATAGAAGACCAGCTGACAACTCTGGTCTTATTCGTATTTAGCATCTAAAATACCTTTGTGCACTGAACATTTTTGCATTTTTGTAAGCTGTTGTAATCGAAATAGGCTATGAGAAATTATGATCGCTACTAAGACATAGTATCGCATCCATAACTCACTTCACTAGTCCCATATGTGCACATGCCATTTCCATTTTACGTTTTTTCTCTCCGGAACAAACTCTCGCATACGCTCCATGTGTTAACCTCATTATTTATGAAAGCCGTTATGGGCTAAAAATTTCTTACGGCTGAATTATTTAATCTGCTTTTCCATTAGGGTTTTCGTAAAATGACACAATTTATATTCAGGGCGCACGCGGGGAACTCGCGGGTATGACTTTATGGGAAGATTAGGGCCGAGATCAAAAATTAAAATACACGGTTTTGTATCGTTACGTTTTTGCGCGTGACGTTACGAGTACGTTGTTGTTTCACCGTTATTTTGACACTGTGTTCATATTTTTGTTTAGTTGATAATACTTTTTTTCACCTGAAGTGTGCAATCTAGGATCTGGGTTATAAATAAAGTAGGGGAACCATGAATTCACTGCCATGTCGTAAATATCAATTTTCTCGTCAGCCATAAGAAATATACTACTGAACGTGTGACCCTATACATATGCGATAAACGACATGCTGGCAGGCTGATTAAGGATTGAGCCGAATCGCATTTTTTGACCCTCCCGCTTAGGAACGTTATTTGCTAGAGCGAGAATGATAGCGGGACTGCGATCGCACGCGACAGCACCGGCAGTGCTGCGACCTTTCTCGCTCTAGCCAATGACGTTACTGAGCGACAAAAAAGGATGGATCGTCAAAAAATGCGATTCAGTGCTGTCAGATCCACCCTGAAGTAATTGATGCTTTTATTCCCCGGCGGTAAGATAAGATAAGATAAGATAAATATTCTTTATTTGCACACCAAGAATAGAAGAATACAATTTAAAACAAGAATAAGAAGGGTACAAAGGGCGGTCTTATCACTAAAAGCGATTTCTTCCATACAACCATTGGATGGAAGAACTATTTAAAGAGACAAATGCTACTGCGGTACTGTATCCGCTATCCTTTAAAAGTGTTGGACTCTACTGTCACATTGGACAGAGTTTAGGCACTGCCGGTGAAATAATCTAAATGATTTAGGTTCATTAAGTTCTTTTACCACAAAGCTTTTATTCTGTGTCTGTCAACACCTTAGGTACATAAAGGGTGTAAGGAAAAGTATACTCCAATATAAGTATACCACATACTCTACCCATTAAAATGAACAACTTTTACAATGGGAGCAAACCAGTCAGAACAAAAAAAAATCTGCCCGTCCCATACATTTGAATCGAGTAGGTATTGCTGTTTAGTATGGGACAGCTGATATTTTTTTTGTTCTGACAGGTTTGCTGCCATACTAAAAGTTGTTCAGTTTTATGGGTAGCGTATGTGCTTTAAAGTTTAATGATACTTTTCCTTACACCCTGTATAGTTATGGGCACCGGACTTCTCTTAAGATTTCGTGTAAATGTGATGCAGTGTTTTTGTGAGCAAAAGACCATCTATCATCTTTCCATCCTGAAATCCATAATATGCTATATATGAGCATTTGTTAAAATAAGGGAGGTAAGTTAATGTAGCTGAAGAAAAGTTTCTGTTTCTAAAATCGGTTCCTTTAAAAAATAAAAAAAGCTCAAAACAACAATGTAATGACCTTACCAGAACTGTAATGTTATGAGCCTCAATCGCATGTAAAATAAAAACATTGCGGTATAGTTAACATTGCGGAAAAAGGTCAAATATTATGTCACACTTGGTCTTTTGTACTAAGGATTTTTATAAAAACTTTACTTGGTTGAAGTATCTTGTAGGGTGTTTCTGATTTAACTAGTAACTTAATTTGATATATTTTGCGTGTGACTCATTCCGGATTCAATATTTCTAAGGTCATGCATTAAATTTAATGCAATTGCTAAATCAAGAGGATCTGATATCAACAGGCGTCATCAACATCGTTGATGCTCTCATCCATATTGTATGGCTAATGGTGAGTAGCATAATGTTTCAAAATGCTATCCAATATATACCTTCAAACGATGGTCAAACAAGCCTCAAACTCAATGTCTTATTAGGGAAATTACTATGACTATTAGGAAATCGTGGTCTCATTGAAAAATTTGTGCTATTTTAACTATGCAAATCACCCGCATCCATTAGTCAGTTAATTTTAGTTAACCAAAATATTGTTCCATAAAATTCCATGAAACTATGGTCTCTCAAGCCTCAAATATTGTATCTTGACTAGCAGCAAAACGTGGAACGCGATGAAAATCACTATCGCATCTATTGGTAATTTTAGTCTACCATAATGTTGTCCCATAAAACGATGGTCACACAAGCCTGAAACACGGTGTCTCGACAAGCAGAAAAACGTGGTATCGTTGAAAAAGCTTGGGTGCGTTTACGATGATACAGTCATTATACGGGAATCGTTTTATGCCCTTAAATAAAATTACCTTTGTACAGAATTTGGCGCGCTAAGAATATAAAGTACTGGTTAATTTTGCGCAAGCACTATAGACTAAGATCCCGTTTTAAATTTTCTAGACTCATAAATCATAATTATGTACATATCAACGATACATGTTACAAAAAAAATGTCATAGATTAAAGTTCTTAAAAAAAAATGTTGCCGCCTTTCACAGCCCCCTTGGCAGCCGATTGTATTGTAATGTATTGTATTTATTGCGAGTCACAAGTTATTCGGATGTTATATAATAAAAAATAGGTACAGGTGACACCCTGTAAGGGCACAGCAAACATAAAGATGTACTTGTGAACTGATGAACTTATTAATATGTTAATAGTTGTCATATTAATAAGTTAAAATTACTAGTCAAGTGGTAAATTAATAAGTAATATCGTAGGTCAAAATCGTTAGTTGTAGAGTCAAATATGCTATATTCATTAATTGAATATATTTAAACGAACGCGATAAAATTTCATATTAGACAATCATCAAAATCAGGTCAATAGTTTTGAGTAAACGTGAGAACTTTATATTGCAACCTTTTTTATGCAGGAAATCCTATTGTTTCGCGTAGCTGATAAGTTTAACTTCAATTTGTTTTACAATTTATTGCCTACATAAATAAGCGTTTACATTATTAATGGGAGCATCTAGTTGCACCCGGCTGCCAGAGAGTTGTGATAGGCCTAAAGAACACAACTTAAATAATGATATTTACACTATAATATTGTATCGTTGCCTAAACTTATAGGTGCAGAAAGCTCTTACCTGGATCTTGGAATGCTATATTTCGTAAGGTGCGATTACTTGGGGTTGTAGGTACGTATGTACCCTTATCAAGCAAGTACTTTAAATAGAAAAGTACCTGTGGTCTTATATAATTTAGTATGAATTTGCAAATAGGTGACCTTTGTCTTTGAGTCTAGATTGTAGACTTCCTTTATTGTGTTCAAGCTTCATTGAATAATTGAAATTTTGAAAAATTGGTTTGCTTTTGAGTGTTGCTGGCGCAATAGCTTTTCTTTCATGAATTATACAGGATGTAAACTTGAGTGCGTTACATTTAGAGGATTCTTCAGACCATCATCAATCAGAAAATAAAAACAAACTGAAAAACTTTCACAATGGAATCAACATCTAAACTGTAAGAACACAATCAGCCGTAACATAAAAATGTCAATGGCACCTCGACCCAAAAGTATAAAACAGTTGTTTTTTTATCGCGATTTCAATGTTGGTTCGATAGAAAAAGTTGTTCAGTTTGATAGTCTGAAGTACCCTCTTATGTAAGTTGTCAAAACACATTTCTCATAGGTATCTCAGAAGTGATGATGTGAATGAGGCTAAAAAGGTGTCGTAGTCGTAGCGTTTGGCGGTCCGTGGTCTCTACCTGCCCCCATGGGACAATGGCGTTAGCTTATGTATGTATTGTATCTCAGAAGTCACCTTCAGATTAACTTTCAATCACTAGGGTCCTGGTTCAACTACTTACGCGACACTATCAGTGTCACGTGGCAATGCGACGCTTCAAAGTGCAAGTGGAAGGCTCTTATGCCGAGATACAGAAACGATTTTTTTAGTCTTAGCTCGAGCTAAGCAAGGCGAATATGTATGGATTTTGACATTTCGAACTAGGACTTAAAACTTATCTCTGAATCTCGGCCTAAGAGTCATCAGTCATAAGAGTCATTTGGCAGCACGGAATCTTATTTTTCGACGCTCCATCCTTTTCTGTCGCTCAGGAATGTCATTTGCTAGAGCAAGAGAGATAGCGGGAATGGCCACACGCGGCAGCACGGATCGTAGCTCGAATTCGGAATAACAGTACTCCACATAGAAGAGCTTTATTCGAAAGCGGATCAGAAATTTCTAGTTCATTTTTGAATGAAATTCAAACAGGCCGGACTATTTTTTCAACATGCATTATTTTAACTTGAGATAAATCTAAACTTAGTATTATCACAGAGTAATATCGTATTATTAAAATTCGCTCAATCCATAACGTATATATTATTTAAGGCCGTTCTTAATATACTAACACTTTTTTAAGGGGATGATCGGACCGTCAAACTGCACAACTTTCTATATGTCACCAACATCGAAATCGCGAACAAATTATCAGCTAATCCATAAAAAACTGCAAACCTACTCCAGCCAAACGTTTGGGACGGCAGTATGTTTTTTGCGATTTCGAAGTGTCAGCATATTAAGAAGGACCCTGTATATTTAACAGAATGATAAAATATAAACAGACTTACCCCAGGCAGTGTCCGTTTTTCATGCAGCGTCGACTGAGCGCTCGACGCACTCTCCGGATTGAAGTAGGTTAGGAAAGCACACCCTGCAACCAAGGGAAATTTGTTATAGTAGGTACTCATACCTCTACGTTAGATGCGGAGTATATTATTTATTTAACGTAACGCTTGGTATAGATAGTCTATACACATTAAAGGTGTAAAAAAACCACCTTAGTACTTCAACCATCAAACTGAACAACTTTACTATGAAGCCAGCTTCGAGAAAAAACAAAAACAAATCTGCTCTCTCATACATTTTGAGTCGAGTCGGTGCTGCAGTTTTGTATGAATCAGCACATAATTTATTTTCAATGTTTTTTTCATAGTATAAGTTGTTCAGTTTGATGGTTTTCTTACCCCCCATCAAACAGTTCTACACCATCGATCAATTTACCTCCAAGGAGACGGCCACGGCGTACCTTGGTCCGGCGCCGTGAATTTCCACGTTACACCACGATGCCGTCGTGTCGTGAAAAGATCCAGTGCGATCGTGTTCTGTTTAAAATTTGTATTTTGAACTAATTTCGTCCTTCCATCGAGAGGTGAAGGGCGTTCGTATCCTACAAAAATCTGAGTCTAAACAGAAACAAGTACCGTGGGCCGGCGTGGTGCCGTGAATTTCTACAATACGGCGCCGCCGCCGTGGAAATGTGGCCGGGCTCTGAAGGGGTGCAACGGGGTATTGAAGTTATCCGAAATCCACGTGGACGTATTCGCGGGCAAAAGCTATTTTCATAAAGCAAATAGTAAATACATTTATATACCTGTTCATTCCACCACGCTATGATACTACACAAGCAAGGATTACTGGCACCACATTTAATTTCATTTCAAAAATGTAAACCCTCAAACGCAGTATCGTATCGTACCGTATAGGATTACAAGCGCGGTTTTATTTGGCGAAGCGAGGACGGTAATCGAATGGGAATGAACTAACGATCGCATTACTGCCACACTGTTAGTCACTACACGTTTGACTACGGCGACTTTATGTTTTGACTATATGCATACATAAGTACAGTGAATAAATTCTCGATTAAACGATCCTTTTTGGGTACAGAAACTTTGGTACAAATACTGAGTTTCTTTTCAATCATACAGTTTTACCATGCAGTTTAAGCAGTTAATAGTTAAGAGCATTCCCACTAGGGGACCTAGTGATATGTCACTTTGTGCGTTTTTCCCCAGTTGGTTAGGACATAGCAGGCTGAATCACCTGATTGTCTGAAAAGAATGATAATTCCGTGCTTCGGATAGCACGTTAAGTCGTTGGTCCCGGCTACTAGCTCTGGTGGTAGTAGTCGTTACATAAAAACCACGTCAGAGGCCGTAAGGCGGTCTGAAAAAACTCTGACACCTGGGCTTGCTGTCCACACGATAAGAAGAAGAACAAGTCTCAAGAAGAATGTAGGTATTTTGCATGATTATTTCGTCAGCCTTTAGTTAGATAGGCAGGTGATTCAAGAACGAGCTAGAGGAAGAGACATTTCTGGATGAATGGTTAAAAACATTGTTGTTACCACCAACAGACTTCAATCTTGGGGGTTTCAGCACTTTCAGGTGTAAATTTAATGATTAGAACTTCGCATTAAACTTCGCATAATAAGCCTGATCTTTATCAGACTGTGAATCATCAACGCAGAAACTAGGATTGTACAATGTGTTCGAAATTCATTTTCTAGTCTATGAAGTCTAAAGTGATATTTTTAAAAGTCTGACATCCAAATTATATTTAAAATCTTGCTCCTTCAGTGCCTTGTGGAGAAGCCGTGGCATCTACATGATGATCAGTAGATACAGCGCTCGACATGACTGCTGGAGAAATACATTTATTCAAAACTGCAACTGCACAACATTTGATGCAATAATAATAAATTGAACTAAACCAAAACCACGATCTGACAAAAGATATCAGATTTAAGCCAACATCAATTATAAACGTTGAAATAACGTTCTATTATTTCCAACTGGCCGGTTCAAAGCCAATGTGTTTCATAAAACAAAATAGGCGCTCATTTTGTTCGTCGGGTCGTGGCTAATGAAATGAAATTCATAATCGTGTCGGGTTTGAAGCTTCTGACTTGGTCGGCTGTAGACGTAGGATACGTAATTACGCGTTTTGGCAGAAACTAGGTTATGAAAAGATTTATTTAGCTCGTCGGTATGAAATTCGTCATGAAATTACGCCGACTTTTTAAGCTAGATTTTTGGTGAAAACACATATCTCTGTCTTATAAACTTCGATGAGAGGAGGCCTTTGTTTTGTTGTGGGATCTAATAGGCTATTAAACTATAAGCAAGCCATCACTTAGAATTATAGATGAATCAAGAGATGGTCATTTTTCCTAATTTTTTGCTCAGATTTTTAATTGCATTATTTTTCATGTTTTAACTGCCTCCGCGGTCTAATGAAACAGAGGTCGTGGGTTCGATTCCCACGGAGGAAACCTAGTGATATGACACTTTTTACGGTTTTCCTCATTTAGAGTTGGATATTGCAGGCCGAATCACCTGATTGTCTGAAAAGAAAGATGATTCCGTGCTTCGGATGTCACGTTTAGCCGTTGGTTTAGTCGTTACATAAAAACCACGTCAGAGGCCGCAAGTCGGTCTAAACAAACTCTGTCACCAGGGTTTGCTGCTCACACGATAAGAAGATGAATGCTTTGCACACATTGCTGATCATTTTGAATATGAATACCTTATAAACTGAGTATTGAAAAATGTACAGTTAAAATCTCTTTACCATTTTCAAAAACAGTTATATGACAATGCTCCACATATACCACTTTTTTGACCTGTATTTGATACATGGAAAACGTAATATTTCTTTTATTACTAAAAGTGAAAACCGTGGAGGTCCAGTGGCGAGTAACCTTACCTGCCGTGCAGGAGGCGATGGTTCGATCTTCATCCAGACCGACTCGTACCAATGAGTTTTTCGGAATTTATGTACGATTTGTAACACCACTGGCTTTTCGGTGAAGGAAAACATCGTGAGGAAACCTGCATGCTTCAATTTCGAGGCATATATTGTATTGCACTGTCCACTATAAGTGGCGACGGGCTCACCCCCCGTCACACTGGACAGAGTTTCGGTACTACTGGTGAAACGTGGATGTTCTGAGGATTCAGAATATCTCTGACTACTCCCTCGGGGAATATGGTCGTGAGCATATGCTACTAAAAGTGATTTCTCTAACTGTATCTAACACCAAATTCCACGCATTTTTATTAAAATCTATAGAAACTGTAACAGATGGACGAATATGACTTAAAGCAGTCCTTATTGTGGACTACGGGACTCTAAAAATCTGTAAAGTGTCAGTTCCATCCACAGGCCAGGGTCCAGTTGCAAGAGAAATAAATCGTCCGGCAGCCATCTTGGATCGCGCTAACGGGTTCATTTCCTGCGCCTATACACTTCCGGCCCATTCGATGTTGCCAACTCATAATTTTTAGCTTTCAGTGTAAATAGTTTTCTGTTTTTTTTTTCGTTTTCTTTTTGGCAGGAGGTTTAATCTGGCAAGTTGTTTTTAGTTTGGTATTTGGGTGGATTTAAATTATTTTACAATCAGAACTTGATTGAGACTCTATGATGGCAATGATATCAATTCCTTTATCAAGTGAAACGCGTACCTTCTATGTATGGTTCGGCATTGGACGATGACAGGGTGATGATGATGATATAATAATGCTAAAATTTGTGTATCTGTGTTTAGCATAAATAGGAATGATCTAAAAGCATAAGTTTCAGTTTCATAAGCTACAAAATTCCACCAAAATTCGTCTGATTTTTACCACTAAGTCAACACAAAATTCATCAACAAACCACCTCTAATAATTAACAAATTATTACTTCCAATACAAAACTTTACATACGCACATAAACTCACGACTATTAAGAATCACTTCGAGGTGGTCAGTAACACTGATACAGCTACCAACTAGCTATCTTGCATGCAGTTGTAACATCTTACTCTTAGCAGATTGATAGTTTCAAGATGAAATAATATTGTATAAATTTGTGATAGATATAGCTAGCTGTTTCGCCCACAAACTGTGCATAAGAAACCTTAATTCCTTAGTCGCCTCGTTCGTCATCTACGGAAAGAAATGGCATGTTAATTCTCATGGCAGTCTAAGCCAGAACCACACAACTTACCCTCTCCAGGTAAAAAAAATAATATAAATTCCAGCAACAGACAACTTTACTTACTAATCTAATAGGCTCGAAATAGGCACAATAGCACGCGAATTCCAGTACTTACTTGTTCTAATTTATACAGCGTGGTCAAATTTGCATCCACCGACCGACCACTACTAATTAGTAGTTAGCCGGCTTTTATTTCCGAGCCGACGTTATCTGAGCCTCTGTAATCTGCCACTGTAACGCCTGCATACTGGCCACTCGTGCCTCTTTCGCTTTTGTACTTAGCTTTTGTAGATATTTTATTTGATAGAGTGCTGTTGCACGGTAGGTAATTTTAAACTGTCATAGGATCACCATTGATACCACTGCTGTAACTTCTGTAAGCCAACAGCAACGACATCTAACAATACTAGAAAGTGAAATCCAGTTAGCCCGGGGGTTAACTCTAATCGGTCTTGAAAATCGCAACACAGATTAGAAAAGGTGCTTCTGTACTGTGATATACACACAAACAAACTCATTACTATATTCTTTTTCAGAATGGTTATAATAATAAAGTTTGCTATAACTCAGGTACCAACCGACTTTTTAGATGAGATTAAATTTTCGTCGCTTTTCACTACTTTGGATTTTGAAAAAATCCACACACAGGTTATAGAAAAAGGTACATAGAGGTATGCACGTCATAACATCAAAAAGTGTTGTATACAAATTTACTATTTATTACGAATTACAAACTACATCTCCTCTTTAAAAAATACGCAGAACCAACAATAAAGGCACGAAAATTAAATCAAAACTTATAAAAAACAATTCAGTACGAAACGAAAGAACAACAGCGAACTTTTTAATGAGCATATTCCTAACTTATGAATGCAAAATCGTTAATGAGAAAAAAATTCGCAAAATATCTCCCCGTGGACCATAGTTGGCGAAAGTTTCCTTCTTCCAGACCTCGAGACGAGTGAAAAGATGCAGCGTTGCATTTCCCACGAATTCCTTAAAGACTTAACTCACAGAATAACCTATTCAATATTCTACTTTAAGTCTCAAGTTATAAGTCTACTTTTTCCTTGCGAAATTGATTGAGTTTGGATTTTTTGTTGGAAGCGCTTCAAAGTTTGCTTTCAGGTTTACATTGTAGCCTGAAATTAGTTCCAGTTGAATGTCAGAGGAGATATAAAGAGTTTTCAATCCTTCTGTCTATTCGAGTTGACGTTATAGTGAGCCTTAAGATACTTTCTTAAAGTATACCTATGAATAACAGAATGCCTAGAACATTATGAAGTTGTATTAAAGCAGTAAAGAATTTCGTGTGGAGAACAATGTCGCATGGTTCCGGCTTAGAATGGACCATAAGGATTATTGTGCAGTGTTTAAAAGCAAGTTACCTCTCACCAATGACACGTCATTCCATCCTGAAACTTAAATTTCTAAATGTGTGCATTTAGACACACTATATTTACAACTACCGACCACCCCGAAAGGGATTTACGGTCGTGAGTTTATGTATGTATGTTTGTAAAGAATTGATAACATGATGGATTCCTAGTTGATATATACTACGGCAAATGCTAGTCTTTACAAAAAAACAATCAGATAAGCAGGATATTTTTAAGTGCATAAGTGTACGCGCTAAACACAGATGCTCTCTCTCATCCTGACCCTCTAACGTCTGCTGGAAAGGGATACCGATACGATCAGAATTAGGGTCTAGATGGAGTCTATAACCGACAGTCACACGGTTTGGCCGTCAAAGATGCTCTGACGCTTGAAGAAATTAGTTTCCTCTTACGCCACTGGGTTGATCGTATTAGAAGCCAGACATCACACGGCAAAGAATTAGAGGAAGCACCACATTACCATAGAGCGTCAATTTTACTTAGCCTTTGGTGCCCAAACTTAAGGTTATCCACCCGGGAATACGACTCGCCATACTAATCGATGTGAACGAGCGCTTGGCTCAGGTCAGTATTTAGCAGTTTTCTTTGAAAAATTAGATGATTTTTTATTGAATTTTTAAAGAATTTGACGTATACAGGCAAAATTATGATGATGATTATTACGAATGAATTAAACTGAAATGCCTATATGCTTCAACTTCGAAACATGTATTGTACCCAATGCCTATTACAAGTGGCGACGGGCTCCTTCCCCTTCACACTGGACTGAGTTTCAGTACTAGTGAAACGTGTATGTTTTGAGGTTTCAGAATATATTGGACTACCCGTGGAATATAGTCGTGAGCATATGCTTATGAATTAAACTGATATAGAACACTGATATTATTTCTATACCCTCATTCCAGTACTAAGGAATTACTACTCTACGATAAACTAACCAAATCTCACACCTCTAAGAATTTACAGCACAAATCCTTTGAAAGCAAATCACATTTTGCCAACCCATCTTAGATGCAGCTCGCTCAAAAGCGAGCACATTACGCTCACGCCTCAAGCGAAATTGCGTTATCACCGTACATTAATTAGTCACTCTAAAAGAAAGTAAGCGCTTTCTATATTTACACGTTTTTGTACTGGGTTTTTGGTTGATGTAAAATTTTTTTTAGATTTATGCTTTTATTAGTTAACACCCTGTTTGTAAGTATGAATGTGGATGGCTGCGGTAGGAGAGGAATACCGAAGACAAGATGGATGGATTGTGTGAGGGATGATATGTGTATCAAAGGAGTGAGTGCTGAAATGGCTAAGAGAGATGATTGGAAGAGGATTACATATTACGTCACCACAAATAATGGGAAATGGGCAAGAGAATGATTAATCAACACCCTGTATACAGAATGTAAACTTAAATACGTTACATATTTTAAGGGGTGATGATCTTTAATTTCTTTAACTTTAATTTTGGGACCAACATTGAAAGCACGAAATATAAATCAATTGTTCCATACATTTAGACGTTACCACAGAACACAAAAATATTTGCCTTTTCCTTGTTGGCTCCGTAGTGAAAGTTGCTCAGTTTCATGTTCTGAAGCACTCCCTAAGTAATGTAACGCATTAAAGTGTACACCCTGTAGACTTATGATGATGATGATGATTAAGCTGAAGATAATGTAACGCATCGGCCCTTTACTACAATCTACACTATTATAAAAACTAAATTTCGACTTAATAGGTGCAATAATGAGCAAGTAATTGAGGCGGGGCATACAGACAGACAGAATGGACGAAAGTATAAAGGATTCTTGTTTGACTACAGAACCCTAAAAACTGAAATAGTAGCGACAGATACCATCACGGATGGTCGTTATTCGATGAAAATCTAGCTACGATGCGGAAGAAGTCGCCGGAACAATGTGATATAAAGGCTGACTATGATTCATAACTACACTTTTGATACTAACAGTAAAGTCACAGAACAATTTTCCTTAATAAAGAACAAGTAAAACTTCCCGAGATAAGTGTAAATAAGATAAAACGAAAGTAAAGCTCAAAAAGCATACCCTTTAAAAGGGTAGACATCCCTATTTGAGTTAGCTAAGACAAATTACTACACATCCGTCGCAGTAGGCACGTGACGGACAACCTTCTGCAAAGTTCTCTGTAAAGGTCGCCGGGGTTGTTTGGAGAAAGGAGCGGTTAAATACTTTATTGTAATGAACTGGTAGAAAAGAGTTTTATACAACGTGTTAATGAATAAGCGCAAAACCTCATACACCCCAACTGATTTATAATAAAATAATTAGATTGAAACAATATTTTCATTATTTTGATGAAAATTTCAAGTTATTCGCATTTTAAGTTTTGAGACAAAAATGATTTGTTATAATTTCAGCAATGAATGAAAGCGCTAACGTGCTCATAGATACATTTTAAGAATATTGTTTTGGCAGTAAGTAGGGTGAAAGTGCCCGAGGGGTTGGTTGATATCGAGTTCAGTAAATTTAAAATTTTACAATCAAATTATTTAATATTTTGAAAAAAATTACCTATGTTGAAACCATGATAATTCGATTCTGCTCTCGATTCTAAACAAACTATTTTCTAGTTTTGCGTTAATTCATTAACACGTTGTATAGGACATTGATAAGATTATCAATGTACCAATGTGATTCTAGGAGCATGCATAGCATTTGCTCACGACTATATTCCCCGAGGGGGTAGTCAGATATATTCTGAAACCTTAGAACATCCACGTTTCAACAGTAGTACCGAAACTCTGACCAGTGTGACGGGGGGTGAGCCCGTCGCCACTTATAATGGACAGTGGGTACAATACACCCCTCGAAATTGAAGCATGCAGGTTTCCTCACGGTGTTATACGGTTCTAGGAAAGAAACAAAAATTTCAAATTTGATTGTGTATGCCTATAGACAGCCTAACACTAAGTTTCAGAAATGTTCATTAAAGTTAATCCTCCATTAAATCTCTTGCTGTCACTTGTTGTCTTGTTGACGTAGTAAAAGCTAGCAAGAGATTTAATGGAGGATTAACTCTAATGAGCGTTTCTGCAATTGAGTGTATACCATCCAAGCTTCTTGTATACCTACCTACTAATATTGATCTTGATCTACATCTGTTTTTTATCCGAACTGACAATGAGTTTTTCTAAGTTATTTTGGTACGTAATACCGATTGTTCTCAAGCGGTGAAGGTAAACATCGTGAAACCTGCAAATGCTGAAGAAGATTTTCTGATACGATCGCGAGAAAACCTGCATACGCTGAAGAGATTTCTAAGGCGCATGTGAACTCTTCCAATCCACATTCAGGAATGTGGATTGGAAGAACTAACGCCCATACCTATATATCCTTGAGGATATGCCTGTGTACAGCAGTGTTACTTTTATAGGTTAATGATGACGATAATAACAGTTTTTGAAATGCAGGTGGAGCTTTGAAATAGTTTTTTTAATGTTTTCATATTTTTGGTCTCTCATGTTCATACGCTTTCAATTGATACCCGACGAGAAAAGTAATGTTTTTGTCGGGAACTCCTTTCTGTCCATCCAAAACTGCTCCAAAAAAAGTATTTACTTGACAAAATTTTTGTAATTGGTCTACTGCCTCCGTGGTCTAATGGTTAAGAGCATTGGGCTCTTGAGACGGAGGTCGTGGTTTAGATTCCCACAGGGACCACCTAGTGATATGTCACTTTGTGCATTTTTCCCCAGTTGGTTAGGACATTGCAGGCCGAATCACCTGATTGTCTGAAAAGAAAGATGATTCCCTACTTCGGATGGCACGTTAAGCCGTTGGTCCCTGCTACTATCTCTCGTGGTAGTAGTCGTTACATAAAAACCACGTCAGAGGCCGTAAGGCGGTCTGAAAAAACTCTGACACCAGGGCTTGCCCACACGATAAGATGATTGGGCTACTAATTCCAATAAATAGTATTGGAATTGATAGCCCAATTACAAAAATCCTAAGTTTCAGCATCTTTTTTTTTTTTTTATTTATAATTAATGGACTTTTTGCTTGTGCGTTAGCACCGCATTTCCGCCAATGTCAAGTAGTTTGTGGGAGTATCTATCTAATCTCAGGGATTTTTTTTGATAAAGAACAAGAAGAGATTAAGGAATGCGGAGCCTCGTGGCAGGCAATGACGCGACGCGCGGACAACACGCGAGACAAGTTCTCGGGTCAGAACCTGATCGTTTCAGCTTCCTACGGTAAGGAAAAACAAGCGTGACAGATAAACAGACATCGAGGTATGGAACACTAAAAAGGTTTAAAACCAAACTTATGTTGTTTTACGTCTAGTCGTCTCAGAAGGACCATAAATTCTAGAAGACTACTGATTAATTAAGTTGTTGTGATAATAAAATAACTCAAGACTTGCTTCTGAGAACAAAGTGGATGCCATTTTGTAGTACAACTTGTCTAGTTACCTATCTTGTTCTTTATGGACGTAGCTTGACAGTTTTTGAAAATTAAGGTCTTACTAGCTTTTGCCTGCGATTTCTTTCGCGTGGATTACAAACGTAGATGAAAGTCAAAGTCAAAGTCAATATAATTTATTCAATATAGGAGCTTACAGCACACTTATCAAACGTCAAATCTTTTTTAATGCTACCACCGCGTCGGAACGTGTTGTCGCTGTAGAGAAGATGCGGCCAGAAACTCTACAACATAACACGACTTAAGTTATTAAGTCGTGTTACATTACAATATAAATTCTTAAGCTAAAGTTATGTATACAATAATACATAGTCTATTTAATAAAATAATTGATACTATACAGTAAAGTAAATAAACTATAAGCTAGTGAAAGAAGTGCACCTCTACATCTTCTACAGGGTGTAAGGAAAAGTATCATCACCCTTTAAACCACATACTCTACCCATCAAACTGAACAACTTTTACTATGGGAGCAAACCTGTCAGAACAAAAAACATATCAGCTATCCCATACTAAACTGCAATACCTACTCGATTCAAACGTCCCATCCGTTTGTTGTTTTGTTGTTCTGACAGTACCTATTGTTCGAATAGTAAATGTTGTTCAGTTTGATGGGTAGAATGTGTGGTTTAAAGGTTAATGATACTTTTCCTTATACCCTGTATATAATGTGACGTATTTGTGTTACACCCTCATATATTCAAAATTTTATGTTTTTGCCTTCAGTGGTTTATATCGTTCGTTGTTTGTCAGTCGGCCAATGGAAGTAAGGGAACCGCCATGCCATGTACAGTTACACATCATGTACATATACAGTTAGTGTACAGTTGTATCCATAACTAACTCCTTAACGTATCTAATCGTATATAAATCCAATACATGTCTTTGGAGGTGCTTTAGACAATCAAACTGAACAACTTTCACTATGGGGCCACGGAAAACATCAGTGGTAACTCGAACCAAATTAATGTATAGAAAAACTTTTTTTATCGTGATTTCTTTGTTTGCTCCATAGTGAAAGTTATTAAGTTTAATAGTCATTTAAATCCTATACAAGGTGTTACAAAAGTAAACATAAACATTTAAAACTTTTAAGCAGGAGGTTTAGACCATCAAACTGGACAACTTTCACTATATGACCAACATCGAAATCGCGAGGAAAAATCTGCTGTCTCATACATTTAGCTCGCGTAGATTTGTAGTTTAGTATAGGATATCTTTTTTTTTTTCGCGATTTCGATATTGGTTCCATGGATAGTGAAAGTTGATCAGTTTGATGGTCTAAACCACCACCTTAAATGTTTATTAGTATTTTTGTAACACCTTGTTACATAGTGTAAAATCTAGTCCAGTGACAACCATAATGAATGACAAAATTGTCTGGTCTTGACAATGTTACACCATGTAATTCAATATTATCTATATTTGTAATTGTACTTTGTATATTTTGTTTTGTTTAAAAGATTTGTGTTGTTGAGTTTCTGACCGCATCTTCTCTGCGACGGAACATCTTTCAACGCAGTGGTATAGTCAAAAAAATTACATCAGAAAGCTATCTATGTGATATTATTTTGAATAAAATAATTTCGAGTTTGAGTTTGACCACTATTAGCTTAGAATTCATGTAAACAAGTCTCAAAAATTATTAAACCTCCGGTCACTTGAATATAATCCACAATCTATACCTTGATCGGCCACAGTCGTATTTTTAAATGTTTATTACACTGCACTACACTGCTGGCCACTAGCAATTCCCTCCTTGCCACCGGCTTTCACGCGAATTTCTTTTTAGACTTAGCAATTTTCACATTGCTACCTGGCTTTATGTTTCCTTTTGTCGGCAGATTTGTTAGCCTTTTTTCTTTGGCCTAACGTGTAACGTGTTTTTTAGCTTTCTTCTTTAATTGCGTAATAATGTAGCACTTTGTTGGATTTGTGGTTTGTTTTTGTAGGATTTGAAAGAATGTGGAGGAATTTATCGATTTTCGTAATTCTGGAGCTTGAATACTAGCATGATATTCCAGGTTTAAATACGTGAATCTAATTTATCGTCAGTATGAAATTTTTATTCGTATTGTTATTTAGCAGTGTTATAATTATATATAATCTAAAATTTAGTTTTTTGTTCATAATGGGTTTGCGCTTGGCTGCAGGTCACCTTATGGAAAAGCCAACGTCTAAAAATGGTGCCTTTTTCTTTTCACCTATTTTTTTTGCGCGGCCATCAATCAAAATTGATTATATAGTTCAGAATAAAGTTATATAAAAAACTTGTTATGAAGAGTATATCTCTAAACTCAGTCCGAACGAAAATATAAAGGCTTGAAGTAAACGTAATGAACATATTTTCAACTACAAGCCCTTATATATCGGTTCGGACTGAGTTTAGGGACATACATGTTTCAACAAGTTTTGTTTGTTACTTTATTTTGATCTGAAATATTCATGTTTGGTTTATGGTCGCTCCAAAAACAACGGCAATCAAAGTACTATAATATTTATATATTTGGAATCGTCTGATTTCTAGCTTTCATTTGGTTTCCATATTGTAATTTTTAACAAAAAAAATTGTTTATTCCCCCTCTATTTTTTAATTCGTAGACGCCATCTTTAAATAATATACCCTATGTCACTCTCAAGATTTTTACAAATCCAATGACACGTCAAACGTTAAAATCCATCAAGTCGTTTAGGCTATAGGCCGTGCCAAAGAAATATACATACAAACATACATACATACATCTATACATACATACATACATACGCTCGAAAAACATAACCCTCCTTCTGGCGCAGTCGGGTAAAAAAAATAGGGCACCAACCTTCCATACAAAACCCGCATTGTCTTTTTAGACGAAGCCAAGGATGTAACGCAATCATCCAGAGAAAGCCTATTACCTCCATTAGAAATATCCTGATTGTGTTTCCAAGCAAACACAATCAGGATATTTCTAATGGAGTTTTGGAGTGTTTGCTTGGAAACACAGAAGTAGGGAGAGAGTTCCAAACCCTACCGGTTCTCCTTTTTAAAAGAGGATGCGAACCTTTTTGTGCCGATTCTTGGAATATCTATCACGAATGGATGCAATCTCGCACATTGTCTTGTCGTTATTTTTTTTGTTTGTTTTAAGTTTTAGTGTAGGTTTATGAAGTAATAACATCCTTGCTAAAGAACTAATTAATGGAACAAGTCCACCGTCACACTTCGGTTTTTATTTAAATGATTATATTACTATTTCTAAGATGTTTCAAGGCTTTGTTTGAGGAAAATGTTTTGATTAATTTTTTTTTTATTATTTAAATTGGTATTTATTCTATTATACAAAAATGTTAATCGAAAATCATTAAAAAAACTTTCTGTTTTCATAGGTATTGAACAAATTCAAGAAATTTTTTCGTTTAGTTTTTACAAAAGAAATCCTACTGTCCTTAAATATACTATACAGGTATTTCATCTCTATAATGTATTATCATACAGACACAACAACTGTGGAAGTATAGTTGTTAGTCGGGGTAATCAGAAGCCTTGCCACAACCCCCGATCAACTAAAAAGCTGCAATTGGTGCAATAGTCACAATAATCATTTTTAAAGAATTTTAATAAAATATCAATTTACGTTGTCCACACTCTTCATAAAAACTTTCATCATGAAACTTGCCCCAAAAGTTTACTGCCCATCTTAAATTGTACAACATAGTAAGTAACAACCACAAAACAGCACATATACATAAATTTACATGGTTTATTATTTAATAAACTGGAAATCCCAAGTTTATAGCTCCATAGCAGTTCAGAACTTACTTAGCGAAATAGCCTGAGTTTGTTGGCTGGCAATTTACATTCGTTTCGGCTAGAAGCAACTTTCTCGGGTGGCTCGTTAAAATGGACACCGGCTTTCGAATAAATACGAGTAATATAGGTTTATATTTATTTATCGTTTATGATACTTATTACAAATCCAATAGCTAAAAGGATGAGTTGTATTTTAATGTGAATAAGGGACCACACAGCCGACTATACTAAATACAGTGTAAACTCCGTATAACGAATCCCTAAAACGGAGAAATTACTTGGCTTTGCTTGGTTTGGTCGTATTACTAACATAGTTTACAACTATACACACACATACATACTAACAATCTACGGACTGCATCTGAAATAAAATTATTATTGATTCTTTTCAACAACCACCTTCAATACGTCTGTTAATAAGGTCTTTGACGGTCAGTTGCACGTACGTTCGTTAAAGTTAATCCCTCATTAAATTTCTTACTAGTTTTTACTACGTCAACAAAAAAAGGGTGTTCTGAGTTTTTAGAATATCTCTAACTACCCCCTTATGCTCATGAACAAGACAAAAAGTGACAGCAAGAGACTTAATGGGGGATTAACTTTAATGAACATACGTGCAACTGGCAGAAAGGTACTGAAACTTGTAAGAAATGCTGCAAGCGTTCTTTTGTTTGCTGTAGTTACCATAGAGTGAGCCATACCAATTGTAAAGTGTCCACTTTTTTGACGTTTAGGTTTGAGTGTGTGGTGTCAAGTAGTATGGACAAAAGGCACCAAGTGACATATGGCCTTATGTTTACGGTCACTTTTCACACACACTAGCTCAAAAAAAAGTGGACAGCCGCATAAACAAATATCTATAGTTCCATCTCCTTCTACTATTAAAGGTACGTCATAAGACAAAAGAGACTAACTACAATCGTAAATTTATGCGGACTCTATGGAGATCCTTCCTCTGAGGTAGTTACCTAGCACGTGTTTTTATTCATCGATACAGTCTTTGTACCGTAACAGGCAATATTAAGACCAAAATCAAAAAATACATCGATTAGGTGTTACAAAAGAAATAATAAACATTTAAAACTTTTAAGAGGGTTGTTTAGACCATCAAACTGAAGAACTTTCACTATGGGACCAACATCGAAATCTCGAAAGAGAAAATCAGTTGTCCCATACATTCAGCTCGAGTAGATTTGTAGTTTAGTATGGAACATCAGATTTTTTTTTGCGATATCGATGTAGGTCCCATAGTGAAAGTTGTTCAGTTTGATGGTATAAACCACCCCGTTAAATGTTTATTTGTATTTTTGTAACAGCTTGTATAAAAGGTGTCGAAAATTTAAATAAATAAATATCTTGCTGGAAGAAATCTCTTCAGAGATAAGCTAGCCTTTTTTACATGTTTTCTCAACTATGTAAATTATTATATATGTGTGTACAATAAAGTGTTATAATAATAATTGGATTTCACACAAATTATCTAGTCATATTTATGTATGCATGTATATGCTCACGACTATATTCCCCGAGGGGGTAGTCAGAGATGTTCTGAAACCTCAGAGCATCCACGTTTCACCAGTAGTACCGAAACTCTGTCCAATGTGACGGGGGTGAGCACGTCGCCACTTATAATGGACAGTGGGTACAATACATGCCTCGAAATTGAAGCATGCAGGTTTCCTCACGATTTTTTCCTTCACCGAAAAGCCAGTGGTGTTACAATAGTAGTGTTGTAGTCATATTTAAAGGACAGAAATAGCCAGAATCTAGAAATGCGGATGCATGGTGTTCTTTTGTTAGTGATTTTGCCGAAAACTCAAACATTAAAACACTCAAGTCCCCTGAATTTAGCAATATTATGAAGTTTAGACTGTATTGTAAGAAGAAGATAAACATTTTATGTAAAAATGTTACAAAAGATTTTTCAATTTTTTTTATTTTAACTCTTTATTGTACACACGGAAATATATGTGAAAACAGCATAATATACAATTACAAAGGGCGAGCTTATCTCTAAAGAGATTTTTATTAAATATTGAAAAAAAAAAGAGAACTTGAGCAACAAGTTATCTTAATGCTCATCTCATTCAAAATAATCTTAATTCGGAGCGCGCGCCAACAAACGAAGTCTGGTTATATTTTCAATAATAACCAATTAAAGTCAATGAAATTTTGTAGACAGAATCTAGAAAACAATATCTGTGCTTTACATTTATCAGATTTATGTTAAAATATATAGTTTCAAAGTTATCGTGGCTCAAACTTTTCCATAAAATTCTAATAAATAGTACTGAAACTATAATATATTTTAACGGAAATCTGGCAAATGTAAAGCACAGATATTGGTTTCGAGATCTTGTCTAAAAAATTTCATTGACTTTAATTGGTTAGTATTGAAAATATAACCAGACTTCGTTTCTAAGGAGCGCGCTTCAGTGAGCGAGCCACGAGCGCATCCGATGCGCGCCGTTTGCGCGATGCACCGCTTTTGTCTAGCCTGCGCCTAAAATCCACATTTCATTAACAGTGCCGATTATTATTCTGTCCACTGTGACAAGTAGTGAACATGTCGCCACTTTTTCATGGACAGCGGACACAACCCACGGTATTTTCCTTCACCGAAAACCATGACTATGCTCTTTATCAGATCCTTTTTTCAGCCATCGCTTCAACCCATAGCTTCTACCGCACGACTGATGGCTCGCCAGTCACGCCATGATAATTAGAGTTGTTTTGTTGGCAAAACACTGGGCTTACTTGTTGACACGTTTAGACGAGTGCTAAACTGTGCTGCTTGCTGTTTTGATAATACTTTATTGGGTGCTGACGTTTCAGTGTTCTTGTTAGGTATTGGAGTAGTAGTTTTGTGTAACGGGATTGATGAAATTAAGGGCCTATGTCGAAAAATAATTGAAGTGAAATGGGCGTGTGATAGCTTATATTACTGCCTGACGCGAGAGAAAGAGATGGGGCGGCGCGCGCGTCTGAAACGACGCAAGCGTAAAACCAACTTTATTTAATTGTGATTGTACTATTTATTTAAGTTCATTTCTGCTCCAATCAAACTTTATAAATTATCAATCTCTTTTTAAAAATCAAGTATCGTTTTTCTATTATTCACCGTTTATTAGTTCCAAGCATTTATCAATAAAGATGGAGGCTACTTTGGCTTATTTTTCTATCGAGAAAATGTCTCGTAACCGTGTTTTGGCTCTAATCAAAACTTCAATTATATGTTCAATTTACACATATCCGCAAATCATACTCCTACTGTTGGTACTTCATGATATATGATGCATTGAAGAATCCTATTTTTTCACATATCCTCTTAAAACTGAATCTTCGATAATTGGTTTGTATTTAGTATTATAATAATTTCGCTGGCACATGTGTCGACGAGTGAATGCTTTTCGAAATATTTAAATTACAATATAAGGTCCTTCTCAATATGCTGACACTTTTTAAGGGTATGATAAGACCGTCAAACTGAACAACTTTCTCCATGGGACCAACATAGAAAACAGCTGTCCCATACATTTGGCTTGAATAGGATTGCAGTTTTGTATGGAATAGCAGAATTTTTTTTCGCGATTTCAACCTTGGTGCCATAGAGAAAGTTGTTCAGTTTGACGGTCTGATCATCCCCTTAAAAAGTGTCAGCATATTAAGAAGGACCCTGTATACACATAACTTTGTTACTATACGTTATACAAAAATAGATGGATAGATGTGAGTAGGTATAATATTCTAGACATCGGTGGTTGTGGACGAAAAGCTTGTAAGTTGTAACATTTGTTAACCAACATAATTTTAAAGATGATGTGAACCATGATCAAAACCTTCATACCTTTACCTAATCTAACCTTTTACTTTATTAATGCCTTCAAGTTCTGCAACTGTCTATAATTTTAGAGCGATGCATAAATATTTTTTAATTTACTAAGAAAATGTATGTTAGGAAAATTCATCAAACACTTTTGGCAACAAACTAACAGTTTAACGAGTAACAGAAAAAACAATGGTCGTGAGAGCTTCAAATTTTAAGTATTAATTATACGCAAGGTAGCCATTTAGCCTATACAATGTATTAATGAATTAACGCAAATCTAGAAACTAGTTTGTTTAGAATCGAGAGCAGAATCTAAATATCATGGTTTCAACATAGGTATTTTTTTTTTTCAAAATATTTAACAATTTATTTGTAAAATTTAAAATTTACTGAAGTTGATCTCCACCCACCGCAAGGGCACACGCACCCTACTTACTACCAAAACAAGATTCTAAAAATGTATCCATGAGCACGTTAGCGCTTTCATTCATTGCTGAAATGATAACAAATCATATTTGCCTCAAAACTTAAAATGCGAATAACTTAAAATTTTAACTATCAAAATAATTAAATTATTGTTTCAATCTAATTATTTTGTTGTAAATCAGTTGGGGTGTATGAGGTTTTGCGCTTATTCATTAACACGTTGTATAGGTTTCAGAATGAAAATAATGGCAGTCTATTTAAGGTGAAACTTCCTAAAAATACACCTGCAATCCCTAGACTTATAGCACATAAACTTCCTTAGCCTACCATCAGCTAAAACAAGTAAAACTCAAAATCCCCCCATAAAATTGTAGTTAAGACTACAATTAAGGATAATATGATCCGGCGCAGTTAATCCGCCCAGTGCGCATTATACCTATTTAACGGGATTCTGGAATCCCGGGACACGGTTATGAGTCCCGGACGTAATCCCGGTATAATTGTTGTCCGAGGAATGCCTTGGAAGTTTGCGTGTAATTATGGGCTTATTTTGGAATTTCAGACACGTACGGATTTTAGAGTTTTGGGGTTTAGAGTATTCGATAAATGTGTTTATAATGGTGTTATAAACACTTTATTACGTCTAATGTTTATTTTATTCATAAGATTGGTGACATACAACACTAGTAATTACAAGAAAATTTTAAGGGTGTGTTCAGATAAGGAAACCAAACAACTTTCCCTGAGGAACATTGGTTAATAATGGAGATTTTTTTTTTTGACTACTTACAAAAGCGGATGAGTCGATCCATTTTCTACTGGAGGTCCAACAATTATTTAACAACGAAACGACTGCCAAGACTCCTTAAATTCTATGGGCAAACGACGGATGTAATCAGACAGATTAGAAAATCGCATGATTATCGGTTTTACGGAGGGGAAGAGAGGACGACTCATGCTTATGAAATGGACCGATGCGATCAAAGAAGTTACCAAGGCAACACCACAGGAGGCCTACTACCAACTTTTAAGAAACCATCTTAATGCAGCGCAGTTTTTTAACAGCCCTTAAACTGAATTGTTTAAAATCGTACCATGACGTCCCTATAGGTGAGCTGCTTTTGCACTGCTACTCCGCTGTGGTTGGTTGTCTATGGTCTGCTAGCTGTCTTTCAAGGCGTAAACAATATGAATGAAACAACGCTATACAGATTCACATAAGCGTCTCTCTTTCCCACGAGGAACGTTCAAAACATTATATTGCAGTATATTTATCACAGATCATTAAGAATATGTCAAATTTTATTAGACTGCCAGTTTTATAAAAACAGTTCTGTTTAGGTCCTGGTATAAGAGCTACTATAAGAGGACTATAGGCCAGCTTACACCAGGCCTAAGATCGAGCAGCCAGGTGACACAAGCGGCCCTCGATGGTCACGTCCCTCAGCCATGAGGGAACTACGAAGAAGGTGATATACCGCCTCAAGTATTCGATCATTAAATACAAAATTAGGACTGGGTAATCTAACTGTGTGTATCATATTTTATGTCACATAGATTTTTAAGGATATAATTTTTAAGGAGGATGAACAAACCTTCAAACTGAAAAAATCAACCGTCCCATACACTTCGGTCGAGCAGGATTGCAGTTTTCTATAAAACATTTTTTTCCGCCGTATTGACATTGTTCCCATGGAAAAACTTGTTCAATTTATGGTCTGATCATCTCTATAAAACACCCCTATACAGGATGTAACAAAACACCCTATATAGGGGTGCTTCAGACCATCAAACCGAGCAACTTTCACGATGGAGCCTAGAACGAAATCGCGAATAAAAAATCAGCTGTCCCATACATTTGAGTCGAGTCGGTACTACAGTTTTGTAAGAAACAGCAGTATTTTTTCGCGCTTTCGAAGCTGGCTCCATAGTGAAAGTTGTTCAGTTTGATGGTCTGTAGTACCCCCTTAAGTAGTACAAGGGTGTTTTGTTACACCAATGCCAGGGACATAGAATCTAAAAATTATTTTCATTACAAATCACACACCACAATAACCAAGACAGTAAAGTTCAAAGTTCGATCAGCCGTCGCCCTTCAACAGATTTTCGCAAAGCTATCATATTAAGTTTTTGGCAAATTCTCAAATGTTAGCAAGCGCAAACAAAATTGAAAACAAGCTAATATAGAAAGCACGTGTCTTATTAGTTTAGAGGAGAATAAAAAGAAAAATTTAGAAAAACTAATGTCGTAAACAAGACTTTGTGGAAATGGAGAAGCTTTAGCGTTCATTCACCAAGTGGATGTAGTAGTTTTCTAGCGTATTGTTCACGTATGTAATGTGTCCATCCATTTTCTATTATAAAAACTGTCTGCACGTTATACATATTCATTAAAAAATATAATTGGGACGTGATTTCGGAAAGAATCCGATCTTCATCGTTTTCGCTAGTCAATCACATTGTTGCACGTACGTTCATTAAAGTTAATCCTCCATTAAATCTCTTGATGTCACTATTTGTTTTGTTGACGTAGTAGAAGCTAGCAAGAGATTTAATGGAGGATTAGATTTAATGAGCGATTCTGCAACTGAGTGTTAGTACTATAAAAGCTAGCTACAAAATTATATGAATTTTTCGACTCCGTAGTCTTTTAAGGTTTTGTTGTAATTTGTTTTATTTATAATAAATACGAAGTTGAAGCATTGACACTCCAATAATTATTGGTTCAATTATTAAGTAGGATAACAAAAAAATAAAACATTATCAATTTTCGAGTTCTGCTGTACAAAGCACATTCGATAATTTTTTATGCCGTTTCTAATAAATTTTTATGTTGAGGTCATAAAATATATTCCAAAAAAATTTATGAAAATAAAATTAACATTCATGCATATGCTCACGACTATATTCCCCGAGGGAGTAGTCAGAGATATTCTGAAACATCAAAACATCCACATTTCAACAGTAGTACCGAAACTCTGTCCAGTGTGACGGGGGGTGAGCCCGTCGCCACATAATGGACAGTGGGTACAATACATGCCTCGAAATCGAAGCATGCAGGTTTCCTCACGATGTTTTCCTTCACCGAAAAGCCAGTTGTGTTACAAATCGTACATAAATTCCGAAAAACTCATTGGTACGAGTCGGTCTGGACGGGGATCGAACCATCGCCTCCTGCACGGCAGGCAAGGTTAATCGCCACTGGACCACCACGGTAAAATTAACATATTTACTTTTATCTTGTAGCTTTGAATTTCTTTCAATATTACATTAACCCAATGTTTGAAGGAAAATTTCTATAGACAATAATGAATTAGGTGTAAGAAAAGAAGGTAAAATAAACGGGGAGGGAGTAATAAAACCACCCTCGATCGCGATAGTACGTAACATGATTGCTATGGAAGGGTCCAGTCTGAGACATGAAGCTGATTTCGCACTTGTTTCGGTCTAAAAGGGTCTACATACGATCGTGGACCGTATCAAAATTTACGAAGGAAATTATATAAATATTAAAAACTATGACGATATTGATTTAACTGAGCACAGTATCACTGATGTGATACAAATAAACATTTGAGGTCGTGGTTTAGACCATCAAACTGAAAAACTTTCACTATGGGGCCAATATGGAAATCGCGAAAAAAAAATGATGTTCCATACTAAACTACAAATCTACTTGAGCTAAATGTATAGGACAGAAGATTTTTTTTCGCGATTTCTATGTTGGTCCCATAGTGAAAGTTGTTCAGTTTGATGGTCTAAACAACCTCCTTAAAAGTTTAAAATGTTTATTTTTACATTTGTAACACCTATAATATCAGTCACATTTATGTTAGGAAAAAGAAGAATTTCGAATGTCAAGTTAGTTAATCACTTGGGCACTTGTTGGGCACTTATTTGAGTGTAATTATGTCTTATTCATCGTGTTGCTGACCTATCAATGACCTAAGTTCAGACAATAGCCTAATACTATAATTAGTAAGATCCGAAATTTTTTTTTTTTCTCTCTTTTTTGTTGTTGTTTAGATTAAGTTTTGGCAGTGCAGTGTCATCTCAAGGCGTAGACTGAAAAACAGCAGTATTGTTGAGGCTCATGCCTATTCATCTTAGCATGTTATTTAGTATTTAAGATCACTTTTGTATCTGTACCTATTTACTTGCTGATGAATAAATTTATTATTATTATTATTATTAATTACTAATACAATTTCGCCAATACAATAGCCTCAGTAGTGGGAACGCAAAGAGGCTAATTATGGTTCAAATCTTTGTACTACACTTGTTGTTAAAAAACATTTTTTTAATATACACGGTGTTATAAAAATAAAAATAACCATTTAAAACTTTTAAGGGGGTTGTTTAGACCATCAAAGTGAACAACTTTCACTATGGGACAAACATCGATATAGCGCAAAAAAAAATTGTCCCATAGATACATTTAGCTTGAGTGGATTTGTAGTTTAGTATGGAACATCTCTTTTTTTTTTCGCGATTTCGATATTAGTCCCATAGTGAAAGTTGGTCAGTTTGATGGTCTAAACCATGCCCTTAAATGTTTATTTGAATTTTTAAAACAGCCTGTATAAAAAGAGGAATGGGTCGTCTGGTAGTTAGGTAGCTTAACGACATCAAGAGCCACCAATTATAATGTTGATGTTTTACGCAAGGTGTAGAAACACGTTTAGAATTTATATCACAACCAGCATCCAACTTGTATTGCAAACGACCGTGTGTATCACCCCTTAATGGAACCACGTGAATCAATAACTGCTGACCGTCTCATTACCAACCCCCACTTTCAATCAACACGTGCCACGGAAATATTAACCTTAACATACGGTTATAAAGTCGAGTTTAGGATGCAACACAATTGGGTCATAAGACATTTAATCGCAATAGTTGTAATAAAAGTGTCAAACTGTACTCTGTAAGCGAAGGAAAACAGTGGAAGCTTTTATAGGCCATTACTAATAAAATAAAAGGAAATTGAAGTCCAGATATGATAGCCGGAGATATTAAAGACATTGATATAAATCTAACGATGAAGAAAGATTGATATTGGTTGTTGGACAAGGAAAAATGAATTTTGAGATACCTAAAGATTCACGTACACGACAGTGACCGATATCAAGGATCTGTTTGTGTTTGCTTTGTTCGTGACTTCGTGTCCCTAAAATCTATCTTGAAGTCTTCATCTTCAGTCATTTGAATTCCAATTTTAGACTCTGAGCTAGGAATTATACTACAATTTAGAAGGCAATTAGATGGAGGGATGTAATACCTCAAGATGGTTTTACAAGACACTCGTCAAATCCTTGATTTGTTAAATTAGAGATTAGTTAAAACCTAAAATAAATAAATAAATAATAAATAAATATCTTGGACATTGTCACATAAATTATTTAGTCACATTTAAAGTACCAGAATCGAGCCTGGACTTGTATTATGATGACTAGACAACGATATATAATACATTTATAGATACAAACAACCATGACTCGGGTACAAATATTCTTATTCATCATACAAATATTTGTCCCTTACGGGATTCGAACCCTTGGCACAGCAGGCAGGTTCACTACCGACTGTGCTATCGGGCCGTCAAAATGGTCAAATATGGCGTGTCCTGATGCACGATGCTGATCATTCACAGATAAAATCTTCGTCGGTTCTTCCGAAACCCATTAGAAGAGATCGGATTCTTCTATTCACTTCTCATGGCTGTTAGTAATTTAGAGTTATCACATATTTCTGAATATGCCGTAAAGAAATGCTTTTGGTTATGGTGGGTTGTAATTTCTTCCGGCTTCCGAGTCTAGATCAGAGTTTACTGTCCGTAAAAGAACGTCAAGTACGTAAGTAGTACAATTGTTCGTCCTGTTCTGATAGATTCCATAGTTTGAAGCTTAGTTGAATAACTCGTCCTCGTCCACGCAAAATGCTTGAAAAGCAGAAGCGTTTTAACTATACAAGATACCAGTTATAATCACAACGCAGCACAACACATTATGCTGTCGTCGGCTCTCGGCTTTCGGCCCTCGGCCTTAGTTCCTACAAGATGATTAATGATGTCGAGGCAAATTTTAAATTTAGCGTTTCTGCATCGCTCCTTTTTCGGTAAGCCTTTTAAGGTTTTACATTTCGTGTTTTTATTTTTCTATCTTTTTGAGTGATCGTTTCTTGTTGGTGTATTTTTTTATGTTTGTTAAATCTTGGTACTAATACAGTTTTTATTTCAATTTCCATTAAATATAGTTTAAGGCCCGACCAAATCGAAAACACTGATATTAAAAAAATATTGAAGCACTTTCATTACATTATGAGTTTCTACTACAAGGTTGGATACCTCTTGTTATACTATTATGCTATGGACAATATTATCATCAACTTTTCGTATATACATTTGTACATATAAATATATCATTTTATGAAATTTTTGCATTGGACTGTGTGATAATCTATTAAAAGTGTTCATGCTTCTCCTACTAAGAGATGAATTCAGGAAGACGTCATAATTCGCCGACCCCAAGTAGGATAAAGGCAGGAATATGATGATACTTCTACTGTTATGATTAATAATGTAAAACTTAACTTTTTACGCGAAAATGTACTTCATCAATAATTAACTCCATCGTATTGCCTATGACTAAATTATTTATTCTTATGTATCGAATAATAGAAATACTGTACATTTGAAACGCACCAGTGCTAGCTCCATTAATTTCTCATAATATCGATGTCGAAAAAAAAATACTGGAAAAATCTCGATAAACATGCAATTAACGGAATATTCAAAATTCCATTCAAATTTATACAAATTTCAGCAGAAAAGAATTTTGGCTGCGGCATACCAATAGGCCTTTATAAGTGCACTGTCTGTCTCTCTCACTCCTGTAAGTAAACAAGAGGGACGCCTACTCGTATTTCAATGTCGATCCTCGTTTGGGAGACGACATCCATATTTTATTAAAGAAAACTTTGTGTTGTACTTGGAAGTTAGAAAAGCGAAATAGGCTGTTTTGAATTGAAACTCTTTGTTTATTTAAAGATCCGTTTTGAATTAACGAGCTATTCTTGGATACTATATTAGCTAATTTACTAACAACTATTTAAATTATTGCCTAGCCAATAACCAGGTAATTTTGATTTAAATACTTTCAATTAATCTTGACTATTATAAAACTGTAACAGAAGTATGTACAGTACAGAACATTGAAGACATTTAAAAAAAAGCTTGACGATCGGTTTTTTGGTGTCCCTGACTCGAAAACAACCGTTATTAAAATTTTGACAGTCTGTTTGTCTGTTTGTGTGTTTGTTTGTGCGATTATCACGCGAAAACTACTAAACCGATTTTTGTTTGTTTGAAAGCTTATGATCTGTCTTAAAATCTGGTATATAATTTGTGCGGACGAAGTCGCGTTTTAACTTTAGTGTTTACGAGTAATATAATAGATATACTCGTGCATACGCTGAAGAAGAAATTCTGATGCGTAAGTGAAGGAGGTAAGGTAAGGCGATGATGATGATGAGATAAGTACTCGTATGATGCGTCGTAATGATGACCATCAAAACACTTTAAAATAGTATCATTATGTATCCAGTGTCTGTATCCAGAACATATTTCCTATTCTCTACAACGGAACACCTTCCTACGCGGTGGTTTGTGAGATTTTTTTTTCATTATCTGTGCCAAATTTTACCATAATCCACCCCAAATCGTTTATGCGTGATTGAGACACAAACATACGAACATACAAATATCCGTTATTCCGTCCTGTATCCGTCATGCATCCGAAACGAAGTAGAATTGTACAATCATTTAAAACTATCGAATGACAGAACTTTTGGTACTTGGGATATTTCTATTCTCTAGAGATCGGACCAAACTAAAACAAAAGAAATTAGCGAACCAAATGACAGACAAAAGAACGGTTCTATAAAATTATTCTGCGCAATATCTAAATTCATCTCAGTGACCTCCAAAAGTTATCTCTTTCAGATGAATTTCAATTAATAAAATGTTCAGCGAACGCTTTTTATATGAAACGACAGACTTTTTATTTCCAAATCGAATTTCGCATTGTTTGGACGTTTCATTTATACAATAGATGGACTAGAGTGCTATTTTTTAATTCCACACGTTCTAATTTAATTTAAAACTAACAACCAATCCTTTCGGGGTATCACAAACTTTGCAATCACCTTTTATGGTTGCCTACCAATTTTAAGATTCCCTGATTATAGATCTGACTTATACAGGATGTAAGTGACAGCCTAGCAAATACTGAAACGGTGAACTCAGACCATCAAACTGAACAACTTTCACTATAGAGCCGTATACTTTTTCTACAAGTGAAAGGTTCATAGTGCTTTCAAAATGTATCAAAAATACAGAAAAATTTATCCATATGAAATGAAATCCTCATTATCGTATAGATTTAAAAGTCATAGGCAAAATTCAAAAATCGCACTCCTGTTCTGCATAGTGAATTGAAAATTTATTGAAAATACGCTACAATCTACATAGGAATACAATGTTTGAAAGAAACTATGATTTGCTGTCACGCAAGGGACCGCGATCATAATTTTCAAGAATTCAATTTGCTGAATTTTATAATGGCTATTCGACAGGCCCTACCTCGTCTGCAAGTACTTTGTCCTCAAAGTTTTGTTGCATTTATTATATATATACTTATTAGAAACAGTGTTTATGATATGTGCATTTTATCCACTACTGTACAATGATAATAATAGTTGATAAGGTGGCTCACTACACAGACTTGTCATACTACACAGAGTTTGGGTACTGAAAAGAGATTTGTCCTAAGAGAAACACATTTTCTCATGGCAGTATAGCTCTTTAAGAAATAGAGCAACACATAAGTCAGTATTTTGAATATGGAATCGAAGACTATAAACCGATGGAGGAACGGGACCAAGTTTGGGCAAACGAAGACAAGTTTGGGAAAACGTAGACAGTATGGGGCAACCCTGTGCTAGAAGATCTGCGGAAGGGATTGAAGGGACTGGAAGCAACGACCGAGTGAGGTGGCATGTATTGGTCGTATATGTCCAACAGTGAACTACTATAGGCTGACGATGATATAAAATAAAAATAAATAAAGCAAAATATAGATAATGAAAAAATACAGCACTAGTTATCTAGGGAGTCACCGATGTGCGACTGCGGGGCCTGACCAAACCCTCACCCATGTGGTAAATGAGTGCACTCTGCGCCGTTTCCCCGGTGGAATTGAAGAACTCCATAGGTTAACCCCGGCAGCGGAAGACTGGCTAAAACATCTTGACCTCGAAATTTAAACCTCCTCGGATCCAAGCAGGAAGACAAAAAATGCCATACGGTATGATGATGATAGAGGCCACTAGTTTTTAATTTATAACATAGCTTTAAGGATGTATTCAGACACTAAAACTAAACAAAATTCCCTAAGGAACTAGGTTGGAAAAACGAGGAAAAATTGTTGACCTCCCTTAAAAATCGATCGGCTGATCCACACTTTTCACCGAAATATACATTAAATACAGCGGAATAGATAAAGCGAAATTATCTCTGAGATATCTACCCCCTCGGGGATCACAGTCGTGAGCATATGATTACGCTTATGCTCATTCAATTTACGTTACGTGATCGTGTCGCCGACACAGAAAAGCACTCAGAAGATGTTTTATAATTTAAAAAAGGAGCGGACGATGAAAGAGCATTACAATAATATTAAAACACCAGTCGAATGGAATTTTTTGAACGAATTGTTTCCTTTTCCGAGATACTGCGGCTTTTACGGTTTAATTATTTAAAACTAAAGATTCACCCTGCTTTGTACGGAAGATTTTTTAACTTAACATTTAAAGTGTATTTTAAAAACCGTTGCATTGGCTTAAGAATGGATAGACCAGACAATCGGATCATTTTCAAATTTAATGCAGGATGGCTTTAGTATGGTCAACCAAGGCAAGTGATAATGAGGTCTTTTTGACATAGTTACAAATTGTGTGGTTAATACAACGTGTTAATGAATTAACGCAAATCTAGAAAGTAGTTTGTTTAGAATCGAGAGCAGAATCGAATTGTCATGTTTTCAACATAGGTAATTTTTTTCAAAATATATAATTTGTTTGTAAAATTTGAAATTTACTGAACTCGATTTCAACCTACCGCACAGGCACACTCACCCTACTTACTACCAAAACAAGATTCTTAAAATGTATCCACGAGCACGCTAGCGCTTTCATTTGCTGAAATGATAACAAATCATTTTTGCCTGCAAACTTTAAATGCGAATAACTTTGAATTTTAACTATCAAAATAATGAAATTACTGTTTAAATTTAATTATTTTGTTATAAATCAGTTGGGGTGTACGAGATTTTGCGTTTATTCATTAACACGTTGTATAAATCGATTTCTTGCAAGCACCATCTAGATTAGTCACTATTTACGACACCCATCTGGATTGGTGCTATTCGTACGAAACCAAACGGCGCATTCTAGGCAATCAGCAAGCCTCTTACGCTGGTTCCAAGACAAACTCATGTCAGTGTCGTGAAATCGATCGAAGAAATGGGCAAAAAGCAAGATTAGCAATGATAGGATAGACGGGTAAGTAGACAATTTCCTGAAAAATGTTATAAAATCTTCCCTACTGCATAATCCGCAGTCCAATTCCCATTTTATTTCAAAAACTGAAACAAAAGCAAAGAGTGAAATTTCACATAATAGTACGATTTAAAAGAGCCGTAGACAGTTTTAATTATGCAGTATCAGCATTTACCTATTCGGGTCAACCGAAGCGAAGGGGGAAGCTGGCAGTTTTAAAAATGAAACAATGGTCAGGAAATGAAGACCGACCGCCCTGTATGTAGAGAGGTAATAGTTTTGTAAAGGTTGGTGCAGGATTGTTTTGCTTTTGAAGTAGAAAATAAGGTTTATTTTTAAATGTGCTTATTATCATGATTAGCCAAGATACTAAAAGTATGGCTCTCTATGAATTAAAGGGAAGCTCCATGACTTTGTTTTATAAATAAAGGCGGTATTCTTCCCCAATTGCTTGATCGCCCTTTTTTAGGTTCCGTACCAATTACGGTCGGTCCTAGGAATAACAACAGTTGTAACGTCGAGGGAAGTTTTATATTTCATATGGCAAAAATCTTGCCTTCTCTCATCTACTGCGTTTGAACATCAAGGAACTGGATTAACAGAGGTATTCCTAGCTCCTCTTTGCAGCTAACTGCTTTGAATAACATAAAAATCTTTTATTTCAGACGGCATACAAAAAATTTTAGTAGGCACTGGAAAACTTATAAACTATGTTAGTGGAGTAGATAATTAAATAAATAAATTAAAAACACCAAGAGTAGGCAGAGGAGGCTTACTACTTCCTTACCTGGAATATCTAACGCATGCCCAAGTCATGTAATTCAGTAAATCTGCCAAGCAGGAGGGAGTCCATCTGTCACCAATCATCTTCAGCACTCCGTTCGAGCTCCCTCGAACACGACATACCACTGACGCAACTTTTCCTATACAACTACTGTTATTTCTATACAAATTAAGCAAATGGTCCGTAAGACATGGTATATCTAAAACCCGATGGAAAATGAAAATTCTTGATCTGATGAAATTCTTGGTTGACTGTTTTTGAAAAGGACACTTTGAGTAAAGATTTCAGAATTTCAAGATACCTACACCAAACAAATTCTTTCGGAGGTAATTGGATAAGGCCAATGTCCATCTTGTTGATCATTAGAAGAGGCCTGTGTCTACCAATTATATCATTCTTTGTGAAATGATAATGATTACCGTTTTTTGAAAAATCCGATGGATGCAAGATTCCCAAATTAATTGATTTGGAAATCACTGTAAAAAGACGTGTGTTAGTCTACTGATGTAAGTATATAGGTCAACATCCAACAGCAAGATTTACTCATTTATTTCGATATTATAATATTTCCCACCAAAAAAACACAACCAAAACAAGAGATTTTAGCTGAAACGCCATTATTCACGTAACCGCCGTATTTCGCAACATCAACTCGCATGGACGCACCTTTATGACCCGTTCGCCGTTTATTACTAGCGTTTTCGCTGACCTAACCACCTCGATGAGAGACGAATAGGCCTTTTCAGTTGTAGTTCGTGTAGGTTCATATACTAGGATTGGGTAGATAATAGATGGGCTTTGATGTAAGAGTGGTTTATACCTACGATTGTAAAATTGAAATGGCAAGTGGGCTTTGACCTGTTCTATCTGCCGGGGATATGATTATATATTTGGAAAGGAAAGATAAAGGGAAGAGCTAAAAATACATTTGAGGATAAGAAACTAAACGTTAGATTTTTTTTTATCAGAGACATAACTAGATTTACGATCGTTTTTCTTTTCAGGAATGGTTAGAAACTTTACATACACGGACCGTCTTAATATCACGACCGATCAGACCGTCAAACTGAAAAACTTTCTCAATGCGACCAACATCGAAATCGCGAAAAAAATAACAGCTGTCCCATACATATAGCTCGAGTAGGTTTGCAGTTTTGTATGGGACAGCTGATTTTTTTTCGTGATTGCGATGTTGGTGCCACAGATCAAGTTGTTCAGTTTGACGGTCTAATCATCTTGTAAAAAAGTGTCAGCATATTAATGTGTACGTCTAAGGGTGCTAAATTGAAGGAAAGTTCCTTATTATCTGAATGAGGATTTTAGAATTGTATGAGGTGAGTAAGTAGGTAATATTTATTTGATCTTGATTAGGGAACGGTATAGTGAGGTGGTCGTCCGCGGGGTCCAGATGTTGCGGGAGGCGAGGTACTCTAGAAGTTAGCGGGGCTGGGTAATGTTGCGGGGAAGCGAAGCATGCGCCGCTCAAAGACGTGGCACGTGCTACCTCACCTCCCCCAACATCCCCGACCGCCGATCGCCCGTCATACTCGAATGTTAGAAACATTCGATACAAATACAAATACAATACAAATGCGCCCTTCTATCCCATAATTTTAAATTACATCTTATCTCGCATGAATAAAGTTAAATAAGCTAAGTAATTTTTTAGGCACCGTGCCACTTCTCCTTCTCTTCCTTTTTTAGCTGACTTTAATTAGTTTTTGACCCCTTTATCCGATTATCACATCTGCAGCACAGTTGTCGATCGTAGTCTATGAACAGTGTTTAACCCTGGAATATTTCGTTCAGCTAGATTGGAAATTCTTTACACGGGGCATCTCGTTTGATGCCTACCTTTGGAAACAGAATTGAATTTGTTTTGTTTTAGTAAGAAAAAGGGTACATTTGGGGTTTTCGGGATAAAGGACTATTCAAAAGTGAATGATTGGGGAAGGCTTTTATTGATGCGGGAAGGTATAGTTTTTTTTGTGAAATGTTGATACATATCCGTTTGATAAGTTATTATTGACAGTTTTAGGTCGCGAATGAAAAAAAATTGTTTCCGTCGAATGTTCAGCGCATAAAATAACTATGACACGCAAAATTTCCAGCGTCTAGAAGTAAAAGAACATGGCAAAAGTAGATGTTAATGTTTCTCTGTTAATAACGGTATCAGATTACACCTTGAAAAATAAGTAAAATGTCCCTGGATAAGTTAGTAAATAAGTAAATCATGATTATTTCTTCCATAAACTCTAGTATTTTATTAGGTACACTTACATTTTCCGTACTTGTGTATCTGCCTAGGCCATACAGGGTCCTACTCTGCTGACAGTTTTTTAAGGGGATGATCAGACCGTCAAACTGAACAACTTTCTCTATGGGACCAACATCGGAAACGCGAAAAAAAATTCAGCTATCCCATACATTTGGCTCGAGTAGGTTTTCAGTTTTTTATGGAAGAGCAGATTATTTTTTGTTATTTCGATTTTGGTCCCATAGAGAAAGTTGTTCAGTTTGTACGGTCTGATCATTTCCTTAAAAAAGGGTCAGCATATTAAGAAGGACCCTGTATATGGTCTGTTATTAGGTCTGTATTGTTTAAAGCAATAAATAATTTGTGTCCGTAATTATGCTGTGACCAAATTTTCGTCAAAAATTCGAGTAGTGTTCTTAGTTTTGAATAAGATTCAAGAATTCGAAAAGAACTGAATTGTTTTAAGATATTCGATAGGTACCTAAAATAACAATTCGCGAGTAAACACAAACACAAGTTACTATAATTGAATGTGTTTCAAAAGATAGTCTACATTTTTGCAAATTATATTGTATTGATACTACTACGTGTCTGTACTTTTAAACAAACTCTTTAGTTTTATTTCTGAAAAATATAACAAAGCTATCTCTAAAACCTCTTCGGTTTACCTAGAAATAAACTTTAAACAATATTTTAATCCCCGCAAAAGTTGCATCTGTTTTTTTGTACAGAAGCGACAGAAAGTTTCCGAACCTCAAGTCGGGCAGGAACATTATGTAAATAATGAGAGTTCATGATTAACTTCAGTACTTTCAAGGAGCTTATCGTACAGAGTTTTTTTCGAGAACACCTATAATACTATGGAGTTTATAAATAAGCCGTGGCAAGATGCATCTGGCTTAGAATATCTCACCCCATTTCTACCTCTGGGGGTCTTTCGAGGTGACTTAAGGATAATGGATTCTTATCTAGCGTGTTTATGGGTAAAAAGTACCACTTGAATCGTCATTAGATCCTATAACTTCCAATAAATTAAAACTGAGCCTTGCTACAATTGCTCAATTTCGAAACTAGTTGGTAGTTGTAGCAAACTGAGTCTTTAGCTTTAGGGTCCGTTCACAATGAAAGATGCAATGCTAGCATTATTAAAAATTGTATATAAACTGCAATACATTTTGTTTTTCGAGATATCAATATTTGTCCCATTGTAAAAGTTGTTCAGTTTGATGTTCTGAAGCACCCCCTTGTATATGTAATGCATTAAAATTTACGCCCTGTGTAGGTATAGGGTTATTTAGGGTTTAAACTTAAATCCGACCCATCTTCTGATCAAAGCGGTTTCCCTTTCTTTCTGATGTACACACGGCGACACATCAAGCTATACAAAACCAAAATAAGCTGGCCGCGGATAGGGCGAGTAACGTATAACGTTGCGTGGCTAGCTTATGTTGGTTTTGTGTAGCTTGATGTGTCGCCGTGTGTATATTGGTTTATATAAGTTATTGTAGCATTAAGGGCCTATGTCGAAAAATAATTGAAGCGAAATGGGCGTGTGATAGCTTATATTACTGCCTGATGCGAAAGAAAGAGACAAGGCGGCGCGCGCGCCTGAAACGACGCAAGCATAAAACAAACTTTATTTGATTGTAATTGTACTATTTATGTAAGTTCAATTCTGCTCTAATCAAAATTTATAAAAAATCAATCTCTTTTTTTTAAATCAAGCCTCTTGTTTCTAATATTCACCGTTTAGCACTTCATGCGTTTATCAATAAAGAAGGAGGCTACTTTGGCTTGTTTTTCTATCGAGAAAATGTGTCTTAATCTTATTTTGGCTATAATCAAAACTTCAATTATATGTTCAATTTACGCATATCCGCAAATCATACTCCTACTGTTAATACTTCATGAGATATGATGCTTTGAAGAATCCTATTTTTTTCACATAGCCTCTTAATATACTATTGTAAAACACATTTTGCATGTTCATAAACAATTTATGGCAGAAACTGAACAATACATACTATAAAAACTAAACATGTAGTTTCGATGTATCCAATAACTATCAACTGTTTATAAAACTTCCACGCTTGTGAATATTAACTGCTTTTCAATTACAATAAAAACCTTTTTCATAAAAATAAATATGTTAACAAGAAATCTCAATTTCATTTTTCGATTACGAAAGCTTTCCAATTTCGTTGTAGTCAAATTTACGTTTATAAAGTAATTCCTTTTTTTCATATACCCAGTGACCCGTACTGGAATAAATTGAAGTCTGAAAGGCCTAGAAAGTTGAAATTTTGCATGAAGATTCCCTACAGGGGTTTTGTCGTGAATAAATGTTTTAGTCAAAGTGAAAATGAAAGGGGATTGAAAGTTTTAAGGCTCTGCTACATAACGTATTTTTATGATAGCTATGTACAATTTTTGATTAAAAATGTCTTAAATTCTTTAAAGAGTCGATTTAACTGAATATGGTGGTTTCTTTGTAATTGACTATTTCTTGTATATTTAGCCTATATTTGACTGGGTCAAAATAAATAAATAGCTTGAACGTTGGCAAACAGGATTACCTACTATATTTAGATCTTGTTGGTTAGTTGTGTAGTTTGATATTTCAAACTTCCCCTTAAAAACCGTCAGCATATAAAGAAATATCCTGTCTCTGGCGGGATTCAAACCAGCAACCCTCGGCTTAGCAGACAGCCAAGCATAGCATAGCATATGCTCACGACCTTATTCCCCGAGGTGGTCAGAGATATTCTGAAACTAAAGAACATCCACATTTCACTAGTACGGAAACTCTGTCCAGTGTGACGAGAAATGAGCCCGTCGCCACTTGAGGCAGCCATGCCAAGGGTAAATAGGCATAGGAATATGCTCACGACTATATTCCCCGTAATCAGATAATTATGTTTAGATAAAAGACTATCTAATGATTATATGTATGTATGTATATGCTCACGACTATATTCCCCGAGGGGGTAGTCAGAAATGTTCTGAAACCTCAGAGCATCCACGTTTCACCAGTAGTACCGTTACTCTGTCCAGTGTGACGGGGGCTGAGACCGTCGCCACTTATAATGGACAGTGGGTACAATACATGCCTCGAAATTGAAGCATGTAGGTTTCCTCACGATGTTTTCCTTCACCGAAAAGTCTAATGATTATGTTAGACCACTAAAGTTATGTTATTCTACATATGTATGTAAATGTTCTGATCCATATGCATTACAAACTTTATTCCGTTCAAAATAAGTAACAATGTCACGTGCACAAAATAACATCGGTTTCGGTCGATTATCCGCGGAATGAATACATTGCTTTGTTACCGAAATATATTTAACATTTAACGATCAAAATTAAATTTTATTCGCACAATTCACCATTTTTGGTTACCTGCAATGTTCTGTGTGCTATTTTTGGTTCTTTTAATGGTCGTTGGTGTGGTTCCTCATACAGAGGATTAAATTCGTGTCAAAATTTTTATATTAACGTAGACTAAGATTTACTAACCTAATTGTACACTATCGTAGACAGTCTTAATTGTTACTAACCCTAATGAATCTTAGCATAGCATATGCTTACGACTATATTCCCCTAGCCCCCTAGGGGAAAATATTCTGAAAACCACGTTTCACTAGTAGTACCGAAACTTCTGTCCAGTGTGACGGGAAGTGAGCCCGACGCCACTTGTAATGGACAGTGGGTACAACACATGCCTCGAAATTGAAGCATGCCGGTTTCCTCACGATGTTTTCCTTCACCGAAAAGCCAGTGGTGTTACAAATCATGAATCATTGTTGTCTGGAAATACATTAGTTTTGAATTTGAGTTTGCATTAGCAACCATATACTAATAATAATTGATGCAAAAGTGTATCTGACTGTACTTTACGTTTAAACTGTTAACCGATAATGATGAAACTTGCTGTACCTACTACAGACTTTCAGTATGCTAAAACGCTTCGAAAGATAGTTAGTAGTTGTAGCAATGTTTCTAACGACTCCACAAGGGTTTATGGTTGTGAGTTTATGTATACAGGATGTAAGGAAAAGTATCATTAACTTCTAAACCACATACTCTACCCATCAAACTTAACAAATTTTACTACGGAAGCAAACGTGTCAAAAAAAATGTCAGCTATCCCATACGTTTGAATCGAGTAGGTATTGCAGTTTAGTATGGGACAACAGATTTTTTTTTCTGACAGGTTTGCTCCCATAGTAAAAATGTTCAGTTTGATGGGTAGAGTATGAGGTTTAATAGTTAATGATACTTTTCCTTACACCCTGTATATGTATGTTCACTAGTAGTATTTTTAAAACAAAACCCAAAAAACCATCCATCCATTTATCAGCTCTCCATAAAAAGTTTCATTTGTGGTCCTTCGAGCCGGATAACGGGAACACAATTACCATAAAAACACAAGTGTAATATATTCGAAATGAACGCAAGTGACACGTACAGTAAACATCGGTACAGTCGCACTCAGTAATATATTGTGGCCGGCTGGGATCGCGGGATGCGAATTTAATATCTGTCAGGACCAGAGTGCCCCGCGAGCGACGAGTTTATGAGCGTTTAGGTTCTGGCATTTGACTCTGTTGTGTGTTTGCCATTTGCTAGTGACATGTAATAAGATAGAATTAACATTAGTTACGGTACGGTCGAATTACCGCTCGTCTGTTGCAATTCGAAATACAGTAGAAAATCTGTTCTGTCTGGTACAGGAGTACAAATCTCTAAGCGTCACACCGCTGTCAAAAACATCGTTGAGCTCACAAATTTAACATCCTTCTTGCATCCTTCAGATTGTCGAAGTTTTCATAAGTTTTAATACCGAATTGATAGCTCGCCGATGTTTCAACGACATATTTAGAGATGTGACGATGTTTGCGTTTAGAGAAATGCATTTCAGTTATGCGTTTGCCCTTTGCTAGTGACATGTAACAAGATAGAATTAACATTAGTAACGGTACGGTCGAATTACCGCTCGTCTGTTTCAATTCCAAGCACAGTAGAAAATTTATTGTGTCTGGACCAGATCGGCGTTCCAACAGACCAGAGATTAATCGTTTAAAATAATGAGAATTTTGTAGCTTACTTTTATTTCAAATATTATTGATTTTAAATATGTTTGAAGCAAATTAAAGATTGAAAAATTTAGTCTTGGGACTTGAACCCGCGCACTCTTCCAAACCGGGGAATTGCGTTATCCGATTTCGCCAACGAGCCCACGACCCAAAGAACGAAATTTTCAATCTATTGCGTCTTAAGGTGACGTGAGCGCCATCTATTGGAAGTTATTACAAACTAACTTACACGGTTAATGTAGTGGGTAATCGTGTACAAGTATTTCGAAATAGTAAAACATGGCTGTAACATGTTTAAAATCAATAATATTTGAAATTGGAACAGGGTGTGTATATCGTACGAATTCAAAGTCAAAGTCAAAAGTCAAAGTCAAGATAATTTATTCAATATAGGAGCTCGCAGCACACTTATCAAACGTCAAATCTTTTTTAAAGCTACCACCGCGTCGGAACGTGTTGTCGCTGTAGAGATGATTCCAGTTGTAATACTAGACTTACGAGTTGGAATTACCTTTTACAAGTTGTAACAAAACGCCCCAGTAATATTTAGATGGGTGGTTTAGATTAGACCATCAAACAACTTTACAATGGAGAAAAGGCAAAAAAAATCTGGTATCCCCAAATATTTGAGTCGGTGTACTGCAGTTTTTTATGACACAGCAAATTTTTTGGAATTTTTCTCGATTTCGACTCTATAGTGAAAGTTGTCCAGTTTAACTACCCCCTTAGGCTGGCATAACCTCAGGGTTAAAAGACCCGATTAAAAAAAAAATTAAAAAATTAAAAAAAGGAATAAAAAAATTATAACTCACCCAACCACCCCCTTAAATATTACTACGGTGTTATGGATACAGCCTGTATACAGGATACTGTTAATCGATCTGGTTTTCTTGAATTGCAGCCTTACTTTTTAAAATATCAACGCCAGTGTTGCTTTTCAGTTCGATCCCGTTGTATAGAGTATCAGGATGTGTATTAATTAAATCTGTGTATCGTTACATTTTTTGTCAGGAATCGCTTTTCTTAGATCATCTCAAGATTTTTAATCATTTTTCTAGCTTCATAAAAAATACAGTAACTTCATAAAAGCCGTGGAGGTAACCTTGCGTGCCGTGCAGGAGGCGATGATTCGATCCCCGTCCAGGAACCTTGTAGTTTTTCGGAATTTATGTACGATTTGTAACATCAATGGTTTTTCGGTGAAGGAAAACATCGTGAGGAAACCTGCATGCTTCAATTTCGAGGCATGTATTGTACCCACTGTCCATTACAAGTGACGACGGGATCACACGTCACACTGGACAGAGTTTCGGTACTACTACTTGTTCTAGATGGTAAATGGGGGTATGTGCGTATATCCAGTGACAGCGTCTTAGTTCGAATAATGGCAGTGCGCTACAGACTACCGGCTGTTTCACTCGCTACCTGAATCTTTATATTTATCACTAGTGAATCGTATTTTTTATTTTAACACTTTATTGTACACACGGAAATACAGATGAATACAGCATGATAGACAAGTACAAAGGGCGAGCTTATCTCTGAAGAGATTTCTTCCAGCAGACCCATGATAAAGAGAAAGTTTACAAAGTGAGGCAGGCTAGGTGTACACAAATCAAAGAAATAAACAAACTGAAACACACAATCTGAACAAAAACTTATTAATTGTTAAACTACAAAAGAAAATAAACTGTAAATAAATAAATATTATATTACAAATATACCGATACATAGATACATACGTAAGTATAATAAATATATAATCCTAATTTATGGCAGAGAAAGATAGTGATCTTTAACTTTAAACGTAGGTGTTCTGTGGTTTCAGAATATCTCTGACTGCCCCCTCGGGGAATATAGTCGTGAGCATATGCTATGCTAAAATACATGTGTATCTAACACAGCGACCTAACCGAGCACTCGAGCGCGTCCCGCCTCGTATTCCACTGTTATGAGACATCTCATTTCACGTGTTCGCTCCTATTGTACGAACGAGGCTAGTTGTTTACACAACCATTTTGTATACCGTTTGCTGGTGATAGGATTTTTTAGAAGAACGCTTTTGAGATTCGCAATGGTTTGGTTTAGTGTTGACGATTTTTTTATGGAAGTCAGGGGTTTGGAAGTAGGAGAAAATCACAGTAAGGAAAAAAGAAACATGGTTACTAATATTTCTTCAAGTAGCCAGGATTTATTCTAAATAACACAAACATTATATTTGCGAATCGGTATTGGCCAGAAAGCTGTTTAAGAATCGTCAATCTTTTCGTCCTTATTTGAAAAGAAGTATAGGTAGATAGCGGAAATAGAAGCAAGTAAGTTTTACATCGATGTTTTCATTCAGTGAAAAGCCAGTTGTGTTACAACTCCAACATGTTCCAAGCAATATCAAGAATAATCACATGTTATGTCGTGTATGATTAAATAATATACAGGGTATAAAAATAAATACGCTAGATATAAAACGGGGTGCTTCAGACCATCCAACTGAACAACTATTACTGAACTACCATGATAAAAGTTGTTCAGTTTGATGATGATCAAACTGAACAAAATGCTTGGGTCTGAGGTCACTTGTTTATAGTTTATTTACTTTACTGTATAGTATCAATTATTTTATTAAATAGACTATGTATTACTGTATACATAATTTTAGCTTATGAATTTATATTGTAATAGTTATTAAGTCGTGTTATGTTTTAGATGCATCTTCTCTACAGCGACAACACTTTCCGACGCGGTGGTAACTTTAAAAAAGATTTGACGTTTGATAAGTGTGCTGCAAGCTCCTATATTGAATAAATTATATTGACTTTAACTTTGAGAGGCACAAGGAACCCTTGGTGCGCGAGTAGGCTGACTCGAACTTGACCGATTTGATTTTATTAGAGCATTCTAACAACATTCTAAACAAAGTAATTTGATAATACAATTAGAACTAATATGTACGTGTGCAGGTGCAGTGGGGGTAAAGAAGGCAGAAATCATACGTTCCATCAGAAACGCAAACACGCGCCAGAGTCAAACATTACTCGCTGGTGTCACAATCTAGTTGCGGTACAAGTTATAAGCTCTATAACCTCGTTCAGTTGAACACCACCCCCGCCACACCTGATCACCTAATCAGCGAAAGAATGTGGATGAGTCCACCTTTATCATTTTATAGGTTCATTATTAGCATCATCACTCCATAAGGACTTGGTCATAATGCCTCTATTATTAAAGGGATAAGTGCCCTCATTTTATTTATAAGGAGAGAAGGGAAAAGCAGTGCTTTGCAGTCGTGCAAGAAGACATAACAGCTAAAAAAAAGTTGTGTTGGTGTGGCAAAAGGCGAAGGAGTCAGGCCTTTTGCCACATAGGTATTATTATTTATAATCTTTGACTAATTATTATAAGGACTGGCCTTGCGGTAGCATTTCCCCTCTGCCACGGTATAAGCACAATTGATTATTATTATTATTATAACACTTTATTGTACACAAAGACATACATTTATTGTACATTGATCTTGTGCATTTACATTCAATTTTACACCTTATCACTAAACGAGACAGCCTATAATTGCGAAATAATAACTTCGAACTTAGAACGTTTGGGGTTCACACGAGACCACTCTTCATGATTTTTAACATTCAAAATTAGAATCTAAAGTTATGGGGAATAAAATCCAAAGTTGCGGATTTCATGTTACCTCGCCCCCCGCAAAAAGTGGCAGAAATGTTTGTTAGTAGAATTACACGCATGACCAGTACACATATAAATAGTCAACGTTTATAATAATATGATTACAATATTCTCCTTTTGCAACATTATTATTATTTTAAATAGTAGCATAATAGCTAGTTAATTTGAAATAAGTACAATATTTCTGATTTTTACTGTGTGTCAATAAAGATGAATTAATTTATTTATATACGTCCCACTGCAGGGCACAGTCCACCAAGCGTGCCTAATGCGGATTAAACTCAGAGACAAAATGTAAACAACGGTGATGCCAGCGTAGAAAACTTATCTCCGGAATGAATAACAGTAATCTATCTATTCTACTCCCAAAGGAATACGACAAATGATATGTTAATTGAGTAAGGAAAATAATTGTTATAAGTATCAACGCAATTTATTATGTGCCGTGCCGACCTGATTTTATTCTTTTTTTTATTTATAATTAATGGACTTTTTGCTTGTGCGTTAGCACCGCATTTCCGCCAATGTCAAGTAGTTTGTGGGAGTATCTATCCCAATCTCAGGGATTGTTTTTGATAAAGAACAAGAAGAGATTAAGGAATACGGAGCCTCGTAGCAGGCAAAGACGCGACGCGCGAACAACACGCGAGACAAGTTCTCGGGTCAGAACCTGCAACGTGACTCCATTTTATTCTTATAATGAACCAAAGGTTTATGACCACCTAATGTCACTTTAACAGTGACGTTTCTTTGTTTACATTCTGACTCTCGAATTTCAGCCCCCTGTGTATGGATGTATAGATTTGACATTACCGATCGAATCATTTTGACGATCGCTAATGTCAAGTCCATACATTCTGTTATTTTCTACTAGCTTCAACGCCAATAGAATGTCACTTTGTCTAGGGGGGCTGGACGGAGTATAATGGACTTCACATACGCATCATAATTTATTCTTTAGTGCAGGTTTTCTCACTTTGTACATCTTCACCGTTTGAGAGCTGTCGGTATTAAGTACATTTGATTACCATCGATGAATGACAAACTGCAGTGCAATAGCTATTAAGAAAAATAGTTAGTGCCCTCGTAATCTTTCACATGCAGTCTTAGACATATTTCTAACCAAAACAATGCTAAATTAATTTACGTCCCTGCTTCCTCCTTTCCCCTAAACCACCTCCAACCCCCTAGGTAATTCACCCCACCCAGCGAGGGATGATTACCCCTTTATTAGTCCCCCGTTGGGGTTCTAATGCACGACACTATTACGCTAGATGTGAACTAATGCCTTCAATGTCTTTTTATAACTAAATTATTTTTGAAAACGTGCTGACGAGTAATTATTACTGTTCTATTGGGATTTAAAGGTTTTATGAATTGTGGTTTTTCAGAAATTAATTACGGAAATACGAGGAACGTTTTTTATTAGAGCTGTCAGTTCTAGAAATGTGTATGTGACAGATATGTCAGTGAGACGTGCAAAATATTCCATTACATAAATGTTATTTATGTAATACAATATGCACGTGTGTAATGCGAATGAAAAACACATTATTAATATTTACTCGCAAATACAGCCATGATTGAGACGGGTACAATACCTTAAAACAATAGTTATTTTTCCCATGTGATAATTTTAGTATCTTATGCGGCGGTATTTAAAGGCGAGGCAACTGCTTAAAGTGCCTTCCACCAGAGGCGCTCCAGATGAAATACCACTAAAAACGGTCACCCATCCAAAGCGTATGTATTGAAAACGGTCAGTGAAGTTCTCGCTGATCGTTTTTAACAATATTTTCAATACCAAAGTTCTACTACGTCGATAAGCTCAAAGAGTTGAGGTTAAAGACAAATAGGTAGGCACATAGCACAAGACGCGATGTTAGGTAGAATACTTTATAATAAAGAAAATCTTTTGTCTCTTCATTTTAAACAGAAAATTAAAAGAAAATTCCAAACTAAACTTTCACCATTAAAAACTTTGTCTAAACAAAAATCAAATATTAATTTTCAATTTCGCTTATCTACTTAAATACACTACCTTACTTCATTATTAAACCAGACTTTAAACAGTTTGGAATAAAGTTAAAAATTGAGCGCAGAGTAACGTACCGACTGCAGGTGTCATTGCACAATGAGCCCAGGTCTACAGGTCGGAATTTAAGGCATCTTGGAATTTCACTAGGGACGTAGATGGAGGAATATTCTGGATGAGATATGAGAGGTAAAGATCAATTTTAAAATTGAAATGTCGCGTCCTAACCTTAACTGAAAATGAAACTAAGGAATAGCTCCGGAATTTAACAGTTTAATCCATTGTTTGAATACTAAAGTCAGCGATCTAAGGGTATATTACCGTTGGCGCGCTCCATACAAACGAAGTCTGGTTATATTTTCAATGCTAACCAATTAAAGTCAATGATTTTTTTTAGATTCGATGTAGAAACCAATATCTGTGCTTTATATTTGTCCGATTTCATTTCAATGCTAAAATTAATTTAAGAATTGTATGGAAAACTTTGAGCCACGATAACTTTAAAACTATATACAAGGTCCTTTTTTAATATGCTGACACTTTTTTAATGAGATAACCAGATCATCAAACTGAACAACTTTCAGGCAGTTCTTTTTAAGAAATAATCAGACCATCAAACAACATCTTTTTTCACTAAGAAGCCAAATTATAAATCACAAAACAGGAATTTGATTTTGCATACAAAACTGTTGTACTACTCGACTCGATTGTATGAAATAGCGTTTTTTTTCGCTATTTCGATTTTAGTCCCATAGAGAAAGTTATTCAGTTCATTCTAATGGGTTGTTATGGTGTTTCGAAGGAATATTGCTATTATTGAATAAACGTGTGGTTGAATAAACTTCTGTTATTTATTATTTATTGATACTCTAACTAACTAACGTAAAATCTAACTGCAGTTCCTCGGTCATCCCGTGATAAGTGTAACACTACTGAAATATCGTGAACTCGAATATACCGAAACGAGGAAAGAACCTGTTCAAAATGTTTAACATTTCATATAGTTTGGATAAATGAATAAAAAAATTATTTTTATTTTATACCAAACACACAGATTGTGTGAACAGAGACACATCATTAAAAAATAAAGAAAAAAATACTACAATTATTAGAATAATATTTCATATAGGTACATAGGGTCCTTCTAAATATGCTGACAGTTTTTAAGGGGATGACCAAACTCTATGACCAACATCAAAATCGCGGGAAAAAAATCAACTGTCCCAAACATTTGGCTCGAGAAGGTTTGCAGTTTTGTGTGGAACAGCGGATTTTTTTTCGCGATTTCTATGTTTGTTCCATAGAGTGAGTTGTTCAGATTGACAGTCTGATCATCTCCTTAAAAAAGTGTCAGCATATTAAGCATACATTTATAATAAAATAATTAGATTGAAACAATAATTTCATTATTACTACTACCAATAGTTACCATTTAAAGTTATTAGCATTAAGTTTTCAGGCAAAGATGATTTGTTATCATTACAGCAATGTTTGAAAGCGCTAACATGCTCATGGATACATTTTAATAAATCTTGTTTTGGTAATAAGTAGGCTGAGTGTACCTGTGCGGTGGATTGAGATCGAGTTCAGTAAATTTTAAATGTTACAAACAATGTATTTAAATTTTGAAAAAAATTGCTTATGTTGAAACCATGATAATTCAATTTTGCTCTCGATTCTAAACAAACTACTTTCTGTAGACAGTAGTCTTTGTATAGGAAAAAAGGTGATTGAATTTTCGATTTAAATCCGTGGCCAAAGCAGACTTAACTGCCTTACTTATTACGATTCTCCAGACGTATCCAGGTATCTTTTTCATTGTAAACTATTCTTGCCAGAGCAAACACGGAGACGATGATAAGTGGATTGGACCGCTCTCATATTGCACCCCTGTTTCAAATTTAAACAGTGTGCCCTGAATTCGAAACACTATCCAGAATTTACTTTATTCTTGATACTCTTCTATCTGAGATGATTCTATTTTTCGAACAGTGATTGCTTTGGTGCACTGTGGTTCTTCTTATATTTTTGTTTAATTATTTTTATTTTGCGTTATTTAAACAAAGAAATATAGACGAGAGAACTGTTAGTACAGAATTAGTAACTGCGTAATACCTAACTACTTTATAAGTTTGTTAAGCAATTATTGGGAAGCAGATAATTTTTTGTAAGTGTTAAAATATTACATCGTTTGTTAAGATTATTTTTGTCTCTCCTTAAAAATAGGAAAAAATCCACTCACTTTATTGCTCAAAATAGTGAAAACCGCACAATACCAAATGTAACAAATAATTATGATAAATGCGGATCTTTCTACAATGTCAAGTGTTGTAGCAAAATTTCTAACCACCCAAAAAGGTAATACAGTCTTGAGTTTTTAAGTATGTGTAATAACTCTAAAGTTATTCTCCATGCAATACCAGATAAGAGAAGTGAGAAAATTCTAACCTTTGTTGTCTTTAAAAATTATTACCCCGTAAATTTTGTTCAGAGAAAACTTTTAATAGACTGTCAAACTTCAGTAATAATGTACACGGGAGCGAGTGTTTTGCAAACATTAGTATTCATTGAGCGTGACACGTTTGTATGTATGAATAGAGAGTAGTGGGAACACGCAATGTATAGCAACGTTTTACTTAATTGCATTTCCACTTTTGGTAGTTGTGAGAGATTTATTTGTTGGACGTGGAAGTAATTATCTTACAGTGGATTTAGCACTAAGCTGCTGGCTATTTTTAATGTTGTTTTGATGTAAAGTTTGTTAACACTTTAATCATCATCAGCCTATATAAATCTCAAAACAGTACAGAGTACAGGCCTCCCCTCAAAGTGGAAGAAAGGAGCCGGCCATACTCCACAACACGGGTGCAGCGCGGATTTGTGTATGGGTATGATGTGTTTTATTACTTCAATCATCATCAGTCTAAAATAACGTATCCCATTACAGGGTACAGGCCTTCTCTCAATAATTATCGTGAGGAGGTGAGAATCATACGCCGTAACGCGGGCATTCTGGTAGAGGTAAGCTGTTGGTTATCTTTCCGGAACTGATTCTCTAAAATGCAAAATAATCACTTCATCATCATCAGCCGATAGACGTCCACTTCCAGTTCTTATAGAGCCTCTGACTCCAAAACAAGGCAGGGCTCTACCTAGCCTAGCCAAACTCAACTCAACGTAATTTAACATAGAATCGCTTTCTGACGTTATTTTTGACTCTATCACCGCGTCGGAATGTGTTCCGTTGTAGAGAAGATGCGGCCAGAAAATTTTATCAACTCTTAAATTAAAAAAAAAGGAAAATATACAAAGGACAAAATTACAAACACAATATTAAATTACATAATGTAACATTGTATACCATTAGGTGGAATTTAAAATTGCTCAAATTACAAATAATTCTGGTAGATGCATTGACTTACTAGATAGAAATATGTTTTCTCAAACTAGAATTAAATATCAGCACTAAATATTATTGTAATTTTAACAGCAACATATTTAGGCTGGCTTAGTACAAAAAAATATTTAGACTTACGATTTCGCGTTTTTGGTGCATAATCAAGCCTAAACCAAAATGTTATAAGAAAACATAAGCATATGCTCACGACTATATTCTCCGAGAGGGTACGTGACGGGGGGTGAGCCCGTCGCCACATAATGGACAGTGGGTACAATTCATGCCTCGAAATTGAAGCATGCATGTTTCCTCACGATGTTTTCCTTCACCGAAAAGCCAGTAGTATTACAAATCGTACATAAATTCCGAAAACTCATTGGTACGAGTTGGTCTGGATGGGGATCGCACCATCGCCTCCTGCACGGCAGGCCAGGTTACTCGCCACGGAACATCGGTTAAAAGAAAACGTTTATGAAAAAAAACCCGCCTTCCATTTTGTCCTAACGTCAGAAAAGAGAAAAAACAAAACAGTTCCTCCTCTCCAATACCCGTCAAGTACCATCGGGCCGCTAATTGTCAGCTCCTCATATTCAAGTGTACCTGAGCCTCTCGACGTAAGTGTACCACTATACGATGGCACGAGTTTAATCATACGATGCCATTAATTGTAGGTTAGGGATTAATTAAGGTTTTGATGAAGGGATTGTGAAATTTATGATTAAAGTTTTTGCTGTTAAAATTGTCTTTATATGAGTTTTTAATGTCATTTAATTATGGCTACGGGCTTGTCTCTTTGGACAGGTTTGACCTGCTGATGAAATATTGAACGATACTCTGAATATTTTGCATTTATCATTCGATACGTGATAGTATCCTGAAACGTATTTTTTTAAATAAATACCTATTGTTTAATACAAGGTGTTACAAAAGTAAAAATAAACATTTCAAACTTTTAAGGGGGTTGTTTAGACCATCAATCTGAACAACTTTCACTATGGAACCAACATCGAAATCTAGAAAAAAAAAATCTGCTGTCCCATACATTTAGCTCGAGTACATTTGTAGTGGAACATCGGATTTATTTTTCGCCATTTCGATATTGGTCCCATAGTGAAAGTTGTTCAGTTTGATGGTCTAAACCACCCCCTTAAATGTTTATTTGTATTTTTGTAACACCTTGTATAGATACATTTAAAATGTAAAGTTTATGTTAACCGCGGTTGGAAAAAAGTGGTGTATTTTATAAACTCACGTCTTTATTTCATAATTCAAAATCATTTATTGCTTCATGTGGTGTACATATATCTTATACAGGTAATAGCAGTTTGGAACATGAGCCCTGTAAGGGCACTGCAATTTACATTTGAGTGTAAATTTCTGATTCACTTGACGAAGGAATATCCAAATTATCACTATCTTCACCAGACGAAAGAACACCTTCAAAATAGAGAAAAGCTTCTAGTGTGTGAATGGAGATAGTTACATTTTCGTTTTGAAAACAAGACTAACAACGATTCCTGGCCAGATCTACGTTATTTCAGCAAGGCTAACATTTTTTGTGCGGTTGGGTAATATAGTAGGTAAGAACGTATGGGCAGGCCTGTCTCACTCCATAGCTCTGGTACGCTTGGCGGCCGATACTGAGGGGTGAATGAAAATAGGTTAGGTATACCGTGTAAACTTTATGGTCAAATCTCATTAGACTTGTCGCCATTTTGTGAGTAGTCAATGCGAGACTTGAAAACCCTGGTGATGTAACGCTGCCAGCACGTGAAAGAATAAAAGAGGGAGACTATGTAAAGGAAGATTCCATGTCTAACGACTCGGTTCATTTTTGTATGTGCGCGCGCGCCTTTGTGACGGTTGGTAGGTTACTCGCGAATTGGACGGGTGCGAATAACTTTGCACCGTATTGCCGTGTAGAGAGAGTCGCTATTTATTTAAATATGTTTTCGAAGTTATTTTTCTTGGCATTTTAACAGGTATAATTAAAAGTGCGAAAAAATTTTGCTAACTTGCGTTATAATAGCAAAGCTTTTGCCCGCAGTTTGGCTCTGCGTGAGCAAAACCGCGGGTAAAAACGTGTTACATGTAATATAGTACCTACATTATAAACTATAGATAGGCACGTAGAAGTAACTTCTATCTAAACTACCTAACACAGAAAATCAGAGGTGAAACAAACAGTAAAGTAGACATATAAATTTTTGGCACGTCTCGGCAAAACTACGAATAAATTCTCACAAAAAAATATATCATTTCGTAGACATTCCAAGTTATATTCCTATCTTGGTCTAAAGGTGAAAATACACTATTATAGTAATACTTCCGACTATGTATTTTATTTACTACTAAAATGAATTTTGACATTCCCACTGCAGATGATAGGCATTCTCTCACGAATAAGGTTGAAAGGGCGTGGGTCATACTCCACCACGTGGGCCCACTATAACATACTGAAGAGGGTGCTTCAGACCATCAAACTAATCAACTTTCACTATGGAGCCAACATCGAAATCGCGAAGAATAACTGCTCTCAAATGGACTCAACTGTATGGGACAGCTGTTTTTTTTTTATCGATGTTGGCTCCATAGTAAAAGTTGTTCCGTTTGATATTCTGAAGCACGCCCTTAATTATTTTAGGGTGTTTTGTTACACCCTGTATTATCATCGTCATCATCATCATCATCTGCCTGCCATTATTCCATTGATTGTGTTCGGCGCAATATGTTTTCTTCCTCCACGCATTTCTTTTAGCCGTACGCTCCTTTTTAACACAATTATCGTCCTTTACACAATCCATCTATTTTTCTTTGGTCGTCTTCTCTTCATACAACCATCCCATCCATATTAATATCTAACACTCGAGTAATAATATGACATTCATCTCTCCGCATCACATGCCGGTAATAGATTACCGCGCAGTATCTTAGAATATGAAATCAGCAATCAGCAACCATCTAATTTAATGCTGATTGGCAATTCTCTTCACCACGGTAGTAAGTCAAACTCAATGACATGCTATATACTCGATAGAAGAAGAAGAATATTAGTAATAGCTAGTGGTCTAGTGGATGCTTTGCCTTTAGTGTCGGGGTATGCCTCAGATAAATTAACGGGGTATGCAGCACTATGTAACTCTTTCTTATACCATAGTGTAAAAAGTAATAGTGGTGAAGTTTAGAGGTCGCGGCGGGTCGGCGGGGGACGGGCGTACCCTGAATTCGCTGTTACGCGCGCAGGCTGAGAGGGCCGGGACCCGCTCCTCCCGGTCCCCGCACACCGCGCTCGATTGTCCTGCCGCGACCGCTGAGCTTCACCACTATTGGTTTTTATATCACTATGTGGTCGGTTGCGACGCCGATGATTATCCCCGCTGAGGTGGACTAGTACCACTGAGTTTTAGATAGGTTTTCAAGAACTAATTTACGATTTATAGCACCACTGCTTTACGTTAAAAGAAAAAAATTATCGTGAGCAGACCTACCACAAACCTAGCATAGCATAGCATATGCTCACGACTATATTCCCCGAGGGGGTAGTCAGAGATATTCTGAAACCTCAGAACATCCACGTTTCACTAGTACCGAAACTCTGTCCAGTTTGACGGGAAGTGAGCCCGTCGCCACTTGTAATGGACCACAAACCTACTGTTTCTATTTCGAATCATGTTCTGTGTCCACTGACTGTCCATGTGGGTATTCAGTTTACAATATCTCTGACTAACCCCCTTGGAGATTATAGTCGTGAGAAAATGTTATCTTGTGTGTATCAACCCTGAATCACAGTAACAAGTTTTAGGGGCATCACACAAATTGATCACAAAGTATAAACTGGAAAAGTTGGAAATGTTCTTACATCTGACGTCTGGCATCACCCCAAGTGACATCGGACTGCTGGTTTTATTTTTATGACAAAGTATTGTAGGCGTAGGTAGATCACAAGATGGGACTTGGTTTCAAAAGTTTAGTTTTGTATATTCCAAACAGAATCATGTAAATTAAATGACAACACTTTTTTCAAAATGCTTATTTTCTCATTAAAATATTGAGAGTAAGATTAACTACTGTTGACAATGATTTCAAAATTATTAGTAACAAATAGGGTAGGTATTACACCTTTTTTGAAAACTGTTTTAAAGTAATCCTGAGATCGTAATGAACCAGTAGAATTTTAATTATATAAAGCCGAAAAAAGCTTATAAAACTATGTTTATTTATGATTTTGAATTTGTCGCTTTGAAACGCTAGCGGCCATGCTGTTTCAACTCGTGACGTCACTCCGTTAGTAAACAATATGACTGCGAAAGACCAAGTAACAAGATTTGTGAAAATAATTAGTTATAATGTACTATCAGAGTGATGTCAGGTCTGAATCCAATATGGCGAATGGTGTTTTAGACATTTGAAAAACAGATTTAAAAAGACGATTTTAAAATTGAATTATAAATGTACACTACATTTTAATGAATAAATATCGACGTTTCTCGTAAATTTTTTTCGAAATCTATCATACAGATGTATTTTTATATTTTTTCTTACATGGTGTAAAATACAAATAAAATATCTTGACGTTGGCAGTCTATTATATATATATTACCTTCATAGAACATGGCGCGTACAATTGTGCCGCACCACAACTATATCGCTCAAGACATTGCTTGTCTTGCTCAAGACGTTGCATTCAATAGTCCAACTATTGAAAAAACACCCAATTGGCTCTTTTTCGAGTCTTCACCTTGTGCGCACTATCAACGTATGTGTTCCTATTACTTTAACTAGAAAACTGTTATTAGATTTTAAATGTTATTCTTAGGTAACATTAGAGATTACTGTCAATATAATAGAAATATTCATTGATTAAATATATCACAAAATACATAGAATTATTAGAGATCATATTTCTAAATATCGTATCCAGACCAAAGTCACAGAATAGGTAATAGTATATAGTTCTACATACAGAACGGCCACTCCCCGCCCCCCTGACTTCAGATACCCCACCTCACCTCACACTATCTGGAGAAACTTGAGTGGAACCGAGCAAGGGAATGTAGTCAGGCGCGCCCACCAGTTAGATTTAACTATATGAAATATATTTTATTTTTATCCTCTCAGTATAAATAAACGTTGGAAATTAACTTTAAATTCACATTTTCAGTAATTCTTTAGCTTAAATACGATTTTAATAACAGAATGAACTATTAAAAGCAACGAAATGTATAATGATGTAAAATGTATAATGTAAGTCAACCCTACACATTTTTTGCGCATGTGCAAACGTCATATGTCAAATTCATAACGTTGTTTAAAGGGCCGGACTTGTACAAAAGTTATGTATGAACGTTCAAAAACGCGCCGAATTATTTCGTGAATAGGTACGGTAGTGCACTAGTGCCCCATATGTAAGAGTCGTTTTTGCATGCGACCTCGTCAGATCACGCTGACTTGACTACACGCGTAAAAGACACCATCTCTATCTACCTGAGATCGTAAAAAAAACTAAAAGGCCGTTTACTTACGGCTCGGCAGTTTTTTATGGGATAAAGTTCACGTTGTTTTGGCTGTCTACCTTAAGACTTAGGCTTATGGCCCCCATAGAGAGAAAGTTACGCCATTTTCGGAAATTGACTTCGATAACAGGGCCTACGTAATTGGAAAATTTAGGTAAACAATATAAATTGCCTGGTTGGGATTTGAAAACAAGCTTTTGGAAACACTTTTTTTATTGAAGAAGCAATTTTTTTCAGTTACTTATTATTCTTTTTGAGGTGATAGCCATATATTTCGAGCAATGCTACAATTTTGAGAAAAAATGCAGCTTTATCAGCGTCATTATAAAGACCATTTTTAGGGTTCCGTAATCAACCAAGGAATCCTTATACTTTCGTCCGTTCTATCTGTGTGTCCATCAGTCTGTACGTCTGTCTGTCTGTATGCCCCACCCCGATTACTCGCTCATTTTTGCACCTATTGAATCGAAATTTGGCATAACGACAGATAACACTAACCCGAAAACAGACATGAGATAGGCGTGAAGAAACTAATTTTAGAAACTAAATTGTTAAAATGCTTCTGGCTCGAGATATATGCGCTCAAAGTAAAAATTATAACTTCTAAAATACTGGAGTAAAAAATCTGAAAATTCTTTCTTTCTACAATATAGATTTTCATAAGTACTTTCGATAAAAATGATAACTGATGCCGTAGTGCAAACAGTTTCGGAAAAAAACTAGTAACAGATTAATTTTCTAATAAGAAACTAGATGGCGCTGCACCAAGTTAAATCGTGCTTCTCGCTTTCTCTTAGGTAAGATAAACAGGGTAATTACTTTTCTTCTTATTCTACTAATATAATGGCTACGGAACCCTATCATGCGCGAGCCCGACACGCTCTTAAGCGGTTTTTGTAATGGTATAAAATACGTACAAACTCTCACATGATTATAAGCGATGATGAGGCTGAGGGTTAAACTGTTATAGTCAGAAAAAACAAATAATTTTCTATTGTAACTATATTTTATAGTTGGGTTTGACCTCAATCTCACAATGAGAATTCTAGGCCTCTAAGGCATGAATGAATAGAAAGGCATTTTATGTTTGTTCAAAGAAGTGCATATTGTAAAAGGTCCTCATCCAGCTATGTATGCATGCACGTACACACAGTCATAGGGTTTTCTCTCACTGCTGATGTAAGGCCTCCTTTTTTTCTCCTTTAATCCTCCCTGTACTAAGTCAACTTGACCCAATCCTTAGGAAGTTCATTCTCCATGTTCTCCATCATCTTCCCCGACGTCAAAAACCATAACCATAGCATAGTCAATTGTAATTTAGTATTTAATTAATATAAATATACAGGGTCCTTCTTAATATGCTGACACTTTTTTAAGGGGATGATCAGACCATCAAACTGAACAACTTTCTCTGAGGGTTTAAAACTTCGAACCAAATGTATTCTTGGGATAGCTGCTTTTTTTTCGCGATTTCTATGTTGGTCCAATATAGAACGTTTTCTGTATTAATGGTCCGACCATCCCCTTAAAAATCGTCAGCTTAATTTAGAAGGACCCTACATACTCACGTTTTTCGGCAGACCTTACCCAAAAAAAACTTTAAACGCATTGCTACAATAATATCATTCTACCCTAAAACTGGTATTTTAGGGCTTTTTTTGTCACTTACAACAAAAACTAACACCGCTTTGTCCAACCGTTTACACGAAAAAGCCTTTGTAATTAGGTAACAAAGTAATTAGGTAAGCCCTTTGTAACCTGAAGGTAAACATTGCACTTTAATTATTGAAGGCGGTACGTTATCAGGCACATACTCTAATGAATACCTTGTCTAAACATGCAATGAATCTGATAGTGGTATTTTATCTAGAGTGTGAATGTTGTGAGGTAACCAATGAAGATGGGTAATGTTTCTGCGTAGAGAAAACCTTGATAATTTCTTTCGATTCGTAAATATAGATTCGTCTAAAGATACTGAATATAAATTCGTCTAAAAAGCCGTGGTGGTCCAGTGGCGAGTAACCTTGCCTGCCATGCAGAAGGCGATGGTTCGATCCCCGTCCAGGCCGACTCGTACCAATGAGTTTTTCTGAATTTATGTGCGATTTGTAACACCACTGGCTTTTCGGTGAAGGAAAATATCGTGATGAAACCTGCATGCTTCAATTTCGAGGCATGTATTGTACCCACTGTCCATTATAAGTGGCGACGGGCTCACCCCCCGTCACAGTGGACAGAGTTTCGGTACTACTAGTGAAACGTGCATGTTCTGAGGTTTCAGAATATCTCTGACTACCCCCTCGGGGAATATAGTCGTGAGCATATGCTTATGCTTATGCTAAAGATACAGTAAGTCATGACTTCAAATAAATACGTAGCTATCAGAAACTTGGCTATAAAACTATAAAAATAAGCTTGAAATCAAATGCTTTTAATGTTTAATTCACAATTACTTAGTACCTTAGTAGTTATAGCAATGTTCGTGTTACTACTTTCACTATCTACATTTAAGGTTTCAGGGTGGAAATGTAATACTATAAAGCGATGAAATGTGGCTAGATTTCTGCTTACAAAAAAATAAACCTACAAATTGAAAAAAAAATCATGCACTAAGGTTGCCTGTCCACTGAAACGAAGGGAGGCTGCGGAGCGGAGAAACGAGGAAATTTTGGCCAATGGGATTGCATAAAATCACCGCTCCGTGATTTTGTAAATTTTTTTTTTGTAAGATTTTTTTTATTTTTAACGCGTCTGGCTTCTCTTTTCTGAAACCGTAATATTATTACATAATACAGGGTCCTTTTTAATAATCTGACACTTTTTTAAGGGGTTGATCAGACCGTCAAACTGAACAACTTTATCTATGGGACCAAAAACGAAATCGCGAAAAAAAAATCAGCTGTCCCATACATTTGGCTCAAATAGGTTTGCAGTTTTATACAACGTGTTCATGAATAAGCGCAAAACCTCATACACCCCAACTGATTTATAACAAAATAATTAGATTGAAACAATAATTTCATTATTTTGATAGTTAAAATTTAAAGTTATTCGCATTTTAAGTTTTGAGGCAAAAATGATTTGTTATCATTTCAGCAATGAATGAAAGCGCTAACGTGCTCATGGATACATTTTAAGAATCTTGTATTGGTAGTAAGTAGTGTTAGAGTGCCCGAGTAGTGGGTTGAGATCGTGTTCAGTAAATTTTTAATTTTACATACAAATTATTTAATATTTTGAAAAAAATTACCTATGTTGAAATCATGATAATTCGATTTTGCTCTCGATTCTAAACAAACTACTTTCTAGTTTTGCGTTAATTCATTAACACGTTGTATACACGGGTTTCAAAAGTACAAAAATTTTTGAGAGTTGTATCCTTTTATCTTATCATATTGAAAGATAAGTAAATGTAAATTTTGCGAAATGATTTAAACTAACATGATTGTAAAATCCAATACTCACAGAATTCACACACGAATTGCAAACCCAGTGAAATAACATCTTACAAAAACAAAAAAGAATAACGTCGAAGCAGAGGTCAACAGCATTATCTCTCTCATTTCAATCCCGGGGTTAAACATTGAATTAGAAAGAAAGCAAAAGATAATAACAATGTCGCGGCTAAAGTGGCTAAGAAAGAGAAATGTCTTTGCGAATAAGATAAAGAAAATAAATCATCACCTTAAATTCTAGCTTAAATTAAGAGGCTTTAAAATAAGTAGATTGTTATAAGCATTGTGATATTGCTTAAAAGTTGCACTGTATTCCAAAATGCATTCTTAAGAGAAGTTTATTCCAAATGCGTATATGCACGCTGCATACAAACGAAGTCTGGTGATATTTTCAATACTAACCAATTAAACTCAATGAAATTTTTCAGAAATAATCTAGAAACAAATCTCTATGCTTGCATCGTGTCCGATTTTCGTTAAAATATACAGCTTCAATGCTAGGATTAATTTAAGATTTGTATGGAAATCTTTAAGACACTGTTACTTTAAAACTGAAAATTTTAAGGAAAATCTGACATGATACAAGCATAGAAATTTGTTTCTAGATTGTTTCTGCAAAATTTCATTGAGTTGAATCGGTTTGTATTGAAAATATCACCAGACTTGGTTTGTATGGAGCGCGCCAACAGTAATATACCCTTAACGCGAAGTCGGTATAACGTGGTATGTGGCGACGGCCTTATCACCTGTCACACTGAACATAATTTGGACATTCTTAATAAAATGTAGATAATATTCTGAATTGGTCAGTATAGAATATCTCTGACTTCTTCCTCGGGGAATACTGTCAAGAACATAATCCTTTCCTAAATTTATATACCTACCTATGTAGGTATGTAATTTTTATGCTTGATAGTACGAACTTCATGTTTCATCAACTTCACTTTTCTTTAATAATAATTAATTGACTCTTGCTTGTGCGTTAGCACTGCATTTCCGCCAATGTCAAGTAGTTTATGGGAGAATCTATCCCAATCTCAGGGATTGTTTTTGATCAAGAACAAGATGAGATTGAGGATTGCGGAGCCTCGTGGCAGGCAATAACGTGACGCGCGAACTCCACGCGAGACAAGTGCTCGCGTCAGAACCTGCAACGTGACTCCTCGTTCTTTTTTTCGTTGCTTCGGCTCAAAGGACCATCAAGTTAAATACGGTACTTCCATATAGACTTAATAAGTATACGTTGATTTATAATATTATATATTTATATTAATTAAATACTAAAATTACAATTGATTATGCTAATGATTGTTGTTGACGGCGGGAAATATGAAGGAGAACATGAAGCAATCACTTTCTAAGGATTGGGTCAAGTTGGCTTTGCATAGGGAGGATTAAAGGAGAAGAAAGGAAGCCTTTGATCAGCAGTGGGAGAAAAAGCAGACCCCATTTAAGGGCCTATGTCGAAAAATAATTGAAGCAAAATGGGCGTGTGATAGCTATATGTTCAATTTACACATATCCGAAAATCATACTCCTACTGTTAGTACTTCATGATATATGATGCTTTGAAGAATCCTATTTTTTTCACATATCCTCTTAAAAGATTATGATAATGAGTGCACGAATCCTCACCCAAGATAGGGTCCCGTAGTCATTCCATACAAAACTCATCCGGGCATAGCTTAAATAACTTAAGAAATCTTCAAGAAGCAAACAATAGTGCGATTTAAAAGTTCCTTATGATAATTCCGTCATCATTTTCATAAAGCTAACAATCCAATGTAGGTAACATTCAGAAACATTAATCTTTATCTTGTGAAACTTTGTGAACCGCCTCTGGGGATTAAGAAAAATTTCAATTATCGGACGAATCCCCCACTTTACCGTACCGTAGGTCGGGAAGGCATACCGTCAGGATTTTATTCCCATCAGAATTAAAGCTCAAATGGAATTCCATTTTATAATTTTCCTCGATTTGCTGGAGTACTCTTTTGAAGGTAATTGTCCGGGTAGATTGAATTTAGGTTCATTGATCTTGATTTAATTGGCTGATAAAGGATAATTTATGTTAGCTTGAATAGCACTTAATTACTGTTTGATTAATAATTAGATCTTAACATTAACTCTCTAGGCAATAAACAATGTCTAATTTATTGTTATATGGTGCTCATTGTAGAAGTGAAGCGCCGGTATTCTCGATCACGAAAGTTAAGCGACGCATCAACCAGTCGATGAATAGTTGATCATTTTTAGGGTTCCGTACTGAACGGGACCCTATTCATAAGCCTATGCTTTCCGTCCATCCGTCCGTCCGTCTTAGGACTTAGAACGGGCTTTTTGTTTTTATACTACGGTTTAACGGCTAATAAAGTCTAAAAAGTACATTTCGTAAGTTGGTCCACTATTACTCGTTAACTTGTAAATCCTACTTAGCGGTGATAGTTTTCCTTTTAACTTCAATGTATACTACTGCCGTTAATTGTAAATTTAACTTATCCGAAAACAATCCTTTAGCTAGCAGGAGAAGGGGACTAACAAAATTAATATTTCGCTAACGGATCCCTAAATCGAAAAATGGTTCTCCGACACCCATAATATTTTTAAGAGACTTAAAAAATGTCATCCCAACTTCACGTGCAGGGGAAGTAGCCAAAAAAAATTGTTTCATGATTTTATTTTACCACTTTATCGGCGTGATTAATATGTATACCCATGTCAAATTACAGCTTTCTAGTACTAAGCGTCACTGCGCTAAGCCGCGGATGGACGGACGGAGTGGTTAGACCGCCATTTTTCGTTCGCTTCATAATATGCTGACACTTTTTTAAGGGGATGATTAGACCATCAAACTGAACAACTTTCTCTATGACACAAACATCGAACATACGAAAAAAAAACAGCTCTTCCGTACAAAACTGAAAAAGCGAGCCAAATGTATGGGACAGCTGAATTTTTTTTCGCGAATTCTTTGTTGGTTCCTTAGAGAAAGTTGTTCAGTTTGATGGTCTGATCATCCTCTTAAAAAACTGACGGTATATTAAGTTGGACCCTGTATTGTTATTTGGTATGTTTGTATTGTATAATTACTATTACTATTACTATTACATATACAACGTGTTAATGAATTAACGCAAAACTAGAAAGTAGTTTGTTTAGAATCGAGAGCAGAATCGAATTATCATGGTTTCAATATAGGTAATTTTTTCAAAATATTAAATAATTTGTTTGAAAAATTTTAAATTTACTGAACTTGACCTCAACCCACCGCTCGAGCACTCTCTCCCTACTTACTACCAAACCAAGATTCTTAAAATGTATCCTTGAGGTCTTTAGATCTTTCATTCATTGCTGAAATGATAACAAATCATTTTTGCCTGAAAACTTAAAATGCGAATAACTTTATATTTTAAGTATCAAAATAATGAAATGATTGTTTCAATCTAATTATTTTGTTGTAAATCAGTTGGGGTGTATGAGGTTTTGCGCTTATTCATTAACACGTTGTATACTATTACTATTGTTGGTACTATTTGTGAAACGTGGATGTTCTGTGGTTTCAGAATATCTCTAACTACCCCCTCGGGGAATATAGTCGTGAGCATATGCTATGCTATGTATTGTATAAACTGTGCTTTAAGCCAGAGGTTCTAACATAAATTTGACCACTAACACGCTTCGATAAATCCGGATTGGTTGCGATAGTAAGCAAACCGAATAGTTATTAACAACAGTTAGTGTTAAAAGTAACATTTAAACAAATTGCTAACCACGAGCAGTCGATGTACAACCATTACAAATGCGTTGTCTTAAATTTATTTTCCAACTGAGGGCCATTCGTGGTCAACAGTATTTATCGCTCCGTCGCCGCAATGTACAGTTTGCAACACTAGTTGACATATTGATGTACAAAGACTCTGATATACACATACACATAGTCAATTATTTAATTTAATAGACTGTATTTTATAATATGTTACGACTTAGAGTCTGAGTGCGGTTCCACCTATACTTCATTTCAAATAACGGCGAAAAGATTTACCGATTCCTAGTATAGCTTTCTGGCCAATTTTGATTTGCAAATATAATTTATTTATCAGTAAGATATACCATCCGACATATCTTGGACGTTACTAAAGCGGTTCAAAGAATAAGTGAGAGGAAGTGTTTCAAATCTCTGTTCTCGTAATTCAAAATAGCCTTAATAAGGGCCTGTTTCACTACTTCGGAATAAGTTCTTGTTAGCTTAACCGACAGCTAATTTGACATATTCTTTTTTTTTAAATTTATAATTAATAGCCTTCTTGCTTTGTGCGTTAGCACCGCATTTCCGCCAGTGTCAAGTAATTTGAGGGAGTATCTATCCAATCTCGAGGATTGTTTTTGAGTAAGAACACAACTGAGAAGGATTGCGGAGCCTCGTCGCAGGCTGAGACGCGAACCGTGCGAACACCACGCGAAAGACGAGTGTTCGGGGCAAACCCTGCAACGTGACTCGACATATTCTTTATACAAAATATGTCAAATGAGCTGTCGGATAAGCTAACAAGAACTTATCCAAAAGTGAAACAGACCCAAAGTATTCTAACCTAACCTACCGGCTATATCTAGTTGTAGCCGGTAGGTTAGGTATTTTTTTTGTTAACTAAATATTAAGAAGATCGCTAAGAACTGCTAAAACGGATACCGATACGTATACCAAATTTTCAATCGGTGATTTGATGCCATCTTTATGTTCACACCTCTGGTTAGTATAATGGTAATCGTAACCACGCCTGCCTGTAAAGAGATCCTAGGTTTGAATCCTGGTTCTAAATCAAAGTCAAAATTTTTTATTCAAAATAATATCACATAGATAAGTTTTTAACGTCATGTTTTTGAATCTACCACCGCGTCGGAAGGTGTTCCCTTGTAGAGAAGATGCGGCGAGAAACTCTACAAAACACTTCTTTTAAACAAATCAAAATATACTAAGTACAATTACATAAATCCAATATTAAATTACATAGTGTAACAGTCACTCAGTCAGTCAGGGTTCAATCAAGGTCATGAATGGATGTAAAATAAAAGTCACCTTTCATCGACACTCACACATTTATCAAACAACCGTGTCTATGCGCCATCACTAGCATGTTATACCTAACACGCATAGATTTACAGACTCAATTACAAAAGCTTTAAAAAATATGTAAAACTACTTTCGTTGTTGACCGTACGCGAGATTTATTGGCATTCAAACAGATAGCACTGTTTGATGATACCTTTATTTGGGCAGCAAACTTTTTTGACAGCTATTTTAGTAGATTACGTCCCGACGTACAGTCTGGCAGCATTGTGGTTTTAGGATGATAATAAAAAGTTTTATACTGTACCTTATTTTATTGTGGCTTGGTCTAAAATATACCTACAGAAAAGTCCTTGTCCAGACAATACAAATTTTATTGTTGTAGGCATTAAAAAAGTTTTATCCGTGTGCGTGGAAGCGATAATTAATGATGATCGATTTAGGTACTTAGTAGTTTAAAGGCTGGATGCAACTAGAGATGTGTATCCACCAATGGAAGCGCTTCAGTTTCCTTATGACGTGATATACAGAGTTAGCTATTGGTGGATTATTTCCTCGCACGACGCCGCCTTGCTACCTCGAACATCTTTGGTAGACGGTTAGCTTTAAATTGGACCGTTTGCCTACGCTATAGACAGAGAAAACTGATATAACATCTGAGTTGGCAAAATAGAACAGTATTCAAAGATATCCAGTCTTAACTATTATAAAACTGTAACAGAAGTGTGTCTGTACATTGAAGATATTTATATGAAAAAGATTACGATATGGTGTTTAGGTATCCCGGACTCCAAATCAACCTTTTCTAGAATTATTGTCCGTCTGTTTGTTTGTTTGTATGCATCACGCAAAAACTACTGAACCGATTTTGATGAAACTTTTATATGATCTGAATTAAAATCTAGTATATAATTTGTGCGGACGAAGTCGCGGGTAAACTCTAGTATTATTATATTTTTGCACATTTTACTAGTAGTGCCCAGACTTCGTACAAAAACCACACGAACAAAAACGACTATGAGCAAATATGAATAGTACATCGTTATGCCCCTTGCAGGATTCGAACCCGCGACCCTTGGGTTTTCAGGCAGGTTCACAACCAACTATCTCTATCTAGCTGTACGTAGGTACTATCGGGTCGTATTATAGCTAAAAGCGTTACACAATATCTATTCAGCTAACTCATTGAACCACGAAGTTCTAATTTTCCGGTGTCCCATTAAATCGACTACTCCGTTATATTATGGTTATATGAAAACGTTCTTATATTAGTGATATAATGGTTTAACATTAGATTATTTAAGCTTTTATTAAAATTTACTTTTCCTTAAGCTAATATTTGTACCCTTGTAAGCTTGAATATGAAGTCGTTTTCATGACATCATAAATTAAGTTAAAGTAAAGCTATTCACACTTAGTTGCAGAAGCGCTCATTAAAGTAATCCTCCATTGAATCTCTTGCTAGCTTTTACTAGGTCAACAAGACAAAAAGTGACAGCAAGAGGGGATTAACTTTAATGAGAGTTTCTGCAACTGAGTGTTAGTCACAAAACAGTGATTGTTTAACATCTTCCACAATCTTCGCACACTTACTCATCACACTACACACATTTGTACATTATGTTGTTTGTGTACTATCTAAGATTAAGATCTAAGATTCTTAGATTCTTACATTACATGTGTACTATACACATGTAATGTAAGAATCTTAGAATGTACGCACTGGCACATCATCATCATCATCACCTGCCTATGCAGGTTGTTAGGGTAAATAGTTGCATTACTTTAAGAGAAGTTTATTCCGAATGCGTAAATGCGCGCTGCATACAAACAAAGTCTGGTGATATTTTCAATACTAACCAATTAAACTCAATGAAATTTTGCAGAAACAATCTAGAAACAAATCTCAATGCTTGTATCGTGTCCGATTTTCGTTAAAATATACAGTTTCAATGCTAGGATTAATTTAAGATTTGTATGGAAATCTTTGAGGCACTGTAACTTTAAAACTGGACATTTTAAGGAAAATCTGGCACGATACAAGCATAGAAATTTGTTTTTAGATTGATTCTGAAAAATTTCATTGAGTTTAATTGGTTAGTATTGAAAATATCACCATAGCACGTTTGTATGGAGCGCGCTCCGAATTATATCCTCTTAAGGGATTGTACCCATGATACTCCTAAGACATTTATAGGACAAGCGAAAATTTATTTTTGACTTTCTTTACTAAATGTAATAAGCTGATTAATCAATTATATGAAAAGTAGAACATTTTTTTGCGAATTGCCTACAAGTTTGTTTTCTTAGAGAAAGTTGTTCAATGTCTCTACCCTCAAAGAGGATGTTTGGACATCGGTCTACCACGCATTCCCAATGCGAATTAGTAGACTACACATACACATACTGCATATACCTAACAGTATATTATTCATAATACTAGTCTAGACTAGATTATCTTAGGCAGGTTATTGATAATGGAGGACTAGTCATGACTGTCGAATAGGGTATTTGACAGGTTTTTAAAAACTGTTCTACGTTAATCACTGATGTCTAAGGACTCTATAGAAAATATTTTACGTTCTATTACATATAGTGCAAGAAAAAACGAAAACAACAAATGTGATTTAAGTATCCCGCGAAAATGCTTTTCCTGACAATATACGTGGCAATAAGCAGGTGACGTCACGGTTACGTAAACATCGTACGACACTCGCACTCTACACGCAACTGTTTACAAGCAGTTGACGTCATTAACCATTCGGCCAATCACAGTCGTTTACGATCACGTGACTAAAGTAGACAACTTTCTTTGTCGATTTCCAGCATTTTTCTTAACTGACTAAATAGGTTTCCAAAAATCATATTCAATACGGATGCCATCAATAGATCCTACATTTTACATGCTGTCAAATACCCTATTATTTTAAATGATCGATGAAATGATTGAAATGGATTGATAATTATCTATGTGACAATATCTAAGAGGAAAAGTGTTTATATTCGGTAGATGAGTTTATTGTAGTATAATTGTAATATAATTAGGTGATAAAGTTGAATCTTTAATGTATTTGTATTCAAATTTGTATTATGACATTCAATTCAATTCAATTCTGACATTACATGACATTATTATTATTAATTTAAAATCTAATACTTGTTTACTAATGAATACTTGTGTAATACGGAAAAACTATGTAAGTTATGAATTTTATGTTGAATTATTGTTGTAAATTTATAGGTACTAAATATTATTTTGTGTTTTATATGTGATTTAGTAGATTTTTCTTTAGCTTTAATTTCAAACACAATGTAATTTGTTTATGAATAAATAAATATGAATATGATCCAAGAACACTACCTGTCATTACCATTTCAATCACTTAAAAATAATTCGACATTCGCGACACACGATAGTTCCGAATCAGAACGTTTATCAAACCATTGAAAGCGACTCCAACCACTAGAACTCGCAGCTTAATGGTCCAACTTTTGTGTCCGCCCTGTTCAAATTTGTTGATTTTCTCTACGGATAACCCCGCTATTATTTATAGCTTTCGTCTGTTGATTCTTTAAATATTTGATGCTCTTTAGCGGAGTCTTTGAATTGTTTGAATTCGGTATTGAATTGAATTTAAATGGTGTCACAATATTGTGGCAACCTGTTAAGGGTCCATAGGTTCAGGCCATTGACGTAGAATACTATGGACGCCGATAGTACAAAATACTCGAATAAAGTGTCCGAGACTTAAATACACAAACCTAAGTGCGTATAGTAATATAAACCAACTAAAAACATTGAAAATGCTGATATTATCTTTTCTGTACCGTCTTTTCTGTGCGGTACCGCATTTTCGATTCAAAAGAGTTAATAAAAGTACTTTTATAGATTTTTTATAATTTCACTAGATAAACTAATGTTGAATATGTGAGTAAAATTCCAGTAATTATTAACGGTTGCAAATTATTCTAGTTGAGACAATAATGTTAAACATGCGTTATTTTCTTAACTTTTCGAAAATAAATTCTATCGAGTGAAGTAATTTCAATCGTGTATTCAATTTATGATTTCACTAGGTAAACTATCCAAGAATACTGATTATTTTTTGTTTCGGTAACTTGTATACATTTTGTAGAAAAACGAAAAATAAGAGACCCTTCCCATGTAATTATCAAGTAACCAAGTAACACTCAGTTGCAGAAACGCTCATTAGAGTTAATCCTCCATTAAATCTCTTGCTGTCACTTTTTGTCTCGTTGACGTAGTAAAAGCTAGCAAGAGATTTAATGGAGGATTAACTCTAATGAGCGTTTCTGCAACTGAGTTTTACTTGGTGAAATTATCATTAGTTTACCTTAAATTTCTTAGAAAAGAATCAGAAATTAGCTACCTAAACAAATTAAAAGATCACCTGAAAATCGTGATTATTACAATGCTTTGCTAACATAATAACATAACAATAACATGATACTAATAAATGTTGCAATACAACTTTTTTTTGTAGATATTGCAATACATTTCGTTTGGTTTACAAATTAGCAAGTACTTATCTAAATATTTACCTACAAAAACAGACAAAAATAGTGAATTTATAAGAAATATTACCGATCGCGATCCTAAAAATACCGAATTGAAATAACATCCACGTTACAAAATGTTAAATCCAAAAAAGATTAAAATAGACAAATTACGCATATGTGGGAATTTCTGAGCACCATGCCGACAAACCAATCAGACGACCAACGGCTAAGCTAACAACACGAACATTTAAATAATAAATCACCTCAAACTAACATAAACCAAACATAATTACCGCTCAAATTAGCTTTAACATTTTTAGCAAATTGACAATGGCCGCCAAATCCATGTGTCTCATCAATATTAAATTGGACGAAGGCATCAAAATGAGAGAGAAATGATGGCACAGAATGATTGTGGTCAAATTGGGACCGCATTCATTTGGCCCCATTCATAACAGAATGCATTTTTGATGGCTAGTTTGGTTTACGTTTATCGCTTTGCGGTTTGTCTCATTATCGGAAAGACATGTTTTAGAAATATCATCTAAAATGTGTATACATAGTCAACGCTCTAACCTAACTAACCTAACCTAACCAAATAACTGGTTTACCTGCAAATTGTAATATGTATGATGGTAAAAATATAAAATCCAAAGGCAAATTAGGCTTACGCAAAAGGCTAGATAATAAAATCAAATAATCCTAAAAATGCTTTCGTATTGTCAAAATACTAAGGTAGTCTGATAAATTTGATGATCTGTTGTTAGTAACTGTTGATAGAGAGATCGTGTAGATCTCTTAATAACTAGTGTTATGTTAGTAATTAAATCAGTATAGGTATAATTAACATAAATAACAATAAAATATACCTGACTTAAATATACCTACAACGTACTAAAATATTACTTACTAAAATATAACTGACTTAAATATACCTATAACTTACTAAAATATTACTAACTAAAATATAACTAACTAAAATTTATAAAATAACAACTAACTCATTTTATACCATCGAATACTTTTAATAATAATAAATCATGTACGATTTGTAACATCATTGGCTTTTCGGTAAAGGAAAATACAGTGGGGAAGCCTACAAGCTTCAATTTCCGAGCACTCACTGTCCATTGGCATGCTGACACTGGTCATGTGGGTGGTTCCAACTGGCTCACCGTTACACTAAATAGAGTTTCACTACTACAGGCGAAGAAAGCAAAAATGTGTGTTCAATGTAATTTTTAATACAAAAAGATTTGTTACTGCCTTATGCAAAACTATTAACACATCGTATTTTATTTTAATTATTATTAATGACGGCGAAAAATATACAGGGTCCAACTTAATATGTTGACGGTGACTATCAATCTGAACAACTTTCTCTATTGGACCAACATCGAAATCGCGAAAAAGAAAATCAGCTGTCTCATACATTACATTTACATTTGGCTCCAGTAGGTTTGCAGTTTTGTTTCGATCAGCAGATTTTTTTCTTCGATTTCGTTGCTGGTGCCATAGAAAAAGTTGTTCTGTTTGACGGTCTGATCATCCAGTTAAAAAGTGTCAGCATGTTAAGAAGGACCCTATATGTTTACAGATTCGGAAACAAAACAAAACTTGATGCACAAACAATGAATGTAACGATAACAAATAAATTAAAATAGGAAGTTAATGATACTATAAACTCTATCTGCAGACGAAACACAAACATATTCATAACATGTTTAAACCCAATTAAAATTCCAAACCACCGAACTAACAACTAAAAATCTCACTACAAAATTTTAAAAATATTTTCTCGAGCGCGTTTAGGCATTTTTGCAATAAATTGAAAGGCTTGTGATTGATGACCGAGCGAGTGTGCCGTACAAAATAAAGGTAATAAAATGAGCTTTACCATACGAGCATACTGTATGACTGACAGCTATATATTTTGCAGACTTTTTTGATGGAAGGGATAGTCATCAGTACATCCGGGGATATCAGAAGTCTGAGCTACCTTATCGTATCAAGGAGATGTGGTAATAGCCTGTACATAAAGAGCTTGCGACTCAATCACGAGGTAGCGTTTCGATTCCTAGATTAGCGTTAACGACAGTAGAAAGCATAAAAATGTATGGACTTGACGTATGGTGACGAAAACAAACGTCAAAATGTTTGGATCGCCAATGTCAAACCCATACATTTTTTCTGTTTCTACTAGCGTCGACGCCAACAGAATGTCACTTTGTCTAGGGGCTGTACCATTAAGTAAATCACATTAAAGTTTGAAAAATTAACTCTCGGGCGGTACTTGAATCCGCACTCTTCCAAACCGGGAAATTGTGTTTTCCAATTTCGCCACCGAGCCCACTACTCAGAGAACGAAATTTTCAATCTATTGCAGTTATTGCACCATTAACCCACCACCACCAACACCATTTTCTTTCTTTAAGTTTCTTTACACAATTAAGTTCTACGGAATCCATGTACAGTTGTTTTTGTCATTATCACTAGATTGGTGGTGAAGAAAAACAGCATATGCTCACGACTATATTCCCCGAGGGGGTAGTCAGTGATATTTTGAAACCTCAAAACATCCACATTTCACCAGTAGTACCGAAACTCTGTCCAGTGTGACGGGGAGTGAGCCCGTCGCCACTTGTAATGTACAGTGGGTACAATACATGCCTCGAAATTGAAGCATGCAGGTTTCCTCACGATGTTTTTCTCCACCGAAAACCCAGTGGTGTTAAAAATCGTACATAAATTCCGAAAAACTCATTGGTACGAGTCGGTCTGGACGGGGATCGAACCATCTCCTCCTGCACGGCAGGCAAGGTTACTCGACACTGGACCACCACGGTGAAGAAAAACATCGTATGGAAACCGGCAACCTGGGCTGGCGTAGCCTTATATATTATAGGTTAGAAGCCCAGAGAACAACACAATCGCTGCGGTATGAGGTAAAATAAATGTAATCAGAATCAGTAAAATATGATTGCAGTATTATAAGTTTCAATAGCAAAAACTAAATAATCGACAAAAAAATTTCGTAGGCGAAAGCCGAATAAAATATCCTGAAGAGAAATCATAAAAATAATGAAATCATCATGAAAATTAGTTGCGTGACTGTTTTAATTTACGAAATCAAAGCAAGATTTCGTAATAAAAAAAATCACACACCTAGGATGAATATAAAAAAAACTGGTGATTCACGTTGCAGGTTCTGACCCGAGCACTTGTCTCGCGTGGTTTTCTCGCGTCACCTTTTTTGCCTGCCACGAGGCTCAATCTCTTCTTATTCTTGATCAAAAACAATCCCTGAGATTGGGATAGATACTCCCACAAACTACTTGACATTGGCGGAAATGCAGTACTAACGCACAAGCAAGAATCTATTGATTATAGATAAAAAAACTAAGAAAAAACTGTTAAATAACAGGTATTATATTAACTGCGAGATATACTTACTTGATTATGTACTTAAGATTATTTTAGTGATTATTTTTATACTAAATTGATGTTTCTGTAAGTATATAAAATAACAGTAAATCCGTGCTCTTTATACTAAAACGATTGTTCCAACCCTAGAACAGAACGAAGGAAACTTTTTATTTGATTTTGTCACGAAGATACTATTTTCCACAACTAGACAAACATATTCAGCTTGAATAGTCTATATTTATGATTGAACTAGATTCGGAAAATGTTTCATCGTGTCAGACTTCAATGGCATAAATTCTTCAGAAGCTACAAAGAGTTGTCTTGGCTTTTGTAGTGCATCATTATTGTGAAACTAGCTGTGTCCGCGACTTTGTACGTAGACCAGTGAAATAAAATAACAATGCTGTATTTTTGACAACGTCTGTGGCCAAAGTATGACAGGGTGATAATGGAGTATCCCTCCTTCGCTGTCTTTATTTTTGCGCGCAACGAACGAAGTGTGGTATAGACCAATCACGCATGTGATTCTACGGCCTCTATTGAATAGGCCGAAAGCGTTAAAATAAAAAGTAAATAAAACTCGAAAAAGTTAATAAATTTTATGATCTAAATAGGTTAAGTGCTATAAACAACCAAGCAGACAAAAATACCAAAACAGCACCGGGGTCGGCAGCATGGCAGCGTGGTATAGCGCTATCGCGACTTAGCTCTCTTTCTATTTGCGTGTGGACGAACGTCATAAAAGGCGCGATATAGCCTTATCGCGTGCATCATGCTGCGGCCGCAGACCTTCGTCGGAGATAAGTACATAAACTTTAGCGCATCAGAATGTCGACGCAATAACAATGCTGAGTCAAGCTCCTTAAATAAATTTTTGCGCGTATAGTAGAAAAACAGTTATTCTTTAGTAATCCCTCTGTCACCAAATATTAATCTTTGTTTAATACAACTGTAGGAACAACATTGCTTATATTTCGTGGTGCGTTAGAGCGACAGGAACGTTCGCCAGTCGTTCCCACACCACCGACGTGCTAAGTCAACAATGTATCTCTGAAAATTAATTAAATATGTGAAATTGCAAGAAGCTTTTCAATCTCTACATACGCTAAAACCTAAATAACTTTACTTTCCCTTCATGTTTATTTCCAGCACCTTATCTAACCATTAAGGACACATTAGGTTAAGTTATATCAGATCACCGTCATCGACGTGTTAATGAATAAACGCAAAACTAAAAAATAGTTTGTTTAGAATCAAGAGCAGAATCGAATTACCAAGGTTTCAACATAGGTTTACTTTTTTTAAAATTAAATAATTTGTTCGTATAGGTAATCACAATTTACTGAAACCAATTCCAACCCACTCTACTTACTACAAAAACAAGATTCTTAAAATATATCCTTGAGCACGCTAGCGCTTTCATTGCTGAAATAATAACAAATCATTTTCATTTCATTTTAAAATAATGAACTTATTGTTTCAATGCAATTATTTCATTGTAAATCATTTGGGGTGTATGAGATTTTGCGCTTATTTATTAACACGTTGTATAGACTATTTTTGTCTGAGTAATGCATTACCGAACTAAAATACAGTGAACGAAAGATGACCCAGTAACTTTCCTAAACTACACGGTATCTTGAAATTATAATGTAAACTCTTCTACAAGAAGATTTTCTTTATATACGCTGCTCTTTTACATACTTTTTTCATAGCCCATTGTTTGGCAAAAGCCTCCCCTTTATCCTCCACGTATACCTGTATTTAGTTAGCTCCATCGACCCATCACTGAACGTTGTCCCTCTATCTCTTCCGAGGTCGACCCTGACGGCGACGTCTATTCTCCGGGATCCACGGTGTTAAAACTTTGGCCCATCTTTTACATTGTAAAATAATCGAATAATTTTAACGTTTGCAGGGCAAAGGACCTTGTTGTCGGTATGGAGTTATTAATGGATCCGAAATCAACACACATTTTATTGTGTATATATAACGAGTTAATGAATTAACGCAAAACTAGAAAGTAGTTTGTTTAGAATCGAGAGCAGAATCGAATTATCATAGTTTCAACATAGGTAATTTTTTTTCAAAATATTAAATAATTTATTTTTAAAATTTAAAATTTACTGAACTCGATCTTAACCCACCGCTCGGGCACTCTCACCCTACTTACTACCAAAATAAGATTCTTAAAATGTATCCATGAGCACGTTAGCGCTTTCATTCATTGCTGAAATGATAACAAATCATTTTTGCCTCAAAACTTAAAACGCAAATAACTTTAAATTTTAACCATCAATATAATGAAATTATTATTTCAATCTAATTATTTTGTTATAAATCTGTTGGGGTGTATGAGGTTTTGCGCTTATTCATTAACACGTTGTATATCTTGAAAACTAAAACCGACACCAAGGTCCCTTTTCTCAGAGAACATCACAATTATGTAAATTCTAAGTACTTTTGAGCACATCACACATTACCAATCGAATGCCCAAGCCATCAAGTACATATTTCATGTTCAACCTTTCAATAACATGCTAAAATCCATTTGCTGCCACAAACCCCGCAACATAAAATCTCGTAATACAAAAACGTCGCCTCTCGGATCGTTAAGGAAATGAGTTACGTATATATGGACACGTATAACGTGTCGAGAAACGAAATGTTGTATCTTTATTTGTGAACGTTTTTCAGGAGTTGCAGATGATATTATGGTTGGGTTGTAATTTTCAACTTTTTGCGTGATTTTTGAACTTGAACATTATAGTGGAATGTGTGTATCCATCAATAATGGTTAGTTAAATGTAAAGAATTATGATCCAATTTAGTACTAGAATTATTTATTAAATTTTACATTTACCAGACTGCCCCAGAAGGAGATTAATATTTCAGAAACGCTGATCACTGAAAAACGTACGAAAAACTTTAAATTCTTCGCTTTGTAAGCCAATTGAAATGAAATGTTACATCAAGTTAAGCCCTATAGAATTGGTTTATTATAAAACTGATGACTAAGTTATGTATTCTTTTGATATTCTTGAACCAGATCCAAGATAGTGAAAACGCTATTATGGATCTGCTTTAAAAATGTGTTTTCGAGATGTTAAGCTAGTGGCCTAACGCCCAAACACCCTACCTGAAGGTTGGCCTGTACCCTGCAGTGGGCCGTTTAGGCTGTGATGATAATTATTTCATATAAATATATTCTGAACCTATTTTATCTGATACAGTGAAAAGGCTGCTAAAATTCAATTCGTGATTATTCTGCTTTCTAACCTCGCCAGCTATTCTCAATATTTTCTTCACTTTTACGACGACGAAATTTGTCTAAGGCATGACTTACATCACTTTGCTGGTAGTCCAGCACAGACGTGCGCGTCGCATCGCGCGGTCTGCCCGCATTCAATTCCAAGCTTTTTTTAATTATATGGCTAAATCCGACGTTTCTTTTAAAAATCTTTTAAAGGAAAAAACTGTATGTTTTTAGCAAATATGATTTAACTTTTAAAGAGGGTTATCACATAAGTTATGTAGGTTACGAAGATTTTAATGAGTTACTTTTTTAATGATTCTGTAAAAAGCTTGTGGTTGGGAAAAGTTTACTTGCATGTTGTCTTCGTAATAATGATATGATGTTGCAGGCAAGGTTTTGCGTCATTATTATATTTCAACACCGTGATGAAATATACAGATAAAGACAAAGCGATATGAGAGTGTTCTGTTTTGAACGGGTTGCTTGCAACAAAAAGTGTTCAGGCTTAAACATATTTACCGTAAGCTCTGTTTCTCTCACTGCTGATACTGATTACAGCGACAGCATCATATTTAAACATTTTAAAACCTAAATATTGTATACTGCAAGCCGCCCCTCATATAACTAACTTATTATAAAAAATGTATGTGAGCGCAGACTGTGATGTATTACCATCGATCAAAAATAAAATAACTAGATGCACAGTCTCATGTTTGAAGTCAGCGAGATGACGCTTTACTCAATGTGGACTTCCGTCGGTCACTGTCGATGAGATAGACGCGCGCGGCCGACGGCTGACGTGACTATACTAGACATTATGATAGTATATGGCACCACTTCTAAGCGCAGCGCGACAGATGCGCTTGGCTGACGTTTGTCGCATCAGCCGCGTGATAGCGCGTGGCAGTGCTAAGTTAATTATTGTCGGCAGCAAGATTATCTAGTTATTTTATTTTTAAGAACATAAAATTTTATAAATTTTGTTGACTAGCACCCATTTTTTTAAACAGTGAATAAATTGGTTTTCTGTACGAGCATCATATTAAAGCAACAAAAGTTCACCATCCTTTCCCTTTTCTTCAATAATATCTATTATAATAACAGATAAAGCCATTAAAAAAAAAAACCTCACTGCACTACTAGAAGCAACGGAAAAATTGATCAACAAACACAATAGGCACGCGACAATCACTGGCATTGGAAGTAAGGTGTGTCGTCGGTCGTACACGACAGACACATCTGTCGCATCAGCCGCGACTCACGGAAGTTTACCTTAAGACAAAAGTGCATCAGACATTCATTCGAGGGCTCTTTTTAATGTCATTTTTGAAACATTGATTATGTATCTTGTTTTATACCAGTGATCGAAGGCTATAAAGTACCTTTTTGTACACAAATTTAGCATAATATATGACAACCGATATGATAAGCTCTTATGACTAGTTTTACATGTACGCTTATGTTATCAATATATGATACACATTAAAAGATAACCATACCTGATAAAGGGGATTTGTACAAACTCAATATCGGCTCTGACATTAGTGGGCCGCTGGGCTCTGGAAAGCAAACGTTTATGTTAGACCTAACGTCCTTCGCAATAAAGTCCATTTTTGTGCTACAAACTGTTCTTAAGACTATTAATTTTGAAGGAAAATAAGTAATAAAGACCTACATATTTCAGATTCAAGGGAATAACTGATTTTACAATTCAGTGTTTCAACAAATAATAATGTCTTATGCAGCTCCTCTAGTATGATATTTCTACTCGCGCATGTCACGCGTTTGCTGTGTAAATAAAAAAGGACCTCATACCCCGTTTTTTCGAGAGTGAAATCCGCGCTTGCCACGAAATATACAACGTGTTAATGAATTAACGCAAAACTAGAAAGTAGTTTGTTTAGAATCGAGAGCAGAATCGAATTATCATTGTTTCAACATAGGTAATTTTTTCAAAATATTAAATAATTTGTTTGTTAAATTAAAAAATTTCTGTACTCGATGTCAAGCCACTGCACGGGTACACTAACCCTACTTACTACCAAAACAAGATTCTTAAAATGTATCCATGAGCGCGTGAGCGCTTTCATTCATTGTTGAAATAAGAAGAAAACATTTTGGCCTCAAAACTTAAAATGCGAATAACTTTAAATTTTAACTATCAAAATAATGAAATTATTGTTTCAATCTAATTACTCGTATATTGGTATAAATCAGTTGGGGTGTCTGAGGTTTTGCGCTTATTCGTTAACACGTTGTATATTATAGAAAAAATACGAGTCGCACGTAAGTAGATAAATCAAAAAGTAAATAAAGGGGCTCAAATGTATCTGTTTAGAATCGATAGCACATCAAAGATAAATAAATAACATAGCATAGCATAGCATAGTATAGCATATGCTCACGACTATATTCCCCGAGGGGGAATAACAATTTTATTTTAAATCAGACGAACTCAAGAACCAATTATTATTGCTATTATTAGGGCTATTGGTTAAATAACTCAAAATCATTGTTGGTGCAATTCAAAAGATCACAATTTAAAAATTTACTTAATACTTTAAGTTGAATTTTACTCTGTTAAGATTATCATGTAGCACTGTTGGTTTCCCAATAAAGAAATTAAATTAAAGGAAATATACGAATATAGTTAAAAATAAGTAGTAAAAAAAAACAAAAAACCTACTCTAGGTTTTTGTAGGTAAATAGGTAGGTAATAAATTATTTTTCTTCTTCTAAAATACAAGGTATTTAAAAAATTACTACAAACAACGAAAAGACGAAAATTATTTAACTAAAATTGTTTGTTATAAATACGGTAGGTACATTAATTGCAACATTGTTAGTCATAAAAACAGTTTAAATAGCTGATAATTATACCTCATGCCATGAGTTTTCAACACGTTAGCCACTTTTAGACCTATGTATATTGTTAGAGAAATAACGAGTTTATAATCACTTTTATTTACCGTTAATATACCCGAAATCCACTAGCATGCACACAATTGCCAATGCTTCGTTTTATGAAGCGACTTTTTGACGGTTGAAGAGGTGAAAGAGGTATGTCACAATCGAAGTAGAATGATCTCTGTCTATTCCAATAGATAAACTTTTACATACTAGGTAGTATGATTTAAAATACAAAGGATTATGATTAAAATACAAAGTTCACGACAGGCATATATCACTCACATTTACAACAGGCTTTGTTTCAGAAAATATACCACTCAGATCCACAACTCGTTTCGTCAATAAAAACCACTAAATAAAACATTATTATAAATAAAATTATAATTTATTTAAAAATATACGTTTTTAGAACATATCTGTAAAGTACCGTAACCTAGCCTCGTATTGGCAGGTTGTCGGTTCAAGTCTCATCCTGTACTAAATTGTTCAATCTTTACACACTTACGTGTGGATTTCTTTCTTTAAATTATGGTAATAAAATATTGTTTCTTATTTTAAAGGACATTACACGCGTAGTAAAGAAATTTCTAGTAAAATTACTTTCCACTCCTGAATCAAAATAAAAATGTGTATTTATGCAATATGTTTTAGAAGGTTTCGCAAAATGAGAAGCATTTTTTGTTGTCAACGCCAAAAGAGCCGATTTACGAGTATATTCTGTAACGCCTTAATTAGAAAGCGGATAGCCCCGATCACACTTATTATGAACATAGCTTTTAAATAATTTATTTTGTAAGTTTTTAATATTTTTATTAGCAAGTAGTAATTATAGTACTCTGTGATAGAAAAGTTTCATAATTCTTTAGAAAATTGATGATTTTTCAGACATATTTTTTAAACAGGCACAGGTCCACCAGACATTCCTCCTGTAACTCCTCCTGGACCAGGAGCAACAGCGGTGACCTCTCACAACACTGGACAATGAAGTCCTGTGAGCCCGGGAGATTACTCTAATCAGTCTTAGAACCCGCAAAGAATTTTATCAAGGAAAATAGAAGAGTAGGAAGAAATAAATATCCGTCTTCCCTCTATTGCAAACAGTGTGATACTTAAATTAATATCGCCTCTGATGGCATCTAACTGGGTTGGTATTATTCTAAACTGGTCACCACAACATGGCAACACTAAACGGCGCTGGCGACGATAGAAAAATAAAAGTCCAGGTGAGATACTTTAAATGTTGACTAAATAATTTATGTTGTGACATAGTAAGTAATTTACGTCCGAGATATTAAGGTATTTATATATTTACTAACATCAACAGTTTCCGAGTCGACATAAATTTTAAAAGTAATCGTTTTATTATTTGATCCATCTTCCCGTTATACAAAGTCGTTTCGTACAATTTATTATTAAATAACCCAGTAAATGCGCAACTTTAAAAGCCCCTATATCATAGAGGAAACAGATTCCATAGCAATAGAATTTAATCACAAACAGTCAGGCGCGATGCCAGTACGAAATATTTCAAAACATTTTTGGCCTGCACCATAACACTTATTCTTTCTACTGACTCCCCCTAATAGTCCGGAAGTACATCTGCTCTGGACTGCCAAGAAAACTCACTAGGAATTATTGTTTTTGCGGACACAATTTTTACTTTTTCAACTTTTATCTAAATTGAAATCTTATTTGTTTGGTCTTTCGTTCTTACAAGATGGAGGAATATTATTTTTGTCGTAAATGAAAGGTGTACTCAGTATCATTTTGATAAGGAAATAGAACAGTTATTTCCTTTCTTCGAAATAACTTTGTTACTTCTCACTGACCTAGCTTTTATTTTTGTCGAAGGTATCTTAAATATAGGGTCCTTCTTAAATTATGCTAACACTTTTAAAGGGGATGATCAAACCATTGATACTAACCAACTTAATAACTTTCTACATGGCACCAACATCGAAATCGCTGTCCATAAAAAGCTGCAAACCTACTCGAACCAAATATATAGAACAGCAGATTTTTTTGTTGCGATTTAGATGTTGGTTCCATACAAAAAGTTGGTCAGTTTCATGGTCTGATCATCCTCTTAAAAACTGTCAGCATATTAAGTTCGACCCTGCATAAATTCATGATGGTCTAGTGGTTTGTAGCCTCGCCTTCTGTGCAGAAGTCGACGGTTGGATTTCAGCCCGAATCAGTAATCATCACCAACTTGTAGCACCACCGGTTTTTTGGTGAAGAAAGAGATCATTAGGAAACTAACATTGCTTCAATGTCGAGCTGTCCATTAAAATATGGCGACGATAATTATGTGAAAGATCAGAAAATGACATTATTTTGAATACATCTGACATAATCAAAACACCCTCGGGAAATAAAGTCGTCAACATAATTACCAACAACGACCACCATCCTTTCCTACATTCAAATCTTGAACTGTGTCATCTTTGTAAACCTGTCTATTGATATACATATTTATTTATGTGCAGGAGATCGGGCGATGGCTGAGAGCTACAGGACCACGGGTGCGTTCTGGTGCTTTTTCGATGCAGAGATTGTGACCATCCAAAGGGGAAATGCCACTAGAGTCATAGACCATAGAGCCGGGGTTGCGTAGGCCCTGTGCCTGAGCGTTAGTCTTTATTTTGACGAAGCGTGTTGCTGATTTAAAATGTATAGGTTTAGATTTTGACGAAGCATGTTGCTGATTGTGATCCTGTTTATTTATTTATATTTGACGAATCTTGTTGCAGATTTGAAGCTGTTCTGTCATTTACTATCTTAACAATTTTGTTATAATTAATTCTAAAAGGGTTAAAGGTTTATTAATTTAAAAAAAAATACAATTCCAAAATTAAATGCTCTCAACAAACAACCTAAATTATGCTATGAAAATTTTTAAGGATCTATATGCGCGCGTTGTTAAGATTTCAGACAGACAAAGATTTGAGTTAGGTAGTGTAGCAGTATGGATACAATACTAGCAATTTAAAAATATTCAAGCATCAGTCAGATTTGCCATCTCGTCAAAACAAGCAACTAATAAATGTGTCTTTAAATATATTTTTTTAATGTTATGTTTTTTTGTTGTTTTAGTAATCGTTTTAGATTATGTTTTATTTATCAGTTCTTTTTATAATTACTTGTAAATAGAATTGAATATAATCAACTTATAAGTAAAATTTTCAAATCTTTTCCATTTTCAAAACCTGAATCGTAAAGTAGAATACTAAGAAATGAGAAATAGCTTTCTATGCTCACGAACAAACTATTATCTGGTTAATTTTAAATAACTTTGATAACTTAGTTATCATAGTCGTAACTTTAAGACAAATGGCGCTGTGACTAGCGAAAATCATTTAACAACTTTAATTTGATGAATCTTGATGTAAAGGGGTTACTACGTTTGATCTTTCACTTTATAACATAGTTATTCTGTTAAGTTAAAGTCAATTTATGTTCAGCTTAATTTGATTATTAGTAAATATTAAATCCTTGATTAAGTGTGATGTGATGACACATCTGCCGAATTGACAACATTACATATTTTTTAACCACCTGTTTTAACAAAAAATATAAAAATAGGTTAAAAAATAAGAGATACCTATGTATTTTTCCGATTTTATTTTTGACCGATATTTCTATCTTTAATTTACTTTTGAATTTTCTGAAAAACGTAGGATCTATGGCTTAGATACCTTGGCCGCAAAAACATTAAAATTAAAAACAGTCAAATACAATAGAAAAGCCAAGCAGGCAAAGGAATATAATCTCATTCAACCACTATTATATTTTTCAGTATTTTTCAAATAACTCGATAATGGTTAGAAAAATCTGATAATTTTGATGCCTTGAATCACATAATCTCCAAATGGTTTTATTATTTTGGTACCTCTCTTATAATGAAATGTTGTCAATTTACGCGATGTAATTTACGCGTACTGAAAATCAAGTCACGCGTATTTTCGGCTGCGTAAATGCGGCAGGTGTGTCATCAAACTTACTTTTAAAACATACTTTATTATTTATTTATACATACATATTTACGCGCCTATCTTCCATTAGGGTAGGCAGAGACAAAAGAATGTCACCTGCTATGATCCTGATATACCTCTCTCGCTTCCTTATCATTCATCAGCCTTTTCATCTGATCTAACGATTTTTATAAGCGGATTATTTATAATTATAATTTATTACTGACTAACGATGAATTTTACTGCTCTGAATATTTCAATTGAATATTTCTTGGCTCCATCGTGTGAACGATGATTCTGCTCATGTCAAGGTAAGAAAACACACTGTAAGTAATACAAAACTAAGTCCAGTAAAAACGAAGTTATGCGATGAGTAAAAATTAGTATTACTTACTAAGAATTTATTTGACCTCAAAAAAGCTACATTAATTTATTTAACTTCAATGGCAAGTCAATGTCAGCGATATGCCTGATACCATCGACTCTATATAGAGGAACAGATTGTATTTGTAGACTTGGATGGCTTGTATGCAATAATTCGCCAGAAATAATTTGTTACTGTTTGTAATTTTTTATAGAAAGATGAAAACATTTTGTTATTTCATGAACTGTTTTAGTAATATTTTATTTTTATTAATACGAGAAGTGGTTATGTTTATAACCTTGTAGTTTATATTTGTGATTAGAACAATATTTTGCCAGGAAGCGTTATTCAATCATTAATTATTTTATTCGTTTTCTTCACCTATAAGTAGGTTAAGTGTTTTTTGTTTTATTTTATCTATCAGTTATGTTACTTCTTTATTGTACATTACATTCTAATTACATATTCTTCATAATTATAGATTGAAATACGAATGTTGATATAAATGTATTAAGCCTGTGAGCTTATTTATTCATAATTTTTTTGTTTATTTTGAAGAATGACCTCACAATGTTGACACAAACAGTAAATTATGACGTTGCGTCGTGTCTACGAAACGCTAAAAAACTCACACTCAATTTACTAATATTTTGGCACAAACCCTAAGATTCCCAGTAAAATCACATTATCGCACATGAGTCACGATCAAACTGTTTCTATTCCATGAAAATTGAAAATGAATCACTACAAGCTAACGTGTCCTACTCATGGCATGTCGGGTATAGACATTTCCGTCTTTTTCTCACGTCTTACCTCCACATATAAGAGACATTGAGATGTTTTTGTAGTCCTTGTTATTGAGTCTTAGACTAACTAGCGCGTCTATCACTGTACAAGAAGCTTTCACTAATAATTCCTAAACTTTAAACATTAGAGGCAAGAAGGCAAGTAATTATTAAAAACTTTTGTACTGGCGACGATAGCACTACAACTATTAATATCACTTTAGAAAAAATGGCACTAAAAAGACACGATTTGCAAATCGAAATTTTTTTCTAACATCGAATTCGATGTCACACAAAACGCACTTTTAACTGAATACATCAAAATTTTAAATAAATACACCAAACTGTCACCGCGGTATCATAAGCGGACATACATAGTTGAGTGTACTTTTTTACGCGATGTTTGTGGTGTCCGGGTGCCGGCAATTGCGGCCGGGGCGTGTGGCGTGCCCGTCGAAGGCTTTCAACTGGCCACGGCGTGATTGTGACGTCACTGGAACCTTCGACGCATGCGTACAACATAAGTACCAACACAAAACCTAACTGTAGCACATGTGGAGTTGACAACGTGCGGTCATCAAAACTTGCTTATAATGCTTAAAAGTTGCTTTATTAGTTTAGTTCACGAAAATGTAGTTATAGCTTACTTAAGTTGTATGGTAAAAATTTGTTGTTAGAGTTGAAAATTGCTTGAACGTTTTAGGCGAAGACTAAGAGGAAGGATCTCTCTTTAAGACTAGAGTGAGCCATACCAATTGTAAAGTGTCCACTTTTTTTGACGTTTAGGTTTGAGTGTGTGGTGTCAAGTAGTATGGACAAAAGGCACCGAGTGGCATATGGACTTATGTTTACGGTCACTTTTCACACACACTAGCTCAAAAAAAAGTGGACAGCCGCATAAACAAATATCTATAGTTCCATCTCCTTCTACTAGTAAAGGTATGAATGACATAAGACAAAAGAGACCAACTACAATCGTAAATTTATGCGGACTCTATGGAGATCCTTCTTCTTAGGGCGATGACCACACTTTATGTCATAACAATTTCTATGTAATTCAGGATCGTAGCAGGTGGCGATCCGTTGTCTCTGCCTACCCCTTGGGAGACAGGCGTGAGAATATGTATGTTTCAGCTCCTTTTGAATATTTTCAGAAAACAATCTTGTGCTTAATAACAATTTAACTAAATTTACTAATGTTTTTGAACAGAATGTTTTCTTGATATCAAACATCTTTGACTAAGTATATTCACATATCATAAACAGTGACCAAACTATAAGGAAACTATTTTAAAAGGATGATCAGACCATCAAATTGAACAACTTTCTCTATGAAACCATTATCGAAATCGCGAAAAAAAAACTGTGGTCCCATACATTTAGGTCGAGTAGGTTTGTATGGAACAGCAGATTTTTTTTTCGCCAATTCTATATTGGTCCCATAGAGAAAGTTGTTCAGTTTGATGGTCTGATCATCCCTTTAAAATAGTTTCCTTATAGTTTGGTCACTGTTTATGATATGTGAATATACTTAGGATAGGTACCTCTGACTTATACCTCGGGAAGTAAAGTGAGCATAAGCTTAATAACAAACTGAAAAGTCTCAGTAGAACAAAACTTCTTAATAGATAAAAGTAAAAAGTTAAATTAAACGTTACTTCATTATTTTGATGGAACACGACTTTGCTTTTACAACTTCGAATAGTAAGCCGAGAGTAAATTACGCAAAATTTTGTTTTACTGCTTCTTTTTAGTGCAAAAGTTTATATAATAAAATACTTTGTTACACGAAAACAAAAATAGTTTCATTTAACCGTATGAAATCTAAACATAAAAATATTTATTACTTGCCTCTTTGAATGAAGTACCTCATTGTTTTATTACTTAAATGTAAGACAATAAAATGATATTTCTTATGTTTAACTCTAAAGAACGTTTTTCCAAAAATTTCCAAATGTTGTTACAAAAAAAATGTTTCTTAACCAGCCAAGAGCATGTCGGTTACGCCCATGGACTAGAGTCACAATCGATTTCTTCTAACTACCACATTTATGTTTTATGTTACTGTTATCTGTCTTCATGCCTCCATTCAATAGGTGTAAAAATGAGGAAGTAATAGAGACGGAGTATACAGACAGAATGGATGAAAGGAAAGGAGTTCCTTGTTTGACTACAGAACCCTAAAAAGATGCAGTCATATGTAATAACTATGCAGCCCTCCATGCCAAAATTATGCAAACCATTTTTATATTAACGACTTTATGATTAGTTATATTTATTAGCTACAACTAAATATAGTTGGCAGTTGTAGCAATATCTCTGACCACTCCGGATAGTCTTGAGTTTATATATTTACGTGTAACATATTAAAGTCACTACAATAAGCTAAGAAGCAAAGTATTGTATTAGGAGTAGAATAATGCAATGCTAGACAAAATTCTAGAAACAGAATAGCGTGTAGCAAAACAGTTCATAATAGCGTCTACATCTGCTACGGAGTCGTAGCGCGTAGCACGTAGCTACGAGAGTTTAGTCATCTTATTTAACTGGGATTCCTCACAATGAAGAGGTAACGTTTTCATTTTATTGAAGTTTATTATGAATCTATGCTTTGAAATTGGCTTTGATTTAAATATAATTTTGATTATTAAAATTATGTTTAGTTATACAACATTCCAAGTAAGTAAGTCCTTTCACAATCCACCTATGTTCAACGATACTATTACATATCCATACTATGAATAGTAACGATAGTATCAGTTTGTCTTAAATTAAAACATATCGATAGCACTATCGATATTTTTCAAGGTCATAATAGTGTCGAAGACTATTGATAGTTTCGCTATTGTTAGACAACACTAGTAGTCGCTCCATCGCCGCAGCGTCACATACTACGCCTGCCAGTTGTCCATATTATAGAACTAAGACTCACCATCAGCTCTTTGACCTTCGGCAGATATGACCAGCCTGTTACCAATTCAGCTTGCAAATTTTCAGAGTTATGCCAACTACATTAGTTCTCTGACGTAGCACCATTACACCATGTGTAGTAGATAGATCGCACTTTCCTTAAAAGTGTGTCAAATTATTTAAATTTCACCCTGTATTGTTAGTTCACTTGAGGGTACCAAAACTATTTTGATACTTTTAAACTGGTGTTTTTTTAAATATTTAATTTAAGGGTTGGTTTTACTTCAGTACTGGAGCTGATAATACTATACGTATCATACCTGAAACAAAACAAAATGTTTGTTAATACAATGTTTGGTGAAATAAAAGAAAATTAATGATTATTGTACAGCCCGAAGAACAATCGTTAAGGTATTAACATTTTAGACAAAATCTGAAAAATATAACAACAATAAATAAAAAGTAACTGCACTTAGCGCATAAAAGAACTAACAACTTTATATGAAAAGTCCTCATTGATTTTATAAACAATCTGTTTTCAAAAAAGTTTCGTATAACAAGCAGTGTGCAGATATCGATTTTACCCAATTTATAATTATGACGTTAATTTGTTAAATAAGACATTTTGTAAAATTTTGCTTTTATGGAATCAAACAGTCGAAAAAATACCTTATGAACCAAACCATACCTTGTATAACACAGCAGTTATAAAGGCATATAAAGAAAGATAGTGCTAAACGCAATCAAGCGGCCGTCAGTTAGATCGACTTGCGTAATTACAAACCCGCGCGGACTGACTTGTCGATCCATATCTATCTACGTAAGTATACCTATACATAACGAGTCAGATGTAGAAGATAACTGATAAATTGACGCTGTTTATAGCTGGTGTAACACTAGGAGTTCGTTTTAGGTCTCCAACACAAATTCAAAGTGCTTTATTCTAAATAATATCACATGCATAGCTTTTTGACATCATTTTTCGGAAGTCGGAAGGTGTTCCGTTGCAGAGAAGATGCCAGAAACTCTACAACACAATCTTTTACAAAAAACTAAATATATAATGTACACTTACAAATACAATATTGAATTGTATTTGTAAGTGTAAAAACAATACCAGACATTTTGGTCATTCATATAATCATTGAGTTTATGGTAACCTTTTTCACAACTTATTGCCTGGCAAGTTTAGAATATCCTCTGGTATCTTATTATAATAGCGCATAAAGTGCCCCATGAAAGATATGTTGACTTTACTGAATCGAAAATGTGGGAATATCTATCTATCTATAACGTCACGCTTCTTTCCCAGTGGGGTAGGCATAGACCAGGGCGCGCCATCTACTACAATCTTTACATACCTCTTTCACCTCATTCACATCCAAACACTTCATACATGCCCGTCGGTTTCGAGTACTCCGCATCTCCCCTTTTTATCGGACGCAACCGATTTGATCAGAGTGCGTCCTACGAGGGCTGCCTCTGCTAACACTTCCACTCACATTAGCACCATAAATATATCTCTTTCGTTCATCTGCTGTCACTAATCTTCTCCTCATGGCCAAACCAACGAAGCATACCTTTTTCTATTATTGTCACAACATCTTCTTTCAATTTACATCGATCTCTAATCACAGTGTAACACCAGACATGGTTCGCAAGGAACGCATTTCAAACATAGCATATGCACACAACTTTATTGTCCCAAGGGAGTAGTCAGTCATGCCTCGAAATTGAAGCACGCAGGTTTCCTCATGATGTAATCCTTCACCAAAAAACCAGTGGTGTTAAAATCGTACATAAACTCCGAAAAACTCATCGGTACGAGTCGGCCTGAACGGGGATCGAACCATCCTGGACCACTACGGCCCAGCATTCATTTTACTTTCTTTAGATCTAGTATAAATAAAGCTTATTACGAGTATGTGTCATTCCCGCGCCCGCGTAGTGAAGAATGTTTCACCCTTGGTTGTGAAAGGAGGCCTTCGTCCTGCAGTGGGATCCTACAGACTATAATTCACTAACTATATTCCTCTCACTCGCTCGGTATTTTAAATGACCACCGAAGTCAAATGGCCTTTGACTATTTATATGTGGACTGGTTACGCGTGTAATTCTACTAACAAACATTTCTGCCACTTTTTGCGGCGAGGTAACATGAAATCCGCAACTTTGAATTTTATTCCCTATAACTTTAGATTCTAATTTTGAATGTTAAAATCATGAAAAGTAGTCTCGTGTGAACCCCAAACGTTCTAAGTTCGAAGTTATTATTTCGCAATTATAGGCTGTCTCGTGTAGTGATGAGGTGTAAAATTGAATGTAAATGCACAAGATCAATTGTGCTTATACCGTGGCAGAGGGGAAATGCTACCGCAAGGCTAGTCCTTATAATAATTAGTCAAAGCAAATGACGCATGGTTCAAGTCTGTCTTTGGATAGGTGACCGCTTTGATTTTTATTTTGAGCGCCCCCGTGCTTTGGAAGCCATGGGCCGCATTGTACTCACTCTTTTTTCACTTTAATTCGAAGTTATGTTTTTTCCATTTGGGATTCTACAGTCTAATATAATTTCGCATAAAAAGCTTTCATGAGACGTTTTCGTTTAAACGACATTATAATCTTTAATTACTATGCTAATCTTTTATAGAGGAGTCAAAAGGCCGTAATGGCAAGCGCCGTACGGTACCTTTTCGGGCGAAATGACATAATTATACAGGGTGTAACCTTAAATGCGATACACACCTAAGAGGGTGCTTCGGACCATGAAAATGAACAAGGTTTGAACGTTTTTTTCAATTTGATGATTTGAACCACCCCCTTGAATATGTAACGCATGTAAGTTTACACCATGTATATTTCATTAAAAATTTTATGCTTTCATCTAGCCCTTGATTTGAAAATGTTTGGTACGATTATAACCTTAGGTGGTTACCTTGTGTAGAAAAGTTTATGAGTACCTACACCAAAAGTGAATACGGTCGTGAACTCTCTTTGTTTTTATTTTTATATTCTAGCAGAGTGAAGATTAGAAATTTTTTTCTGCAGAAATACCAAAATATATGGAATCCAAATAATAAAATAGAAGCCAAAATTCAAGGAAAGAACGCAATTGACCCATTTTACCTGTTCGTTCGCAGCACTGCTACGAAACGTAGATTGTAGCAGCCAATGGACGTTATAAAAAAGTAAAAATATGTCAATTTTTATACCTCTCCTCGAAAACTTTTGGAAAAATTTGGCTGAATGCCAAAAAAGTTTCAAAAACTATTTTAAAAGAAACGTTCGTAAAACACGAAATGGCAACCAAGAGCATATAACGGTTGTGTTTCAGTTTTGCATTTGATTTGAGATTCATGAAAATTGAAACAAAAACAAAGTGTTCAATATTTTAGTGCCATTTTCTCCAGGACATAACAATTGATTCTAAGAAAAACTTAATATTTGTATTATTGTTATTAAGATCAAGACGTAATTACGGACTGCTCTTAAACGGTGAAGGAAAACATCGTGAGGAAACAATATGCTGAAAAAAGATGCGTGTTTGAAGTCTACCTATCTGCATTGGGAACGCTAGGTGGACTAGCTTGCTACTTGAGTTCCACTGCAGGGCACGCTTATTATATAGGCTTGAGATAATTATGGTGAGCAACGTACATTGCCGTTGCCACTTTGTTCTGTTTCAAGATCAAAGATCAACTGGTTACATAGGCTTCAGAAGCCGTGGTGGTCCAGTGGCGAGTAACCTTGCCTGCCGTCCAGGCCGACTCGTACCAATGAGTTTTTCGGAATTTATGTACGATTTGTAGCACCACTGGCTTTTCGGTGAAGGAAAACATCGTGAGGAAACCTGCATGCTTCCATTTCGAGGCATGTATTGTACCCACTGTCCATTATAAGTGGCGACGGACTCACCCCCCGTCACCCTTGACAGAGTTCAATTAAATGTTTGTTTAGTGGCATCCGATGTGTTATCACAATTCAGCCAATGTCTCGTTATGTGGATAGTATATGAAGGAAAATAATCAGTAGTATTTATTATGTCTAGAGTGGCAGTTTTGCCAATGTAAGTAGTTTATAATCTCAAGGGATTGTTTTAAGGTTAAACACAAAAGAGTTCACAAAATGGTGGAGCCACGTGCAATCCCAACGCGCCGATACGCACGCATCCGTACTCCGCCAGAATTGCAGCGCGACTCCAAGGACTGAGTTTCGGTACTACTGGTGAAACGTGGATGTTCTGTGGTTTCAGAATATCTCTGACTACCCCCTCGGGGAATATGGTCGTGAGCATATGCATGATGCTCATACTTAGGCTTCAAAATTGTATGTCTTTTATGGCTACATGAGTGACTACGAATATTAATTTTGACTATGTGTGTGCCAGCATATCACGATCTGACCAGTATTCCAAATCATCGACACCAAACTTAAATTATATCATTATCAGTAGCAAAAAGTTTTTTGACAATGTCCTCATTAAGAGGAACAACATTTTTACGTTTCGTAGGATTTTAGATCGCAATAACATACACGTGTCAAAACTATCGTTCAAATCTTTCGAAAAAAAACATCGAAAATATGTCCCATTCATCCCCGTAACACAAAACTATCCAAACAAGACAACATGGCGGACATTCCGCGAAATATCAAATAGCCACCCTTTCAACAACGCCCACACGGCTACATGAGCAATCGTTTTCGTTCAGTCGAGCAGAAAACGTGATTTTTTAAGCTTTATTTTACTTTGACTGGTGTAAACAAAATGGCGTCACTTTGAACCAGCCTACTCAAACGTTAACGTACATATCAATTTGGCAAACTTAATTATGCCATCGGAAAAGGATGATACAAATATTACGTAGCTTTTGCTATAATATTAAGGCTCAAAATCGTCCAAAATTAAGTTTTTTAACTGTAGCAAATAAGTAAGTTTGTCAATAAAATTATGCATGTATGTCTCTGCGATGTTTTGTTTCGTATTTTGGGATTTGCATAAGCTTCCTCGTCGATAACGTTTGGTACATTAATATGTATGAAAAATGTTATTCGATCAAATTGATGATATTTTATGTCCTTGTTTTAAATAAAACGAGATTTTCGAGTTAACAAATTTTTATGTCTTGAAAACTTTGCTTATATCGACGAGACAGCTTTTTTACGGTCAAAATATGCTGTTTCAATACTACTGGTGAAACGTGGATGTTCTGAGGTTTCAGAATATCTCTGACTACCCCCTCGGGGAATATCGTCGTGAGCATATGCTTATGCTTATGAAAATATGCTGTTTTGCCCCGAAATGTAAACTATATAGAGGGTCCTTCTTAATATGCTGACACTTTTTTATAAAATCAGTTGTTCCATACTAAACTGAAATCTTATTCGACCCAATTGTATGGGACGGCTGATTTCTTTTTCACGATTTCGACATTGGTCCCATAGAGAAAGTTGTTCAGTTTGATGGGCTGATCATCCTCTTAAAAAACTGTCAGCATATTAAGTTGGACCCTACATACTAAATAAACAATAAATAATTTAATTATAATCTATTTTACTAAAAAAAAATAACTAGTCAAACAAACCGCCCAGCATCATGCCCCGCCCAAAGCGTCCTATTGCTGGTCGCGTTGCCTCGCTAGATGGCCAGCGACATCCTTTGGACGAGATGGTTTATAAGTATAAATCTTTGATTAATTATTATAAGGACTAGCCTTGCGGTAGCATTTCCCCTCTGCCACGGTATAAGCACAATTGATCTTGTGCATTAACATTCAATTTTACACCTTATCACTAAACGAGACAGCCTATAATTGCGAAATAATAACTTCGAACTTAGAACGTTTGGGGTTCACACGAGACTACTTTTCATGATTTTTAACATTCAAAATTAGAATCTAAAGTTATGGGGAATAAAATCCAAAGTTGCGGATTTCATATTACCTCGCCACCCGCAAAAAGTGGCAGAAATGTTTGTTAGTAGAATTACACGCGTAACCAGTCCACATATAAATAGTCAAAGGTATAAATAGATGATCAGTATACTCTCCATAGTCATTTAGTAAATCGAACGCCACCGTCATTTGTTTTTAAAATGAAATCCGCGAAAATGCCCAGCCAGCGTTTTTATTTTTTTAAATACACCCCGATAATGCAAGGATCGCGCACGTTATGCCAGATTTAAATTTTTTGACGGTTCACGGCTTCAGTTAGGTTATTTTCATGTTTATTTTCACAGCACGCAAGCCGTGTTCTGATGGTTGGTAAGTGAAAAATTTGTCGCGCTCCCCTGTTTTTGTTTTTCGTTTTTAAACTTGCAAGCGAATTGTTTTGTGTTTGTTCTACTTTAGAATGCGGTTGGGTGCCTTATTACCTTTGCAGGTACGGGCTTTGTTTGCTCTTTTAGTTTTTTGTTTTGTTAGCGATACTGTTTTTGTTGAGATTGGGTGGAATTGATGATAACAATATAAAACTATAGAGTTTTTGAAATGTTTTCTTTGCATATATTTTGTTTTGTTTTTATTTCTGATAGTGATTTTCTATGTTTTTCTGTGTTCGTGAACTTTTAAGCGTATCTACTCTTCGCTAGAGTCTCACAAGAGAGCATCAAAACTTTTAAAAACATCTTGAAATTCAAGTAAAACACAACACTGAAAAATTTTCATTTACATTGGCTTTATTATTATTTCTTGATTCTAGACCACGTTTAATAATGTAAAACTATAGTACATTATGTATACAAGGTGTTACAAAAGTAAAAATAAATATTTAAAACTTTAAGGGAGTTGTTTAGACCATCAAACTGATAAACTTTTACTATAGGACCAACATCGCAATCGCGAAATAACAATCATACATTTATTTGTAGTTTAGTATGGAACATAAGAAGTTTTTTTCGCGATTTCGATATTGGTCCAATAGTTAAAGTTGTTCAGTTTGATGGTCTAAACCTCCCCTAGTCTACCCTCTTAAATGTTTATTTGTATTTTTTAACACCTTGTATACTATTCAAAGTTCACACCATAATTATATCAACGAAGTAAACAACAATATTTTTTCGATATTATTATTTTTATTTCATGGTATTTTATTTAGACCGTTTTATACACACATAAACATTATAACACTCTCATCTATTCCCCATAATTATTTTAATATCAACGTCTGCTATTACCCAAAATTAATGCAAAATTGTCATTGTTTTTAATTTTTGAACAGTATAATTATGGAAAGTACAACCCCGGAAGGGGAAGGCACATTAAATTTAATAACACCATCCTGAGGGACACCTATTGTTAGGAAACGAAATTTTCCTCAAAAATTTATACCGTTCATAAATTTAACCCCTTTTGTTGTCACAAAGTGATATTTTAAACCAATTTGAAATTTCCGTAAAAATCATAAGGGAAGGAAAAAGAATGTTTATAACGATATTTATAGAATTGTTCTCAACACCAACATAAAATGTAGTAATTAAAAAAGTTGTTTTTCAGTTTCCGTCTTCCATATTGGTACGGTGCTAGTACGTGGTGAATAAATCACTAAAATCCTACTCCTCCAGTGCTGCAAACAAGACTTTCCTTTACATCGAACCACTCCTTCCACCAGAAAAACTACAGTCCACTAAAACCTCTCCAGCGGAGCCGAATAAAACACCGGTAGGCCACGTTCCCTACAGAATAGTACTCCCATTTAGTAACAAGTAAGTAAATTAAAAATTTTGAGCCATCTTGCTACTTCAATAATAATTCCTAGGCAATCAGCGAGCCTCAAAAGTTGATTGGGAAATCGCTTCACCACGAAGGTAATTCAATATCAATGACATATTATACCATCGATGCAGAAACCAAATGGAGAGCATACACTACCCTTCATTTTAATGCTGCTTCCGTGGTCTAATGGTTAAGAGCTCTTGACACGAAGGTCTTGGGTTCGATTCCCACGGGTGACACCTAGTGATAAGTCACTTTGTGCGTTTTTCCCCAGTCGGTTAGGACATTGCAGGCTGAATCACCTGATTGTCTGAAAAGAAAGAGGATTCCGTGCTTCGGATGGCACGTTAACCCGTTGGTCCCGGCTACTATCTGGTATGGTAGTAGTCGTTACATAAAAACCAAGTCAGAGGCCGTAAGGAAGTCTGAAAAAACACTGACACCTAGGCTTGCTGCCCACACGATAAGAAGAATATTTAAAAATGAGAAAAAACATTTATTTAGCAAGCATTTTATAACTAGTCAAAGTATGACGACGAATTTTGCTGAAGTGAATTATGTGAGTAATTTTAAATTTAATTTTCGTTTCAACCTCTATTATATTTTTCAGTATTTGTCAAAGTATTAAAATGACCTTTTAAAGAAAAAACTAATCAGCTGTTTTAGATGTGAATTGAAATTGTTTAACGTTTTGTCTAGTTCAATGGATTTCTTTAGCTGTCCAATAAACGCAGCCAAATGGGTACGTTTGGTATAGGCGCACGTGGCGCAGTAGGCTAGAGCATCTTAATTATTTAATTTTGTCAATTTGTGTTTGAATTCATCTTCCTCTATGTTTGAATACAATAAATCGTATCGTATCATAAACATTAAAATCATTTTAAAATTAAATTAAATTAAAAAGCATTTATTTGTCTCTTGTTACAGTTACATAATACAATTTAGCACGGTTTTAAAAATAGCATGGAGACAAAAAGGTAAAGGACTCAGTTTAACAGTCGGGGTTACCGACTGCCACTGCTATTCTGTATCCCTTAAACAAAAATAGAACATAAAGAATAATATATGCTTAATAACTATAGACAAAGATTCAGTATTGACACTTACACAACATATTTTATATAATGTACAACCTTTATACCATATTTAGCCTACCATTATACAACGTGTTAATGAATAAGCGCAAAACCTCATACACCCCAACTGATTTATAACAAAATAATTAGATTGAAACAATAATTTCATTATTTTGATAGTTAAAATTTAAAGTTATTCGCATTTTAAGTATTGAGCCAAAAATGATTTGTTATCATTTCAGCAGTGAATAAAAGTGCTAACGTGCTCATGGATAGATTTTAAGAATCTTGTTTTGGTAGTAAGTAGGGTGAAACTGCCCGAGCGGTGGTTTGAGATAGAGTTCAGTAAATTTTAAATTTTACAAACATTTTATTTATTATTTTGAAAAAAATTACCTATGTTGAAACCATGATAATTCGATTCTGCTCTCCATTCTAAACAAACTACTTTCTAGTTTTGCGTTAATTCATTAACACGTTGTATATTAATATATATTTTATATATTTATTAACATAAACTGAAGAAACTATAATATAAATAATAAATAATTCCCCTTTAAGAATATTATTAAATACACCACAGAGACAACGTTTATATGTACACTACCATAAGGCACGAGTGTGTGTGCGTGTCCTTTCTCCGACGAGTTCACCCAAATGCTACCCGTGGACAAACCGGCTCAGCCAGTGGACAATCTATGGGCGAGCGTGTCACGTGACCATTTTGTAAGCTTTGTCTTTCTGCATAGCATAGCATATGCTCACGACCATATTCCCCGAGGGGGTAGTCAGAGATATTCTGAAACCTCAGAACATCCACGTTTCACCAGTAGTACCGAAACTCTGTCCAGTGTGACGGGGGTTGAGCCCGTCGCCACTTATGTCTTTCTGTTTTGTCAATATTTAAGTTTGATCGTATTTATGCGAGCTATGTAATGTTTGAGGCACCCTTGAAGGAGTCGGTAGCCTGTTGTGCCTGCCCATGGTAAAAACAAGATAAATAAACGTCTAAAATATTAATTCGTAATTTCCATTCAAACCCCAAAAGACATCGTGAACTTTTTACATCCTTTCGTATTCAGCCATCGAGCACTAACAAAATACATACTTATCTTCAGACTAAATAAATTGCCGAATGCCCCAACCCAAAGACATAAGTCCATCGTACTAAAACGACCAAATTGACCGGCCTCTGTCCGGTCTTACGATGCTCTCGGGACCAATAATTTAAATACCCACACTTAAATTATAGTGACGGTTGTCTCCCGCAGGGCTAAGATGGTACCAGTATGATATCTTGTTACATATGTAAAGAGTTATATGATACAGATACATTGCTAGATACAACTCAAGATGCCGTATCTTTCAATTAAAGTTTTTTAGGAATGTTATATGTATGCATTTTTTGAGATATGTACATTTGCAATGGTTTATGGACGAAAGGCTGTTAACCTAACATCCATACATAATGCATACATACACAAGTGCAATAAATATATCGAGGATTGAGTATGGATAACTTTTTCGTAGAGGGGAAGGCTATAGGTAGAACATTGCCAGTTGTAGCAAAGTTGTTGACCGCCTTAAAAAGAAATCCGTTCGTGATTGTGTGTACGAATGTTTTCAAAGACAAAGTCAAAGTCACTTCCAAAATTTACTTCCAAATCAAACCTTAACACTCTTTTCGTTGTCGTCAGTAGAATCAATTTGAATTAGAAATATTGTAGATTTTGTCTCAGAAACTAGACAAAAGGGTGCAACTCAAAATGTAGTAATGAGAATCTTGAAATATCAGAAGTAGATTCCCCTAACGATTAAGGTACCCTCAACGGAGGGATTCTATCAAATTCTACCCCAGAGTCACAAAAGAGGGTTGAACTTGTTAAGCTACTAGTGTACGTCTGTAGGTAACCATTATTTTTCTTTTCAAAGCTTCTAAGTTTTTCATACAGTGAACGAAAGACGCCACCTATCTACTTGAAAGGTACTATCAAATTGAACAACTTTTACCATGGGACCAAACCCGAAATGGTAAATAAATCGAGTCGAGTAAGTATTGCAGTTTACTTGGAATAAGATGAAGTGAATAGAATGGATTGATATTTTTTTGCGATTTTAGGTTTGTTCCCACAGTTAACGTTATTACTTTTGATGGTCTGAACCAACATAGAAATTAGGGAAAGTGTTAACAAAATCACCTAGTATAGTAAAACAAGTAGGTGATGTTACACACTTGTTTAAAAGAATGTATAAATTGTATCATTAGTAGCTAGTGTAAAAATGTTATTTACCTATAATACCATGAGCCTGATCTAGGTACGAACTGCGATTCGAAACTATACTTCAATTATGAGATTATTACCTATTTGTAACCAGCTCTGCAATTAATTTTCTGGTTTCTAGTTATATAGTAGTTGTAGCAAAGTTTTAACTACCTACCCTGACACGAATACGGGAGTTGGTCTTGAGTGTGTTTGTTGTATATAGCATCATCTGACCTACTGCATAAGCCTCCTCACCATAATGCAATTTTAAACAGTCCTGTGCTCAGCTAGTCTTATCCAAATCGTTCCAGCGAGCTTCGCCATACCAACAGGCCACCTGGCCGCAAGACGAACCAATCCTCTCTAGCTAGACCTCGGCCTCCACTTGATAGCTAAAGTGTCCTATCTTGACGAAAAGTTAATTACTCCGCCATCTGAAAACACTATCCGGAACCAACTGCTTAACTGCGAAGCACGGAGATGCTTGAGATGAAAAAACATAAAAACTGTCTCCCATTCAAAGGCTGATCGGGTCTAGCGTTGCTTATACTCGCCATCACTACGCCAATAAACACCTCTCAATCTTACATGTAAGTTTGTAGCGACACATTTCAAGTTAAATAGTTACTAGATTTCTTTTAAACCTCGAGCAGTCTAGACGGCGACAAATTTTCCGTTATAAGTTTCACAATTTATTACAAACAATACCTACTGACCTACCATCGATACATTTCTTACATTTTTTTCTTCCATAAATCAGAAGGTTTCACGTGTGACGACAGAGCACGCTACAATATGAATTACGTTTTTCATTTGCGTCGCCATTCGCATAATCTGTTCATGTCGTGACTGTTGTTGTTGCGTTTGATAAGGCGGCTATTAGAGGACTGTAGTAACAATTATTTGAATGGGTGAGCGTAAGAATTATCGGAGTTTGATCTGTATAAAAATGGAGGGAAAGTAGACGGGCATGAATTAAATGTGATGATGTGTTTGTACATATCTGCCGCATGCCAAATGCCGCCGCCGCAGACTGGTCTCTTGCATAACAAAATTGTTGTCCAGGTAAACCTAGAAGAAAGTGGTGGGACGAAATTGATAGCTTCTTAATGAACTCGCCTAGCGAAGTGTAAAACAGAGACGCATGGACATAATGCTTAGAGCTGGAAGCTGCAGCGTTTCTGATAACTATAAAAAGATAATAAATGTTTCTTTATCTACGAATCTTTAATAGATTTCAGAGTCAAATTTGATACAAAAACAGGGTCATAAAGATCAAGTATCATTTGACACTGGCATGACTTTACGTGTCGAAGTAAAGTGACTCATTCCTATATAAACATTGAATCAGCGGTTAGCTGGAAAAACTATTATACCTGTATTTAGAGGCACGCAGTCACTAATTAAGCCTCTATTTTCATAGTCCGGCCCTTTTTTGTCTCATAATTATTTTAACGATAACTAACTGAGCTACATGTTGTGGCGATTTGTAGTTCAGTGTATTTTGAGTCTTATCTGCATTAGATCTAAGATTTAATGAGTTTTGAAGGGTGCTATAAATGTAAGTTTCACGGACAGTTTTGCTTTATTACGCTTGAAGTAAATTTTCTATTGTTGTCCTTACAATGCAAATGAAGAAAAATCCAATGTTTTGTATTTGCGTTTACAACACGTTAAATAAAAACTGAGCAAGTGCGTGTCGGGCCACGGGCTGGGTACAATATGGGTAGGGTAGAAGAAGTAAAAGTAGAAGAAGATACGTGACGCAAGGCAATCGAACCGTTTTTGGGAACTTATTAACACAATCGACATTGTAAATATTCGAGCTCTGTGAATAATTTGTGAATCTAAAGTGAAATCCTAGATTATTTTGTGAAATATACTAACACTATTTCATTAAATTATCCACGATTTCACGTTAGATTCATAATTATACACAAAACTCGAATTTTTACTGGGTTTATAGGGGGTGATTAATTCCCAAAAAATTATTTCATTTGACAACTCATGTCAGTTCCTCTATTCCTGGTATAATACCTTTATGGTTTTATCCTCAGAGGAAGGATCTCCATAGAGTCCGCATAAATTTACGATTGTAGTTATTCTCTTTTGTCTTATGACGTACCTTTAATAGTAGAAGGAGATGGAACTATAGATATTTGTTTATGCGGCTGACCACTTTTTTTTGAGCTAGTGTGTGTGAAAAGTGACCGTAAACATAAGGCCATATGTCACTTGGTGCCTTTTGTCCATACTACTTGACACCACACACTCAAACCTAAACGTCAAAAAAAGTGGATACTTTACAATTGGTATGACTTACTCTATTCGGTATAATCTCTTTGGTTTTATCATAGATATTCTCTTCTATTGAGTAAATTTTTGTCATCCCAGTATTTTGCAACACAGATAACACTACCGGTTGCGTCCATAAGCTCCATTTTCGTGCAAGTTTGCGGGCAGGAAGGGCAAGATATGAGATGGGCCATAGACGGGTATGAGGAGGAAATATCACATTCACACCTAAGGTCTGATCAATCGATAAAACCCCATTTGGACAGGTTCAGGATCATAGTTGTAGAAACAAATACAGTGATTGATTGATTTCAGGGATTTACAGGGATTGCCTTACTTTCCTGAAACACAACAGAGCTGTTGTTTTCAGTACCTATTCAAGTGATATTTATCGAATTCATCATACAAAACAATTGACTGCTTGCATGAAAATATTAAATTCCAATTATACAAAAAAACGTGTCTACAAATAAAAATTGTAAACTTTTCTTATAATAATAAAATTGATCTGAGATCATTAGAAATAGCATTCATAAAAACGATTTGAATCATCTAGTCGAACACTATAAAGCATACCTTTTTTTATATTGTATTGGGCCCTTCTTAATAAATGCTGACACTTTTTTACGGGGATGATCAGACCATCAAACTTAACAGCTTTCTCTTTGGGACCAAAATCGAAATAAAAAAAAATCTGCTGTCCCATAGACAGTCTAATCATCACCTTAAAAATTGTCAGTAAAATAAGAAGGACCCTACATATAGATAGTAAACAAAAAAAAACTCAGCCAGTGTAACTCCCCTAAAAATACACCATCTCATTACGAAAAACGATTCATAACAAAAACAAAAAGATAAATCAACAAACCTTTATGCATGCCGGTATGTTTATCCTTGAGTACGGTCAGCTCATAAATCTTCCCGAACTCCTCGAACATCGGTCTCAAATCTTCCTCCTCGAGATGCCTCGGAATCTGCCCAATGAAGAGTTTGACAGCATCCTTGCCGGCCCCAGGAGGTGCCCCCGTCCGTTCTGACGGCGTTTGCGGGGATAAATGCAAATCTGACCCATGGACCGGGGTAGCTGGCGCCGTAATACTAACCATACTAGCATTGCTTGACCCCGGTGCAGGTACACTAAACGGTATGTTTATATTAGAAACGTTGTACCCAAACAACATCGGATTCATATTTAAATTTGTGCCAACAAGCATTGTCTATCACAGTGTAACAGACTTCAAAATGAACACACTCCGTTTTTTTAATCACAGTTTTTTTGTACTATACTTTTTTACTTACAAGCTATAAATTCGGTTTCTAAGTTTTAAAGCTCACTTTCGTTTTCGCGCAGGGGATTGGGGAGGGTGAGTTGGGGTAGCGTGGGCTGTGTTTGTGTGAGTTTCGTCTCACTCAACAGCGGCTCTGTAATGCGTAATATTATCGATCGCAATAGTAGCGGTACTTCTACCCTCGTGTTTTTCTCAGTGACGCGGATTTATTCTATGTTTTCACTTTTCACACGTGCTTTGGTGAATTAGTTTATTGTTATTATTGTTAGTTATACACTTTCTGTTTTATATTGCACTGTAATTACTAATTGCTACTTTTCCCGCGTAAATTCACAGTTAAAGTCTAAAGTTAAATTTAAGCGCTAAAATTACTTTGGCACGTTATTTAGATTATTAATAAATTTTTGAGCGAATTTATCTTAAAACGTTATTTTAAGAGCTAATTACGATTAAACTACGCTAATTTAGAATTACTTTGCAAAAACTGTGACGTTTATATTGAAAAGAGTTTATTTTGAGTCAATGTTTGTGTTGACAACGCGCACGCGGCACTGTTTACAAACAAACCTGTACAACACTTTTTATCCGTATTTATAAAATCTGTTTTCCACACAGCAACACTGTCACAAATCCAAATCCACAGTCACAATGAACAAAAAGTTTAAGCAAATATGTCTTAACAGGATAAATAGTCGGGAAAAAAAATACGCTTAAAATTTAGACACACAATTATTTACACAGTTACAAGACAACGATGAACTATGACTCGACGTACAAACGAAAAGCACACGACAACACGTACTAAGAGTGGCAACAATTTTGCCGTGTTCCCGTCTATATGCCTACATGTCCACTAACCTAAAATCCCTTCGAGTCCCCTCATAGCGGCGCTATGGGGGAGTTGAGTCTTGATACTCCCTGCCCTCCCCTCTGATATTTAGCTAGGCAAGTAAATTCGCTTTGTAGAGGTTGATTATTTGGAATTTCTTGTCTCACGGATTGCTATGCGAGAAATGGTGCGTCTAAACTGTTTGTGCCTTTGTCCCAATAATGGCATTATGTCATTATGATTTAATATTACATTTTTGAGAGTTACGCGGCTATTATTTAATTTGTAATTAAACATTTTTCTAACCGCATTTTGGTACCTACAGGGTCCTTCTTAATATGCTGAAACTTTTTTAAGGGGATGATCAGACCGTCAAACTAAACAACTTTTTCTATGGCACTAACATCGAAATTGCGAAAAAAAAACAACTGCATCAAAAACTGCAAATCTAATACTTGAGCATAATATATGGGTCAGCAGATTTTTTTTCGCGATTTCGGTGTTGGTCCCAGATAGAAAGTTGTTCAGTTTGACGGTCTAATCATCCCCTTAAAAAGTGTCAGCATATTAAGAAGGACCTTGTATATTTGAGTTCTCGATATACGAAAACGCAGTAAGAACACGTTAAAATATTTAATTCTCGATTTAATATGGCATTTTTTATTAAATTATATATTAAATATAATGTTTTACTTCGACAATTTTCTGGGGAAAATGTGTCTGGGAGAGATGGGTAATAAAACGATTCGTTTATTTAAATTAATAATAAAAACATCTCAAACCCACATCAAGTGTTACGAGCCGAAAAAAAAGTTTCTTGCTGAATAATTTAGCCGACCGACACGCTTAGGAGGCAGTCGTAAAAAGGAACGCGAAATTCGGTAAAAGGTCTTCAAGGTTTGGTCGGACTATAACTCAAGCGCCGAAAATAGCGAGGGGATAACCTCCCCCGCTTCCCCGCAACTGCCAGCCCCAGTTCAGATGATTTTCGCACACCGCTTCTAATGGCTGTTTAAAAAAAACCGGTCTAGTGCGAGTCGGGCTACTCGCGCATCGAGGGTTCCGTACCACACCACCACACAACATATTAACTTAAAAAGTTGTTTTTCTCCGGGACCTTTAGCGCGAGACCGACTCACACTTGGCCGGTATTTATTATTTTTTGTTATACTATAGAGTTTGTTCTATAATCACACCGAGTTTGACGCTTGTATATAATACCGTTTTTACGATAGAGCGAGAAGAAAAAACGTTGGCAAAACTAGTTTCTTGCATGAGAAGAAGGACCCCCCTTAAATTTTATCTCTTTCAAATTTTTATTATTTTTCAAATCCGCCATAATTAGGCACATTACGTGAAAATTTCAACTATCTAGCTATTGTGATTCAAAAGTTACAGCCCTAAATAGGTAAGACAGACGGACAGACGGACAACGTAGGCTTAGTAATAGGGTCCGGTTTTAACCCTTTGGGTACGGAACCCTAAAAATAAATATTAGAAAAAGAAATGCTTCTCGTTTCCATACGCTGCCAATTTGAAATTTATGAAGTCACTTTTCTGCCTTCTTTCCTATTTTGTTTATTTGTATCGACCTTGTTTTCTTTGAATGACGTCACAGTTTTTCGTGTTTAGTTATGTAGGTCCCTTTTCTTGTTTTAGGGCTCCGCATTCAAAGGGGCCCTATTCATAAGCCTACGCTGTCCGCCCGTCCGTCCGTCCTAGCTTTAAAGGGTTGTATCTATCGAACCGTAATAGGTAGATAGTTGAAATTTTCACAGAATATGTGGTAATATTTTGGATTTGCTAATACCAAAAAAAAAAATTAAGGGGACACAAGAAACTTCATTTTTATAAAGTTTTTTTGTTGCTTTGCTTGTTCGTAAAAACGGCAATACATACAAGTGCGAAATTTGGTGTGGTTATAGTGCATACTCTAAGGTAATACAACGAATAATAAAAACTGGCCAAGTATGTGTCGGGCTCATGCTAAGGGTCCCGGAGAAAACAAAATGTTTTTATTAATATTTTATGGAGGTACGGAGCCCTCCGTGCGTGAGTAGGTACGACACGCACTTAGCTGGTTTTTTTTCTTTATTAACGTTGATGACGAGTAAATTGTTGCGTCATTTATTGCGTGATAATGACTTAGCAACTACGTAATTCTGATACTCAGAAATGTTAATTATTTTCCACAGAAAGTTTGATTCACTTTCCTCACATTATTACAGTTAATTATTATGTAATTCCATTTGTAAACTTTGTATAGGTACACTACAGGGTGAAATTGATATCATTAGCATCCTTTTAAACTAAGAGTCTACCCATCAAACTGAACAACTTTTACTATAGGAGCAAACAGATCAGCTGTTCCATACTAAACTACAATGCTTACTCATGCCTGGGCTGGCATAACCTCAGGGTTAAAAGCCTGTATTAAAAAATAATAATGAATTTAAAAAAAAATCCTACTCGACTCAAATGTATGCAATAGCAGATTTTTTTGTTGCTCCGATCAGTTTGCTTCCATAGTAAAAGTTGTTCAGTTTTATGGGAAGACTTTTATTTTAAAACGAAGCCAATGATATCCATTTCACCCTGTATACGCCTAAATTTTTAATGCCAAAATTTATTTAATTTGTTGGGATAAACTGAAATAACGAAAGTACAACAGATATTACTAAAATTAAATGAAGTGTATTGATTTTCGTAATAAATAAAACAAAAAAGAATTATTAGAAACTAAACATGGACTAACGCCCATATAATTATCCTCTTGGAAAGTAGGCCCGTGCCCTAAACTAGGAGACACACATAGGCTGATGATGATCAAACATCATTTAGTATGCAGTTTTATGATTGTATAATTTCGAGATCCAGACGTTGACTAATCCCATTCACACCCTCATCATAAGGCCTATGTCCCAACAGTGGGACAAGTAGATGCTGATATTAAAGATACCTCACGACCTAGTGGTACGAACTATGAAAATGTTATTCTAAATTGATTGGGAACGTCAAAATATACAGTTGCAAACATTACTGCCTACTAAAATAGAAACTAACATATCAAAACGCAAATATATTTCAAAATAACATGTTGCAAGAGAAAATAAACCAACGTTATGATGCATGTTTTCACAATTTCAAGTTTGCATTTCAACCCTTTGCTATGTTTGTGGTCAGACTGGATGCTGTGGCTACAGCCTAATATTTGAGGATATTGCATGGACTACCTACCCTATAGATGTGTCATATGGATATTTCAGTATTATGTTCTGTGTTTGTGTTTACTTAACTCGAAAGCAGCCAGATTAAGTCTTTTTTTTTTAAATTCGTATTGAACCTTGCCCTAGTTCTATCAATGAGGTACACAAAAATCAAAATAATTGAGTGACAAGCACTTCAGTGCTTTGTTAAAAAAGTTAAGACAGATTTATACCAGATTTTAAGTCAGATCATAGCCTATCAAACAAAAAAGTTTCATCAAAATCGGTTCAGTAGTTTTGATTTGGCGTCCGGGATACCTAAAAACCATATCGTAATCTGTTTTATGTAAATATCTTCAATGTACAGACACGCTTCTGTTACAGTTTTAAAATAGTTAAGATATACACAGTAGACCAATGAGATAGACATTTGAAACATTAAGTTATCGCCAGTAAATCCAATGATAAGCAATAGGTAAGCCATGCAATCCTTACTTGGGTTCAATTAGTAATTAATATGACCTTATAATTATTTTTCCGTTGTTGCTGTTTGTCTTATTTCGTGTCGATAATATAATTGAGTTTGACTTGCCATCGTAGTTAAGAAGTTCTTGTTGTTAATTTAGGAGCAGAGATAATTAATTGAATATTTAAAAGTCTATATGGTGCTTAGTCTGTGACACAGCCTAATATTTAAGGGTATGAAAATTATTCGGACCGCACCAAACTAGTCTTAATTGGTATACGGCGTAATATTCTGCAGTGCTATAATTACTTGAGCATTTTGGGCTTGAATGTTGCAAACGCTTTTCTGGTCCACTACTGTGATATATGTTGGATGTAGGTACGATAATAAAGTCTGAAAATAAAAATACACCAACTGAAAAAAAAAACAAAGAGAAAGTCCAAAGATCAAATCACAATTTAAGAACTAGATGCACAGTCACATAAAATGTTAGTCAATAAGGTATTTTACAAGTTTTTAAAAACTGTTCTACGCTAATCACTGATCTAAGTACTCTATAGAAAATGTATATTTTACGTTCCATTACATATAGTGCAAAAAGAAACGAAAACAAAAAAATGTTTAATATAAAAAATAAAAAATCGAATGTTTAATATATCCCGCGAAAACGCTTTTCCTGACAATATACGTGTCAAAAAGCAGGTGACATCACGATGACATAAACTTTGTACGACACTTACACTCTATACGAAACTTTTTACAAGCAGTTGACGTCATCAACCTTTCGGCCAATCACAGTAGTTTACGATCACGTGACTAAAGTAGACAAAACAATATTTTCTTTGTCGATTTTGTCTTAAAATATCCAATATTTTTCTTAAGAGGATATGTGAAAAAAAATATGATTATTCAAAGCATCATATATCATGAAGTATTAACAGCAGGAGTATGATTGGCGGATATGTGTAAATTAAACATATAATTGAAGTTTTGATTAGAGCCAAAACACTATTAAGAGCCAAAGTTGCCTCCGTCTTTATAGATAAACGCTTGGAACTGCTAAACGGTGAATAATAGAAACACGAGACTTGATTTTAAAAAAAGAGATTGATATTTTAAAAATTTTGATTAGAGCAGAAATGAACTTACATAAATAGTACAATCACAATTAAATAAAGTTTGTTATACGCTTGCGTCGTTTCAGGCGCGCGCGCTGTATCACACGCCCATTTCGCTTCAATTATTTTTCGACATAGGCCCTTAACTGACTAACTGGTTTCCATGGCGCCATACTAGACAAAAGTGCCTATATTAGTTTGACTTTTGAATTTTCAGTTTTTGAAGCGTTGATTGTGTTCCAATCTAGTTTTTTATTCTTAATCGAATACAATGTTCCATGCCTAGGTCAAATATACGATCATCATTGTGAAACAACTTATTCTATGGGACCGACACATCGAAATCGCGAGAAAAAACAGCTGTGCCATACAAAACTGCAAATCTACTACCTTTTTTGTCGCGTTTTCTGTATCGGTCCCATAGAAAAAGTAGTTGTAAAATGCGTTACATTATCAAGGGGGGTGGTTCAGACTATCAAAATGAACAACTTTCACTATGGAGGAAATAAAGAAACTGCAAAAAAAACGTTTTTTCCGTAGAAAACGCTACTCGACCTAAATGTGTGGGACAACCTGATTGTTTTTCCGTTATTTCAATGTTGGTAGCATAGTGAAAGTTGTTCAGTTTGATGGTCTGAAGCACCCCTTTAAGTAGGTAACGCATTTACGTTTACACTCTGTATAGATAAAGTTGTATTGTTTGATGATTTTATTTTTCTCTTAAGGGTAAATTACTGTTGGCGCTCTCCATACAAACGAAGTCTGATTATATTTACAATATTAACTAATTAAAGTCAGTGAAATTTTTCAGAAACAATCTAGAAAGTAATCTCTTTGCTTGTATATTGTCAGATTTTCATTAAAATGTATCTTTTTAAAGTTACAGTGCCTCAAAAAATTCCATACAACTCTTAAATTAATCCTAGCATTGAAACTGTATATTTTAATGAATATCGGACAAGATACAAGCATGGAGAATTGTTTCTAGATTATTTCTGCAAAATTTCATTGACTTTACCAATGAGTGTTTCGAAATTTATGTACGATTTGTAACACCACTGGCTTTTCGGTGAAGGAAAACATCGTGAGGAAACCTGCATGCTTCAATTTCGAGACATGTATTGTACCCACTGTCCATTATAAGTGGCGACGGGCTCACCCCCCGTCACACTGGACAGAGTTTCGGTACTACTGGTGAAACGTGGATATTCTGTGGTTTCAGTATATCTCTGACTACCCCCTTGGGGAATATAGTCGTGAGCATATGCTATGCTTCATTGACTTTAATTGGTTAGTATTGAAAATATCACCAGTCTTCGTTTGTATGCAGCGCGCATTTACGCATTCGGTATAAGCTTCTCTTATAAACCGTCAGCATATAATGAAAAGTATTATCCTATATAATTCTGTTCTGGTATCATAAAAATAGCGTCAAACGTTCACTGGCTGTGTAACTTTTACAGCAACGAATAGTAAAACTACACAATTTTCTTCTCAAGTAAGTAGCAAACACGTTATGTCATAGTTTTGAACGCAACACGGGTTACTTCAAAGCGAAAGTCCTGTTGAAATGAGGTCAGTACTAGTGGTAAACAAACGAATAACACAAACTTAAATTCTTTTCACAAGATCTACGAAGTATATTTTCTTAGGAACACTCTTGTTTTATTCTAAAATAAAAGATCTAAATTTATTTACATACATCTTCTATATACGACGTGTTAATAAATAAGCGCAAAATCTCATACACCCCAACTGGTTAGTAACAAGATAATTAGAATGAGACAATGATTTCATTATTTTGATACTTAAAATTTAAAGCTATTCGCATTTTAAGTTTAGGGGCAAAAATAATTTGTTATCATTTCAGCAATGAATGAAAGCGCTAACGTGCACATGGATACATTTTAAGAATCTTATTTTGGTAGTAAGTAGCGTGAGATTGCCCGAGTGGTGGGTTGACATCGAGTTCAGTAAATTTAAAATTTTACAAACATATGACGTAAAATTAAAAAATAAAAACTATTTTGAAACCATGATAATTCGATTCTGCTCTCGATTCTAAACAAAATAGTTTCTAGTTTTGCGTTAATTCATTAACTCGTTGTATATATAAACTCACCGTAATTCTTTTCTGGGTGGTCAGAAACCTGGTTACAATTATCAACTATTTTTTGAAACATGCAGTTTTAGCAAGGCACACTTTTAGCACATTAAAGGTTACACCTAAATAAAACCTTATCTTCTATTTATATCGTCACACCTGTTTCTCAGTGGGGTAGGCAGAGACCATTTGCTACGATCCTTACGTATGTTTTTCGCCTCAAACGTACGACAAGCACCCATGAATACAGATTTCTTTTCGAATCATTTGAAACCGATTAGAATTACTTACGTAGGTAAGTACAGTAGGTACACTGTAAATAAAACTCAGTGGTACACAACACCTACAAGGCATATCAAGCGAGATCTCTATTGATTATGAAGCATAGAGCTGGGGTGTTCAAAGAAACAATATTAATAAATAATAAATAAATAAATATCTTGGAAATTGTCACACAAATTATCTAGTCACATTTAAAGTACCAAAATCTAGCCTGGACTTGTATTATGATGACTAGACAACGATATAGAATACATAGATAGATACAAACATCCATGACTCGGGTACAAATATTAATATTCATCATACAAATATTTGTCCCTTACGGGATTCGAACCCGCGGCCCTCGGCACAGCAGGCAGGTTCACTACCGACTGTGCTATAGGGCCGTCGAATTAAAGATATAATTATTCGATTCTACATAATATAGCGTGCGGATTCTAACCCAGAACATTATGATAGAAAGCTCTCGCCTCCCCGCAACGCGCTACCGTCGCTCAATCGCGCATAGTCGAGTAAATCTAAAGCAACTGCGGAATAGATAGTATATAAATCTAATAGTACCTACCTAGTTTCCCAAATTTAGGTTATCTTCATCGGGAAAAAGGTAGGACGAAATAAAATTGCCCAGGTTTACTGTAACTTAGGATCCCTCTTCAATTCAGATGACTCCACACACTCTGCCGATGTCAACTTTATCCAGATTAAATCAAAAGACAAGATTTAGTTCAATAAAAAATAAGGGACTAGAAAAAGTGTATCATTAATCTCTAGATTTGGGTTCTCGGAGTTTTATCAGCAAAAAACTAGAAAACACGTCGTTTCAATTTCTCGTACGTCCTTTTTAGACGTTGCATTGATCATTTAAGAGCGTATTTTCAGGATTTAGATCGTTGAATTGTGTTAGCCATTTTTTTCAGCTTCTCACAAACATTTATAAACACGAAAATAAACTTTTTTAGGGTGGGCAGAAACTTGACTACAACTACGTACGTATGGACACACGGCGACACATCAAGCTACGCTAAACCAAAATAAGCTGGCCGCGCGTAGGTAGAATAATGTATAACGTCGCGCGGCCAACTTATGTTGGTTTTGCGTAACTTGATGTGTCGCCCTGTATACGTAGTTTCATAGTCGTTTTGTACTGTAAAATGAGTGGACGAATAAAGTTCTTTTTATTTATTTATTTATGCACATGGTGAAGCCATTGTCTCATGAGGGTAGGCAGAGATTACGATAGCCACACACACTACGATTCTGTCACACTTTTTTCGCATTCTAATCATTCATACGCATCGCATTCATTCGCATTCTCATCTACATGCTAAAACTATCAACTAGTGAATGCATGCAGTTGTAACACTGGTCACTTTTAGCATTATTTAAGATTTCAGCATTAAATTATGTGTTTAGATGGCCAGCTTTTCGCCTACAAAAACACTGCATGAGAAGCTTTATCCCTTGGTACTTTGAACCCTCGATAAGAAATAGGGTGGTCCATTCAAAGCAGGAACAAAACTGGAATGCTTCTAAACCAATATAAAGCACAAATCTCATCGCAAACTGAGCCAACTTAGTTTAGCTTAGCTCATGTAATAAAGGGCCTTTTCATACTAAGCTCTGTAGCTCACAGTGGGAACTGAAGACTGAAGTATGAAAAGACGCGGAGTTAATCTATAACTTCATACCCTGTGGAAAACTATCAGCACGTGTATACCTAACACGACAATAAATATAGAACGATACTAAAGATTTCAAACATTGACCTAAAAGCAAAACCACTAGAGTTGAACCCCGAAAACTCAATTTAAAATACTTTCCAACAGTCCTAATGGTGCTCCGCTCCTGATACTGAAAAAGCCTTATAATTCTTACATTGTTCAAAACACAAACACTCTATTTGCGCTTCTATACCGTTATTCAATAGAGGCAATTCTGTCTGTCTCAATTCGGGACAAAGTTGTGAAGTTTGGGAACTAAACAAAGGGGGCGATGACCTACTTACGGTTTGTTCTAAGTACTTATGTCCCGCCAATCATAGCATTGTCACGCTTATGGTAAAGCTTTAGGGGTTATTTCAGGGGGTATGTTATGTGGGGGTGGTTTAGCTACATTTTGGGGTATTGAATGTTTGAATGAATGGTGACTGTCTGTTGGTCTTTTGAATAAGGATCTCTGTGTGACGTAATGTTTTCATACATTATTTTGTAGTTTATTTTATTTCTTTTGCACGTGGTTGGGATTGCGTATTAATTTTCCTTGAATCATTTTTAGGTCAACGTTATAAACGTTTATTCTTCTAGCTCTATCGTAAAAACGGTAATACATACAAGCGTCAAATTTGGTGTGATTATAGGCAAACTCAGTACAACAACAAATAATAAAATCCGGCCAAGTGTGATTCGGTTTCGTGTTAAAGGTCCAGGACAAAAAAAATCGTTTAGTTATTATGTTGTGTGGTGGTGTGGTACGGAACCCTCGGTGCGCGAGTAGCCCGACTCGCACTTCACCGGTTTTATTCTTGTTTATATTGGTTATCGTTGGATGAGGGCAGTGCAGGACCGGTCCGGACCGGTTGGATAGGAATATGTACAGTAGTGGATGTCCATCGCCTGAGATGATGATGATAAACAATCGCATTTTTATGCATAACTTCTGTTCGTATGGTTTGTATAAAAGCTCTGTCCAATTTTTCTTGCATGTAGCAAGATCTTTTAGTCACCTCGTCAGACAAAAGAAGGAATGAAATTCTTTTGGAGTTCTTCTGTAGTTAACTTTACTCTACTTGACACGTGAAACGTGAATATTTATGTAAACCTAAGATACAAGTAACACTGCTGCAACTGCAAGCCTTAAAATCTAGTTGTATATAGCCAAGCTAATAAATTTCTAATCACCAAAAAAGCACCGACTCGTACCAATGAGTTTATCGGAATTTATGTACGATTTGTAACACCACGTGGCTTTTCGGTGAAGGAAAGCATCGTGAGGAAACCTGCATGCTTCAATTTCGAGGCATGTATTGTACTCACTGTCCATTATGTAGCGACGGACTCACCTAATCTAATCAAATGTTACTACGTTGTAACTATTATGTAGAATAGTTACTCGGACTATGTTCATTTTAGTTACTTTCTTCTTAGCACCAAATCACATCCCTATAATTATCCGTGACACTAAGGCCGAGATTCAGAGACGAATATTAAGTCATAGTTCGAACTTCCGTATGTCAAAATCCATAAATTTTCGCCCAGCTTATCTCAAGCTAAGACTAAAAAAATCGTCTCAGAATCTCGGCCTAAGGGTTGAACCTCATGAAATGCGAATGAACGCGGTAGCACCGGCAGTGCTGCGATCTTTCTCGCTCTAACCAAGATGTTCCTGAGCGACAGATAAGTATAGAGCGTGAAAAAATGCGATTCCGTGCTGCCAGATGAGGCTCAACTCTTACTAGCTTCACAAGCACTAATTGTTTAAACACACCTCTACACATTCCTTTTGTGTACACAAAAAACAATACAAGATTTAAATTTAATCGCATTACATACTTAAGGGTATATTACTGTTGGCGCGGTCCATACAAACGAAGTCTGGTGATATTTTCAATACGAAACAATCTAGAAACAAATCTCTATGCTTGTATCGTGTCAGATTTTCTCTAAAATGTACAGTTTTAAAGTTACAGTGCCTCACAGATTTTCATACAAATCTTAAATGAATCCTAGCATTGAAACTGTTTATTTTAACGAAAATCGGACACGATACAAGCATAGAGATTTGTTCCTTGATTGTTTCTGCAAAATTTCATTGTGTTTAATTGGTTAGGATTGAAAATATCACCAGACTACGTTTGTATGCAGCGCGCATTTACGCATTCGGAATAAACTTCTCTTAAGGGGTTTCTTCAGACCATAAAACTGAGCAAATGCGTTACATAAATGCGTTAAATGCATTACTGCGTATGTAACGCATTTAAAAGTTTACACCTTATAGATCACCATCTTCTACAATCCTGTCACACCACTTCCCTTTGAAACAATTTATAAACACAATATCTAAAAGCCAAAATTTATCCATTTCACAAAACTTTAATAAACGTGAACAATACTTTCTAATAAAGTGGTATCTCGGAGGAGCGTGACGTCACTATAGTTTTAGCGTGCCGAAACTGTTGGTCCCGGTGCGGCCACCCGGACTTGGATGGGACAACTCCGGACACCTTTGTATAGTGTTCGTAATGACAGCACTTGTTATTAGTTTACTGCAGGTTAAATGTTCAAAATGATGAAAAGGAATGACAATGGAAATTGAGATAATATTATCATATCTCATGACTAAAGCCCTTAGCCCGTCAAGCCGATACAAAACACAATATACACATAATTGTTAGTGAATAAGTGACCTTTGTAGTTCAAGTATTTAAATTGTTGTTTTTTTTGTAGCATAGCAAATGCTCACGACTATTTTCCCCGAGGGGGTAGTCAGAGATATTCTGAAACCTCAGAACATCCACGTTTCACCAGTAGTACCGAAACTCTGTCCAGTGTGACGGGGGGTGAGCCCGTCGCCACTTATAATGGACAGTGGGTACAATAAATGCCTCAAAATTGAAGCATGCAGGTTTCCTCACGATGTTTTCCTTCACCGAAAAGCCAGTGGTGTTGCAAATCGTACATGAATTCCGAAAAACTAAATGGTACGAGTCGGTCTGGACGGGGATCGAACCATCGCAAGGTTACTCGCCACTAGACCACCACGGCTTCTCGTGTGGGCATCAAGCCCTGCATAGGTAGCATGGCACCGTGATATAACGCTATCACACCTTCGCTCTCTTTCTATTTGCGTACGAACGAACGATATAAAAGACGTGATATAGCCGTATCACGTGTAACATACTACGGCTTCTGGTGTCAGAGTTTTTTTGACCGCCTTACGGCCTCTGACGTGGTTTTTATGTAACGACTACTACCACGAGAGATAGTAGCCGGGACCAACGGCTTAACGTGCCATCCGAATCACGGAATCATATTTCTTTTCAAAAAATCAGGTGATTCAGCCAGCAATGTCCTAACCAACTGGGGATAAACGCACAAAGTGACATATCGCTAGGTGTCCCCCTGGGAATCGAACCCATGACCTCCATGTTAAGAGCCCAATGCTCTTATCCATTAGACCACGGAAGCAGTTTTTAAATTGTTTTTTTTTGTGTGCAAGGAAATAAACGGTCATTAAATGTGAATGATATTGATTTCTAGAACTATTTATATGCATCTGGTTGCGGTTGGTTAGAGCAAGTCAAACAATTCAAAATCGTTTATTTAATGTAGAAGCTAAAAGCCAACTTATCTTATTAGACTAACGGCGTTTGGGTAAAATCTTGTCAAAAGGATATCGCTAGCTAACCAGCCAGGCAATACAGGCAGCATGATGGGAATCTTTTGGCGGGATATAGTACAAAACGGTGTATTTTTTCCGACCCGTTGAACTAAAAACCTGAAACAGGTAATTATTAGTGAATGAGTGAGGAAAGTTGAGGATAGAATTTCTAGTTGCACCTTGATCGAAGCCTATGTTCAACAGTGGACGAACTAAGAAAAAAAAATCTTTCACAAATTGGTGTTCCAAAAGACAGCATTAACAATTACAGCTCTAAAACAAAGTTCTACAACATCTATTTTCCATCATCACAATAATACTAACTCTATGAATCCGGAATAAAAACAAAAAATATTAACACCAACTCATTTTATTAGTACATGAAATATCGCAAGGTCCTCTCCATAAAGTGTAATCGTAAAAACACGCCACAAAAACTGACTCACACAAATTCGAATGAGTCGTTAATATGTCCTTATCGGCAAACGTAGCAATAATTTGTGAAATAATCAACGGTATGGCGAGGAAGCAACAATTATTGTCGGCGTTGGTGCTTTTCTTTTAGGGTTCCGTAGGGTAAGGATGATAACCCATCGGAACATGACACTTAAATGACATTTTGATTCTGAAACTTTACGCAAATTAAAGTAAGCCTTGAAAATTTATGAATGTTTTTACTTGGTAGATAAAATATAAATTCTGAATTAACTGTATATTCAGAATCAAAATGTCATTTAAGTGTCATGTTTGTTTGATTATATGCTTTACTTATTCGAGTTGGAGTGCAAGGAAAAAGCCTCCCTGAGTGACGAAATCTGTGTTCGTCTGGCGCACACAGGGATGTCAGCCTCGAAACGACGATTGCAGACTATAAACTAATTGCTAATCTATAAACTACAGAATGAGTTATTGTCATACTATATGGCTCGTACTGACGCGAAAGAAGGTCTCATCTGAGAAAACTTTTTTGTAGGTACGTATTTACCATTATTTTTGTCGGCTTTTAATAGTACCTCATTTATATAAAACCTTGCACCTATTCCACGCTTGAAATGGTATATATAATCGGTAGATGTAGAAAAGTTCTTGACTATCTCAAATAGAAATACAGTTCTTAGCTTTTACTTATTATATGCGTTTGTAATTATTTCAACCTAATTGCTTACTCATTCGACTATGCACTCATACCGTTTTCATCACAAAATCATGCGGAACCCTGTAGAATTCAAGACGAAATTCTTGACTACAATTTTATAGTAACTCGGCACGAACTAGGGTTGACAGAGTCGGAAAAAAGGTCATAAAGCAGTCGCAATTATTCCGAATGAATTTGGTGTAGTCCGTATATAGTTATTATGATAATGGACCGTGTAAAAAGTGGGATTGGTCGTAAGAATTCTCTAAGGAATTTAGTTGAGCAGAATTTATTAGGACTTTTCCTTTAAGGTTTTTGAGAGTTGGATTTTTTATTTTATTGAATGTTTTTGTGAAATGGTTTCTTATTGATGCAAGACTTAATAATTTAAATGTTGATCCTTTTGTTTTGAAAGCGGACACCTATTAAATGTGGGTACGTACACGTAAAAAGGGTCCAGTTGTCCGGTTTTGAGTTAAGGTTATTTTCGGAATCTAGATCAGTCACATGATCAAATGGAATAATAAATAAAAAAGGTGGGTTAAAATAACGACAACTGGACCCTTCTTGCGTGGACGCCCACAAATATACAGGGTCCTAACATGCTGACACTTTTTAAGGGGATGATCAGACCGTCATACTGAACAACTTTCTCTATGGCACCAACATCGAAAACGCGAAAAAAAATCAACAGTCCCATACATTTGCCTCGAGATTTGCAGTTTTGTGTAACAGCATATTTTTTTCGCGATTTCGATGTTGGTTCCATAGAGAAAGTTGTTCAGTTTGACGGTCTGATGGTCCCCGTAAAAATTGTCAGCATATTAACAAAGACCCTGTATGTACAAGTCATAGTAATAAGTTGATGGTACTAATATGATGCAAATCTATTGAATAGTTGTTAAAAATAACTTTTACAACGTACATACAATTAAAATAGAAAGTTATTTATTTTCAGTGTTATGGGGATGAAAGATTAACCCACGGTTAACCAATTAAACTTATATTTTATGAATCTAGTTCTAGAGTCTAGTTATAGTCAGAAACTCTCGATCATAATTTCTTTCGGGGTTTCAGGTTGGTTACAAACATTACTATAACTACCGGTTGCAAACAATTGTAATAAGGCTCCCTTTCAGTGAATTGATCGTTTTCTAATTTAGCCACTGGTATTGTAGACGTGTAATTGTAGCATATTACACTATAAAATTTTTCATTATAAATAAAGGTTTATCATCATTATGAGCCTGTTTTATATATGGAACGACCATGTCAAGTGGCAAAAAACGGCTAGCCACTTACAAATAGCATAAAAGAAATCTTCAGTTTAAGACGAAAATGATCCAACCATTTAAAAACAAAGGTATTCTTGCTACACAGATACGACTCAATGCAAACACTACATAATATAATATAAGTATTTCTATAGTTACCCAAACAGTCTAAATAGTCCCTAAACACCTTTACGTGTTCACTGCGTCGGAACAAAGAAGGGCCTCGCTCTTTGGGCCCCTAAAATGTAAGGGGCCACGCGTTTAGAATGTTTGTGTCTTGTGTTTTGGTCTACCGCAATAGCAACGTTTATTTAATGTTAGAGTTAGTTCAGTTATTAAGTTACTTTGTTAGCAAGTCGGTAAGTTAAAGGTGTGTTGTAAAGTTGTTGAGGCGGAATTGATTGTCTCAAACGCTGCTTAAAGGGTTACGACTGTAATCATTATAGGGTAGTCAGAGATGTTCTAAACATAACATATTTACCTATAGAATACTTATACAACATGTTAATGAATAAGCGCAAAACCTCATACACCCCAACTGATTTATAATAAAATAATTCGATTGAAACAATAATTTCATTATTTTGATACTTAAAATTTAAAGTTATTCGTATTTTAAGTTTTGAGGCAAAAATGATTTGTTATCATTTCAGCAATGAATGAAAGCGCTAACGTGTTCATGGATACATTTTAAGAATCTTGTTTTGGTAGTAAGTAGGGTGAGAGTGCCCGAGCGGTGGGTTGAGATCGAGTTCAGTAAATTTTAAATTTTACAAACAAATAAATTTAATATTTTGAAAAAAATTACCTATGTTGAAAACATTATAATTCGATTCTGTTCTCAATTCTAAACAAACTACTTTCTAGTTTTGCATTAATTCATTAACACGTTGTATAAGGTGTATCAAAAGTAAAAGTAAACATTTAAAACTTTTAAGGGTGTTATTTAGACCATCAAACTGAACAACTTTTACTATGGGACCAACATCGAAATTGCGAAAAAAACACATTTAGCTCGAGTAGATTTGTAGTTTAGTATGGAACATAAGATTTTTTTTTCGCGATTTCGATATTGGTTCCATAGTGAAAGTTGTTCAGTTTGATGGTCTAAACTTAAATATTTATTTTTATTTTTGCAACACCTTGTATACGGGTGAAATTGATATCATTAGCATCCTTTTAAACTAAGAGTCTACCGATCAAACTGAACTTTACTATGGGCAACAAGGCAATCAGAGGAAAAAAACATCTGCAGTACCATACTAAACTGCAATGTCTACTCTACTCAAATGTATGCAACAGCAGAATTCTTTTGCTCCGATCGGTTTGTTCCCATAGTAAAAGTTGTTTAGTTTGACCGGTAGACTCTTAGTCTAAAAGGATGTTAATGAAATCAATTTCACCCTGTATATATTTTTCACTAGACACAATTTTTTATTACTAACATAAATTTAGGGTGTATTCAGACGATGAAACTGAACAACTTTCCCTAAAGACCATGGGTCAAAAAATAAAAAAAATTTGTGGACCTTTCATATAAAAGTACGGATCACTTCTCGTCTCAAAGGGATATAAGTAACCGAAATTTTATCCCAAAACCTATTAAAGAATTCGGCTAATCGCTACGAAACCGCTGAAATATTTACTCAGATATCATGAACAACTACTTACTGTATTATACTTGGTACGTTTGATTTCAAAATGGACACTGATCCTTAGCGTCTGAAGATGTGTACGACTTAATAATAATTTCGAAGAATTTCATATTAAAACATAGAAACCAGATAAGAAAAATTATAGTTAAAAACCTCTTTAGATTATTTACTTTGAATGCTAACAAGAAAGCTTCCTGTAAAATCGAGAAAAAAAAACTTCCGGCATTACGGCATTTACCAATTCAAAAACGGGGTTAAACAGTAACAACACAACACTGGTAACGATCCCTTAAACATAAAAATTCTTCTTTAACACTTTCTACTGCCCTTATTCACGCATGCCATAAAATCTTTTTTGCGCCTTATTTCTCTTTTGGGCCCTATTCCGGGGCCTTATTTCTATGTCACTTATTAGCTGAGCCGGCAGTTTTACGAGTACAGATGCCATCAAGTTAATTTATAACCTTTGTCAAAATTGCAGACGCTAGTAACATTTTTCACGTGAAAGGAGAGTAATAAAAACATAGGTACCCAATTTTGTCACTCGATCAAAAAGGTAACAATATTTTAATAACTTTTCTTGATACTTTTTCGGATAAACAAACTGTTAATCTATTAAGAAACATGAAACCGGCGCCGATGACACTAGAGTTGCCGACTCTTGGATGAAAACCCTTCACCAGTGGGAATTAATGGTTATAAAACCTATTTATTATGTGTATGTATGTATGTATATGCTCACAACTATATTCCCCGAGGGCGTAGTCAGAGATATTCTGAAACCTCAGAACATCCACGTTACCGAAACTGTCCAGTGTGACGGGGGGTGAGCCCGTCGCCACTTATAATGGACAGTGGGTACAATACAAGCCTCGAAATTGAAGCATGCCGGTTTCCTCGCGATGTTTTCCTTCACCGAAAAGCCAGTGGTGTTACAAATCGTACAAAAATTCTGAAAAACTCATTGGTACGAGTCGGCCTGGACGGGAATCGAACCATCGCCTCCTGTACGGCAGGCAAGGTTACTCGCCACTGTACCCCCACGGGTTTTTATCCATTTCGAAAAGTTACATTCTGTACCATTCAAACTATATTTTGTTGTAAAATTAATGTTTAAATAATACTCTAATTTTCTAATACAGTATTTATCAGGTTTACTCGTTCAGTATTGTCATTCAGATAAATCTACAAAAAAACTATTTTTTTCTCCTCTAACCTTAGCGCAAGCCCAACACACACTTGACTGATTTTTATTATTTTTTGTTTAACCTTATAGTATGCACTATAATCACACCAAGTTTAACGCTTGTATGTATTGCCGTTTTTACGATACTTACAGCAAAATCAAAAAAACATAGATAAAAAAATTATAAATAACTTTAATTTAATTTGATCAAATCCAAAATAATAACACAATGTTCTGTGAAAATATCAACTCTGTACCTACTACGGTTCAATGGATACAGCTCTTTAGAACTAGGACGGACGGACGGATGGACAGTGTAGGCTTATGAATAGGGTCCCGTTAGCACCCTTTGCGTACGGAACCCTAAAAAAGACTTCGAGCGAAGCCCGTTAGGTATCTACTTATAATCTTAACTGGGATACAATTATAAAAACAGAATAATTTATCTGATGAATAATCATCTACCTCATCAAAGGCGATATTAAAAACGAATCTACAAAAATATATATATAAAACCATACCTTTGTGACACACGTACGCGGTCGTGTGCAATGTATGTGTCCCAAAACTGGTACATTTTGGACACGTGTTCCTGTCACGCCACTTGATAAGTCATTCCCCTATTATAGACGCTTTTATAGCGGTAAAACGTTATGATTATAATGTAATTATTTTACGGAATTCGAATGATATTTATGGTAATTGTGAACGGAAATATCATAGTTTGTTTAACAAAAAAGTCACAAAATAAGTTATTGCTTGAACTGGCAGGCATATTACATAGTGTAGGACGCATTTTGATCCCACTAGACCTGAGAAAATTTGCATGAGAGTGACTGGATGAGGAAGGCCGAGGATAGAGTTTTGTCGCGCGCCTTAGAGGCGTATGTTCAGTAGTGGACTTTGAAAAGCTGACGATGATGATGATTGGAAAATACTATTTCAAATAATAATTAACATTCATGGCAATATGCTAGCCGGTGCACAGCTAAGGCTCTGGTCTTCCCAAGAGGGATAATGAGCAACAGAATTTGTATGTACAGTAAGCTTGAGAAAAACCTGACCCCATGTATCTAAATCTTTATAAGTGCAAGAAGTTTAGATTTTTCTGATACTGACGACCGTACTCGTATATTTAGAAGTAAAATCTGTCCTTTCATTATTACTAAACAGGTATACCGTGCGACACGTCAAGCTATACAAAACCAGCTCAAGCTGGGCACGCATAGGTTTGAATCACAGTATAACGTCGCGAGGCCAGTTTATACTGGTTTTGTATAGCTTGATGTATCGCCTTATTTTCTGGATATAATTTACGTAGTTTTTTTTGTCTACTTTTCATTTAAAAATCTTAAATTAGCCTGAGAAGGACGATTATAACAACATAATAACGTAAACGTGGATTTGAAATAAATATTGTGGTAATTAAAATAAATGAAAAAAAATACGACAAATATCTTACGAAATTAGAATTTGAGCAACACTTCTGTTGTTGACAAATCAAAATAATAATAAAGCAAATCACAATCATTCAGACAAATCTTATTAAATACTCTCATAAATCTCTAAACTCTCCAATTCATTCACGAAAAAAACGCGATCAATCAAATTAAAATTCGATTCATTTTTTGTTTGACACCCCTAATAAATCCGGCTAGAACCGGTCCCTACTGGCTCGTGCCGCATCTTCGTGGACACACCCTTACAATGGGTCGTTGACCCTTGGGGCCTGGGGTACACTAACTAGAGGGGTGACTATAAAGGATAAGGTCGATATTGCGTGGAGTTTTTTTTGCAATTATTTTTAATGGTTTTAAAGACGATTTTTTATGTGTCAGTTTATATAAACGAGATGATAATTATAATGATTTAAATTAACTATTTAAGATTTCCAATTCTTTATCATGCCAAACATACGATTAGAATAGAGCGTTTTTGGTTTTGAGTCATTAAAATGCATCATTTTTAACTATTATAAAATCCTTTGGGAACTCAATTTAATCCCAAAACTCGCGGAGTGAGAGGGACAGAGAGTGGCAGCGTAGAACTACAGGGTGAAATTGATATCATTAGCATCCTTTTAAACTAAGAGTCTACCCATCAAACTGAACAACTTTTACTATGGGAGCAAACCGATCGGAGAAAAAAAAATCGGCTGTTGCGTACATTTGAGTCGAGTAGGCATTGCAGTTTAGTATGTAACAGCTGATTTTTTTTGCTACGATTAATTTGCTCCCATAGTAAAAGTTATTCAGTTTGATGGGTAGACTCTTAGTTTAATAGGATACTAATGAAATCAATTTCACCTTGTACAATTATTATTTTCTTTTCTGTTCCAATGGTGAATATTTCATGTTTTTATTAAAATTAATAAATAACGCATACAGGCACATAAATTGTAATGATCCTAAACGTAAGCTACTATTATGAAAATCATACAACAACGGCACTAACATGTAACATCGATGACCCAACCGGGATTCGAATCCAGGACCCCAGTTTGGCAGTACGTCGACGTGGTAACCATGACACCAACCGGGTCTTGCACCAGTGGTATCTGCAGCAAAGTTTGTATCTACCCCGAAAGCAAATACGGATGTAAATTGATGTAATGTGTGTATTGCGTATATAATAAAATCTCAATCAAACTGGAAGCGTTCAAACGAAACAGAAATTAGCGCCTTAAGTGATTGTAAGATACAAACAATCAAAATACAATCAATTACTACATCCACGTAACCTCAAAGCTTTTTCATTCAAAGCCTCCGCTCTCAGCATCATCGGGAAACATTGTAAGAAGAGAGCTCGGCCTTCCCCTTCGACTAAAAGCCATGAAAATCGATGTGTCCCGATCAATCACTAGATTAAAAGCGTCATGTTTATGAATGTACCTTGAATCAAGTTTATCTATGTATTTAGAAAGAGGCTGTTTGTTTGTTAAGTACTCATATATGGACTGTTAATGTTTTGAACTTGATTGTCATAGTAAAGTTAGTTTTTTCAAAGATTAAGTATAATAAAATTATATGAAAGACGTGAAACGATCAGCGTTATTTAACTTTGATAGCAATGGAAAACCTAAACTACACTTCATTCATCATCATCATTAGCCTATACCGTGAAATTGATATCATTGGCATCCTTTTACACCAAGAGTCTATCTACCAAACTGAACAACTTTTACTATGGGAGCGAACTGATCGTAGCAAAAAAATCCATCCAAAAGGTTCCATACTAAACTGCAATGCCTACTCGACTCAAATGTATGTAACAGCATCCGATTTTTTTGTTGTTGTTCAGTTTGATGGGGTTCAGCTTAGTTTATACGGATGCCAATGATATCAATTTCACCCTGTACATACACTTCCCACTGCATGGCACATGCCTACCCTCAAGAAATATGTATGAGCATTATTCCACCAAGCGTGCCGAATGCAGATTGGTAGACTTTACATACCAGCAAAATTTATATTTTTAATCATAATTAATACAAGCAAAGTCACGGCTTATATCTAGTCTCAACACAGAAGACATCTTACACACACACAGATATATTGTCACAAACACAGTGAGTATATGAAGTTATCGGATCGTCCCCGCTGTATTTAAAAGTAAAGAGAAGCGACGGATATGTGTGATGCGGAACAAGAAAAACATTGAGTCACATTTATTCTAAAACATTTATAAATTTTGATTGGTTTGTGTATGGCTCGTCTCCTTGTAAGACTTTGGTAATTTTCTTGGCTATGCTAAAAAATAAAAAGCTTATGGTTTAAATAAGTATAGGGCGGGACATTTAGCTGGAAGGAAAATTTTCCAGTGAACAAAAACAATATCCGAACGGTGGCCAAGGGAGAGAAGAAAGTCAGTAGGCAAAGACAGCTCGTTGATCGGACAATATTCTAAACTGCGTGCATGTGCGTTTGAAGTATCTACATTGATTTCTGTTCAAACATACAACAATGTGTGAACAGCATAAAAGTCACGAATCAGAAATGTACCAAAATAACGCAGGACCATAATGAACAACGCAATAAAAAGGCCTATGGATTCATGAAGGCTGATTTAATTGATTGATGATTTAAATAATTATTTTTATCATAACAACCACTCCATAGGTTTCCGTGTTCATTGCCAAAACGTCGCGGCTGGAAGGGCTCGGACTCGAAGCTCGGAACATTATTGATTTCCATTATACCTCACAACCGACGTCACAACGCATTCACGCGTGACGTAAAGTCTTGATAATGTACTTGATGAAAATGCTGTTTTGTTCGGGTTGCTCCTTTCCATTTGGATCGGACCATGGATCTAAAGGTGGAGACCCGCGCTTTGGCGCTTTTTCGGTATAGAGGTTGTCTTTGACTATCCAAAGGGGTAATGCCGCTAGTGTCAGGGGGTCTTTGTGTGTACGTTAGTCGTTATGTTGACGAAGCATGTAGCAGATTTAGAGTGTATAGTTTTAAGATTTTGACGAAGCATTTTGCTGATTGGTATCATGTTGCAGATGTGGACATTTTGTTATTTTAACGAAGCGTGTTGCAGATTTAGAGCTTGTTCTTTCTTGTTTGCTATACAAAGATGATTTTTCAGCGAAGAGATTCGGTGGCCCGTTGTGGAGAAATAAATATGGATACGCAATCATGAGGGTCCATGCACGCACGACATCATCAAGGTATCAATGAGTTTTTCTATAATTATAATTAATCGACTCTTGCTTGTGCGTCAGCACAGCATTTTCACCAATATCAAGTAGTTTGTGGGAGTATCTATCCCAATCTCAGGGATTGTTTTTGATCAATAACAAGAAGAGATTGAGGTTTTTCGGAGCCTCGTGGCAGGCAAAAACGCGACAAGTGCTTGTGTCAGAACCTCGAGTTTTTCTAACTAACGTACGTATAACTGTTCTCTCAAACAGTGAAGGAAAATATTAAAATGAAACCTGCATACGCTGAAGATAAAATTCGGATGCCTGTGAAGTTTACCAAACGTCTATACAAAGTGTATTGAAGGTAGGCCTGTACCTCACAGTGGGACGTATTTATGAGCTGATGATGAATGTCAATCTCATAGTTGATTCGAAAACAGCAACTGCTTATTACAATTGAATGAATTTGACGAAATGGGAAACCGCAACGATCACGAATTGTTGCATGTATAACCCGTTGCTACACGGTCTAGCCAACGGTGTGGCCACGTCCAATGAGATTAGTCGCCTCCTACGACACCGTCTGGGTTTATGTTATTCAAAGCCGGACATCACACGGCACAAAAAAAGAAAAACATTGCGGCTGGTAGGGAACGGAAATGAAAAGGCCAAAAAAACGTAGCGAGGAAAACCGCAAGAGAATATGGAATAAAGATTGGTAAATGTTCACAGTATTATAAGCTACTGCTTTTCTATCAACCAAATAATATAACGTTACTACAATCATATTCAAGTAGATATAGGGTTACCATCCGTTCGGATTTGTCCGGACATATCCGGACGTTCCGCTTCCCGTCCGAATTTTGTCTGGATTTTTGACTTAAATGGCATAATTTTTAATGAATGAAACTTTTGCAATAACTTTAAATTAAATAAGTTACTCAAGAGTTACGTATTAAATCAGTCCTTAAATCTTTAGTAAATGAAAACTTCATTTTGTGATTAAATATCTGGATTTATTTAAAGTTCGGTTTATTAAAGACTTTTCATTCGAGATGTTCTTAAGAATCTTAGGGTTACTCTATGCAGATATCAATCAAATAACTCATTAAATTAAAAAATATTTTATTGCATCAAAGTTTAGGAACATACAATTTATATGTAGCCCTGGCAGTCCTTTCTAGGCTAGCCTGTAAACAAACTGCCTGATGTGTAGGTAGCCAGTGCCCATCCGATGCAGTCAATACATTTTTCAGCAATAAGTGCAAACATAAGGTAATTAGAGCCGTGGTCGTCCAGTGGCGAGTAACCTTGCCTGCCGTGCAGGAGGCGATGGTTCGATTCCCGTCCAGGCCCACTCGTACCAATGAGTTTTTCGGAATTTACGTACGATTTGTAACACCACAGGCTTTTCGGTGAAGGACAACATCGTGAGGAAACCTGCATGCTTCAATTTCGAGGCATGTATTGTACCCACTGTCCATTTCAAGTGGCGACGGGCTCACCCCCCGTCACACTGGACAGAGTTTCGGTACTACTGGTGAAACGTGAATGTTCTGAGGTTTCAGAATATCTCTGACTACCCCCTCGGGGAATATAGTCGTGAGCATATGCTATGCTATGCTATAAGGTAATTAAACTTAGTATGTAAGAAGAACGATAAAATATGCAAAATGTGTCTAGTGAAGTGTGTTGGTGAGTGAGGATTGTGGGTATGTAGAGTGAAATAGTGTAGTCTGTGAGCGAGAATGAGAGTAATGAGTGAAGGTGTAATGGTTGTGTAGATGTGTGTAGTAAAAGAATAATAAAATTGACAGGCAGCCTGTATCATGCTTGGTAAATGGTTGTCAAGCCTGTTTCACAAGCCAATAATTGGGGTGAACACAACTACACATACCTCCGCCTGCTTCGATCTTGACAAATTGAACAACGTCTTGGGGTTAGTTAGAGAATTCCTCTTACCTCTTCATTAACCAGTAAATTGCATGTCTAGTCCAATCAGTAAACAAGTGTCTAGTTGAAGGATCTATACAAAAAGCTTATACAGGGTCCTTCTTTATTTGCAGACACTTTTTGAAGGTGATGATCAGACCATCAAACTGAACAACTTTCTCTATGGCACCAACATCGAAATAACAAAACAAAAATCTGCTTTTCTATACAAAACTGCAAATTATTTCGCGATTTCGATGTTTGTCCCATAGAGAAAGTTGTTCAGTTGTATGGTCTGGCCATCCCCTTAAAAAGTGTCAGCATATTAATAAGGACCCTGTATATTTATAGAAAATTTATGAAGCGAAAAAATTCAAATATCAAAAACACGATAGAAATAAGCTTTTGAAAACGGCGTAAAGGCTGAATTAAAGTGTAATAAATAACTTGTCTAATAGCTTTTGAGAAGAACCTAAATAATTCGGACAACATAAATTAAAAAAATTAAAAACTTAATTAATTTTAAATGTATTAATTTCACTATTAACTCTAATTTAAAGTATTGTGCAAATTTTTACTTTTTATTGATTTATTTATGTTGAATTACAATTCGGGGATCGTGGATTCCTAACGCATCAATAACATTTCATTGTATTTTCTGTTATTGGGTTATTGTTATCTATCTTCATACTAAATTTCGATTCAATAAGTGCAATAATGAGTGAGTAATTGAGGCGGGGCATACTGACAGACAGAATGGTCGAAAGTATAAGGGTTCCTTGTTTGACTACGGAACCTTAAAAAATGGTCATCTCTTATTCACCTTTTACCGAAAATATTGGGATGCTTGTTCTAGTCCAAGATCCACAAGTTTTCAAAATAATAAACCGTAAAAATATACAACAATTAGATACCTACATTTTTGCTTAAGGGTTCAGAGGTGCAGAAAAATACAGTGCGTGCGTGCCGGATTTTCGATTAAAAAGAATTTAAAAAAGTACTTATTTACCTATATAGATTTTTTTATGATTTCACTAGATAAACTAATGGTGAACATGACTGTGAGTATAAATACCAAAAATAGGAAACTATTTAAGTTCTTCTAAAACGAGAAAAATGTATAATAATTTAATAATACATGAAAATACGTCATCTTTATGACGATTTTCTATCGAGTGAAGTAATTCCAATCGTATTTTGAATTTATGATTTCACTAGATAAACTATCAAAAAATACTGACGTATGACTTTGGTTTCCGTAAATTGTATAAATCTAGTCGAAAAATGAAAATTAAAAGATGCCTCCAAGATATTTCGTCCTACTATTGCGCCTTAACAAAACTGTCGCTGTGCAGCAGCTACTAAAGAAAGTATTTCATTATATTTCGTTCGCTCAAGTAATAGACTTGAGACATGAAGCATCCTCAACGTTTCTCTTTTCGAGGGCTCCTAGCATAATCAATGTTCCACTGCTATTTATGCAACGGCATAAACCTTAGTTTTTGTCGACTTTTTTTGTTAAAAGAAAACTTGACTGAACCATGTTGCTTATCTTAATAAAATGCTACGAGATAACTGGATGAGCCGATTTTATGCTGCAAGCTCTTAGATCTTGAATTCTATATACAGGGTTGAACCAAACACCCAAACTATATTTTAAGGGGTGGTTTAGACCATCAAACTGAACTTTCACGAACAAAACACTAAAAACTGCCAACATCGAGAAAATTTTTAATTTATTTACTGTTTTATTACTAGTAGACATTATATAATAATAATACAACTTACTATAATATACCATAGTAAGCAGTTACTAAAACATTAACATTGTCTAGTTCCAATGGATTATTTCATTATTACCAAAGTATAACTCGACAAAAAAGAGTTACTAAAAAAACAAATATTTCCAACTCTTTCGACTTACCTACTTCTCTAAAGTCACAGTCAAAGACAACCTCAGTCAGTAAAAAATTACTAAAAACAAGAACATTCCCAGCACTCCTAACTTATTTACCCAAAAAACAAATTCAATGATAAACTCAGTTACTAAAAATATAAACATTTTCAGCACTCTCAACTTATTTACCCAAAAAACGATGTCAAAGTCAAACTCAGGTAGTAAATAGTTACAAAAACATAAACATTTACAGCTCTTTCGACTTATTTCACTAAAGGTGACGAAATAGAAATTGTGTCCCAAATGAAATATTCGGAATGAATGAGTCGGTCGTTCGATTGGAGCGATAGTATCGAGGGGAACGAATGAAAGATTGAATGAATTTCTGTTACGACGCGACGTTGCTAATAATTGATTTTCTGTAAGGAATCTTTGGGAAAGTTTGATTCATTTTAAGGTTTCTGCAATTTTATTGACATCGTGGATTATTAGAATGTAGATGAATTACAGAAGGTAATTAAATTCACCGATTGCGTAGAACATCAATCAAAATATAATACAAGCATAGGGGGTAGAGGGGGTATAAGTAGAGGGTAGTCAGAGTTATTCTGAAACCTCAGAACATCCACGTTTCACCATTAGTACCGAAACTCTATCCAGTATGACGTGACGGGGGGTGAGCCCGTCGCCACTTGTAATAAACAATGCCTCGAAATTGAAGCATGTAGGCTTATGATGTTTTCCTTCACCGAAAAGCCAATGAAAGTAAGCGAATTTTTTTTCGTCTATGAATGAAAGTGTCAGCGTCATATTAAAACATATTTAAGCCTATTATATTTTATGTAAGCCACTGCTGCGTATGAAGTGTCAATTCGAGATAATTGGCTAGCATTTTATCCACAAAAACATTGCATGAGAAACATTGAAATGGCCCACAGTAAGCCAGAATCCTACATCCCTTCAGGATAGACACAAGCTTCGCTACAACTATCAACTTCATCTACCATACGTCATTTTTACAACGTAAATAACAAAACAACACTACTAAAAGACCTAGCACTAAAAACGTAAGAACCAAACAGAAACAAGCAGAAACCCTCACATATATTACAGGCACTAGAGCGTTTCCCTACGAGGGTAATAAAAGGCGATAGTGGCGGAATAGAGGCGAAAGGGTTCAGTTATCGCGGCGATATCGCGACGCGCTCATCAAAACAAACGCAACTATGAATGTACGATGCGGTGTCACATTACACCGACGCGTAAGGCATCCCATCGCTCGCGCGATCGTGCGATGATCGCATAGCACCGATCGAATGAACCCGCAATAGCCCGAATACAAATGTAAAGGTAGCATTCCAATTCTAGCGACAAAGTACAGAGACAGAGCTCACACAATCACATTACGATAGGCTACTAGGCGTGGCATTTCACCTACATGCCGCTCGGTCAGAGGACAAGCAGTGACTCTGTATGAATTTACATGACGCACTGACGGATGCAGGCGACCGCGTCGCGCGACCGGTAGGCGTTGCCGGCGACCAAGTCGAGTCGCGCGACTTGGTCGCTTTGAAGCAGTGCCGTCGCGCGACCCAGCTGATTTAATCTACAATATTTTCAGAACTTTTCCTACTTTTATTAAAATTTAGCTTTGTGAGTATCCAAAAGCTACCCTCTTCTTCTAGTGACGTAAAAATTGAAAGCTTTGTCTCTGTGTCTCATATCTCGGTATTTAGTTATATGGTGTAAGTATGGACACTTTTCCCCACCGACATTCGCTAGGTATATATCGCTCCACGCAGTCCCAGGAACTCATTCTATGCTGAGGTCCGTACCCTTTCTGGATGCCCCTACGCCGTTTGCTTTAGTTCTTTCACTGGTTCCGATTACCTATCAAGACGTTTGTTTTCTTTAATACACGATTAAATATACACGAAAACAGCATAATAGACAATTACGCTTCATCGTCATTGAATTAGCTAAGCAGCTCTGTTTTGTCACTTAGAAAATAATTAAAATCATGCCAACCTGATAAGGTTTTTTTCAATCTACATATTTTTGAAATTAGGGATACCTAAACACCATACCTTAACCATTTTCTTACACTTAAATATCGTCAATATACACACTTCTGTTACAGTTTTATAATAATTTACATTGGAACCAATAGTGACTGTAAAGTTACACTGCATTGTAAAAGCAATCTGACACTGATAGTAGAAGTAGAGTGTAAAGGAAACGCAGCCTAAGGGTGATATTGTGCGGGAGAATTGCACCCGCGTCTCTGCCTTCCGGCGATACCCCGGCCTTTGTACTATCGCATTGTTCAAACGTTCTAAGATTTATGCTAAATAGCTATCATTTCCAAATGGGACACAGAAATAATATTGTATACATGCAAAATAGATACCTATACAACATAATAGATCTTGAAATATGGATTATATAAATTGTTAAAAACTAAAAGCGAACTGAATACAAATGTTGATGTATAGCAAAGTATAAGTGTATAGTTAATCTATAGTGCCAATTTCGATGAAATACAAATCTTATTATAATGTTAAAGACACAAGTGTATGAAAATTGTAAGTACTATCGGTTTAAATAATACCAGTAGTGTCATTATATAAAAGCACAACCCCGGATTGGAAGGTTGCGAATTCAAGTCCCGTTCGATTCAAACATTATTCATTCTTTAATTTGCACTAAAACAATCCAATATGGTTAAAAATATTAACCCAAAGTAAGCCATATGCTTTTCTCAAACCTCATCTTGATTGGTTAAGTACAAAATTATATACCGAAATTCAAGAAAATTGATCTTAACGGATTCTGTTACATACTCTTCATCGAACGCATCATTTTTTATTTCGATATGTTACATTACGGGCGGTTCGGTGAAGGAAAACTTTGTGAGGAGACCTACATTCTTCATTTTCGATGCGTGAATTGTGGCGTGTGGCGACGGCTGATAAATATTCTGACCACACCAAAACACGTAAGCGTATGTGTTTAGTCATTTGCAGTGAAGTGAAAAATAAATTTTACGAGTATAGACCGCATTCTTAACTAAAAAAAGGATTCCATATCAGATGATTGGCATCTCTTTTACGTAACCACAATTTCTATATCATAAAAAAGAATCGTAGGGCATCAAGGTAAAAAAATCTTTATTCGACATAAGAAGCCCGACTACAAAAGTCTTAAAACAACGTCATAAATATAAAAATGGTTTGATTTGCCGGACTTTGTACAACGGAGAATAAATAAAAACGTGAACTCAATAAGTTTATGTGACCCTCATCATTGAACAGAGTATCGACGGACCCCATCAGAAGATAAAGATTCTTGTCCCTTTCTTTAGCTTTGTATTCGGGTAAGAATCATATCGATTTCGAATACTACGTTTTTCCTGCAGTGTTGCTTGTTTTTCATGCATTGCTGTTGCATAATAATGCGTCGCTCTAGCGTGTTGTCGTACTAAATTGCTGTCGTACTAACATTATTCGCTCAAACAGTTGTCGATTTTAGTCACGGTTTATACAGAAGAGAAGTGTGGAGGTGGCGGATAATCTAAGTAACACAATATAAACCTTATAGTACGTAGCATAGTGTCATTTTTGTCGTAAAGGAATATCGGAGAACCGCGCCCGCGCCGCCAGGCGACGTCACCTGGAGGCGCGGGCGTAATTCTCCAAACGACGCTATGCTACGTACTATAAGGTTTATAATTGTGTTACTTTGACTATCCGCCACCGCCACACGTCTCTTCTGTATAAACCGCGCGTTAGGTTGCACATCTTTAATTTAGTTACTCGTCTCAAAGATAAAACATTTTCAGACTTCAAGTTATTAAACTGAAATGCGAGTCACTTGAGATCAATTTAGTAATACGGGTTTTACATGTGAAAACCGATTTGAATGATCCTTTTCATTTAAAAGTTAAGATACTTTCCACCGTAATGGTTCTATCGAAATTTGAAGAAGATCCTATGAAATGAACGATGGAATATCACAATGGATAATAGCAAATCATCAATGAAATCATTTCGTGTCGATGTATCCCTTACTTTGTTACACACTTATACTCCACTCAAAATAGCAACGTAATTTTAAGGCTATTTTGCATTACATTAACAGAGATTTGAAACACTCTCACTTATTCTTAGAACAGCTTTTGTACCGTCCAAGATATGTCGGATAGTAAATATATCCAGTAAATTAATTACATTTTGTAATCAGAATTGGCAGAAAGCTAAATAGGAATTGGAAAATCTCGTCGTCCTTATTTGGAATGAATTATAGGTACTGGATAATCAGTTTCAAAAACCGCTGAAAGTTATGTTTTCCGAAAACTAGATTAACATCGGATCACAAAAAAAGGGAATATTTTTAGCTTATCATAAATTTATAAATATTAAACGGACAAACAGACAGTTCAATTCTCTGAATAAAGTAGGGTTCCAAAAGTCTTCAAAGTCGAAATGTGAAACATTCGAATCGCCTAAGGGTTTAATAAGAAACGGGTTGTCTGGAGTTGCTATTCTATTAAAACTGTATAGGCAGTAGAAGCTGCGAATAAAGACGGTGTATTTTTTGTTTTTGGCTATTTATTTTAACATCTTATCAGAACATGTTGTGTACTGGTTGGTGACATAGGTTAATAATGTAGAGATTGAAAAATTTTTTGTACATCAATCATCGGTCTTTTTTACATGGTCGCCATTTCATAGACTAGTTGGTACTGAGTAGTGGGTCTCGAGTTCGAATGATATTACTATATTATTAATATGAATATTTTGTCCCCAAGTCATGAGTGTGACATTTCTTGTACCTATAAATTCTGTTGAGCCGTAGTGGTCCAGTAGCGAGTAACCTTGCCTGCTATGCAGGAGGCGATGGTTCGATCCCCGTCCACGCCGACTCGTACCAATGAGTTTTTCGGAATTTATATACGATTTGTAACACCACAGGCTTTTCGGTGAAGGAAAACATCGTGAGGAAACCTGCATGCTTCAATTTCTAGGCACGTATTGTACCCACTGTCCATTATAAGTAGCGATAGGCTCACCCTCCGTCACACTGGACAGAGTTTCGGTACTTCTGGTGAAACGTGGACGTTCTGACGTTTCAGAATATCTCTGACTACCCCCTCGGGGAATATAGTCGTGAGCATATGCTATATATTCTGCATAATTGTTTTCATTATTAAAATACCAGCCTGGACTAGGTTTTGGTACTTTGATTGGGAATAGATAAGCAGTGTTAAAATTTCCGGGTCAGAGTGTCTTTCGGTTCGTGGTCACCATTCGAGAACTTGGATATCGTTTCTTAAGGTGGTTGCAGAGTTGTCAATTTTATACAAAAGTTCGACGCATAATACGCGTAGACTGCATTAATAAATGTAATATTTTATATATGGAAAAAGAGTACAGAAAATCTAGATGGCGCGTCATAAATAACATTTGAAATTTATAATATAATTACGAATATATAATGCTTTGAAATTTTTCACATAATATTTTCGTAATTATATTATAAATTGCAAATGTTATTTTTGACGCGGCATCTAGATTTTCTCAACTATTTTTCCATATATAAAATTTTACTTTTATTAATGCCGTCTACGCGTATTATGCGTGCGTTTGTATGACATTGACAACTCTGCAACCGCTTTAAACCTGTGTATATGCAACTCATCCCGCCACATTACCTGGAGTCTCTCTCAACCTCATCTCCTACCATGAGGTTCCAAATTCGTGCCGATTTACCGCTCGGTGTACATCGATATCACTAAGATAACTGTTTTCCACCAGGTATCAAAATATAGCTTTTTGAGTTAAGTGTACCCCGTACCATATCGAAGACTGCTCCTTTTACAGACATATCTCTTTGCGATCAGTCCCATTCTTTTATTTACAGCTTAATTACATTGATCTTTAGAAAAGAAACTGGTCAAGTGCATGTCGGGCTACTCGCGCACCTAGGGTTCCGTACCACAACACTGTTAACTTGACAAAAACGTTTTGATTTCTCCGGGACCATTAGCGCTAGACAGACTCACATTTGGCATTATTTGTTGTTATACTGTAGAGTTTGCTCTACAATCTCACCAAGTTTGACGCTTGTTTATATTACCGATAAAGCGAGAAGAAAAACGATGATTAAAACTAGTTTCTGGTATGAGGCCCTCCTTAATTTTTAACTTTTTGACATTTTTATTATTTGTTAGCAAATTCACACTCTGTGAAAATTTCATCTATCTAGCTATTACGGTTCAAAAATTACAGCCCTAAATAGTTAGGACAGACAGACAGACGGACGGATAACGTAGTCTTAGTAATAGAGAGTCCTGCTTTCATCCTTTGGGTACGGAACCCTACAAACAACACAGCGTGCGCCGTTTGAAACGGTCTTCGTGAAATAATAATGACCACGCACTTTTCCACCCCTGCCTTCTTACGATTTAATGTCAATTTTTAACCTCTCCTACCTATCAGTTTTGATCATTCTCAGCTAATCCGCAAATACCTTGTTACCCAAAACCTCAACATGCCCTTCCTTGCGTAGTCATGCCAAGAGAATAAACACTTTTGTGTGAATTCATCGTGATCAAACGGCTAGTAATAAAGATAGATTAATGTCCTTCGGGTGCCGAAGATTGCCGAAGTTACACGAATTGCTGTTCTTAATTCTGAGGGTTGGTAACTTAGTTTAAGGTCTTCGCAAATGACAATGATTAAAGTAGGATAGTAGACCTGAAGACTAGTGTAGAGGGAGAAGTAACAGAGGTTTGGAACGTGTTTTATCCTATTCACTCAATAAGAGATGCACATAGAAAATTCGATCTGGTTAGAAAAGGAGATCACCACCTTATTGCTGCCCTTATCAACGTAATTACTTTTTTGTACTGACTCCAAAATGTCTCTTCATATAGATTGTATAGGATTTTATGACTATCGCTTTCTCATACGCGGTTACACTGATATTTTGTCTACTAGCGTAAGCGAAAAAATGGTCGTCTATGCTATCAAGACAAGTTTTTTAACGACGTTACCCGGTTTGAAATACTAACTCATATAAGGTCCTTCTTAATATGCTGACACTGTTTAAGGGGATGATCAGACCACTAAACTGAACAACTTTCTCTATGAAATACTGAACTTAGGCGATAGCCTAGTTGTTATGGAACCTTGCTATAAAACCGAGGATCGCGAGATCGAATACACTAGATGGTAAAACACGTAAGTTAATAATATTATAGAATGAATAAGCGAATAGGATACGTATTTGTCGATATACAGGGTCCAACTTAATATGCTGACAGTTTTTTAAGAGGATGATCAGACCATCAAACTGAACAACTTTCTCTATGGGATCAATGTCGAAATCGCAAAAAAGAAATCAGCTGTCCCATACAATTGGGTCGAGTAAGATTTCAGTTCAGTATGGAACAGCTGATTTTATTTTCTCGTTTTCGACATAGGTCCAATAGAGAAAGTTGTTCAGTTCGATGGTCTCATCATCCCCTTAAAAGTGCCAGCATATTAAGAAGGACCCTGTATACAATATTCTTTATTTGCACAACAAGAATACACAAATACAATTTATAACAAGAATGAGAAGGGTACAAAGGGCGGTCCAATCACTAAAAGCGATTTACAGAGAGATTACCAGTAACTGTCATAAATGGGACTGACCCATTGGTGAAATTGTAGTGGTGGCCATCATAATTAATAATGCAACTTCTAAGTAAACAACGTGTTAATGAATAAACGCAAAACTAGAAAATAGTTTGCTTAGAATCGAGAGGAGAATCGAATTATCAAGGTTTCAACATAAAGCACCAAGCATATGCTCACGACTATATTCCCCGAGGAGGTAGTCAGAGATAATCTGAAACCACAGAACATCCACGTTTTACCAGTAGTACCGAAACTCTGTCCAGTGTGACATGGGTGAGCCCGTCGCCGTCTCGGTTTCAAAATAGGTTAAATTTTTCCTAATATTAAATAATTAGTTCGTATAATATAAATTTACTGACCTCGATGCCAATCCACCGCACAGGCACTCTCACCCTACTCACAACGAGTACCAAAACAAGATTCCTAAAATGTATCCATGAGCATGCTAGTGCTTTCATTCATTGCCGAAATAATAACAAATCATTTGACATGAAAATTTAAATAGCGAATAACTTTCAGTAAAATAATGAAATTATATTTTCAAGTCAATTATTTCGTTAAAATCAGTTGGAGTGTATGAGGTTTTGCGTTTATTTATTCACACGTTGTATAAAGATTACTAAAGCTTAGAGATAACTTTAAACGCGTATTCCAACTTAATTTACCTAAACAGGTAACATTTTAAAGAGGAGCGGAAAGGAACCCGTGAGAATACCTGAATCCCAGAATCTTAACAGGAAAATATTGTAATTTGGCTCGGATCCAGAAAGTTAATTAACAACGATGTCTTGGTGTCGACCGGTCCCCGAAACAATGAACTGTCTTGCTTTTTAAGAACTAACGTTTGACGTTCTTTTGTTTAAATTTGTGTTTTGTTAGGTTGTGTTTAGGATTGAGATTGATTTGGTAGCTGTGGTAGATAAGGTTTGTGGTAGGCAGACATCAATTTTGTATGTGTACTATTTATAGCGTCCATGTATAATCAAATGAGGCATGATGATGATTGAGCTAAAACTCAGTATATTTTATTTTAATACTTGATGAGATCTCTTCGAGACTATTGTTATGGAGATCATTATCAGACCCTAAAGATAAAAATACCCCGCAATGTTAGACCTTTGAGCTTAAGCCCGTTGTTTTTAAGTGTGATATTGGCTGAAAACCCTTTAAATGTCTCAACTAAAGCTGTTTTTTTGAAAAATCTAAATCGATCAAAATTCGTACTCTTTTGCTTTTATAACAAAAACCTCATCGGTCTACCCGTTCAGCCAGTAGGTGGCCACAGACAGACACACTGGTAGTGTAAGCATATGCTCACGACTATATTCCTCGAGGGGGTAGTCAGAGATATTCTGAAACCTCAGAACATCCACGTTACACCAGTAAAGAAAAATATGCATTTAATCGTGTACAGACTAAGTGATTCATTATTTAGTGGATTTTCCTGATACAGTGCTCTATACAAAACGAAAGCTATGTCCTGATTTGTAAATTTAGTGTATTAAGTAAAAAAATTGTGCTAATACAATCTAGAAACCAATATCTGTGTCGGTACCAAAGATACAGTGGCTCAAAAATTTCATTGGAACTAAATATTTGAACGGAAATATGACAATCGCCAAAAAAATCCACAACATTTCTTCATAATATTTCCTCAGTGAATTTAGTGCGAGATAAACAACATAGTGCTAGCCACCTTCCGAGCGGAAAAAATGAGAATAATAAATCTTAAGGCTGTCAAGTTAAAGCACACTTTAGCTGTAACAGAATAAATCAAGACTACTCGTATAGATTACATCAAACGGGAAAATTGAGGAGATCGCTTGGTGCTATGAAAAATTGTTTTTAGTTCTGGAGTAAAGTGCAATGAATTGTGTTTTGCTTGAAATGTGGAAGAAAACTATAAACATGACAAAAGGAAATACTGATAAGTCCATTGATCAAATATAAGAATAAGTTTTTCCATTTATACACGCTATCTTTTATTTGTCTGACAGGTCAGCTACTGATCTAGTCCAATTAATTTAGCCATTGCCTATAATGCATACGCTAAACATAAAAACACTAAGGGTGCGTCCACATCTGGCGAACGCGCCGCGAATTTGCAATACGCTCGCAAGCGGCTTGTGAACGGCGCGCGAGCTGCGCAGTAGCTACGCACGAGCATAAAATGCAACCGCGAAGATTGGCGATAGGCACGCGAACGGCACGCGAGCGGCTCGCGAGCTGCGCGCGAACTGCGCATTAGCCGCGCGTTTGCCAGATGTGGACGCATTCTTAAGTTTTGTTTTTATGTTTAGCGTATGCATTATGGGCAACGGCTAAATTAATTGGAGTAGGTCAGTACCTGACATGTCAGACAAATAAAAAAATCGTTTAGGCGCTCGCCAATCTGCGCGGTTGCATTTTATGCTCGTGCGTAGCTACTGCGCAGCTCGCGCGCCGTTCACGAGCCGCTCGCGAGTGTATTGGAAATTCGCGGCGCGTTCGCCAGATGTGGACGCACCCTTAGATAAATGATCGGTCTTCACTGTGACATTAAAAATTGTTTTTACTCTACTTTATTAAAAATCATACATCACTATAAACACTATGATTATAATCATAGTTATATTATAATATGATCATTGTCATACAAACTTGTAACAATAAACAACAACTTTGTTTCATCAATCACAGTTTAATATCATCAAATTTAGTTTAAACCTTTTTTTGATTTCTCGAAACTCACATTAAAATGAAATCCAAGAAAGTAGTTTTTCAACTTCAGTAGTTACAAAGTCACTGGGCAATAAATAAAAACTATGAGAGCCGGCGGACCGTTGCAAAGTCTACTTCAACTCGGAATAAAGAAATAATAAGGAACTTTAATCTAACCAAAATGTCGATATTTTATCAACATTTCAATAGGGTGCCGAGCCTCCATTGCTGCCCTAAGGGTCAATTCACACCGAGACGCGACGCGACGCGACGATACTCAAATACCTCGAGGCGCAGTGCTGCGTGGTGCAACGTAATCTGAATTCTCACAATGTAATGTGTATCTTTTCGTGTAGTGAATAAAGTATATTCTATGAAAAATGTGCGCGCAGCGTCGCGCCGCGTCGCGTCTCGGTGTGAACTGACCCTATGGCTCAGCGTAAACAAGCCACCGGCCACAACCACCAGTGGCTGTCGCGGGCGCGGAAACTTGCTGTTGCGAGTGGCGGCCCCCGACCACACGTGTGTGGGTCCCTAAATGTAGGAATAAGCATGTGAACCAGCGACTGTTGCCAGTGGCTGTTTTGCGCCGAGCCTAAATCGTATATCGTTATTTATTTATTGCTTACAAATTTTATTATATGGGGCGTTCGTTGGCGTCGTGGAACTTCGGTATTGGAAACGATTTAACCAACATCAGGTCCGGTCAGTCTTTGGATTTATGACCGTTCTGTGGTACTACATTTCGAGCGTCTCCGTACTTCGGAAAGCACGTTAAGCAAAGCAGTTGGTTGCTAATATTTGTTTGGCCAGGTCTTTTAAGGCGGCTAGAAAATTATCTGACCTCCACCAACCCGCACTGGGTCCGCGTGATGGAGTCTCCATTTCCCCTTATTCGTGAGAGTTGGTATGTAAGTGGGAAAATAATATTATAGACTATAACATAACAACAATACAACATTTCCAAAAATCCAGATATTTCGAAATTTTGCTGCAACTACAACTACAACTATCTCTTTAAGCGTGCAGTTGTAGTAAGGCTCACCTTTACCAAATTGAAGGTTCCAGAATGATATGACGTGTCAACTGGTGAAAAATGGTCAGCCTCTCGTTCACTAAACACTGCACAAGAAATCTAATCCCTTAGTTACCTCATACGACGTCCATGGAAAGAAATATGGTGGTACATTCTTAGAACCAAACGGCTCTTATTATTTTCCAATACCAGTTTAATGCATAAAATTCTTCACGTCCAGACAGATTTTATAAAATGTACAAGTTCGAACCACAAAGCACTTTTATCAATAATAAATAATATCTTTCTTCGATAACGAACCCGGCATTTCGCTTTAAAAGGAATCCAAATTATTATTCCACCTTTGTTTGTCATCAAAAGAAAAAGATAGATTTAAAAATCCATTTCCAAGTTATCCAAAAGAAATGCCTCGGGTGATTTTTTTATATCCATATTCACCATCTCACGAGTCGGTGGGGCCTCAAGGTAAACGTGACACACGGACGGGGCAAATGGTGAACTTTATAAAAGGTGATTTCAAAATAAATTAGAAGAAAAATAAACAAGATGAGTCTCCTGGTCCCCAACGTATAGCCCACTTGGGTCGTGTTCAGACGCTTTGTTTGATAATTAAGTTTGTTTTAGTTTTCTTTTATGTAATATAATATTCTATGTTTTGGTAATTGCAATATGGACTTGTTATTAATTTAGTTTGTAACGTTGCCTGAAATAAAATAAAAAATCTAGGTAAAACCAAATTAAAGATTGAAAAAGTCGGGCGGCGAGCGGGATTCGAACACACGATCTGCCTATCCGGGGCATGCTCAAATTTTCAACGTGACTTGACTTTTTCAATCTAAAGATTGAATAAAAATTAATTAAAATTAAGCTAACATGGCATACATGTAGACTCAATAAATTCGATTGGAATAAGGTGTGACATCTATATATCGCATGAATTCTAATTGTAACATTAGACGTGTGAGTCAGTAGTTTTCATAAACTCTCAGTAGTTTGCATAACTCTGGTAGATGGCGCTGACGTCCCTTAAAGGCGATGATATAGATTGAAAATTGCGTCGTGGCTTGCGGGGCGCCGACAGCTCTGTTGGAGTGGTGCATGCCCCGGACAGGCAGGTCGTGGGTTCGAATCCCGCTCGCCGCCCGACTTTTTCAATCTTTAATTTCATTAAGCTAACGTGGCATACATGTAGAATCAATAAATTCGACTAGGTAAAACCGTTTTCTACAACGCGATTACAGATAAAATTATACGTATAGAAACTATATAATTATATCTATAATTGAAGATGAACATGTGTGTAGAGTGGACGAGACATCACGACTTATTGTTATTTTTCATAATTATGTATTTTTGTGTACAATAAAGAACCTAAGAATCTAAGATCGATCTGGTTGGCGTGGAATTGAAGAGGTCCATACCCAGCAGTGGGGTTTACCGGGCTGATGATGATGATGATGAATGCTACAAAAGAAACCTTTAAAAGTACAAAATAATTTGGACACATTCATTTGTGATATGATGTATTCGAACCCCTGTCACCTACGTACGATGCAATCAGCAAGCCTCTAATACTATTTGGCAAATCTCTTCAGTACGATGGCAAGTCAAATTCAAGGCCAACTCGACTAAATAAATCATGTTATTTACTCGCCACCTACTCAACCAGTATACAACACACAAAACTCAATAGCAAAGTGGGTGTGACCGTTTTATTCTCCCATTTCCTCCGGCTCCGCAATCCGCGCAGGGCAACACCGAAGGGGAAGCACCCAGATGTCGCACGAACAAATTATTTACTACCCTTCCTTTTGTCAGAGTCCTGCATCTCCATATTTGTTATTGCGAAAGTATTGCTCCAGAATTTCGGGTTCACCTGCAGTGGCTGTTTGGGATATTTTTCGGCTGTTCGCTGGGAGATGTGGGGAGGTTTTATGGGATAGGTGGCTGTGTGATTTTTTGTGTCCCTTTGTGTTTCAATGTGAAATTTAGTACTGTGATTAGTCTTAAATATTAAGTGCTTCTAAAAATGGGTTTTAATGTGGTATACTTACTTCGTTGTCAAAGCACAAGCAAAATGCAAGTATATTTTACTGTTAATCATATTGTATCAACTTTTAATTCTATCGCAGTTTATAAAGCTTACGACTTTATTCCCTTAGTGGTAGTTAGATATATTCTGAATGTATTAAATTCATAACTCACATTTTTATTAACGGACATACTGAAAATATTGAATCTCATATTTTCAGTATATTCTCATTATAAATAAATAAAATAAAAATATTATTTATTTCCTACACAATACAGCTAATAGATAGGTTAACTACGTATGTAGAGACTGGGGCTCGCACTACGGTACAGGCATGGGTATTACAACACGTCTAGTATGATTTCTATGATTTCTCTACACGCGCGCGACGCGGATTTTCTCCATAGAAAATAACCTGTTCCCGCGCTTTTCGGAGAGCGAAAGCCACACTTGCCGTGACAAGTAGTATGGAATAAAGCAGAGTCGCGCGCAAGAAGAGAAATCATGCTAGACGTGCAGGTCAGGTCATTATCACTCACTCATATATCATTAAACTTTTGTGACATAATATAATAATAACGCTCACAGGCACATAAGTACATTTTAATGATCCCAAACGTAGGATTCCATACAACGACGGCGCACACATATAACATCCATGACCAAACCAGGATTCGAACCCAGGCCGCAAGAGCTGCACATTACCAATCAGATAATAATAATTATTTTTTTAAATCGATTATCAACAGCCTACCAACAGCATCTTTTTGTCATTTGCCTGGTAATTTAATAAAACCTATTAAAATAACAACCAATATTTCAACAAAGCACCACTTACAAAAGTCAACGACTTGAGCAAGCTATCAGCATAATGATGAGATAACCCTTAAAACGAATTCATAGTCCATTAAAATTTCAATTAAGTTGCAGCCATAACTTAACATCTAAGCCCTTTAACCGCCCATTGAAACATTGGGCACGGATAAAATGAAAACTGGTCAAGTGCGTGACGTCTCAGAAAGAGTTCCGTATGCATGGTACCATCTCCTGCTTGTATTTTGCTATCACCGGTGAAGACTTGGTGGTCCAGTGGCGAGTAACATTGCCTGCTGTGCAGGAGGCGATAGTTCGATCCTCGTCCAGGCCGACTCGTACCAATTAGTTTTTCGGAATTTATGTACGATTTGTAACACCCCTGGCTTTTCGGTGAAGGTAAACATCATGAGGAAACCTTCATGCTTCAATTTCGAGGCATGTATTATACCCACTGCCCATCACGTGGCAACGGGCTCACTCCCCGTCACACTGAACAGAATTATAATATTTAAAATTATAAATATTTTTTTCAGTATTGATTATTATTATGGTTTAGATTATTACCAGTCAAAGTATGGCTCTGAGCCATAATGTAATTTAAAAAAAAAAAAACATCTTATTATACGTTAAAAACACAATTTTGACTACCGTTACACAAAAATTTTGTACTCACATTCTTTCGAAGTAAAAAGAAAACAAGAGACCGTTGGACGAATTTGACTCTAGAGGTTATAAAAATTTTTGATATGTCGGCACTTATAAGTGCTATAAAATATGAGTATACATAAACGAATGTTATAAACTAAGTAATATTAAAAAATACCCAACTATATGGATACTTTGCATACCGTACCCTACCCGCACCTCAATGGAACACACCCAGATAAAACACAGACACAGATTTTAATAAAACCAAAACACCAGCCAATTCCGTACCCGAGCTTTATTCACAAAAAATAAATTTCGGCTTCCAAGCCTCTAAAAACTATCCCCTGATAGACGAGTAGACAGTTTTTCCAATTCCGGTTACGGAACGCCGAAAATCCGGGCAATGGAATTAAAAAGCCGGATAAATTCCGCCAATAACACATGTGGACTTTCCGTAGTCGGAACAAACGGACGTCATAAAAAAGTCGCAAACATGTGTTGCAGAATAAAGTGCAATGACCGTGCATTCTCTTTAGCTCTAATAATAGTTGTAAATTGTTTAGTTGTTCGTTATTATGAAGGCTGCGGCTGAAACAAAAATAAGGAAGATTATGTGTGGTTTCCGGTTTTGGATGATGGATTTCTAGTTCATTTCAACTACGACGACTGCCAATCTTTATAGAAAAGCAGTCAGGTACGCAGGATATTTTAACGTTCATAGGTACAGCGGGTACTTGACAACTAGTCAAATCAGCTACTCTTTATTGGACGTCAAAACGTGCGCTTTGTATGAAATTTGTACTCAATTCTGAGTTGTGACGTCATCAACATTTCATTACTTTTTAAAGTTTATCTTGTTATTAAAAATAGTAATCAAGCTAAAAACTAAATGAAAATGTGAGTTTATTTTTTACCTTTTTTATTGAGAAGATAAAATTAAAATAAATTTTATGTAGTCAAATACCCGATTGTATGCGCTAAACACAGATGCACTCTTTAATCCTTACCATCCTAAGACTTGGGAATAAGATTTCCTTTACAGTGTTTTTGAGGGCACATTAATTTTGCCACCCATTGCAAAATTAAATGCGTTACATATTTTAAAGGGCACTGCAGACCATCAAACCGAAAAGCTTTCAGTATGGAGCCAATGTCGAAATTTTCGGGTCGGGTTTTTACGCGATTTAAATGTTGACTCCATAGTGAAGTTTGTTCATTTAACGGTCCAACTAAAGCATCCCCTAATGTAACGCATTTAATTGTATGACCTGTATGTTGCAAATGTAACAGAAAAATAGCAAAACAGAAACCAACAGAAAAGAATCGACAAAAGCAACCCGACACCGAGCGCACAAGTCCCAGACCATATAGCCTAAAAAAGTATTTACATCCGGCCTGACGGCCAGTTCGTAACACTCTCCCCCTTTTTCATAAATGAAGAACAAGGTTCTAGGTGAGAAGGAGAGACACATGACCATCAGACCGGCAGGCGCACTAATTTTTTACATGTCCTGCAAAGGACTCCACCCGCCGTGGAGACCTCTGCTACCCTGGTCACCCTGTCCCTACCGGGAAACAAGCGAGCAATGCGGCCTCGCAGCCACGTATCACGCGGCAAGCCCGCGTCCACGATTAGGAGGTCACCCACTGCGAGGGAAGGTCCATCGCTACCAGTATCACTTTGACAGCGTCAAGGGATAAGGCTTGGGAGATACTCCCTAACCCAACGCTGCCAGAACATATCCGCTAGCCGCACTTACATCCGGCCTGATGGCCAGTTCGTAACAAAAGCTTTTTAATTTACTACGACTATGATACACACACAATGAGAAAATAATTATTTTATTTACTTTTATAACAATCGCAGATAAACAAATTAATTCTGAATAGGAATACAACTTTTATGCTGTATCAGTAAGGTTTAAATTCGCAGTAAAACAGGCAGCAATAAATAGTAAAGGAAAGAAACAATCATGGTAACGAGCGGTCGGTCCCTTGTAATGGTCAAGACACTTCAACCCGACATCGCTCAAGGAAATGACCCCCAAATTTTTATCGCTCTTTTATTTATCGGAAGCTGTTGAGCGTTTTTGAAACCTATACAATGTTTTATTCCATTTTTGTTTCGTACGACTTTTCACTGCCGGAAGCTTGATGTGAAGTGTTCATTGGCATAGTGGGAGCTTCGGTATTGGAAACGATCACCGAAGTTAAGCAACGTCAGGTCCGGTCAGTCTTTGGATGGGTGACCGTATAGTGGTATTTCATCTCGAACGTCTCCGCGCTTCGGAAGGCACGTTAAGGAGTTGGTCCGGATAGTTTTGTGAGGTGGTGGTGTAACTATTCGTCGGCAAATCAGAGGCTTATTAACGCGGCCTGAAAATTCTCTGACAGCAAAATGACTTAGCCCACGTGGTTGAGTATGGCCTACTCCCTTACACCCTTATTCGTGGAGGACGTTTTTGCAGTGGAATCCTACAGGCTATAACTTAAAGCTTGATGTAATGTCACAGATTATACACAGACATAAGAGTTACCACGTAACAGATATGTCACTCCCTTGGAAAACGATAAATTTAATTACGAGTCGCACTGCAAGTCTGGCGGAGGGCGGACGCGTGCGTATCGGCGCGTTGGGCTTGCATGTGGCTCCGCCATTTTGTGAACTCTTTTGTGTTTTAAACTTAAAATAATCACTTGAGATTATAAACTACTTACATTGGCAAAACTGTATCTCCTACGTATACTCTCCACATAACGAGACATTGGCTGAATTGTGATAACACATCGGATGCCACTAAACAAAAATTGAATTGAATTAAATTTAATTACCTACAGCTATTGTTTCCCGCTGTCATGTCAGACGATACGCGCAAAACTGTGTCTAAGGGGTTTGTCTCAGCGTTGTTATTACTTTGTACACACGGCGACACATCAAGCTACGCAAAACCAAAATAAGCTGGCCGCGCGTTGGTAGAGTGATTTTTAACGTCGCCCAGCCAGCTTATGTTGGTTTTGCGTAGCTTGATGTGTCGCCTTGTGTACAGCGCGGGCCATTATGTACAATACATCGCTAATGATGCGCCTAAGTTGAGACAAGTTTAGAATTTATAAAATCACTCATTAAAATAAAAATCTGATCAAATTGTCATGATTATTTTTCCAAATATTAAGTAAAATGTTATAAAACTGTAAGAGAAGTGTACATTGAAGATATTTACATGAAAAAAATTATGATATGGTTTTTAGATATCCCGGACGCTAAATCAAACTTTTTTAAGATTTTTGGCTGTCTGTTTGTTTGTTTGAATGTTTGTAACAGCATCACGAAAAAACTACTGAACCGATTTTGATGAAACTTTTTTTGTTTGATCGGGAAAACTCTAGTAATTTAATAAGATTATTTATCCAATAATGATTGAATGAATGAATACAGAAAAACGACCGCATTTTACACATTATTTAGATTTTCGAAAAAAGTTTTTTTCTTCTTTTTGTAGCCTTCGTCGAGACGCAAAGTCTATCCCCAATCAGCCATGAAGTCCCAAAACCCAAGACACCATGGCGATGTCGCACTTTTGCTGAAAATGAGCCTGTACCGAAGCTACAAAAAAAACATGTTCAATCTAAAATTATTATTTTACCGAATTTAGTAAAATAATAATTTCATAAAATAATTTTGGACCTTACACGAGTCTCCACTCTAATTTTAAAAAATTATATTGCCGCTTGCAATTTTGGTTCAAACCAAAAGATTCACACCTCAAAACTGCTACGATTAACTACGGCGTAGCGATGCGTAGCAAGTAAAAAATGTCTACGGTAGTAACTATTAAATAATCTGTGACTGCGTGCTCCCTTCTTTTCCTTACTTTTCCTAACATAAAAAGAGTAGTAAACATTGTGATGCCTTTATTAGGGTTCCTCATTTTGTTTGAATGACCTCTTGTTTAGGTACTAAAGCAGTTTTTGTTGAAAGTCAATTTCGGAAGGTCGTTAAAGTATAAAGTATAACAGAACTCTAGAGCCAAAAGGTATTGTACGGGAACACAATTTTTGAGAGTTACGCGGTTATTAATTAAGCTAAAGTTAATCATTTTAACAAATGTAGGAGTGACACAGTGAGTATAGTTTGTCGTGCTAGACCAAGTGTGGCATTAAATAGTATAAACCGAGAAAACAGTGACGACGACTTTCGAGTGAGTTCCGATAGTGGTCGGAGCAAACGAAGAAGAATGAGGGTAGACAGATTTGTCTGCTCTTAAAAATCTACCTGCAGTTCTACAGTCATCCCGTGATCATGGCAGTTGCAACACTGCCGAAATATCGGGAACTCCAAAAACAATAAAAACGCGGTAAGAACCCGTTAAAATTGCTAATAGCTAATTGTACGGGAACATGGCAAGAGACCAGACGGGGTGTCTCTCGTGCCCTGGAAGATGGGTCGGGTGCTGGTGTGGGATGCCACCTGTGTGGACACTCTGGCCCCGTCCCATTTACGGGGAACGAGCAAGAGAGTGGGCTCGGCGGCGGAATTGCCGACAAGGCAAAAAAAGGAGAAATACAAGGGTATCGGCACCCAATACAAATTCGTAGCATTCGGTGCCGAAATCCTTGGACCGTGGGGTCCCGGCGCCCAGGCGCTTTATAAAGTTCTAGCAATGCGCCTGGTAGACTCTACCCGGGGATTCAAGGGCTGGCACTTTCGCAACGGATCAGTATAGCCGTTCAGCGAGGAAACGCTGCCAGCATCTTGGCTACCCTCCTGCACGGCCCAGATCTGCACCATATTTTTGGTTAAGTTAGCTATAAGTTCTTAAGTTTTTTTGAATTTTTGAATTTAATAAATAATATAACATTCAAAAGAGTTCTTAATATTTTGTATTTTTATTTACCTACATTAATTTGTTTTATGTTAATAAATTTTTATAGAACAGATTATTTACTTTCATTTTGAAACTACTTCAAAATCCACATTGATTGTTTTGACCTAAGCATAAGCATATGCTCACGACTATATTCCCCGAGAGGGTAGTCTGAGATATTCTGAAAACCAGTACATCCTCGTTTCACCAGTAGTACCAAAATTCTGTCCAGTGTGACGGGGAGTGAGCCCGTCGCCACTTTTAATGGACAATAGGTACAATACATGCCTAGAAATTGAAGCATGCAGATTTTTTATAATGAAAAGTAGCATAATTATTGTGATTGAATTTAAAATTTAGTATCGGTCGGGACTTGAACTCCCAGCCTGCCTTCAGAAATTATGATGTCCAATTATAGATTTTTAAATTTACGGCTGGGTTTGTAAATCTATACGTTGTAATGTTAATTCGATTTCGCGAGCGATTCGATACAAAACTTCAAACCTTCTTGACCCAAATATATGGGACAGCTGATTTTCTTTTCGCGACTTCGATGACCAATATCGGTAAAGTTGTTCAGTTTGATGGTCTGATCATCTCCTTAAAATACGATCAGCATATAAAGACTCTGTATATAGCTTGAATACAAACAGTAACATTAATGTTTAGACGCATTGCTATTGAAAAGCGGAACTAACAGACAAATGTAATTTAGAAACAAAACCAAATATTTGTACTTGCAACACCATTACTAAGTCCCAATTCAATCCTTATGGCAATATAAATAAAGTTGGATATCGTCAGTTTCAAGTATCAAGTAAAATGGTTCGATAAAGGCATGGTCAAACAACTGCGGTCAGCGAACGCGGTTGATCTGACCGCAATGTCATAGATAACTTTTTATGAGTAACATCTTTCCTCTCACTTTTCTGCAATCTGTTGGCGTGATTTCGTGAAAAGGGTCGGAAGTGAGTAACAAGAAGCGCGCGTATTATGAAATGATACGCAGACTTACGGGATAGTATATGTCTTAGACCGTATAACTAGGGACCAGCGTTGCCGTAGCATTGTGTAGCATCATGTGCATTTACATACAATTTTATACCTTATCACTAAACGAGACAGCGGAACAATAACTTCAAACGAGTCGCGTTCGGGGTTCACACGAGACTATTTTTAACAATCAGTATTCGAATCGAAGGTAGTAGAATTACACGCGCAACTCGTCCATAGAAATATTGTCTAATTATATTGTGGATTGGAGAGCGTACGCCAAGAGTAAGAGGTCTAATCATAGACTTATAATAACTTATATGCATGCATATGCTCACGACTATATTCCCCGAGGGGGTAGTCAGAGATATTTTGAAACCTCAGAACATCCACGATTCACCAGTAGTGCCGAAACTCTGTCCAGTGTGACGGGGAGTGAGCCCGTCCCCACTTATAATGGACAGTGGGTACAATACATGCCTCGAAACTCGTTAATAACTTATAATACTAATTAGAAACTACTTTAATATTAACTAAGCATCGGACGCTGGCCCAGAATAATAGGCAAAGATGCAAAGTGCGTCGTGTACATCAGCAATTCCGTAGTCATTCTACTTTACGTGAACTGGATGTTGGATGCTGGGTCAGCATCCTTAACTCGCGTTATTTGATTTGACCAATGAGTGCTCGCGTATAGTTGGCCGTCAGATGGTACCAACCCATTATCCAAGAGGCTAGTACTGTGTTGCTTATTACCAAGGTGAAATGTCAGAGGCTACACATCATATGCGACTACTGTATGGCTCGCTCGCTCGCTCACCAGAACGAAGGGTCTATTTATGTGATATGAAACCAGCATTGGGAACTATTAGGCAAATGATGGTGATGAAAGTTTTAATTATGTCTGTTCACATCCTCTTAAGACGCAATAGATTGAAAATATTGTTCTCTGGGTTGTGGGCTCGGTGGCGAAATTGGATATCACAATTCTCTAGTGCGAAGAGTGCGGGTTCAAGTCCCGCCCGAGACTTAATATTTCAATATTTAATTTAATTAGGTCTGTTTAGTTCAGTTGAACCATCTGACATGTACATCTTTAATATGAGCTACTGTTTGGAGTTAATTATACAATTATTTACATTCTATTTAATGATCGTAGTTATATCCCATTCCATGCTATTCAGGAGGCTAAGGATAAATAATTGAGTAAGTAATATTGATTTGCTTCAGATTAGTATAAAATATTACAGATGAGAGGTACATTTATTGAATGTTATCTTGATCAGCCATTAAATCTTAGTTCCAATTACAAGTAGTACATTGATTAAATTAAAATGTATTTTGTCATTCTTGAAGTTAAGTTGATAGATAAGAAGTAAGTTAACACGCACTCATGCACTTAACAATATTCTACGCACTTGTGTGCTATTGTAAATAAGCAGATACTATAGTCGATATCAGCTATGAGAAGTCACTGTCTCATTCATGTTTTTTTTTTTTTTTTTTTTTTTTTCTTAATTAATGGCCGGTTGTAAGCGTCTAGCGCAGCAATTCTGCCAATGTCAAGTAGTTTATAATCTCAAGTGATTGTTTTATGGTTAAAACACAAAAGAGCTTCACAAAATGGCGGAGCCACGTGCAAGCCTAAGAGAGGCCACCACGCACGCGTCCACCCTCCGTCAGACTTGCAGCGCGACTCCTCATTCATGTTTAAATTGCTAAGTATACTGTTCAGTATGACATAAATGGTCAGTCACTTTTTTTTTTTAATAGAAGACACAACACACCCCTCAATATTTAAGCATGTTAGTTTTAAATTGTACATAAGTAGCATAGCATATGCTCACGACTATATTCCCCGCGAGGGTAGTCAGAGATATTCTGAAACCTCAGAACATCCACGTTTCACCAATAGTACCGAAACTCTGTCCAGTGTGACGGGGGGTGAACCCGTCGCCACTTATAATGGACAGTGGGTACAATAGATGCCTTGAAATTGAAGCATGCAGGTTTCCTCACGATGTTTTCCTTCACCGAAAAGCCAGTCGTGTTACAAATCGTACATAAATTCCGAAAAACTCATTGGTACGAGTCGGCCTGGACGGGGATCGAACCATCGCCTCCTGAACGGCAGGCAAGGTTACTGGCCACTGGACCACCTCGGCTTAAATAATTCCTAAAATTTTCTATTATGCCGAACCGCAACCGCTGACCGCGTTGGTTTTCCGCTAGCTTTAGATTGACAACGGTCGCGGGCGCGCCAAAATGCTTTGTCCAAATATTCATTGGATGCAAATCCGCTGTCTGGATTAGAATGTACTGAACGGACGGCGCGTTGTGTACTTTTCATTGTTCAAATAATTGATTTCATTTGTTTTTATTTATAATTTCAACAACGTATCTTATGTACTAGGATTAAGGTCTTACGTGCGCAACCGAGGAATGTACAAGTCCTATCCTTATTTTCATACAAATAAAAGTTGACGAACGAAAATGAATCAACTTCCTTTGTCTTTATATTTGCCATTATTACCTTTAATTTTCAGAATTTTATCAGTGTGACAATATCCAAGGTATCAAATCAAATGTACATTATTTCATACCAAAACGTACGCAGCAAAAGAATGCAGAGAGAAGATACAAGAGGTACAAAATCTGCGATCTTATCGCTGAAAAGTTATTTCTTCCAGACAACCTTAGGGAAGATATGTAGGCAGTGTTTCCATAAAAATGGCTATGGGCAAATCGACTCCAAAATTAACAGTAGGTAGGTATCTAAAAAGTACTTATTAAGGGCTGAATTCTGAAAAATAACGAAAACATATATGAAAACAAGACCTATGATGAACCTACTTCTTATTACTTCTCATTTCTCGATCGATCTGTTTCATGTGTGTAAATTGTTTTAACCCGAAAGTCCTTACTAGACTCAATACATAAACAATTGTTATCGGGCACACGCGTTCCACTGAGGCCTGACTAGACTTTATATCGTCGTACGATCTCTAATCTCTAGCTTCTCTTCTAGTCCCAATATTTGGGTTTGGTGCATTATTATTCTTTCTATTAAGCTCACCTCTGTCTAATATCAACCTCTGTGATCAATCGAAACAATTAAAAAGAATCTTAATTAACAATCAATTTAATTGAACGTCTACCAAACGCAAATCACCTCCGAACCGGCAACAAATCAAAGCAATAATACCCACGCACTAGCTAGTAGCTGGAGTCACATCGCGCGAATTCGGTTAATTCCAAACAGTATCTCACTCTAGGGTTGTGCAAGCTAGTGCATCAAACTGAGATAAGGAAATAGATCTGTTATTGTGCGTACCTGTTTGAATCAAAGTGTAAGAAGAGGGTTCCCTCGTTGGAAGTACTGTGACAAAATCTGTTATGTCCTCCCACCTCCACACAAAATATTAACTTTAAAATGTGGTTTTCTCCTAGATCTTTAGCGTGAGACTGACTCACACTTGGCCGATTTTTATTATTTGTTGTTATTCTGTAGAGTTTGCTCTAGATTCACACCAAGTTTGACGCTTGTATGTATTACCGTTGCTACCATAGAGCGAGATGAAAAAACATTGATAAAAACTAGTTTTTTGTATGAGAACCCTACTTAATTTTTAACTTTTTGACTCGTTTATTATTTGTTAACAAATCAGCCGTAATAAAGTATTCTGTGAAAATTTCAAATGTCTAGCTATTACGGTTCAAACGTTACAGCCCTAAATAGGTAGGGCGGACGGACAGACGGACAACGTAGGCTTAGTAATAGGGTCCCGTTTTCACCCTTTGGGCACGGAACCCTAAAAAATGAGATGCTGCGTACATGAAAACTCAAACCAGTTTTTTAGCGTTTTGATACGAACATACCTAATAAACATCCAAATTGGTAAACATCTTACCAATTTGGGTGTTCGTTTGTCCAATTGTCACAGTTCTACAAAGTAATACTTAAGCTAAAGTTAAACACTTTAACGGGTTTTTATCGCGTTAACTTTAACCTGATTAACTTTCAAAAACTGTACAGTGATACTTATGCAAAGTTATTGCCGTGTGCTTGGTCTAAGGCTTATTCACACCGAAATGGCAGCGGCCGGCAGTTTAAACAGTCAACTGTATAGTAGCTAGATTGCTCTTATCTTGGTCGCAGCCATCTTGGTGTGAATTGAGCCTTAATATTAAGAGTTTAATAACACGCCGCGACGCAACGCCTTGTATCTCTCATTAGAAATCGCTTTTTATACAGGGTGTTAGGGTAAACAGTTGCATTACTTTAATGGGTGTACCCACGTTTTTTAAATATAATTAATGGACTTTTTGCTTGTGCGTTTGCACCGCATTTCCGCCAGTGGTTTGAGGGAGTATCTATCCAATCTCGAGGATTGTTCTTGAGTAAGAACACAACTGAGAACAGAACAGGCTGAAACGCGAACCGCGCGAACTCCACGCGAAAGACAAGTGTTCGGGGCAAACCCTGCAACGTGATTCCGTACCCATGATACTGAACAACTTTCCCTAAGAACCTAACCTGACTTTCCATACTAAATGCAATCAGCTGATCGCGTGCGCGGCCGATGCGATAGACATATGGCATATGACTGAACCACGCGTCAGACGCGCGCGTCAGTCGCTTCAGCCGCTGGCATCGAAAGTCCACCTTTAGAGGTGACTTAAGAACCCGCAGGCGTTGGAGTTTTGTTGATTAATAAGCGCCTTAGAGAACTAGTTCCTTTATCTCAATAAAGGGACAACTCTTTTGATCAAGTTCGTTCGCGAGCAACACAAGCCTAGCTCACACTGTTAACTGAAGATTTATTGCGCCTACTAAATTAGTTCTGTGCTCAGATGACGTATGGCTTAAATTAGATAGACTCGGGCTGCGTAGATAGTCTAATAATGCGAGTGTTGACAATGTGTATGTGTTATTAGATTTGAGAGGCTGTGTTGAAATTTGAACCTTCGCGCCCTGTACAAGAGTTGCTGATAGAGTCTATCAAAATACTTTATAGCTTTCATGCGGTTTTATCATTTCAGCTGTTTACACATTAAAGGGTATCTTCCTTTTAATTATGTGATTATTTTCGATCCTTTCAAATTCAAACTCACGTAAATATTCAAAGTAAGTTGGTAATCATATGTAACTTTATTTTTTGGGAATTAATTGTTTCGTAAGGTATTTGTCTGTACAGAAGATGCGGCTAGAAAATCGATATAAAACCATCATCATCTCAGTCGATAAACGACCACTGCTGGATTCCTTCAATGGGATACCTGCCCTTCGGGCCAGGCATAGTTATTTTAGTCACAATATTATTTGGTTTAGGTATATTATAATAATATAAACGTTTTGAAATTTTATGCAACTGTTTACCCTAACACCCTGTATAATTTACAAAATAAATAGAAAACAGATTATTAATTTCTCAATTTATCATAATTTGATGATACAACACTAACTTCATGCAATGTTTTAAAATAAAAACTTTATTTAAAAGACATTTATTTGCTACTATATTTGTTTCAGTTTTTAGGGTTCCGTAGTCAAACAATGAATCTAAAATCTGAAAATTTTATTAAATATAGCTTTCAGTGAAAATTATAACGGACGCTGTAGATTTGTTCTCAACAAACTAGATGGCGTTGCACGAGAATAAATCTTGTATTCAAAATCATTGTATTTCAAAAATTTACGGAACCCTATCATGGGCGAGTCCGACACGCTCTTGTTTTACGCTACTTCAAAGAAAATAAACTTACCTACAGTCTATTTATAAAAGTTACATAATCTTTACGAGCGATGGAAACCTCAATAAATTTTTATTCATAGAGTTATCGTAGCAATATGCAAATGAGATATTAAAATGTTAATTAGGTTAAACTATACTTAGAGGTACCTACAGTGAGGGGAGAGGTCAGTCCTCCGACACTCTTAGCTTTACTATTATTTACGTTGAAACGCGACGGAGGGAAATGTGTTTTCTACGCTTACTACGCCGTGCATTCAAAGCACAGGACATTTTAAACAAAAGTTTTAATAGAAAAGATTTATTTGTAATTGGTTTATTACAATTAAAAAAAAAGATTTAGAAGAGTTATAAATGAGATTGTTAATGAGTTTTTCGGAATTTATGTACGATTTGAAACACCACTGACTTTTCGGTGAAGGAAAACATTGTGAGGAAACCTGCATGCTTCGGCATGTATTGTACCCACTATCCATTATAAGTGGCGACGGGCTCACCCCCCGTCACACTGGACAGAGTTTCGGTACTACTGGTGAAACGTGGATGTTCTGAGGTTTCAGAATATCTCTGACTACCCCCTCGGGAGATATAGTCGTGAGCATATGTATGTAAATAAAATGAGCAAAAAAAAGAATATTTCAAAGTGGAGACGACGGTCTCACTATGTGAATATTCTCAATAATTATGGTTTAATGAAGATATAGATATAATCGAGGGGAATAATAGGCATTATAATTATGCTTATGAATCCTGTTTATTAAATACATTCATTCCAAATAAAGACGACGAGATATTCCAATTCCTTATTAGCTTTCTGGCTACTTCTGATTACCAAATGTAATTAATTTATTGGATACATATACTATCTGACATATTTTGGATGCTACTAAAGCTGTTCTTAGAATAAGTGAGAGGAAGTGTTACAAATCTCTGTTTCTGTAATGCAAAACAGACTTAAAATTTCGTTGCTATTTTGAATGGAGTATAGTTTATTCTTACATCCACAAAAAGAATAAAAGGAAAATAGCAGTAGTGTCGTGCACTCAGGGTAGACACAAATACAGTTAAAACCTAAAAAATTCTAAACTAATGGCAGTTTGTTTACTCAATGACTTTTAATCGTTTAATTAGCATGTATTAACCAAATCATAGTGATTTAGTAAACAAAATGCTTTTAGTTTAGAAATTATTAGGGCTCTTTTTTTTCCTACCCGGAGTGCAGACACCCTAATCATTTCGAATAAAATAGTAAGTTATATATAAAATTTACAACCTTAAAAATGTTAATTAATTTAATAAACTGGAAACTCGAAGCTCAAAGAAACTCAAAGAAAAAGGAGAAAGAAATGATTAATATCCAATAAAAGTGCACGAAATAAGACTAAATTGAAAAAATATCATATTAAACCTTAATTTACTACTTAAACAACTTATGAAACTTGAAACTAACATTCAAATAAAATTCCTGCAATTTCCTCTTGCGAAGAATAAACGGAAAAATCCTTCCTAAATTACATCACCTAAGCCTAAGCATACATTGTCTCTGTCATATCTAAGGTCCGCAATGCAGGTGCGGAGTAACTTCATCAGACGCTGTAAGGCACTCGTTGGGTACAATTAACATGGTAATATAAGGTAGTAAGGGCTTTATCACACGAGCTAATTTTGATACGATACACGTCGAGTTGCATGTTTTAAAGAAAATGTTTCATGGTAATATTTTGAACAGTTCCAAATAATGTAACATAGCGTAGCATATGCTCTGGACTAAATTCGCAGAGCGGGTAGTCAGATATGTAATCCTAAATAATGTTGTTTATGAAATAGTTTGTGACGATCGATGTTTAGATTTTTGTGACTCAATACACATACAAAGGCTGAATGGCCACGGAAAGTTTTTAATTAAAAATTATACTTTTTAATGTCAACGATTAATAATTTGCGGGTAAAAAGTACAATGAATTATTAATCGAGTGTATCAAGAATTAATTAAGGGTGTCCTAAGAATACTCCAGGTTAAAAAAAAGTTACTGAAACCGACTAGAATCATGTGTGCAAAAGAAGCAGGTCAGATCCCGGAGTAGAGATCCGGGGTCTAAGCCTACTATTCCATAAAATGGCGTGAGTTTACGAATTCTATATTTATCTATAAAATGTAGAGAAAATATAATAAAATTTTCAAATCTGTTCATCAATTGAATTTATTATTATTATAAGAGAAATTATTCTAAGTAATCATAAATTTTTTCATTGATTGAGATTGTTTTTATTGCATGGATTGGTTTTACCACGTTATACAATTATAACGTTCCAGCGACGTAGTATGGCAATGTGATATAGAGCTATCGCGCTTTAGTTCTCTTTCTATTTGCACACGAATGAATGAGATAAACCGCCTTACCGCGTGCATCATAATAATATGATACGACTCGAGCCCTAACACTGTAATATCTCGTTTAGTTATTTTAACACAATTCGTGTGACCAGCCCCTAAGAAGTAAAGAAATGTATGTTGCTCACGTCTATATTCCCCTAGGGAGTAGTTAGAGATATTCGAAATACGGCGTTTTCATAATATTCACATTTTGTTAGCAGTGCTCCTACTGTCTAGTAGTGTGTCAAAATATTGTTGCGGTCCTAAGGTATCTCGATGGTATAAAGGGCCCTCTTGAGATGACGTTACATCTCCGTGTAGTGAGCCTGGTGTTATGTATTGCTCCAATCAAACCCTGCTGCTCGTAGCTAAGCATCAACGGTGCGCCGCCATCATGTGTGCAGAGGGCCTACCATGAGTTTTCCCTGTACTCTACTATTGTAGTTATGTCGCCAATTATGTATGGCAGAAATTAGTTCACAACGTAAACACTAGGAGCGCTGTACGAAATTCAATACAAAATTGGTGACGTAACTACAGTAGTAAAGTACGGTGAAAACTCATGGTAGGCCTACTGGTCGCACCGGACGCTGCTCCCACCAGGCTGACTGACAGACACAACGTGAAGGCGTCTCTGGCGGCGTTGTCGTTGCGACGTTTTCATGTCGTCGAGTATTAGTTCTTAAAAAGAATATGTGACTGCATTTCATTCAAAATACAGGGTGCACTTTAATATGCTGATGGTTTTTAAAAGAATGATCTAACCATCAAACTGTAAAAGTCGAAATCACAAAATAAAAATCGGCTGTTCCATATCCATACATAAATGCAATCCTACTCGACCAAGATAAATGAATGGGACAGCAGGTCTTTTTTTCGCGTTCTTATAGAGAAAGTTGTTCTGTTTGAAGGTCTGATCATCCCTTTAAAAACTGGCAGTATATTAAGAGGGACCCTACATTAAATCGGATAGTCTGCTTAGGCTCTATACAGACAGACTGCATTCCGACTACAAAATTGCAGTTGAGATGCAGTTTGAATGCAGTTGACACGACTGCAATAGAACTGCAGGGCGGAGCGTGCGGGCGGGTGGGTATGGTGCAGTTCGGATGCAGTTTGAAAGCAGTCGGTGTGCAGTTGACACGATTGCAATTTAACTGCAATCGGACTGCGCGTTTGATTTGCAGTTCTATTGTAGTCGTGTCAACTGCATTCAAACTGCATCTGAACTGCAATTTTGCAGTCGGAATGCAGTCTGTCTGTCTAGAGCCTTACTGACCTCCGTTCCTCCCATGACCACCATTGCATATAAATAGTATCAATTGTGTAAGTATCAGTTTATTAGCGTGGTAATAATTGCGTGTGGCCAACCCCTAAGGGGTAAAGAAAGGAAGGGAAGGTAAAGGCACGCCGCTACCTACTTCCTTCTGGCACGCGTTGCGAGTACAATTTATCGTTTGTTGTAAAATTTAATTGTTTCACGTGAGAAATGATACATATTGCGGAATTGAGATTATTAATAATTGTGTTATTTATTACTTCTTCATTAAGAAATGATGATTATAATTGTTTAGGTTAAGGATGAAGCCTCTAGATGGCCATGTTTCAACCGAATCGGAGACCCAATAAAAGGAATTAGTAAATAGGTACGCTGTTAATGTACTTCCATCAATCCTTACGGGTGGTAGATTATGACCTACTCCAGTGAAATAGTAAGTATTCTGTTACTTTGTCTGAACTGTTTAGTTGATATCCTTGATCGTAAGGTCAAGACCTATTGAGGTTTGAGAATATATGACCACAAACTTGCCTTTATCAATCCACGTTGGATCACTACATCCCAGTCAACTCGACAGTCAAGTCAACAAAACATTTGCTTTGCAATGAATCTTGGATCTCAATTTTTCTTTCTTTTTCAAAATATTTGAAGTTTGTTATCTTTTTAATTTCTGTACGTGATTGAATAGAGAATGAGGAGAATCGAAGTATCATCAACTTTTATGTCAATTCTTATGAAATCCATGTAATTGCTTTATCTAACTCGCCATCAAAAAGAAAGCAATTGTAAAAAAACTCCTATTAACTTCCTTATACTCCTCAAATACTTCCACCGAATCTTTTAAAGCTCAAAAAAAGTTTTTTCCCGAAACGTTTCTCCCACGAAAATCTTCAGCAATAAAACAGCGAAAGAGTAAAGCTACTTAAATCTGCAGCAAAATCCGCGATGACCTCCTGTAATCTGGAGGCGCGGAAACGTTAGCGGAAATTGTAACCTGCGGTCGCGGACCGTCCCACTTTCTACTTTCCGCCTCGCACTTTCCTCTAACCACTTATAGTGTTGTAAAAAGTGAACGCTTTTGTTGTTAGTTTAAATTGAGGCTTCATAGCCTTAGTCATATCAGTTTCAGTTCTTTATTGTCTTAAAATGCATGTGTACGAGATGGAATGTTACAATAGAATCAATGCAATTTTACCAAAGGGTGTAGCAAATTTATAAGTATATTAAAAACTATAGTTAACATAGGGTAAAATGCCCTAAAGCCGGCACCTTAAGCCATTTTGATATTTCAATCGTTGAACAATTTTGCTACGTAAGAACTAGCTTTCAAGATGATTTTTTTTTATTGCGAAGTAGTTCATAATCTTCAGTATTAAGGCCAAAAACAAGCCGAAAAACAGTTTATTGCTGAGTTATTAAGGTTTAAATCGAAAGACACAAATTTTCGCCAAAGTCGGCAGGTCTAGCCCTAATTCCGGTAAGTATTTTTCTTAAAGCCTCTAAAAGTATGATTTATTAAAAAATTTTGCAATAAAACGTAAACATTTCAATAACTCTTTTTTAACTAGAACTTATTTTTAACGCTATTGTATTTATTTTTGGTGAATTTCGTCTACAGTATATCCTTCTTAATAACAATAAGCAGCTTTAATAATCTCAATAATTAATTTAGTACCTTGATATTATAAAATACTTTAAATAAACAATCTATAATTTCAGATATTGTTTTATGCCTGAATAGCAATATACTAAAGTAATAGTCGGCGTAGTAAAAAAGCCTTGGTGGTCCAGTGGCGAGTAACCTTGCCTGCCGTGCAGGAGGCGATGGTTCGATCCCCGTCCAGGCCGACTCGTACCAATGAGTTTTTCGGAATTTATGTACGATTTGTAACACCACTGGCTTTTCGCTGAAGGAAAACATCGTGAGGAAACCTGCATGCTTCAATTTCGAGGCATGTCTTGTAACCACTGTCCATTATGTGGCGACGGGCTCACCCCCCCTCACACTGGACAGAGTTTCGGTACTACTGGTGAAACGTGGATGTTCCCGACTTAAGGTTTTAATGATAATTTTATACCTTAACTCCGGCCATTGTTTCAAAAACGAATGATATGAAGTATAAAAAATAGGTCTTGATATCATTCAATGGTTTACATATTAACTTTACCAAAAGTCAGCAACCCACAAAAATGCTGAAATTAATAGAAATCACATTTCCCAAAAATGGATCGCATAGTGATTTTACCCGAAAAAACGCGCTCTTGCAGACTCTTCCGCACTTGTCGCCATTCTATATAATAATTAGTCAAATCCTTTTAATGAACATCAGACAGTGGATACGGATTACGCCTCGAAATTAAAGCTTGCATGTTTTATAACGATGTTTTTCTTTAACGAAAAGCGTTCATTTCTAACATAATTATAAGTCCCTTAAAACTCATTGGCATGATGTAGTATGAGCTAGCCCGCTAGACAAATTAATTACTTGCTGGTTACTCGCCATTCATAAAGTTTGAATTCATCAAATAGGATCACAAAAAAATTATTCAAAACCAGGACCTCGGGTTTGCCGGTCGGTATAGTAACTATTACAGAAACTTTTATATGTAACAATCGAAATAAGTCACAATGTAAACACAATTTTGTACCTTGGTAACTTTTAAGTATATTTAATGTCCAGCTAGCATCATTCACACAGATTATAACACATTTCTTTCTCTCGTATATAAAAAACGTTTTTTTTTTCACATGTGAAAAACGCATCCCCCATTTTTATTGCCTCGCGTGGAGTTAAGAGATTAGCGCTGAATCCCACAGTGCGCCGCGTAAAAATTACGCGCGGGAGAGAGAATTCACGTAAATTATTCTACTATAGTTCCTTTTTATTTTATTTTGAACTCTGTTTCCATTTAAAGAGATATGAGAGTGGAGTTTTTGAATTTAATTTACTGAGCTTTGTGAGGTTTGTAAGTAGTACTAGTTCAGTTGATAGTATTTTAGAGATTAAAACATTCATATATTTTTTTAGCTGAAATGTGGTTTTTGGCTGAGCCTACGTGCTCTATGGATCCCCCCTTTTTGCTGCACTCGGAACTTTGGAAGTTGTTAATACGTGGAAGATGTGACAGCCTTCAGCTTTCACTTCTTCCACGCTCCCCGCTCTAAATCCAAACCGCTCAGATAGTTTTATATAATTACCAGAGTTTACCCGTGACTTCGTCCGCACAAATTATATACCAGATTTTAAGTCAGATCATAAGCTATAGAACAAAAAAGTTTCCTCAGAATCATATCAGTTGTTTGCGTGATGCTCAAACAAGAAAAACAAACAAGCAGACAGACAAAAAATCCCCCACGACGTGACCAAAAGATACGTTTCTTATGCAGTGTTTTTGTGATAGAAACTATCAATACTAGATATTTCACTTCACTCTGAAATATCAGATATCCTAAAGAGTTAAGATGATCACCCCAGGGCTAAGACATGTAAGCCCCAGGGTTGTTGCTTCTAAACGCCGAAATTGGCAGCCCTCTTTCACATGATCTCTGCGTACCTCAATGCAACATAAGCGGGGACTATAAATGAACTTTTTATAGCTACGAGTATCTAACCGTTTGATTTTGATTAACCAAAACAAACATCAACGTTAAATTCTAAAGCCTGTAACAGACGTTCGTGTAACCAATCACGAGACCCCCCAGGGGGGTCACAATTCGTCGGTCCATTTCAGATTTTTACACGAGCGCAGATAAACGTCCGGCCGAAACGTCCCAAAGCGAATGTCTCGTAAACCTCACGCATTCAATTAAGGTTCGCTTTTTTACAGCGCTGTTATTGGGGACTGATTGTACAAAGGGAATTTTTAATGAAAATTGCGCGGTTTTTTTTTAGGATTTGGTTTAGACAGGGTTTTGTAAGGCTTTGTAAATGTTGTTAACATGTAAGTTAAATACTACGATTTGTAACACTAAAGCCTTTCTTGATAAAGGAAAACATTGGCATTGTGAGGAAAGCTACATGCTTCAATTTCGAGGTGTGGCGAGTTCACTGTCAGTGAGAGTTAAGTGATGAGGATGAGGAATTTAGGACGTGCTTGAGGAGGTTCTCACTACCTGTCACACTGGATTTTGGGTATTAATACTGAATTTTTGATATTCTAGATTATAGTTTACTGAGGAAAATAAGCAAGATTGTTTCACATTATACACAAATAATGTACTTGACATTACAAGGAACTAGTTTTTGCCCACGACTTCGTCCGCACCGGGTCCCGTCATCGTAGCGAGATAAAATATATATAGGTTAATATGTCTAATCGTAAGCTTTTAAAAACAACAAGTTTCATCGAAATCGATTTTTACTCTTTGACGAATTCTTAGCTGACGAGTCCATCTAAAGACCTAATCGTTTTTTTTTTAAATTGTTTGGCAGAAGTAGCATTAATGCTGTTGAAATACGTTCCATGCGAAGTATGTGTGGTGTTACACTGAGAGATAGAGTGAGAAATTGTGTGATTAGAGATCGATGTAAATTGAAAGAAGATATTGTGACAAGAATAGCGAAAGGTATGCTTCGTTGGCTTGGTCATGTGGAGAGGATGAGTGACAGCAGATATACGAAAGAGATATATGGTGCTAATGTGAGTTGAAGTGTCGGCAGAGGACGCCCTCGTAGGATGTACTCTGATTAAATCGGTTGCGTCCTACAAAAAGGGGAGGTGCGGAGTACCCGAAACCGACGAACATGTATAAATAAATAAATATTTTGAACATTGTCACACAAATTATCTAGTCACATTTAAAGTACCAAAATCTAGCCTGGACTTGTATTACGATGACACTACACAACGATATAGAGTACATATACAACGTGTTAATGAATAAGCGCAAAACCTCATACACCCCAACTGATTTATAACAAAATAATTAGATTGAAACAATAATTTCATTATTTTGATAGTAAGAATTTAAAGTTTTTCGTATTTTAAGTTTTCAGGCAAAAATTATTTGTTATCATTTAAGCAATGAATGAAAGCGCTAGCGTGCTCGTGGATACATTTTAAGACTATTGTTTTGGTAGTAAGTAGGGTGAGTGTGCCCATGCGGTGAGTTGAGATCGAGTTAAGAAAATTTTTAATTTTACAAACTAATTAATTAATATTTTGAAAAAAAATGACCTATATTGAAAACATGATAATTCGATTCTGCTTTCGATTCTAAACAAACTACTTTCTAGTTTTGCGTTAATTCATTAACACGTTATATAGATACAAACATTATGAAGTAGTATGAAGAGATGTATGGATGTGCATAAGGCGAAAGAGGTGTATAGGGATCGTAGTAAAGCGCCCAGGTCTCTGCCTACCCCACTGGAAAAGAGCCGTGACGTTACAGATAGATAGATATCTGTGATATCTTACTAGTCAGTACCAACTTTGCCAAAAGGGCGTCGATAAACGCATAGGTGTCCACCTGAGACTCTATTCTCCCCATTAGGATAATGAGTATATTGCTATGATTAATATCATAGACTACTCCTTGGGGGAATATAGTCGTAAATGTAAATGTATGCAGCCTTGTTAATTCCAACGTCAATAATCGCAAGCAACTTTACAATCAAAACTACCAGGAGGGCATGAAATGAAAGCGGACTAGACTTGAAACGGTAACTTTATTGTCGGAGCAACTTAGAGACGGCCGTACAGTTGCCGGTCCCAGCGGGTTACGAAGGTGAACCTTGTCCGAAGTTATACCTAACTATTACTATTGTCCACTTGTTTACGTATAGCCCTGCTTTTAATACAATAGTCTACATTGAAAGGCCTAGGATTCGTTTATAAACATGAATTGTTATTCCATTCTAGTTGTGATCAATGTTGTGATATAACTTCGGTTCTATAAAATTTTCAAAGAGATTATACCTAAAGGCATAAAAGTACCTATCTTCTTCCTCTTAGAAAATTTTATAGAACATGGGAAGTGTCAAATATTTAAATTGATTACGATTCTATAATAACTCGATTTAACACGCGATTTCATCCACACCGGCTCTCGTCATCGTAATAACATAAAATATATAGGTACTAAGTTTTAAAGTAGGTTTAATTATAAGCTAATTTTATTAAAATCGATCTAGTAGTTGTTACCGACAAACAGATGGACAACAAATCCAAAAATCTGTGAATCTGAGTCAAAGACACGAAACACCATTACGTAACTTATTTAAATATCCTCCATGTACTGCTATAAACAATGTTTTTAGAGTTTTATAAAAGTAAAAAAAAAAATTTAGTCTAGCAATAATCGAATTTATTCGGATTGTTCTAAGAATCCCTCATTTTCCCAAATTCTAATCGACTGCTCTACTCTGCATTTTTTCCAAAAATCCCCATTTATCTGAAATAATCCATTTCCCCTGACCAAATTTCTCCAAACAAACTTTGACTAAAATTAAACTCAACACAACATTAATCAAATCAACGCCAATGCACCTAACAAATCCCCAAAATCAAATCAAAATCCACAATCTAAGCAGCATTAAGCAAGCATTAGTATACGGCGAGTATGAAGCTTCTTGATCTTAGATAGCTGTGTAACAGTCAGCTTGCATGCGGGTGGAACGTTGCATGCACCGAGTAATAGGCCACGTCTATTGCTTAGCCTCCGAGTCATACGAGGCGTTGTTGCGTCGAGCCGAATAATATGACTATTATCTGACTACAAGGGCTGTTCGACCGGTAAAAGATAAAGTCCACAATCTAAGTAGCAATAAGAAAGCACTAGTAAACTGTTAATATAAAGCTTCTTAACCTTAGTTAGCTGTCCTTGTAATACTCAGCTTGCATTTGGGCGGAACGTTGCATGCACCGAGTAATAGGCCACGTCTATTGCTTAGCCTCCGAGTCATACGAGGCGTTATTGTGTCGAGCAGAATAATATGACTATTGTCTGACTACAAGGGCTGTTCGACCGGTAAAAGATAAAGTCCACAATCTAAGCAGCATTAAGAAAGCACTAGTAAACTGCTAGTATAAAGCTTCTTAACCTTAGTTAGCTGTCCTTGTAATACTCAGCTTGCATTTGGGCGGAACGTTGCATGCACCGAGTAATAGGCCACGTCTATTGCATAACCTCAGAGTTATACGAGGCGTTGTTGTGTCGAGCAGAATAATATGACTATTGTCTGACTACAAGGGCTGTTCGACCGGTAAAAGATAAAGTCCACAATCTAAGCAGCATTAAGCAAGCATTAGTATACGGCGAGTATGAAGCTTCTTGATCTTAGATAGCTGTGTAACAGTCAGCTTGCATGCGGGTGGAACATTGCATGCACCGAGTAATAGGCCACGTCTATTGCTTAGCCTCCGAGTCATACGAGGCGTTATTGTGTCGAGCAGAATAATATGACTATTGTCTGACTACAAGGGCTGTTTGACCGGTAAAAGATAAAGTCCACAATCTAAGCAGCATTAAGAAAGCACTAGTAAACTGTTAATATAAAGCTTCTTAACCTTAGTTAGCTGTCCTTGTAATACTCAGCTTGCATTTGGGCAGAACGTTGCATGCACCGAGTAATAGGCCACGTCTATTGCTTAGCCTCAGAGTTATAGGAGGCGTTGTTGCGTTGAACAGAGCAATATTACTATAGTCTGAAGGTAGCTGTGTAATAGTCAGCTTGCATGCGGATGGAACGCTGCATGCACCGAGTAATAGGCCATGTCTATTGCTTGGCCTCAGATTTATACGAGGCGTTGTTGCGTTGAACAGGACAAATTACTTGCTGATGTCTAAAGATGGCTTAATAACGTTTTGCAGACATACATATGGGCTTTACATAATCGAATAACATTTACTCTGTCAAATCTAAATTCATAATGCAGGACTAAACAGTCATACCTAATAGCATGAGACGGAGGAATAGAAGAGGAATTGATGAAGGTAGCATGAGACCATAAATATTGATCTAAGAAAGAAGCGATGTCCTTCCGGGAATTACAAACTCTTACGAGTATGTCATACCTATACTTATATTTTCTCTTAAATAAATACTGCAACAACCATTCTCTGATCATTGCAAAAATCCTAAACACGCGATAAACAATATTTGAAAACTTACGCTGACCCAATAAGAGCTCGACAAACTATAAAGCCGTATGTATATAGCGTTATCGGCACCGATGATGAGGCTTCCTGCCCGCCGCTGGTGTTCAATCGACTTATAATCAAACATTGATACAATCTGCTATGTAAATTTGCGAACTAAAATTACCAAGAAGTAGCAAACTTCTTGGAAACCACTTTTAGGTTTTCAATCCGAAACTAAGCTAGAGAAAATTGCACTTTAATCAAATAGACTTTCGATTGCATTAGCTTTTTTCCATTGTAATACTTACAATTTCTGTAGAATTATTCCATTTTCGGTGGCACTTCTTAAAGTTTATTTTCAATGCCCGCAGTGAATTTTATTTCGACTGGAAACAAAGTTCCTAGAACTTTCCTCTCGAAGGAAATTTAAGATATTTCCGTATAATATAGAAGTCTAACTGAAATTTCTGTGAAATGTTCACTATTCGTGTAACTTAATTTATTCAAATAAGTAAAAACATCAATCACAAAAATATAGCGGTCAGCACAAGCTTCGTCAATAACACAGATACACAAATAAACAGACATAAATCAGCAACAAGCTTCGTCAAAACATTGAAAAACACGCTCAGTCAAATAACCCGCCCCTTGTCGAACCTGGTGCAAAGGAGCCCAAAACGCTAGCAGCGTTGCCACGCTGAATTGCAATCGCTAGCCTCTGCACCAGAAACGACCCAGAACGCGGATCACAATTTCGCTCCCTCAGCCGACGGCCAATCTCCGCAACGAAGGTCTTTGCCTCAGCACCCCAAACCCCCGTGGACTCAACGGCGACTGGAACAAAAAGATAATCGGCCACCAGGGCCGAATACGTGTCCCACTTCCTAACGGCAGCCAGCTCCGCAGCTGCTCCAGGTGTTCGCGACGTGCGACTTAGGTAGCTGGCGGCGAAAGTGCTGACGCACGTTGCGTCCCATAAAAGGCACTTGCCTTTCTGCCAGGGCACCAAAGTTAAGCCATCCGGCCTCTTGCCGTCGGTACGGCTGAGGCCAGGTGGCTCAAGCACGCACGGGACGTTGGCAGACACGAGAGCCCTCCTGACGATATCATTGAGGGCATGGTGGCGAGGAAACCTTCCCGAGCAGCGACGGCAACTTAAAGCATGGTGCCCATTGGCCTCCACCATGGAACCGCAGATGCATCTATGAGGTTCACATACATTGCTGCCCAAGCGGAGTCCCACAGCCACACGCAGCGAGTCGCTGTCGAGGAGGGTGCCCATATGTGGTGAAGGCACCGCATGCAACCACGCCCCCGATTCAGGTTGCGATACCGCCCTGAGTCTTGCCAAGTCTGGCCCGGAAGCCTCACCCATAAGGCGGTCGAGAGCACACTTCGCTCCGAGGTCGTCCCAAGATCGCTGCACACACAGGTCCTCAGGCGCGCCCGCACCCAGGCCCAGAGCCTCCCAAGCCGCCAACGCATCCTCCGCAAAAGGAATGCTCAAATGGTTACCATCAAAACGTAAAATCTTAGTAACCAAATTAGCAACCCCATGCACCGATGACAGAAATGCTGGAAGGCTCACATCCCGTGCCCGACGCACGCCCAAGCCCCCGTGACGGATCGGCAAGGCCGCCTGGCCCCACTGACTCTCGCTGAGGGAGACGTTCAGGATGCTCTCGACCGTGAGCTTAAGGGTGTCGTCAAAGCACGAGACCTCCCCTGGGAACATCCATGTCGGAGCTGTCCGCAAAAGGTAGGTAACCTTTGGGACAGCAAAGCACATGCGCAAAAGTATTAGCGCGACATGGGCGGAAAGGTTACCTAGGCGCTCCCGGGAAAAATTCAGCATCTGCTTGCGAACCGCAATAGCCTCCGGGACCGCCTCCGGAAATATGGGCGACCCAAGAAGAAAAAAAGAGTTCGCAGTAAGTTTCCTGATGCCAGGAAGTATGGAATTGATACGCGCTAATGCTGAATCCGACCCGGGGCCACAGGGGAAAAACTCGCACTTACCCATGTTAGCAACTAGCCCCAGCTCACCGAGACGCGGCAGCAAAGAGATTAGATCCTGCTCAACGACCTCTGGCTTGCCCCCAATGGTACCATCGTCCAAGTACCACAGGTTCAAAGGCGACCTCAGCTCCAGTATAGCCCCGTGAATGGCGAGGCTGAAAACGAGCGGACCTAGAGGGTCTCCCTGCTGCGCCCCTACCTGGGAGAGAATAAGCTCTCCGTCAAAAAACAGGTTTGACGGGCTATCGTAAACCTGATGCAAGAAAGGGTAGAGGGAGGGGATCCTATTCCTGACTTCACTTAATAATACGTCCCTCTCCAGGGTATTAAAGGCGTTGCGAATGTCCAATTTAACTAATACGCAGTCCCTGTTGGCGGCGTCCATAGCAAAAGCACGAGTGGCGTGGATCGCCGCCTCACAGCCCAGACGCGTCCCAAAACCCAGCTGATGAGGCTGCAAGTAGCCAGACAACTCATCCCTAACGGCGCGACAGGCAAGCTTTGCCGCCAAACGACGGAAAGTGCTACCAACTGCTATCGGCCTCACACCACCATCCTTCTTAGCAAGAGCACAGAGCGATGCCCCATACAAGAAGGGACATACGTCCTTGTTTAGTTGGCCGCTAAGCAAAAAATTGGTAAGCCTTGTCAAGCACGCCAACAACCGCCTCCCATTATCGCCGGCCGAAACAGACGTTAGCTCCCTCAAGTGACCCGGACGAATACCATCCAAGCCCCCCGCCGAACCGCTGTTAAACGCCCCGAGGGCCCAAGACACATCCTCTACACTGACTACTAGGGGCGAAAAAGAATGATCCGGAGCAGAAGGAAAGGAGAGCAGACGCGAGGGTGGAGGATGTTTGGACTGCAGAGAAGCCAGTGTCTCAGGGCCCGACTGAGCCAAAGAGTCCTCAGACACCAGCAGCCGAACTGCACCCCTCAAATCCCCTTCGTGCACCTTCGACTCAATAGTCCTAATGACCGAGCGAGACCCTGAGGGCGCCACAGCCCCCCCCACTGAGTCGACATCACGACCGATATTTGACTTCACCTTCTGCGTATAATTGCCCGTGCCAGCCCGATCCGGAGTCCGCAAGGACGAATACGCAAAGGAGAGGAGAGAAAACCACTCCTCCACACCGTTGGATCCGACGCACTTGTCGATTACGTCACACAAACTCTCTGCAGCCAAGCTGCGAGCCCCCTTGGGAATGTGACGCAAAACGGGAATTGTTTTTTTGAAGTCAGCCAGATCCAACAAGCAGGAGCGTCGTGGTTGAGACTGTGCCAGCGACACAGCGCGGTGGACAAGACGCGAGGGGCCTGGAGCCTGCGAGGAGCCAGCACGTACCGCATCCTTGTGCATACGACCAACGTGCGTCCTAAGGCCCCGAGCCACGAAGAGACGTGAGGAGCCTGGGCAGTAAGGGCACGTCGACTTGGGAGCTTCAGACATCACAAACAGGTTGAAAATATGTCATAAAAATCTATTAAATAACTATTATTAAAACATAATAAATAATATTTAACTACACATCAAGCTCACAAAGAAAACAAGCCAATAAACATTAAATACATGACATGAAATCGTAATAAAATAAAAATAATCAAAACAAATATTAAATAAAAATAATCCTAACAAATATTAACAAATTGTAAATAAAAAATTATCAAGCGTCAAAGTTGCCCAGAACGCAGCAGAAGCAAGCAGAGTGAGCACATACCCCCCCCCGCCCCAGCACGCACTAACAGCATAAAAGGCGCAAGCAGCGATAATAGCACCCGGACACAGCAGCCCGACGACCACACGACGGCACCGGCTCGACACCCCCCACCGCACCCGGCGAGCGATCACACCAACACACCCGCGCAGGCGATCCCCGTAGCACCTCGTAGCACGCGTAGCAAAAGTGGGCGGAGCGCAGCTCGCGTAGTCGGCCCGTAGCAGCGCGCCGTCGCCCACCATCGGAAGACTACGGCTGTTTCCGTGGTAAGGTCACTGACCGGTGCGCAGGAGCCGATCCGCGCGCCGTGTGTTAGCAACCGATGTTGTCGTAGGTCGGGAATCCAATTTAAAACACTGCTGAATATATTTGGCTATATCTTCCGACCCCGAATATGGATTCAAAAACGGTTTGCACCACTGACTAGACCGATACGTCCTCTTTTAAAAGACTCCTTTTTTCACGTTTAGGATACACTTTTAGGTATTAAACTAAATCTATTTCGCGGAGCGATTTAAAAAACACCGTTGCTGCTATGCGCGTGCGTGCGCAATCCACTATTTAGGTTTGAATGCTTCATGCAAATGAACCGTTCGAACGCTGTAGTTTTTCTATTAATACTATCGACCGTAATTTCCAGGCTATTTTACTTGAGTTTGCTATTTTTGATGTAGAAGGTATATTCATCTATCTTGGACTATGTAATATCTCTTGGCTAAGAAGATTCCAAAAGGACATACATAAACTTATAACCATAAACCCTTTTGAATTAATACTAATTTTTGTCTGTCCTTAGCGCAGAGAGTACTAGAAAGCTCCTACACGAAAAGTGAGGATACAATTGTTTTTCTAGTCTATCCCATGGCGTCGGATATTGTGATAGGTCGGGATAGGTCTTGTTAAAATATTGTGGGTGTGGGAAAACTATTTTTCGATTTAGGGATGTGAAGTGTGTGTGTGTCCCCCTTTGCCAGCTAAACCGTTGTTTCTGGATACGTGAAAATATTGCAGTAGTGTGTATAACAAGCTAAAAGAAAACTATCACCACTAAGTAGGCTTTACAAGTTTACGATTAATAGTCGACCAACTTGCAAAATGTACTTTTTAGACTTTATTAGCCGCTACACCGTAGTATAAAACAAAAAGCAACCTTCTAAGTCCGTATATTGAGACGGGCAACTACGGAACCCTACCCTGCGCGTGGCTCAACACGCACTTGGCCGGTTTTTTTATTAAATTTCGATTCTACCCAAAATAATACACCTATCCAGTATCACACATATACAACTCTCCTAAATCCCAAAGCTAATTGAAGAGGCAAGTCGTCACACGTACATCTAAATTAAGTCCCAAACTACGACCCGGGCATCGAACCGCATAGTAAATCTGTGAAACTATCTGCGATACACTAGTTGTCTGGAGAGCACTTAGTACTGTCCTCGGCTTTTGTTGTGGTTTAAGTGTTGAGATAGGAGATGGGTTAAGGCTAATGTAATGGGTAGCTTGTGTAAGCTGTTGCTGTAACGTAAATTATTGGATGTGTTCGTGTCGTTGTATGTTTCGTTGAGATCTTATTTTATTTTTATTACCCGACTGCGCCAGAAGGAGGGTTATGTTTTTCGAGCGTATGTATGTATGTATGTATGTATGTTTGTATGTCTATTTCTTTGGCACGGCCTACAGCCTAAACGGCTTAATGGATTTTAACGTTTGAGGTGTCTTTGGATTTGTAAAAATTGTGAGAGTGACATAGGGTATATTATTTCAAGATGGCGTCTGCGAATTAAAAAAGAGAGGGGGAATAATAATTTTTTTTTGTTAAAAATTACATTATGGGTATCAAATGAAAGCTAGTAATCAGGCAATTCCAAATTTATTATAGTACTTTTATGTTACCGTTTCGACACAAGTCTAAAAAGTATGAAATGAAATAAATTATTAAGATAAACAAAAAACCCGACTGCATAAAAAACCTATTAACTGAAAAGAGAAAAACAAGCTCTATAATCACTAATCAGCTATAACAACGACGGACAAAAATTCTTTGTCCCCGTTTGCGATACCTACCTAATAACAATCAAATTATATTTGCTCAAACAAACTTGTTATAGCTGATTAGTGATTATAGAGCTTGTTTTTCTCTTTTCAGTTAATAGGTTTTTTTTTATTAATTAATGTTTACAAGGTCAATTTATTGTAGCATGGCCCAAATTGTATATTGACAAAAGGCGGTTGCCTACTTAATTAAAAATAACTACGGCATGTTCTGGAAAGATAATTGATTGGTCAAATTATCGTGAACACTTAGGCAGAGAATACAAAAAAGTTATCGCAATGGAATGTGATATAAAAGTATTTGACGTTTTCTTATAAAGCTAATAACAAGCCAACGTCAACGTTGTAAGGTCAAGATGTACTCATTTTGACTTTACAACGTTGACGTTATAACTACCTTCGTCTACTCCGTTGGTTTCTACCCAGTTGCAGACCCACAACGCGACTCCTAAAGGTGGATTAAAAGCGAGTGCCTGTACTTAGTTAGCAACACGGATTCATTGTCAAGGAGTAGACGGAGGTAGTTATACCGTCAACGTTGTAAGGTCAAGATCTACTCATTTTGACTTTACAACGTTGACGTTATTCCAATCAGATTCAGATTGGTAAGAGTGTATCATGCAAACACATAATTTTCTGCATATTATGTTTTTTGTAGAAGTCTGTAGTCTGTTACAACTATTGGCATAATTATTAAGAGGATAGGCAAGTGCCTTTTTCTCCATACAAACGTATTCCCCTTTTTCCTCCCTGGATAATGACACTAGAGCAAAACACTTTTTACCATACAATCTATGTTACCTCTGCTATGTCCTTACGTTTTGCTTTTTTGCATTAATTACTTACTGTATGAACTAGGGACCTTCGAAAATGACCAAATTTACCGCTCGTTTTCAGACATCCAGCGAACAAATTTGACGAATAAAAACATAAAAAGTAAAACATAGATATAGCCAAAGTCTTTCTCGTATTATTCTTGAAAGAATTATTAAAATCGGTTTTGGAGGAGGAAACAGGGGAATACGAAATGCTGTTTTCGTCGATTTCATGTAGACAAAATTGGTCCGAGCTGCAGTTGTCTCTTTCGCATTCTAGTCAGTGGGGTATATGGGTGGGGCGGATCGGAAAAATATGTATACAGTCGGCAAAGTGACCTATTCTTCAAGTAAGCAGTCTCTTATTTCAGCCCGCCTATCCTCTTAAACAGTTGATTTCGATAGTGTTCGGAGCAAACGAAGAAGAATGAGGGTAGACAGATTTGTTTGCTCTTAAAAATCTACCTGCAGTTCTACAGTCATCCCGTGATCATGGCAGTTGCAACACTGCCGAAATATCGGGAACTGCAAAAACAATAAAAACGCTGTAAGAACCCGTTAAAATGATTAACTTTAGCTTAATTGATTTCTTATTTAGAAACCAATACAAATCAAAGTTCTTCGCTCATTACTTACACCTCTCCCTGTACTTACAATCGACTATACCGGTTTATGCGCTTTTTAGCGCCTCGGAAAGAGGAAACGACGTAGTCCAGGACCAGCTGTGATCCTGAGAGCTCTCCTGGGTGATGCTGTTTACTGTCATCTGAATTATAGTTACTTTGTATTAGCACTGTTTATGTTTCTATACCATTGAGTTCAGTTTTATACAGGGTGTAATCCTCCTGTGAAACATCCTAGTAAAACTTAAGGGGATGGTTAAGACCGTCTAACTGAACAACTTTCTCTATGGGACCAACATCGAAATTGCGAATAAAAAATCAGATGTCCCATACATTTGGCTTGAGTAGGTTGGCAGTTTTGTATGGAACAACAGATTTTTTTTTCGTGATTTCGATGTTGGTCCCATAAAGAAAGTTGTTCAGAATGACGGTCTGATTATCCCCTTAAAAAAGTGTTAGCATATTAAAAAGGACCCTGTATACAACGTGTTAATGAATTAACGCAAAACTAGAAAGTAGTTTGTTTAGAATCGAGAGCAGAATCGAATTATCATGTTTTCAACATAGGTAATTTTTTTCAAAATATTAAAAATATTTGTTTGTAAAATTTAAAATTTACTGAACTCGATCTCAACCCACCGCACGGGCACACTCACCCTACTTACTACCAAAACAAGATTATTAAAATGTATCCACGAGCACGCTAGAGCTTTCGTTCATTGCTGAAATGATAACAAATCATTTTTCCTGAAAACTTAAAATGCGAATAATTTAAAATTTTAACTATCAAAATAATGAAATTTTTGTTTCAGTTTAATTATTTTGTTATAAATCAGTTGGGGTGTATGAGGTTTTGCGCTTATTCATTAACACGTTGTATATAAACCTTCAAAAAATCTCTAAATGACAGTGAAAACCGTATCAAAATCCGTTGCGTGGTTTAGAAGAAGTAAGCGGAAAAACAAAAGATGAAGACAGACGCGGATAGCGACTATGTTTTATACTATTACGTTTTATTTAAGGGCCTATGTCGAAAAATAATTGAAGCGAAATGGGCGTGGCTTAGTCGCAGCAAGCGCCCCGCGCCCCGCTACCGAACATCGTCGCGCACTAGCCCGCGAAAATCAAATCACTCAAAATGCGTAGAAGACGCTTCGCTGTTAAGATATTATTAGTACCTTTTGTCGCATGAAAAACACGATATATCATAATTAAGTATCGTTCTATTTATCCTCCTTGATCAATTATTAATTTATTACAGGATCAATTACGGACAACCAATTTATAGATAGAAACAATACCTAACTAACGATACTCTTTAATTGATTTCATATCATACCGAAAATCACTGTACCTATCTAGAAGGAAAAAAACTATCATTACAGGATTTTGTTTTACTTTATAGTATGAGAGCTACCTGTTGGTAATTTTACGTCATTAGGTCCCGTAATCAAATCAATTCACTTCTTATTTTGTACTTGTAATTGATATAATACAAGTCAAAACATTCTATGGTCAAAACATACCGACTATCTAGATGAAACCTGGAAGTTATTTTACGCCGTCAACAAAAATGTAAGAAGAACGTGAAAAAATAAGTTTCGTAATACTGCAATAATCTCAGTTATTCTCGATACCACAAGAACTTTCAGGTTGAGAAGTTGTATAACACTCATAAACCTATTTCGAAAATCCATAGGTAATTCTAAAATACCTCGCATCCCTCAGATGCATGGCATAGCATTGAAGGATGAGGATGATGCAGGATATTATAACAGGTATGAATGAATTTTAAAATGGTAAATCAACATTTATTTACAAAATCACTAATAATATTTATTTTACGACCTAAAATCAACATTTATTTGCATTAGTACATTACGATAAGTGTGACTTAAGTAGTTCATTATTGCACAGCGTGAAGTTAGCACCCGAGCACAAGCAAGGGTGCTAAACGTATATGCAGGTTTAGGTCACAGAGTGCTGGAAAATTATTTACAACTTATTACCTTTTCTTTTCTCTCATACTTCTGGTATGTTCCTGCCTACGTTTCAAATTTAATGTTTTGTTCCGTTTTGTTTTTCATTATCACTGTTTCTCCTAGTACCCCAGGAAAATTAGGTGAAAAAAAGAGTCAACCTCGGAATGAGAGATAATAAGCTACAAACTTCTTTAAATCATCGTTATGACATCCTATACGTCAGGTCAAATGTCACATAAAATCTCGTTTATGCAGGTCAAAAGATTCAAGGTAAAATGTCAAAAAACAGGTCTTTAGGAAATTGACCTTTAAAGTTTTAAAATAAATTTTAGAACTTTAAATTTTCTTAATTTTTGGTCATTTATAATATTTAATATAGTTAACCGTTCTTGAGATATAAAGAGTTGTAACTCCAATAACGGTTTGCTCCCATAGTAAAATGATACTTTTCCTTACACCCTGTATAATATTATTTGGCGTTATTAATGAAAATACATAATTTCAATAACTATACACGAAAGAAGATGATGAAGAATTATTTCGAGTTTGAATCAATCGGGATAGAAAAACGAGTACAGAATAGTGACCCTGAGCAGCGCGCATTGAAGATATTGAATGAAACCAGTCACCGCCTGCCCGACAGACGCTTCAAAACAATACTTTTATGGAAAGAAGACGACATGAAGATTCCGAACAACTACAAAAACTCACTCAAACGGCTGCACAACCTAGAGAAGAAACTAGACCGAGATGAAGACCTGAAAAAGAAATATGAAGAAAGAATGCAAACCCTCTTCACTTTGGGCTACGCCGAGGAAGCTACCACACCGCCGGTGCCAAATAAAACATGGTACCTACCCCACTTCGCGGTCATTAACCCCGCGAAACCGAAGATAAGAGTAGTACACAACGCCACAGCGAAGACAGCCGGACGCAGCCTGAACGATATGCTACTCTGCGGTCCAGACTTGCTGCAATCTCTGCCGGGAGTTGTAATGCGATTGCGCCAACACCAACACGCCGTGTCAGCTGACATAAAGGAATTCATGTTTATGCAAATATGAGTTCAAGAGGACGACAGAGAGGCACTACGATTTCTATAGCGGGGCGACGAGAGAGGGAACCAGCGACCGCGAGAGTACCGCATGACGTCGGTGATCTTCGGCACGATGTCATCACCATGCACCGCGCTATACGTGAAGAATAGAAATGCTTCAGACTTCAAAGAAAAGTATCCTGCAGCCGCGCGAGCCATTGAAAAGAACCACTACATGGACGACTACATAACAAGTTTTGCGACCGAAAAAGAAGCCAAAGAAGTATCGAAATCAGTCGACTACATTCATCGGCAAGCCGGCTTCGAGCTATGCGGATGGGTGTCCAATACAAATTCAGTAGTACAGCAGTTTTCCGCCAACTCGGGCGGCGCCACGGTCTCTATCGGCGGGAGCGAGGTCCGATGGTACAACGGGCCGAGCTTCCTACGAAACCACGAACGAGAATGGCCACAAGAGACGAAGACAGAAGCACCGAAGACAGGAGAAGAGATGGGACTTGTCACGTCACCCACCAGCGACCTGACCACGCTCACCTACCTCGAATCGAGCGATTTTCGTTGTTCCGACTTTTGCTACGAGCTACGATGCGCATGCTACAGTTCGTAAATTTATGTCGAAAGAAGAAAAATGAAACAGTATTGGCTACGAAGCGCAAACGAACGAAAGAAAACAATAAAAACTACTCTGATTGAAAGATTGATAAGAAAACACGCAAGAACGAGACACCGGTGGAAACCTGTACAAGAAGATTGTCTTTCCGAAGATTTACGTCGAGTAAGGAGCGGCGCGGCGCCTCAGCCGGGAGATAAGCTGTCGGCGCTATCAGTGGTCGTCGGCGAAGATGGCTCAAAGGAAGAATCCACGTAGCACCTGACATCGTTGAAGACACTGCGAGCCCGACCGTACTCGACGGGAAACACTACTTCACGCGACTGTACATACAACACGTACACGAGCGACTACATGGCGGTATCGAAACCGTCGTGAATGAGCTACAGCAGCGACTATGGGTACTGAAGATACGACCGACGGTGCGTGAACGTCATCAAACACTGTCAACTATGCAAGATACGAAGAGCGAAGCCTACGTCTCCGGCGACCGGCGACCTGAGGAGGTTCGTGGCACGAAGAGGAGTGCCTAAGGAACTATGGAGTGACAACGCGACGTGCTTCAAGGCTGCGGAGAAGGAGCTCGCCAAGGCCGCGCTGGCGGCGGTCAGCGAGGAGGCGACGGCGCGGCGCATCACCTGCCGCTACGTACCCCCGGCCTCCCCCTTGATGGACAGCGCGTGGGAGCGCATGGTACGCACCGTGAAGGAGGCACTGCGCGTCAAACTCCACGAGCAGTACCCTAGCGACGAGACACTGCTCACCCACTCACACACGTGGCGGTGACCCCAGAAGAACCGGAGGCGCTTGCACCCAACCACATCCTGTTGGGACCCAAACGACCTCACCGCGCGCAAGCGCAGCGCGCTCAACGCCTGGCGGACGTCTTCTGGAGCCGCTAGGTCAAAGAGTACCAGCCTTTACTCCAACACCGGCGGGAGCCTCACACGACCAGCGCACGCTATCGGCGACCTGGTACTCGTCTGCGACCCCACCCTGCCCCGCAACACATGGCCGCGGTCTACCCAGGGCGAGACGGCGAGGTGAGGATCGTGGTCATCGTAAGCAGCAACGGGCATGTCCTCCGGAGACCGACCAAGAAGATCGTCGTGCTACAGGTTGGATCGCAGAGCTGCGACGGCGGGAGAAATGTGCACGACAGAACCTGAATTGACTACCTTTGTACATAGTTTTTTACATTATTTCGTTTTATATACCCTTTTATACCAGTAGGATAAGTTTAGGTTAAGTGTTCATTTCAATAAAAAAAAATTTCTTATTAGAATTAAAGCTTAGCACATAAGTTATGTAAATAGTTCTAATAGGATTCTTATTTGATTTCTCTAGTGATTTCTACCCCAGATTAGATTAGGTACACTTCCCTATTAACGCATAGCACAAGTAAATAAAACAATTAGAATCGAGTTAGAACTTATAAATTCCAATTAGAAATTACGCCAGTAAGCTTCCCTACCTCATTAGAAGGGGTAGAATCCTATTAGAAATAATTGTTAGAAAGAGACAGAACGCTACATCTCTGTCAGCGCATACAGGCGAGCGAGGGGGGCCCCGGCGTCCGGAACCTGTGTTATGAGGAAGCGGGGGCTGTTCTGCACTCTGTTATGCACCGGCGGATGATGCACATGCTATTTTTAGAATAAGAATATAAGTATCTTAACTATATAATTATATTGGTTTGTAAGCGTAGAAATTAAGATTGTATGAGAAATAAAGAGATTTGTATTCAGGGCAAGAGTGCGGGGTAAGGAGGGGTGGTCGCTTGAAAATGATATAAAATGGCGCCAAATCGACGTAGATTCATTCCGGATCCAGCACTCAAGAAAGAAACAACTTGGAAGAAGAAACTCTCTGCGACCACTCGCCTTCCCTACCCTGCCCTCCAGCCTGGCTCACCATACTGACGACCCATACAATTAAGGGCCACAGAGTTTTCAAACTCTCATACCAGGCAAGATGTTCCGGAGCAATAGAATCCTTCAACTCGGTAAAAATACTGACAACGGTTCATAAATACGTTTATAACCAGATTCCATTATGACAAATAAATATAATTATTTGAAGAAATTGATAAACAAGATAGTAAAACCGAAAATTGATTTCATTACGTGACCGACGACTTAAAGGTAATAACAGCTAGCTCTTGGTCTATGAAGTCCAAAAAAACTGCTATACATATTTGAGTGAGAAATATACCTAAGAGAAGTTTATTCCGAATGCGTAAATGCGCGCTGCATACAAACGAAGTCTGGTGATATTTTCAATACTAACCAATCAGTAAATGAAAAATTTGTAGAAACAATCTAGAAACTAATCTCTATGCTTGTATGAAGTCAGATTTTCGTTAAAATATACAGTTTAATGCTAGAATTAATTTAAGATTTGTATGGAAATCTTTGAGGTATTGTAACTTTAAAACTATACATTTTAACGAAAATCTGACTTCATACAAGCATAAAGATTAGTTTTAGATTTTTTCTGAAAAATTTCATTGACTTTAATTGGTTACTATTGAAAATATCACCAGACTTCGTTTGTATGGAGCGCGCTCCGAATTATATTCTCTTAAATGTGAAGCTGCTATGGCCTCGAATTTATTTTAGATTGTATCATTTCATTTATTTATTTACCATAATTTACATGTGTATACAGTGATGGTCTTAGTAAATATTATAGTGTAGTATTTAATATATTACACTATAATATTTACACGTAAGCTGGATAATTAATCGTAATTCGGAAAGAGGACATGCGAACGCAGGTCCGACGCGGGCAAAGGCCACAGCCGACTGAGCTTTTTAATAGATTGTGATAGCTTATATTACTGCCTGACGCGAGAGAAAGAGATGGGGCGGAGCGCGCGCCTGACTAAATAAAACGACGTAAGCGCCAAAACAAACTTTATTTAGTTGTGATTTTACTATTTATGTAAGTTAATTTCTGCTGCAATCAAAATTTATAAAATATCAATCTCTTTTTTTTAAATCAAGTCTCGTGTTTCTATTATTCACCGTTTAGCAGTTCCAAGCGTTTATAGATAAAGACGGAGGCTACTTTGGCTTGTTTTTCTATCGAGAAAATTTGTCTTAATCGTGTTTTGGCGGCAATCAAAATTTTAATAATATGTTCAATTTACACATATCCTGAAATCATACTCCTACTGTTAGTACTTCATGATATCTGACGCTTTGAAGAATCCTATTTTTTTCACATATCCTCTTAAGGCGCATGCGCCCGGGAACACCATTCTCCATACTAATAGATCTGAACGAGCGCGTTTCTCCTCCGGTCAGAATTTAGTCACTTTTGTTTGAAAAATGAGATGTGAATAAATTATGCATATAAAAAAAAAAGAAACCAAATCATTTTATTTTATATTGTGAATTATATTGGAAATTTTCATTTTCTTCCGAATAATAATGTAAGAGTAAAATGGTCACAACTGAAAAAGGGGTGACTTTAGATTCTTTTTTCTTTAGTTTTATTAACTAAAATAGATTTCGAGAAAAACCAAATCACTTCTATACTTTAAATTCATGTCCTTTAGATTGTTCAGTTTTGTTTTCTGCTTAAAAAGTGTCATAGTTAATGTATAAATTGATACAAAGTTACCTAATTATCCAAATTATAATATTTAAAATACCAAATTTTACGGGCGGTAGAGCCTTAATAACTGAACGTAAATATAAATTAATTTTCCATTATATAACCTACATGATACCATCCAAAGCATGACACAATTCCTCACAGGCGCTAGGCGGACGATCGTCTCGAATATTTAGCGCAACTATGCAAGTGTCGCGCGTTAATATTCAATCGATAGTGTGCTCGGAGCCTAACGGCATGCTGTAGGCATTGTGGGATGTAGGTTGGTGAATCAGGTTATGTAGACTATGCTTACTATACAGGGTGTCAACTTAAAAGCTTTACATACTTAAGGAGGTGCTTTAGACTAACAAACTAAACAACTTTTACTATCGGAAAAATATTAAATTTGTGAAAAATCACCTATTAAAGTAATTCAACTATCTACCCTAACACCCTGTATACTCTAATACCATGTATGCAGCTACTAGATGTTCCTTCTAAGTATATTTCTTTGTCTAAATCCTGGCCTGGACAAGCTGCAAATTATCTATCCTCAGACTTATGTTTAAACTATTTATTATCATTATGAAACCAAGAAATAAAAAGTATGTTATAGCCTGTAGAATCCCACTGCAGGGCAAAGGCCTCCTCTCAAGAATAAGGGTGAGAGAGTGTTGACCATACTCCACCACGTGGGCAAGTTATAGTGGTCAACTTGCTGTCAGAGAATTTTCAAGCCGCCTTAATAGGCCTTTGACCTGGCTAAACGAATAGTTGCAACGCCATCTGACAGATCTATCCGAGATCAACTGCTTAACGTAACATTCCGAAGCATGGAAACGCTTGAGATGAAATGCCACTAAACAGTCACCCATCCAAAGACTGACCGGATCTGACGTTGCTTATCTTCGGTTATCGTTTCTAATACCGAAGTTCCACTACACCAACGAGCACTTCATTTCATTGGTTATGAAACCAATATTTTGTATAGTTCCTTTCGAAGCACCAAGTGTCATGTACATAAGTAACTTACTTGAATATCCCTCTCCAAGCATGAGCAGGGCTGGTCCGGCCCCGTATGAGGTGAGCGTATCCATTTGTGATGGAGTCTCGAGCGATCTGTTAAATAAAACACAATGATTGTACTTTTACTTTGGACATTCACTTTACTAAGGCAATTTCGAGGCGTGTATTTACACGTCCACTGAAATGCAGATGTTGGCGTAGTGGAGCTTCGGTATTGGAAACGATGACCGAAGTTAAGCAACGTCAGGTACGGTCAGTCTTTGGATGGGTGACCGTTTAGTGGTATTTCATCTCGAGCGTTTCCGTGCTTCGGAAGGCACGAGGCTATAACTTACTTACTTTAAGTCGCTGGGCTCACTACCTGGTATTAATTAGAGTACTCTATGCTACCTGTCACACTGGATAGAGTTTGAATACGACAAACACGTGAATATTTTGAAAATAATATATTTAGAACATCTCTGACGGGAAATACAGTAGTGACGATCACGATAATCATTACATTATGCTATTCATCACCATTTATCATTCATTATGATTACGAAAATTAAGGTAAAATACCAGAATCGTCTAATCTCAGTAGTTCGGTAACCAGTTCGGTACCGAACTTTTGAGACTTTTTTTGTCGCAGTAGTTCTGTAGCAGATCGGTCCTGAACTACGGAGATAAGAAAAACAGTGCGGTGAAAGAATATGGTACTACATAATTAACAGTTTGGACCCGCATGAGACTTTGTTGTTTCAGTAGTTCGGTATCGACCTTTTGAGCCTTTTTTATCAGTAACAATAAGTTATTTATTTAATTGGATATTGATCTTGCCATTGGCCAAAACTGCGGATGAATTAGAGATTGTTGTTATATGAGGAACAATTTAGCATATGCATATGCTCACGACTATATTCCCCGAGGGGGTAGTCAGAGATATTCTGAAAACCTCAGAACATCCACGTTTCACCGGTAGTACCGAAACTCTGTCCAGTGTGACGGGGGATGAGCCCGTCGCCATTTGTAATGGAAAGTAGGTACAATACATGCCTCAAAATTGAAGCATGCAGGTTTCCTCACGTAGTTTTCCTTCGCCGAAAGGCCGGTGTAGGAACTATTTAGGATTTCAAAAATCTGACCATTTTAAGTTGTGATGGTTAATGTTATTATTGCGGTAAGATTAAAACGCCACTTTATGTAAGATAATTTATTCAGATAAAAAAATGTACCGTTAATAAAATTAAGAGAGAATATTCTTCCAATACTCAACTACTTCAAAATGCATGACATCGTTGAATAAAACCGACAAAAAAGCCTTTTACATCGACACAGATAAAACCAGCGGTCTTTTTAAACCGATAATTAAAAGTGTTTTTAATGGCGCCGGCCAAGCCCCGGTATCCAATTAAAATGCAAATTGAACCTATCGCCGCCTAAGTTCATCTTACATTACGTTAGTTCTCAACTTATTGGAGGAAAGTTTCTTGAAACTCAGCTATGAATAAAACATGGTCTGTCATCTGTAATGTTAAACAGGCGACGTCTTGAGATTTTAATATTGTTACATAAATTTTAATAACGAACAATGTGGCGAATGGCTCTCTTGAAATTGTTTTTGATTGTCATTTCTTCTTGGACTGTTCGGTGGCATCTACCCGGTATTTGAAACGAAGTTTAGCCACGTCCGGTGATATCATTGGATGGGTGGTCACCCATTCACTGGTATTTCGTCTCCCTTTTTGTTGTATAGTAAAAACAAGGTTTGTACCTAATTATGAAAAAGTAGTTTTATCCGTTGAGCGTGGAAAGCGCCCAAGCCCCAACCCTGTCGAGTTTAGGGCCGGGAGTTTTGACACCAATTGCCATATATTTGTTTTGGGTGCCGATAGCGCTGTACCTTGGCCTAGGCTAGGCCTTTCGTTTTTCGACAGAATCCGCCACCGGGCCAGCCCTTCTACTAACCATGTAAATGAGACAGGGACAGGTATCCCACTAGCATTTCCAACGTTCGCTGTTACGAACAATCGTATCGCAATGAACACTAATACGATTTAGGTATTTATACATAATGTTTTCATCTCTACAATCTTTTCTTTATAATTCTACTTTAACTATAAAGAATAAACCCTGAAATTCGATGGGCAGCATTTCCGCTTCTGTCATGTAAATAACGATTCTGTAACACAGTGTATACTATGTTTACATATGTACAGAAGCCTTTATGTCAAACAGAGTGAGGTTTCATTCAGCTTTTCTGTTGAATCAGACGGATCTGAATGGTGAATTTTTGGGTCAAATTATACGGCTGATTTTTTGTTGGAGTTTGTTAAATTATTACTTACGGTTTTGGAAAATGGGAACCCTACAATTGCACGGTGGTAAAAAAACGGTGGTATAGACTGTGGTGGTCTAGTGGCAAGTGGTTTTTTTTCCATGGTGGAGTCAGCAATTTGATCCCAGACAGGATCAAATGTGATATAATTAAGATTTAAGATTATTTTCAGATGTTCCGTTTATTAGTACATAAATTACTTAAAAAATACTGACACTATATGGATATAATTTTTATAGAATCACACATGGACTAATATTTAATATTATCGCAATCGGCTTTTTCAATCAAAATATAACGGTGATATAAATGTTATAAAAATCCGACATCAATGCATGGTTTTTATTTACTGAAGGAGGTGCCTCAGACCATCAAACTGCACAACTTTTACAATGGGACCATTTCATAGAAAATGTCTAATGTATGTCTGTCTCTGTCTATGTTAAATGTCTACTGGACCCAAATGTATGGAAAAGCTATATTTTATTAGTAATTTAATATTAGTCCTATAGTAAAAGTGGTTCAGTTCGATTGTCTGAAGCAACCCCTGTAATTAAGTTAACACTGTATTTTCAGTAGTCGAATACAAAATGGCCGGCACAGCTATTCGAAACAAATTAAAAAAACAATAACAACCGAAATAATAATTCAGTTCGCAGTTCCAAACGTCTTAATAGTTAGTTGGCAAGCTTTGTTATCCCGACACCAGAATGTGAATCTGTGTGGAGTCTGCGGCCGTAATCTGCAACATACTGTCCTCTAATTGCGGTCCTAATTGCCCCACCCTCCCCTCCCTTCTTTATTCTCTCCTTGTAATATGACATACGGTCCAGTAGACCCTCAAACACTTCATTATACAAACTTGAAACAGATCAGGCAAGAGAGGAGTGGGTCATCCAGCAGCCAGGTGGGCTGATGATATTGCGAAGGCGCGGGAAAGACTTGGATAAGACTGGCATAAGACTGAGTGGCATAATGGGGAGGAGGCTTATATACTGCAGCGGGTGGACAAAAGCTGCTGATGATGATGCGAATCCTGAAACCTGAACAATTCTAAAAGTAGACGTTGCAGCAGAAAGGTGAAGGAAAACATCGTAAGGAAATTCGCCGAATTGAGCACGCGTGGTGAACTAATATTTTCATAGAGGGAAGACCTGTGCACTGCAGTGGGAAGCAAACAGACTGAAAATTATGAAATCTTGATATAATATATTCACCTTAAAAGTTATTTTAGCAAAGTTTCTTTCTGACTAACTGACTACTTTATTTCAGTTGCAAGCTCAAGTTCAGCATCTGTTCCTTTTAATCATATTATTATATGCAATAAGAAAAGAAAATTTATAAAATTCGTGCCAATTTAAAGGTACAGAGCTTTTGCTTAGTCATGGCTTAGCTATGATATAGGCTTAGGCATAACTATTATTTCAACTAAAAAGCATAACTAAGCCATGACTAAGGAAATACCATACTCTTAACTGTCTTTTAATTTCTCACTAACCGTGTGTATCATGCCATCTGTTGTTCGCAAGGTCTCGCACGACATATTCTAACCAGTACCAACGAACATTAAATATCAAAGCTCAGAATCCCAACCGTCCGTGTGTCATACGCCTGGCCGCTTCGGCCAACACATGCCATCTGTTGGCTCAAGAGAGGCCTAGCACGATGCCAAGCACGATATATTCCCCTAATGGTGAGATTACAAATCGCTACGCTTATTCAAACACTGGTTGGCAAGAATTAGGGTTTAGTTCCGTTTTGAAACTTTGTCTTTAGTTAAGCTTGTTCAATATGTTGTATGAGCACCAATGTATGCGTTAACTTTTAGAAACATACGTAATTAATGTTTGCAAAATTTGTTTTTTATCATTTCAGCAATGAATGAAAGCGCTATCGTGCTCATGGATACATTTTAAGAATCTTGTTTTGGTAGTAAGTAGGGTGAGTGTGCCCGTGCGGTCGGTTGAGATCCAGTTCAGTAATTTTTTAATTTAAAAACAAATTATTTAATATTTTGAAAAAAAATTCCGAAATTGAAAACATGATAATTCGATTCTGTTCTCGATTCTAAACAAACTACTTTGTAGTTTTGCGTTAATTCATTAACACATTGTATATCTCTTATCGATAATAGAATAATAGCTAACAATAGTAACCGGGTCTAGTTCCACTGAAAAACAAAGGTTTCCATTTGCAAAAGTAGTTAGAAGGAATGGGCAATACTCCTCCAAGCGAGTGAAGTGTTAAATGAAGGATGGAAGAAATATAGCTGCTAAGTTACTATAATAATATTTATCAAGGCTTAGTAGGCTTGCATGCATGCATATGCTCACGACTGTATTTCGATAGGCTTCTTATTTTATTTAGTTAGATCAAAGATAACACACTGAAGTGATATTTTTGAATCGTGAGATTCAATAATATCAAATTCATGACCGAATGAGTACACACGGCGACACATCAAGCTACGCAAAACCAAAATAATCTGGCCGCACGTAGGTAGGGTAATGTAACCGTCGCGCGGCCAACTTATATTGGTTTTGCGTAACTTGATGTGTCGCCGTGTGTACTTAAATATCAAACTTTTAAGTCGTTTTCTACTACTGATTTCAACGTGTGGACTTTTAATAATCACATTACTGGAAATCAATCCTGTCAGCAAATTTAAGATGATTTAATGCAAACATTTTTCTAGTGTGTTTACAATATTAAAGAGATTAAGAACGACTTCCCATTGAATTTCATCGACATGCGAGTATCAAATACATAGCGTCTTCAGTTTACAAATAGTCGGGGAAATCTACGGATTTTTGTATGGAGTAGGTTGCATTAATTGCACTTTTGGTGAAAATTTGGAATATAGTAGATACATACCTGAAAAACATAAATTCTCAATAATCCTGATTTTTTATGTTGTATTATTGAATAATTAAGACATTTACAAAACATTAAATTTAGGTGTGAAAAAAAAAATGGAGAACTAGTGATTTTGTACAGGATGGCTTTGTTCAATACGTTTTACTTATAACAATAACAATCCATGGTTAATATCGTTAATTTGGGTAGATATTTAATATTTTATAAGTCTTCAAAAATTATAGCCTCAAAACTAAATTATTTACTGTTTGTTTTTAAATGTCTCTTTTGCTAGTATGCTGGAAGAAATATCTTTCGAAATATGCTTGCCCTTTGTACACTTATATATCGATTTTAAGGTATTTCTCAGGTTCCTGAGCCAATATAACCACGAAATCTCGACGAAAGTGTTATAAACTAACAGTAATATTATTTCAAACACAATTTACTAAAGTGTCTTTAATGCAATCTCAAACCTTATTTTTCCTAGACTAAAATTCATTTTACAGTGCAAAGATATAATTCTAAGATCTCCGCGACAATATCTCAGCGACAATTCTAACAGACTGCATCTAGACTCTAGAGAGTTTGAACAAACGATTGCATCAACATTCAACCTTTCAAAATCTCAAAAGAACACAGAATCCCTTTCAAAAATGCGCAATTTCAAACAAGCTACGACTGAGAGACTTTTCTCTTGTACAAACAACACCTACAATAAAGCGAATCGCTTCAATAGAAAGCAAGCAGGTGCGGAACCCAACGTAAATAAGCTATACCGACAATTTGCGGGAATGGCAGCGCAAACATTGCGATACTTTCCACATTTGTGACTCTGGGTTTTCGAGCATCGTGCTTAAGAGGCTATGTGAAAAAAATAGGATTCTTCAAAGCATCATATCTCATGAAGTACTAACAGTAGGAGTATGATTTGCGGATATGTGTAAATTGAACATATAATTGAAGTTTTGATTAGAGCCGAAACACGATTAAGACACATTTTCTCGATAGAAAAAATAAGCCAAAGTAGCCTCCGTCTTTATCGATAAACGCTTGGAAGTGCTAAACGGTGAATATTAGAAACAAGAGGCTTGATTTAAAAAAAAGAAATGATTTTTTTATAAATTTTGATAAGAGCAGAATTGAACTTATATAAATAGTACAATTACAATTCAATAAAGTTTGTTTTATGCTTGCGTCGTTTCATGCGCGCGCGCCGCCCTGTCTCTTTCTCTCGCATCAGACAGTAATATAAGCTATCACACGCCCATTTCGATTCAATTATTTTTCGACATAGGCCCTCAAGGGGTCGTGGATTACAATACGCGTTTATTCTTCACTGACCTCTTCGTTATCATAGTATTAAAATCTTGCAGTACGGTCTCTCAAAAAACATCAATCCAGACAGGTGTCGTAAGAGGTGCCGTTTACATCTCTGATAGTCTGATCTGGTGGCTGCCATTTATAGCCACTGTATCCGACCCCAAATCTAATCATATAGGGTCCTTATTAATATGCTGACACTTTTATAAGGGGATGATCAGATCATCAAATGGAACAACTTTTTCTATGGGACCAACAATAAAATCGCGAAAAAAAAATGTGCTGTTCCAAAACTGTAAACCGACTCGAACCAAATGTATGGGACAGCTGATTTTTATTTCACGATTTCGATGTTGGTCCCATAGAGAAAGTTGTTCAGTTTGATGGTCTGATCATCTCCTTAAAAAAGTGTCAGCATATTAAGATGGACCCTATTTAGGTTTCCCGTTCCATAATATTCAGGAGGCTAAGGTCGAGAGAGTATATGACATATTTATCACACTCATCGTTACATAAAAACCACGTCAGAAGCTGTAAGGCGGTCAGAAAAAACTCTGACACCAGGGCTAGCACACGATAAGAAGAAGATCACACTCACCAAATCCTGCTTTCACGATTGCTTTTCTAATAAAGCGGTCGTTTTCGTCGAAATTTACTATGAGAACTTTATTAAGTTCATCTCTGGTAGTATAAATAATAAATAAATATCTTGGACATTGTCACACAAATTATCTAGTCACATTTAAAGTACCAGAATCTAGCCTGGACTTGTATTATGATGACTAGACAACGAGACAGAATACATATATAGATACAAACGTCCATGACTCGGGTACAAATATTCATATTCATCATACAAATATTTGTCCCTTACGGGATTCGAACCCGCGACCCTCGGCACAGCAGGCAGGTTCACTACCGACTGTGCTATCGGGCCGTGCTATCGGGCCGCAGTATACAAAATAGCTAATTCAAAAGTGTGGAGAGGTTGAGGCATTTAAGAAATCGCGGAGCGTGTTTGCATGTCAGTAGAATGCGCAATGGATTCCCCCTAGTACTAAAATGTAGACCTGGACTTAAAAGGATTCTAAGTGAAAAACTAACTAGAAGTACTAAGTACTTCACACTCTTCAGGTACTAAGAGATTCAACCCTTGTTCACGTAAAGTAATCGTGTTCAATGAAATTGAGTCTGTGAGTTTCGGCGTCACGCGTTATCGGATTTGCTAGCACGCGTTTGGAATCCGACGAACTTCCATCCATACCTCACAAGAAGTCTCCTAGCATAACTCTTATAACCTTGGCACTAAGAATGTAAATAGATTGATTCGAGAGGCTTGTTATGTGGGACAAACTATCACCCGCCTACGAATTGCATCTCGAAGTGCATGCAGTTGCAGTAAAAGCTGAGTGCAAGATTCGTTCGATAAAAACTTGGTAACGTTCTTAGTTTGACAGTGTGTTTAGTTGTTTGAAAGGTACTTCGGTTGTATTTGTGGTGTCTTTAAATAATATTTTAACTTTAAGAACGGAAAACTAATGAAACATTCCCACAGATTCAGTAAAACAAACAAATAAAATCGTGGTCCATACCTGGACCCTGTTTAATAAACGCGACAAGTGACAATTGACAATGACAATTCAGAGTACATTGCTGGTTACTAATGACGTATCATGTGTCCTAGCATTCTCAGCAATGTACTCTGAATTGTCATTTGTCGCTTTTATTAAATAGAGCCCTGGTCTAAAGATGAACTTATTTGAATATGGAATGGTACAACATATAGTACGGACACTCTCTACTTCCCACCAATTTCTAATTAATGTTAGTCCCATAGTGAAAGTGCTGAACAAAAGCCTCTCCCAAGGTGATCAAAACTCATTCTTCAGCTTTCATCATTTAGTCGCTCCCCATTAACTGTGTCACTTGTCATCGGACCAATGCCAGAGCACCGAGTATATAGGGTGTAATCTTAAATGCGTTTCAATGCATTTGGATCGAGACACCATTTACGTTTTCTATGGAACAGGTGATATCTTTTTCGCGATTTCAATATTGGTCCCATAGTGAAAGTGGTTCAGTTTCATAATCTGAAGTATGTAATGCATTTTATATCATCACACTGCAACAACAGCTGTAACCCCCTAAAAATATTTCAATTACAAAAATTTCTGAAATCCTCTGACTTCAACCCCATGAGTTAGAGTTCCGTAGGCCAACAATAAAAAAGAAACAAAACTAGCGTTCCAGCAGTAAATCTCTCAATGTATTTTATGAGTTACAACTTACAACAGCGGTGTGTAATTCACAGAAGCGGATTCTAGCGATAAACAGAAACGCCACCGACCACGGTATTTGTTCCGTGTTGAAAAAATGAGCATGAGAGCTTTATGAAAAGTAGCGAAGGGTTCCGTATGAATTCAAGAATGTTTTTTCTTTAAAATTAAATGGGAATGAATTTTCTCTCTTGTTTCGGTGACGTAATTTTGTGCTGTTTATCCGTCATAAGAGAGATGAGATTAAATTAAATTACAAATTTCAAAAACCTCCAACGCCAAAAACAAACATTTAAAAGTGAAAAATAATTAAGTAACCTATTATTTTTGATGTAAGCAAAAGTATGTTTAACTTTTTAACTCTCTTTTAAGATATTTTAGGTCAATAAATGCGTAGGGAATCGCTATGAAATATCATTGATTTTTTATTCAACAATCAATTGCGTTCCTCGACATATTAAAATAAAAGAGAGTTAAAAAGTAAAACATACATTATTTGCTTACACCAAAAATAATAGGTGACCGAATTATTTTAAACTTTTTAAATATTTGTTTTTGGCGTTAGAAGTATTTTAAATTAGTAATTTAATGTTTCATAATTTTTAAAGTTACTTGAATACTGCTGAACCGATTTTCATAAAATAAAGCTAAAAACACTTTCACATAAATTAGCATTCTTTTTGAAAAAACGCATCGAAATCGGTCCACAGACAGACAGACCGACATAGGCGTCAAACTTCTAACACCCCTCTTTTTGCGTCAATAGTTAGTACGCACCTGAGAGGACATAAGCCTAAATGAACGCATGTATTCACAATTCAATTAAATTTAAGCTTATCTCCTATCAGGGAAGGAAATTACAGACTATTATCAATTGACGTGTACTCATTTATCTATGGTACTCGTATTCCATCAAAACAGCCCATCAATTTAATCAAATTGACACAATCATCATCAAATGCTCGGCTTCTGCTATATGACATATTGATCAAGATAAACGCTTATTATTCTTTGATAAAAGAAATAGTTTGATAAACTTTTATAGAAGAAATTATGCATTTTAATAACAATTATAAAACTGTAACAAAAGTGTGTAAGTACATTAAAGATATTTACAAAAAAAGATCACGATATATGGTTTTTAGGTGTCCCTGACTCCAAATCAACCTTTTTTTTAGAATTTTCGTCCGTCTGTTTGTGTATTTGTTTGTACGAGCATCACGCAAAAACTACGGAACCTATTTTGATGAAACTTTTTTTGTTTGATAGCTTATGATCTGATTTAAAATCTGGTATATAATTAAAAAAAACTCTAGTCTTCTAGTCTTAAAGACACAGAAGTAAATAGTATTTTAACATTTTCTTAAAATTGGTATGTTATTACCTTTAAAAATGTGTATTAGCTAATTAGTCAGCGATATTCTGAAACCTCAAAACATCCACGTTTCACCATTAGTACCAAAACTCTGTCCAGTTTGTCGGGGGGTGAGCCCGTCGCCACTTATAATGGACAGTGGGTACAATACATGCCTCGAAATTGAAGCAAACAGGTTTCCTCACGATGTTTTCCTTCACCGAAAAGCCTGTGGTGTTACAAATCGTACATAAATTCCGAAAAACTCATTGGTACGAGTCGGCCTGGACGGGGATCGAACCACGGCAGGCAAGGTTACTCGCCACTGGACCATCACGGCTCTCAGAATATCTCTGACTACCCCCTCGGGGAATATAGTCGTGAGCATATGCTATGCTATGCTAATAAGTGTATCTTTTCTGATGAATAAATATCTTTTTATTTATTTATGCTATTAGTAATTATATGATGATGACGTGATGGCGTAACTATTCGTTAAGCCAGATCAGAGGCATATAAGGCATATATGCTCACGACTATATTCTGAAACCTCAGAACATCCACGTTTCACCAGTAGTACCGAAACTGTCCAGTGTGACGGGGATGAGCCCGTCGCCAGGCATTTTGAAAATTCTCTGACAGCAAGTTGACCACCTTGACAATCAGTCCCCGCTGGGCCCATGTGGAGGAGTACGACTCATCTCTTACCATTATTCGTGAGATCCTACAACTTGACTTTCATCATCATCATCACAGCCTTTAAACATCCCACTGCTGGGCAGCACTGCCCTCAGGGAGTGTGTATGGAATGTCATCGGAATTTATTCTTCAGCGTATGCAGGTTTCCTCACGATGTTTTCCTTCTCCGTTTGAGAGCAGTCGTTATTGCGTACTTAAGTTAGAAAAATTCATTGGTACATGGCATGTCATCCGTGCGGATACGAACCTGGACCTCAAAATTTAGTTTCCATAGCTCTCCACAACGCGTCACCGACGCTCGACTTTAACAAAGTATTTTAGTTTGGTTCAACAGCTTTAACCAGCGGTATCCTAAAACTGACCACGGCAACGTCTGAAAAAATATTATCCATTTTAATTTCCTTCTCTTTGCACTATGTTTTGTACACGGCGGCGCGCTATTCGGATTTTATTGAACGTAGCTCGTACAGGTTCGGAGTTCCGCACAACATGGTATTACCTTTTTAATAAATCTTTGTTATCGAGAGAGGTTTTTCTGGTAGATTGATTTGATGAAGGACTTTGAAAGCTTTTGTTTGGAGGATAATGGATACGGTTAGATGTTTTATGGGGAATTATATAGGGTCCTTCTAAATATGCTGACAGTTTTTTAAGGGGATGATCCGACCGTCAATCTGAACGACTTTCTCTATGACACTAACATTGAAATCGCGAAGAAAAAAACCGCTGTTCTATATAAAACTGCAAACCTTCTCTAGCCAAATGTATGGGACAGCTGTTTTTTCATTCGCGATTTAGATGTTGGTCCGATAGAGAAAGTTGTTCAGTATGTTGTTCTGGTCATCCCCTTAAAAAAAAGTTAGCATATTTCAATGACCCTGTATTTATATAGCCTTTACCCAGCACTAGAAAAGAAAAAAAGAACGCAATATAAAACGTAGGCGTCTATAGAACTTTGTCACAATCAACTTTTTAATGGTAATGCATACAAGCGTCAAACGTGGTGTAATTATAGACCAAACTCTACAGTATAACAACAAGTAATAAAAACCGGCCAAGTGGGAGTCGGTCTCGCGCTAAAGGTCCCGGAGAAAACAAAACTGGCGTGGGTGTGTGTGAAGGTGTGGTACGGAAACCTCGATACGCCTGTAGCCCGACTCGGACTTGACCGCTTTTATTTAAATTTATAAAGAAGTTAAAATACAATACCTGCGTACAGTGACCGCTCTTTAGCAATAAAAGTTGGCTACTGGGCTTGCTGAACTTTAATATCGAGGGTTGGAGTCACGTTGTAGGGTTTGCCCCGAACACTTGTCTTTCGCGTGGTGTTCTCGCGGTTCGCGTCTCAGTCTGCCACGAGGCTCCGCAATCCTTCTCAGTTGTGTTCTTACTCAAAAACAATCCTCGAGATTCGATAGATACTCCCTCAAACCACTTGACAGTGGCGGAAATGCGTTGCTAACGCACAAGCACGAAGTCCATTAATTATATTTAAAAAAAAAATATCGAGCGTTGTGAATGATCACTGTTGATCTTTGTTGTAATCACTTTGATATTGTTCTTGTTTGGTTGTTAACATAAGCATTGTTTTATTTATTGATAAATTTAAGCATTAATCTTGCAAAGTGCATGTTGCGAAACAATCTACCTCAAATATAAACAAAGAGAACCTAGGTGGTTCAACATCAAACAATAGGCTAATAAATCTATGATTTGAACGTCATAAAACTTTCTAAAAAATATGAGGTGTCATCCGCAAACAATGCAGGTTCAACTGCCCAGCACATAGCACCGTGATAGCAAAACTTTTCCACCGGGCCTGGCAATAATCGCCGCTGCCGAACAAAAACGAAGCAAAACCGAAGTAAAATAGAGCAAAACAGTAGAAAACAAAACAATTGACACTCGCTACAAAACTATTCTTCTCGCTATTGGTAGCAAAAATTTATGACTTTTGTTTCTCAGATAGTTTCCTTATTTATAGGATGTTTTGTATGGTGAAATTTTCAAGTTTTTCGCTTCTATTGCGGACGTTATTATGACGTATGGTTAGTTAAAAGCTACTAGCATAGCATATGCTTACGACTATATGCCCCGAGGGGTATTCAGAGATATTCTGAAACCTCAGAACATCCACGTTTCACCAGTAGTACCGAAACTCTGTCCAGTGTGACGGGGGGTGAGCCGACCACATAATGGACAGTGGGTATAATACATGCTTCGAAATTGAAGTATGCAGGTTTCCTTACGATGTTTTCCTTCACTGAAAAGCCAGTGGTGTTACAAATCGTACATAAATTCCGAAAAACTCATTGGTACGAGTCGGTCTGGACGGGGAAAAGCTACTATTTGGTTAGAATTATAAATTTTTAGCAAAATGGATGAGCGTTTGGGATAGTTATAGAAAAAAAGCTTTTTGTTAGTTCATGTCTCAATCAATCATTTATTTAAATCAGCTCACATCAACCCACTTCTAGGCATACCTCTATTTTATTGCGCCATTCCTCATGGTCATGTGTTAATTTGATCCAATACAAACCCGTTACCATCACAATATCCGACCAACGTACTGGTGGTCTGCCTACTGACCTCCATCCCTCTCTTGGCCAGCACTCTGATCTGGACCAAAACCGGTCCACCGGCCGTCTTCCCGTCAAGCCAAGTGTCCAACCCATCTCCACTTAACTATGTGATCCGCTTACCCACGTTTTTGATCGTTCTTCGTCGAATTTCGACGGTACGTAAATTTATGTCTCATACCAATAACATTATTATCTCCTTCATCATCATAGCCATTACTCACTTATCTAAGCTTTGTAGTAGGTGGTCAAAGGTGTCCAGCTTTTAATAACACCAATAGGTTGTCGTAAGAGATGAATAATTTCATCAGGAATCGTCAACATCACTTATGTCCAGTGACACCGTGGGCCACTGCATCCAACCCCAATTTTATTAGCATTGGTTTCCTACTCTATTAGATTTAGGTAGGGTACATCGATCACACACTCAATATTATATTAGCTCCTCGCTGTCCAACTGTTGGTAAAAGGCCTCCCTTCGTTCTCTCCATGCGTCCCAGTTTTACACTTCGATTGGCCAGTTCTTTAAGTAACCATCGATTTCGTCCCGCCACGTTCTTCTAGGCACAAACTCTTGCGCTTAAAAAATTTCCTAAGCATCTGAATACACTGTATCTTGAGTTACAATTGCGATTTATTTGATTCGAAAGTTAGAATTAAATAGTCAAATTAAAGAGTGTTCACGTGAAAAAATTTACTTCGTACTTCGCAAATAAAACATTAATATACAAGGTGTTACAAAAATACAAAGAAACATTTAAGAGGGTGATTTAGAACATCAAACTGAACAACTTTCACTATGGGACCAATAAAAAATCGGATGTCGTACTAAACTACAACGTGGTAATGAATAAGCGCAAAACCTCATACACCCCAACTGATTTATAGCAAAATAATTAGATTGAAACAATAATTTTATTATTTTGATAGTTAAAACTTAAAGTTATTCGCATTTTAAGTTTTCAGGCAAACATGATTTTTTATCATTTCAGCAATGAATGAAAGCTCTAACGTGTTCATGGATACATTTTAAGAATCTTGTTTTGGTAGTAAGTAGGGTGAGAGTGACCGAGTGCTGGGCTGAGATCGAGTTCAGTAAATTTTAAATTTTACAAACAAATTATTTAATATTTTGAAAAAATTACCTATGTTGAAACCATGATAATTCGATTCTGCTCTCGATTCTAAACAAACTACTTTCTAGTTTTGCGTTAATTCATTAACACGTTGTATAAATCTACTCGAGCGAGCAAGCGATTTTGATGTTGTAAAAGTTGCTCAGTTTGATGGTCTAAACCACCCCCTTAAAAGTTTTAAATATTTATTTTTACTTTTGTAACACCTTGTATAATTGTCAATTAAATAATCCAAAAAGCAACCGTATTCCTTCACCGCAAACAAACATTTTGAAGCGTGCATGATTTGTGAAAAACGTCCAGCCGCCAGCCGTGCGGAGATGCTGTGAATTCGTTGAATTTCCGGCGTACGGTGCACTGATTAAATTTGCAGTTGTGCGCGAGCAGGTGGCTACCTACGCGTTTTATAGTTGTATGTACCGAACGTTTAATTGCAAGTAGCTTATATCATTTTTGGTCGTTTATTTATGTTAAGCGCTATGTAGTTTAAGCTTGGTTTAAGCTTAGAATAAAGCAGCTCGTTTATTTCCTTGGTATCCTTATTTGCATTTTTATGTTCAGTCAATTATCTAATCAATGCTAGGGTGTTACTATATTTTGATACCTACCTGCCCTAGCCTCACTAGGAGTCTCCTGCGTCTCAGGAGAGATCAACTGCATCTTGTTATTGAAGCCATGACTGGTAACGGTCTTTTTAACAAATGTCTTAATTATTTTGCTGTTACTCACAGTTCTTTGTTCAGGGTGTGCATGGAGGTAGAGGAAACTGCATACGTGCTGTAGGACGAACGCAACTTCCTAGCTCACTATCGGGCAACAAAGCGTGTCCGATCTATTTAATCAAATCAACTTTCATTGTCTTCTTTGGTAAAAAGTTTACTAAAACTTTCTGTCAAAATTTTGCGCTCAACGGCAGAACATAGCGTACTTATAATAACTATGTTGCATCTGTGTTTTCGTTATGTACTTAAACTATGTTTCATAAATAAATTTATTATGAATTATTAACTCCTCAAACCACCGGGTCTATTCCAGAAGTCTTTGGACACATTAACAAGCTGGAGCTGGTAGAATAAAGTAATTCCCATCTAACGCAAAATAGACGCCTTAGATGTCAAGTTGCAGATATTGAGCCCGCTCTAAAACGACCAAAATACCGACCTATTAACAGTCAGTTGCACGTACATTCATTAAAGTTAATTCTCCATTAAATCTCTTGCTGTTACTTTTTGTCTTGTTGACATAGTAAAAGTAGCAAGAGATTTAATGGAGGATTAACATTAACGAACGTACGTGCAGCTGACCGTTAGTCTTTTAAATTCGTTAATGTTTTTATCCGAACAGACTTTTAAATGTGGGTCCTTTGTTGATTTGAAATTTATCGAATTAATAACACCGTAACAAATTAGTTGACTTATGTATTTATTTGTCCATACAGTTGATGTTCGGTAGCAAAATAGACTGACCTATTTAGAAACTTAATTTATAAAGCTAAATTGAAAAGAGTCACCGACCCCAGACAAAAGAATCCACTACACTAAGGTAGAACGTATATTTTACCTGACTGTACCTCGATGATTAAATTTGCAGTTGAATGCAAGCAAGTGGGAACGGACAGTCCTCACCGGGACTTTAATTCGGACGTTTGGGAAAATTCCGCGGGATTTTTACGGGACTGAATGCTTGACATATTGGAAAGTGTTATACGAAATTTGTATACTCAACCGTTAATGCGTGACGTAATTTAAGCATTTTGGTAATCTGTATGATGAACATGTACACATACACAAACGCATAACCAAAATCCCTTTCAGGATGGTCAGAAATTTAGCGACAACTATACCAACTGTCGAGGCGCTCGTTGGCGTAGTGTAGCTTCGGTATTGGAAACGATCACCGAAGTTAAGCAACGTCAGGTCCGGTCAGTATTTGGATGGGTGACCGTTTAGTGGTATTTCATCTCGAGCGTTTCCGTGCTTGGGAAGGCACGTTAAGCATTTGGCCTCGGATAGTTCCGTCAAATGGCGTTGTAACTATTCGTTAAGCCAGGTCAGAGGCCTATTAAGGCGGCTTGAAAATTCTCTGACAGCAAATTTATCACTAACTTGCCTCCACCAACACGCACTGGGCCCGCGTGGTGGAGTATGGCCCACTCCCTCTCACCATTATTCGCGAGAGGAGGCCTTTGCCCTGCAGTGGGAATCTACAAGCTATAACTTTATACCAACTGTTTTTTCAAGCGCATATGCAACGATTTGACCATGAAAACATGTATGGCATGAAAACAAATATAAGATACCTATTATCCCGAAACAAAAACCAACTACGACAGAAAAAACCAGAGGTCAATAACTATGAACCTTATTCTACACGAAAGAAGCCTACCTACTTCAACAAAAGCAAGCTACTACCAAATATTAACAGCAAACTTCAAAATTGCAGGAAACCTTAACCTACAATCACTGCAAACTTTATCAATCTAAAACGTAAAATCAATCATGCTACCTATCTATACTTACCATCGTCCCACTTAACAATTCTCCTTACAAAACTCTTAAGTCTTTGCTGTTAGGACACAAATTGATTGGTTATTGAGACTTGGTGTGTAGTTCAGGCGATATTGGAGGTCGGTAATACATCGTCGATCGATGGAGAGGCGACGAGACCCCTTCATCTGATGAGTGCCTATTGGCCGATTATGAGCGTCAATAACGTCGTGTAGAGGTCGAGACAATGCCAGTTGCGGAAACTGTAAATATTGCAGACCACTGTTGCAAAATGTTGCCACTCGTCCTGCAGGAAATATTTGGCTTAAAATTAAAATGGCCATTGAGATTTCAATAGTAGCAATTTTTAAGAGTTGGTCATTTTGAATTGTTTCTACCTCGTATTTTAAATATTTGTGAATTTTAGTAGTGTATTGAAAAAATGCGTTGAATGCTTTGGTGGTCATTTTCAAAATGTTTAACTTTGATGCATGATCTACACACCATTATTTTTGTATACCAGAAAAATTTTAAGAGTCTATTCAGATAATGAAACTAAACAACTTTTCCTAAGGAACATGGGTCAAAAGCCAGTTTTTTTTTTGGTAATACTACCTTTTGATACTAAAGTGCCGATCGATTTTTAATGGGAGGTCCAGAAGTTATTCTCTTTGTTCGACCCTCTTATTAGCTATGTGCACGACATTAGCGCCCCAAGCGGTGTCGGACAGCCGTGAATTAATTCAAGTAACATAGTTAAAAGTTTATTATTTAATAATATAAATATATATAAATTAGCATCATTATCGATACTAAAAGGCACCGTACAAACTTTTATTCCGGTTTTCACACCTTTGGAGATAAAATCTCCAAAAATCCTTTTTAGTAAGCACCTAGATAGAAACTTCCATACCAAATTTTAAGTTTATAATCTTTACAGTTTTGGATATTTCGTGTTGATGTTAGTGTGTGGATTTGCATAGATTCCATAAATTACACAGCTTGTCCCACAAAAGTACACATTTCTGCCACCCCGGGCGCTACGATCGATTTGTCAGTTCCCATCACAACTTCGCACATAGCCAATAAACACTTAAAATTGTTCGGATAAATGAAAAATAGTGTTTTATTAGCATTGCATAGTCGTATAAGTCGCATATAGTCTGGAATTTGACCTCACCCTTCTTATTACTCTATTTTTGTACAGGTTTTAATTTTTTGGTTGTCCTCATCCAGTGGGTTCCCATCGGATAGCGCAGGACCGTTTGTTATGGCGATCCTTAGGGGAGGCCTATGTCCAGCAGTGGAAGTCCATAAGCAGAGATGATGATGATGAATGTGATGGTCCGTGCGCGAGTCTGACTTCAACATGGTCTGTTTTTTTACTATCTTGTTTATACTTTCAGTAACAGTTCATGGTACACGTTTTAGGTAAAGTAGTATAGTTATGGGTGAGGTACGATATTGATTGGATGGATTAATCAAGATTGTGAAAGAGGAGATAGCGAGGGAATTGATACAACGTATATTGCTAACATAAACATAATATTAGCTTTATTCTTACGAATGTTGTGAAATAAAAAGAATACTCCCAATATTGTGTGTACCTAAAAGTCATTGTTCATTCTTCTTCATATAATTTGTGCGGACGAAGTCGCGGGTAAACTCTATAGTATATCTCCAAAGAAACTTATCAAAACCCAATTACTTAATGTCAAAATTCAGGTAAAAAAGTTACGTGGTGGTTCAGTGGTGAGTAGCCTTACCTGCCGTGCAGGAGGCGATGGTTCGATCTCCATCGAAGCCGACTAGTACCAATGAGTTTTTCGGAATATATGCACGATTCGTAACACCACTGACTTTTCGGTGAAGGAAAACATCGTAAGGAAACTTGCATGCTTCAATTTCGCGTCATGTATTGTACCCACTGTCCATTGTCCATTACAAGTGGCGACAGGCTCACTCCCCGTCACACTGGACAGGGTTTCGGTACTACTAGTGAAACGTGGATTTTCTGTGGTTTCAGAATATCTCTGACTACTCTAATATAGTCTTGAGCATATGCTGAAATTCAGGTAAGCTGCGATGGTAACTAATCGACTTATGGAGGGAAAACTGTACACTTGGCCTATTTTCCGTAAACATCAATTATTTTGACATAACATTATAGCAATGTATCCCTTGGACTTTTTAATTACCAAAAAGATTACCGTTTGCCGTTTAGATATTGTTGTAAGGTACGATATTACTAATATAAAAACATAAGTCTTACAGATCACAACCCGTAGTAAGAAAAAAAAAATAGTCTCTAATTTTTTAATTTCGTTTTTACCGTTTTTTTTCTATCCTGTGATGTTCTTCACCTTAGTTCAATCCCCATACGTAATAGTAAGACTCTTTTTGGTACTTAAAAAGTCCCGGGGCTACATTACTATTAAATACCACGATGTTACTATACCACATTCAGTGCTCACTTGCGTTTGACAGCTACGATTAGTACAAAGTGTATGTATGTATGTATATGCTCACGACTATATTCACCGAGGGGGTAGTCAGAGATGTTCTGAAACCTCAGAACATCCACGTTTCACCAGTAGTACCGAAACTCTGTCCAGTGTGACGGGGGGTGAGCCCGTCGCCACTTATAATGGACAGTGGGTACAATATATGCCTCGAAATTGAAGCATGCAGGTTTCCTCAGGATGTTTTCCTTCACCGAAAAGCTAGTGGTGTTACAAATCGTACATAAATTGCGAAAAACTCATTGGTACGAGTCGGTCTAGACGGGGATCGAACCATCGCCTCCTGCACGGAAGGCAAGGTTACTAGCCACTGGACCACCACGGCTTCTACGACTCGGCTTAGTACGAAGTGCAAACTTCGAAATTCGAAAAAGCGCGTGTAATTAGGAGATTGCGGTATCTGTTATATTTAACAATCTATGCCAGAGTCGGTACGAGTTTATTGGCGTAACATAGTTTGCGTTCATCTGTTAGAACACAAACCACAAAGACCAAGCAACACAGCTCAATAAAAAGCTGCCCCGCAAACTACGCATCAGCATCAGCACTAAACCAGCTGGTGGACGTAAAGCAACATTGAATTTGATGCACACGTCCTGTGGGTCCTCTATAAAATTAACAATTCTTATCACTGTCGCCGCTCGTAAAAGCCGGCTTGTGTGACTGAATGTCTTACTAGCTGTTTTAGAATGAAACTCGAACATACATCGCAATCATCATCAGCTTTTTTCGTCCCTTTGTGGTGGCTGAGTGGATGCTAGTCCACAACACGTCTTAATACGGATTGGTTGACTTCACATACGCGAAGCATCTTTATTTGTCTTCAGCATTATGCAGGTCTCCTCACGATGTTTTCCTTTATAAAATAATAAAAACTATATTTGTAAGCCTTAGACACTGAGTACTAATACTACGTATAGTACGGACACTCCCTGCCGCCCACCAATGTTAACCTCACCCCCTCTCGGAGGTACGAGAGGTGGACGACAGTAAGCAATGATAATTATATTCCTCTCTCTCTATCATTCACTCAGAATACATATACTAGTCCCTTCTTGTCAATACGAGCCCTTTTGTATGAAGTCCTGGGTGAGCCCTAGTTTTGAGTCCGTTTGGTCTGTAAGGAAATCAATAGTTTTTCCTACTCCTACCACATTCTTTGATGAAATTCTTTGTATGTTTCATTCCAAGACAGTTAAAAATCATCTCCGTAGCTCGCTGGACTTTTATTTAAGTGGTCGCCGTTGTTGATCGCGGTGTACAGTAACGATAAAAAAACCTTCCCAAGGTATTTTTCTTAAATGTTTACTTTTTTGGATACTTTTGGATACTTTTTTGCTACAGGATATTGGGATTTCACTTCTGTCTGCGAATTCCCAGATTCGTTTCGATGGAACCTTAGTAGCTCCCGTCATTCCGCAGTAAAATCTCACTATCGCGGCGACTCAAGAAAAAACAACTTTGACAGCTGTGAAGTGGAAAATAAAAAAAGGTAGCATCCATCCAACGCTAGGGGAGACATAAAAACTGCATTTTTACTGCGGCCAGTACTAAAAGCCAGCTCGTTTTCCTAAGTGCGGGGCGTCACGTTTTAATGATCGTCACTGAATATGTTTTTGGGTATGATCATGGCTTTTTGGACGATTGCTCCAGGGGTTATAGTTACCTATAATTTATGGATATTACTTTTTTATGGGTGGGTTGTGAATGGGGTGTCTTGTTGGAGGCGACGTTCGATATACCTAAAAGGTGTTTAGTGTTTCTAACTTGGAAAGTTTATTGCAAAAATGATATGAAACGTAGATTAATATGCATATTTTAGGTTGTTAGTTCGTATTTTCGAGGGTAGAATAGAGTTTATAGGACAGTTAGACGATGTATCGCTAAGAAGAAAGTAAATAAATGTTGCCCGCATATACAGGGGTTCGTCAACATTATTAAGAAGACCCTAAGGTACTAAATATCACGACCTCGTTCCATTTTGGGGTGGTCGGAAATGTTGCTAAAATAACCCACAACCTTTTGAAACGTCTGTCGGTACCACAGATAAATGACATGCTCCCCTAGGTACCTATCAGGGTACCAAACAATAATCACCCGAACTTGTATCAATTCATATTGAAATCATTGATCTATTATGTACTACGTACTAGAGGTGACACGATAACCAAACGTCATGCGCCACATGCGAGTAAAAGAAGCTCGAGCGGCTGATAGAGAATCTAGGTATTTACTAAGAGAGGTGCGTCGATATCGCCGTATTGAATGAGACAGCGTTGTGACATGCAGATCTCTGTTTCGTAGTCAATATATTACAGATCAATGGGTGGTCGATAGTTGAAACTATGTTATAAGAGCTACAGTTGCATGGAAGGATAAAAGGATAAAATGCAGCAAAAATTGTTGACCACCCCTAATAAAAGATATTTAGGTAGTAAAATAACTTATAAGCCGTGGTGGTCCAGTGGCGAGTAACCTTGCCTGCCGTGCAGGAGGCGATGGTTCGATCCCCGTCCAGGTCGACTCGTACCAATGAGTTTTTCGGAATTTATGTACGATTTGTAACACCACTGGCTTTTCGGTGAAGGAAAACATCATGCATTGTACCCACTGTTCATTATAAGTGGCGTCGGGCTCACCCCCCGTCACACTGGACTGAGTTTCGGTACTACTGGTGAAACGTGGATGCTCTGAGATTTCAGAACATCTCTGACTACCCCCTCGGGGAATATAGTCGTGAGCATATACATACATACATACAATAAAACCGTTTAACAAGAAAAACATCTAAAACACTTAACACTAATAACAACACAAATGTGTCAAAAATCTAGTAACATAACCACGTAAGGGCCTCCAATGTATGAATAATTTAGAGGGGAAAGGCCCACAGTTGCGGTTCTCCAAGGGAAGAAAGGAAAACTTTCGCACGTAGGTTACATTTGAACTGACACCCCTACTATTTGGTGCCCTGATGTAATCTCATATTGAATTCCCTTTTTTAATTCTAACTTGAAAATAACGAATTATGTGTTTTTTTTTAAGCATAAGCATATGCTCACGACTATATTCCCCGAGGGGGTAGTCAGAGATATTCTGAAACCTCAGAACATCCACGTTTCATCAGTAGTACCAAAACTCTGTCCAGTGTGACGGGGGGTGAGCCCGTCGCCACTTATAATGGACAGTGGGTACAATACATGCCTCGAAATTGAAGCATGCAGGTTTCCTCACGATGTTTTCCTTCACGAGTCGGTCTGGACGGGGATCGAACCATCGCCTCCTGCACGGCAGGCAAGGTTACTCGCCACTGGACCACCACGGCTTCTCTCTTTCTCTTCTTCTTCTCTTTTTTTTTTTAAATTACTGAATATTTCGGTTTGGCCTGCAATACCGGAATTTCTATCCATCTAATATTTTACTTAGAAAACATTTATGTCCTATCAAGGTGGTGTTACAAAATAATATACATTTTACAGGTAGGTATCGACAGAATTGCTAGCAAGTTATCATGAATGTCAGTGAAATCATGGCACATAAGATACTAAATAAGTTATAGCCAGTAGGATCCCACTGCAGGGCAAGGGCCTGCTCTCACGAATAAAGGTGAGAGGGAGTGGACCATTACTCCACCGCGCGGGCCCAGTACGGATTAGTGGAGACAAGTTAGTGCGGTCTAATGGCTGTCAATGAATTTTCAAGCTGTCTTAATAGGCCTCTGACCTGGCTCAAGGAATAGGTGTACTGTAACTGGAACTTTCCGGTATGAACTGCTCTGTGCCTTCTGAAGCACAAGTTCGACATAAAATACCACTTAATCAGTCACCCATCCAAAGAATGACCTGACCTGACGTTTCTTAACTTCGGTGATCGTTTCCTATACCGAAGCTCCACAACGCTAAAGAACGCCAGTGAAATCGTGGTGCTACAGAAGCTTCTAAAACTATTGTTAAAAAGTACGTACACTACTTACGCTTCAAACTAGTGCACAGAAAAAGTATTAATCCCTCAAAGTCGTAAACACGCAGAGACGCTCGACATGAAATACCACTTAAACAGTCACCCATCCAAAGAATGGCCGGACCTGACGTTGCTTAACTTCGGTGATCATTTCCTATACCGAAGCTGCACAACGCTAAAGAACGCCTGTAAAACGTGGTGCAACAGAAGTTTCTAAAACTATTGTTAAAAAGTATGTATCTACTTGCGCTTCAAACTAGTGCTCAGAAAAAGTATTAATCCCTCAAAGTCGTAAACACGCAGACACGCTCGACATGAAATACCACATAAACAGTCACCCATCCAAAGAATGATAGACCCTGACGATGCTTTACTTCTGTGATCGTTTCCTATACCGAAGCTCCACAACGCTAAAGAACGCCTGTAAAACGTGGTGCTACAGAAGTTTCTAAAACTATTGTTAAAAGGTACGTACCTACTTGCGCTTCAAACTAGGGCTTAGAAAAAGTATTAATCCCTCAAAGTCGTAAACACGCAGAGACGGTCGACATGAAATACTACTTAAACAGTCACCCATCCAAAGAATGATAGACCCTGACGTTTCTTAACTTCGGTGATCGTTTCCTATACCGAAGCTGCACAACGCTAAAGAACGCCAGTGAAATTGTGGTGCTACAGAAGTTTCTAAAACTATTGTTAAAAAGTACGTACCTACACTACTTGCGCTTCAAACTAGTGCTCAGAAAAAGTATTAATCCCTCAAAGTCGTAAACACGTAGTACCTCTGTAAAACCGAACCGACCCCAAGTAACGAAAAACGGAAACGTTAGTTCATTCGCCTAATGAGTTGGTCGACTTTTTCAGAAGCTTAAAAAAGAACTTTGGAATACTTTCAAAGTACCTGCGGTTGAGAGTTTACTTTTTTGCTCAGTTTTATTTTGGTTACAAGCGCTTATGAAGTTCGCCTTGTGTTTATTTTATAAACGCTTGTTTTTAAAATAATCCCACGGTTCATATTTCACGCGTAGTAGAGATGTACGTTGTTGTTTCTATTGACGGCTCATAGCTCAGTTGATAGTTGACCTGCTCGCGGGCTCTAATCCCCTAGGGGGCAAACATTTGTTTGAAGAATGTGATTATTTGTACCCAAAGTGGTTTGTATCTTAATAATCTATATCGCTCTGACAGGTTTGCTACCATAGTAAAAGTTGTTCAGTTTGATGGGTAGAGTATGTGGTTTAAAGGTTTATGATACTTTTCCTTACACCCTGTATAACGAAGTTAAAAGAAAAACTATCACCACTAAGTAGGCGTTACAAGTTAACTAGTAATAGTCTACCTTGAAAAATTTACTTATAGACTTTATTAGTCGTTAAACCGTAGTATAAAACAAAAAGCCCCCTTCTAAGTCCGTATATTGTGACAGGCAACTACGGAATCCTACCGTGCGCGTGGCCCGATACGCACTTGGCCGGTTTTTAATTACTAACATAACTTTAAGGATGTATTCAGATCAGACAATGAAACTAAACAACTTTCTCTAAGGAATTCTCTAAAAATGTTGGACCTTCCATAGAATGTATGTTTTGTATGGGAGATCCAAAAATGTTTCGCTTTCTTAGATTTATTCTTCCATGTTTCTTAGAGAAAGTTGTTTTGTTCCATGGTCTGAATTTTTTTAAATTTTTATTTATTGTTATTACATAGGTTACAGTGAACACTTATAACAATGAATCCCGCAAAACCAATTTCTCGGTTTGTCTGTGGGAGCTACAATCACACAAGCTTAAAAACTAGTGGCGTATTAGAATATCAGGGCGTAAAAAATTACCAAACTGACTTACTTATAACTTTCACTTTGGGATCAAATAAAAATCATATGCCAGCTTTTGTAAATAGGCCGGTCACCGCTATTGCACACCCTGGTCACTTCATACAAACAGGTTAGCACTGACAAGGCTAGCACATGTATACTGAGTGATTGCCAGAGGAATACACTCCTACTTACTCTCATCAACCTCCCATACCACCGAGAAGGGGTGAGGTCAAAATTGGTAGAAGGCTGGGAGTGTTCTTCATGTAAGGTTATTACAGTGGCTATTCATATTATATAGTCCAAATTTACTATTAATTTAGTAGTTTTATTATAGAAAAAGAAAAACTTGGCAAACTACTCATCTACAACTTTCTACTAAACCTCAAACTATAAGATTATTACGTTAAAATTAGTTTTTGAGACTAACATAACTGTCTCGACGAATTTACGCTCAGCATCTATTAATGACTGAAACTTTTAACTGGCTTTAGTTCAACTTAGTCTCCCATAATAGCTTTTAAGGCTTCGGTACAAAGACGTAAGTTGCTTAGTTCACGAGACTTTCTAAAGGGAATTTATAGAGCTTTTGTTGTAGGGGAAACTGAGTCGTTTTGTCACTTACCTTACTACCGCTTCTAACATTTAGGATGGTTGTGGAGCCTGAAAGAAAATATTTATTATTAATAATGCGTTGTTGGTACAAAGAGAAAAGTATTATGTTTGGAAGGAAAATATCGTGAGGTCGACGTATTGCGTCAGACTCAGGCTACCGGCATGGATTGCACCAAACATTATTTAGGGTTTAAGGAGTATCCGCCCGGGAACACGACTCTCCATACTAATCGATGCGAACGAGCGCGTTGCTCAGGTCATTTCAATTTAGTCGTATCCTTTGAAAAATTCGATGACTATTATGCATTTTCAAAAAATAAGAAAACCAAACAATTCTATGTCGTATTGTGAAGTATGTCGTAAATTTTTATTTTCTTCCGATCAAAAATTTGTAAGAGTACAATGGTTACAACTGCCAAAAAGGGGTGACTTTAGATTCCTTTTTCTTCAGTTTTATTTATTAAAATAGACTTCGTGAAAAACAAAATCACTTCTCATGTCCTGTATTTTGTTCAGTTTTGTTTTCTGCTTAAAAAGTGTCATAGTTAATGTACAAAATGGTTACAAAGTTACCCAATTTCTGAATTTCTTCTTTAGCGTATGCAGGTTTCCTCACACTTCACCGTTTGAGAGCAGTCAGTATTACGTATACATAAAACTCATTGATATATGGCATGTAATTGTACGGATTCGAACGGGCACTGATGATTGAATGTCCATATCTCACCGAAGCCCGCCAACAAGTCGCTTATACAACGTGTTAATGAATAAGCACTACAACTACACTAATGTTTTTTTTTTTTAATTCATTATTTTGATGTAAAAATTTAAAGTTATTCGCATTTTAAGCTTTGAGGCAAAAATGATTTGTTATCATTTCAGCAATGAATGAAAGCGCTATCGTGCTCATGGATACATTTTATGAATTTTGTTTTGGTAGCAAGTAGGGTGGGAGTGCCCTAGCGGTGGGTTGAGATCGAGTTCCAATTTTTTTAAATTTTATAAACAAATTATTTATTATTTCGAAAAAAATTTGCTATGTTGAAACCATGATAATTCGATTCTGCTCTCGATTCTAAACAAACTACTTTCTAGTTTTGCATTTATTCATTAACACGTTGTATAGACATCGATATTTATTATGTTTAATACTAAACCTCAGCCAAAGTATAAGCCTTAATATTTTTAGATGCAAGCCATGTGCAAGCTACCCTAAAAGTTATATTGTAAAATTGTAATCTCGTCAACTCAAGCAATCTTTCTGAAATTTTTCGTGGGAAAATCATACAAAAAGCGGACGTCAAGCCAACGATGCGCTGTAAAATTCGGCCGAGCTTCAATCCTTCCTCAATAATAGTTGGAAGCCAGCGGCATCAGATCCGAAGCGCCGGGCAACTTTGTGCGCCCAAATCCGCTGCACAGACAGCCAACGCAGGGAAATTTAAATTTTATAAAAATGCAGAATTTGAACCACAAGATATAACCTTCGATATTTTCTGATTCGGAATAGTTTTATAGAAGTGGACTGAGTTAGTAATAAATCTTTGTTCTATGATCGGTTTTCGATTTTGAAGTTTAAGATTCGATTTGATATCATTGAGTTATTTAAATAAGAATCGTAACTGGATGGAAATAAAACTGAATGATGCTTCTACTTTAACTCTACCTTGATATTATTAAATCAACTCTATATAGGATGTAACAAAACACCCTAGTAATAATTAAGGGGGTGCTTCAGACCATCAAACTGAACAACTTTTACTATGAAGCCAATATCGAAATCGCGAAAAAAACCAACCAACTTTTTCATACAAAACTGCAGTACCTACTGTCTCAACTCAAATGTATACAGACAGAAGATTTTTTTATTTTTTCTTGATGCTGGCTTCATAGTGAAAGTTGTTCAGTTTGATGGTCTAAAGCACCACCTTAAGTATTAATAGGGTGGTTTGTTACACCTGTACTAGAAAGTCGAGGATTTACTGTTTTTCTGATTTCAGATACAAGTCACAATACCTTTCTTACGGGAAGAAAGAGAATCTTTATTGCTTTTTAGGGTAGACAGAAACCTTTGTAAAACTAAGTACCAACCAACTATTAAGGTTGCAACTGTAAGCGAGGTGCAAATGGCTTAAAATAAATATACAATGTGTTAATGAATTAACGCAAAACTAGAAAGTAGTTTGTTTAGAATCGAATTATCACGATTACTACATAGGTATTTTTTTTTCAAAATATCTTTTTTTTTATAAAATTTCAAATTTACTGAACTCGATCTCAACCCACCGCTCGGGTACTCTCGCCCTACGTACAACCAAGACAAGATTCTTAAAATGTATCCAAGAGCACGAAAGCGCTTTCATTCATTGCTGAAATGATAACAAATCATTTTTGCCTGAAAACTTAAAATGTGAATAAGTTTAAATTTTAACTATCACAATAATGAAATTATTGTTTCAATCTAATTATTTTGTTATAAATCAGTTGGGGTGTATGAGGTTTTGCGCATATTTATTAACACGTTGTATTAAATTGTTTGTTACATAATGTGTAGGAACATAGAATATCTCGCACAATACATTCAAAACTAAGTAAACGCATTCATTTAGTTACCTTTACGACACTAATGTGAAGAATTATGGTGGTATTTTCTAATCAAAAAACGTAATTCTTAACGTCTATCATTTTCTTCATAAAAATCTATACATATCAGCCATGAATTTATGTCACCCACTAAAATTTTCACCAAATTCATTTCATAGTCGCATCTACATTGCATTTCCAAATCCGCTGGAGGGCAAAGCTGTGGACTTTAATTATTTTTTATCGGTTATGGATTTGTATATCGAGCAGTTTTAGTTGAAAATATATTCTAGAAATAATTAATTTTACTTGAAAGCGTTTTAGATTGCCAAACATTTGAGTAGGGAAGGGTATGCTATGTAATTTAGCTGATACGAATAAGAAGGAATACTAATGTAGATACAATATCGTAATCTTCTTCTTCTTCTTTTTAATTTTTAATTTATAATTAATGGAATTCTTGCTTATGCGTTAACACCGCATTTCCACCGCACAGTTTCAAGTGGTTTGAGGGGGGTAACTCTCCAATCTCGATGATTGTTTTTGAGTAAGAACACAACTGACAAGGATTGCGGAGCCTCGTGGCAGGCTGAGACGCGAACCGCGCGAACACCACGCGAAAGACAAGTATTCGGGCAAACCCTGCAACGTGACTCAATCTTTTTCTTATCGTGTGGGCAGAAAGCCCTTGTGTCAGAGTTTTTACAGACCACCTCACGGTCTCTGACGTGGTTTTTATATTACGACTACCACCATCGAGATAGTAGCCGGGACCAACGGCTTAACGTGTCATCCGAAGCACGGAATCATCTTTCTTTTCAAACAATCAGGTAATTCGACCTGCATTTTCCTAACCAACTGGGTAAAAACGCACAAAGTGATATATCACTAGGTGCCCCATGGGCATCGAACCCGCGATCTCCGTGTCAAGAACCCAATGCTCTTAACCATTAGACCAGGGAGGCAGTTAAAATATGGTAATTTATACTACTTATCAATTCAATCAAATAAACCACTTTGATTTGGACTTTTCAGCCATGGTTACGCAGAGCAAGGCATTTTGTTTAGTTAGTTTGTGTTTTGACCAAGGTTGCGCGCGGATTAAATTATGTGCACCGCCTTTGACGAAGTTTGCAATGGATGTAAAACATACTGTGATTCCGCCTACGTTGCGATTTCGTGTAATTTAATTTTCGTAAACAGTTTAAATTTAATTCATACTGACATCTTCTTATCATGTGGGCAGCAAGCCCTGGTGTTAGACTCTATTCAAACCGCCTTACGGCCGCTGACGTGATTTTTATGTAACGTCTTCTACCACCAGAGATAGTAGCCGGGACTAATGGCTTAACTTGCCATCCCAAGCACGGAATCATTTTTCTTTTCAGACAATCAGGTGATTCAGCCTGCAATGTCATAACCAACTTAAGAAAAAAACACAAAGTGACATATCACTAGGTGTCACGTGGGAATCGAACCCACGCTCTTAACCATTAGACCACTACTGAGATAAAAGACGTTTATTCAAAGAAGCATAGATACAATAACTCTGTAGCAAGTTTAGGAGCAATACGATATAGCTGCAGCGTTTGCGGTTGCGGTTCTAATGCGGTTTGACCTCTAGGAGTGTCGGGAATAATTGTTTAGAGGGCGTGCCTAAACTATTTCCTGCTATTTGTTTATTCATTTGTGACTTTTCCGAGTCGCGCTGCAATTCTGGCGGAGTACGGACGCGTGCGTATCGGCGCGTTGGGATTGCACGTGGCTCCACCATTTTGTGAACTCTTTTGTGTTTTAACCTTAAAACAATCACTTGAGATTATAAACTTACTTACATTGGCAAAACTGCCACGCTAGACTTAATAAATACTACTGATCATTTTCCTTCGTATACTCTCCACATAACGAGACATTGGCTGAATTGTGATAACACATCGGATGCCACTAAACAAAAATTGAATTAAATTGTGACTTTTCCTCAGCCTTTTGGTTCTGACTTAGAATGAACCACCACTTTTCTAGTCGTGGGTGTCGTTCAAGGCGTCTACGTGATAAAGTAGGGGCGGCCAAGACGTCGACCGCGTCGACTTTTATGGTAGCCCGCGAAGAGTTTAATAAATGAACACAAAAAAATCAAAATTCCAAAGTCGCGCCCGAAAAACTATTCCGTAATTTTGAAACTATCTGCAGGAAGTCATCAGCATCACGGTTTTTCGATCTTCGTACCTTTGTGAATAATTCTTTTCTACAATGTCTGCGATAAAAATTAAGCATTAGGTCTCTGTTATCAAACGAGCATTTAACAATGCTGGCCAAATCTATATATTTTTTGGTTAAATAAATATGATAGAAATTTAGGTTTTAGAATGTAGACCGCCTGGTGTATTTAGAGGTTCAATGCAGACTGCATTGTTGAAAATGTTGGCCACGCCTGTGATAAAAGTTTCTTATGGAATGTATTTGTGGGCTATAAAGCTAGCCTATCTCCAATTTACAAGTCATATCATCTTGAAACCTTCAACATGATATAAGTGAACCTTGTTACAACTGCATACAAGACAGCTCGTAGTTTAAGCAATCAAACAAATAAGAAAAATTAAGATAATAAATCTAAAAATCGGCTAATTAGAGTCAGGGACTAAACACAATGTCCTAAAAATTTATGAACTGTTAATATCTTCAATTTACAGACACACTTCTGATACTATTTTAATGTAGTAGTGTATATTGGTAGGTACAATGACATTCTATAAACAAGGACTTTGCATCAGTGCGCTATTAACGGGACCGCTAATATGTGCTTAATTGTTTTACGTTACTGCTTTGTGACAGAGGATATTTAAAAGAACTGGAATGTCAACGGCAATGTATGAAAGCGGAGCATAAGAGACGCAAACTAAGGTGACGTTAGAGACATGTGTAATTTTTTGGTTTTGTTATTGTATGAGTAGGTGAGTCCATGTGTATAGAATGTCATTGGGTAGGTTCATCAACATCCAGTAAGTTAGACAAAAGCCTGCTACGATTTTTTAATGAGACTTCTTTGAATAAAATAAAACAAACTTTAACTCCATAGTAACAAAATCCATAAAGCAATCTAACTAAGCAACGTTTTGGGTACAAAACATTGTAACCGTAACTTTGTAACATTACTTAACTAAATAGAACAAGCACAAACAAACTAAGGTCCGTACTACAAACCGAATTAGGCGACTAATCTCGTCTGGACTTTGGAACACTGTTTCATGTTAATTTTATACATATACGAAGTATGTGGAACGATTAATTGTTAATTTTGTATTTCTGTAAAGCCCATTTGTCTCAGTAAAGTTGCGATTATTTTATTGTAATGTAAAATTTATAAGATTCACTTAGAATATGCCGTCTTTCTACTGACACAATATAAGGGCGACATGCGTTTAAAGTACGTTGCTTCTAAGTACAATTAATCATTTTTTTTTAATTTAATATTTAATTTAAAATCAACATGAAACATTAAATTCGTGGATGCTCTGCGATTTCAGAACATCTCTGACTACCCCCTCGGGGAATATAGTCGTAAGCATATATATACATGCATACATACATTAAATTTACACTGCACACGACGGGCCGCATCGGGTAGGGTAGTGTAGGGTAAAAATCCGTCAATGCATTGCGACTAGGCACGCTCTAGTATTTGAAGTAGGTACGCATTTTTTGCTGCAATGCGAGGTCGCTCCGCTCCGATGCGACCCGTCGTAATATGCGCTTACTTTAAGACCTGCCACACGCATACGGAATTCCGAATCAGGATTGTGAATTCGTATAGGATTTGATACCTCAGCAATTCCGAACGAAATTCTGGAGGGGGAAAATCCAAATTGGAATTCCGTATTTTTGTGGTAGGTCTTAAAAAGGATTTTTCAAAAATCAAACCCTAAAGGATGAAATGGGGATAAACGTTTGCAATCCACGCGGACGAAGTCTCGGTCAAAAGCTATATGATAAGACATTATTATTATTTTTGGCTGTCTCCTTACTCTACTGACATCTAAAGTTAAATTTACGAAACGGTACTCAAATCAAAGGAGTCACTTTGAAGACTTTAGCTACTTATGAAAGTCCACTGTGCACATTATTGCGGGGCCGGGCGCAACGCCGGGGGATACCGGTCTTATTGTGTTTACTTACAGGATTAGAGGATGGAAGGCAAAGATAGTTTGAGAAATGGACGAATTAAGAAAGTTATCTATGAAGGGATTGTTTAACAGAAATAAATATTAAGCGGTTATAGCTTGTGAGGGAGGAAGGAAGAGGAAGGCAGAGACAACGGAACGCCACCTGCTACGATCCTGACTAACCTCTCTAGCTTCTTCCACATTCATTAGTCCTTTCATGCATAGTCGTCGGTTTCGGATAGATCTGACATTGCCCTTTTTAAGTACGTCACCAATTTGGTCCATATATGTCCGTCTAGGCCGTCCCCTTCCAACATTTTCACTTACGCTTGCCTTATAGATTTATAACCACTTTATATTTATTGCTGTACACGTTGCTGATAATGGAGACGAACCCGTAGAAGAAGAATTTTGACTGGCTGTTCAAGTCCTGTCTGATACCAAAAGTTTCATAGATGTCGGTCACAAAATGTTAGCTTGGCTTGTGGGTGTATTTCAGTTTTTTGTAGCCTGTAATAGAAAACAGTGAATGGTCATCATTTGAAATGCTTTAGTACCTTTAACTGTGGGACAAAAGAGGCACCGTGGGCTGTTGTGTCATTCGCGTGGTGTACGTGCGGTTCGCGCTTGAGCATGTAAAGAGGCACCACCATCTCTCTCTCATCTCAACTTTGTTTTTGCTCAATAAACAATCCTTTAAATTGGGATATACTCTCCCACAAACTACTCAGTGCTTAATGACAACCAAAAGTCCTCTAATTTATAAATAAAAGAGGCACTAGAATTGTCCAGTCTGATTCTCGTATTTCAGTTTCCGTAACTTTAAAACATGATTTCGCTAACTTAACATTTCTATTCGTCGAGCTGTCTGTCCGTATGTCAGAGGATATAAGCTAGGAAACTCACTGACGGTTAACATGCTCCTTTGTGCTATACACAAGTATAGCTATACTTTATTAAATGCGGATGAAGATGGACTTATTCCTTCAAAGAACTTTTTATTTGGTCAGTTACTAGAAGGTTTATTATGGAAATGAGAAAAGGAAGATCTTTTCTATAACTCTTTGTGATATTTAAACATACATCAACTAACGATAGTAATCCCTTTTGGAGTGGTCAGAATTTATTGTACTACTATACAAAGTGTTACAAAAGTAAAAGTAAACATTTTAAACTTTTAAGGGGGTTGTTTAGACCATCAAACTGAATAACTTTTACTATTGGACCAACATCAGATTAAAAAAAAAAAAAACAGTTGTCCCATACATTTTGCTCGAGTCGATTTGTAGATTAGTATGGAACTTCGATATTGGTCCCATATTGAAAGTGGTTCAGTTTGATTGTCTAAACCACCCCTTTACATATTTATTTGTATTTTTGTAACACTTTGTATACTAACTGTCTGTTTAAGCGAACAGTTCTGGCACGGCTAATTTTCTACATTATATGACGCGTCTAGCTATGGTAGGTAGTGGCTAGCCTTTCGATCACAAAAAACACTGCATTAGAAACCTTATCCCCACTTCATACGACACTCATGGAACACATGGAAGAAATTAGCTGGTCTATTCCAACTTCTAAGGAGGAACCAGCCAAAAAATATTCTTGGATGAAAATCGTATTTCAGCAATGAATTCTTAGAAGAAACGAAGGTATTCATTAGCAAACTTGCTAAAAAAAATCAAACGGAAAACATAAGCAACTAAACATAGAGACTAAAACTTAAATCCCACAAAACTTTGTAACAAATATTTCTTCAACGTCCATACAGCACACCACAAAAGCTTCCTCCATGTATATGCATATTGTTTTAGAACTACCAGTAACTTCAGTTACCGACTGTACGACTCCGAGCCAAATCTCTCGCTATAAGTGGGTTGGATAGTGCAAAATTGGACTTGTTACATCAAGATAAATTACCAAGCTGCCTTGTGACTACCCATTTTTTACTAGACAAAGAATAAACAAAATCTCCTTGCCGTCCAATCTTGCACTTTCTTTGTTCATAAAGTTGGGGCTAAGAAGCCAGCTTTTTGGATTTTTATAGGATTATGGAGTTATTTCACAAAGAACTCAAATTTTGAAAGCATCTGAATAAAAGCTCTATTAAGTTTTTCCACGATGACCACCTTACATTCTGATCCAAGAGTGAATGAAAAACGTAGCATTCATGGCAGACTCATAGTCTCGAGTCAGTAGTCAAAGTCGAGTGATTGCGTCATAGTATTATGAATTCTAGGCAATAGACTGAAAATTTTCAAGAGAAGATTATCACCAGGCTGCGAGAAACTAAAAAAGACTGTAAATTAATAAAATAATAAAGAACGTATCGGCTACAGTGCCAGGATGGGTGATAATGATTTCAAACGCAAGGTGAGAACTCCGAATGATCGATATCTTTTATTATTTTTCTTTAATTTATTTGCAGGCTATGCTTAATTTATTTCACAGAGTCGACATTTACCACCGTTCACAAGTAAGACAGCTATGGAGAAGAAACGGCAAGAAACTACACAACAAGCTAGAATATGATAAAGTATTTAGTGAGATCCAGCGGCGTTTACCCTCGGCGACGTTCTCTAGAAGACTGTGTTGTGCACTTGTTTTTTTTTTTTTGGAAATGACTAATACAGCGTTGCTCAGAGCAACACAGGAGCAGTTACTCCTTTTTACTGCGGACAATTGGAAGGACCACGAAGGGTCTACCGAGCCAAATGAATGAACTTAAGCAACCGACATAGGACGTTGCTGGGGCTACGCGGCGGATTGGGTAGCTCGGATCGGTGAGAAAGTTGTGCCCTAGTTCGACTCTGTTATTTATAGTGCACGATGGAGTGGGGGCAATTAAAATACGCTAGGCAATTTACATGCATTGTATGGGACAGCAGATTCTTTTTTTTCGCTATTTCGATGTTGGTCCCATAGTGCATCTACCATTTATTTGAATACACGACGTCAACTACAAAATAATTATGGACCAAGCAATACGTTGCGTTGTTGGTATGGCGCGGCAACGGCAGTGCACCGTGCAACGCATCGTGTTGCTTGACTCTTGTCATACGATCGATATGCTGTATTTATCTGCAACAAATTATTTACAAGCAATAAACTAATCTGTGATTCAATAGCTTCTTGTGTATAGATTTCTTTCCATGCTAAGCAGCCTTTCAATACCGCTGACTTTATAGCTCCAGTCTAAAGCGATCTTTTCTGAGATGCCACTCACTATCTCTACTTTGGAACAGCCTCTATTCAACATCGCGGGCTGAAGCAGAATTGGACAGGCAAACCCAATTACTTGGATACGGACGGCCTTAGCTTTTTATTAATGCAAGCTTTCTTGAAACAATTGGAGACAAAAATCCACGATGCTACGTTGTTTTAGTGCATACAATAATTTTTAAGGATTTCGTCCTCAGTGTGGTATCAAATACACCCTCACTATTAGGGTAGACCTATGTCTCAGTAATGGAGATAATAATAGAGGCTGATTTCGATGATAGTACAATAGGAAAAACGTAGGGCAGGTCAATCATTACGATGAAGAATATTGGTGGCGAATCCAATTTTCTTCATTAACTCTACCACATATAAAAAAGAGAGACACTCCCTGCTCCCTACAAAAATTTTTTACAGCCTCGTGTAAGACGGGTAGAAGAGGATAGTAAGCAATGGTGTAGTCCTCTCTCACTCGCACTCACTCAGTGTCGCACTAGCATCTTCTTATCAGTGCGACCCCATTTGTATGAAGTGACTGAACACACCATGTCTACATTACATTTAGAAACATTACTCTTTCGCGGGTTGGTTAAAGCATAATTAAATTTAATAATTAGTAATCAGTAAAGTTGACCACTAACTTGCCTCCACCAATACGCACTGGGCCCGCGTGGTGGAGTATGGCCCACTCTCTCTCTCCCTTATTCGTGAGAGGAGGTCTTTGCCCTGCAGTGGGATTCTACAGGCTATAGGTTAACATAATTAGTAATAATGTAAATAATTAATAAACATAAACTTTCAAAAACTACTTCATCAAAGGTGTTTCTAGTTATACGAAACAAGCTCGACATTCATAGATACGACCGAACAAACTATGTATAATAAATTTTACGCACATTTGTATAGGCATTTAGCTGAAATAATCGTAAAATGCAGGCTGTACGTTTAATTACGTGTCGCGACTGACTGACGCCGGCACTACACGAAATATCTATATACATACCTATATAGTCATACGAGTATGAATTAATAAAAAACCGGCCAAGTGCGAGTCGGACACGCACTGAGGGTTCTGTACCACCATATTTGCAAAAATATCATATATATATATATATATATACAACGTGTTAATGAATTAACGCAAAACTAGAAAGAAGTTTGTTTAGAATCGAGAGCAGAATCGTATTATCATGGTTACAATATAGGTAATTTTTTACAAAATATTAAAATAATTTGTTTATAAAATTTAAAATTTACTGAACTCGATCTCACTCCACCCAACGGGCACACTCATCCTACTTACTACCAAAACAAGATTCTTAAAAAGTATTCATGAGCACGTTAGCGCTTTCATTCAATGCTGTAATGATAACAAATCATTTTTGCCTGAAAACTTAAAATGGGAAAAACATTAAATTTTAACTATCAAAATAATGAAATTAATGTTTCAATCTAATTATTTGCTTAGAAATCAGTTGGTGTGTATGAAGTTTTGCGCTTATTCATTAACACGTTGTATATATTAGGATATACACACTTAGCCGGTTTTTATGATTTGTTGTTTTACTGTAGAGTAGGTATGCTCTATAATTACAACAAGTTTGACGGTTGTATGTATTAACGTTTTCACGATAGAGCAAAAAAAGAAACATAAAAAAAAACACGTTTCTTGAATCCATTGTTCTTTTCTTTTTAATTATTTGTTAGCAAATCCAAAATAATAATTTAACGTGTCGTTAGATTCGTCTTCATCCCTCCCTATCATATATCTGTCTTTAATCTCCCAACCCTTGATATCAGTGTTTCTATTGTATAATTATACTAAAGTTTACCAGCGACAAATAAACAAATAAAAAAAAAGGTTGACTTGGAGTCAGGGATACCTAAACACCACATCGTAATCTTTTTCTTTTAAATATCTTCAATGTACAGACACACTTCTGTTACAGTTTTATAATGGCTTAGATTAATGACATAAGTCGAGTAAACTTGAGAAGAAAAGTCTTAAGAAAACCTTCAAAACAAACACTTTATTTTTTCAAATATCGTAGCAGCACCTATTAAAACTAAATACATTAGTTTCAAAAAACATTCAAGATCGATTACCTCAGCTAAAAGTACCTAACGTCATTTTAAACTTCAACTTGTGGTTCGCTAAGTCGCGTCGATCAATCAAAATTATACTACCAATAAATCTATGGAACACAGAGGGTGAACCTGAGTGCTAGTAATTACTGACGATTTAGGTCGTATCTTAATCGTGACGAAGTCGTTTGATAATAAAATGTTGACGTGTAAATAATCCAGAAAGACTTTTCTTTAACCTATGAGGATAAGCCAAAGAGATTATACCTAATAGAGTGAGCCATACCAATCGTAAAGGGTCCACTTTTTTGGCGTTTAGATTTGAGTGTGTGGTGTCAAGTAGTATCGACAAAAGGCACCAAGTGACATATGGCCTTATGTTTACGGTCACTTTTCACACACACTTGCTCAAAAAAAAGTGGACAGCCGCATAATCAAATATCTATAGTTCCATCTCCTTCTACTATTAAAGGTACGTCATAAGACAAAAGAGACTAACTACAATCGTAAATTTATGCGGACTCTATGGAGATCCTTCCTCTGAGGGATAAGCATAGAAAATTTATAAAACATCATCGAAATAACTGCATTTGCCTATCTGTGTCTTCCCAGTTTGCTGGTTTTTTACCACAATTTTAAGTAAGTTGAAACACGGCTGATTAATGTTGACAAATCAAGGAAACTCACTTCACTTCGTCACTTCGACAACAGGATCTTAGCAATTGACATTAAACTGCCTCTTTTTGACGAATACGTAATTGAAAGAAGTTTTTGGCTACATCTTTTTCACAGCCAAATTCGCCTTGAGAGGTGGTAGTTTCACAAAAGATTCATTGGTTATTTGAATAAACTGTTAGTAATGTATAAACATATACGTTTGTGTCGCTCAGGAACGTCATTTGCCAGAGCGAGAAAGATAGCGGGAATGCGACCGCACGTGGCAGCATCGGCAGTGCTGCGACCATTTTCGCTCTAGCCAATGACGTTCCTGAGCGACAGAAAAGTATAGAGCGTGAAAAAATCGATTTCGTGCCGTCAGATAAGGCTCAAATCTTAAAAGAGTTTGAATTGTATGTAAACAAAAAACAAACCCTCCTTCTGGCGCCGTCGGGTAAAAAGATTGGTGTATCGTACGTATCGTGTTTTGTAAACAAGCCTCAAACTTTTCCCATACACAGATTGCTTCATAATAATTTATAGACCGTAATCTGGACCATCGAGCGTACCTCATATTACTCATCAATTGTCATTTTATCCGACTTACTTTACTTACTGAAGGGAAGTGATTTTATTTGTGTTTTAATACTGAATGCTGTTTGCTGTTTGTTTTATTTCAATCTAGTAACCTCGCTTTTTTGCAAGCGGTGAGGCTTCAATCATAGCAATAATTAAGTATTACTGTTTAGGAACTTAGGCCTTAGGCCACGTACGAGTCGGGACTCGGGCAATTAGTAGGTGACAACCAGCATAACCTGAGACTTTCTAAGTATGTAGTCACATAGGAACTGAAGACCAGTTTACACTCTGTTAGTCCTTTTTCTGTAAAACTATCTAAGTTAGTGCTAACCTGATAATGTTTCCGCCATTTTTTACAAAGCTACAGTTTTTGAAATAGAGATGGGTACAGGAGTTTTAAAACTAATTACAGTAGTACCAGGTTTATAAGTCTCACCGATGTACCTGCGCAGTTGACAAATTTTAATAGCGTGCGAAATTATATTAGAGAATAAGGATGTGTCACCTTCAATATCTTGCCGCTCTTGGCTAATAGGGTATTTGACGGCATTTAAATTAAGAATTTATTGATGGCATCCGTATTGAATATGAATTTTGGAAACCAAATATTTGGTCAGTTAAGAAAAATACTGGATACTTAAGAGAAAATCGACAAAGAAAATATTTTTTTTTGTTTACTTTAGTCACGTGATCGTAAGATCGTAAACGACTGTGATTGGCCGAATGGTGGATGACGTCAACTGCTTAAAAACAGTTGCGTGTAGAGTGTGAGTATCGTACTAAGTTTACGTCATCGTGACGTCACCTGCTTGTAACCATGTATATTGTCAATAAAAGCATTTTCGTGGGATATTTCAATATTTTGTTTTATTTTTTTCTTGCACTATATGTAATGGAACGTAAAATATACATTTTCTATAGAGTCCTTAGACATCAGTGATTAACTTTGACTATTTATATGTGGACTGGTTACGCGTGTAATTCTTCTAACAAACTATTCTGCCACTTTTTGCGGGGGGCGAGGTAACATGAAATCCGCAACTTTGGATTTTAGTCCCCATAACTTTAGATTCTAATTTTGAATGTTAAAAATCATGAAAAGTAGTCTCGTGTGAACCCCAAACGTTCTAAGTTCGAAGTTGTTATTTCGCAATTATAGGCTGTCTCGTTTAGTGATAAGGTGTAAAATTGAATATAAATGCACAAGATCAATTGTGCTTATACCGTGGCAGAGGGGAAATGCTACCGCAAGGCTAGTCCTTATAATAATTAGTCAAAGGTGATGAACGTAGAACAGTTTTTAAAAACCCGTCAAATACTCTATTGTATTCTCGCCCTTTTCGCTGCTATCCGACTTTGCACTCTTTGATTACTAAATGACTTTGGGTTTCGACGGGGACTCGGGTCTGCTCTGCGTAAACGAAGATTGTCGAGCGGAATTATTTTCTGGTCGTACTGTACCTACGGTCTTTTTCCATCATATCAGCATGAGCATGAGCATGAGCATGATACCCTTGGATGAGTTAACCACCGTCCAAGGGTATACCGCATGAAAATATGGAATGTGGAAAGATTCGCCAGCCAGCAATGGTAGTCGTAGTAAAGAGGCTGGCCAGGATGCGAAGGAATAACTCAGGTTTCGTCACTCGGGGAGGCGCTCTCCATTCACCCTGTACTTACGGCAAAGAAGGTTTATTTCGAAAGCTTGGTGGATTACAAAAAAAGCTAGCAAATATGCGAAAATTATTGTACATAGAGTTTACCCGCGACTTCGTCCGCACAAATTATATACTAGATTTTAAGTCAGATTATAAGCTATCAAACAAAAAAAGTTTCATCAAAATCGGTTCAGTTGTTTTTGCGTGATGCTGTTACAAACATACAAACAAATAAACAAACAGACAAACAGACAGACAAAAATTCTCTTTAAAAAAAAGGTTGATTTGGAGTGCGGGATACCTAAAAACCATATCGTAATCTTTTTCGTGTAAATATCTTCAATGTACAGACACACTTCTGTTACAGTTTTATAATAGTTAAGATTTTAATAAGCGCTTCTTTGCAGATCTTTTGTTTTAATGGTCATGGGCCCACCGCACATTCCCACCGCTGTAACTCTTGTAAACCAGGATTAACACCTTTGCTGATCACATGTCATGTTCTGTATCGATCTATCATTAAATAATAATTAATTTTGACGGCCCGATAGCACAGTCGGTAGTGAACCTGCCTGATGTGTCGAGGAATGCGGGTTCGAATCCCGTAAAGGACAAATATTGGTGTGATAAATATAAATATTTGTACCAGAGTCTATCTATATATGTATTCTATATCGTTGTTAAGTCTTCATAATACAAGTCCAGGCTAGATTCTGGTACTTTAAATGTGACTAGATAATTTGTGTGACAATAGTCAGGAAAAAAATTGTTTAGTTATCTTCCTTATAATTCTCCCACCTGATTACCTAACATAATAACCCTATTTTTAATTGAGGTATTCAAATTATGAACACGAACGTTTTCAACAATAATTTTCAGCCGAAAATGGCTGAAAGTACAGTTGAACGAGTGCAATAATTGGCGCAGGGCAGGCGTACACTGCGCCATAATTAGTTGAAAGCTGTGAAGTGTGCGCCGAGCCTAGGTGAGATGCCTCTCGACGCTCGCGTTTTTAGGGTTCCACTGGGACAATGGAAACATTTTTGTTCTTTTGTTTGTCTTTGACTAATAAAGGTGATGAATAGACTACGGTGAAAATCGTGTAATTCACGGCAAATGACTGGAATTTGACAGAGCTGTGATTTTTAGTATATCCATGTCATTGATAATAATCTCTTTAAACCTATGTACTACCTGTAGTCTTATTACCAGTAGTAGTACACACACAGTACAGTTATAAATTTTCTGGCCATGTTGTCTTATCATAGAGAGCAACAATTTGTCCATGTTACTTTACAAATTTTTTCAAAAAATATCCTGGACTAGGTTCAACTATTGTTCCCTGCACTTTTTAAAAAAATGTTTCTAATAATATAATTTAATTGTTTCTAATAATAAAAGTTTTTTTTTTTTTTTTAATTTACCTGTTTCGAAAATTATTATAATCGAAAAGTACCAACTTAAGACATTATCACCTCGTCGCTTAAGTTTTCCGCAACAATTTAAGTGTATAAAATAATCTCTCTTTCAGGGTCGTCCCCGAAAGAGATGGAGAGACGACCTGGATACCTTCGACGAAGAGTGGATGGAGCTGGCTCAGGACAGGGATGCATGGAGGACAAAGGGGAAGGCCTTGGCCCAGCAGTGGGATGAAATATGCTATGGAAAAAAAAAATGCTCGACTGCGTCCGTCGGTTGTCTCTGGCATAAAGAATTACTTTCACAAATTATTATAAATATATTAAGTTAATGGTTTTATTAAAATTTATTTTATTTATTTATTTATTTATTTTCACAAATTATTATTTAATTTAGCAAATTCCTGAAATCTGAATCTATATTTTGGCCTTAATATTATATCTTTTACTAACGATTTTAAACAAATAAAAACGTCATTGATATGTGTGTTACATCTATGGACGAAGATACTTACGGAACCCTCTCGTCAAGGACCACGTACGTTCCTAACCAAGTTTTTTCCCTCTCACCCCTTCACGTAGTGAAAGCCATTACAATGTAAAATTCTAATTCTCTTGTTAGGCCCTCCAGCTCCACCCAGTTCTGGCTACTTTCAGCAAATATTCAACTGTGAAATGGATTTGTATGAACTTGAGACAGTTTGGGTACTGTTAGTGAAATTGTTGGTAATTATTAATAATTAACATTATGAAAAAGCCGTGGTGGTCCTGTGGCGTCGTAACCTTGCCTGCCGTGCAGGAGGCGATGGTTCGATCCCCGTCCAGCCCGACTCGTAATGAGTTTTTCGTAACACCAGAGATTTTTTGGTGAAGGAAAACATCGTGAGGAAGCCTGCATGCTTCAATTTCGAGGAATGTATTGTACCTACTGTCTATTACAAGTGGCGACGACGGGCTCACTCTCCGTCACACTGGAAGAAGTTTCGGTACTACTAGTGAAACGTGAATGTTTTGAGTTTTCAGAATATGTCTGACTACCCCCTCGGGGAATATAGTCGTGAGCATATGCTATGCTACATTTAGAATATTCTAAGTATCTTATAGTAACGGTCATTATACTCATTATGCTTATATTAGCCAATGGTATATAGGGTCCTTAATAATGCTGACAGTTTTTTCAGGGGATAATCAGACCATCAAACTGCACAACTTTCTCTATGACACCAACATAGAAATCACAAAAAAAATTTCTGCTGTCCCATCCTACATTTACCTCGAATAGGTTAGCACTTTTGTATAGAACAGCAGATTTTTTCCCGATATCGATATTGGTGCCATAGAGAAAGTTGTTCTGTATGATGATCTGAGCATCCCCTTAAAAACCGTCTGCATATTGAGCTGCACGGCTAGCATGCCACCCACGACAATGCGTTTAAACGAGTAAAACGTCAAGCGCGCTCTTTCTGGCATACGTGAAATAATAAGGAGGCACATCTCGATTTTTATCGTTTTCTCGGGGGTGGCATGCGAGGCCTACAGTTCACTATAGATGAAATTCAACTTATGCAGAGTGTAACAAAACACTCTTTTAATATTTAAATACCTGGTTTAGACCATCAAACTAAACAACATTCCAGCCAGCATCGAAATAAAATAAAAAATGGCTGTTCGTTTTGTATTAAATAGCTATTTTTTATGTTCGAACCATAGTCAAACTTGTGTTCAGTTTGGTGGTCTCAAGTTTAGACTCTAAACCACCCCATTAAATTTAGGGTATTTTGTTACACCTTGTATATTTGTATACGTATCATATAAGTTTGTTAATTAACACAGCAGTGATAACAATCCTGGCATAACAATGACCGTATTTAGATGGAACGTAAGCGGAGATCTGATGTCATCCGATACGATCCCAACGTCATAGTTTCAATTAATCTAATTGGACCTACAATCTGACTATCTGAGTTTGGACAAGACTGCATTCGAGTAAATCCAAACATAGCAAGGTAGCAATCACTACAGTTTCTTGATCTGAGGCTATATTATGTTAATGTTGACCTAACGAAGTAATAAGCGGAGACCAGGATGCCTTTGCCCTGCAGTGGCATCCTATAGGCTATAACTTTCTTTATGAAGGAATACATAGTGAGCAGCGTCGGTGGTGCGTTGCGAAGCGTTATGGACACTTTATCATGAGTTTCCGTGTTCGAATCCGCACGGACGACATGCCATGTACATATGAGTTATTCTATCTTATGAATGTAATATCGACTGCTTTCAAACGGTGAAGGAAAAAATCATGAGGAAACATTGCACACGCTGAAGAAAAAATTCTGATGCGTATGTGAAGTATACCAATCCGCATTGGGCACGCGTGTAGGACTGACGCCCAAGCCTTCCTTGAGGGTAGGACTGTGCCCTGCAGTGGGACATTTATAGGCTGATGATGATGATAGAAAGTGAGGAAACCTACATATTTCAATTTCGAGGCGTGTTTTGTATCCATTGCCCAGTTAAACGTGGCAACGGGTTCACACAATCCAAATTTTACTAACAGTGCCCAAACTCTGTCCTAGGTGATAGGTACACAGGACAGAGTTTGGGCACTGTCAGTGATATTTTGATACTGAATATTATGGCATATTTGGAATATCCCTCTTGGGAAATATTATCGTGACCATGTACTGTAAAATAATTGAATATGTGGTTGCGGCATGAAATAGCCCACCCTATTTCTTCACGTTGGGTATTGTACGAGGTGACTATGGGATAAGGTTTCTTAGGCTATGTTTTTGTGGGTGAAAGGCCACACTAGACACGTTGTTTTATCCTAAAACCTACGCTAAAGGAGACTTCACTGCAGTTGACAATTGTAGCAAAGTTTTAGACCACGTGTAAAGAATTATGGTCGTGGATATAGGCGTCTAGTATCAGTAGTTATGTATCGAACTTTTGAGACTTTTTTGTCTCAGTTGTTCGGGCCCAAACTACTAACGAACTTTTGAAAAATGTGTATCTTAATAGTTTGTTACCGCACTTCTGAGACTGTTTTTATCTCACCAGATCGGGCCCGATCTGCTACCAAGATACTGAAACTTTTGGTATATTTTGTAAAGCTGTGACTACCTCCTGGGGGAATACAGTCGTGAACATGCTCTACAATAGGCTCTAAGTGATGCTATGCTATGCTAAAATCTTCTTAAACTCATCAACCACCAGAATGTCCCGTTTAAATCAAGCCACATTTATAAGGTACACCGACGTGTATTGTTTCAACGCAACTGTCCGTGTGTCTCACAGGCTGTCACTCGTGTTAATTAAACGTTCTGACCACTGTGCAGAGTTTAATGGATGTGCCATAGAAACTGTTCGGTCTACAATGCAGTGTTTCCGCGCGTGTCAGCATTTTTACCTTATTGCATTATATTTGTATAGAATCAATCAGTGTACCGTACACCTCCGTACTGTACACTCAACTATCAAATTATCAAACAATCTATCAATATTAGTTAAGTTATCAGTTATCAATAAATCAATATATCGTAAGCAGTATCAATACCATTTCTACTATCATCTCTATCACTGAAGTCTGTGTAACTGAAGCTAATACATCAAACAGTTACGAGTATTGTCATACTCAGCAGGACCATTAAATGGTCTTCACCAATCAGGAATGGGTGATATAACATTTCATTTACTTACCTCCTTTCTACCGACCGACCATACTAATGGGACCAAAAAGTATCATTAGTTCGATTCACTTAGACAACCGAACTATTGAGACATAAATAGTCACAGAAGTTCGGTAAGGAATTAATTACTGAACTACTGAGACTAGATAATTCGGCGTCTTTCTTCTCCGGTGTTCGAAACTCTCCTCTCGATGTTTTCCTTCATTGAAGAGCACGGTTTCAAATCATACGCTGGTGTTCAGAAAATAACATTTAGCATATTGAAGGTTTCAGGATGAAATTAATGCGTCAATTGGTGATAGAGGCTAGCTTTTCTCCCACTAAAATCTGCTCGTATGGTCCTCACGAAAAATAATGGGGTAGTTTATTCTTAGAACCACATGGCTAAAGCATACATAAGTGCCTAAAAACAATCCTTCATTGGTTCGAGTTGGAACCAGACTGGGGTCAAACTGCTGATGCCGCTTTCAGAACTAGAGGCTACTAATCACTAAACTCCTTTGTAGCCATTATTTCCCTAATCTCTTTTTGGAATTTTCGGACGCTTCGTTCCCAATTACCATTATTTTAATTTGGCTCTTCCAGTATCTCAACTCCGATCCACACGAGCCAGCCATGTGTGCACACACTCACACACATACATATACACAATATGTACATATATGAGGGAAATGCGTTGTGCTTGCTTATGTAGAGTTTTTCCGTAATTGGTTTTCGATTTAAAGTCGCGAGTTGCTGCATAAATGGGTACTTGGTAGCTTACAGTCTGTTCATTCAATTAATGTGAAATATATTTGAAGTGGTTGCTGTGGTTAATATTATTGGATTTGCAATTTATTTTGTAAAGTAATTTAAGTATGATGCGTTTGATATAAAGAACGTGGAAGGCAAAAGTATGCTACACAACACACTTTTGGTCAGTTTCAGTAGGTAGACCAACAGCTACTTAAACAATACTGTGAGGGTAACGGATTTGTATTGGATCAGATTAGTAAAGGTCGGTGACGTAATAACGAGTATGCCCAGCATTGGGTGGATATGAATTGATTGATAAATTACTTTTAGCCATTCTTTGAATTATCTTATAAATATACTCTACTAATGAATTATGAAGAACTTATGTGCTCAAATGGGGTAACAACCCGGAATAGGGTTAGACCAACTCTGATCACTGGTGGACTTTTACCGCCTATGTCCCAGCAATGGGAACGTTTAGACGCTGATATTGATGTAAAGTAAGTTATATTAATAGAAAAGCCAGAGTGACGAAAAATCCTCATTACTCTATTAACTCGTTTCTATACTCCATCCCAAATAGCAACGAAATTTTAAGGTTATCTTGAAACAGAGATTTAAAATACTTCCTCTAACTTATTCTTAGAACAGCTTTAGTAACGTCCAAGATATGTCGGATAGTAATCTTTCTAATAAATTGTTGTTTCTAATAAATAAATTGTTATTGCTAATCAGAATTGGCCAGAAAGTTATGTAGGAATAGGAAAATCTTTTCAACCTTATTTGGAATGAAGTATAGTAATTAGGTATCAGTAGTTTGATTATTAGTTCGGTATCAAACTTTTGAAACTTTTTCAAGACTAACTTTTACTCACAACTCTGCTTTGTAAAAAGCATCTTACGTGTTAAACGAAAACGTCATCTGTGACAAACTTTATCCAAATCCGTTTATGAGTCTCAAACATTCAAATGTAACAAACACCCACAAATTTGTCACAAAATTTCACATTTATACTATTTTAGTAGGAAAGAATAAGAAGTAGGATTATATTCAATATGCCATTATGAAGCTAGAAGATTGCATGTTGAAACTAAATTTCAACTGTCACTTCTGAAAAGTAAATGATCGTAAGTCCTCAATGTTAAGATAACTTTAATCAAGTTTCAATACCGGCACCAACATAAAACAAAAGCAACGGAAACACTTGCCAGCATTAAACCAAACTATTCTCTCACAGCTCAACTAAAACTCATGACGTACCTAAAATTTGTTTCCATTCTTCTTCCAACGTAAAGTCAAATGCTATTAAAACTTTTAATGACTTGAAGCATTCTTTGGGAGCTGTTCGAAGTGGTATTAATTAAAAAAGAGAGCTGGATCAAGCACTCGCGTCTAGAGTTGAGCCAGCTGCTTTGAGTTATACTTACAGGGTTGAAGGGTGGCGAGTATTAACGAGCTGTTGCTCGGCTTTAGCTTTAGTTAGGGTTGAACCTCATCTGGCAGCACGAAATCACATTTTTTGACGCTCCATTCTTTTCTGTGGCTCAACGTTATTTGCTAGAGCAAGAAAGATAGCGGGAATGCTATCGCACGCGGCAGCTCCGGTAGTGCTGAGACATTTCTCGCTCTAGCCAATGACGTTCCTGAGCGACAGGAAGGAAAGCGTGAAAAAATTCAATTCGGTGCTGCCAGATGAGTTTCAAACTTTTCGTCACCGTATTATAATAAAATAAGCATGTCAATCTACAACTCAAATCAAATCAAATATTTTATCCAAAGTAGTAACGTCACATAGCTTAAAGATTTTTTTTTGTGAATCTACCACCGTTGTTTATGCTGTGATGTATGACTGTGATAAAATAAATTCCATAGCTAACTATTAATAACGCCTCTAATCTATAAGCCTCTTTCCCATTGGGGTAGGCAGAGACCAGGGCACGACACTTACTATGATCCTAAAATATATCTTTTGCCTCATTTCCATATCTAACTATCTATTTAAGTTTACGTATGAAATAACAAAACAGCATGAAATAGTTTATACAAAGATGAATCTAACACACACACCAGTCTGTATTCACCAGTCGCACCAGTCGCAGATCATGGCCAGATCATATAAAAAACTACAAATAAAAATGTAGCAGGTAGCAAGAAAAATGAAATTGTAAAATACTCTATTTATTTAGCTAGTTCAATAGGAAAGAACCAAAACAAAATTTATAACTAAACTAAGAACATAATAACTCTCCAGTTATTTTAAACTCAACAACATTAAAGCACAACAATTTGAAATCACAATGAAACAAAACCACACAAAAATCACTATTCCCCAGGCTTCTTTAAGCATCATAAACGAAATCATATTATCTGGAGCGCAGCCAAACATCTGTACGATCTAGCACGCACGGACGCCGCGCGATTGTACGACCAGTGCGCGTGCGCTCGACGGCCGACGTGACGGTGTGTCTCGGGTGGATTGGTGAAGAAGCTGGAACTGTGTTGTGGGAGTGATCATTTTTTTGTCTTTATTGGGTAGTAAGTTGTACGGGTTTGAAGTTATGCAGATTCGTTTCATGATTGCGATTCAAATGTATTTATTACTTTCAGTATTTTCGGAGTTTGTTAGTAGTTAAAACGAAAAGAAACGCAGTATATCTGCTGAATGTTAGGGTAAACAGTTGCATTACCTTAAGGAGTGATTGTACCCATAATACTGAACAACTTTCCCTAAGAAACCTATAGGAAATTCGAAAAAAAAAATTTGACTTTCCATACTAAATGCAATCAGCTGATCGAAAGTTTGTATGAAAAAACGAAACATTTTTTTCCAATTTCCTACAGGTTTCTAAAGGAAAGTTGTTAACCCTAACACTCTGTATACAGGGTCAATTTTCTTTGTATCAATTGGTTTGTATGTTCAACTTCACCATGTATTCTACTCATCAAACTGAACATCTTTCAATACGGAGCCAACATTGAAATCGCAAAAAAAATAGCCGTCGCATACATTTGAGTTGAATACGAGTACGTAGGTAGGTACTGCAGTTTTGTATGAAACAGGTGATTTTATTTCGCGATTTCGCAATTGGCTTCACATTGATAGTTGTTCAATTTGATATGTGGTAAAGTTATCCGCACTGATATCAAATTTACCCTGCATAACGCCCGCCATACACACATGGAATTATTCCGGGCGAAAACGGAATTAGGATTTCGTATGGATTTGTCTCTCCAGAGTTCCGATCGGACTTTCAAATCCATACGAAGGCCTAATACTTACTATAGTAACTATTTTTAACAAAATAATTTCTTTATTAGGGTTCCATTTTTGTAAGGCGTTTTGAGTGCGACGAATTGTATGTTAACCAAGCTAACATTTTAATTAGCTATCTTAACATCAAAACGCCCGAAATATTGTTGTCTTATGATAATAAATCTTTGTCAATACTAGGTACGCTCTCATAACAAAATTCTTTGTTCCACTCCTCTCTTAGATATACGTTCGCGAGTGAATTGGTGGCTCGACGAGTCATTCAATTCTAGCGATCTCTCTAAGAGTATATGCTGGATACGTGTGAGAATGAAAGAGTGAGGAGTGAATGTGATTGTTAAGAAGTAGCTCGCTTCACTTTGTGTCTTCACTCGGTGAATTTTTAACTTTATACTTTAGTTTTCGCGTAATATTAAATCTCACGAGATTGATGCCGTAATCTCGTATTTATCTGATGTTCATAATTATAATAAATCATCATCATCGTCATCAACTGTGTCAAGGTGTATGAGCGCAAGTCCACTACGCGTGCCCAATGCGTATATAATATACTCAATACTCAATACTCAATACTCAATACTCAATACTCAATATTTTATTGCATATACACAGAGTGTAATGCGTTACATGTAAATGAGGGTGATTTTTAGACCATACAACTGAACAAGTTTAACTGAAGCTGAAATCGAAATCGCGATAAAAATCTGCTGCATAGAAAAGGTCAATATGTACTTGAACCAAATGTACGGAACAGCTGATGTTTTTTTCGCGATTTCTATAGTGGCTCCATAGTGAAAAACTTTTAATATGGAAGCAAATCTGAAATAGAAACAAAAAATCAGCTATTCCATACTAAACTGCAATGCCTACTCGACTCAAATGTATGGACCGGCTAATTATTACTTTTTTAGTACGTTTTCTATTAAAAAAAAAAATTCCGGATTTATCGCACTGTTGGGAAAAGATCTACCCTAAACTCTTCCACATTGTTTAATTTTAGGCGACGAGTTCACACAATAGTTTGGTCCGATTTATTCCGATTTTTTTAAAATAAATCTGTCTGCCTCCTTGGAGAATATAGTCGTGAGCAAATGTTATGCTTAATTCAACCTTCTTTCTTAACAATAGGTCGTCAAAATGACAGTCGTACACAATATTGTTTACTATAGAGACACAAAGTAAACCGAGGTGACTTGTGTTGTGTGTACACTGGAAAGATAAATATTGCAGGTCTGCGGTACTGCAGCTCCTGTAATTGGTTTGCTTGTCTGATCTTGTTTGTCTATACGTAGTTATTATGTAGGTTACTTTTGATAATCGTTTGTTGTTTTGGGAGAATGGAACAAAAATGTAAGTTAACTCGGGTAAGATTGTACGGTTTTTCGGTGGGTTTGGAAGAAGGCAGCAAAAAATTGTTTTTCTTCTACGTGGCAATTGTTATCCTAAACAACTATAGTGCATATTCTTCACATTAAAACGAAGATTCTCAATGAATTTTTAGCTTTTCTAACTACAACCGATACGGGAAAAGAAATTACCGAGACAATGCTACAGGCCAGCATACACCGCAACGGGCCCAAGATCGAGCCGCCTGGAGAGCTGTGGTGGCACAAGCGGCCCACGATAGTCACGACCCTCAGCCATGAGGTTACGACTAAGAAGAAGAATTACAACAGTTTCGGCCTGGAACGTGTTCAAAGTGATGGAAAAAAATATTTGCAAGAAGACGCTCTCGGAGAAAGATTAGGAAGAAAGGACTATTGTCTAATTTCGCTTCTATTGCATGAAGAATTAGTTCTATAATCCAATATTTACTAACGAAAATCCCAAAATCACCGTTTTTTTTGACTGCTTATTACACCATTCCAATACATCGTAGCGGCAGCTGCGGTATAGAGAAAGAGGCAGCACGAAATGACGTCTCACGCTGTTGCTAGAATTACAAAATTCTGACGCTTTCTCGAAATATTTGATATATCCGATCTTACTATCGATCCGACCTTACCCGAATATACTTTTTTTATGACATGTACCAATTACGTAAATAAAAAAGAATTAGTCACAAATAATGCCACACACACCGCATCCATATCTCAGATCACTTTCTCTTGTAAAATAAAGTATAAGTTAAGTTCATGCTTTTCTCTAAACTTCATCCGAATGGGCTAATATTATACAGGGTCCTTCTTAATATGCTGACGGTTTTTAAGAAGATGGTCAGACCATCAAACTGAACAACTGTCTCTATGAGGACATCAAAAAAAAATATCATCTGTCCACATTTAGCTCGGGTAGTGTTGCAGTTTAGTATGGAACAGCGGATTTTTTTCGCGATTTCTGTGTTATCCCAACAAATCCTGTAAACTTACAACTTTTCGGTTGGTTTAGAAACTCAACTACAGCTACCAACCAATTTTGATTTTTATGTACATTAATGTTTTTAACCCCCGACGCAAAAAGAGGGGTGTTATAAGTTTGAAGCCTATGTCGGTCTATCTGTCTGTGGTATCGTAGCTCCCAAAAAAGTGGAACGATTTCAATGCGGTTTTCTTTAATAGAAAGTTAATTTTTGCGAGAGTGTTCTTAGGTTTGTTTCATGAAAATCGGTTTAGCAGTATTCAAGTTACATTAAATATTACGAAATAACATTAAATTACAAATTTAAAAATCCCCCAGCGCTAAAAGCAGACATTTAAAAAGTGACAAATAATTCGGTCACCTATTATTTTTTATGTATATATGTTTGTTTTATTTTTTAACTCTCTTTAAGATATTTAAGATAAATTAATGTATCGGTGACCGCAAGCGATTGTCCAATAAAAAAATCAATGGTCTTTTTATAGCGGTCCCCTACGTATTAATTGACCTAAAATATCTGAGAGAGAGTTAAAAGTAAAACCAACATTTGTTTACATCAAAAGTGACCGAATTATTTTTCACTTTTTAAATGTATGGTTTTATATACTATTACTATTAACCAGACTATCTTTCTCTTCAATAAATATGCTTCCAACTATCTTTTATAGTTCAACATTGGTGGAGTGCAGGGTATTTACTGAAAATGGGTATTAATAGGTACTCTTTCTTATACTGTCCCCAAAACCAGTTGAATTTGTATTGTAAGTAATGACAGTTGAATTTGTTTGTAAATGCCATTCCCATTTACAAACAAATTCAACTGTCATCTCCTATATTAGCCGTCTTCACCTGTATTTGTGAAGCAAATTCAATCAATTCCATAAATAATTCCCATTTCACCTTTCAGATGCAAAATCACTTTTGTTATTCAGTTCGACCAATAAATTAGTTTTGAGTTTGTTCCTGTATCGTATAATTGGTTTCTACAAACTTGGAGTACGTTTCTCAGTAGATTTTTAGGATTCAGTAGTCAAATGGTAATAACGGAATTATAAATTTGGTCGTCTCTGTCCGTCGCCGTGTATTATCAGCGTATACAGGGTGTAAACATAAATGTATTAATATATATAGGAGGTGCTTCAGACCATAAAACTGAGCAACTTACACGGTGAGACCAATATTGAAATCGGGTAGATAAAACTGTTGTTTCACAGAAAATATCAATACGCTTTAGCTACTCAGCCTAAATGTATGTTAATCCAGAACATAATTCTATCTGTGCGCAAAATTTCATCCAAATCGGTTAACCCGTTTATACGGGAGGTAGTCACAAGCTACCAAAATACCCACTGAATATTTATAAGACAATCAAAATACAAGTTACTATGGCAAGCGTTAAAATAAAAATTCCATTCTAAAACCGTACAACTTTCTACATCATAGTGACGAAGCGCTAAATTGCATAATTGAATTTCGCTCCAGTAGAAATTTTAATTGTGTCCGAAAATGCAAGTTATGTAATCGCAAAGTCAGCTCTCTGCAACTTGTGGGCTCTAGAGATATAGGAGTAACAAAGAGGTAGATATTGGATCATTAAATGGTATAGATTTTTAGAGGAAAAAGGAAGATCTTCCACGGGCTTTTTGGAATGTCCGGGACCGCAGCATGTTTTATGCAAAGTCTCTTGATAACTTTCATAGTGCGACTCGCTATATGATTGGTTCATTTTCGTAACGTGCTGTGTCTTTGTCACCTTATGCTGTGACGCGTTGACAATTCGGCAATATTAATAATAAGTTGATCAATTTCAGACAACGGGAACTATAATGGGAGAAACACCTGCCTAGCATTGTCAAAGATACTATCAATCTTAAATCGATAAATGATCGGAAACTTACCCAATAACCCTGCAGGTTCAGTGCATTGAAATTCTCATTGAGTTTTAAAATAATAATCTGCAGCTCCAATAAAACGAAGTCAGCTGAAATGCATTTGAAAGGAAACGGTTCATCGAAGCACTTTTATTCAATGTTCGAATGTCACAAACTAGCGGATTCCTTAAATCGCAAATCCATATTTCCCTCTCCCAATATCCAATCAAAGGCTTGTACAAAAAAAACCGAGTCTTTGTAATTAGCCGACTGCGAGGGAACGAGGGAAAAAATTGTGTCCTCGAGTATGAATATGCAGGGGTAGACCGCATCGCGAGGTGAACGGGTGTAACGCTGAATTGTATTATTTAAGGTTAGGAGGATAATAATTTTAGAAGCTGTAAATACCTACTTCTTCACGATGCTTGCTTAATAAATTCAGAATATCGATCTTATTACAGTTACCTTTATTAGTGTAAAAATTTTTTCACATTCAAATTTTGTAGTAGTTCTTGTTTACTTTTGTAATGAAGCAGTTTTTGTAGTTGAGCATTCGACATGACTGTGTTGTTGAACAGTAAAGAATTCACATGTATCAATCATCGTCACATCAATCGTGAAGGTATCATATAAGACTAATAAGTATTTAGGTTTCTGTTATGTTGTAAAGTTTCTGGCCGCATCTTCTCTACAGCGACAACACGTTCCGACGCGGTGGTAGCTTAAAAAAATAATTGACGTTTAATAAGTGTGCTTCAAGCTCCTATATTGAATTAATTATTTTGACTTTGACTTTATGTATTGGGTTTCTATAAGCAAAAGTACTAAAATGCGTTGCTGAAACTGCATGCTTCAAAAGATATTTCGTAGTTGTAGCAAGTTTATATATACATATATGTATATACTGGGTGGCAATCAACGAATGTCTTTCCTTTTAAGAGTGTATTCAGACAATAAAACTAAACAACTTACCCTAAGGAAAATGGGTTTTTTTGGACATACAAAATAGATCGGCTGATCCGCACTTTTATATGGGAGGTCCAAAAATTGTTTTCAGTTTTCGACCCATGTTCCGTAAGGACAGCTGTTGTGTAGTTTCATTATCTGAATACACACTTAATGGGAAAGACCCTCGTTAATTGTCACTAAGTATATAAAAGCCTGTGGAAATGCGATCATTGAGAACTATGTGTGGTGTAACTGTGATGGACAAATTGAAAAATAATTTAATTAGAGAATGTTGTGGTTGTGGTCTGAAATAGGATGTAGTAAAAAAGATACAGAAAGGTATGTTGAGATAGTTTGATCATATGGAAAGAATGGATGAGAGCAGATTGACGAGTGCAATCTATAAAGCAAGCGTAGGTGTAGATGTTGTAAGGGCCGCCCCCTTAGACGTACATATATGGACCAAATTGGCAACGTTCTTAAAAAGGGCCAGGTCAGATCTACCCGAAACCGTCGAGCATGCATGAATGGACTAATGAATGTGAAGCTAGAGAGGTTTGTCAGGGTCATAGCAGGCATGGCGTTCCATTGTCTCTGCGTACCCCAGTGGGAGACAGGCGTGAGAATATGTATGTATGTATGTATTAGCGTAGTAATAAACGATCGTGCCCCAAAAATTTCTCAAAACTAGAGTTACACCATTTTGTTTAGAGTTACAATATTTGTCGTGGAGCGTCCCCAGAATACTGAATTATTAATGTTTACCTAACGCAAACGAGTTTCACCAGAACTGATATTATGGCGGCGGAGGAATTGGCGAACACATCCTCTTTAGATAATTTAATTTTGTTTAAGATATTGTTTTTCAGATTGAGAAACAATAAGATACAGAATTTTGATCAATATTGAAATTTAAAAACCCGCCAAGAGCATGTCGGTCGATTAATTTCATGCAACGCCATCTAGTTTGTAATTAGAAAATATATTATATCGATTTAGTTTCTATGGGAGTTTTGCTCCATTGGACAAGAGCTATCCAAGAATAGTTCACTCGATTAAAAAAAATTTTTTTTTTCAACCCCTCCTTTTGTTGTATGGTGGTCGAAAAAAAGTGTTTCTTCATAACTGCTACATTTCTGTTTTTGGGTTCCCGTTATCCGTCTTCATGCTAAATTTCGATTCAATGGGTGCAAAAATGAGCGAGTTATTGAGGCGGGGCATACAGACAGACAGACAGAATGGACGAAAGTATAAGGGTTCCTTGTTTGACTACGGAACCCTAACTAGTGGTGTATGATAAAAGAATGCTTATCCTTTGTAACAAATCAAATGGTCGTGCAATCTAATACAAAAACAATGGTGCAATTAGCATCACACGCTCAGTTAGCGGCGAGTCGGCAACGTCTGGATACATCTTACAACTTGTGCTCGGTGTACTCTAAGTTTGGCACTTAGTTGTTGTACTAACTTAGCTCTGACTATGCCGAGGTGCGTTACTAACGTTATACAACACTATTATTTAATTACTAACATGACTTTAAGGGTGTATTCAGACAATGAAACTAACAACTTTCCCTAAGGAACATGGGTCGAAAAGCGAATTTTTTTTTGGACCTTTCATACAAAAGTGCGGATCAGCCGATCGATGTCAAAGTCAAAAGTCAAAGTCAATATAATTTATTCAATATAGGAGCTTGCAGCACACTTATCAAACGTCAAATCTTTTTAAAGCTACCACCGCGTCGGAACGTGTTGTCGCTGTAGAGAAGATGCGGCCAGAAACTCTACAACATAACACGACTTAATAACTATTACAATATAAATTCTTAAGCTAAAGTTATGTATACAATAATACGTAGTATTTTCTATGGGAGGTCCAAAAAAATTTCGCTTTACGACCCATGTTCCTTAGGGAAAGTTGTTTAGTTTTAGTGTCTGAATACACTCTCGAAGTTATGTTAGTAATTAAAAACTAGTGGTGTATGATAAAAGAATGCAAGAATGCATTTGATTTGTAACAAATCAAATGGTCGTGCAATCTAATACAAAAACAATGGTGCAATTAGCATCACACGCTCAGTTAGCGGCGAGTCGGCAACGTCTGGATACATCTTACAACTTGTGCTCGGTGTACTCTAAGTTTGGCACTTAGTTGTTGTAGTAACTTAGCTCTGACGATGCCGAGGTGCGTTACTAACGTTATACAACACAATTTTTTAATTACTAACCAAACTTTAAGGGTTTATTCAGACCATGAAACTAAACAATTTTGTGAAAGGAACAAGGGTTGAAAAACGAGAATTTTTTCAGGTCGAAAAAAGTTCTCGTTTTCTGATCTATGTTCCTTAGGGAAAGTTGATTAGTTTTATTGTCTGAATTCACCCTTAATTTTATGTTAGTAATTAAAAACTAGTGGTGTATATTGGATTGTGGTGTTAACAATTTGATTGCTTACTAGAGTTAACCCGCCACTTCGTCCGCACAAATTATATACCAGATTTTAAGTCCGATCATAAGCTATCAAACAAAAAAAGTTTTATCAAAATCGGTTCAGTAGTTTTTGCGTGATGCTCTAACAAACAAACAAACACACAAACAGACACAAATTCTAAAAAAGGTTGATTTGGAGTCAGGATACCTAAAAACTATACAGTCATCTTCTTTTTGTAAATATTTTCAATGTACAGACACACTTCTGTTACAGTTTCAGAATAGTATGGATAAGCAATAAAATCGCTAGAGCGTCGGCAGCGCGTCGCGGAGAGGTATCTACACTCAATCAGGAATGTCCGGGTTCGAATCTGTACGGACGACATGCCATGTACCAATGAGTAACTAGTCTAACTTATGTACGTAATACCGACTGCTCTCAAACGGTGAAGGAAAACATCGTGAGGAAACCTGCCTACGCTGATGAAGAAATACTGATGCGTGTGTGTAGACCAATCCGCATTGGGCACGCCTGGTGGACCTGCGCCTCCTTGAGGATAGGCCTATGCCTTTGCCTTGCAGGTGTTACAAAAATAAAATAAACATTGAAGGGGTTGGTTAAGACAATCAAACTGAACAACTTTCACTATGGGAAAAATTTTATCTTCGGTTATGCTAAGTTTACACGGGTCGGATTCCACGGCAGCCACACGACTAGGCCGCACGGCAAAATTTAACTCAAGCAAATCTCAATCTAACAAAAAATATACACGCATAATCTCACGACCATATAATCCTTTTTGATGTGGCCAGGAACAACATATCAACTGTCTTTTTAAGCTTGCAGTTATATCTAGGTTTCTTTAGCGAATTCAAAGTAAAAACGTAGTAGTAGAGTCAAAAAATTACATTAAATAGTTTTCTAAGTATGCGATTTTATTTTTACAAAAATGTAGACTTTTTTTCTCCTGAACTATTGAGATAGTAAAAGTCGATAAAGTCCGGTCCCGAACTATATTGGTGTAAAAAAATCTCATAGATTTGTTACCGAACTGACAACCGAATAGAATAGAATAAAAACATATATAAACTCTCAGTAGTTCTTGACGAAAAAATGTTATACGAACTCGCAATATCGAGAATGTAAACATCGAAAACAAACAGTAACGAATGTGGTTTTTGGAACGCAGCACGGTCCGAATTTAGCAGTATTAAATTATTTTCGATTGCATACAACCAGCGGGCAACTTATCTTGCTAGTTGTGAATAACTTTGGTAACTAGATTATTCAACACCGGTTGTTTTAGATTTCTATTCGCGTAGTTAGTTTAATAGTGAAACGTATTTGTAAACAGGTTATAAGGGTTAAATGAGCTATTGAAAATCAGGAAATGTATTCCTTGAAAAGCTATATTGCTATTTTCATAATCTTATAACTATTATAAAACTGTAACAGAAGTGTGTATTCACATTGAAGATATTTCCAAAAAAATATTACGATATGGTTTTTAGATGTCCCTGACTCCAAATCAACCTTTTTTAGAATTGTTGTCCGTCTGTTTGTTTGTGTGCTTGTTTGTGAGAGCATCACGTAAAAACTACTGAACCGATACTAATGATACTTTTTTATTTGATAGCTTATGATCGGACTTAAAATGTGGTATATAATTTGTGCGGACGAAGTACTGTACGGGTTAACTCTAGTTTTTACTATAATTATATGGCTAAAGAAAAGACATATTCATTAGTCCCCGTGGGTGTCGTAAGAGGCGACTAAGGCCCGCCACACATAGTCCTTCTTAATATGCTGACACTTTTAAGGGGATGATAAGACCATCAAACTGAACAACTTTCTCCATGGGACCAATGTCGAAATTGCGAAATAAAAAACAGATATTCCATAGTAAACTGGAATCTAACTCGACTCAATTGTATGGGACAGCAGATTTTTTTTTTCGCGATTTCGACATTGGTCCCATATAGAAAGTTGTTCAGTTTGATGGTCTGATCATCATCTCAAAAAACTGTCAGCAAATTAAGTTGGACACTGTATATGCGGAATTATTCAGGGCTGCATAAGGTTTTCGTATGGGTTTTAAATTCGGAGCGGAATTCTGGAGGGGTCAAATCCTATACAAAATCCGAATTCTGATTCGGAATTCCGTATGTGTGCCAGGCGTTAGGGAAAATAATTTTTTTTTTGCCAAAAGGTGAAAAAAAAGGTGAAAAAATGTTTTGTTAAATAATGGGTGTGACTTTTAAAGGGGTTGTTTAGACCATCAAACTGAATAACTTTCACTATGGGGCCAACATCGAAATCGCGAAAAAATAAATCAGCTGTCCCATACATATAGCTCTAGTTGATTTGCAGTTTAGTATGGAACATCCGATTTTTTTTTCGCGATTTCGATGTTAGTCCCACAGTGAAAGTTGTTCAGTTTGATGGTCTAAACCACCCCCTTAAATGTTTATTTCTATTTTTGAAACACCTTGTATAACCAAACTTTTGTGACGTCCAAACTATTTTGTAGCACATTATCAAACGTTTGGTTAAAGGTTGCATAAAGTATTGCTATTTATAACCAAATGTTTGTTTATATGTTAACCAAATGTTTGTAAATGTTTTTTTTATTGACTCGTAAACTTATTATTAATTCATTGTACTTAATTATAAATTGTAAAGAAATTGTGAACGCATAAAATTATAAATTTGTACTGCATGCTATACATATAATCATGTCTATATTTGTGAAATTGGACTGTACCAAAACTATAAGTACTACTCTCAAAATTGCAATGCCTTAACTTATAAGGTTCACAGATATAACTTATTCACCTATTATACCACCTACCATGTACTCTGTGTGATGTCATTATGATTATGATTATATGTTACAAAACAGTTTGGAAGTCAGTTCAATTTAGCAAAACATTTTTTTCTATGACAAATGTTTTGTTAAATCCAAATTTTAGTGACGTCCAAACTGTTTTATAGTACATAAACAAATGTTTGGTTATAAATAGCAATTTTTTTTACTATTTCTAACCAAATGTTCAATTATCTGCTACAAAACAGTTTAGGTTCGATGCGAGATGGAGGTTCGATCCTCGTCCAGGCCGACTCGTACCAATGAGTTTTTCGGAATTTATGTACGATTTGTAACACTACTGGCTTTTCGGTGAAGGAAAACATCGTGAGGCAACCTGCATGCTTCAATTTCGAGGCATGTATTGTACCCACTGTCCATTATGTGGCGTCGGGCTCACCCCCCGTTACACTGGACAGATTTTCGGTACTAACTAGTAAAACGTGGAATTTCTGAGGTTTCAGAACATCTCTGACTACCCCCTCGGGGAATATAGTCGTGAGCGTATGCTAGGTTAGGTTATATTTAACCAAACATTTTTTCAAAGCTCATGGACATTTATCCTCATATCTACAAATTAACCTCCCTTTATTGGAGTCGGTTAAAAACCACCCTTTGAACCTATCTACATTGCATATCTACAACAAACACTCATCGAATTCAACTGCACGCATATTCAAATGATATCTCTAATTAACGATATTACTAATTAATTAACATAAGCTCTGGGAATTGGTTATGTCACGATCGACGTATACCTAGTCTAGTAGGCGAAATTCATTAGGGTTATTTGATGGTAATAGTAGGAGGCAATAAAATGTTATTATTGACAATACAAGATGTAAATTTAAATTATTACTAAATTATCTATATATATAAAAATGAATCCCTATTTCCCTTGGTCACGGCATCACGCCTGAACGGCTGGACCGATTGCGATGAAACTTTGGTGGGTTGTTGTGCATATGCCAGGGAAGGTTTATAAACAAAAAAAACGGCCAAGTGTGTGTCGGGTAGTTGTAGGGTAGGTGTAGGGTAGTTGTAGGTGTAGGGTAGGTGTAGGATAGGTGTAGGGTAGTTGTAGGTGTAGGGTAGGTGTAGGGTAGTTGTAGGTGTAGGGTAGGTGTAGGGTAGGTGTAGGGTAGTTGTAGGTGTAGGGTAGATGTAGGGTAGTTGTAGGTGTAGGGTAGGTGTAGGGTAGGTGTAGGGTAGTTGTAGGGTAGGTGTAGGGTAGTTGTAGGTGTAGGGTAGGTGTAGGGTAGTTGTAGGGTAGGTGTAGGGTAGGGAAAATGGCAGAACAACGTCTGCCGGGTCAGCTAGTTATTTATAAAATTGGAAACATGCCTCGTCCAAAAGGATGTACAGTCAAAAGTCCACGACAAGCTTCGTCACATGAAAGAACATACATACCCAGTCCCATGGGGGTAGGTAGAGACCACGGACTGTCACACGCTACGACTCTGACACACCTCTTTAGCCTCATTCACATTCTTACATCTTTTCATGCACTTCCGTCGATTGAGGGTGCTTCACAAAAAAGTAATACATAAAAATAACAAAAACACTATACGACCATTTCGTTATTAATCGTATCCGGTACAAAGGATCCCATCACACCAGCTGCGTTCCCGCGCTAGATAGCCAATGAAATCCTCTGTACCAGATACGACCCTGAGCGGAAATTTAAATACATAACATACTTAAGTGGGTGCTTCAGACCATCAATGTGAACAACTTTTACAATAGGACAAATATTAGCGAAAAAAAATTGTTGCTTTATAGAAAATGTCAATAGCTTCTCTACCCGAAAGTATGGAATAACAGATTTATTCGTGTTTCAGCTGTTCAATTTGTTGGTCTTAAGCACTCCTTTGATTATGTAACACATTAAGTTTACACCCTGTATGATCTCTTTGGGGCAGACATAAACAAAGGCCACTCTTGGTACCCCGATTTAATTCAGTAGGTACCAAGAACTACCTCTCCTGTCAAAATGAGATAATTTGATATTTGTGAGGTGGTCACGTTGCATAGTAGTCAAAATGAAAAATTGGCTATTAGTGCCGTAGTCACGTTGCACAATAGTCAAAATGAGAAATTGGCTATTTGCACAGTAGGCAGAAATAAGAAATGAACCATTTGCAAATTAGACACCGGGCGCGTAGTGATCAAAAACTTTGTTCTTTACCGACTATTTTAATACTACTTTAAAAGTAAAGCAAGTATTTATGTCAATGTAAAGCAACAAAGCAAAATGGAACGTCATGACTCTTGCGGATATTCTTACAGACTCGGTCACCCAACAAGAGGCGGCTACATTTCCAAGACGTGTAACATCTGCGTTGACAGCACGGTTTATATTACGAATTAATTCAACGCCAAATGCTGTAGACAGAATTGGACAGAATTACAGAATGTTCTGTATGAAGATAGAGACGATAGAGGACAGAGGTCTTTTGATGATGTTGAAAAACTGATTAGTAGCATAAGCATAAGCATATGCTCACGACTATATTCCCCGAGGGGGTAGTCAGAGATATTCTGAAACCTCAAAACATCAACGTTTCACTAATAGTACCGAAACTTTAGGGAGAAGAATACCTGGTAGAAGTAGGGCTTCCCGGTGAACCTGCGTACATGGTTCGATATGAACATCACCCACTGTTCAGGACTGCAGTCTCCAGGATTCGAATAGCCCTTATGATAGCCAGCCTCCAACAAAAGATGGCACCACAAGAAGAAGAAGAAAAAATGAATCTTGCTGTAACAACATTATGTTTATAGATAGTTTTAACAAAATGACCACTCCGAATTTGAATGAACGAACAACTCTGATAAATGGTTATCAAACTTACAAATTGATTTGACTTTACATACATATATACGCTCACGACTATGCCCCGATGGGGTAGTCAGAGATATTCTGAAACCTCAGAACATCCACGTTTCACCAATATAGTACCGACACTCTGTCCAGTGTGACGAGGGGTGAGCCCGTCAACACTTATAATAGACATTGGGTACAAATGCCTCGAAATTGTAGCATGCAGGTTTCCTCATGATGTTTTCCTTCACCGAAAAGCCAGTGGTGTTACAAATCGTACATAAATTCATTGGTACGAGTCGGTTTGGACGGGGATCGAACCATCGCCTCCTGCACGGCAGGGAAGGTTACAAAAAACAAAAATGACATTAGACATGAAAGCTTCCTTTACATAGTCTCCCTCTGTCATTCTTTCACGTGCTGGCAGCGTGACATCGCTAGGGTTTTCAAGTCTCTCATTGACTACTCACAAAATGGCGGTAAGTCTAACGAGATTTGACCGAAGAAGTTTAGACGGTATACTTGACCTATTGCCATTCACCACTCGGTGGGGATAGGCCGTCAAGTGTACCTACCTGACCTAGGGAGTGAGACAGGCCTGGTTATACTTATTAAAAATAAGTCACACATTTCCGAACACAACCATTACAAACAGCCACCCATTTAAACGACTATAAACCTAAAATCATTTCTATAAAAGCTCTTAGTTAAATCGGGAATCGAATTCCATTTGTAGTAACTTGTGTTAGTAGCATTCGTTGAATTAAGCCGCGCCCGGCTCCTGCGATAGGGGTCCTTGGGGAGTGCCTGCGAACGGTCGCTGTTAAGGTGTTTGGTGCAAGGTCATGGGCGGTTCTCTCATAGGTACATAATGTAGCGGAGCTACTAGAGATCATAGTAAATCGTCTTGAAAATATTGACTGCTATTTGACTAAATACTTGCCTCTACCAATTTGCACGGGGCAGGCATAGCGTGGTGGACTATGGCTCATTATCTTACACTTATTTGTACGAGGAGATTCTGTGCACAAGTCGCAAGTGTGAAGCTGTTCTGAAGAAATAGCTCCAGGCTGATCGACGTTACAGATGATAAGAAGGCTGGTGCGTACCTCGTACAGCGTGTAATCATCGCAATCCAAAGAGAATATGCCGCAAGCCGTCATGAAACCTTTCCCCGCTGCAGCAGCTTTAATGGTATGCTTTATCTGAAGTTGGTGTACGATCAATCTATGATCGAAGTCAAAGTCAAAATAATTTATTCAATTTAGGAGCTTGAAGCACACTTATTAAACGTCAATTCTTTTTTTAAGCTACCGCCGCATCGGAACGTGTTGTCGCTGTAGAGAAGATGCGGCCAGAAACTCTATAACATAACACGACTTAATGACTATTACAATATAAATTCTTAAGCTAAGGTTATGGATAGAGTAATAGTCTATTTAATTAAATAAATGATACTGTACAGTAAACTATAAGTTAGTGACACTCAGACCCAAGCAGTTTGGTCATTTTAATAATCATCCAGTTTATAATATGCTTTTTTTACAGAGGACCCTTTTGATCTGAGTTTAAACATGTTTTCGAAAAGATTAAAAATGGTCTCGGGGATTTTATTATACCAGCGTATACAGTGACCCATGAAAGACGTGATCGGTGCTCCAAATATAGATTGAACCCCCGTCACCTAGTTCAATTAACTTTTCGTTTTATACTCTGGTTTATCTTTATTTGTTTTTGGTCTGTGTTTTGTTTCTTGTTTTCTCTGTATTGATCTTTAAATAAAATCTCAAAAGATAGGTAGTAGATTTAATGAACCTTTATTTCTTTGTTTTTTTTTTTTCATGATATGTTTGATCTTGTCTAGAGCGGTGTGTTTCATATACTTACTTTTTCAACCCGCTTAAGGTCGTCACTTGAAACTCGCGCCGAGATGAAATTGGACTCGAAATGATTGAATGCAGTTGTAAAAGCGACTCGTCTGAAATATCAGGAACCCTTTGTTTCACGTATATTTATTGTGACTGCTCTGTAATAATGTTTTTGACTCGTTTCATTTGAAATTTATTTGTATTTACGTCGAATGTTTGTACAATTAAATGTTTGTTGTTTTTGTGACCAGTCACTTTTATTGAATTTAAACAGAAGAATTTTGCACTAAAATATGGGAAGATGGTTATGAGATTGTGAATGTATGCCTATGCTAACGACTTTATTCTGCGGGTGGGTGTTCAAAGATATTCGCAATAACACACAATCAGAATATCATGAGCGTAAACGTAAGCGTTACAAACTTTAGGTGCTTTAGACCGTCAAACTGAACAACTTTTCCAGTATCGAAAAAATCTAGGGTTTCAATAGGACCCAAATGTATAGAGCAGCTGATGTCTTTTTGGTAAAGGGGTTCAGCGTGATAGTCTGAAGCAGTTCCTGAAGTATTAACGCGTTTAAGTTTACACCCTGTATACACCTTATCTGAACTGGAGTTTCCCAACTAGACTGAAATAGCACAAAAAAGAGATGAATGGCGTGTTTTGTTGTCGGAGGCCAAGACCCACTTTGAGTCCCTTAGCCAGGCCAGTAAGTAGTAGGTTATTGGCTATGTGCGAAGTGGTGATGGGAACTGACAAATCGATCGCAGCGCCCGGGGTGGCAGGAATGTGTACTTTTGTTGGACAAGCTGCGTAAAATTTGCTTGAATCTATGCAAATCCACACACTAACTGAACACGAAATCTCCAAAACTGTAAAGACTACAAACTTAAAATTTGGCATGGTAGTTTCTATTGGCATCTAGGTGCTGACTAAAAAGGGTTTTTTGAAATGTTATCTCCAAAGGTGTGAAAACCGGGAGAAAAGTTTGTACGGAAACTGGCACTGCAAATATTGTGGATTCTAACAAATAGGTATTAACAATTTTTAATATCGATAATGTTGCTAATATCTTAAGTTTTTACATTATTTTATTATAAAAATAACAGACTTTTACCTAACATGTTACTTGAAATATTTCACGGCGGGTCGACACCGCTAGGGGCGCTAGTGGCGTGCACATAGCCAATAACTGTATCCCCAAAGTAACAATAACAGAGGCTGATGATGATGATTCATTAAAAAACAAAACCACATCAAAGCAAAGCAAAAACATTAGTTAATTAATAGAAACGGTAAGAAGAAAATGTATTGTTCTTTCAACAGGAACGACGTTTATTTTTAAAACGGGATCCCAGTCAAAGGTAGAAATTCAAAGACAAGAAAAATACACTACCATTTTTAATAAACTGCGGCAAATAAACAGAGGCAGGAGTAATCTTCCGCGGCTTAGACAGCCACAAAGACAAAGGCACAGAGGTTTTATATAAAAATTAAAAAAAAATATAAATATTAAAAGCATGAAAATTGTCTATGGGCTCTCTCCGAGGCACGGTTTGTGGAGCAGTGTTTGTGGTGAGTTGATACTTTAATTAGCGATTATACGGTTACATCCATAAGCTCATGACTTTTCCTTTTAAGGTCAATCAGGAACTTTCCTACAACTAACAACGAATTTTTACGCGTGTACTTGTAGCAAGATTGACTTTTAATTTGTTTTCTTTTGTTTGTTGTGATGCGTTGAGTGATGGATGTTAGAGTACTAGTCTTTCGTCCACAAAAACGTATCTTAAGGAATCTTGTCCCTGGTTCGCCTTGAACGACACCCAGGGCAAAGACAACAATGAAATAATAGTTTGTACACTGAAAAAAATGTTTTGTTAAATATTTCAAATGTGGTAGTTAAGAAGAAACAATTCAATTAAATTCAAACAATTTTTTTCGACCCCTCTCCCATTTAATACAACGAAAAGGGGGTTGGAAAATAAATTTAATAAGCATAAGAATATACTCACGACTATATTCCCCGAGGGGGTAAGTCATGAGGTATTCTGAAACTTCAGAACATCCGCGTTTCAGTAGTAGTAAAGAAAAAAACATTTTTTAATAGTTGGCATTAGGGAGTTCGATTTCTATGTTGGTCCCATACAGAAATTTATTCAGTTTGATAGTCTGAGCATGCCCTTAAAAACCTTCAGCATATAAAGAAAGACCCCGTTTATACATAAGTGCATTCTCGTTTAGTAGGTATATATATTCAGCATGTCATGCTGTCATAAGTAATCTTATTCCCCTACTAAACAGTACATTGACAGATAGTTTCAGCAAATAATTTGTCATAATTTCAATTGTATATCAATTAGTTGACATAACCCCACGAGGCTCGTTCAATTCAATTCACGCTTCCCTCACGCGAATACAATTGTCAGACCATATTGATACCTATATTTATTACAACACAGTTGATAATAAAGCTGGCAGTTTCTTGACTAATCATTGATTGGAACTAGGTCATCGGTTTTTAGCCTCACCCTCAATATTGCGGTAAAATTGAGACCTATACAGCGTGTTCAGGTAAACAGTTGCATTACTTTAAGGGGTGATTGTACCCATGATACTGAACAAATTTTCATAAGAAAACTGTAGGAAATGCGATTTTTTTTTCGAATTTCTTCTTAGTTTCTTAGGGAAAGTTATGCAACTGTTTACCCTAACACCCTGTAGAGCTTTTTGTAAAATATTATTTATCATTAAGAAAAACAAACAGGAAATACATAAGGTACAAAAACAGGCGGTCCTTTAGCTAAAAAGCTATTTCTTCCAGACAACCTTAGTTCCCAACCAAAGTTTTCTTAGTGAAGCACTGAAATTGACAAAAATGTGTTCTATATGGAAAAAAATTCTGATGCACGGTTTTAATATAGGTTACTATGTCTGACCACAAAGGACCGTTTATTGAGTGCGGCAGAGCTCTTGATATTTTATCATAATGTGCGTATGATGTTCACACGGTGACAGATCAACCTACCCATAGTTGAACTTTATGTTCATGGACATAAGGTCCAACTATGGGTAGGTTACACAGTCCACTGCAACTAAACCGCGTAGCCGCTGCGAATGTCTATTGTCTACGACGACGGAATTGGAGCTTACTTGCTTTCTTGCTGCAACAGGGCTGCAATCGCGGTAAATATTCGGTGATTGAACCGTGATTAAACTACTTACGAACCATAACTTTTGACAAATTTGGTATTGCACTAATCGAGTACTGCTCTTAGCAGCCGTTAGAGCCGTTTTGACAGATCGCTTAGACGTCAAGAGCTGTCAGTTACATAGAGTTTAGCGCGATGCGGAATTCAGCACAGTTGAATAGTAATTGGATTGCAAAGTGATTAGAACTTAAATTGGATAAGAATAAAACTTCGATGTTTTAACTTAGCGCAATCGGGCTCCTGTACGACTAAAAAGATAAATTGTAGTTGTAATAAGTTTCTATCCACCTCAAAAAGGTATTATGGTCATGAGTTTATTTGTGTACAGAGGCAAGTTAACACCAATACCTATGCACCAAATACACACTACTGCTACATCTATCTATAAAGTTGTCTTTTACCAACAAATTGCACTCTCAGCCATAATCTCAAAAGCATTTCCTATCAAGTGATTCTCAACATCTTCATAGAGCTAACCTCTGAAGCTAAATACGTCATCTAAATTCAGCGTGGAGGCCTGAGGTGTCAACTTCCTTACCTCCAATTTGAGAGACGCTCTAAATTACAAAGGTCTTCACATAAATTGTTCCAATATTCCGCGACGCCTACGGCATGTTAAGTTTGAATGGCCGTCTGTTAGACCGTACTGTAATTTAATAGATTTATGTGTTTTGATATCGTTTTTTTGTTAGGAATATTAATGTTGCTTGCAACTCAGTAAACTTTAGTATTCAGGCGTACTCACTACACAGCGTTCAGACTAAACAGAGATACGGCGTACTGTGTTTTATCTGGCAAAAAATAAATTTAGTGTAGGGGATTTATTAAGAAGAGACCGTAGAAAACGCAATTACAGTGTTAAGTTTATTTAAAATTAAGTGTCGTTAAGCATATAAAATTAAAACCGATGAACAAATGTAAAGAAATAATACAAGGACGACCAGGTTGGTTTTATGATTACCACACCGGACTTCCAAATCCGGGTCTTAAGTTCGAACCCGGTTCTGTCACGGATTTCACATGTTTGTGTCGCCGGTGTATTGTTTTCATAATAAAAGCCCTGTAGCTAACATTTGGGACAATTACAATGTACGTGCCTGTGCGCGTTGTTTATTTATAATTCTTCTCGTGGGTGTAATGGGATTAAAAGTTTCTTGTGCAGTGTTTATGTGGGCGAAAGGCTAGCCACCTCTCAACACTTGACACGTCATTCCAACCTGAAACTTAAATTGCTAAGCTAAATGTGAGCATTGCTCCAACTACGATCTTATACAGACAGTTGGTATTTGTAGCAATGTCTGCTGCGAGTGCACACCAGTCCTTACACTTCGGTGTAACAACACCCTCCTTAGTCACGTAACGTCGAAGATGCGTCAACGTGGATCGATGCCGGATTCCGAGGCGTGCGTATTTTTCATTAGCGGCGAAATTTCGAGCCGATATAACAGAAGGAAGAAATTGGACAAATGGCGATGCGCAGCTATTTCGTGATTTTGGGAGTTCTCTTTATGTCTTGTAAAAGGTTTCCTTGTGAATCTCTGGCTTATATACTTTGACGTTTTGTGCTGCTTTTTTCGGTGTTGTCTTATTTTTACTCGACTATGACGAGGCTAAAAGAAGTGAAGTTTTCAACACGAATATAAGTTTTGAAGTACAATAGTAGACTGTATGTGATACATATATGGTTCTTCTTGATATGCTGAAACTTTTTTAAGGGGATGATGAAACCATCAAACTGACCAACATTCTCTATGGCACCAACTTCGGAAGCGCAAAAAAAAGCAGCTGTTCCATCAAATGTATGATGATTTTTTAATATTTTTTTCACGATTTCGTTGTTGGTCCCATAGAGAAAGTTGTACAGTTTGATGGTCTGATCATCCTCTTAAAAGACGGTCAGCATATTAACTTGGACCCTATATTATACTGGGTGTAACATTTTATTTACTCTAAAGGGGGATTGTACCCATGGTACTGAACAACAAATTGGACTTTTAATACTAACGTTCGGTCAGCTGATTGTATTTAGTACGGAAAGTCGAAAATTGTTTTGTGACATTCATGTTTGATTCTCAGAGAATGTTGTTCAGTATCATGGGTACAATCACCCCTGAAAATAATGCAACTGTTTATCCTAAAACCCTGAAGTTATATTAAATTTGAAGCCAAGATATTTTTCTTGATAATGTTAAAGTTATCATTGTTTTTTGTTGTAGCAAGGTTTCTCTATCCCGAAAGTTATTACTTTCGTGAATGGGGTAATCAGACCTTCTAACTGAACAACTTTATGGCACCAACCTCGAAATCGCGAAAGAAAATCAGCTGTTCCATACAAAACTGCAAACCTACTCAAGCCAAATGTATGGGACAGCTGATTTTATTTTCGCGATTTCTATGTTGATTCCATAAAGAAAGTTGTTCAGTTTGATGGTCAGATCATCCCCTTAAAAAAGTGTCAGGATATTAAGAAGGACCTTGTGTATGTATATTTAGGCAGAATGATAGACTTTTTTAAAATGAAATCGCTCATTTTCTACCTTATTTAATTTCAAATACGAACTGTCCTAACAGCAGGCTAAGGACTATTTATCTTTCAAGTTGTCAGCTCCAAAGTACAGCCTAATAAAGACCCGATGAACTCTGTAAGTAGATACAAATGTAACAGATTATCCGTACTGACGTCTCCCTTGTTCTTGTACTTTAGTAATAAGAGTGAATAAGAGAGAACATAAAAACTAAGCTTTAGACTTTGTTCGCGGGTTATTTCAGTGGATTATCACTCGATCTTGATTTTGGTTTTAGTTGAATTTGAGATTGTGGTTAATTGTGTATAGTATAAGGTTTATTTTCCATTGTTTCTGTGGACAGAAGGCTAGCTTATCAGCACTTGACACGTCATTATATCGTAAAATCCAATGTTCTACGGATCTTAAGACGTTATCAACTTTCGCAGAGCAAAGCATTATACAGGGAATAAAATTAAATGTGTTATATATCAAACAGGGTTCTGCAGACCATCAAACTGAACAATTTTTACTATAAAGCCAAATAAAATTCCATAGAAAATGCCAATATCTACTCGACTATAATGTATTTTTACTCATATGTAGTTTCTTTTTTCGTGATTTTAAAGTTGGTCACATGGCAAAGTTGCTCAATTTGATGATCTAAAGCAGGGGTCTCCAAACTACAGCCCGCGGGCCAAGTCCGGCCCGCCTCGGCAGTGGGCCAGCCTGCCTGCGATAGCTTATAATGATCAAATTAAAAAAAACTAACGTAAAGAAATATATGTGTAGCTGTGACTTGCCACTAACGACTCTTTGCAGTTGTGGATCTTTACTTTACATGCTGAAATTATCAGCAGTGACTATAAATGCCTTCCGCCATAGATACCTCGCTCTTCATCTAGTTCCAAAACAAAATGCACGCTTAATTTAAAATTGTTACGTTGGTACAATGAGCCCAGGCCAGGCTAGTTCTTGGCCCTTGAGACCTAGGAAAAGTCAGTGTGGCCCTTACGCTTAAAAGTTTGGAGACCCCTGATCTAAAGCACGCCATAAAGTATGTACCGCATTTAAATTTACACCCTGTATAGGCCCAATTGTCATCTGCAGTGTGATTTTTAAAAGTCACACGTTAAATCACCAGTAGAAAATATCAAAATTACTATGGAGATTATACATCATTTGATCATGACTTTGAATATCTCGATTTAAAATAGCACTTCTGCACATCAAACACACTCAGACAACAGACACCCTCACAAACCAATGTACTGTACACACACATAAATATACGAACAAGCACACGATAGAATAGGAGGCTAGTCTTTCGCAGAAACACTACATTTGGAACCCGATTCCTTATTCTAAGGCACCCAGCAACAGTACGGGGAGAAAAGATAGCTAAACCTTTTTTTCCACGAAATTCTTTATCAAGAAACTTAATCGCTTTGTACGAAGCCCAAGGAAACAAATGATAGAGTCTGTTCTAGGTCACAGATCCATCACCAACCACCTATTTTTACCGATACCAAATAAGCTTATCAACAATGTAAATCCGACCAGGAGTGCGATTATTGAAAGTCACACGTTCAACTCAGCAGTAGCAAAATGAACAATCTCAATAGTAATTTTGACATTTTCTACTGCTGATTGGAACATGACTGTGACTTTCAAAAATACCACTCCAGGTGCGATACGGATTCGCTCACGGAGGGTTCGTTACCACCATACAAAAATACAGAAAATTAAGTTACATGACCATCTGACGGAACTATCCGGGACCAACAGCTTAACGAGCCGTCCGAAGATGCCCGACATGAAATAGCACAAACGGTCACCCATTCCACTGACCGGTCCTAACGTTGCTTAACTTCGGTGATCGTTTCCAATACCGAAGCTACACAACGACAAAGAGCACCTCACTATCAAACACTATGTTTTTTCGATAAATCACGCCAAACCAGAAACAAAACCGTAGCACGAATACACTGAATTATCTATCGAGATCACGAGCTAACACTAAAACCGACCGGTTTGCATCGACCAACGATTTATGTACCGATAGTAATTGATAGCGTTTACACGGTAACAGATTTGCGCGCTGTTTCACATTGCCTCCATTGCACTCTGGGGTCCTATTTCATAAGTGACAAGTTCTGTGTTAAAGATAGACTTTGATCGGTAAAATTTTACCATGCTGTTTTCCAACCACATCCACAGCCTGAATCCACCCAGTAATGGGTATATAAGCCTACATTTACGTGAGAATCTCCACGTTGCTCCCGCGACTTTCTTTATATCGTCAACCCACACCACAGAATAAATACTAGTACTACCCGTACAGAAGAATCACTTCCAAAACAGATTTAAATATGCAGGGTCCTTCTTAATATGCTGACATTTTTTTTAAGAGGACGATCAGACCTCCAAACTGAACAACTTTTTCCATGGCACCAACATCGAAATCGCGAAAAAAAACAGCTGTTCCATACAAAACTGCAAACTGATGGGACAGCAGATTTTTTTTGCGATGTCGATGTTGGTCCCATAAAGAAATTGTTCAGTTTTATGGTCTGATCATCCCCTTAAAAAAGTGTCAGCATATTAAGAAGGACCCTGTATACCGACTCTGTCTCTGCAAAAGCAATAAGGTGCAAAATCGCTAGGGTCTTCAAGTCTCGCATTGACTACTCACAAACCTGGGATATCTAACCTATTGCCATTCACCCCTCGGTAGGGATCGGCCGTCAAGCGTATCTGAGCTGTGGAGAGAAACAGGTCTGCCCAAACTTCGCTTCCCTTCCCTGGCCACCACTCGGACAATGCTTTGCTCCATATGGCGTCACCTCGCCATGTCATGTGTCCTGTACATTTCCATTTGAGCTCCACGACAAAATTACTGACATCTTGGACCTTATTTTCTAATATATATCTCTAAATCTAGATTATGAGCATTCAAAAATACTCTGTATCGTTTAGAGAAAATATATGGCAGTGCCTCACACGTTTGTGCTCGTCTTGGCGGAGGCACTACAGTGACCCCAGATTTATAAAAATCCGCATCATAGGCTTCATCAAACCAGAATCACACATTTCTTCATCAGCAAGCAGTCTTTTTTCAAACTATAAGTATCTAAACTTTAAAGACCCTGTTCTGTGCAACCCTGGCTCAAAATGTCGCTCTGAGTGTCTGGTCGTGTATTTGATATTATTACATTAAATAAGTAGAGTTCATTGATATTAAACAGGATTTTAATTAAAATAAAAATCGTGTAGTAGCAGTATAGTTTTTTAGTTAGCTTTTCGTGATAAGACCGCCCTTTGTACCCTTCTCATTCTTGTTTTAAATTGTATTTTTCTATTCTTGCTGTGCAAATAAAGAATATTTATCTTTATCTTATCTTATAGTTTCTAATGTTTTTACATCACTTTCTATATTTAACCTGGCTAAAATAGCACAGAAACTTTTAAAGTCAAACTTCAACCGCAGACAATCATGAAATGCAAACCTCTCAAAATTTCCCTCTCGTAATCAGGAATCGACTTTATCTTGCAAATCTCCGGTAATTTGCACTGAATTATTCATATTGCATCTTACAGAGATTACTTTAGAATCAAAATTCCTTCGTATTACCGCTGTATACTTTGTGTTTACATTTATAATGAAGGAACAGAGACCTTATTGTGTTAACAAACCACACACTTAGATTTTCTTTTTCCATTTTTATTTTTCCGTACCAAAATTGGCAATTCTGTCTGTCATAGACATTTTTCTCGGCAACCGTAAGACACAGGAAGCTGAAACTTTTTTTAACTCTGTGTATATTACTATAAACTATACATAATTATATACAACGTGTTAATGAATTAACGCAAAACTTGAAAGTAGTTTGTTAAGAATCCAGAGCAGAATCAAATTATCATGTTTTCAACATAGGTAATTTTTTTCAAAATATTAAATACTTTGCTTGTAAAACATAATTTTTTCTGAACTCTATCTCAACCCGCCGCTCGGGCACTCTCACCCTACTTACTACCAAAACAAGATTCTTAAAATGTATCCATAAGCATGACAGCGCTTTCATTCATTGCTGAAATGATAACAAATCATTTTTGCCTCAAAACTTAAAATTCGAATAACTTAAAATTTTAACCATAAAAATAATGAAATTGTTGTTTCAATCTAATTATTTTGTTATAAATCAGTTGAGGTGTATGAGGTTTTGCGCTGATTCATTAACACGTTGTATATAATAGCTATACATAAACTCATTAACTTTTTAGACAGAAGGTTAGACAGATACTATGGATGGATGAATGAAAATTCAATTTCATGTCGTTTTTATAGTCGGACAAACGAGCACACAAAATAAATCAAATCATAAACAATTATGTATACTTGCAACTATATTTCCCAAGGAGAAATAATCTAATAAATAGTATGTATAAGTATACTAGTGTGTATGGTACTACCACGAACCAACTAGGATTGGATGATAGTGTGCATCCCGAAGACGAACATAAGCATTAAAAAAATACACGCAGTCACTTTCGTGACGGACAGTTAGTGAATCAAAACTCAAAAACTAACCAATTTTCAAGTCATTTCATTTCATTTATTCAGCCTTAAATTGCATACTAAGTACAGAGGAGTTTTGTTACATTATTTACTTGGGTTCCAATGCAATTTTACCCAGGGGTGTAGCTTAAGAATAACTTATTTAAAATCAATACTAAATTTACAGTGTCAAAGACGAAATACAAAACAATAATACAAATACAATGATGTCAATGAATTAATTGATGCAATTTTTAATGTCCATAAGATTAATTAATAACTTTATTGGAATATAAGTAGGTACAACGTTTACAATAGTGACAGCACGAATATACAATAATTCATTTCACGTGGGTACCTACACGCTTAGTCATTTATTAAGAATTTCATTTAAATTATATGGACACATTGTTACAAGCATGGATTTTAGGTTCTTCATAAATTTATTACCATAGAGAGAGACTTTAAATCCTCGGGTAACCTATTGTACATAGTTCCATTAAGTCTAGTAGGTATGGCATGGCAGTGTCGAGTAGGTAAAACTGTTTTTTTTACGATTTTGATATTGGCTCGAACGTTTTCTATATAGATTCTATATATATAAAATTTGTGCCGTGGGTAGATTCAGTATACTAGAATCTACCCACGGCACAAATTTTATAAAAGATTTTAAGTCAGATCATAAGCTATCAAATAAAAAAAGTTTCATCAAAATAGATTCAGTAGTTTTTGCGAGATGCTCGAACAAACAAATAAACATACATACGGACAAAATTCTATAAAAGGATGATTTGGAGTCGGGGATACCTAAAAACCATATCGTAATCTTTTTCTTGTAAATACCTTCAATGTACAGACACACTTCTGTTATACAGTTTTATAAATAGTTTAGATTATAAACACTCACTCTAATAAACATTAAACTGTATATGTTTTTAGTTTGAGTATTTCAGGTGTTTGATCCTAAAATGTATAAATCAAGTCGAAAAATGAAAAATAAAAGATGCCTCCAAGGTATTTTGTCCTACTATTGCGCCTTAAAGGCTGTCAGTTACATAGAGTTTATCGCGATGCCGAATTCAGCACAGTTTAACAGTAATCGGTTTGCAATGTGATTAGAACTGAAATTGGATTAGGATTGAAATTTGATGTTTTAAATTAGCGAGATCGCCTTCCAGGTCACTTACAGACACACTTCTGTTGCAGTTATACAACGTGTTAATGAAATAACGCAAAACTAGAAAGTAGTTTGTTTAGAATCGAGAGCAGAATCGAATTATTATGGATTCAACATAGATAATTTTATTCAAAATATTAAATAATTTGTTTGCAAAATTAAAAATTTTCTGAACTCGATCTCAACCCACCGCTCGGGCACTCTCACCCTACTTAGTATCAAAACAAGATTCTTATAATGTACCCATGGGCACTTTAGCGCTTTCATTCATTGCTGAAATGATAACAAATCATTTTTGCCTCAAAACTTAAAATGCGAATAACTTTAAATTTTAACTATCAAAATAATGAAATTAATGTTTCAATCTAATTATTTTGTTAAAAATCAGTAGGGGTGTATGAGGTTTTGCTCTTATTCATTAACACGTTGTATAATAGTTTAGATTATAAACACTCACTCTAATAATTTTACACTGTATATGTTTTTCGTTTCAGTATTTCAGGTGTTTAATCCTAAAAACCGCACTTCATTTACAAAACACTCAGCAATCGGCATCCAATTCATCAGCGAATTGATACCGATATCGATACAACGCAAACGTTGATAAATGTCACCGCGTTATATTGCGTTGCACTCAGCGGGATTGAACCTTGGAACAACAGTTTCAATTCGAGGTGCATCGCTCGTATTCTGAATACGATGAGTTGATATATTTGTTGTATGGTAAAATATGTTGGGATTTTTTGACGTGAAACGTCTTTCATTTCGGTCAGTGCAGTCAGGAGAGCAATCGCGCTAAATAAATCTCAACTGAACCATGTTTGGACTGCATGCAAACTACAACTTTTAACACATTCGGTATTCACTTGACAGCCGTTAGTGCCGTTTTGACAGATTGCTCAGACGTAAAGGGGCTATAGGTTCAGACGAATATTTTCTAAAAAGAAACGCGATTGCCCAGCCCTCCGAAAAGTGCGTGCTTGTGCCGTAATTTCGATTAAACAGAATTAACAAATGCTGAAGTATGACTTTGGTTTCGGTAAATTGTATAAATCTAGTCGACAAAAAAAAATAAAAGATGCCTCCAAGGTATTTCGACCTCCTATTGCGCCACAGTCACATTGATTTTAGCGCGATGCCTAATTCAGCACAGTTTAACAGTAATCGGATTGCAATGTGATTAGAACTGAAATTGGATTAGGATTGAACTTGGATGTTTTAAATTAGCGAGATCGCCTTCCAGGTCACTTGCAAAAACCACATGTAACAAAATATGTTTTGACAAGATTGATTATTACTTTACTACCATTATTTAGAAGATAGAAGCCATTACTCAGTACAAGACGTTTCACATACTTCGCAGAGCGTCCCTGGTACAGTCTACCTGATTTTTACGATTGGCATTCAAATTGGTTTCTCAAAACCGATTTCTACCAAAGAGCGTCGGTAGTGCATTGAAGGGATGGAAACTCAATCATGATTTTCATAGTTCAAGTCCACACGGGTGACATGCCATGTACCATTGAGTTGTAATACCGACTGCTCTCAAATGGCGAAAGAAAACATTTAGAGAGGAAACCTGCATACGCTGATGAAGAAATTCTCATGCGTATGTGTAGTCCACTAATCCGCAGTGGGTACACGTGGCGGATAAACGTTAATAAACCTCAGTTTTGCAAGCACACTTTTATAAACATCGAAATAACCAAAAGACAGCATAAGATGCCAAGTTTGTCCAAAAAAAGTAGAGCAATAAATAAAAGTTACAAAGATATCCATGTCCGACAATTTAAATAGACTTGCAAAAGTAATTCTGCGCCAAATGAGGCATGCGCGAGACGTCCGAGTTGAACGCCAGTTTTGTTTTACAGACTCCAGTTTGTATTGAAGGGGAAAAGAAAAGAAAGTATGCTTAGTGAAGGTGAAAGTTCTCCAATTTGTTGTCTTTTAAAATCGTTTGGTTTGACACAACGCTTTGTACAGAAAAGAGTTTGCATCTATGTATAGAACAAACTAACACTCTGAAGACCCGTATATTCGTACAGTACCTACGGACACTCTGACGACCCGGTTGATGTAATGGTTACCACGGCGGACTGCCAAACTGGAATCCTGGGTTCGAATCCCGGTTTATCGTTCCCGAATCAAAGTAACTTTTTTTGGTTTCACTTAGTTACTCATGACGCAATCTCCATTTTTAATTGAAGCGTCTTGATTGTAACGCAATGCTTTTTGTAAAGCGGTCATGCAATCCTAAAAACTTTTTCTCCAACACTTTGTACTATTGCAAAAAAACACAGTTCACTACCATAACGAAACTCAATCCATCAAAAAGCAACGAACGTGCTAGTTAAGTCAGAAAAAAGCTAATAAAGCCTGTATGAAAGGCTTACAGAGCGCGATCGGTTCGCATCACATCAAACTCGGCTAATAGAGCCCGTGGATAGGGCACGGTGCAAAATTGAATACGTCCCCGGCCAATCTCCGCGATAGATGCAGCTAGGTGGCCTAATTTGAAAGGTGGAGCGGGGTTACTGTTTTATAAAGATTTTGATCGAACTTTGTAATTGGAACGGTACGGCCTTTGAATTCTTTGTATGTTGTGTCAAGAATAGTTGGGCTACGTATCAATAAGAACATCTGAGTATATTCAACAGCGCAATGGAATTTCCTCTAATAGGTCAACGTGGAGTAGGCAAGCTAACAGTCAGGCATAGATAGTCGCGAGCTGTCCATCAACGATGTCCAATATGTCTAGTATGATTTCTCTTCCTTCGCTGCATAGGAAATTCGTTCTCAAGCTTTTCGGAGAGCGAAAGCCGCGCTTGCCGCGACATGTAGTATGTAAAAAAGTCGAGTCGCGCGCACGTAGAGAAATCATGCTAGAGAGTCAGGACAGACCAAAGTGGACGAAAGAGACCGTAGCTAGGAACATGATAATGTATGTAATGGAGCATCGAGGATATAGTATAGGAGGTTAAGTAATTCATTTTTTTTGAGTTACAATGTTATTATTTAATCTAGAATTCAACGTAACCCGTAACGTAAGAACCCATTAAAATATTTAAATTCTAGTTGACCTATTTCTTGCCTAAGTATATTAAAATTTCTAAGGGTCATTAAGCACAACCTAAACACGTACATACAAATGGACTCGCACTGAAAAAGAACATGTTTCCTGAGTTAGTGCGAGTGAGAGAGGAATACACCACTGCTCATTGTCGTCGTCCTCCCGTACCAAGAGAGTGAGTGAGGTCAAAATTAAGATAAGATAAGATAAATATTCTTGAAAATTAATGAAAGGAATGATCTCTTATCTCTTCTCTTCTTTCTTTGATTGAATTATTTCTTACCAGCTGTTGCCCGCGACTCCGTCTGCGTGAACCTTAAAAAAGTATTATACGTGTTAATCTAGAACATATTCTATCTGCGTGCACAAATTTCATCTAAATCCGTTCAGCCGTTTATGCGTGATTGCGCCACAAACATACAAACTTACGAACGTCGTCAAAAACTTTCATATTTATAATATTAGTGAGATGAGATGAGATTCTTTTCTTCTTCTTTCTTGATTATTCTTCTTATTCATAATCTTTAAAGGGCAGGGAGTATCTGCTTCTTAAGCTTTGGTAATAGTAAGAAGCACATGGTGATTGCAACCAGGCTGTATTGCGATAATACTATCCCAAGTGATTTTACCCGAAATCGTTAACCACTTATAACTCGATGCGTAAAAGCGAATGTAAACTGTAATAGTGAGGCAGGGATTGAAGCAAGATTGTAGAACGGAGCTCGATAATGTACTTTCTAAAATCCTAAACTAGAACCCGATTTATTTCTAGAATGTTTTAAAAACAGTGCGGTTGAGGCTCAGAAGGAACCACTTGATTTCCTACCATGGATGTCTTACGAAGCGACTAAGGGATTTTTATGCAGTGTTTAACTATGCGAAAAGTCAAACAAGTCATTCGATCTTGAAGCTATAGGTTGGCTGGCACTAATTAGCTGACGATATTTCCATTCAGTATCAATTTGTCAAAATCATAATTTTGTTAACGACAATGCACAAATATAATCGGCATGCAAGCTTATTTGACATTTCGTACGTATGTTCTATGTTTTAGCACATGTATAAATATTTGCCTCTTGTTAGGAATCTCTTTTAGTTTGTCAATGTTCTTGATACGCAGTCCTTCGTTAGTTTTATAACATGTAATTTGAGTCACGTTGCAGGTTCTGACCCGAGCACTTGTGTCGCGTGGCTTTCGTGCGTCGCGTTTTTGCCTGCCACGAGGCTCCGCAATCCTCAATCTCTTCTTGTTCTCGATCAAACACAATCCCTGAGATTGGGATAGATACTCCCATAAATTAATTGACATTGGCGGAAATGCAGTGCTAACGCACAAGCAAAAGTCCATTAATTATATTTAAAAAACATGTAATTTAAATGTGGCTACACTACTCACTTCAGCCACTCCCTTAGAACGCATTCACACAACAAACAGGTTGTAACTTGTTATAAATATATTGGCGTGAAGGCGCCGTGACTCTTTACGACAACGGTGCGTGCGGCGCCCGGCGGGCGATGACGTCACAATGTACAGTGTAATAAGTGTTTGTTGTGACTGGACCGATCGTTTCTTACGTTGGTTTCATTATTATGAAGTGTCAATAGAACGAAAGTTAAGAAAACATCAGTTATTATAGCATGTAATATTCTATAGAGCACTTCATTGACGAATAAGGGTGAGAGGGAGAAGGCCGTACTCAACCTCGCTACAGTACTTCCATACAAATTTTTAGTACCTAGTTAAAGGTACAAGATTTCTATGAAAGTTTGTGGAAGAGCCACAAATTTGTCACAAATTGCTTGAAAGGGCAAAACGAAATAAAAACATTTTGCTACGACTACCGACAAATCTGTATCAAAGTGTAGTTATAGTAAAATATCATTAAGTGCTCTTCACACCGAACCCGCCGACGACACAGCCCAGCGGTAGATAGAACCGGCAGGTTTCAGCAACTTCTTTCAAATAATACCACCGACACCAGCCCAGTAACCTTAAGCACTCTAAACACAAAACCCGCCAACAACACAGCTCGGCCTATACTCAGCCTCGTCGACACTAACCATTTTAACCGCAAGCGCTCTACATACCGAACTCACCGATGAGACATCCCAGCGGTGGTCAAAACCGGTTTCAGCAATTCACAAGGCCGCCGACACCTTCTTATCGTGTGGGCAGCAAGCCCTGGTGTCAGAGTTTTGTCAAACCGCCTTACGGCCTCTGACGTGGTTTTTATGTAACGACCACTACCACGAAAGATAGTAGCCGGGACCAACGGCTTAACGTGCCATCCGAAGTACGGAATCATCTTTATTTTCAGACAATGAGGTGATTCGGCCTGCAATGTCCTAACCAACTGGGGAAAAATGCACAAAGTGCCATATCACTAATTGTCCCTCGTGGGAATAGAACCCACGACCACCGTGTCAAGAGCTCAATGCTCTTAAACATAAGACCACGTTGGCAGTTCATCACCGACATCAACCCGCTGTTTCGCCGGGTCGAAAAGTTCAGTGTGTAGAGCGCTTTACTGCAATTTTAAAAATATGAATTACAATGTGTAAATGTCAACTCATCATCATCGTCATCTCATACGATGGACGTGCACTGCTGTACATAGGCCTGCCCCAAGGTCACAACGATAGGTCCTCGCAACCCTCATCCAACGGACTCCCACCTTAACTAAACTCTTGTAATTAATATAAACAGCCAACTAAGTAGCTTACAGCCACTTATAGTACTATAGCACTACGCAATAAAAACGTAACAACTCAAACGAGTTGCACAATAATTGTGGAATAGGAAATAATCTAGAACAAAATTATTAAGATTGGTTAATGACTTTTTTAGACGTTTACGTTATTACGCGGCGGTTTTATGAGATTTTTATACTGTTGGTTGAGTGTTATTTGACTTTAACTTCACGTTTTATGCTTATGTTCAATGTTGCACTTATTTTTAGCTTTAACACTAATTATTCATATCATCATCATCATAATCTCAGCCGATGGACGTCCACTGCTGGACATAGGCCTCTCCCAAGGATCGCCATAACGACCGGTCCTGCGCTGCCCTCATCGAACGGGTTCCCGTCGCCATCACCAGGTCGTCGGTCCACCGTGTGGGGGGCCTGCCTACGCTGCGCTTTCCGGTACGCGGTCGTCAAACTTTTCGGCCCCATCGGCCATCGGTTCTGCGAGCAATGTGCCCCGCTCACTGCCACTTTAGTTTAGCAATTCTTTGGGCTATGTCAGCTACTCTGGATGTTCTGCGGATCACTATGCATGCATATGCTCACGACTATATTCCCCGATTGGGTAGTCAGAGATATTCTGAAACCTCAGAACATCCGCGTTTCACCAGTAGTACCGAAACTCTGTCCATTGTGACGGGGGGTGAGCCCGTCGCCACTTATAATGGACAGTGGGTACAATACATGCCTCGAAATTGAAGCATGCAGGTTTCCCCACGATGTTTTCAATTATACATATACAGGTTATAAACTTTAATACGGTACTAGGAGTTACTTCAGACCAAAACTAAACGGCTTTCACTATGGAACAAATATTGATGTAGTGAAAAATGTTTTGATATAGTTCCATATAAAACGTCAATAGCTACTCAACCCAAATGTATAGAAGAACAGATTTTCAGTTTGATGTTGACTCCATAGTAAAAGTTGTTTACTTTGAAGTTCTGAAGCACCCTCTAAAACGTAACGTATTTAAAATTACACCCTGATTAACTATCAGCAGCTACAGTACTCTGTAGCCCCTGGACTATTTCTACGATGCGAATCTCTTTTGTATGGCAAAATAAATATCGTTGAACCTATCAGTTTTAGAAAAATGAGTATGCAAACTATTATTACCATATTTTATGAAACAGTCGTCTTCGTACACACGGCGACACATCAAGCTACACAAAACCTAAATAAGCTGGTCGCGCATAGGTAGAGTTATGTATAATGTCGCGCGGCCAGCTTATATTGGTTTTGCATAGCTTGATGTGTCGCAGTGTGTACGACAAATTAGGTAGTAGATACAAAAATGGTCTAATTTTAATGACGTCAATTGTATTCAAATCGTAAAAACTCAATTTACATTTCAAAACGCCTATTTTAAAACAGTATACAACATAATTTAGCACAAAAGCCGAAGGAGTAAGTTCTGAGGCAAACTTCAGAATTCGATGGCCAAACTCTAGGATAGGAAGTATGGAACTGGCGAACACTCAATAAAGTTTTGTCTGAGTTTCTACCGTCGGCCTACGTGCTACCGTGTCAGCGTTTGCCACTTTTTGAACTACTTTTTTTGGGAATTTGACTGTAGTATTAAAGGTAAACTTTGCGACAACTGACCGAGAAGTGTAATATTACAAGTTTTTATTCTTTTATTATCTGTTTACAGTTTATTACTGTAGGTTCTTAGACGAGTTGCATGTTTGAACTACGAACTGCATGTGTATAGATATAGATAGATATAGATGAAGGACAAACTTAACTTTACAGTAGACATTTTCGGATTTATTTCCATTAATTTGGTTGTGAGACCTTTCTTCATGACAAACATGATTCCAGATCAACGAAAAAAATCTTTCCGAAAACATGTTTAAAACTCAAATGAAAAAAGTCCTCTGTAAAAAATCATATTATAAAGATAAAGCATTTTGATCATTTAAATAATCATCCAGTGATTATTTAAATGATCAAAATGCTTGGGTCTGAGGTCACTAGCTTATAGTTTGTTTGCTTTACTGTATGGTATCATTATTTTATTAAATAGACTATGTATTATTGTATACATAACTTTAGCTTAAGAATTTATATTGTAAAAGTTATTAAGTCGTGTTATATTGTAGAGTTTCTGGCCGCATCTTCTCTTCAGCGACAACACGTTCCGACGCGGTGGTAGCTTTAAAAAAGATTTGACGTTTGATAAGCGTGCTGCAAGTTCCTATATTGAATAAATTATATTGACTTTGACTTTGACTTTGAACAGAAAGTACCTTGATTTTCAAGTTGCGAATATAAATGTCCGTATCTTTTGATTGCGTTGACATATATGCTTGAATCTTTTACACCTCCAAGGGAACATATCTAATACTAACGTCGTATTAGGTATTCATTTTAACTTGATACTCGTTCCTGAGATAAGGTGTCTTGACAAAAAGGCATACAAGCAGACAACAATGTAATCCTGTAAGAGTTCCGTTTTTTTTCGTCAGAATTCTGCCTACCCCAATGGCATACCAGCGCAGCGTAAACAAGTGTAAATGTATGTTGAATTTCATTATTTCTCTTATTCGTATTTTTTTAAGTCAGTAATTTTTAATACTTACCTTTTAACCAGTCTTCTTGAATTAAAGGTAACTAGTAGCTTTATGCGATTAAAATAAACTTTTAAGTTTATCATGCGATTAAAAACCTTTCAAGAGTGCTCGAGCGAATTACAAAGTTAAACTTACATTTTATATTCAGAAAAGCTCTTAACGTTATCGTCAAAAGTTTCAAATTCCCTTGCCATTTTTATAATCGATTTTCAAACTAAGAGAAGATGGTTTCGCATCATGCTCTATATTGAACTTAAGAGGATTGGAAAGCTGGCAGTCTTCATACAAGAATCGAAAACGTTTTAGGAGTTACTGGCCGCATCTTCTCTGCAACGGAACACCTTCCGATGCGGTAGAGTCAAAAATGACGTCAGAAAGCTATCCATGTGTTATTATTTAGAATAAAACATTTTGAGTTGAGTTGCATAGGCTATCGCCGCTCTCAGGCACGGGATAACATTTTCCTTGCATCGTGCTAGACTCGGGTAAGTGTACCTCGCTATTAGACCAAGAATTTTTTAATTAGCTCATATAATAACAACACTGCTGAACAAAGGCCTCTCCCTATATTCTTCCACTTATTCCTGTTTTGGGCAAACCCCTGGCCATTGGTCGTATTCTGGTCATTCTGACACCTCTTCTTGGGTCGACTTGAACGCCGCGACCGTTTTCGGGGATCCAGACCATTGAAGATATCAATGATCCAGACCTATTATAAACCACAGCATCCTGCGCTTTTATCATCATAGTTTTTTGTATTGCCAAAGTCCCAACACGTAAAGTAGAAGCATTTTCTTTGAAATCTTTTCTCTATTTGATATTAAAGGTTGAACTAAATCTAGAATCGCATTTGCAACAAATGAATGGGTTGCATCGAGTCCGGGTAATCCGGGTGGAATTATTCATGGCCGGTCCTCCGGATGATGCCTTCATCTCGTCTCTAATGGGGGCTGGCAGCTGCTTGAAAGAGCCACTTTGCCATAATGATGCGATTGTTGCTTTCGAGATTTTTATTTTATACTTTTCGTTTATTAGATGTTTGGTGTAAATTTATTTTAGGGTGTTTTGGGGGTGATTGTTGGGGGTGAATTGAGTGTGATTGCAATGATAGTAGTAGCTGTAGCTACGTCCATTTTGGAAGAGATATATTGAAAGATTAAGAGGAGTTGGCGAAGGATGCAATAGCTTAGCAGTTTAGAGTATGACAACTTTTTTTAAAGTCACATCTCCTTCCCGAGGCATGAGTCAGAGATTTTTTATTATATCAGCTGTCACTGTCCCATTACTGGGCAAAGGCCTCCCTCCGTTCTCTTCATGCGTCCCGGTTTTGCGCTTCGTTACGCCAGTTCTTCAGAAAGCCATCGATTTCATCCAGTAACCGCTTCTAGGTCTGCCTTGACGCCGATTTTGTTTTACTGGGGACCAGTTGGTAGTAATTTTGGCCCACAGGTCCAGCCCAATCCCACTCTAGATTGGCAGCTGTGGTGGCGACGTATCAATTGGGTTCTGGCGTGAATGACCTCATTTCTGACCCGATCGATCAGTTTTAAGCCAAGGATGCTGCGCTCCATAGCCCTTTGGCAAACCTTGAGGTCTGACTTTTGGTCCTTGGTCAAAGACCACTTTTTTGCACCGTCGGTGAGAATGAGAAGCATGCACGTGTTCATTAGCTTGCGTTTGAGTTGTAATGGGAGATCTCCTTTCATGTGTTCTTTCATAGACCAAAAGCTCTTCCAGGAGTCAGGGATACTCTAAAAATTACGTATACATCCGATAGTGTGTTTGTCTGTCTGTTTATTTATTACCTTTTCGAGGCTGAACCGCAGATCCGATCTTGCTAAAAGGCAGGAGCCTGCATTCTGAAAACGGATACTAGTATGAACATTCCACGCAGTCGAAATCACGGGTAACAGCTCGTAAACATATTTGGAACATCTTAATTCAACTAACAGTGCTCAATTCAGTGTAATTGTGGAAAGAATACTAGTCACTCTTCACCACTTGAGACGTAGTATTCTGACACCTAAATACGTAAAAACTGTCCCTCGCTACTACTGAAAACCTAAAAAGTAGTTGTAGTAAATTTTTTAAAAGGGAAACGGCGAAAGTGTAAGTATACGGGTGTAACAAGACACCCTAGATATACTTAAGGGGTTGCTTCAGACCATTAAACTGCTCAACTTTCAGTATCGAGCCAACTTCGAAATCGTGAAAAAAAATTGGTTGTTCCATACAAAACAGCAAACAGATATTTTTTATTGTGATTTCGATGTTAGTCCCACAGAGTAAGTTGTTTAGTTTGATGGTCTGATCATCCCCTTAAAACCGTCAGCATATTAAGAAAGACCTTATATGTCTGTGAAATGATCTTACATGAGAATATTACCTTATCAAATTAAACACAACTGGGGCGTAGCACATCTGCTACGCAGGATCTACGGCGTAGCAACATTAACGTTCATGCTACGATTATTCCCAATTTAATAACTGTAAAGCAGAAACATGAAACAAGCGCTTTTTTGCTGGAATAAGTTAAATGCTTTAACTAAATATCAATAGCAGCTGTTGATTTGAAGAGTATTTAGCTTTGAGAGGAGATTAGACCAAACTGAACAACTTTCACGCTCTGTGACCCTCACCGAAATCGAAAAAAAAATAACTTCGAGTCGGACTCGTGCCATAAAGGTTCTGTAGAAACTTAACTATGAAAGACAAACTTAACTTTAGCAGTGAAAAAAAATAGGTATATTTTTAAGTGATAAAACTAAAAACTAATGAATTTCGGATTTATTCTTTTAAGTGCGGTACGGTAAAACCTTGCTTCTTGACAAATTTCAACTGTAAGTTCAACTGGAAGTACCCTACTGGTTATTTGATATTAATTTCAACTTGATACCTCTACCAGTTCTTGAGAAAAAGGGACGGACAAAAAACGTATCCTATAAAGGTTCAGTTTTTTTCTTTTTGAGGTACGGAACCCTAATCATGTTATAAGTAGATTCACGAAACTTAAATGTCTACTAAATCCAAATGTATGGAATAGCAGATTTATTTTTCCATAGTGAAAGTTATTTACACATGGTTTAGCAACTTGATAATGGAAAATAGGCTAGACATACAATTCGATAAAATTTTCCGACAAATTTAATTAATGTTTCCCAAAACTTTGAGATAACGGTTAATATTTCATCCAAAATCTAGTATTAAATTCGTGCCAAAAACTACTTTTGAACTGTTTTATCCCCTACATGATACGCAGGGTGTTGTTTTACAGACGTGTGTAAAATGAGAATGATTAACAAATACTTTATTAGATTTTTGGGATTATGCATTGGACAAAATCCATTCTAAGCTAGAAATCACAAGTTCAAGAACAAGAATTGTATAAAAATAGCAATAACACACTAAAAAAGTATGTTTTTGTTGTAATTTTTTATTTTATGTTTTCTTGGCAAAAGAACTAGGGAACAAAAGAAAAAACTTCTTTTCTGTTCGTCAAAATAACTTTGACTTTAACTTTGACTTCGACTTGATTAAAAATCTAAAAAAATTTTACTGAGCGACAAAAAGCCTGTTAAATTTTCAAACGCAAATAGCTCAATTTGATAGCAACAATGTTTAGAAACTGAGCATTATTAGTTTAGTTATAGTATTCAGAACAACAACATGGTAAGTTATTATCAGTACGATGTGAAAGGTTGTAAGGTTCTCAGGCTGTATGGCAGAAATAGGTTTTTAAAGAAAATGGTTAGGTTAAGGTCACTAGCTTATAGTTTATTTACTTTACTTTATAGTATCAATTAATTTATTAAATAGACTATGTATTATTGTATACATAACTTTAGCTTAAGAATTTATATTGTAATAGTTATTAAGTAGTGTTATGTTGTAGAGTTTCTGGCCGCATTTTCTCTACAGCGACAACACGTTCCGACGCGGTGTTAGCTTTAAATAAGAATTGACGTTTGATAAGTGTGCTTCAAGCTCCTATATTGAATAAATTATATTGACTTTGACTTTGACTTTAATGACCGCCTTATTTGTACCATATATAAATAAAAATAAAATAAAAATAAATATAAAAATCATTTATTTCTATGTGTTTATTTCTATGTGTTTATTTTTATTGTGTTTTTATGTGTTATTATATCCATGTGTTTGCTGTTAAATATATTTCCATTCAATGTTTATGCGGAAAAATCGCATGTAGTGATAAGGCTGCTTTTTTACCTTTCTCATTCCTATTGTAAATTTCATTTGTCTGTTTTTGGTTTAGTAAAGAATATTTATGTTTTGTTATTTTTCATTCATCCACTCATTATACCTATAGCTTATTGAGAAGGACTTTATCATACCATATACAAGTAAACCCACGTCTATTACTTTCAAGGTGTTAAGAAACATTTCCACATCTACCAACCACCCTGTACACATATATAACTTACATAAGCTAATAGATACAGGGTGGGATCTAGGTAGGCCGGCTGCCAACAAGTTTCGTTATAAATCGCGGCGGACGAGTGCGACCGCTGATAGCAGAACCTTGCCTGATATTTTGGCAACACCCTCTATAAGTGGGAGTCTTATTGTAAATTCTGTTTAAGGTTACAGGTTTTTTATTTTGCAGCTTTTAAGGGTTTTTGGAGTGGTTTACTTTGCTGTGGGCACATTGCATACAGCACCAACCTTTTTTTTGTTGATTTACTTTAGTTCAACACTTCCTTTTAGCAACACAACACACACACATTGTTGTGTATGTATTGTGTACACTGTCCATTAGATGTGCAACGGGTTCACTCACTACCTGTAAAATTAGATAGACTTTTCTTTTTATTATTGGGTTTTTAACCATAAACATTTTATTTTAATCGGAAAAGCACTCAGGAAATCAGATCCTAGCTGCCAAATTGCCAGGATTTCCTGTCCTATGGGTAGGTCGCAGGATAATGTCAAAGCCGTAAAATTATAATCTTTCGTAAATTTAAAAACACTCAGGCAATATAAAAAAGACAACGGTTTTATAAGAGCAAAATAAAACCGGTCAAGTGCGAGTAGGGCTACATTCGCACCGAGGGTTCCGTACCATACCAACAACACTACACAACATATTAACTTAAAAATTATTAAGATAAACAAAAAACCCGACTGCATATAAAACCTATTAACTGAAAAGAGAAAAACAAGCTCTAAAATCACTAATCAGCTATAACACCTGTATTTAAGCTAATATAATTTGAATGTTATTAGGTAGGTATCGCAAACGGGGACAAAGGAGATTTTTGGTTAGTTATTTTTGACCCCGCCTGCAATACCTACCTAATAACATTCAAATTATATTAGCTTAAATACAGGTGTTATAGCTGATTAGTGATTTTAGAGCTTGTTTTTCTCTTTTCAGTTAATAGGTTTTTTATGCAGTCGGGTTTTTTGTTTATCTTAATAATTTAGTTTATTTCATACTTTTTAGTCTTGTGTCGAAACGGTAACATAAAAGTACTATAATATTTATATACTCGGAATCGTCTGATCACTAGCTTTCATTTGATACCCATATTGTAATTTTTAACAAAAAAAAATTGTTTATTCCCCCTCTCTTTTTTAATTTGTAGACGCCATCTTGAAATAATATACCCTATGTCACTCTCACGATTTTTACGAATCCAATGACACCCCATACGTTAAAATCCATCAAGCCGTTTAGGCTGTAGGCCGTGCCAAAGAAATAGACATACAAACATACATACATACATACATACATACATAGATACATACATACATACATACGCTCGAAAAACATAACCCTCCTTCTGTCGCAGTCGGGTAAAAACATTGTTTTTCTCTCCGGGACCTTTAGCGCGAAACTGACTCACTCTTGGCCAGGTTTTATTATTTATTGTTATACTGTAGAGTTTGTTATATAATCACACCAAGTTTGGCCCTTGTATGTATTACTGTTTTTACGATAGAGCGAGAAGAAAAAACGTTGATAAAACTAGTTTCTTGTTGAGAACCCCCCTTAATTTTTAACTATTTGCCATTTTTATAACGCATATGCTGTGAAAATTTCAACTGTCTAGCTATTACGGTTCAAAATTTACAGCCCTAAATAAGTAGGACGGACGGACGGACAACGTAGGCTTTGTAATAGAGTCCCGTTTTCACCCTTTGGGTATAGAACCCTAAAAAGACTTGATAATGATACAAAAGGTATACTAAGTAGGCATTATAATATTATGGTCTTGCTTTTATATTTATGTATGTATAAACAAGTAATAATAATAATAAATATCTTGGACATTGTCACACAAATTATCTAGTCACATTTAAAGTACCAGAATCTAGCCTGGACTTGTATTATGATTACTAGACAACGATATAGAATAAATATATAGATACATACATCCATGACTCGGGTACAAATATTCATATTCATCATACAAATATTTGTCCTTTACGGGATTCGAACCCGCGACCCTCGGCACAACAAGTCTTGTAATAGAACCACAAAACTAAATAAAATTGCACGTAACGTTCGGAAATCCAATCCCGTTTGAATAATTCCACTTGCGAAGGTGATACGAGTGGGCCAAGATATCGTTTAGGCTTTCTTGGCATTCGGCCCCCAATAACTGCTTGGACGGGGACCTATTCTACTCTCCAGAGATCGGTGATAATGTCGATTGGATCGGGTGATATTAATGGCGAGGTATTCAGGACGTTGATGGTAATGTGATTCATTCAGTATGTGAAGGACTTTTTATAGTAATATTAAAAGTGGTTTTTGCACAAGTACATGGTATTTACTTGTCATTTTTAGAGGCGTAATTTATAAACGACGAGACAAATATATTCAAAACACGTTTTAAGTTATGGGAAAAATCTTAACCTAGGTGCAATTTGTCAAAAGAATAGAAATTTAAAATAAAATCCGGATATTTTTATTTAATCGAAAATCATGCTCATCTAGTTGATATAGTCTGACCACAAGGGCTGGCTTTGGGTGGGTATTAGGTGCGAGAGAGCTTTTGATATTATATGTTATCAATTCGAGTCAAGCCGGCTGGTTTTGAAAAAGACCGTAAGACCTGGGTTAAGCTTAACCGGTTCAGAACCAACCACGGAAGGACCAACTATCACCTCCGCAAGTGGGGTTTGATGGAGTCTCCGAGGTGCGACGGCGGGGCACCTGACCAGACCCTCTCCCATGTGGTAAATGAGTGCACTCTGCGCCGTTTCCCCAGTGGAATCGAAGAACTCCACAGGCTAATCCCGGCAGCGGCAGACTGGCTGAAATACATCGACCTCGAAATCTATCCCTCCCCCCTCTCAGATCCAAGCAGGAAGACAAAAATGCCATACGATATGAATTCGAGTATTAGCCACGAACGTTTACGACGTAATGTATCGGGCTTCTCAGCCCCCTTACGTCGCTGCTGAGCTACCTACGGAGCCATACAGCCAATGAGGTCAGTCTAGCAGTTTCATACAAGAAGGAGTGATATTTGCATTCCAGCCTATGTCATTGGTTTTTGGGATATTATATCCGTTTAACAAAACACTTTTCTTTCCGAAAAAATCGATACTATTAAAAAAATACTAATTTCCTGTAGCACAAAAATGTTTCACATACATTAATAACATAAAAACAAACATTACCACAACTATCTGTAATACAGTTCTCTAAAATCTATTTTTCAAAATCTTATTTGATCCGTATAAGAAAAATAACCAATCTCAAACATTCTAAAACCAATTTCAAAAACAATTAACTGTGAACCACTAGATAATCAAAACTAAAATCGATGTACAAAATAGGTACGCTGTGGTCTGAAATTGCGTTGGAGCGTCCGGCAAAAAATTCATATATGAAATTTAGCTGCCGACCACAAAACTGAAGTTGGGAGAAGTTTGAAACAACAAAAAGGCCGCGAGAGACGCAAAAACGAGGTCAAGTCAGTTTCGTTTACGAGTTTTGGATAAAGGTAGGTTAGTTTGGGCTTATAGGTAGTGCATCATAGCATACCGTAACATATAGCATTATGCTCACGACTGTATCGCCCGAGGAGTTAGAGATACATCAACATTATAAAAGGGGAAGGTTAGTCACGATGTTTTGAATGTTTTTGACACACGCTGTCAATAAAAATCAGCGGTTCCATACATATGCATCGCGAAGCCATTTACGTTTTCTATGGAACAATAAATTTGTAATTCATCATCATCATCAGCCCATCATCGTCCACTGCTGAACATAGGCCTCTCCCAAGGCGCGCCACAAAACTCTGTCCTCGGCCTTCCTCATCCAATCGCTCCCCGCTAATTTGTAATTATTAGATATTAAAAACAGAAGTACTTGATTTGTATATTAACAAATGACATGTTGACAATGTTTTGAGACAAATAAAAAAGTTTTATTTATTTCGTAAAAAATATAATTTATACGATTTCAATCTTGGTCCCATAAGAAAATTGTTCAGTGGTCTGAAGCACCCCATAAAGTATGTAACAAATTTAAGTTTACACCCTGTAGAATACTTTTGTCATCTACTGTAGTCAACGCAGACAAAATCACGAGCAAAGGCTAGCTACATTCCATATAAAGTAGTATGTGTGAAAGTAAAAAATTGTAATTGCGACATGACGTGGACTATATTCAATCTAAGTACTTAAGTTAAGTAATTTATAGACTGTAGGATTCCACAGAAGAGCCTCCTGTCACGAATAATGGTGAGAGGGACTAGGCTATACTCCACCACGTGGGCCCAGTTTAGATTGGTGTAGGAGAATTTTCAAGCCGCATTAATAAGGCCTTTGACTTGGCTGAACAAATAGTTTCTTAAGACAACAAAAACACCAAAGACTGACTCGGTCTGGCCTTGGCTTCGCTGATCGTTTCCAATACCGAATCTCCACTAAAAATATCTTTCCTATTAGTTTTAAGAAATCAGTCTGCGTAGTTTTACAACAACACCTACGCTCTCAATGTCTCTTTACAAGTACGGTATATCCAACTTCCATCCTCTTAACAACATCACATAGTTTCATCTCAAAACATCCAAAGCTCCAATACTTAGTTAAGATTAGTGCTATCGTCTTCTTAGGTCTACACTTCGAGTTCGCATAATAACAAGTTTGAAGAGATGTGAGGTAATTAATTAAACTACGACGTGTCTTGGCGAGATCTTGAGATTGTTACCAACTTCCTGCTTCAACTTGCAGCGACCTGGAATGTTCGGGATATTAACCTTTGTTGGTGGTTTAAAGGATGAGCTTAAAGATGTTTGATGAAAGAACGAGTGAATTAATATTTTAGTGAATTCATTAATTGATGTACATAATAAACAAACTGGGTGGACCAGCTCTCCTGCCCTGTGATAGTGTGGAGAAAATTCAATCAGTTCACACCAGCAGCTCTCCTCCACTGTGATAGTGTGGAGAAAATATAATCGGTTCACCATATCGTCGAGGAGTGCCCACTCAGAAAGTACTCCGGGGCTTCCGAATAATTAAAAAATAATTGTCATAATTTAATAATAATAATAATAATAATAAATAATAAATTCGTTTATTACCATAAAAATGTTGCAAATTAAAAGTTTCCTGGCGGACCCCGCACAAGGCAGCAAAGGCCCGATTTGTGGCGGTCCAGAAATATAACATCTAAAACGATGAATGAAAAAGAATTAATAATATAATCAAATTAAAGATTGTAAAATTAAGTCTCGGCGGGTTTTAATTAAGAGTGCGGGTTAAAGTCCCGCCGGAGACTAAATTTTTCTATCTTTAATTTGATTCGAAATAGCACAACATTGCTGTACCATGTTTATAATCAATAACATTTGGAATGGCATAATTATTAACGAATTAACGAAAAAGTATTACGTAAGTCTTCAAACTGAAACAAATAAATAGAATGTGTAAATGAAAGAATAATCAGAAACGATGGACACCAAAAACTGACCAAAGATAATGAATGACGGAACATTGTTATTATCTTATTATGCTTTCTATTTGATCCAAATAAAAAGAAAAGAAACCAATTTTAGGATTATCAATTGAATCATTATACTCAGCGTGTAACTTAGACCAAGACTAAATAATTCCATAACTAACGTTGGATCGGCTACCTACTCTATTAAGCTCAATAAATTATAGCTGAATTGGTTTTCACGTGTCATAATATTGCTGTAACCTTCAGTTTAAGTTCAGATCCCTATTGAGTAGTGGATTTGTATACTTAAGTGCTGGGCAAAGAGATTATACCTAATAGAGTGAGCCATACCCATTGTAAAGTGTCCACTTTTTTGACGTTTAGGTTTGAGTGTGTGGTGTCAAGTAGTATGGACACAAGGCACATGCCTTAAAGGCATATGGCCTTATGTTTACGGTCACTTTTCACACACACTAGCTCAAAAAAAAGTGGACAGCCGCATAAACAAATATCTATAGTTTCATCTCCTTCTACTATTAAAGGTACGTCATAATACAAAAGAGACTAACTACAATCGTTATTTACCACCACGGTTTCTAGGCAAATAGGGGTTTTTAATTCTCATAGAACCACACCGCTATGACTCAGAATTAATGATTGGCTTAAGATAGAAAAAAATTCGACATTATGAGTTTTAAATTTGTGCGGCAGACCGTGACTAAAGCTAATAGTTAACCAAAACATTTTGCAAATCCTACAGCTCACATGTAAACGAGTCACAATTAGTGGCTACATTATTACAAAAATACGTTCGTAAAATTCAATGTACTACCTAAAAATTGCTAATGGAATACAGTAATCGCATGAAAGACGTGCAACTTGGCAATTTCACCGTCACCCAAACCGTGTAATGCGATGCAAAACATTGAAATGTTTAATGTTTTGCCAACATGACATTTTAGTAAGTGCGCACACAATAGTATTCTTAATGTTTTTGAAATAGTGCATTAAATGTTGGTTTTTATTGCTTCAGGAATTAAGGTTAGTGTTGTGCAGTGCATTAATTCGTTTCCAGGAAAAACTTAAGAATTATGTTTCTTTTTATGTTTGTAACAAAATGATGGAGTATTTAATTAGTGTTGCTTGATTACACTTATTTAAATTAAAATGTAGGTATTTTATTAAAATAAATACAGTCGGTTAAAAATGAACAACAAGTCAAAGCAAGTCAAGTTTAAATGTATGTTAGGAGATAACTTTTTCTTATTCCTGTTATCGTGAGGGCAGCAAGCCCTGGTGTCAGAGTTTTTTCAGACCACCTTGCGTCCTCTGTCGTGGATTTTATGTAACGACTACTGCCACCAGAGATAAGAGCCGGGACCAACGGCTTAACGTGCCATCCGAAGCATGGAACCATCTTTCTTTTCAGACAATCAGGTGATTCAGCCTGTAATATCCTAACCAACCGGGGAAAAACGCACATAGTGACATAATTATCACTAGGTGTCCCCCATGGGAATCGAACCCACGACCTCCGTGTCAAGAGTCCAATGCTCTTAACTATTAAACTTCTTATTCAAAAGGAGTTATTACGAACATAGTTCAATTTCAATTAGGTGTAAGTTTTGATAAAGCGCTTCGGAAATAAACAAGAGAAATCCTCAAAATTGTATAATTCATTTTTGAAATGACGTGTTCATTACCATTCCTCTATAATGCATCTGCGAGTAGTGCACTGCTACAACCAATCCTCATGTAGCCAATTTGCAAAGATACATTTTCCTAAATGGCTTTTCGGTGAAGGAAAACATCGTGAGGAAACCTGCATGCTTCAATTTCGAGGCATGTATTGTACCCACTGTCCATTATGTGGCGACGGGCTCACCCACCGTCACACTGTACAGTCTCGGTACTACTGGTGAAACGTGGATGTTCTGAGGTTTCAGAATATCTCTGAGTACCATCTGGAGGAATATAGTCGTGAGCATATGCTTATGCATTTTCCTAAATAAGACTATTGATTTTAGTTCAGCTATAATAATATTAAGTGATACATAATCCTTTTAGAAGCTAATTAGGTAAATATACACACAAACGAATCTAAAACCGTTTGTAAGTGCTCCATGACCTTATTATAAGCCATTAGGCGAATCAGTGCAAATTTAGACATTGACCGAGTTTGATATTAATAAACAAGTCTGGATATTATAGAGATTTAAAGTATTGCTCGTTGCTAAAATGTGTTTTGATATAAATAAGCATATGCTCACGACTATATTACCCGAGGGGAAAGTCAGAGATATTCTGAAACCTCAGAACATCCACGTTTCACTAGTAGTACCGAAACTCTGTCCAGTTTGATGGGGGGGTGTGATATAAATAAATATAATAAATTAAATCTTTATTGTAATTTTCTTATGAATAGTTCAATGTAGCCTTGGCTCCGAAATTACTAGGTCTGGGGTCAGACAGAAAAAGAGAAAAGATGTTATTATTATATAGCGGTGGTGGTCCAGTGGCGAGTAACCTTGCCTGCCGTATAGGAGGCGATGGTTTGATCCCCGTCCAGACCGACTCGTACCAATGAGGTTTTCGGAATTTATGTACGATTTGAAACACCGCTGGCTTTTCGGTAAAGGAAAAACATCGTGAGGAAACCTGAATACTTCAATTTCGAGGCATGTATTGTACCCACTGTCCATTACAAGTGGCGACGGGCTCACCACCCGTCAGACTGGATAGCTTGGAACTCACCCATGCGGTGAGTTCCAAGCTGTGAAGCATGAGACAAACATAACAGACCAGCACTGGTCGTAGTCTTACCCTCGGCTTACGACTTTGAATTGACTTGACTTGACCCTCGGTTTACGAATATAACTTCCAAATAATATTAAGGGTATATTACTGTTGGCGCGGTCCGTACAAACGAAGTTTGGTGATATTTTCGATGCTAACCAACTTAAGTCAATGAAATTTTGCACAAAAAATCTAGAAAGTAATCTCTATGCTTGTATCTTGTCAGATTTTCGTTAAAATGTATAATTTTAAAGTTACAGTGCCTCAAAGATTTCCATACAAATCTTAAATTAATCCAAGCATTGAAACTGCATATTTTAACGAAAATCGGACACGATACAGGCATAGAGATTTGTTTCTAGATTGTTTCTGCAAAATTTCATTGAGTTTAATTGGTTAGTATTGAAAATATCACCAGACTTCGTTTGTATGCAGCGCGCATTTACGCATTCGGAATAAACTGCTCTTAAGAGAAACCATCTAGAAACTAATCTCTATGTTTGTATGAAGTCAGATTTTCGTTAAAATATACATTTTTAGTGCTAGGATTAATTTAAGATTTGTATGGAAATCTTTGAGGCACTGTTACTTTAAAACTATACATTTTAACGAAAATATGACTTCATACACACATAGAGATTAGTTTCTATAATTTTTCTGAAAAAATTCAATGACTTTAATTGGTTAGTATTGAAAATATCACCAGACTTCGTTTGAATGGAGCGCGCTCCGAATTATATTCCCTTAAATGTAACAGAGCTCTGGATATTTTTCATATTAGACATTAGTCGCCTAAATCATCTCTGCCCCTGAATCAAAATATTTTGACCAATATTTTGACTATACAACGTGTTAATGAATTGACGCAAAACTAGAAAGTAGTTTGTTTGGAATCGAGAGCAGAATCGAATTATCATGGTTTAAACATAGGATTTTTTTTCAAAATTTTAAATAATTTATTTGTAAAATGTAAAATTTACTGAACTCGATCTCAACCCACCGCTCGGGCACTCTCACCCTACATACTACCAAAATAAGATTCTTAAAACGTATCCATGAGTACGCTAGCGCTTTCATTAATTGCTGAAATAATAACAAATCATTTTTGCCTGAAAACTTAAAATGCGAATAACTTTAAATTTTAACTATCAAAATAATGAAATTATTGTTTCAATCTAATTATTTTGTTATAAATCAGTTGGGGTATATGAGGTTTTGCGCTTATTCATTAACACGTTGTATATTTATTAGATTTTTAAATCAATAGCACTAAAAACTAGTTGACAGCCCCATCACAGATTTATTACAGCTGTATACACTTGTTCCCGATTCAATAAAGCATATATTTGTCATTCGAAATGCCAGACGGCCGGCCGTGCCGAATCGATATCTAAAAATGTTTCCCTGTCATACAACGGTTGGTGTCGCTAATAATTAATGGGGCTAAAATTGTTCTATATAGAATCGATTCGTTGAAGAATCTTTATGCAAAAGAGACTCTAGGGACTAGGCGTATTTATGGAGAGTGAACAAATCAAAAATCTGTTGCAAGTAGGAGTTACTGTTCTTATACCAAAAACTGTGTCCTCTTAAGATAAGATAAGATAAGATAAATATTCTTTATTCGCACACCAGAATACACAAAAAAAAAAACAATATACACGAACAAGAAGGGTACAAAAGCGGCCTTATCACTAAAAGTGATTTCTTCCAGACAACCAGTGGATGGAAGAAGTCTTACATGAGATAAATGCTATGGCGGTGTACTAATTGATACATAATATTATAATTTACACAAAGTATAAATATATACATAAATACATACATACTCAATATAGCAAAATAATTGTAGAATTAGGTACCTTATAAAATAAATAAAAAATTAGTAAGTAAAACTTTTCCAAATGTAGGTACCAAACTTAAGCGAAGATTGTCAAAGCGAAAGATAGTAGTTTTTCAGCAATATTTTAATGATAGATAGTGAGGTAGGATAGGGGAGCTTGTCTAACAGAAAGTGGTAGTTCATTCCATAGACGGACGGACTGAACAGAAAAGGTACTTAGGTCTTACGATATCAGTAGGTTTGAAAGACGATATGTATATCCAAACATGCCTGTATAATTTAACGTATAGATGGCTAGACTCACAATACAGTCCAGCGAGTTTGGGGGCTGATTCTAAAAAGAAATTAACGAAGAGAGGTGGCTTGGTAATGAACGATCTGAGTGAGACACGAAGATCCCACACAAAAGAATAAGCCGAAAGGTTTCGAGTACTCCCCACCCAGGAAGTTGGAAAAGGTATTGTCTGTACCTGGAGAGCAGCCTTCCTTACAAGCGGTGAAACATGCAAATACTCCTTTCGTAAATTACCATAGTTATTGGTCCCTTTATAATCCAACAACAAAAATTGATAGAAAGGAACATACATAAAATCAGAAACATCGACTACGGACACTTACGAAATAAGGACGAACATTACCGACCGCTATGGTCAATTTTCGTGTTTCCATGCTTATAAGGAGGTTATGGATCCATCGTTTATAAAATCTATGTCCACACCTGACCTTTCAGGACATGACATTTAGTCAAATGTGTATTCCAGTAATCCTTTATCCGAAACCTCGTGAGGAAACCTGCATGCTTCAATATCGAGGCATGTATTGTACCCACTGTCCATTTTGTGGCGACGGGCTCACCCCCCGTCACACTGGATAGAGTTTCGGTACTACTGGGGAAACGTGGATGTTCTGAGGTTTCATAATATCTCTGACTACCCCCTCGGGGAATATAGTCGTGAGCATATGCTTATGCTGTACCCGAAACAAAAAACCTCTTTCAAATTATTTTTGTCATTTCCATAAAGTGCTATCTTTTTTTTAAGTTAAAAAAAAATTAAGGTGCTCCGGGCAACGGACTGGTCCACTTGTCGTTAGCACGATCCAAACCTTCAGCAGCAATTAGATTTTTCTACTTTGTAATTTTTCACAAAGCATTTTTAAAAAGTTAATACTTACATATTTCATGCAAGTTCACAGTAAAAGTCCTTACACAGTAAACATGCTAAGGTTATAAACTTTTGAACCTTTTCAAGAGTTCATTGCATTTAAAGTTCAACATTCAGTTTAGTATTCTTCTCTTTTATTCAGGGTGTAAATAATACATAATGGGGAGCTTCAAAGCATCAAACTGAACAACTTTCACTATGGAGCCAACTTCGAAAACGCGAAAAAAAAAATCCTTATTCAGAATTTTGATTATGATTTACTGGTTTAACTATGTATCATGGCTTCACTAGATAAAATTATAAAGTTTATTCCTGAAAGTTTAATTTTCCAAAACTAATTCATATCCCAAACAGAATTCATATCATAAATCTCTTACACACACGATGAAAAGCCTAATCTCATTAGGCTAGACATTAGCACCACACAAAATATATATATAAAACGTTGAATACCGTCCGTCGTTCCATCAGCAGGAGGGAGCGACGAGACATGCCATTTGCATTTTATTAAAATCACAATTTTATTTTTGAGCCACATCATGAGATTCTGTCAGGCTGGAATTTTAATCTACACAAAGTAGATTTAGGGTTTCATACACATACTATATGCATAATAAAATCGGTCAAGTGTGAGACGGACTACTCGCGCACCGATGTGATGGTTCCGTACGACTACACCACACAATACAGGGTCCTTCTTAATATGCAGACACTTTTTTAAGGGGATGATTAGACCGTCAAACTGAACATCTTTCTATAGGGCTCCAACATCGAAATCACGAAACAAAAATCGGCAGATTTTCGGAGCTTTGGATTTAGGAAACATTTGATAGTTGTTTTTCGTCAATTCTGAAATAACTTCAGATATTCTACTACTTTTTAAAGCATGCCATTGTAGACCTCAGGTTGGTAGTTGCAAACTAAACTTTTGCGATTGGGGGGAGTACAGGGATCCTGGCCTGTGACAGTGTGATTGTGGTGAACTTATGCATGGGTCATCTGCTAGAACGTCCCTTGTGCCTGAAAACTTGCACGATAGAGGACTTAAGTAGAACTATACCAAACGCTAAGATACTCACCGGATGCCTGAATAGTCAAATATAAGATACTGAAAAACCATTAGATTAGAAAACGCCGAGGTGGTCGAGTGGTGATGTCGATCCCCGTCCAGGCCGACTCGTACCAATGAGTTTTTCGGAATATATGTACGATTTGCAATACCACTGGCTTTTCGGTGAAGGAAAACATCGTGTGGAAACCTGCATGCTGCAATTTCGAGGCATGTATTGTGCCCACTGTCCATTACAAGTGGTGACGGGCTCACTCCCCGTCACACCGGACAGTTTCGGTACTGCTAGTGAAACGTGGATGCTCTCAGGTTTCATAATATCTCTGACTACCCCCTCGGGGAATATAGTCGTGAGCATATGCTATGAAGAACCATTGACTCAAAAGTTGTAATGATCATTTTTAGCATATTGAAGGATTCAAGATCGAATGACGATGCGTATACAGGGTGTTAGGGTAAACAGTTGCATTACATTAAGGGGTGGTTGTACCCATGATACTGATCAACTTTCCCTAAGAAACCTATAGGAAATTCGCAAAAAAAATTAGACTTTCTAAATGCAATCTAGACCTATAGAAAAAGTAACATTTATATTGGCGTAGACGCTAGTAGAAATGATAGAATGTATGGATTTGAAATTGGAGATCGGATCATTTTGACGTTTGCTTTCGTCGCCATATGTTAAGTCCATACATTTTAATGTTTTCTTCTGTCGTTAACGCTAATCGAAAGATACTTTGTCTAGGGGCCCTGATGATCGAACGTTTGTATGAAAAGTCGAAAATTGTTTTTGCCAATTTCCTATAGGTTTCATAGGAGAAGTTGTTTAATACCATGGGTAAAATAACCCTTAAAGTATTGCAACTGTTCGCCCTATAACCCTGTATAGGCTATTAGGAGAGAAAAGTGACGTATCACGTCTTTATGTACATACGAAAAATTACATAAAATTTAAATTTCGTTCCAGTTTTAAAAACATAGACTCCATTAGTCAGCTCTCTTTTTAAAGGGCGGCAACATTTCATAGCCAAAACAAATCATGAATCAGTGCCAAAAATGTCGTGACGCTTGGCTCAGGAGTTGAGAGCATTAGCTGCGGGGTTACCACGGGGTTAATTCAGAAAATTCTCGCTTTAAAGATGGATGATATTGATGAAGAATAGTACAGTAGTAACAGATTTATTAGTTCCCCGATGTACCTGCGCAGTTGACAAATTTTAATAACGAGGGAAATTATATTGAACAATCAGGATGTGCCACCTTCATTCTCTTGCCACGATTGGCTAATTGTTTTCGCGCCCTTTTCGCTCCTATCTGACTTTGCACCCTTTGGTTACTACTACTTCGGGTTTTGTCGGGGGAATGCGCAAACAAAGATTGACGAGTTAAATTATTTTCTCTGGTTCTACGTTACCTCTTCATGGCTAGAAGGATCAGTTGAATAAATATCACACATAGACAAAGCTTCTAAGAAGAGCATAGTTCTTAAATCACATTTAAACACCATAAAATAGAGATATTACTCCAACATTTCTCCTCAATAACCTATTTTTAAAGCCATTACAAACAGAAATTGGCATAACCTTTAACTTCACAAAAACCATTATTTCGCCAAATAAATGTCCCCGAAATTGGAACTTAAAGCGTTATATCTTATTGGCCCACTATTATCAGATCAATCGACTCAAATATCACGATCGGGTACGATATAGGTTATTTTGGGGTAATTTTGTCTGTATTACTACAGAACACGCAGTCTGGGTTACGAATGACATTGATATAACCTTTCTTGGTGCAGGAAAGGGATTCAGATAGTTTCTAAGCAAAATGATTGGAGTGAAACTAAATAAAAAACATTAAAAACATACCTAATTGTTGGTTATTGGTTTGTCCCCGCCTGCAATACCTATCTAATAACATATAATGTAAGTGAATCGAAAAAATCTAAGTATGACGAGGAGTGAGCCCGTCGCCACTTGTAATGGACAGTGGGTACAATACATGCCTCGAAATTGAAGCATGCAGGTTTCCTCACGATGTTTTCCTTCACCAAAAAGCCTGTGGTGTTACAAATCGTACATAAATTCCGAAAAAGTAATTGGACGAGTCGGCTTGGACGGGGATCGAACCATCGCCTCCTGCACGGCAAGCAAGGTTACTCGCCACTGGAAAATAGACACTTATATGAATATTAAAAGTGTATGTCAATATTTCAGACAATCTAAATACATAATGGCTTACCGGTATAGTACTCGTACCACCCTAACATAACATATCTACGTATTACGATGATCTAGAAAGCAGATAACAGTATCACATAAAGTCATTGACGACACCGAATACCCATAAGTTAGTATTTATACAAATGGTTATGGGGATCAGAACCCATTTGATTGTAGAAGTAATGTAACAGCGTATGCGTTTGATGGTGTCCCATATTATACAGGGAAAAGTTTGCATGTTCGTGTTATCGTCAAGTTGGTAGAATTTCGTGTTTTTATTATACAGTGTGTTAGGGTAAACAGTTGCTTTACTTTAAGGGGTGATTGTACCATGATACTGGTCAACTTTCCCTACGAAACCCATAGGTAATTCGCAAAAAACACATTTCGACTTTTCATACTAACGTTCGATCAGCTGATTTCATTTGGAAAGTGCAAAAATTTTTGTAGAGTTTCCTATAGGTTTCCTAGGGAAAGTTGACCAGTATCATGGATACAATCACCCCTTAAAGTAATGCAAATGTTTACTCTAACACCCTGTAGTTTCCATTCTTCCCGTGGGTTTCTCACGGGATTAAATGATTCTTATGCAGAGTTTATGTGGGCGAAAAGCTAGCCACCTCTCTCCACTTGACTCGTCATTCCATTCTGAATGTACACTTAAATTACAGTACAGTCCAAGATGCTCGACTTTGGAACTCGTTGTCAGAGTCGATCAGACATGCTCCTTCCGTGAATATTTTTAAATCGAAATTCATAGCACATTTCCTGGACTTCTGTTCCAGATTTTTTCCTTTCTCCCCTTCTATTTTTCTATCTGTATCATTCCGGTACGTGTAGGTATGTCTATATTAGGATGCAGCATGTATGATTATATGTTATATTTTATTAATTATATATATAAATATATCTATATATATATATATATATATATATATATATATATATATAATTAATAAAATATATATAATAAATATATAAATATATATAATATATATATATATATATTTATTATTTATCTATGTACCTTTCAGTAATTTGTAATATGTATGCATTTATGTATTCTGTTATATTCACTGCTTTTACAACTATAATTTTATTTTTTCATTTTCTTAATAACACCGACCCGTTCTTTGTTATATTTCCTCTACCCTAAGGTTGTCTGGAAGAAATCGCTTTTTAGCGATAAGTACGTCTTATTTGTACCATAATCAGTTATGTTTCCTATTGTGCATTGTATTTTGTTTGGTGTAAATAAAGTATGTTTCATTAAATTGCGAAATGTGAGCAGTATCACAACTACATTCTTAAACAGAAAGTTGGTAGTTGTAGCAATGTTTCGGACCACCCCGAAAGGGATTACGGTCATGAGTTTATGTATGTATGTATTATAGTTCCACAAGATGGACCGGCGACCTGGTGAAGGTGGCGGGAACCCGTTGGATGAGGGCAGCGCAGGACCGGTTGTTGTGGTGACCGTTGGGGGAGGCCTGTGTCCAGCAGCGGACGTCCATCGGCTGAGATGATGATGATGATTATAGTTCTATATCGAATGAGGTAAGTAGGTAGACCGCCAGTACGTTGATCGGACGACATTTTGAAGGTTGTGGGTCAGAAACAGTGCTGCCACCTTAGCGCTTTCGGCGCTAGATCTAGCGCTTTTTTTATATGTCTAGCGGCGTATCTAGGAATTTAATGCCTAGCGTAAAATCTAGCGCTTTAAAACTTTTAATAAAGCAACAGTATTCATGTTTGAATATGCTGTGTTTCGTGTTTTGTGATTGAAATATGATAAAAACTTTGATAGCATATTGTGGTCAAAACATGTCCAAATAGTGTGTAGTGTTCAGGACATTCTAACATGAACGCTTATGTCAAGTGTTTTCATAAATTTCATAGATAGACTCATAGATAGGTTTTGGAAAGACTGATAAGACTATGTAGAAAACTTTCAAGTACTGTAGCGCTTTTTCAAGCCTCGAAAACTTTAGAAACTAGCGCTTTTTTTACAGTTTTAGTGCCTCATCGATTTTTTGAGGTGGCAGCCCTGGTCAAAAATGACCTGATTAGGACCGAGAGGAGTGGGGCAATAAAAAGGAGGCCAGCAGTGGGTTGATGTGGGCTGATTCATTAACAGATTTTTTTTCTGGTAAAGTATCAGTGACACTATTGTTATTATCACGGGAATAACCGTAAGGGTACCCTTACCATCTCGGTGGTACAGGAGCTGGACGACAGTAAGCAGTAATTTATTCCTCTCACTTGCAGTCAGCCTGCATACATGTGCTAGCCTCTTCTTGTCCGAGTGAGCCGATTTGTATGAAGTGGCAAGGGCGTGATGTTACCCTACTCCCTCGGAGAATATTTTCTTGAGCTTTGGTAAGTTATGTGTCAAGATAGGCAGTCGAAGCTTCGAACGCGACGAAAAAAATATCACCCAAGTCTAGGGTGATAAACCCTATCGCTATGCACGCACCCAGAGATAAGTTGTATGACGCCTCACGTAGACCAACATAAGAAAGTTGGCCCGTTTGTTTTAGTACGTTAAAAGCGTGAGGCTCAATCTGGACATATAATTAATCAAAGGTCGTGAGCATATTAAAAATTATTTATACATACTGACTACATGCGTGTCGTAGATATACGCAAAGCCTGGTGCAAAATATTTTTTAGATATTTATGTAACGACAAAACCATAATTATTAAACGAGGATGTTCTGAGATCTTAGAACATCTCTTACTAGACTACCCCCTCGGGGAATATAGTTGAGATCCAAGCATGCAAAACCATTGCTCACTAAACAATATTTCTCGTAAAAAACCTATATACTGTACTTCAAATACTTACCCTGCTAAAATATGTGATATTTTCTTAGAATGCCATAGGGAAATTTGGGTTAGGCATTTTTCTGTGTTATGAATGAGATTCGTAGATATACTTATATGCGATATTTGTCTATCAAATAGCTTTAGGGACTCAGGTTGTTTCTAAACCTAAACAAATAGGTAACGTTAAATTTTCTTTAATATTTTCTGACACGCTAACATAAATAGAGGGTGTAACAGAATGATGTGCTCATAACATCTAAAGAGGTCGTACTTCTTGATCGTCTGCGAGCTCTTTAAATATGACCACAATTTTATATTACACCTGTACTATGCAGGGTGTAACAAAACACCCTAGTAATACTTAAGGGGGTGCTTCAGACCTTCAGACAGATCAAACTGAACAACTCTTACGCCAACATCGAAATCGTGAAAAAAAAATCCGCTCTTTCATACAAAACTGCAGTACCGTCTAGAGTCAAATGTATGACAGCTGTTTTTTTTTCTCGATGTTGGCTTTATAGTGAAAGTTGTTCAGTCTTATGGTCTGAAACACCTCCTTAAGGGGATATAATTCGGAGCGCGCTCCATACAAACGTGCTATGGTGATATTTTCAATACTAACCAATTAAACTCAATGAAATTTTGCTGAAACAATCTTGAAACAAATATCTATGCTTGTATGGAGTCAGATTTTCGATAAAATATACAGTTTCAATGCTAGGATTAATTTAAGATTTGTATGGAAATCTTTGAGGCACTTTAACTTTAAAACTATACATTTTAAGGAAAATCGGACTCTATACAAGCATAGAAATTTGTTTTTAGATTGATTCTGAAAAATTGCATTGAGATTAATTGGTTAGTATTGAAAATATCACCATAGTACGTTTGTATGGAGCGCGCTCCGAATTTTATCCTCTTAAGTATTACTAGGGCTTTTTGTTGCACCCTGTGTACACCGTGATCTATGAGAATAATCGAGTTTGCATTTGCTAGCTTTTTCATCCACGTAGGATTAGGTTAATCGAAAAATACTTTATGTTTTCCTAGTACACCACTATATCAAAATATTTGTTCATTTTTTTTAAAATTAAAAATGGGCCTGCTCTTGACCTCAACCCAGTCCTTAGGACAAAGATGGGTTCGAAGATGTAGCGAGCTAACTCAGAAGATTATATTTGTTCCCTAATATACTATATTATTATATTTGCAAATCAGAATTGGCCAGAAAGCTATAATAGGAATCGGAAAATCTTTTCGTCCTTATTTTGAATGTGCGAATAATAATGATTGCATTATTATGAACCTACCCTTCGATGAAAGTACTCGTAACTACCTACCTAAATGATGCAAAGAAACTTTTGTGAATCAAATTTAAAAATAATAATTGAGGTTTAAATCTTGAACATCTTATAAAGGAGTCACGTAACTTGGTCCCGTGCCGACATTGTTTGTAGCCGATCGTTCAGTAGTTTCAGTGCATTAGTATGCGAGGTGCGGGTTCGAATCTGCTCCGTAAACAAGCTACACGAAAACTATCCAGTTCAGATTTATTTATTAAAATATTCGTTTGTTTTTGCTGTTATGGAATTATACATTTTGTTGAGTTCATGACGTTACGTCAACAAAAAGCTGAAGTGATTGACATTCATGCTTCGAACAAGCTGAATTGGATATCGACAATTTTCAGATAATTTCGTGCTATCCGACTAATATTTAACGAGTTATACCGCCAGAAAAACAAAGTAAACTAAAATTTTTCGGAATCTCATGTAGTTAAACTACATAGTTGAGCTTCAAAAATTATTTTTTGTATCCTTGCCTACCTATACAAGATGTAAACTTCAATATGCTGTATACTTAATGCTTCAGATCATCAAACTGTACAACTTTTAGTATGGGACCAATATGGAATAGGCAAAAAAATAATAAGATGTTTCATAAAAAAATTCAATAGTTTCTCGACCAAAATGTTTGAAATAGCAGATTTTTTTATGCGATTTCAAAGTTGTTCCCGTAGTAAAAGTTGTTCAATTTGATGGTCTGAAGCAATAATAACGCATTCAAGTTTACACCCTATACAAGGTGTTACGAAAATAAAAATAATTATTTAAGGGGGTGGTTTAGACCATCAAACTGAACAACTTTCACTCTGGGACCAATAACAAAATAAAAAATAAAAACTGATGTTCCATACTACAAATCTACTCGAGCTAAATGTGTGGGCGAAAGTTGTTCAGTTTGACGGTCTAAACAACCCTCTTAAAAGTTTTAAATGTTTATTTCTACTTTTGTAACACCTTGTATACGGACTGTGTAATAAAGGAAACTCAATGACATTGGTTTTGGTTCTGAATTTTAACATTTGTTTGTGGGTCACGTTGCAGGTTCTGACCCGAGAACTTGTCTCGCGTGTTGTCCGCGCGTCGCGTCTTTGCCTGCCACGAGGCTCCGCATTCCTTATCTCTTCTTGTTCTTTATCAAAAACAATCCCTGAGATTGGAATAGATACTCCCACAAACTACTTGACATTGGCGGAAATGCAGTGCTAACACACAAGCAAAAAGTCAATTAATTATAAATAAAAAAAAAACATTTGTTTGTATTTTTAAACCATAGGTACCTAACTTTAGTCTCAAAAAAAAGTAAACCCTAAAACCTTTACAAAGAAATGCATCGTATGTATAGTAGGAAAAACACTGTAAAGATGAATTTTTGGAAAAAAAACTACTTTGTAGATACTGTGTTTTGCAGCCGAATACTCAAACTGATTAAGGCCGGATTCGACCAAACACGAGTAAATTTTATTTTTAGGTAAAGTCCGTCCGTGTCATGTGATTTAATTATTTAAAATCATAAGTGGGATAAACCTAACAAATTAAAAATGTATATCCTCGCATTGCAATAAGTACGGATACGACGACCTCTTTATTTAGGTATTACTCTTGGAAAAATCTAAGAGAAGTTTATTCCGAACGCGCTAATGCGTGCTGCATACAAACGAAGTCTGGTTATATTTACAATACTAACCAATTAAAGTCAATGAAATTTTGCAGAAGCAATCTTAGAACAAATCTCTATGCTTGTAGGTTGTCCGATTTTCGTTAAATATAGTTTCAATGCTAGGATTAATTTAAGATTTGTATGGAAATCTTTGAGGCACTGTAACATTAAAACTATAGCATTTTAACGAAAATCTTACAACATACAAGCTTTGACTATTTATATGTGGACTGGTTACGCGTGTAATTCTACTAGCAAACATTTCTGCCACTTTTTGCGGGGGGCGAGGTAACATGAAATCCGCAACTTTGGATTTTATTCCCCATAACTTTAGATTCTAATTTTGAATGTAAAAAATCATGAAAAGTAGTCTCGTGTGAACCCCAAACGTTCTAAGTTCGAAGTTATTCTTTCGCAATTATAGGCTGTCTCGTTTAGTAATAAGGTGTAAAATTGAATGTAAATGCACAAGATCAATTGTGCTTATACCGTGGCAGAGGGGAAATGCTACCGCAAGGCTAGTCCTTATAATAATTAGTCAAAGCATACAAGCATAAAAATTCGTTTATAGGTTGTTTCTGAATTATTTCATTGATTTCGTTTGGTTAGTAGTGAAAATATAACCAGACTTCGTTTGTATGGAGCTTGCCAGCGGTAATATACCCTTAATCAAATGTTTTAATGAAACACATTTGAAATGATGACAAAACACTAGAAAACTCATTCTCGACTCGAATCAATTGAAGTGCGACGCATCGCAATCACTGCATTATTCAATATGTAAATTGAAGAGCCACAAACTAGAGGCCGCTCGATGCGACGGATTGCTCCTATGTTAGTCTTCCCACTATCACGCACTTGCGTAAACGTTTAAAGTACATTGCTTGTGCAGCATGTGTTTTTCTTTAAAACAGGAATAGGTAGCATTATACTTCAAACACAAAGCATTTGTGTTACAGTAGGAAGTCAGATACCAATAACTAACGCTATTCTAATTTTAAAATTCTGGCTCCATCATAGAGTTTATGATTTGGCCAATATCTAGTTTGAAGAGCCTTTTGCTCGACTTTTACACAAAAACACACACCCGGAACCGCCATAAACGGTGGAGCCGCGTGGCCACTTAATTCGCGAGCCGAACGAAAGACTTCTACTCGAGAGCCCTCTAGCCACGCGACTCCCCATAACTAACTCATTTGATTCTATTCTTGACACCTCAGCTTCCTGATAATGTGATCATGATATGATCGTATAAAAGAGTTCGTGATAGGCCTGTATCCTTGGGGGTGATGTTGAAGACTTAATGAGATACGAATGTTGTCGGGAAGCGAATTTAAGTGGCTTACGTGTTAATTCAGCTGTCGTTATGTATATTTTTGTTCTTATTTAGTTTAGTACATTCCTTTAATTTGTTTTTGCATCACACAAAACTGAGGCCAGATGCCTAATGCGAGAAGTGGAAAATGTCACCAATATCAACTATTTAACTTCTTATTCTTCTTCTGCTTTTTTTCTAACTTGTCCACACTGGGCCTGCGTGGTCAAATCAAATCAAACTGGTCTAATGGTCAATTTCTTCTCATACTCATTCTCCTTTTCCCAGCAATGGGATCATACCAGTTACCAGATGGTAGGCCCTGCAGTGGGCCGTTTTATGCTAATGATGAATCACCTTGTTAGTCATAGGTGACTTAATTAGTGTCCTATTATCAGACTCAATAAAGTGATCACTCACCTAGAAAGATACGAATGCGAATTGTGCCATCTTCCTCTGAATATTACTTACTTTATTTAAATTCAATACCTTTTACAGTAGTTAACCTCCACTCAGCGCCATTATACTCAATCTATCGGCAAGTAATTAACTAAAATCACACTAAAACCCTTGCAAAGATGGTACAATGACAAACAGAGAGCGATATGCAAATTGCAGTGATGTTTACAATGCATCAGGCCTGACAGCTGCACAAATATGCAGGCTGCAAGCAAATATGAGCTTTAATTACGGCGTTAGACGCAATATTGGGAGGTATTTTTGGTTGGAAGGTATTTGGATTGTTACTCATTTTGGATTGCGGTGATGTGGGTTTAGAAATTACGCGAATTTATTATTTTGAATAAGGAAAAACGTACGTGCAGACTATTGAAATACGCACTTGAGAACTTTAAAATCTCAGAACTTTTGAGAGACCAAGCCGATTGCAAAGAAAGTAAAAAATCTGCCCAAACGAATCTATATAATTTTCTCAAAATTTCATCCAGATTGGAAGCACTTTGTGCACAAACACACATACATACAGATCAATAGACAAAAACTCATCCTTGCCAAAGCAAAGCTTACATCATTATAATTATACAAAGGTTCGTAAAAACCGCATATTTATAGCAGATGCTTAAAACTTTCATTAAAAATAAAAATAGTTCCTCAACTTCTACTATTTCATAAAGAAATTCCGCAAAACTATCATTACAACATCACAAGAGGCTATTCATTTAGAAAGCCACCGATTTATTTCAACCAACAAACTAAAGAGTAAAAAAGCGAAATAATATTTTCATAGCAAACGTTTCTTTCAGCAAAATGTTTAAAGTAGAGAAAGTAAGACATAAAAATGTTTGGATAATAAAAATGAATGCGGCAGTAAAATTACTTCCAAGTGTTTTGTGAGCTAATAGAGTAGTTAATGTTGGTTTTTGAAAGGGTTGTACTTGATATTTGTATTTGCCTAAATACAGAGTGTTTCTAATAAGTAGGCGGTTTATCGTGCAATTAATAAGAATCACATTCAGCTGTTCCAGCACAAGTTCTTGTTGAAATAAATTACTTTTACTGCATCGAAAATACGTAAATTGAATTATTACTATATTATTACATATATTCTAAATCATAATCATCACTCACGACTATATTCCCCGAGGGATATTCAAAAACCTCAGAACATCCACTTTTCACAAGCAGTTCCGAAACTCTGTCCAGTGCGACGGGGAGTGAGCCCATTGCCACTTGCAATGGACAGTGGGTACAATACATGCCTCGAAATTGAAGCATGCAGGTTTCCTCACGATGTTTTCTGTCACCGAAAAGACAGTGGTGTTACAAATCGTACATAAATTCCGAATAAATCATTGGTACGAGTCGGCCTGGGGATCGAATCATCGCCTCCTGCACGGCAGAGGTTACTCGCCGCTGGACCACCGCGTCTCTTTCATCATCATCAGTTTATTTTAATCCTACTACATTTGTATGGTACGCACTCATGAGAACTATGATATATATAGACCATGAAACTGAATAACTTCCACAATGTAGCCAAGTTCGAAAACGAATCAGCTGTTACACACAAAACTGCAGTACAGTACCTACAGACTCAAATGTATGAATCCATTGAATTTTTTTCGACATCGTCTCCATAGTGAAACTGGTGTAATTCCTTAGTAACCTCCTTGCCTCATACGACAGTATCGGAAAAAATTGGCACGACTTTAAAACCAAACGATATGAGCAAGAATACGTTCGAAATAGTCCTTATCTGAAAGAAAAGGAGAGATCTGACAGAAAAAATAGCCAGATCGGTTTCTACACGCGCTGCTATTCTTCCAACATAATACGACACTTTAGACAACACTTATTCCTATGAAATAAGAACTAAAATGCATAGACTGGCGAGATTTCATATAGCACATGTAAGCTTGCACGTGTAAGCTAAAACCGGGTTAAATTTGATCTTATATCAAGAGATTGTCAAGAAATCACAATTAAAATAGAGTTATTAAATTAATAGGGCTCATTTAGCAGCCAAATAGTGCCTTTAATTTTTTATGAGTCAGTATTTTTAAATGCATGGTTTGAGATGATCAAAATTAAAAAGAAAATGATGCAGTATCTTTTGAATATTAGGAAACGTTCTTCGTGAAAACATTTCAAAACCAAAAATGTGTGTTATTCAAAATAATATCAGATAGATAGCTCTACAAATCGCGAAGAAAAATATAGCTGTTCCATACATTTGAATCGAGTCGCCAGTGCCGTTTTCTATGGAACATCTGATTTTCATCCGCGATTTTAATATTGATCCCGTAGTAAAAGTTGTTCAGTTTTATGGTCTGACATACCCTCTTAAGTATGTAACGCATTTTAGTTCACACCCTGTACATGCTAACCTCACGAAACCGAGTCACGTCTGAAATCATTATCGAATTAAAAGCTTTTATCAAATTAACTGAAAAGAGAAAAACAAGTTCTATAATCACTAATCAGCTATAACAACTTTGTTTTAGCAAATATAATTTGAATGTTATTAGGTAGGTATTGCAGGCAGGGGACAAACCATTAAACAACCAAAAATCTTCTTGTTTTTCTCTTTTCAGTTAATAGGTTTTTATGCAGTCGGCTTTTTTGTTTTTCTTAATAATTTAGTTTATTTCATACTTTTTAGTCTTGTGTCGAAACGATAACATAAAAGTGCTATAATATGTATATATTTGGAATCGTATGTTCACTAGCTTTCATTTAATACCCATATTGTAATTTTTTTCAAATAAAAAATTGTTTATTCCCCCTCTTTTTTTTAATTCGCAGACTCCATACTAAAATAATGGTAGGATTAAACGAACTTACCTGAAGTGAAGTTCTATCCTAATTATATGAAGTACTTAGTCCGAGACATAACAATGTAGTATCGCTATCTTGCGTGTATCCGCGTCCTTTAAATCTATGGAAAAAAAGCAAAAAACGTGTCTCCGAACGTCATCTACCTGTCAATGTCATTAGTTTAGAGCTAACTGGTAGTAACTGGGTATGCGGAGGGTGGGAAGTAGGTATATGTCTCGGACTAAGTACTTCATATAATTAGGATAGAACTTCACTTCAGGTAAGTTCGTTTAATCCTACCATTATATTTCGTACTTAGTCCGAGACATAACAATGTAGATGTTTAGAGGAAACAACATCTTAAATTAAAACAAACTCGTCTGTTGTGAACTTAAAGAGTCATAACTAAGAATAACACCTTGTAAGTTATAGGTAGGTATAGTAGTACTTACCTATCACACAAAATGAGATTAGTAAATCACAATCATACAATATTAGTCAAAATCAGACAGTAATAAATTAACAATATTTTGTTAACTAATATTATGTATAATTAGGTACCTATGTGAGTACCTCAAACTGCTTCTCCCACTTTAATCTGTCTGATCACTGTCAGACTCTAAATTGTTGAGGTTCTAGTAGAACGACATAGGTATTGTTTTTTAAAATATTATCGACTGTAAGCCTTCTATGTGGGAGGGTGCGCTGCAACCCATATAGTCGAGTGGGACGATGACATGATGACTTACAAAATAAAAAATAAAACTTTCGAAACTAATATCTGTACCCTGAGCAGACGCCTTTAAAACAGTATGGTATAACAATCTTCTATCATGAATTGATTCATGGCTTATGACTCATAATATGAGAAATACACATAATTAGGTGCAGGAATACTAAATTTGATTTCTTAATCTGAAGATTAAGTAAAAACTGCCTACTATCTAACTTTCGGATAGTTTACCTAAATTTTAGGAAATAACGCGTTTAAGACATTTTGCGTTTAGGACATTCCGCGTTTAGGACCTTCCGCGATTAGGTCATTTTGCGATTAGGACATTATAAGTTTAAGTCATTTCGCGTTGACAAATTAGGTCCTTATGCGTCGACACCAATCAACCAAAAATTGAGTGGACCACTATTAAGCATTGTAAGACATGATGTGAGTCCCATATACTAACATAATTTTGTTTAGAAGGGCGTAATTTGAATAACCTTTAAACCCGCGTTTTATTCTAGAACGCGTTTCATCAGAACATTGCCGATATGAGTGTTATTATCCATTATGAGATGTAGGATAGGTGATGCATTATTTCAGAATCACCGTTATCAATAACAGAAGTATGTAAAATACATTAACTCAAATAGAAACCTCTAAAAATACCTAATTTGACTAACAAAATGGCCTCCACTGACATATACTATAGAATTCTATCAGTGTTTTATATAAAGAGGTTTTGAGAAAATTTGCCCGATATCATTTTGACATTTATTTAACCTAGGAATAAGTTTCCTGTCTAGGATCTCATGATAATGTAGAAGACAGAGAGTGTTCAAATATAACTGTTTCTGAGACTGTCCAGTTCTTTCAGCAGTGGGTACCAAGGCTGAGAGAATCTGATTGGAACACTAAAGAACATAGAAAAATGTTGTCTACTTAACCCTCTACATTCCATGCGAAAGGGTATCTAAGCAATGAAACATACTTTTCACACTAAACCGAACTTAGAATTAATCATATCTAAAACTTTCTGAGAAAAATCTCATTCAGTAAGTCGACCTATAATTAGGTATCTATGTGATTCTCTCCTTTATCTCTTCAGGGATAAGGTCTTGTAATGAAATTAAGTGTAATGTAGACTGAATTGATCCACACACTGTCAGATATATTTGGATTTGGCTACTATTTAAAATAGGTTACTGACTGTCTACACAATACACTCGTTAAAAGATATCTACGTTGTGTTATGTGTGATTTTACCTAATTAAAGTTTCACATTGATTCTGATTCTTTAAAGTAAACAATGCTACAAATGGCTTAGTTCGTTTTCATGAAATTCTTTCTCTAGTTCTAATAGATTAGAACTATGTAGCAGGCATATGTTGGACCTGTGATGTAGCAGGCTTCGGAGTCCTGAATTTATACTAAATAAAAGTTGTTATAATGTACCTACTATGCATTTTTAATTAAACCGAAACCCTTGAACTTTTAACCCATTTAACTCAGTATATTTTTGCACATATACTCGTAGGTGACATAGGTACATATTAATATCCAGATTATTTGCGTAAACAAAGCCACTGCTGCCACACAACTGATACCAAATTGTATAACCACATTATAAAATCTTTAATTGATCATGACTATGGTCAGATATTGGTTAAGTAGATTGAGCAGTGGATGATAAAAATATATTACTTTTAATAGAACCTAGCTATGTTTATGCTAATGGAACCTAGAGATTCCCATTAATCTTTAGCCTTATACCATTATTTAAGCTTTAAGCATTCTTGGTAAGTAAGTACCATTGAGGTATAGATACATTATCATGGTATCAGGTATTGTCCTAAGAAAAGGACAAGACATGTTCCATTTATGGATTTTCACTGTTTTGTAAATACAGTCAGAGCCGGCCTAGCCAACCAGGCTAGTTTATTGGGTAGGTCATCCCATTTAAATAATGAACCATTATTTAAGTAATTGAAAAATTCAAATACTTTTTATGGGCCATATTATTTTATTGTTACTAAATAGTTATAAAAGAATTAATTTTCAGTTTTAATTATTTATCAGCATTTATTATTTTAATTTCAGACTTTTTATAACATGTTATTAACATGAAGGTTATGGAAACTCAAAGGATGGAGCCCCTTTTCAACCTAAATACAACTTGATCATAAGTGATATTATAATAACAAATGAGAAAATATGATGAGTCTAGCAGCAAATTTTACCTAAAAGGGTATCATTTGTTATATTACTACAAATATAAAAATGTTTACGTGGATGTCCTGAGGTTTCAGAACATATCTGACCACCCCCTCGGGGAGTACAGTTGTGAGCATATGCTTATGCTATAATACTTTTAAGTCCAGCGGCAAACTCTTCCTCAAAGGGTATTTTATTTATTAGATCATTAGAGATATTACCAAAATTGTACAACTAAGTAAATATTTGAGTCTAGCGATAAGCTTTATCACAAAGGGTACTGCACCCGTCCCTATCTGGTGGATAGGGTAACAGTTTGGGTTGATGCAGAGGTTGGTGTTACCAGAATGGCTTGTGACCAGCTACAATAGATCTGTTCAGGTTGCGGTAGCTATTGGTCATTAACCAAGCCCTTACCCCCAAATAATAATGGCTTGTGACTTTCTTTCTGTACTGTATGACGAAAAGTTTGAGGCTGGATTTACTTGGGTTTCATACTGTTTGAACCTTTCTTTATTGTTAGAAAATTCACATGTCATCCAGCTTTGTGCAAAGGAATTCTGTTTACTTATTTTCCTTTTATGAACTTGATAAATATTTTTGCTAACAAAAGGTGCAATAAGCTGTTATCAAAACCCCATTTACCTGGAGATGCAGCATGCTAAGCTTGGAGAATCTGTCAGCAACTTTAATTGGTGCCAATTTATTGAAATCTTCTCTTGAGAGAAGAATTATTATGTTGTAGGCTGTGTGGCTGACGCTACCTTCAGTGCCGCTAACATTCTTGTAATAATGTATCTTAGCCTAGTACCAGATTGTCTCAAAATGCCAGGCAATTCCAAAATTATTTAGGGTGCAGTTTTATATTTAGATAATGCAATTTTTATCTCTTTGTGTTCATACTATTGACTGTAACATTCTCAATCTGAGAGTAGATTGTCTCTGTCACCTTTCCGAGCTGTCTTCTAACCTAACCTAGTTAGGTGAATAGCAGTGCCTGAGGCTAATTTAATCGACTGAGTGTGACTAATGTGCAGTTATTAATTAAATACCGAATATTGTAATTATGATTTGATATCTCAGGATTTCGCTCAATGTCTATCTCAGGATCAACATAGAGGTATTACCTACTTACAGAGTAAAAGCTTTTTACCAACTAGCCCCAAACCTGGAACATAGCTACAGGTAACACCCACTGTTCAGAGTTATGTCTTCCCAACGGGAAACAACCAGGTTTAGATAAATGAGGCATCAATGACTATCTTATAATCAGGCAAATAAATGGACAAAAACAAAAATACTTTCCAACGGAAAGATGTATAAGTGTCACACAATTACAAGCAATATATTAATACAATTACAAGCTGAGGGCAGTAACCTCTTACCCAACGGGAATTAGTATGGTAAGAAAGAATAAACATTCATCCTCATAATATTCAGCAAATATTACGTCATTCTGAACACAATTGGTCACTGGGCACCGGAGCCGGTGTCGGCTGTCTTTCCAATTAAAGATTCTGTGCCATAAATGATTCTATTCTATCCCCTACGGAAAAGTCGTCATCATCATCATCAAACCTAGAACCTTTCAAGGGCTAAGGGCACAGGAGCTGACATGATCTTTCCCAACGGTAGAAGTGCATGCGTGGCTAATATGCAAAAGAGCTGTAATGACTACCTTCCCAACGGGACCGTGTCTCTTTGTTTGAAACTCGAACCAGCTTGGGCAATGGGATAAATAAGTACTGGCATGATCTTTCCCAACGGTAAAAGTGCATGCATGGCTAGTAAGCAAAAGAGCTGTACTGACTACCTTCCCAACGGGAACGTGTCTCTTTGTTTGAAACTCAAACGTGCTTGGGCAATCGGCACAAGAAATGGCATGATCTTTCCCAACGGTAAAAGTGCATGCGTGGCTAATAGGCAAAAGAGCTGTAATAACTACCTTCCCAATGGGAACGTGTCTCTGTTTGAAACTCAAAAGTGTTTGGGCAATGGGCACAGTACTGGTATGGCCTTTCCCCACGGGAAAACCAGTGCATGGTCAAAACTCAAGCCTACATAGTGCAACGGGCCCAGGGTCTGCCATCGGCGTCGGCTGTCTTTCCCCAACGGGGAAGAGTATGAACGTAACACGTTCATACGTGTGCCGGCAAAGGCACGGGAACCGGCTTTCGTATACTTCTATCCCCACGGGAAAGCGCATCTTCGAAACTCGTAAATGCGTGGACACATTGTGTCGGGCCGGGGAGGGGATCCAATCCCCCGTAGCATGTAGGTAAACTTTTTCAATAACAGAAACAAAAAGAATAAATTGTGTACGTACCTTGTCGTAATTTACCATAATTTACTAAGTCAATCACTCCTCCAACTTATGTATCCTTTACTTCCATCTTACCTGATTGACTTCACACTTAATTCTTTCCATTTTATACACAAAAGAACTTATAATTTAACTATAAAACTAAAAATTTTTATTTTCAACAAGGATCGCGTTTACGCGCGATAAACGAATGACATTGACAGGTAGATGACGTTCGGAGACACGTTTTTTGCTTTTTTTCCATAGATTTAAAGGACGCGGATACACGCAAGATAGCGATACTACATTGTTATGTCTCGGACTAAGTACGAAATATAATATAGGTTATGACGCTCTCACCATTTTTACCAATCTAATGACACCTCATACGTTAAAATCCGTCAAGCTGTTTAGGCTGTAGGGCTGCCAAAGAAATAGACATACAAACATACATACATACGCTCGGGTAAAAAGTAGATAAAACTGCGCCTTTAGTTTCATATATCGATATTGTATGACAACAGATTGGATATTAATAAACAACAAATCTTCAAGCTACGCATGCTACGAAACGAATCAAAAAAGCGTAGCCGAAATTACAAAATTCACAATATTACGCGCCAAAGGTAACCCAACATCAGCTGTTTCAAACCCAGCCATTATCAACCTTAACACCTTACAATAAAGTCGAATACCCCTTACACGCCAATCACAGCTGACCAACAAAGGTCATCAACCCAAACATAACCTACAAATACTTACTCAACAAAAATCCACACGATATGTAATAATCTTAACACTAACAACACAACAGACTTGTAAACTGAACAACACTTAACAACGTGGCGCGTGACATGTGTGGCCGTGGCCGCGTGATGTGGCCGTGGCGAGTGGCCACGCTTGTGGCGAGTGTCGCGTGGCGAGGCCGCCCTCTCGCGCGGTACTGAGCCGCGTCATCACCCGATCCGTTCTGTTTGCTCTAAATGAGAACGTGGTATATAGGATTTTTCATTTGTTTTGATATGGAATCAAACGATTCTTACAGTAACATTTTTTGTACAGAAGCACACACACACGTTCCGCTTGGAGCTCGATAACTTCGAAGCATATTGCGATAAATAACTGAAATTATGTAACCTCGTTTGACAGGAGGCGTCGTGGTTCTAATGATATTATAGACGATCTGGTTGGTGTAATGCCACCACGCCGGACTACCAAACCAGGCCAAACCAAAAAAGTTTCGATTCGGGTTCGGTAATAGCTGTTATATATGATTGTGCCGTTATTCTATGGTTTCTATAATAAAAAGCCTTAATACATAACTTGGGATCTTTTTCATCCTACGTACCTGATTGCTTTTCTAATAAAGTAGTCACTGTAGTCAAAATCAACTATGAGAATTAATTTTAGGGTATTTTTAGGCCTACGCTGTCCGTCCTAACTTTAAAAGGCACGAATCGAACCATAATGGTAGCCAGTTGAAATTTTCACAAAATATTTATTATTATATTAGGTTTGATGACATTTCCTTGTATTTAACAAGGAAAATAAAATAAAAGTAATTAATAAGAAATTATATTTTTGTAATGTTTTTTGTTCTTGCTCTATCTCTATCTTCAAAACTGTAATAAATCGTTTACTCAAACTTGAGTATAGTAGTGGTAATTGCGCAAACTCTACAATATAACGACAAATAATAAAAACCGGCCAAGTGTGATTTGGTCTTGCGCTAAAGGTTCTGGAGAAAAAAAAATGTTTTTATATAATTAATATAATTGTATGTATAGTATTGGGTACGGAAACCTTGGTGCACGAATTGTCCAATTCGCACTTGACCTGTTTTGATTTCATAACGAGAGTTTACGATAAAATACTCAAAGCATATACCAGCTTCTGAATCTTAGCAAAGGCAGAGTTTCGAGACGCGCGCCGACTATCGAACTAAAGTAGACCTTTTAATATATTCCTTTTTAGTATTTTGACAGTGTCAAGGACGTTTCGTTTCCATGGATGTTGTTTGTGATTTTTTTTATTGGGCTGAGAGAAGTGGGTTAAGGGATGCCTTTGTTGTTTGGACGTGTTTTGACGGATATTTTTAGGTTAGATTAGGTGTTTATTTATCTTAGGTACTGTTGTTTTGTAGTAATTATAGTACTCTGTGGTTTGGGGAATGATTGACGGATTAGGCAGCACGTCATCTGTCAGTCGGATTGAAATATTTTATATACAGGGTGTAACAAAACACCCTAGTAATACTTAAGGGGGTGCTTCAGACCATCAAACTGAACAACTTTCACTAAGGAGCCAACGTCGTGAGAAAATTAAAAAAATCTACTGTTCCATACATTTGAGTCGAGACGGTACTGCAGTTTTATATGAAAAAGCGTTTTTTTTTCACGATTTCGATGTTGGCTCTTCAGTGTAAGTTGTTCAGTTTGATGGTCTGAAGCACCCCCTTAAGTATTACTAGGGTGTTTTGTTACACATGATTTTTTCAGACGATGATAGGATCATCAAACTGAACAACTTTCTTCATGGGAACAATATAAAAATCGCAAATAAAATCACCTGTCACATACAAAATTGCAAGCATACTCTACCCGAATGTATGGGAAAGCTGATTTTAATTTCGCGACTTCGATGTTGGTCCCATAGAGAAAGTTGTTCAGTTCATCATCTGAAAAAAACCGTCAGCATATAAAAAGACACCTTGTATATTGATTATATCTGACTACCCCTTCAAAGAATTTCATAAGCACGTGCTTAAATAAAACAGTTTTTCTTTCATACGAGAATTCAGTTCTTTTCATATTTCTCTGAATGGAAGGTAATAGAAAACTCAATGTTATGTATTTAGGTTGATATTCCTCTGAGGGTAAGAATAGGAAGTAGTGAGTAAAGAGGGTAGGGAACAAGGACTTTGTATATCTCATCTGACTAATATTGTAAAATTAAATGTGAAAGTTTATGACGATGTTTGCATGTTTGTGGCTCAATCACGCATAAACGGCTGAACGGATTTGGATGACATTTGGCACACAAGCAGAATATGTTCCAAAGTCAAAGTCAATATAATTTATTCAATATAGGAGCTTGCAGCATACTTATCCAACGTCAAATCTTTTTTAAAGCTACCACCGCGTCGGAACGTGTTGTCGCTGTAGAGAAGATGCGGCCAGAAACTCTACAACATAACACGACTTAATAACTATTACAATATAAATTCTTCAGCTAAAGTTATGTACACAATAATACATAGTCTATTTAATAAAATGATTGATACTATACAGTAAAGTAAATAAACTATAAGCTAGTGACCTCAGACCCAAGCATTTTGATCCATTGATCCATTTGATTGATTGTTCCAGATTTAAACATGGGATACTTTTTAGGGTTCCGTACCCAAAGGGTGAAAACGGGACCCTATTACCTACCTAGGGCCTACGTTGTCCGTCCGTCTTACCTATTTAGGGCTGTAACTTTCGAACTGTAATATCTAGACAGTTGACTTTCAATCACAGAATATGCGTTATTACGCCGGATTGGTTAACAAAGAATCAAAATTACAAAAAGATAAAATTTGAGGGAGGTCCTCATACAAGAAACTAGTTTTTATCACCGTTTTTTCTTCTCGCTCTATCGTAAAAACTCTAATACATACAAGCGTCAAGCGTGTGATTATAGAGCAAACTCTACAGTATAACCAAAAATAGTAAAAACCGTCCAAGTGTGAGTTGGTCTCGTGTTAAAGGTCCAGAACAACAAAACATTTTTTTAGTTATTCTGTTGTGTGATTGTATGGTACGAGTAGCCCGACTCGTACTTGACCGGTTTTATTTTTAAAGACAACGCAGATGACGTTGCGGGCAACTGATAGTATTCTATTAGGTAGGTAGTGTTAATGAATTCTGTGTCAAGGTCGCCGGTTGCCACGGAGAAAAGATTACGATTTATGAGTCTGCGTAGGAAGTGGTTACGATGTCGGTGTTTTGACGAGCTTTAGGGATCAAATTCCTTTGACAAGATATGTATTTATAGAGTGAAAATGCTAGCTGGTATGTTTACGCTGTGGTATAAAAATCTTATTTTACAAAGCAAAGGTATATAGTTTTGCCTTTGACTAATTATTATAAGGACTAGCCTTGCGATAGCATTTCCCCTCTGCCACGGTATAAGCACAATTGATCTTGTACATTGACATTCAATTTTACACCTTATCACTAAACGAGACAGCCTATAATTGCGAAATAATAACTTCAAACTTAGAACGTTTGGGGTTCACACAAGACTACTTTTCATGATTTTTAACATTCAAAATTAGAATCTAAAGTTATGGGGAATAAAATCCAAAGTTGCGGATTTCATGTTACCTCGCCCCCCGCAAAAAGTGTCAGAAATGTTTGCTAGTAGAATTACACGCGTAACCAGTCCATATAATAATTTGTCAAAGAGTTTTGCAGATAGTAGAATAATTTCATCGATATCTACAACATTTTAATTAATAAGCGCAAAACCTCATACACCCCAACAGATTTTTAACGAAATTATTGCATTGAAACTAATATTAAAAGTTATTCACATTTTAAGTTTTCAGGCAAAAACGATTTGTTATTATTTCAGCAATGAATAAAAGCGCTAGCGTGCTCATGGATACATTTTGGCAGTAAGTAGGATGAGTGTACCTGTGCGGTGGGTTGACATCGAGTTCAGTTAATTTTAAATTAATACAAACAAATAATTTAATATTTTGAATAATTGTAACCTGTGTTGGAACTTGGATAATTCGATTCTGCTCTCGATCTTGTTTTGCGTTTCTTCCTTAACACGTTGTATCCATATAATAAAATTGTAAACTTAGCGTGGATGTACTTTGAAGATATTTGAAAAAATATGCATTAGGGGTGTTTAGGAAACGACGTAATGGAATGCATTGAGAACATTTTTTTAATTTTTATCTGTTTGTTCACATACACGTAGCCTTATGTTAGATATAAGCGTTTGCTCATATTATTATTCATTGATTCTACACTTAAACATAGAACATAATTATCGTTTGATTCGTTAACAACTAACGCACAACATTGCATGGTGACCCTGCCATCAGTGCTGGGCGGCTGATTTGGAAGAAGAGGAAAAAATCGACTATCCCATAAATTTGGGTTAAGGATTGCAGATTTTTATGAAACCGTAGATTTTTTTCATAAAAACCGTCTGCATATTATTTGGGATCCTGTATAGTCAAGAAATAAATACTACTTAATCCGATACTTATTTACTAATGAGTTTTAAATCTAACAAATGGGTATTCTCAAGTACAACGCCAAATAATAGCAATGTTCCTAAAACGGCGCTTCGGTCTACGGCGTAGTTACGCTGCTACGGCGTAGTAGTACTACGCGAGACTAGGAGTGTCCGTACTGTAAGTACTTTCTTATACTGTTCTAGTTTAAAATTATACTTTAGTGAAGAATTTGTAACACCACTGGCTTTTCGGTGAAGGATAGCATCCATTTAAAGTGGTGACGGACTTACTGTGACCCTGTGCATCGAGTCGCGCTGCAATTCTGGCGGAGTACGGACGCGTGCGTATCGGCGCGTTGGGATTGCACGTGGCTCCACCATTTTGTGAACTCTTTTGTGTTTTAACCTTAAAACAATCACTTGAGATTATAACCTACTTACATTGGCAAAACTGCCACTCTAGACTTAATAAATACTACTGATCATTTTCCTTCATATACTATCCACATAACGAGACATTGGCTGAATTGTGATAACACATCGGATGCCACTAAACAAAAATTGAATTGAATTGAATTGACCCTGTGCATCTAATCGCCATACATGCATCAATCTAAAACTCAATGAGGGTAGTTTTAGCTCCTGCATTGGGGATTACAGAGGATGATGATGATAACGAGGTGTAGACACTTGCATTACCTTGCATATTATGCACTATGTGCAAACAGAAAATATCATGCAAGACTGCAACTGTCCACAGTTACACAAAGAACTTCGAGGATTATTAGCAAAAAAATTTACTTTCCTTACTAAATGTGGTGATTTTTAATTGGCGCCTAGGTGCTATGTACAATATTGCTTGCGGAAAGTTGTTCAGTATCATGAGTCCAATCACCCTTTAAAGTAATGCAACTATCTGCACTTACATCTTGTGATGCAAGCGTGGATATTACAAAATGTTTCATACATCCTATCCGAATTCTCCCAAAAGCCTACATACATTACAAAGCCACTTTAAACTGCTAAAACTATTATTACCGAGCTCTTAACTTCCTCTAATAAATCCAATGGGACCTCGGAAGGATATTCCACTTTAAAATTTAACCACAATTATAGTTCCCCCTCTAGTATAAGAGACTATTAAGGCGAACTCGCGAAAGTGCCTAGTCACGCGTTAGTGATAAATTAAAAATAAAAAACTGGGTAAGTTCGAGTCCGTTTTTCAGGCGAAGGGGTCAGTAGTTTAACTCTTTCCGGTACACTTTTACGTAACTAGTAATAAAATAGTTTTTTTTTACTATTTTTGCATTAATTAGATCAATGTATAGTAAAATTATTTTTTTTACTTTTAAAATGTTTTAAAATAAAAATTTAAAAAAATCCGTGCCAATGCACTAGTAAGAATGTTAAAGAGAGTGTTACGTTCATAATAATTCAATCCAAACCGCAATAAATGGAGTGGATGTTAAAAAAAGGTGGTTAGTGACGCTAACCACAGCGCCAGAAAGAGTTACACACATTAATAGAAATAATCGTTTGTGTAAAATACAGAAACGATTATTTCTATTCTTCTTCTTATCGTGTGGGCAGCAAGCCCTGGTGTCAGAGTTTTTTCAGACCGCCTTACGGCCTCTGACGTGGTTTTTGTGTAGCGACTACTACCTCGAGAGATAGTAGCCGGGACTAACGGCTTAACGTGCCACCCGAAGCACGGAATCATCTTTCTTTTCAGGCAATCAGGTGATTCGGCCTGCAATGTCCTAACCAACTGGGGAAAAACGCACAAAGTGACATATCACTAGGTGACCCCTGTGGGAATCGAACCCATGACCTCCGTCTCAAGAGCCCAATGCTCTTAACCATTAGACCACGGAGGCAGTGATTATTTCTATTGATGTCGATAAATTCAGTCATAATTTATTTTTTGAACAATTCTTGCATACACAGATTTATTTATACTTACGTCTATGTTCCATCGGTACCAGCAGTGATAAAATGTTCGCCATCTAGCATCCTGAAATATTATCAAGCCTTCTCAAAAACAGCTTCAAACATGCTCTGGGCGTTGGTATTTAATCTAATCCTTTTCACATCTTTTCTTTTATTATAGGGCTGCAAAATAAAATAATTTTTATAAATATGAACATTTGTTACATTATGTAAACAGGTGGTAGATAAATGAAAAGATATAGACGATTACAATAGATTATAAAATAGTTCCAGTTTTACAAGCTTGTAATATAGTCCAAAACCAAACATTTTAATTAAGGTTTAATTCACACCAAAATGGCAGCGGCCGGCAGTAGCTGGCAGTGGCTGGCAGTGGGTGGCAGTTTGAACAGTCAAATGTATGTAATGGTCGGCCTCTATTTAAATAGGATAGGACCACTCACGCGACGTTAGAGGGGTGCAGGGGCAGGGGCGGGTTGGCAAAAATATGCCGTGCCGACACCTGTTGTCAAGACTTGTGCGTCTGTAAAGTCGCAAGCACTTGCGTGAGTCAGCCTATAGAGATGTGCGCCGCTAGAACATCATTGTTTTGGAGTTCCTCAAACGATACTAACGCATTTTTTTAACAATATAGATAAATTTATAAACTCTGCGCAATTGAAACTGCACTGCAGCATGCCGGCTACCACTTTAGTGTGAATTAAGCCTTACGGAACCCTAAAAATTCCTGGCAAAACGTGCAGCCTCTCGCACCTCCGAGGAAAAATTAGCAGGTGAACGAGACGTAACGAGGAAACTTGGTAACGTTCGACGGATCCACTGTTTAGATATTCAAATTGTGCTTCCTTCATTTTGCGCTGCTGTGATTCCGTTACCGGGGTAATAGGTTTTTTGAGTTATTTTTATTATTATGATACCATAAATATACCATTGAACTATTATTACTACGTACTAGAAGTGACACGACAAAAAAATGTTATGCGCCACATGCGGGTAGACCGCGGGCGGGTGAAAGAGATCACTATTTATTACTAAGTGAGGTGTTGTCACAGTATAAGAAAGAGTATGGTGTTGTGGTGATATCGCAATATTGAAGGGGACACAGGAGTGTATGAAGGAGACAAGCTTTCGACGTGTTGTGTCATCTCTAGCACGTAGTATATAGGGTGTTAGGGTACACAGTTGCATTACTTTAATGGGTGATTGTACTCATGATACTGAACAACTTTCCCCATTTTTTTCATTCGACTTTTCATAATAAACGTTCGATTTGATTTCGAAGTTCGCTGATTGCATTTAGTATAGAGAGACCAAACATTTTTTCGTGAATTGCATAAAGGCCTGTTAGTTGTTCAGTATCATGGGTACATTCACTCCTTAAAGTAATGCAACTGTTTACCATAACACACAGGGTGTTATGGTAACAGTTATATCACATTAGTTAGTATAACAGCCCAATGAAATGTACACATAATTTTATTGACATTCATTTTGTGATGTCGGTTGGATTAGGGTTGCGACACACTTACCGACGACGGCGGGCCCATACAAAAATGACATTTAGTTTGTAGTTTGGGAGGCCGTCGTTGGTCGCCGTCAGTAAATGTGTCTCAACCCTTAACACTCAGTCCACCACGAATTCTCAATATGTGGATTCTTGGCCTTCATAATTTTTATCACAATTTCTTCTTCGGGTTACATATAGGGTTTTCTTACGATGTGTTCACCGTTTGTGATTAATTGATTTCGGGCAAGGCCATGTTGAATTGGGAGTTATTTGATGCTACCATACAATAAATTACAGGATTGTATTGGTGTTCCGTTGTATTGATATTTTGTTAACATGTTTTGAATTGTAATTTTATGTGTGTGTTACTTATTTTTTGGTATCTTCATTCTACTTCTATCTACTTTTGCTACGAAAATAATTTAAATTCATCGTAAAATGATATTACGAAAGATTCTTTTCAGGAACACCATGTATGTCCAATTTGCTTAAGTAAAAACAACAAAACAACATTGTTTCAAAATTGCACGAGTCCCCGAGGCCTGATTCATAACTCTAACGTTACAAATATTGTATTATGGTTGATTAAATTGGCTACCACGTGAAATTGGTTTTTGTTTTATATTTGATCGCTTTTTATCAATTACCTAGCCAATTACCTTGGCCCTTGGCCTTGGACCTTGGCTCATGTCCTTGGTCACATGTATCACAGTATAAGAATGAGTACTAATAAATTGAATAAATAAATAATTGAATGAATAATTTATGATTTTTCTTTCTTTCTACTAGGTGTACATAGTAGTACAGACACTCGCATATCCCTCACTCACAATAGTAAACAATAAGCAGTGGTGCAAATCTCTCTCAGTTTTATACCTTATTTTGTCAGCGCAAGTTCTTTTGTATGAAGAATCCAGAGTGGACCAGTATAGTAGAGGAGACCGCAACAATAAATCAATCAATATTTATTGATTGATTGTGGTAAACAAATTGTATTATTCAAACGGTTGGCGTCATGTAGGCGGCCTATCGTTAAACTTTTGCCGTATGCAATTTTGATGGTATGATGATAAAATTGGGCCAATTATTCTTAAATATAGCATATTCAGAATATCAACATTTCAAACACTACACAGCGGGATATAGAGCTTGCCACGATTATTTAAAATTGGACACAAAACGTCGAAATTGAAGCATATGGGAACGATTATTTCTTCACCGAAAAGCCAGTGGACAAATCGTTCTACTGTTTCTTAAATCTCATATACATACGTCTGATCTAGGCCAGAAAGAAACCGCCGTACTCTCTACCAAAGGTAGCTAGGAACTAGGCCACCACGGCTGTAAAACCATTACCGTTCTTAAAGCAACCAACTCTCTCATACATTTTCCAGCTACCTTTATAAACTTCCACACCTTTCATCCACTTTCAGAAACTCCATTTAAACAGTCTAGTCCTGTCAGGGGCGCGTTCGTTCCATGGCGAACTGCGAAATTGCAGTTAACTTCAACATTTCGGCGCAACTGAGTTACCTTGTCACAAAAACTTAAAGCAACTTACAAAACTTGCGAGTTGGCGAGCCAAGCATTCCGAACGGGCCGCTGGGTGTACTATTCTGACACTATTAGATAACGCTGAGTGAATTTAGACCATCAAACTGAACAATTTTCACTATGAGACCAATATCGATATCACGAAAAAAAATCTGATGTTCCATACTAAACTACAAATCTACTCGAGCTAAAATATATGGGACAGCGGATTTTTTGTTGGTCCCATAGTGAAAGTTGTTCAGTTTGATGGTCTAAATAACCCCCTTAAAATTTTTTAATGTCTATTTTTACTTTTGTAACACCTGTATAACACTTAAACCACCCTAGTGGTGGTTGGCTGTTTGAAATGATCACTGATATGATGCCCGGTCAGTTCAGTTTTTGGATAGGTGACCGTTTTATTAATATTTCATCTCTAAAAGGAAAGTTACCTTCCTTGATCATACCTTAGAAGAATGAGCGATACCAGCTGCTCCAGACTATAATAATGGAGTAGAGGGCAAAATAAGCGTCGGTAGGAATGCCGTGCCTCGCGAACCTCAAGAAGTGGCATCACGAGCATCAAAGAGCTGTTTCATTTGACAGGGATGTTTTCATCAGGGATAATGCAGAGCTGTCTGTCAACCTTCACTAATGGACAGGAATCTGAACTACAAGAAACGATGTCCGATCTGTATCTACGTAGGTCGGTTGGATTTAGCCCGTGAAGAGTTTTATTACGGATCGTAATTTATTTTGACTATAAGCAAAGCTTGTAATTCAGCAGTAAAATCTCATTAGCATCTCGGCGAGTCAAATGTACCCCTCGCTATATCTAGAACGTCTTCTTTTTCCCCCAATATGGTTCGCAGAGGATAAATTAGTCACCACACCTTTCTGTAGGATATAACAGATTTCATTTGGTATTTAAGTCCTTTCATAATTCAGCTATAAAATAAAATACTAAATATTATAAAGAGGAAAGATTTGTACCTATTTTTGTATGTTTGTATGTTTGTAATGAATAGGCTCAAAAAGTACTGGGCCGATTTAAAAAATTCTTTCACCAATAGAATGCTACATTCTTCCAATTTGACATAGGCTACATTTCATTTTGAAAAAAATTAGGAATCCTTGGTAAAATTTGAACAATGTAACCGAAGGTGTAGAAAAATGAGTCTTAAAATTTATTTGTCTACCCCGTGCGAAGCCGGGACGGGCTGCTAGTAAAATATAAAGTAGTTACGAATTTAAAAATGCTCTACAAAAGCGAGTGATTCTATAATAGCGGCACCCGTATACAAGCTAATGCTACAAACTATTAGTTGTACGTAAAGCTGCTATTAGCGGAATGGCGCCGACGCACACATTTTTACACAAATTCAACGTGTTGCAACTCTTGTTCCACTTTTATAGTATTACATCTTTTATTAACCTACTTACTTTGTGTTCTACATTTAGTATGAACTAGTAATTTAATTACATTTCACTTTTATGTGCGATGACAAAATTTGGTTTAGATTAGTTAGTACGTCATATCGACTGCTCTGAAACGGTGAAGGCAATCATCGGGAGGAAACCAGCATATAGTCTAGGAAAAATAAGGTTTAAGATTGCATTAAAGACACTTTAGTAAATTGTGTTTGAAATAATATTACTGTTAGTTTATAACACTTTTGTCGAGATTTCTTGGTTATATAGGCTCAGGAACCTGAGAAATACTTTAAAATCGTATTAATGTACAAATGGCAAGCTTATTTCTAAAATATTTCGACCAGCATACCAGCAATAGAGACAGTTAATTATCAATTGGCAAATTTAATGTGTAAAAACAAACAGTAAATAATGTTGTTTTGAGGTTATAATTTTTGAATACTTACAAAATATTAAATATCTACCCAAATGAACGATATTAACCGTGGATTATTATTGTTATAAGTAAAACGTATTGAACGAAGCCATCCTGTACAAAATCACCAGTTTTCCATTTTTTGTTCACACCTAAATTTAATGTTTTGTAAATGTCTTAATTATTCAATAATACAACATAAAAAATCGGGGATTATTGAGAATTTAAGTTTTTCAAGTATGTATCTACTATATTCCAAATTTTCACCAAAAGTGCAATTAATGCAACCTACTCCATACAAAAATCCGTAGATTTCCCCGACTAATACTCCAAGAAAGAAATGGCGATGCGTCTACAACGATAAATAATGTATAAAGTCAATGTGTGCATACGAAAGTAAAAGTAAGTGACAGCCTGTAGGATCCCAATGCAGTTCAAAAACCTCGTCTCACGCATAAGGGTGATCTGGAGTGGGCCATACTCCACCACGCGGGCCCAGATTAGATTGATAAAGTTAGTGGTCAACTTGCTGTCTGGTAATTAGCCGCGCCACCTTAATAAGGGATCTGGCCTGGCTCAACGAATAGCTACACTTCCATCTAACGGAGCTATCAGGGACCAACTATTTAACAAGCCTTCCGAAGTACGGAGAAGCTCGAGATGAAATGTGATGTTAAACGGTCACCCATCCAAAGACTGACTTTTCTTTTAGGAGTAATATTTGCCTAAAGGGACACAGTCCTAAGTGCATAATTAATTATGAAAGTGTGTAAAAAAAACCGTGTAACTCTTAAAAACTGTATTATCCATTTGTAATACAAGCACGATTATTTGTGATTCACATAAATCATAGGAACCTAAGAAAGAAATGCAAATATTCACAACATCGTACGTGGAAGTGAGTCGACATGATAAACGTCGGAAACACACTTTGGCAAGGCCTACGGACATTATGCATGCTTCTGGCAATCTCTACCAAATTGTAACGTTATACTAAACATACTGAGTTTAAACTGAATTGAAAATTAATGTGTTTGTGTTTAGGGTATGTTTTGTAATGGAGTTGAAAAATTATGATTCATGCAACCATAGACAGTTCTCAATACATACTTACACACATAAAATCACTACTAAACTCCCTTTTCAGATGGCCAGAAGCTATTATTATCAAGTGGTGATAGGAGACTAGCCTATCTCTCATAAAAACATTGTAGAAGACACCAAATTTCTTAGTCGCATCATATGACACCCACGGAAAAAAAGGTGTAGTCAATTCTAAGCAGGAATTCAACATCGTAATATGTTCAAATAGTTGTAGCAAGTTTCTAAAATGATTAAAAAACTAATCAATCCAATATAAATTAAAATATAAATATAGGGTGGACCAACGACCTGGTGAAGGGAGCGGGAACCCGTTGGATGAGGACAGCGCAAGACCGGTCGTTGTGGCGATCCTTTGGGCAGACCTATGTCTAGCAGAGGTAGTCTTCAACGACGAAGTAAAATCGTCGAAAAATGTATTGGTCGAAATGGATTCATTTTTGAAACTACAACGTCTCAAAGTAAATAAAAAGTTCATCGACCTCTACCCATTATTATTACGTTCATAAATATCATCATCTGTCGCCACTATTCATAACGTTTCACCCGATAACATAAAGCCAGACTTTAAAGTCATAAAGTCGTTTTATGGCATTACCGCCCGCAACATGAACTGCAAATGTGATTTCAAATAGTTTAAACAAAGTTGTAAATTCGTTGTAAATTTACTTGTCTTGCTTGTTTGTTTGTATTTGTTTCTCTTTTTAAAAATAATTTAAAAAGAGTAAAAATACTATTTTTATCGTATCGTCAGACAGGGACATAAAATTCTCGAAGAACGACGTATCAAATGGTGATAGGTTCTTTTTATAATAAATACACTGCTAATGAAACTATATCACCTCCACGGCACCATAATCACATCATAATAAATAATAATAAATAGCATATAAGCATAGCATATGCTCACGACTATATTCCCCGAAGGGGTAGTCAGAGATATTCTGAAACCTCAGAATATCCACGTTTCACCAGTAGTACCGAAACTATGTCCAGTGTGACGGGGGGTGAGCCCGTCGCCACATGGCAGTGGGTACAATACATGCCTCAAAATTGAAGCATGCAGGTTTCCTCACGATGTTTTCCTTCACCGAAAAGCCAGTGGTGTTGCAAATCGTAAATAAATTCCGAAAAACTCATTGGTACGAATCGGTCTGAACAGGGCTCGAACCATCGCCCCCTGCACGGCAGGCAAGGTAACTCGCCACTGGACTACCACGGCTTTTTTATTAATAAATATCTATGCAGTATATGTATAATACGATTCAGGGTAGACCATTGACCAAGAAGTTTCGTTTACGCTAGTAGGCAGAATATCAGCGTAACCTAGGCATAACTGCGTATGAGACAGCGATATGGAGTTGAAGATAATAATATACAATTTACATGCAATTGGATCTTCTTAAGCATATGTGCTCAGCCATGGTTAAAAAAATATGGTTACGTCGATAAGGACAGCCATAAAATAGTGATCTCCTTTTTAACTAGAGCAAATTGCTATAAGCGTCTCATATTGAGCGAATACGACATAACACATACTTACTAACTTATATGCCTTCTCTATCTTCGGCCTAAACAGATGGGCCTGACCTGGCTAGATAGAAAGACGGTCTGTGAATCTAGGCAGTATTAGAATAGTGGCCAAGAGAGGGACGGAGGTCAGTAGGCAGACCAGCACGAGAGTCCTATGGCATGGTGAGGGTGACGGGTTCGCGTATCGCGTTCGAAATAGAGCAGTATTAACGGAGACATATACTCAGCAGTAGTTCATGTGGGCTGATTTGATTTATTCTTTGACTAATTATTATAAGGACTAGCCTTGCGGTAGCATTTCCCCTCTGCCACGGTATAAGCACAATTGATCTTGTGCATTTACATTCAATTTTACACCTTATCACTAAACGAGACAGCCTACAATAGCGAAATAATAACTTCTAACTTAGAACGTTTGGGGTTCACACGAGACTACTTTTCATGATTTTTAACATTCAAAATTAGAATCTAAAGTTATGGGGAATAAAATCCAAAGTTGCGGATTTCATGTTACCTCGCCCCCCGCAAAAAGTGGCAGAAATGTTTGTTAGTAGAATTACACGCGTAACCAGTCCACATATAAATAGTCAAAGGATTTATTGATACAAATACCACCTGTATCCAACACCCGACAGTTATAAGATGGTACTCTACTTTTGTTATTATACTGGGTGGATTCAGACAATAAAACTAAACAACTTTACCTAAGGAACATTGGTCGAAAAACGAAAAAAATTATTACTCCTCCCATACAACAATGCGGATCAGCCGATCTATATTCTATGGGAGGTCCTAAATTTATTTTCGTTTTTCGACTCATGCTCCTTAGGGCTGTTTAGTTGTAGAAAGCCCCTCGTTACGTTCAACCAAGTATAAGTATTGAAGACTAAAATACTTTATCAAGTTCTTAAAGTCTATTTTCGCTTCAAAAGTTTTCAACGTCATCCTAAAATAAAGTTTCATTGTTAGGCCGTAAAATTATGATACTCCAAGAAAGGTAGAGGGGAGGTACTTTCACAAAATTTACGTAATAGGTTTCATATTTCTCGCTCGTCGGTTCGTTAGGGCTAACGAAGGAAAATAAAAAGATGTTTTTTTTATAATTAAAGCAAAGAGATTGTTTTACTTAAGATGGGCTTAATTTTTTCTTTTTTACTAAAACCTTAAAATACATAAGATTGGAAGCCGCCGTTTTTGTAACTACGAATATTTATTATTATTAGTCGAGTAGCCTACAGCTTTGTGTGAAACAGCAAGCTATTTTCTATTTTTTGATTTTAGCTCAATAGTGAAAGATATTCAGTTTCATGATCTAAACCACGTCTTAAAATATTACTATACAGGGTCCTTCTTAATATGCTGACACTTTTTTAAGTGGATGATCAGACCGTCAAACTGAACAACTTTCTCTATGGCACCAAAATAGAAATCGCGAAAAAAAAATCAGCTGTTCTATACAAAACTGCAAATCAACTTGCCAACTTGCAACGAGCAAAATGTATGGGACAACAGATTTTTTTTCGCGATTTTGCTGTTGGTACCATAGAGAAAGTTGTTCAGTTTGATGGTCTGGGCATCCCCTTGTAAAGTGTCAGCATATTAAGAAAGACTCTGTATAGGTAGTGCATCTAAGATAGCTCCGTGATTTTGACAGATCGTTTTTGAGCGATTTTTTTATTTTTTGAAAATTTTTGAGCAGTGACCTTTAGTTTTATGTTAATTATTGTTGTGAATTTTTAGTGTATTATTAGATGGCCCAATCAGCTTTAAAAACTTCTATAAAATCTCTAAAAACCGCCTGTCAAAATCACTAGCTATCTTGAACGCACTAAAAGGGGTGGCCAAACTTTTCAAGTAGGCGGTGTACATTAAAACTATAGATGCACCTGGCGGTCTTCTGTCAAAAACAATGTTTCAGATATTATGCTCGTATCCCAACCAAGATCGATGTTACATTCTTATCACAATCATTGTAGAAAACGCAGGTTCACAAAGGTAGGTGAATCCAAAAAAACGCCGTAAAATGTTAAACCCTTTGACTAATTATTATAAGGACTAGCCTTGCGGTAGCATTTCCCCTCTGCCACGGTATAATCACAATTGATCTTGTGCATTTACATTAAATTTTACACCTTATGACTAAACGAGACAGCCTATAATTGCGAAATAATAACTTCGAACTTAGAACGTTTGGGGTTCACACGAGACTACTTTTCATGATTTTTAACATTCAAATTTAGAATCTAAAGTTATGGGGAATAAAATCCAAAGTTGCGGATTTCATGTTACCTCGCCCCCCGCAAAAAGTGGCAGAAATGTTTGTTAGTAGAACTATACGCGTAACCAGTCCACATATAAATAGTCAAAGGTTAAACCACTTTTCATAGGCACATAGCGATAGTCTTCAAAAAGCTCAGTTCCGAACGCTCAGAAGTTCATAAGACCTTGAACAGAACCGCATAATACTTAAACAGCCCACCTGTTCAACGAAACTTTAGGACTTTCCAATTGAAATTAGATACATTGTTCTTAGATATAACATTTTATTTGTTTTAATTTATTTAACTCTTCGTAGGCTACAATAAAAGTCGATGCGGACGACCGGTAGACCGCGGTCGACATCTTGGCCACCTGCCTATAGTTGTTTTGTTACAACTTGTATACAAAAAACAAATAAGTAGTATAACTAGATTCATAAAGAATTTCACGAAACATTCTAGCGGGTTATACACTTAATTATAACGTTGCGACAAGTCGTCTCACGTACTTTTTTACGACTTGAAGAATGTCTCAAGACCATCGCACCATAATTGTGCAAAGTCTTTAACTCGAGACTTAAAAAGCCGGCTAACAGCGTGTTGGACATATTCATGATATGGTTCTTACTTTTATCCTTTTCTATTTCAAAATAAACTGAACATACTTTGTTTGGAAGACATTATCTCAAAAAATGTCCAAGACTAACCAACACGAACCTAATTACGTGTATAGTAATAAACAATGAAAAAGCTGAAATTCTTTTTCATTTTGCTTGCGTAGTTTTTACTCCTTGACGGCACGGTGCGCGTGCGCGTGCGCGTACTCGGACGAAGACTGTCGCGTAATTGGTTCTCTTAATACGTTTTGGTGCTCTTTTGGTTCGGACACTTTTCAGCGCAGACCCAACGTCCAGTTTTTGGCGAGTCGATGTTAGAAGAGGATTTTTCATACACTGATTAGATTACAGTACATATTTGTTGGAACTTTCATTGAAATTACCTACTACTAATAGCTAGCTACATTGTTAAATGTAATCTACTTCCGTGGTCTAATGGTTAAGAGCATTGGGCTCTTGGCACGGAGGTCGTGGGTTCGATTCCCACGGGGGACACCTAATGATATGTCACTTTGTGTGTTTTTCTCCAGTTGAGTAGGACATTGCCAGCTGAATCACCTGATTGACTGAAAAGAAAGATGATTGCGTGATTCGGATGACACGTTAAGCCGTTGGTCCCGGCTACTATCTCTGGTGGTAGTAGTCGTTATATTAACGTTTGAGCCTTTTCTGTCAGCACGGAATCGCATTGTTAACGCTTTATCATTTTCTGTCGCTCAGGAACGTCATTGGCTAGAGCGAGAAAGGTCGCAGCACTGCTGGTACTGCCGCGTGCGGTCACATTCCCGCTATCCTTCTCGCTCTAGCAAATGACGTTCCTGAGCGACAGAAAAGGATGGAACATCAAAAAATGCGATTCCGAGCTGCCAGATGAAGTTCAACCCTAAAAAACCACGTCAGAGGCCGGAAGGCGGTTTGAAAAATCTGACACCAGGGTTTACTGCCCACACGATAAGAAGAAGATTGTTAAACATTTTAAAATGAAAACTATTATAAAACTGTAATAGAAGTGTATCTGTACGTTGAAGATATTTACAAGAAAAAGATTAAAATATGGTTTTTAGGTATCCCTGACTCCAAATCAACCTTATTTAGAACTGTTGTCTGTCTGTTTGTTTGTATGTTTGTAACAGCATCACGCAAAAACTACTAAACCGATTTACATGAAACTTTTTTGTTTGATAGCTTATGATCTGACTTAAAATCTGGTATATAAAATTTGTGCGGACGAAGTCGCAGAAAAACGCTCGTTTTTTAATATTCCTAAAGGGGTAGTAGGTACGCTTTATTTTGACATATGAAACGACACTTCACTATTGAAGCGTAAACATTTTTTGTTGGTGACGAAAAAGACATACATGACAAACTATAAGGGTTACTTGTTTGACTACGGAACCCTAAAAAGTTCCTACCTTATTCTTAAGACGGTAAATGTCGTACATTAATCATGAGAAAAGACGTCATCATACTAAAAGACAACAGATATAGTCTCTCTCTCTCACCCTCTCCCTCTCTGTCACTCCCCATCGTCTTGCATTGTTTTTTTGTCACAAAAGTGTCCCACATCAAGGACCACATATCACACTTAAACGCGAAGTGGCGGATAGAAGGTAATCGCATCAGAGAGCGCTATAAACAACAATATCGTTAGAGTTACGCGGTTTGCGCGCGTAAATTCTCATTTGAGAGGCAACAATAGGGTTGCGAAAGCGAATAGTTCATTGATTTTGAATCAGTGATTTGAGTCAATCTTTTAATAGACAGGCGACGTCAGAAGGCCTGTAAGGTAGCTGGGAAATATTCGATGTGATTGAGGAGGGGGAGCCGTATGTTTAGCATAGGAAGTCTATCGGCTGATATGGTGATGATAATTAGCGCAGAAATAATGACATGAATGTTTGAAATGAAGTTTCTAAGGTGGACTACCCACCTTAGAAACTTATCACAGCAAACTAAGATGTTGAAGTTAGGTTTCAAGGAAGCTTAGTGACATGAATAATACCTATTCTTAACCAAATTTTTAAATACATTATGTGGCGTGAAACAGCAAATACCATAAGAATAATTAATACACTATGAAGAAGTGATACCCAAATGGAGGTCAAGATACGTGTACCGATAAGGCTGTCGCCTTGAGTTGGTATCAACAGCGCACGAATTATCACTTCTTTATAGAATGCATTAATTACTTTTATGTATGGGCAACAATAGAAATCTAACTGTTTCTGAACTAGCCCTTGTTTGGAGATTTTTGAATGATATGAGTCGTATAAAATTGTTTTTCTTTACTTGTACATTAAAAACATAACTAAAACCTATACATGCTTGAAGACGTAACGCTTTGTTTGACAATATCCATTTATATCAACAATCAATCAAATCAGCCCACATCAACCCACTGCTGGGCATATGCCGCCGTTTAATTGCGATACCCCCAACGTCCTGTGCCAATCTTATCCATCTCTGACCCGTGATTAAGGGTCAATATCATCTAACCAAACGCATCGGTGGTCTGCCCACTTACCTCCTTCTTTCCCTTGGCCACCATTCCGATATTCACAAATGTAGTGTTAAACAAATCATAACAGTTAAATACAGTGATTTTATGAACTGATTCATATCAAGTGAGTCAATCACCAAACCACACCTTTACCTCACCTCTACATCGCGGCACAGCAGCGCCTCCCAGCGATATTTCATAATTCCACCATTGAAGTGTAAAATATTTCCAAAGCTAGAATTACCTTGTGAAAGTGTGATTTATATTTTGTAGGCACAGTTGGTTAAAAGTTGCACATTGTGTCGTTGCAATAGCGTTCTTTATTGGAGGAGGAAATTAGTGTTGGTAAGAGGATAATTCGTTTTAATTCTAACCAAAATTCAGATTAAAGTGTATACTTATTTAAGTAAATTCTAATAAAAGACATTTTAATTATTTGCAGACAAATTTGTATCCTTCCTTAATTTAGTTATGCTTCGTTTGATCAAAATTAGTCGATACGCGAGTTAAAAGAATTTTCGTGGTGTTCAAGTTTACTAAAACTTTATCCGAAAATATTAGGTATGTTGATAAAGGGTTAAATTGATATATTAGCATCATTTTAAACTAAGAGTCTAACCATCAAACTGACCAACTTTTACTATGGGAGCAAACAGATCGGAGCAAGTTAATTCAGTGGAGAAATATTGTTGTTATTAATTCGTTTCAGTTTTACAAATTATTCATTTGAACTCATACGCACGTACCTAGCTACGCCACGTGTCATCGGGTAAACTAATGTCGCGAATGATTTGAATTGAACAACATTTGGATGTTAAGAAAATTCTAAGTTAAGAAAAACTCTGCCTAACTCTTAGATGGATAATGGTCGTGAGCATTGTGCCTTATTCTAGTTACGATTAAATTAAAAAAGTGGAAGTTAGGTGACTAGCTTATAGTGCATGGACCGCATAAATTGAGCCCCCGTTGCCTATTTGACTTAGTCGCAATCCAAGCGGCATTGCGTGAATGAGATATTTTTTAATTTAGGATGTAGGTAGGTAAAGGTACCGCAATGCCTTCGTGTGCTTTTAATCGTTTTACAAATCATTAAAAAAGAAAATACAAATCATATGACATTACTTTTCACTCGTAGTAAGCACATGAAAAACAGTGGACCTACCATGAGTTTTCACTGTACTTTGCTACTGTAGTAACATCACCAATTTTGTATTGAATTTCGTACAGCGTTCTTTGTTGAGAACTAATTTCTGCCATACGAAATTGGCGTCGTAACTACAATAGTAAAGTACAGTGAAAACTCAAGGTTCATTGCTTGAGTACCTACGTAATGCAAGAACGGCACCTATTTTAGCTTTATTAATACATTGTATGTATGTATATGCTCACGAGGGGGTAGTCAGAAATGTTCTGAAACCTCAGAGCATCCACGTTTCACCAGTAGTACCGAAACTCTGTCCAGTGTGAAGGGGGGTGAGTCCGTCGCCACTTATAATGGACAGTGGGTACAATACATGCCTCGAAATTGAAGCATGCAGGTTTCTTCACGATGTTTTCCTTCACCGAAAAGCCAGTGGTGTTACAAATCGTCCATAAATTCCGAAAAACTCATTGGTATGAGTCGGCCTGGACGGGGATCGAACCACCGCCTCCTGCACGGCAGGCAAGGTTACTCGCCATTGGGCACCACGGCTTGATACATTGTTTTCTTAATATTTCCACATTTACATTGAGTTTTAGCGCGAACCCAATTAAGTTAATGCAACTTTGACTATAAAACTAAACAAATAGAATTGAAGTTACTTTGAACAGAATCGTAAAACAAAATTTGTTGTCTGCCAACATTAGCATACATTGTAAGGTAGCAAACATTTTTATTGCGATGTCCCATAAAAACACGTATGAAAGTAGTAACTTAAACACGCGGCTTTCCTTGTAAAAATGTCAATTTTATTTTTTTCTTACCTGCAGTTGAAATGCTTGCATTGTTGTCTAGAGTGGTTTGAGAAGGGAAGCCATTTTCTTTTTGAAACGTCTTAAAGGAAAGATATCTAGGTCGTATGAAAGCCTAAATAGCAACATACCTACTGTTCTAAGAAATAGGGTTTTATAGAATTTGTTTTCAAGAGTATCGTCACTTGTCATCATTTGGTAATTTAAATCTTAGGTGAAAGTAAAATCGCATCCGTGGTCTAATGGTTAAGAGCATTGGGTTCTTGACACGAAGGTCGTGGGTTCGATTCGATATGTCACTTTGTGCGTTTTTCCCCAGTTGGCTACGACATTGCAGGCTGAATCACCTGATTGTCTTTAAAAAAAGATGATTCCGTGCTTCGGATGGCACGTTAAGCCGTTGGTCCCGGCTACTGTGTCTGGTGGTAGTAGTCGTTACATAAGAACCACGGCAGAGGCCGTAAGGCGGTTTGTGAAAACTCTGCCAGCAGGGTTTGCTGCCCACTGGCCCAAATCTCGTTTGGATGAAGCACACAAGTAGTTAATTTGGTCCATACAAACTAGCACACTTGTCCGTCATCTCGGTACATGTTTGAAGTAGGTATACCTACCATTTTTTAAACTTATTTTTCTGGTATTAATATTAGAATTTGAACATGAATAAACACTATGCGTAACTGAAGTTTACTAAGTCAAAACTCATGGTAGGTAGAATACAAGTAAACTATAATATCCGTATAGGTCACAAACAGCTTTGTCAAATGGAACATTTCAATTCTTGGAAGCCTATTCGATCGTTAAAGTGGCGATTGAATTTAGATGTGTGGTCAGATCCAAGTGGTGCGGTAGCTCTCATGAATTTCATCGTATTTCAATGGGGTTAAAGTCCATCGTTTTAAACTTTTGGAATTTGAGTGATTGCCTTGCTGAAAATTTCTATTCTTTGTTGGAAATCGATTTAATTATTTAGTTTAGAATGGACCATCTCATTTCTCATAATTAATTTCCCCCCATGGGTGTTTCACCAGGAGACTAAGGGATAGGGGTTTCTTATGCTGTGTTTTGCGGACGAAAGGGCCTATCATAACTTTACTGATCATTTAATTTTGAAATTATCAATATTGGATTAAGGGGAGGTGCGGAGTACTCGAAACCGACGGGCATGTATGAAGAGATGTATGGATGTTAATGAGGCAAAAGAGGTATGTAAGGATCGTAGTATATGGCGCGCTCTGGTCTCTGCCTGCCCCACTGGGAAAGAGGCGTGACGTTATAGATAGATATCAATATTGCTAAAACTGAACCTTGTTTCAACTGCTTGCAAGACAGCTGGTATTTGTATCAATGTTTCTGACTACCTCGAAACGAAAGAGATTATGATCGTGAGTTTATTTTTTTTATATTAGTTTACTGTCTGCCTTAGCTATCTGCCCTTGATGCTTGCCTCTGCTACCTGCTGCTACCTCTTTACTGTCTGCTATTGCTACTTGCTTTAGCTGCTTGATGTACCTTTGTTGTCTACCCTTGCTTCTTGGTCTTTGCTGCCTTGCTTGACTCTAATAACTTTAAACTAAGTTTTGCTCAAGTACGAGTTTTCTATACTTTTTTCATGCGTTTGTCATGATCCTACTCAGACAAGTTAGTGCGCGAACTGGACCAGGTACCCAGAAGGTTAGAACGCTGCATTCAGGGCGTAAATTGAATATCTGAGGGGCTAGAGGGTCATGAGATATTATCGAAAAAGTATCTGAGAATTTTCAGATAGGAGCTCCGTTTTCAGATAAATTTCGTACCACGAAAATTTTCATAACAAAATAACTGATATCCAACGCCAGTGATTTTCATGCCAGCGTATGAAATTCAAATTTGACCAACGAAAATGGTTTTCGAACTCGTCAGAATTAGTGAAAGTCGACAATTTGTTGGTCAGGCACGAACGACTGCTTTTGAGCGGTGCGTGCTTCCCTTCCCCGCTACATTACCCGCCCCCCGCTAACATCTAGAGTACCTACCTAGCATCCTCTAACGTCTTTGCTCCAGGGGAAAGTCGCGCACAAGTCGCGCATAATCTTGCCTGACTTTAGCCACATAAGCTACTTTCTAGAGAGAAGGCTTGGAAAATCTATGGGAGACATGGGCGAGCGCGTTACGTGATAATTTTGCGCACGTAATGGCTTTGTCTTCATGGGGCCAGGAGCGCACAAAATGATCACGTGACGCTGCGTAATCTCTCCCATCGATTGTCAACTAGCGCGACTGTTTGAAGTTTTCCCTCTTTGGGGTATTGACTCATATGCTATAGCGTCTTAATATCACCAAACATTTAAAGCACCAACAAACAGCCTCCGTCTTATTTTCGTACACATTCTGGATGCTGTAAAATCAGAGGCGCGTTCTCGACACGCAAGCAACTTTACTGCCTATACCGTCGTTAATAACTCAGTCAGTAAAATGTTTTTACGTTTGACGACACTGCTGCGTCAAGTCGCTTTTATGCGTATTTTATCATTTTAGGAAAGTGCTGTGAGACGTGTATACGAGCTTTTTTTGTGTATAAAATATGATGTTTAATATTTGTATATGTTTTTTTTATGTTTAATAGGAATGATGTCGTTCTATGCTGAAAAGTTAATTTTGTTACAGTTGCATTTAGTAATAAAATTTACTTGTAGCAATTTTTCTGTCCTAAAGGAATTATACGAAAGTTTATTTTATTTTTATTTTATTTTATTTTATTAACATAAGAAGAACATAAACGGTAGTGTAAATGTACAATATTCAGCTATGTCTAGAACTTAAATAAGAGTATACACTCCAATGACATGTTCCACATATAAATTAGGAGAAAAAAAAAGTTACGCGACTGTCGACTACTACGGTAACATACTAAGTCAGTGCATGTTTAATACTAAAACAAACAAAATAGCAGTGATTAGAAAGGCACCTGTCGTCCTAAGTCTACTAACTTAGCATATGCCCACGACTATGTCCCCCAATGGTTTAGTCAGAGATATTCTGAAGCCTCCGAACCCTTGCCTTCTGCCTGTAATTCTTTCTTTCTGTCAAATTTAATTAATGATTGAAACAACTTAAGACATTTTAATAATCATGAATTGGAAGTCCATTCGTTCAATTGTTTTTGTACCATGATAGTTTTATTTATTTTTGTAATCATTTTTCATATTACTAAACAAATTAGGAAAACAATTACATTATAGGAAGTAAGTATTTTACAGTTTAAATTTTCCCATGGTCCGACTCTACTATACCCATTTAGTAACAGACTATTCTGAGCGATTGTCTTGTGATATAAAGAACCTCGAACCTCAAATTATACGAACACTACGAATAAGAGTGAGAGTTACGGTTTCATACTTCAGCACGCGGGTGGTGGTGGTGTGGTTTCGTGGTGGAATGATTTATTTACTGTCAGAGCATGTTGGCATGTTCCTTTAAAAGACTCCACAACACTATCCGAGACTAACCGAGGCAACTGACTAAAATAACACTACAGGGTGTTCAGGTAAACAGTTGAGTTACTTTAAGGGGTAGTAGTTGTAGGGGATACCCTTGATACTGAACAACTTTCCTAAAGAAACCTATGGGAAATTCGCCAATTTCGACTTACCATACTAAATGCCGAACTGATCAGAATGATCGAACGTTGAACAGAAGAAGACGTATGAAAAGAAGATTTTTTTTTTGCGAGTTGCCTATTTGTTTCTTAAGGAAAGTTGATCAGTATTATGGGTACAACCACCCCTTAAAGTAATGCAAAATAAAAAAAGTAAGTTATAGCCTATAGAATCCCACTACAGGCCTCCTCTCATGAATAAGGGTGAGAGGGAGTTGGCCATACTCCACCACGCGGGCTCAGTACGTGTTGGTGGAGGCAAGTTAGTGGTCAACTTGCTGTCAGAGAATTTTCAAGCCGCCTTAATAGGCCTCTAACCTGGCTTAACGAATAGTTACAACGGAACTATCCGAGACCAACTGCTAAACGTGCCTTCCGATAAACGGAAACGATCAAGATGTAATATTAGTAATATTACATTAACGTTCACTCATCCAGAGACTGACCGAACCTGACATTGCTTAACTTCGGTGATCGTTTCCAACACCGAAGCTCCACTACGCCAACGAACGTTTCTAATGCAAAGTTAAAACGGTTTAAAAATGTTGTCAGTTTTCAATCAATTAAATTAGGCCCTATTACATAACCCATGCATATTGAATAGACCAAAAATTGAGAAGACCAAAAATGTTCCTGAACGTTTGAACATCATTGCATTTTTCAGTAGGATCATGCATATTTCAGCGGCACCATTTGGAGATGAGGTTGGCTTAGGCCCAAAGACGTTTAGTAGGCCACGATACCTGATAACTTCACCGAAGGATTCTTATGAAATTTATGAAGAATTTTGGTTTTCCTACTTTAATATTATGCAATAGACTACAAGAAAACATTATTGAACATTTAATATGATACGAAAAAATGTTTAAGTTAAAAAATAGAGAGGTACAGACGAAGAAATAAATGAGATCCCAAATATTTAACGGTTATTATAATTAGTATTTTGTTATTTATCTTGTTTGGGATCATTATAAAGTATGTGCCTGTTTGCATTATTTATTTAATACAATATGTTGCATATTTAAAAAATCAATATCAGAGCTAGCAGTTGCGGAGCTGTGAAATTATGTTTCTCTTTCCACCAAAGCTGTACGAGTATGCGGATCTTTAAAAAAATATACAGGGTGTAATAAAAAACCTGTTGGGGCCTTTAGGGGAAACTAATGTTTTTTTTTTTTCGTCTTTTCGATGTTGGCTCCATAGTGAAAGTTGTTCAGTTTGATGGTCTGAAGCACCCCCTGAAAACTCCAACAGGGTTTTTTTACACCCTGTATATCAAGCTCTAAGCTCTCTCAAATATGGAATAAATTATGTAGACTTTGACATAATATATCTAGGACGCATCCACCGTGTCTATAGCTCACATTATAAATGTTATAAAACCTCGCTCTGCTAAGGCCTTTCACTCAAGAGCTGCGCTGTGCGAGTCTATAAAAATGAATCCATTCTATTGGTAGATTTTTCCTCGCTCACAGCTGAGATGGAAAAGCACCCTTAGGTCGTCTTCCAACTGTCTCGCCCGTGCATCTGCGTTATTTCCCAGTTCAATTCGCTCTTCGCCCAACTAAGACGAACAAGCAGCCTAAAATATATGATGATACCACTAGCCAAAACTAAAATCGAAATGAATCGCCAATTTTATTTTAAAAAACCGCTATTTCAAGCAATTTACGTTCACCTAAGTAGCCTTATTCAAAAACCGAAAATTTTCTAAAGGACCGTTCGGAACTTTGATCAGATGCCAAGAGTAATCCGTACCTGAAAGGTTTGCAATTCACGTCTCTTGGCACGAATTCTTAAACTGTCCCCGGCGTTATAACGTATATACTGCTACCTAACTGCGGTGCCATTTAGTTCGCACTCGATTCTCGCTTTGATTCTCGATAGTTATACAACGTGTTAATGAATAAACGCAAAACTAGAAAATAGTTTGTGTAGAATCGAGAGCAGAATTGAATTAGTTTCACCATAGGTTACATTTTTTCAAAATATTAAATTATTTGTTTGTATAATTTAAAATTAATTGATCTCGATGTCAATCCACCGCACAGGTACCTCACCCTGCTTACTACCAAATCAAGATTCTTAAAATGTATCCATGAGCACGCTTTCATTCATAGCTGAAATAATAACAAATCGTTTTTTCATGGAAACTTAAAATGCGAATAACTTTAAATTCTAATTAATAATATAATGAAATAATTGTTCAATGCAATTATTTTGCTAAAACTCTGTTGGGGTGTATGATGTATGCGAATCGAAGCAATACGTCTGTTATTATTGCTGTAAATATACCAAATTACTCGTATATGCTACCACTGAGCTTCGCTGCAACTATACAATTCTATTTTTGTATCTTATTATTATTTTAAAACTCACATGCACTTTACTGTACAGTTGGCAACGAAATTTGAATAGCTATTGTTATGTTTATTTCTGGGAGAAGTTCAGAAATGTCCAACTCTCGCTGTCGACCGTAATCAAGGAAATATCCCTCGACTCTAACAAAAATTTTCACTTTAAAGCTTAATATTTAGCTACCGGATCCTTAAATCGAAAAATGGTTTTCGCATACCCACAATATTTTTAAAAGACCTAGCCAACGATTCCCCACATCATGGGATAGACGAGAAAAAAAATTGCATCCCCACTTTTCATGTAGGGGAGATACCCCAAAAAAAAAATTTCAAGATTTTATTCTACCACTTTGTCGGTGTAATAAATATGTATACCCATGTCAAATTACAGCTTTCTAGTACTAAGCGTCACTGAGCTAAGCCGTGGACAGACGGACTGACATGGCCAAACTTTAAGGGTTCCTTGTTGACTACGGAACCCTAAATATGAACATAGATTATATGTTAGAGGATGGTACATGAGTATATAACCCACACAGACAAAGCTTAATACAAAAGCACTACAATAGGAGGAACACTACTAAAATGGGTGTGTGCGTGACCTTTCACTGACGTGTTCACGCTGTCCTTGGAAAAACCGGCGAGGCCAGAAGACAATCTATGGGCGAGTGCGCCACGTGATCATTATGTGCGCTCTTTAGAAGCTTTGTTTCTGTGAGATATTTACTCATGTAATGATTTTTCTTCCTTTTCATGTTCCTTGTGGCTATTGTGTAAATTGCCAATTAATAAAATGAATTTATAATTTAGAAAATCTATAATTAGGACCTAACTGCCACAACATGATCTTAGTAACTGAATGTATCTCTTTCTGACTAATTTAGTTAATTACTGATACGTTTTTCGTATTTATTTATGAATATTTGTTACAATCTTGTAGGTGGTCCTCTATAGATATGCGGGGCAGATTATAAAGTGCATGACTCAGTTTGTTCTATCGGATTTTCTTTGAAGCGGCCATGTTTAAAACTATGTTCACTACATCCAGCTTTTGCGTTGACTTGCGAGGTAACATGAAATCCGCAACTTTGGATTTTTTACCCCATAACTTTGGATTCTAATTTTGAATGTTAAAAATCATGAAAAGTAGTCTCGTGTGAACCCCAAACGTTCTAAGTTCGATGTTATTATTTCGCAATTATAGGCTGTCTCGTTTAGTGATAAGGTGTAAAATTGAATGTAAATGCACAAGATCAATTGTGCTTATACCGTGGCAGAGGGGAAATGCTACCGCAAGGCTAGTCCTTATAATAATTAGTCAAAGAGCTTTTGTTAGGTTGCTTTGTTTGCTTTTTGAAGCCTATGTCCATCTGAAAAGGGCTAAGATCGTGAGTTTATGTACTTAGAGGTAAAACTTAAACAAAAACAAAAACAGACCAATTTGCGTCTCCTGAAACTTAATAAGATAACAAAAACAAAGTAATATTACCCAAAAGAAGCACCATTAATTAACTTTATTTTCCTCCTACCCCCAAGCAAAAGGGGTAATATTTCTCTAACAAATTTATTCTCATTACCCATTACTATCACGCAACAGTATCTCAGTCTGAATATTACAAGATCCGGCTACAAGTTTTCTACACCCATATGTTTACACAGTAAAACATAATTATTCCAGTAGAAATGTAATATAGTTTATTCTAAAGAAATAGGGTTGGCCTGCAGCAACTTCTTGACAGCTGGGTGCTAAAATGTTGCTCCCGTTGAATACCAACCTATGTTTTTCTGTACGCTCATTTGCTTAGTCAATAAATTATATACCAAATTAAAGATCAACTTGTCAGATGCACGAAAAATAGGCTTAAAAATGGCTACAACTTAGGGTTACTGCGTAATTTTTGGTCAGAGTAGTCTTTCTCAAAAACGATTGAACTAACTTTGATAATTATTTCACATTAAGAAATCTTTTCTCTTCATGGAAGGTTATATTGATTAACAGTCAGAGGTGTTATTAATTAACATAAAATACTGGTATAAGAGGAACAAAATTTTTGCAATCGGCTACCAGTTGATTGCTATAATATATTTTTTTACTGAAATTAATTATTTATTAATAAATAAATAGCCAGAACATATGGGCATAGAAAAATTGTAACAGGATCTCGTAATATCAGTCTGAACTTTAATTAAATATAGTCATTAAAAATATTTATAACGCCGGCCGGCCGGCGGCCTTTGCATTTTTATAGGATTTTAAGATAGCCGAGACCGCTTCCTGAATGAAAATAGCATGCATAATTATACTGAAATAAGATGTTTCCAAAAGGTTATAACGAAGAGTTTTATGTACATTGCTTTTCTATGTGAAAAATATTAATGACTTAAGTTTTCCTTTCGCGCTCGCACGACATGTCATATGCCAATAAGTTTTTTTTTCATAAAACCAACTACCTCTCAAACGGTGAAGAACCCTGCATACTGTTGCCTCAATGAAAGTTGTTCAGTTTGGAGATCTAAACTTTAGACCATAACACAGATTAGTTATATTTAAAGAGGTGCAAAGATTACAAATCTCTTTTGTTACACCAGGAGCCGATCGCGCTAATTTAAAACATCCAAATTCAATCCTAATCCAATTTCGGTTCTAATCACATTGCAATCCAATTACTATTCAACTGTGCTGAATTCCGCATCGCTCTAAATTCTATGTGACTGACAGTCTTTCACGTCTGAACGATCTGTCAAAACGGCTCTAAAGGCTGTTAAGAGCAGAACCGCGATTAGAGCAATACCAAAAGTGTCAAAAGTTATGGTTCGTACGTAATCCAGTCACGGTGCAATCACCGAATATTTACCGCGATGGCATCCCAGTACAGTAACGTAGCACGATCACGGCCTTTAACGTATGATCGATCTGTCAAAACGGCTCTAACGGCTGTCAAATGAATAGCGCAATACCGAATGTGTTAAAAGTTGTGGTTCACACGCGGTCCAATCATGGTTCAGTTGAGATTTATTTACCGCGATTGTTCTTCTGTATTACAGAATTCGAAACGATAGACGTCCAGTAGTCTTAGCCGATAGACGTGCACTGCTGGATAAAAGCCTCCCCCAAGGATCGCTACAACGACCTGGGTGTCCATGTCTTCAGCAAAATATTTGTAGCATTTCTTTGTAATCAACATCAATCACAACTAATAACTAGCCAAAAAACAATTGAAATTCTAAACAAGACTTCACCAACTCAGCGGCGAACTAACAAACGTTTAAAAAAGAACGTTTGAACAAGTTTGGACGAGCGCCACACGCTCCGGGACAATATGACGATTTACACCCAGCTCGTGATGTGTCTGAAGAGCTAAAATCTACAATTTATTCTAGATAACTCTAGGTTTTGAAGCTACGGCTACGGTGTAGACAATCGTAGCATGCTACGATAGGCGTTCGTAGACACTGTGGAAGACAGTTCGGATTTGAATTGTGTTAGAAAAGTTTGGGATGGAATTGTTTAGTTTGTATGCGGATGATAGTAAACATTATTTAAGGGTATATTACTGTTGGCGGGCTCCATACAAACGAAGTCTGGTGATATTTTCAATACTAACCAATTAAAGTCAGTGACATTTTTCAGAAACAATCTAGAAAGTAATCTCTATGCTTGTATCTTGTCAGATTTTCATTAAAATGTTTTAAATCTACAGTGTCTCAATGATTTCCATACAAATCTTAAATTAATCCTAGCATTGAAACTGTATATTTTAACGAAAATCGGACAAGATACAATATAGAGATTTGTTTCTAGATTGTTTCTGTAAAATTTTATTGACTTTAATTGGTTAGTATTGAAAATATCACCAGACTTCGTTTGTATGCAGCGCGCATTTACGCATTCGGAATAAACTTCTCTTAACTCTGAACATTGCAACGTAATACAGGGTGTAAACTTAAGTAAGTTACATGCTTTAGGAGATGCTTTAAAACATCAAACTGAACAACTTATTATATGAGACCAATATGAAATGGAGAAAAAGAAATTGTTGTTCCATAGAAAATGTCAATAGCTACTTGACCCAAATGTATAGCACTGCTGATTTGTTTTCGCGATTTCAATATTGATCCCTCAATATTTTTTTTTTTATTTATGCTCTGAAGGACCCTTTTAAAAATGTAGCATAGCTCAATAATGCTAACGAATTTTATACTTAAATTGATTATAATGTATAGTATAAGTTTGTGTTCACCTGGTATTTGTAAGTGTGTGTTTGTACGTGTGTGAATGTATTTATAGCTTTGACTATTTATATGTGTACTGGTTACGCGTGTAGTTCTACTAAGAAACATTTCTGCCACTTTTTGCGGGGGGCGAGGTAACATGAAATCCGCAACTTTGGATTTTGTTCCCCCAAAATTAATTTTGTTGAATGTTAAAAATCATGAAAAGTAGTCTCGTGTGAACCCCAAACGTTCTAAGTTCGAAGTTATTATTTCGCAATTATAGGCTGTCTCGTTTAGTGATAAGGTGTAAAATTGAATGTAAATGCACAAGATCAATTGTGCTTATACCGTGGCAGAGGGGAAATGCTACCGCAAGGCTAGTCCTTATAATAATTAGTCAAAGATTTATAGTGAAAGATGATAATGCAAAAATTTCCATTTGTGGCTTTACCACAAAATACTGAACCACTTCCACCGCTACTTCCACAAAAAAGAAAAATATACAAAACAGAAATATATTGGATTGTCTGAAAGGATAATATTTTCTGAATTACTGTTTTGTATAATACAAAATTAAAGGGTTCTTTCCGCGTTTTGGTATATTTGATATCTGTCCGTCTTCCGTCCAGCATACATTTCCGCTCGGGTACAGCTTCAGTGGATACATCCTTGCCACTAAATATTTCCGCTCTTCTGCGCTCCGCCCATCTCCGCTTTGGTGAATATCTGGCCTAACTGGTTGATTCATATTCTCATAAAACAATATATTTAGCAGTCAGCACCACAATTTTCATAGCATAAACAAAACAATACACCAAACTAAAATCCTAAAATACAACATCTAATAAATCTACTGAAACCATCAACCAAAAACAAGAATTTTAAAGCAATCCATTCTCTTACCCCCAAAACCTATCAATCGGTAGTGAAACAGCTGATGCGGTCGACCATTACAGCCGTCCGACACGCAATTAATCCATCCGGCTGCCGTCCGGGCCGTCCGGGTCATCCGGGACGTCTGCAGCGACGGTGACTGAATGCGAACCGATTCTGCGCCGGACCTAACTATTTATCGCAAGTGAATGAGCTACCCACTTTCGGATAACCAAAATCGAGTTCTAACCACGTGACAGGATATGTCCTGCTTCTATCGTCCTGATTGTGGGTCCACCACGCGATTTCCAATGCGGATTGGTGGTACTTATTAACACGTGTATCAGAATTTCTTCTTCGGCGTATGCAGCGTTCGTTGCATCAAAGATGTTTTGTATTCGCCGTCTAAGAAGTTCCGGTACCAAATAGTCATATAAGACTAGATACTGTCTACGATCGCCTATCGTAGCACGCTACGATTGTCTACACCGTAGCCATAGTAGCTTCAAAACCTATAGTATTCTAGACGTAGAAATTCGATTCAATTCGTCCAAACGCCGAAGTACAATTTTTATCTAAGTTCCATATTGTCCATGTCGAGTTTTGGTCAAGTCATATTTCTACCGAATTTCATTTCGGTATGGAATTTTATAGTTTTAAAATTATAATCTATTCCAAATAGCAGTGAAGTTTTAAGGTTATTTTGAATTACTGAAACTGAGATATCAAACACTTCCTCTCACTTATTCTTAAAAGAGCTTTAGTAACATCCAAGATATGTCGGATACTATATTTTCCTAATAATAAATTGTTTTTGCTAATCAGAATTGGCCAGAAAGCTATATAGGAATCGAAAAATCTTTTCGTCCTTATTTGGAATGAAGTATAGGTGCAATCGGTTGATCTAATCTAACGCGTGTGTTCAACATCGATAAGCTCATTGTTCGTCAGGTTCGTTTTCACCCTTTTATTATCTAAACACATGCATATGCACGCATATGCTCACGACTATATTCCCCCAGGGGGTATTCAGAGATAGGTATAGATGAACATCCATATTTCCCTAGTAATACCGAAACTCTGTCCAGTGTGACGGGGAGTAATCCTGTCGCCAACGCCGTCGAACATAACATAAATAACAACTCAATGGAGAACGAAAATACAATATAATTTAAGTTCATATAATTGTACACTCGATCAAGGAAACGATCAAGAAAAATATGTCCTTGCCTTTCTTTTCAGATTGATCTGAAAGCTGAAGATACACGAGTTAGATCTAGTACAAGGTCACACCTAATTGTTGGAATCGGAACGTGTGTAGCTTTCTAATTCGAATAGTACAATGTACCGCGGTGGTGTAACAACCGCTTTGGGAACCAAAATTCAAGAACTGTGGTTACATCAATTGTGGTATTGTTTTTGACCAAATTGGACTGCGGACAAGATAAATTATTGTTGTTTACGTTTGATTATGCGACGTATAATTAAATTAAGGCATGGAGTCGCGTTGTTGGTCTGCTATTGGGTGCTCACGTCGCGTGTCGGTCGTCGTTTGCCCCCTCCCCGGCCTACAGCGAGGCTCTAGTGGTGGCTCAGGATAGTGTTCTTTTCTAAAAACAACCCTTGAAGTAACCAACATTCATTTATAACCTTACAACGTCAAGCATTTTTGCTACAAAAACTAGGCATTGGCTAAATCATCTAAAACCAAGATGGACGCCATAATTTTTAAATTAGAATAGAATAGAAATTAAGGTATGATCTGAAAACCACATAACTAAGCAATATACTTAATTACACTGAAAAAAAAATTTTTAAATGTAAACGAACGAAAGTGAGTATGTTCAAAATGAATTTTGTTACATCCGACCAAAGTCAAGTCATAAACTATAGAAAAACCTTTCTCTAATCATTTCAGTGCTAATGTTTCTTTTAAAAATTATTATTTTTATTGTTCATACCAATTTGGAAATTGACACGCTAGCTACGAGATTCAGTTTTATAGTAACCACTGACTACTCTAGTAGTACTATAGAGATCGTTGAAGAACCTTACCAGTTACACAACTAGACAGAACGAGTCAAATAACATTATCTATTTATGTTGTTTATCAATTCGCTTATACAACGTGTTAATGAATTAACGCAAAACTAGAAAGTAGTTTGTTCAGAATCGAGAGCTGAATCGAATTATCATGTTTTCAACATAGGTAATTTTTTCCAAAATATTAAATAATTGGTTTGAACAATTTTAAATTTACTGAACTCGATCTCAACCGACCGCACAGGCACACTCACCCTACTTACTACCAAAACAAGATTCTTAAAATGTATCCATGAGCACGTTAACGCTTTCTTTCATTGCTGAAATGATAACAAATAATGTTTGCTTCAATACTTAAAATGTGAATAACTTTAAATTTTAAGTATCAAAATAATGAAATTATTGTTTCAATCTAATTATTTTGTCATAAATCAGTTGGGGTGTATGAGGTTTTGCGCTTATTCATTAACACGTTGTATAGCAGTAAGAAAATCTCAACAACACGCAGAATACCATCCTAAAGAAACATCACCAACTGAAAGAACCTAGTTGACATGAACAGAATTCTCCTTGTCAGAGGCCCCTGCCAACGAGTTATACAAGCTCAGTTGAGCCTACCAGATATTGACAGTTTCTTGGCAAGCCCCGATTTAATTACTAGCCACTTTTTACATAGTGCCGCGAGTGCGATCTGCGGCCAAGTTAAAAACATACGGCGGGATATTGTAGGCAAGTCCGTCATTTATTCAAGAATTGCTTGAACCAAAGATGAAAGGCTGAAACATTCACGTTGCATTTGTTGGAGGACCTGTAACAATTAAATAATAGGTATTATTATCTATTAAGAATGGCTTACAAGATAAAAAATCCACAAAAATCTTCCGCTACATTTATAACTCCAAGCTGTGGTAGGGAAAACAAAGAGTTAAAAATTATAGAATAACATTATTGTGTAAAAGATTGGAAAAGACCAAAATTAGAAGCAGTAAATACTTTGGTATTTACCACTTTTACGTGTGATGCAAATACTGACATAATAAATTTGACAAAATGTACGCCACTGTCAGTAAGTTAAATAGTGAGTTCTTTCTTTTCTTTGTTTCACCGTTTGTGTGTTAAATATTTGTTCATTTAAAATAGTATGTAAGTTAGCTAAGGAAAGTTTAGTTTCCTATAGTACCCTTAATTTTCGAATGCTTAATGCTATGATCCTACAAACATTGTTTAGTTCTGTTTTTATATGTATGTCGCTGCCATTGTATCCTTATTGTATTGTTGTTTTTGTATAATAAAGAATATTACGTCATGTTATTTAATCTTCTTCTCTACAATAATACAGTAGTAAACTCGTGCTTTTCCTATTATTAATCTACCATTACAAAAATAATTAATCACAGTGGACCCAAAGATGAAATTCACAATAACACCCCGTGTGTTTCCCAAACAATTTTCTGGCACAACCAAATCGTTGACACGGACGTTTTTATGCACTTTAATTTACAAAGCCATTGTCTCTATTTGTTACGGAGCCTAGTTCCATACAACTGTTGCTGTTGACCATTCAATCCTGTTATTGGGGTTCTTTATTACACAAACTGAACTGTTTTGTTTCAATTTTCATAAAAGTATTGAATGGCGTTTTTTTGGGAAGTTTATTAGTGATGTGCTGTGAAGGTTGTGCACTCAGTTTTAACATTACACTCAGTATCATATTCAGTTTTGGAGTGTTCAAAATCTTTTCATATTACGGCTACCAATTTTGACGTATCTTACGAATGACTTTGACGTCGAAATATGAATTAGAGTTTAGGCACCTAATTTTCTTTTCTAGTTTGCTATTGTGGATATGTTCGCTTTTAGCCAATTTCAGAGTCGCGATGAATAGCACCAATCTAGAAGGGTGTCGTAAGAGGAAACGTAATGCACACATGTGTTTATATGTAACTCTTAAGTCAAAAGTACTCCCTATAACAATTCAGCAAAAAATTCCCCCTTAAAAGTGTCGACGTATTATCATGGCTTTCACATTATTTGCACAGGATGCATATTGCTTGTTTTAATGTTCACACATTTTTTTTTATATTTTTTTTTAATAATTAATGGACTTCTTGCTTGTGCGTTAGCACCGCATTTCCGCCAGTGTCAAGTGGTTTGAGGGAGGATCTATCCAATCTATCCAATCTCGAGGATTGTTTTTGAGTAAGAACACAACTGAGAAGTATTGCGAAGCCTCGTGGCAGGCTGAGACGCGAACGGCGCGAACACCACGCGAAAGACAAGTGTTCGGGGCAAACCCTGCAACGTGACATCGCAAATAGCACCAACCTAGATGGGTGTCATAAGAAGCAACATAGTCGTGAGCATGATTATGCTTATATCTAGGTATGTAACTTTCAGAAATACTCTCTACAACAATTCAGCAACAAATTCGCGTTCACAAGTGTCGACATATTATCGTGGCTATCACACACGATGCATAGTTCGCGGGTTGCTCGCAGGTCGCACATGTTTATCGCGCGGCTTTGTCCGAGGCGGCGGCGGCGGGTTGATACGAGTTTTATGGCAGTAGCGGTTCAAATTTTGTATTCGTAAAGATTGGGATTCAGTGTTTTGGGGGATGGTGAATGGTCTGGAATATTCAGTTTGTCCAGGCCTGTTTTGTAAATTTCCCCAATCTTCAATTCAAGTACGTATAAGATAAGATAAATATTATTTATGATTTCATTATGATTGATAACAAATTATTATCATTATGCTCATGTTACCCAATTGAGTGGTTAAGTGTGAGCGCTAAACACGGATGCACTCTCTCGTTTATACTCTTCTAGAATATGACGGAACAGAAGACAGTGAATCTGGATTAATCACCTCTTACGACACCGGTCTGGGTTGGTGCTATTGTGGGCCGGAGACGACACAGTATTACCAAGTTTATCAGTCTTACACGATACCTGCGCAAGTGTGTACTATTTTTAAAACCCCCAGAAATCCTGATTGATTCTCGCGTTCCTAACTCAGGATACCTACTACTCAGTTGCGGGGCAAAAATGACCTGCTTCTATTGGTCGATTGATTTCGTGTCTAACGAATTGACAGTCGGTCATAAGAATGCACGACGATCAATTCCACACTTTGCCTAGTAATCCTAAGGTAGATTATGATATCGGGAAATGTTGTCCCTTGTCGGCGCGAACGAAGATTGACGATATGACAAATAAACGTGATCGTGACACGTTACTGTACTGGGCTGCAATCGTTGTAAATATTCAGTGATTGAACCGTGGCTGGATTACGTACGGCCCATAACTTTTGACACATTCGATATTGCGAAAATCGCGTAAGACGCCTGTCTTAGGCGTTAGAGCCGTTTTGATAGATCGCTCAGACGTCAAAGGCTGTCAGTTACATTGTAGTGTGTGTGTAGCCTCCCACACATGCATAGTTTTAAGCTAGTAATAAGTCATTGCAATGTCCTGCAGACACGCATTATACATCTTAACCTTATGCTATTCCCATGCGGTATGTGACGTAAGGATATTGGAATGATACGAATAGTATAAGGTATGTGTGGGAGGCTACGCACACACTACAACATAGAGTTTAGCACGATGCGGAATTCAGCACAGTTGAATATGAATTGGATTGCATCATGTGATTAGAATTGAAATTGGATAAGAATAGAACTTCCATGTTTTAAATTAGCGCAATCCGACTCCATACCATGTAATGCTTCCTCCACACGGTTGCGCGGGCTTAGGCGAGCCCGCTGTACTCTACACTAAGTACGCTGAACTATTTGACAGTGTGTAAGAACATCATATACAATGTAACAGCAACACTGTTGTAGATTTATCTCTAAAATATATAATATTAACGTAAGTCTTAACGTACGGAGCAGACTGATGTGTGTTGTAAAACACATTGTAGCGACATACCAGCTTTTACTGTCAACGTGATGATATTAAAACCATTATAGAGTCATTTTGTTTGTTATGAAGCTTTTTTAATTTTGTGATTGTTGGGTCAAAGTCAAAGTCAAAATAATTTATTCAATATAGGAGCTTGAAGCACACTTATTAAACTTCAATTCTTTTTTAAGCTACCACCGCGTCGGAACGTGTTGTCGCTGTAGAGAAGATGCGGCCAGAAACTCTACAACATAACACGACTTAATGACTATTACAATATAAATTCTTAAGCTAGGGTTATGTATACAGTAATACATAGTCTATTTAATTAAATAAATGATACTATACAGTAAAATATACTGGGTTTTAATAAAACCCTGACCCTAAAAGATTGTAAGTATGTTATAGAAATATCAAACAAATTGTTTTCAAGTTTTAACCGTAGTCAATGTAATTATCATGTAATGTTTGATAATGATTACCTTCGGTCACATTCTTTTGAAACATAAGACTTTTTGGTTTAATTTATTAGAAAAATTAAAACACATATTGCACACTTGCTTTGATTTTTAATGATTACTTAATCGTTTACGTTTTTGTAACGTTCGATCTAAACTCAAACTTAACTCGAACCTAAAGTGCCACACAAATCTATAAAATTATTTTTATCATTTTTCACCTTTACATTTTCCTCAAACTTTCCAGCAGAAACTCTATCTTCGCTATCAAAAATTCAAACTAGACTAACTATGAAAAGATCGCAGTACTAACTAAAATACACAAAATGCCTTCAGAATCTCAAGAAACTGCCAGCAGCTCGCAGACGTCACCTGTCTCCAGTTTTATTCGAAACGAGAATTATCACCCGTGTTCTTTGGAAAAATGTTCTTATTATACAAAGTCTCGTAAACCAAGCCTTTTTGAGCCTTTCGGCTTCTCCATAAAAGTGATCTCACGAGACATTTTAAGAGGGATGAACTGTAAGACATATTAACAAGAGAATTCAAACTTAATCTCGTGTGTACAAGGGTGGTTTTTGAATGGGAAGTTGGGTTGTAAATTGTGGTACAATAATTTGGTTTGCGATGTCGGGTGTACTTGTTTAGTGGTGAATTTGAATAGATTTTATTTCATAGTGTAGTAAAATTTTGTGATAATCTGATAATAAACTTTTATGCTTACTACTCAAAATTATATAATGGTTTCGTTGTAAATCTGAAAAAGTGTGTGAAGTGTGAAGTAACTATACTCCATTCAAAATAGCAACAAAATTTTAAGGCTACTTTGCATTACAGAAACAGAGATTTGAAACACTTGCTCTCACTTATTCTTAGTACAGCTTTTGTACCGTCCAAGATACATCGGATAGTTTATACAACGTGTTAATGAATAAGCGCAAAACCACATACACCCCAGCTGATTTATAACAAAATAATTAGATTGAAACATTAATTTCAGTATTTCGATAGTTAACATTTAAAGTTATTCGCATTTTAAGTTTTCAGGCAAAAATTATTTGTTATCATTTCAACAATGAATGAAAGCGCTAACGTGCTCATTGATACATTTTAAGAATCTTGCGTTGGTAGTCAGTAGGTTGAGAGTATCCGAGTGGTAGGTTGAGATCGAGTTCAGAAAATTTTAAATTTTACAAACCTATTATTTAATATTTTGAAAAAAATTACCTATGTTGAAACCATTATAATTCGATTCTGCTCTCGATTCTAAACAAACTAGGTACTTTCCAGTTTTGCGTTAATTCATTAAAGCGTTGTATATCAAATAAATTAATTACATTTGGTCATCAGAATTGGCCAGAAAGCTAAATAGGAATCGGAAAATCTTGTCGTCTTTATTTGGAATGAAGTATAGGTAGTTACTATACCTAAGCCAAGTTAGTGTCTAGTTGAAAATACTCTAACAGCTAAATCATTTATTTAATTTTGATATAAATTAAAAAGGTTATTAAAAACCATTTTCAACAGCACTCGGCAATTCGTCAAAATATATCCTTTACAGTGTGTAAGGAAAAGTATCATTCATCTTTATACCACATGGGTAGAGACCCATCAAACTGAACAACTTCTACTATGGGAGCAAAACGGTCAGACCAAAAAAAAAACTGCTGTCCCATGCTAAACTGCAATACCTACTCGATTCAATCGTATGGGGCAGCTGATATGTTACAGCTAGTAAAAGTTGTTCAGTTTGATCGGTAGAGTATGTGGTTTAAAGGCTAATGATACTTTTCCTTACACTCTGTATACCAAGCAGATTTTCATTTTCATTAGTCACGCGTGGTGGACTGATGCCCATACAAGGGTAGGCCTGTGCCTAGCAGTGAGGCGTATAGGGGTATACGCTGATGATGATGTTGATGATGAGATTTTACACTATCAATCTTTATGGGTACCATTAGAATCTTCGTTATTAAGTTGGACAGCTCTTCAAATCCACAGCCTGTTTAATCCAAAATTATGTCTTAAAAACATAATAAGATTACGTCAACATTTTAAATCTCCTTATTCAAACAGTGTGAACTGCTGAACAAATTCTGCTTGCGAATAAAAGATACTGTTATAAGAATCAAACGTCTAGTTGTTCAGTTCAGTAAAACCTTGTGTATTACGTTTCAGCTAGCTCGCGAGGATCTGCATTAAAATGCATTTGTTACTGTGACTTTTGTAAAATGCTGAAGTTTGTGCATTATGTTATAGACTATGCGTTTAGTTTGCTTTGCAATCATACATTTTTAAGAGTTTGTTGTAGCAATGATTTATTTGTATGTTAAGTACTATGACAGGGTTAACCATTGACTTACCAATTATGGACTTAGGGTACGCGCTCAAAAGTGTCCGAACCAAGAGCATCAAAACGTATCAAGAGAATCAATTTCGCGACACTTTTCGTTTGATCGACCGACTACGCGCACGTATAATGCCGTGCCGCGATGAGGTAAAAACTACGCAATCAAAATGAAAAAGAATTCCATCATTTTCAATGTTTTAGTTGGTTGGTACTTTGGATTGTGTAGGTTAGTCTCGGATACTTGTTTCGACAATTTTGTACTAGACCCGGCGTCCATTACTTGGTATATCAATGGGGTTAACCGATGAAATTGCGTATCGACAACCTTTCGCTAGACGACTGAAAGAACCAATATACATTATTAATCTATTCCTGAGGGAAAAGTTTTGCACCCTTTCCCTTAATCTATTTTATGCCGGTATATAACCATACAACAAAATTGGTTAGTTATAATAAAATTCGTAACGTAACGTAACCACCCTACATAATTTTTGAGTTGGTAGAATTGGTAGAGATTAAAACGACGCCAGAAAGCTTTTTAAACCTGTTTTGTCCCACTGCTGGGCAAAGGTCTCCCCTAAAATCTTCCACGTCTCTCTGTTCGGTGCTATATCCTGCCACTCATTGCAGTAGGCATCTAAGTCATCAGAAAGCTATCCATGTGATATTATTTTGAATAAAACATTTTGAATTTGACTTTGTTTTACCTATTAGTTTTATTTAAAAGGCATACAAACATAATAAACCGAATTTTACAGAATAACAGAACTGTTTTTTTACACAATATTCGTTTACCTACAACAATTTTAGTTCAAAAAGGAATAAAAGTGGCTATAAGCAATTCAAAGTCAAAGTCATTTATTGCATCAGTGGGTGTATCAGGCTGTATGATGATGATTCGAAATTGGGGACAAAGTGTGATTGATCACCTTCACATGAGAAAGAAAACCTTAATGTTTTTCTGAAAACTCAATTCGAATCGGTTCAGTCGTTTTTAGATGATGCAACAAACAAACAGATGAAGAGACAGATGTTCAAAAAATGATCTTGAATCCTAAAACTTTTACTTTATTCATTAACACGTTGCGCTACACACATTTTGCGTTAATTCATTAACACGTTGTATATACATAAACAAAAATCGCACTGCCAGGGACTACATGGTTTATATGAAGGGAGTACAAGAGATCGCTTTCAATATAGCATAGTACATAAAATATATTATCATAATTCATAGATAATCTTGCATCATTACTTTTACTTCAATCTTTTTTTTTCTTTTGCCAATTTTTTTCCTATACAGACCCGCAAAGTGTAACCTACAGTTTACTATAAGTTAATGAATATAGATAGGTACCTACACTAAAAGCACGTTGTGGTTAATGACCATTCCAAAACCACCCGCTACAATCCTTCAGAACTGAAACAGAAAACTTGCGAACCAGACACTGAAATGGCGGTTCATTTTTCACTACACTCCCACCGATGACATTACATTCATTTTGCCATTGTCCCGCCATGTCCCGACATGTTCAGACTTGTCCCTAGCTGTCCTGGCACTGCTCTGGAATATAAAAGCCGTGGATAATGCGTTTGTACCGGGACAGGTAACGAATTCTTACATTATACAGTTTATTTACAAGTCTGGTTTGGTTTGGTGACGTACTTTTGGAGATTTTCTTTTGGATAAATAATCTACTTGCGTAGTTATTAAGGAACTTAATTAAATGGCTATATTCATAGAGACGACCATAATCCCTTTCGGAGTTGACAGAAGCTTTGCTATAACTCTTTTTCAGGCTCAACTTCAGTATGTTAAACGTGAGATGGAGCGACACGTATTATGTGAGAGAGCACATACCTAGCTATACCCTTCGATCGAAGTTGTTGAATAGATGGGCCCAATGCACAAACTTGTTTGTATATGCCCCATCCTTTCATTTTATTACTTTGACCGAAGTGTATACCTCTACTTAAAAAAACGGCCAAGAGCGTGTTGGACTCGCCCATGATAGGGTTCCGTAGCCATTGTGTGAGTAGAAAAAGAAGACAAATATTTAATTTGTTTATCTTAGTTAAGAGAAATTTTTGAAACACAATGACAGCGTGATTTATTTTCGTGCAACGGCATCTAGTTTGTCATAAGAGAACATATCTACTCGTATTTACTGTTTTTTTCCGAAACTATTGAGCTACAGCATCCGTTATAATTTTCACTGAAAGCAAAAGCTATATTTTATAACATTTTCAGATTTTTCACTCCAGTATTTTAGGAGTTAGAGGGGCGGAGGGAGGTGGGGGTACAGGTTAAAAATGAGCGAGTTATTGCGGCGGGTCATACAGACAGACAGACAAAATGGACGAAAGTATAAGGGTTCCTTGTTAGACTACGGAACCCTGAAAAAAGCAGGGACATTCAAAGACTGCTTAAAAAACGTTATAAAGGCCTTTAAACTCTACTGACTCAAATATTGTATTGCAACGTCGATGTACCTAAATAGACAAAATAAGAAGTAAAATAGCTTGAGTGTGATTGTAGCTCCCACAGACAAACCGAGCAATTGGTTTTGCGGGATTCATTGTTATAAGTGTTCACTGTAACCTATGTCATAATAATAAATAAAAAAAAAATAAAAAAAAAAATAGGTACTTCGTAATTTAAAGGTACGATTGCGATACAACTGCTTAACATTTTTTCACTACTTTCCGCGTGCGGAGGCGCTCGAGATGAAATACCATACCCATCCAAAGAACTCAGGATAGGCCGAGGTTGCTTCGGTGATCATTTTCAAATATCGAAATTCGACTACGTACAATTTCAAACAATAATATGTTCTGAGAGTTACGCGGTTATTAATTAAGCTAAAGTTAATCATTTTAACGGGTTCTTACCGCGTTTTTAAGTTAGTTCCGATAGTGGTCGGAGCAAACGAAGAAGAATGAGGGTAGACAGATTTGTCTGCTCTTAAAAATCTACCTGCAGTTCTACAGTCATCCCGTGATCATGGCAGTTGCAACACTGCCGAAATATCGGGAACTCCAAAAACAATAAAAACAGGGTAAGAACCCGTTAAAATGATTAACTTTAGCTTATATAATATGTTCATCTAATTCGTGACCATTCTACTTTGTACCCAACTTTCCCTTCCCCCTTTAACTCCTCCCTAATTCTAAAATAAATAGGAGCGTAACAAACAACACATTCTCCAAGCACTTCCCGTCTGTCGACTCAAGTTCCCTCTAATTAAAATTAAACTTATGTTAGGCTTATAAATTATGCTGGTACGAACATTTTACGGTTTAGCTAGGTTATTTAAGAGTCTGGTATATTTTATTACTTAAGATGTTTTTGAGAATACTTTTTTTGAATATCATCCACGTGTCGAGAGCGTCGAAATTGAGAGAGTTCAGATATTGTTGATTTCAAAAGCAGTTTAACTATGGAGTATAGTCAAAGTCAAAGTGAAAAAAAATTATTCAATATAGGAGCTAGAAGCACACTTATTGAACGTCAATTCTTTTTTGAAGCTACCACCGCGTCGGAACGTGTTGTCGCTGTAGAGAAGATGCGGCCAGAAACTCTACAACACGACTTAATGACTATTACAATATAAATTCTTAAGCTAAGGTTATGTATACAGTAATACATAGTCTATTTAATTAAATAAATTTTACTATACCGTAAACTATAAGTTAGAGACACTCAGACCCAAGCATTTTGATCATTTAAATAATTTGCAGTTTATAATATGCTTTTTACAGAGGACTTTCTTGAGACAAGTAACTCATTTATTTCATCAGAACAATATAAGACAAACGGTGACTGATAAAGTATTGGAGTAGGTAACACTTTGAAATCTATACAACGTGTTAATGAATTAACGCAAAACTAGAAAGTAGTTTGTTTGGAATCGAGAGCAGAATTGAATTATCATGTTTTCAACATAGGTAATTTTTTACAAAATACTAAATAATTGGTTTGTAAAATTTAAAATTTACTGAATTCGATCTCAACTAACCGCACGGGCACACTCACCCTACTTACTATCAAAACAAGATTCTTTAAATGTATCCACGAGCATGCTAGCGCTTTCATTCATTGCTGAAATGATAACAAATCATTTTTGCATGAAAACTTAAAATGTGAATAACTTTAAATTTTAACCATCAAAATAATGAAATTATTGTTTCAATCTAATTATTTTGTTATAAATCAGTTGGGGTGTATGAGGTTTTGCGCTAATTCATTAACACGTTGTATATGGAGGTCCGTGCAAAACCGCCGATGATAGTGTATGTATACAGGTCCTTCTTAATATGCTGATACTTTTTAAAGATATAATCAGACCATCAAACTGAACAACTTTCTCTATGGGACCAACATCGAAATCGCGAAAAAAAAATTTGCTGTCTCATTAGGCTCAAGTAGGTTCGCAGTTTTGTATGGGACAGCAGAATTTTAATTCGCGATTTCGATGTTGGTGCCATAGAGAAAGTTTTTCAGTTTGATGGTCTGTTCATCCCCTTAAAAAAGTGTCAGCATAAGCAGGACCCTATATTGTATAAGTGTATGTACATTTGTGTCCCAGATGCGAAATGCATACTCTCTCGTCCTTGCACTCCTCGATCAGATGAAACGGGTCTGTTACAATTAAAGAGATTGGATGCAGTAAAAAACCCTAATGTCCAATCCACGCGGTGTTGGGTTAGGTTAGGGTATCAGAGATGTTGATAACATCTGAAGAGATTAGTCGCGATTTTAAATTAAGTATGTACTACATTGATTTACCACTACTGGACGGAGGGTCCGCGCTCAAAAGTGACCGAATAAAAAAGAACGAACACGTAAAAAAGAGAACAAATTACGCAATAGTCTTCGTTTGATCGGCCGACTACGCGCACGTGGGGAAGTGGGACGGAAAAGAATTTCAGCATTTTCAATGTTTTTAGTTGGTTTATATTACTATACGTACTTAGGTTTGCGTATTTTAGTCTCGGACACTTTATTCGAGTATTTTGTACTAGACCCGGCGTCCATAGTATTCTACGTCAATGATGTACTATGTATCTACGGTACATACTTTAATATCAAGTTTTAAGAAATTTTATTTTTTTTATCTATAGGAGTTAATACGTGAATAACATTATGCTGCATTATCATTTATGACAATATTATAGGATAGCTTTGTAGGTTTTCAGAGCGGCAATCCTGTTTCTGTGGCTTTTACTTAGATAATGATGTCTAGGATTCAAAGTAATAAATAATAATAAATAAATGTTTTGGACATTGTCACACAAATTATCTAATCACATTTAAAGTACCAGAATCTAGCCTGGACTTGTATTATGATGACTAGACAACGAGACAGAATACATATATAGATACAAACGTCCATGACTCAGGTACAAATATTCATATTCATCATACAAATTTTGTCCCTTACGGGATTCGAACCCGCGACCCTTGGCACAGCAGGCAGGTTCACTACCGACGGTGCTATCGGGCCGTCGGTTATTTTTGAATGTTTCCCCCTACGACACACTTTCTAAAATCTACCCAAAAAGGCGCAAGCTTATAATAACAAAGGCTATCTTAAAATAAAACACACAAAATCTTGTATTGATTTTCTTAGGAACTAGATCCGAGCATCTGTGAACGACATGTCGCATCGACAGTTTCTTGGCAACCAAAGATTTAATTACAAGCTTCTGACTGGCATGATTCTGGCACTGGCTGGCTGGCCACAAACATCCTGGCAGTTGGCACCGGACCACGGAAAAAAACGTGTTGAATTGTTTCTACTTAATTGGAGAATTTGTGAATTGGATGGCGTGCGGTTTAGGTTAGTTTTTTGTGCATTTTTCATTAGATTCGTTATGTCGTTTCGTTTTGTACTTAAGTACCAACTTTGTATGATAACAGTAAGTATAGTAGTTGGAATATAAATACTTGTCTTTTGTTGTGACCTATCGCCCAATTTTTCTTTGTTAATTTTGGTTTAGTTAATAAATACTTAATCCACACCTTGGGCACTTCATACAAACGGGCTCGCACTGTCAAGAAGAAGCTAGAGTAAGTGCAAGTGAAAGAGAAAGGAATACACCACTGCTTAGTGTCGTCCATCTCCCTTACCACCGATGCGGTCAAAATTGATTGGGGGAAAGATCGTCGTACTGTATGTAGATATGTAGGTACCCTTTTTTATACAGGGTGTAAACTTTAATGCCGTACATACTTTAAGGAGTGCTTAGGACCATCAAACTAAACAAATCAACTGTTCCATAGAAAATTTAAATAGCTTCTCGACCAAAATGTATGAAACTGCTGTTTTTAAGGTTCCGTAGTCAACAAGGAGCCCAAATAGTTTCGCAATGTACGTCCGTCTGTCCGCGGCTTAGGTCACTCCCCTTCTTACTTGAACGGTTTTTTTTGTGATTTGACAGTTGATCTCATTGTAAAAGTTTTTCAGTTAGATGGGCTGAAGCACTCCCTAACTAAAATATTTAACGAACCTATTTAAGTTGTTATACAGGGTGTACTGTGCTAGCTTTTTTGTCTTCAAAGCTAAAATAGATTTTTATTTTAATGTGAACGACTGATGACTAGGTAGAAAACTTTATCCTGGCTACCGCAGGTATTTAAATTCTTCACAAAAGTGTCTATCACCAAACAATTTTCACGATCGTATTCACTTAACACAAAAACAATGGACAGACGAGCTAATTAGCCACGAAGCGTCTCGTCTCGTCTCTCAACTTGCGGGCGGTGTATTAATCAAACTGCTGGGAAGTCCATTAGTGGGACAGACAAAAGAGTTGGGGGACAATCGATGTAATCGCGCTACCGCAAAATGCTTCGTGTTGTCTAGGGTGCCAAGGTTGCTTGGTGGAATTTGGACAAGTAAAGAGGATCGGCGATGTGCATGTTATTTCGGCCTCCGTCGTAGGGGGGCCGTTCATAAATGAAACTTAGCAACACGTGCAGAGTGAAACAAAACTAACAAAAAATTAAATTGGTTGTCACATGTAGAAGTTGGGGGAAAGGTAAACCTTATTATACCTTTCGAATAAAGTCACCAGGTCTCCGGGGATAGTTGCAGCTGTGGAGCAATTTCACTTGCAAGAATCACGATAAGGAACCTACCTACTTTTAATAGACCCATGTCTATTTATGTAGACGACAGGGAGTTGGGGGAGTTGGCATAAAGAGAAGAACTGAATCGTGATTCTTATAAGTGCAATTGTTCGATAGCTTCCATTGCCCCGGGAGACGAAAAAAGAAAAAAGTATTTCAAACATCATTATTAGTAATTCCTCGACGCAACTCCAGTGAATACAGATTTCGAGGGCGCCTATTCGAGGCTACAGGCGACAGGAAGGCTGGCAGTTATTTTACACAGAGAATCAGTCTAGCGATCCAAAGAGGCAACGCTGCTAGCCTCCTAGGCACTCTGCCCCGAGTATAGTGTCAATTATTTTATTAAATAGACTATGTATTATTGTATACATAACTTTAGCTTTAGAATTTATATTGTAATAGTTATTAAGTCGTGTTATGTTGTAGAGTTTCTGGCCGCATCTTCTCTACAGCGACAACACGTTCCGACGCGATGGTAGCTTTAAAAAGATTTGACGTTTGATAAGTGTGCTGCAAGCTCCTATATTGAATAAATTATATTGACTTTGACTTTATGGGCTTTAGAGGAATTTTTTTACCTATAAGCAGGCATGCATGCATGCATATGCTCACGACTATATTCCCCGAGGGGGTAGTCAGAGATATCCTGAAACCTCAGAACATCCACGTTAGGCGTCCACGTTATAAGTAGGCTAGGTGTTTTTTTTAATACTATTTTCTATCCGTTATGTTATTGTTTATTAATTAATTTTTTTGTAGGTATAATCTGTGATAATAAATTCAACATCGGTTTTATTTCGTGTATTCTGACGAAAATGTAATTATTTTACATGAATTTAATGTAATTTATTGTAATTTTTCATAATTATGTTATGTGTGATAATGATAAAGAATCTAATTATAAATAATTTTTTGAATGAGTTTGAGTCGAGGTAGAGTTTGAGATAGCGACTGAGAATACGGATCTACTATTCTCTGCGTAAGCTAACAAGTACCTATATTTATCATCATTGTTTTGTTGTGTTGTGTATTTTGTTGTTTATCCCGGAATATTGTAGCAACATGGCGTGCCTACAATAATGTCATCTTGAAGCAATGATGGATGAGCCTCGTTCCTTGCGTCTCTAACATCGGCAGCGGTTTGCTTGTGTCAGTACTTTGTATTCAACCCTAAGATATTATTATTAATTTTGGAAGCATTGTGAGTAACTAGGCGTTTGTAGTAGGCACCTACTTATTTCAAACAGTTTTTGCAATAGAGGTTTTTAAAGACGTATTATGTATACGAAAAAAGTAAAACTAGGTACTTAAAATAAAATAAGTAGGTAACAACAGAAATCAAATGCGCAAATAGTTGCAAGCCACAGACGGTCTGTGGTCAAGTGTCCGAACCACAAGAGTAACAAAACGCATAAAGAGTAACAATTACGCGTCAGTCTTCGTTTGATCGACCGACTCCGCGCACGTCTATAGTGCCGTGCAACTGTGCTGTAAGAATATGTACGCAAGCAAAATGAAAAAAGAATTTCAACAGATTCATTGTTTTTGTTTGTTTATATGTATTACTAAAACGTACTTACGTGTATGGAAGTTGGTCTGGGACACTTTTTTCGGGAATTTTTTATGAGACTCGACGTCCATTAGGTAAGTAGTTTGTTAGTCAATGTTTGTATGTCGTAGTCCGATCGTAGAATTGGGCATATCGTGATCTACCTAGGCATTTTATGATACAGCGTCATTTCATGATTCGACCATCTTTTCCGATTAATTAATCTGTGGTATTGCTACATCAGAATTAAAATTGTCTAAGTAGCGAGGTGGACGAATAAAGCCTCCACGAGTGTACTGAACCCTGGACAATCAGACGGCCTATAAACGCCTTAGATCATATAAAAACTCTGATTGACAAATCTCTAAACCACTAAAGTCAAAATCTATTAATAATAAAAACATGCCATCGATTTGACAGAAAATGAGGCTTCATAAATTAGCTAATTGCTATCAATACCTAGTGGCATAAAAATAGTGGAAATTATAAAAAAACAGTTATGAAAAATGCTAATCATGGTAAAACAGGTTAAGGTGCTAACAAAAGTGATAAGTTAACCTACTCAGAATTTTCATTGCTTTCAGTATGATTTTATTTTATAGTTTTAAACAGAAAAATAAGTTTTTAAAACTTTTTATACACATAATGTAACATCAGCCTAGTCATATTTAAAGAAGTGGTTTTTATTTATTTATTTTATTGTATACAGTTTACTTTGTTATACTGTTTTAGCGTATACCTTTGTGTTGGCTATAAACTGTTTAGTAGATTATAAAGAGGATGCATCAGACCATCAAACTGAACTACTTTTACTATGGGGCGAACATTAAAATTAAATCAGCTGTTTCATACATTTTGGTCTAGTAGCTATGACATTTTCTATGGAAAAGCTGATTTTTTTTTCGATCAAACTGAACGACTTTCTCTATGGGACCAACAACGAAGCACGAAAAAAAATCGGCTGTCCCATCTGATCCTTTCACCTTAAAAAGTGTCAGCACATTAAGAAGGACCCTATATAAAATAATAATTAATTCGAAGCGACAATATAGTCGCTGCTGTTGGCGCCTTAAAGCAGCAAATATTTTAAAGGCGTGGAGAAATCGGTCTCAAGGGGAATCAACGTTAAAGCTCACCGAATATCATTTACCTAACCGTGCATGCATAATTACTACCTACACCTACTTTCGAAAATTAAAAATGCTAAAACGCTGGTAAGAAATTAATTTTTGGGACTTAATCAATGATAGGCTCTGCTGGGCATATCGCTTTTGGACCGTGTACCCAACATAGAAATCCGTCTAAGAACAAAGGTTGACGACGTTGGAGACCGGATTACAAAGTTGAAGTGGAGATGGGTGGGACATTTGGCTAGTAGGAAAGACGGCCAGTGGACCAAGGCAATAACGGAATGGTAGCCAAGAGAAGGAAAGAGGTTCGTGGGTAGACCACCTTTGCGTTGGTCAAACAACATTGTAAGGGTTGCGGGTCATACATGGATCAGATTGGCAGAGGACCGGGAGGAGTGGCGCAATAAAAAGGAGGCCTATGCCCAGCAGTGGGTTGATATGGGCTGATTTGATTGATAGGAAGATGAAGTACTACTACCGTATTGGATGAGGAAGGCCAAGGATAGAGTTTTATCGCCATGGGAGAGTCCAATGTTCAGCAGTGGACGATGATAGGCTGATGATGACGATTATGAATCAGTCATATTAGGTATTCTTTTGCACATTTTGTACTGATTTAAACAATGACATTTTATAAACAAGGACTTCGCATCGGTGTATCCGAAAATACCCCATATATTTTTTGTAATATAGAAGTTATGATTTTTTAAAGGTGTATTTGAGAATTTTGTACCGGAACGGCTTAAAAATGTCATAACTTTTGTTCATAGTAAGAAGAGTGCGAGCAATCTAAAAAAAATTAGGACGTCTCCGTATAATACCTTACGTGACCTTACTATTATACATGCCATCCACCGAAAATCTTGCGAACTACTTACCTAATACTTTAACTTCAAAAATTGCTTTACAGGATATTCAATTAGTTCCTTCACCCTCCAACAGATGATGCGGTAGTCAACATCACCAAACGTTAAGTCTTTTATGTAAGCTTCCACAACCCACTGCTAGAGGGCATTATTATAGTTCGTCCAAAATACAATAGCTCCGTGATTTTGACAGATCGTTTTAGGGTTGATACACATTACCCGATGGCGCCCGACAGCGGGCACACACAAAAATGACTGAAAATGGCTTCCCATACCAAATGTCATTTTTGTATTGGCCGGCCGTCGGGTAATCATGTGCGTATGGATTGAGGAGCCAGATTTGCTATTGAAAAAAGGATTCTATACCCCTTTTGTAGGAAATTAGTAAATTTTGTAGGCCCAATTCTGAAATTATGGAACAAAAAGGTTATCCATCATCCAGATGCATCTGGTGTGAGGAGCTACCTTTTTGTTCATGTAACTTCTCTATACTTTTGCTACAAATTCCAGAATTGGGCCTACAAAATCTACTAATTTCCTACAAAATGAGCATATAATCCTTTTTTCAATAGCAAATGTGGCTCCTCAATCCATACAGAGGCACATGGGTAATCTCAACCCTTAGAGCGATTATTTTTCTTTCTGAATATTTTTGAGCCGTAAAACCTTAAATTTTTTGTTTAATGTTACCTAATTAATCTTGTATATTTATTTTTAATGTATTATTAAGTTTAAACGGAACAAACAGCTTTAAAAAGTACTATAAAATCGCTAAAATCCCCTGTCAAAATCACGGAGCTATCTTTTACGCACTATAAGTGCAAACTAGAGTCACGTTGCAGGTTCAGACCCGAGCACTTGCCTCGTGTGGTTTTCGCGCGTCGCGTTTTTGCCTGCCACGAGGCTCCGCAATCCTCAATCTCTTTTGGTTCTTGATCAAAAACAATCCCTGAGATTGGGATAGATACTCCCATAAACTACTAGACATTGACGGAAATGCAGTGCTAACGCACAAGCAAGAGTCCATTAATTATTTTTAAAAAAGTGCAGTCCAGAAATTCATAAAGACATTTTTTTATTTCGAAGAGTGCAGTAGCAACTTGGTAGCCATAGCTTATACTTAGTATATCCTACTTAATATTATAAACGCGAAAGTTTGTAAGTATGGATGGATGTTTGTTACTCTTTCACGTAAAAACTACTGAATGGATTTTAATGAAATTTGGCACACAGATAGACTATGATCTGGATTAACACATAGGACACTTTTTTAAGGTCTACGCAGACGGAGTCGCGGACAACAGCTAGTTTTCAATAATAATAAATAACATTAGTGTCTTTAAGATTTGCGGGCAACAGTTTTTGTGGATCAACCCAAGGGACAAACTAAATATTAGCTTAGAAAAAAATACAATTACAAAATAAATTCCGATTATACTTCAATTAAATATGTACATTTGGGAATGTCTTATCTTGTAAACAAATTCAATCACAATAATTTCTCTTAAAAACAATCTTAAACCGACTACAACATAGATAAAACCAAATTTTTCTCGTCACTCGTAAAATGTAGGACTGCTGCTATGGCGTTTAGCATGTGTTTTCTACCGGCATAGTCCGTAGACATCAGATACGCCATCACTACGTTCTTGAGATATTCCAGGTTCGCACCTTCTCTGGATTGAATTCTTCTTAGCCTGGGGAAACAAGATTACATACATTAACGTATCCGCTAGAATATTTACATGATTATGTGTGGGAGATGCGCATAGGCAAGTTACTGTGGGAAACAAATTGAACGGTGCAATGTATACCGTTCTGGCTAACCAGCCTGTGTTACAGTTCCCACTTTTTTGTTGCTCCGTTCGGTTTGCTCCTTTGACTATTTATATGTGGACTGGTTACGCGTGTAATTCTACTAACAAACATTTCTGCCACTTTTTGCGGGGGGCGAGGAAACATTAAATCCGTAACTTTGGATTTTATTCCCCATAACTTTAGATTCTAATTCTGAATGTTAAAAATCATGAAAAGTAGTCTCGTGTGAACCCCAAACGTTCTAAGTTCGAAGTTATTATTTCGCAATTATAGGCTGTCTCGTTTAGTGATAAGGTGTAAAATTGAATGTCAATGCACAAGATCAATTGTGCTTATACCGTGGCAGAGGGGAAATGCTACCGCAAGGCAAGTCCTTATAATAATTAGTCAAAGGTTTGCTCACATAGTAAAAGTTGTTCAGTTTGAAAGGTATTCTTAATTTAAAAGGATGCTAATGACATCAATTTCACCCTGTATTACAGATAGATAGAGAAAATATTAATGGTACATTCTTGGGTTAAGAGGATCCACTTCACGTTCCGACTGAGCTATAACGCTGAGTATAACGTACTATTTATGTACCAGCTTTTGCCCACGACTTCGTCCGCGTGAAATTATAATATCGAAAAATTCTTGCTAAGTGCACTTGTACATCCTTCGTAGAATCTATATTCTAAATTTCATGTTTCTATCTTCACGATTTAGGCTGTGCGTAGTCTGTCAGTCAGTAACAGTAACTGTTTTATAAGTATAGATGTATGTTTATATTACCTGTCAATTTCTTCTTTCAGTGTCCTTAAAACTTCTTTGAAACGTTCCTTTTCTATCGTTGCTTCACGTTGACTGTCTCTGAAAGCAAAAAATTACCATCTTATTTGGAATAATGGTGGATTTTTTATTTCCCTGAAGTTGGAAGAGAACATCCACTCCTCTCCAGTGTTCTTCAAGCCCAACGCGTAGTATCCATACGAACAATGTGGCCTCCTTCCACTTTCGGCGTTCTATATTTGCAAACACATCCACGACCTTTGTATACCACGAGAAACCACGCCGGGTAGAGGCCGCCCACCAGAAAGATGGATCGATGATATTAAGGGACACGCGGGTCCCAACTGGAAGCAGAGGGCGAGGGACAGAACGTTATGGAGAAATATGGAGGAGGCCTATGTCCGAAGACGGACTGATCAAGGCTGTGATGAACGGTCATTTCTACCCGTCTGCGCGACGCAAAGGACGGGTAATGTATTTGTTGTATCTGTTGTCGATTTTAAATGGCGATGGGCTTAAATGTGGATAATATCAACATGCTACATTTTGATCGTCCGTGGACAATCAATAATGAGGGTTTGGGTTCAAATCCGCACGAACCACGTACCAATGAGATTTTCTAATTACAATACCGACTGCTCTCAAACGGTGAAGAAAACATCGTGAGAAAACCTGCATACGCTAATGAAGAAATTTGTCTATGTGATGTTTCCCAATCCGCATTTGGCACGAGTTGTGGCCTTACGCCCATACACCCTCTCAGATAGTAGGTATGTTCCCTGCATTGGGACGTATACAACGTGTTAATGAATTAACGCAAAACTAGAAAGTAGTTTATAGAATCGAGAGCAGAATCGAATTAAAAAGGTTTCAACTTAGGTAATTTTATTCAAAATATTAAATAAATTGTTTGTAAAATTTAAAATTTACTGAACTCGATGTCAACCCACCGCTCGGGCACTCTTACCCTACTTACCACCAAAACAAGATTCTTAATTCTTAATTATATCCATGAACACGTTAGCGCTTTCATTCATTGCTGAAATGATAACAAATAATTTTTGCCTCAAAACTTCAAATGAATAACTTTAAATTTTTACTATCAAATAATGAAATTATTGTTTCAATCTAATTATTTTGTTATAAATCATCAGGGGTGTATGAGGTTTTGCGCTTATTCATTAACACGTTGTATAGGCTGATGACGATATTTGCGATAACTCTGACTACGCTAGTAGAAGTATTCAGAGACATATACTACCAGAATTATATACTATAATTATTTACCTATATTGTCCCTCTAGAATGTGTTTCTCTTTCCTCAGCTGTGTTATATCGAGATCCTTCCTGGCTAACTCGTGCGCATAATGTAACATATGCGGCGGTGCCGTCACGTCCTGCAAACGATTTTTTTTTAATACCAGATAATATTAAGCTGGCAACCAACGAACTGTAGGAATGCTGTTTATATCTGATATTAAATTAAATAATGCAATACTCAAAACCGTTCGTTCGCTCGTTGGCGTAGTGGAGCTTCGGTATTGGAAACGATCACAGAAGTTAAGCAACGTCAGGTCCGGTCAGTCTTTGGATGGGTGACTAGCACGGAAACGCTCGAGGTGCCACTAAACATGTTTAGTGGTATTTCACCTCGAGCGTTTCCGTGCTTCGGAAGGCACGATAAGTAGTTGGTCTCGGATAGTTCCGTCAGATGGCGTTGTAACTATTCGTTAAGCGAGGTCAGAGGCCTATTAAGGCGGCTTGAAAATTCTCTGACAGCAAGTTGACCACTAACTTGCCTCCACCAACACGCACTGGGCCCACGTTGTGGGGTGTGGCACACTCCCTCTCACCCTTATTCGTGAGGGGAGGCCTTTGCCCTGCAGTGGGATTACTTAAAATACTCAAAACCAGTGGGATAGCTACCGGCTGGCAGAACAGGCAAAATGCCTGGGGCCCCGAGCCTGAAGAGACAACAGCGTAGGGTTATTAGTGTTCAGTATCAAAATTGGCAAAACGGAACACTTATGGTATCACTTCGGTGTCTGTCCGTCCGTCTTTCACAGGCATTTTTCTCAGAGACCGTAAGAAATAGGAAGCTGAAACTTGATACAGATATGGCAATTAATGGTCCATTATCATAAATGAAGTCAAAAAGCTTAATTTTTATATTGGGGGGCAAATTCGGGAGGTAAAAAGGGTAAACATAAATATAATTAGTTAGTTATAACAAATTTTTTTGGTAATATTGTGTGGTGGTACGGAACCCTCCGCACTTGGCCGGATTTTACTTACCGTAAGCATCATCCCGTGTCCTTGTTCCTTCCAATGCCCCTCTTCCATGCTGACTTTCCTGGAGCGATCGTTCCTAGCTCTAATCAAGTTGTCGGTTTCATCCAAAAGAGCAGAATACCGATCCCTTTGTGTTTGTACTTGCTTGTCTAGGCTTTGAATTCGGGTTTTGAGGTCCGACACTATTTCTTTATGGTAGTCTTGCTCGTTTTTCAGTTTCTGTGATAATGAATACATTTATTTAGAAATAAATAAATAAAAATCATGACACTCTAAAGTTCATAATTAAGACGGCCCGATAGCTCAGTCGGTAGTAACCTGCGTGCTGTAACAGGTTCGTGGGTTCGAATCACGCAATTTACTGCGTATCGTTGTCTAGTCAACAAGTAAATCTTCATAAGTCTTATGATTAAATCTTCTTTACATTTTGATGATGACTTATGACCTTTTTGAAAACGAAATGTGTGAACAGAATATCACAAATCAGAAACGCACATTAAAGTTAATCCTCCATTACATCTCTTTCTGTCACTTTTTGTCTTATTGACGTAGTAAAAGCTAGCAAGAGATTAATGGAGAATTAACTTTAAAGAGCGTTTCTGCAACTGAGTGTTAGGGGGTCAACGAATTTCATTAGACCCATATCAGTGGCATCCCCAGTTAGTTCTTCAGCATGCCCCCTACAGTAGGATGTATAAACTTTAATGATAATAATAAACACTCTCACACACACAAATTTCACACACTCACATTACACCCTACACACATTATCTCTCTCACATGTTCTCTCTTTCTAGTATTAGAAATTGACGAAGCTTGTCGCAGATATACGGGGTTTATTTATTTCGAGGCATGTATTTGTACCCACTGTCCATTACAAGTGGCGACGGGCTCACCCCCCGACGGTCCAGTGTGACGACACCGGACAGAGTTTCGGTATTACTGGTGAAACCTGGATGTTCTGAGGTTTCAGAATATCTCTGACTACCCCCTCGGGGAATATAGACGTGAGCATATGCTTATTCTTATGCTTATTTATGGACGAAACGAGTTGTGGATGTGAGCGGTATATTATCTTTGACGAAGCCTATCGTGGATTTGTATTTTTATGAAAGTAATTTTAGTTTGAATAAAATAAACAAATTATTACCTCTTCATAAAGTTTCAAACTGTCAGCTTTGTCCTGTTTCTCCTCTTCCAATAACAAAATATAAGTGTCAACCTTCTCTTTCAAAACATAAATCTCACTCTTCAAATCTTCTATCTCGGTGTCCTTTTCACTGCCGTCGTCCGGAGAATGTTTCAAATTTTGACTTTTGTACAACTCAAATTCGACTTTCAACTTTTCGAAATCCTCTCTGCATTTTGTATGAACATTTTCGTAGACTTCTACATTGAATATTGTAGTAATGTCTATGGGGTTCCCGAGTTTGTCGTTTTCGGATATTAATTCTTTTTTTAATATATGTATCTTGTCTATTAATGTTTGTAGGTATTCACTGTCTGCTAATTTTTCGTTGTCCGTTTCGCTTTTCTGTTGGAGGTCGTCTGAAACCAGAAATATCGAAATAAAACAATCTCAAGTGATTCCGCTCCTAAAATACACTGAAAGTGGAAATACATGGCGCAACGACGCGCAGTGGAAAATTCCGTGGTGACGTTTACTTACGTTTATACATTACATTCAGTTCATCTTCATCGTCATAGCATAGCATATGCTCACGACTATATTCCCCGAGGGGGTAGTCAGAGATATTCTGAGACCTCAGAACATCCACGTTTCACTAGTACCAAAAGTCTGTCCAGTGTGACGAGGAGTGAGCCTGTCGCCACTTATAATGGACAGTGGGTACAATACATGCCTCGATATTGAAGCATGCAGGTTTCCTCACGATGATTATCTTCACCGAAAAGCTCATTGATACGAGTCGGCCTGGACGGGGATCGAACCATCGCCTCCTGCACGGTAGGCAAGGTTACTCGCCACTGGACCACCACGGCTTTGGATGACTTCACATACGCATCGGAATTTCTTCTTCAGCGTTTGCAGGTTTCCTCTCGATTTTTCCTTCACCGTTTGAGAGCAGTCGGGATTACGTACCACTTTTAGAAAAACTCGTTGGTACATGGCATGTCGTCCGTGGGGATTCGAACCCGGCCCCTCATGATTTAGTGTCCATACCTGTCCAGTCTAATATAGCAGGGCAAAATTAATGGGTTCAGGATAATCTACTGAATGACATATTGTCGGAAACCCAAAAGAGAAACTCCCACTACTTATGTTGTACGATGCCAACTACCTCCGTGGTCTAATGGTTAAGAGCATTGAGCTCTTGAAACGGAGGTCGTGGGTTCGATTCCCACGAGGGACACCTATTGATATGTCACTTTGTGCGTTTTCCCCAGTTGGTTAGGACATTGCAGGCCGAATCACCTGATTGTCTGACAAGAAAGATGATTCCGTGCTTCGGATGGCACGTTAAGCCGTTGGTCCCGGTTACTATCTCTCGTGGCAGTAATCGTTACATAAACACCAAGTCAGAGGCCGTAAGGCGGTCTGAAAAAACTCTGACACCACAGCTTGTCCACACGATAAGAAGCTGCCCTAAATCGCAGATTTTTACGACGCATTGGTGTTTTACTTGTGATGTTTGTTTGCGCATATTTATAGGTTGATGATGATGGCAAGTCTAAGGGTTGAACTTCATCTGGCAGCACAGAATCTCATTTTTGACTTTCCATCCTTTTCTGTCGCTTAAAATCATTGGCTAGAGCGAGAAAGATCGCAGCACTACCGGTGCTGCCGCGTGCGGTCGCATTGCCACTATCTTTCACGCTCTAGCAAATGACGTTCCTGAGCGACAGAAAAGGACGAAGCGTCAAATTTTGCCAGGTGAGGTTCAACCCTAATAGTATCTTCATGCCGAAGTCGCCGGGTGCATGCACAATATTTACACCGTACCCGGGTCCGCAACTTTTGGTGTGTAGACACCAGGGTTTGGACCCGGTACATGCTCTGTACCGGTACCCAATTCAGGTACTAAATCTGTTTTATCGCTATACCTAACGTAAATATTTGTTTGGTACTGGTATAATACCGATTACTGATTAGAAATTAGGTACTACGTCTGGAACCGGTATCACACCAAGGCCAATGGTACCGTATCGGTTATCATAACAATCTGAGTTCGAACACTTACCAAATCCACTAGGTCCAGCGATCTTCTCCAATATCCTGCCATTCAAGGAATCCTTCAGCTGCTGTATGAGCTGTTGATCCCGCCGCCGGCGCAGGTCGTACTCTCCCACAGTCTGCGACAGCTCAGCCAACTTGCCTTCCAGTAGTGCTACTCTTTCTTCTTGACGAGCGCAGATCTTGCGCGCTGATTCTTCTGCTCTCTTCGCTTTTATTTGTTCCTGGAAATTTGTAGTTGATATGTTTTTATTAGGGATCGGACTAAGATAGCAAACAGTCATTTTGTTTTAAAAGTAGTGAAGACTTCATGTGCCTAACATTATTTTATTTATTTACGAGGTTTTACCCGCAACTTCGTCCGCACAAATAATGTACCAGATTTTAAGTCAAATTATAGGTAAGCGTGATGCTCGAACTAACAAACAAAGACACAAACAAACAGACAAAAATCCAACCGTACCGTATTTTTTTTTATATTTTTCATGTACAGACACACTTCTGTTACAGTTTAATAATAGTTAGTTATAGTTTCCAGTGTCAAATTTAAATTTTCAGTCTGGTAAAGGAAAAGAGGGGGAGGGGGAGGGGGACGTGTTGTAGTTTGCGCATGGCGAAGGTGTCCGAGTTGTAAATTATGCTGAAAAAAGGGACAGTGATTGGTGAGAAAGTGACTCTGATGTTAGGGGGCCACCCCTCATTCGGTTACGGTTGGGGCGGGCCGTAGCGCCTGGAAGCCAAGAAGACCTGCCCCCCTTTCTGCTAGCGTCAACGCCAATAGAATGTCACTTTGTCTAGGGGGGCTGGTCTCCGGGGTCATCTACCCGCCCAGCGAGGTCGCAGGCTTCGCTCCTACGCGTAGCTCGGCTCGGAGTGCGGCCGCGCAAAAATTACACGCAGGAAGGGAGACGGGTAGTTACGCAGGTGTTCAGGTATAACTAAGCTTTGGACGCTTCGGCGATATTTCTGAGATCAATCAGTGTCGCAGCGGAATCATGACAATAACGCACAGTAAAAATCCAGCGATTCTGTTGCGACATCGCGGTGGTACAGTTGCCATATCGTTGCGGCGCATTTGCGACGTCACGGAGGCGCAGATGCGACATCTTTGCGGCGCATTTGCGACATCGCCAACGCTCAAAAAAGCTTGTGTGAAATTGATTTGGCTCTTAAACAAAGTCACTATTTTTGACTGTCTATTTATGAGCTTAGTTAGGTTAAGTTAGGTTTTTACTATCATTTACTAACATATGTTGCAATCGCACCAGGAAAACTGGCGTCTGCACAGCGAGCTTCAGATGTCTATAATTTTCAGTGTGCAGCAACTAAGGAACCAAATATTTTCTAATCCAATCAAGTAACTCACCTCTCGAATAGCAACCGAATGTGATTGCTCCAAAAGCGCTAACTTCTGTTGTAACCGCACCAAGAGGACTGGAGTCTCCACAGTGCGTGCTTCAGCTCTCTGTAATCTTCTCTGGGCGGCTTCTAAAGAGCTACTTAGGTCTCGCACTCGCTTCTCCAGTTCAGCTTGCGATGCTTGGGATTCGGAAGACAGAAATGCCTTATCTTCTAGCTTCTCTTTTGTTTTCCGCTCTGAGTTCAACTTGATGTGGAGTTCTCTGAAAATTTGTTAATGAGGATTTTGTGAAAATGATCACATTTGTAATCAAATTTACGCTGGAATGAGTGAAGCTGGAAAATACCAGGACAAAAGTGTCAGATATTAGAATAGAGGAAGAAAAAAGTATGTCAAGTTAAGACCCAACAAACACACAACCCAATAGCAATGCGTCTTCGCCGTAATAATATTTTTTTCTGGCGTCTCCAGACGCTACAGTCACATTCCGAGCTGCTTCTCACCGATCCCCGCTACCCAATCCGCCGCGTAGTCCCAGCAACGTCCTATGCCGAGGTCCATACCCCTATAGGTGACCCTAGGTCGGTTGCTTAAGTTCATTCACTGGCTCGTTAAACCCTTCATCGTCTCTCCAATTGTTTGCCGTAATGGTGCCTCTTGTAATGGACAGTAAGTACAATACATGCCTCGAAATTGAAGCATGCAGGTTTCCTCACAATGTTTTCCTTCACCGAAAAGCTAGTGGTTTTACAATTCGTACATAAATTCCGAAAAACTCATTGGTACCATCGCCTCCTGCACGGCAGGCAAGGTTACTCGTCTCTGGAACACCACGGTGAGTCGTGGTGGTACCAAAAATTGTATTATTAATATATAAATATACATTTTCCACTAAAGACAACTTACTTCATCATAGCAGCATGATCTGCCCTCTCTTTCTCTCGCTCCTGGATCTCGTAAGATATCTTGGCCTTCAAATTATTCACTTCAACCAAATGTTGTTGCACCAACGTCTTTGTTTCCTCCCTCACTGAAGATAGCATGTTCTCATACTGAAATATTTGAAAACAATAAAATGTACACTTGACCAATGCATGGGGCGAGGATGAGTGGTATGCGCAGTAGCGTATTCGCCTACAACTTTTGTTTTGCGCAGTCAAGGTTTTAGCCAAGTTGTGTGCCAGTATTATACTTTGTTACAAAAATTTTACGATGAGGATTTTTGATGAAGATGGTTGAAGGTTGTTTCACTCGTACCACAACCACACCACATCGCAACGACAAAAGGTGGTCAAGCAGTGGTTACGTGTAAATATTATCGCTGCAGCTTTTTACAGTTGCGTTGTGGTACCGTCAAAATGTCGATGTGGTTGCGTCTATGAGGGGCAGAGCGCAGGCGTGCGCGCATTGTCGTGAAGTCGACACCCACGCGGTCAATAATGACGGCAAAATGTGGTCCATGTAAATTCTACTATTGATTTTCAATACAAAATATGCGCCCACCCACGTTGTGGTTGTGGTATGTGTGAAACAACACTAAAACTAACTTCAAAACATTGAAAATAATATTACAACCAATTCATCCTTCTTCTATTCTACCCTTACATTCAATTATTCATTCATCTTCTGGAGTCTATCAAGCAGTCACATTTCGCGACTGAGCTTGGCTTGGTGTTTGGCTTAGAATGCACCACCTCATTTTGTCCCATGTTGTACTAGATGGATAAGGAATAATCTAATATTAATATGCAGTGTTTGTGGGCCTTTGCCCAAGTCTATACGATATAGGAGGAGAATATAACATGATATAAACATTCTTTATTTGCAAACCAAAAATATACAGAAACAAAACAGAATAAAAAGAAAGTAAGGATACAAATGACGATCTGGAGGTGAAGTAGGTAGGATTTAATAGCCTGTAGGATCCCAGTAAAGGGCAAAAGACTCCTCTCACGAATGAAGGTGAGAGGGAGTTGGTCATACTCCACCACGCGCGCCCAGTACGGGTTGGTTAGTCATGCTAGTCAACTATTAAGTATATTATAAGATTTTACCTTGTCTCTTGTGACTTTCTTGTCAGCTTGGAAAGCCTCTTCAAGACGAGCCTTCTCTGCTGTCAGGGTTGATATAGACAATGTGAGAGCAGTCACTGAATCATCTGAAATAAATAATGAGAAACTGATATTGAGGATAATGTGGACTACCAACGGGGAGTCAGTCTCAGAATCTTATTGCATTATACAGGCTCCTCCATCCAGGTTACATTTGGCTCGAGAATGTTTGCAGCTTTGTATGGAAGACCTGTTTTTTTTTTAGCTATTTCGATGTTGGTGCCATAGATAGAGAAAGTGGTTCAGTTTGATGGTCTGATCATCCCCTTAAAATAGTGTCATCATATTAAGAAGGACCCTGACATATTAGACACCGATGACATTAATATAATTGTGAAATAAAAATCTGCTCTTCAATACAAAACAGCCAAATGTATGGGGCAGCAGATTTTTTTTTTATTGATTTCAATTTTGGTCCCTTAGAGAAAGTTGTTCAGTTTGATGGTCTGATCATCTCTTTAAAAACCTTCAGCATATTAAGAAGGACCCTGTATATTTAATGTACAGTAATGGCATACTTATAATTTTTTCATTCATGCTTCTTCTTCCTACTGTATAATATTTATTAATACTTTACCTCCAGAACTTGAGCCGCCTTCAGAAGGAGCTTGAGTTCTATTCAGAGCTTTCAAACTGATCTCTAGAGCCTCCTTTTCTTTAGCGAGGCCTTTGTACGCCGCAACGACATCTGTAATTATTAGTGACTTATTTTAGTTATTGTTCTTATTTTCTTTGAAGGAACACTATGTATATTGTATCAACTACTGATTAAAAAGTTGGGAAAAAGTAACCTGTACTACCTACTGAACAGAGATTGGGCACTGCAAGTGAAAAGTTTATATATTATTATTATTATCATTTATCAGGCAGGCAGTTGATGCAACTGATAATGCCTGTATCCTGTTGGTTGCAGCTACTATTTCTTATCAGTTTTTGGAAATATGTAGGTCGAGACGGTTCTTAAACTGATTTATGGTCTGTGCCGAGACTACTTCCTCGGGTAGTTTGTTCCATTCTGTGACAACTCGGTTACTCAAGAGGTGCTGATGAGGATTGTTCTTTCAGGAGCTGGTTCGTAGTTTCATATGGTGTCCTCTTAGACGGACATTGTGGTCACGAATGAACAGTTTGTCAAATTGTTGGAGATTATAATGACCAGTCATTAGAATATCTTTCACCACCCTTGATGAATGTCATAAGAAATCATATCATCGGGGATAATGCAACTAAAAATTCTGTGTATCTCTCAAAAGTAGCCAAATAATACTCGACCCGACGGTTGCTTTTCTCCTACGGACTTCCTTCCAGTTTAAACAAAGTAATTTATTCGCAAAACATAAATTAAAAGCAGTCCACACAAGCATCGTCAAACAAGAATACCTACACTAACAGACATAAATCAGCAACATGCTTCGTCAAAACGAAGAAATACAGGCAATGATCTGCAACACGCATCGTCAGAAAGGTCACAGTACTGCCGGTGCTGCCGCGTGCGATCGCATTCCCGCTATCTTTCTCGCCCTAGCAAATGAAGTTCCTGAGCGACAGAAAAGGATGAAGCGACGGAAAAATATGATGAGGTTCAAACCTAAAACGGCGCAATATTGTGACGTGTTGCCCGTATACTAGACGGCGTGTGACTATGTGAAAGCCGGGCAATTACCTTGCTTTTTATTGCCATTTTGGAACACAGGCAACGCATCTACAAATAAAACTATCTTAGTTTTTACATGGCATCTTGCACATATCGACTGAGTAATTGACAAGAAGAAACCTGGAGAGGAGTCAGAGAGGCTGCAATGGATGAACATATTGTATCTTTTTCCTTAGGACAAAAGATAAGAACTTCAGAAAAAAGACATGATGAACTCAAACATATGTTATCATTTCCCAAACTTAAATGATAGATTTGAGGTTTATTGTTAATGTTGCAATGTAACTTACCTCTAAGTCGACCTTCGTATCGCTTTATTTGATCAGCTTGCTTAGTTATTGTTGATATTAACTCCTGTTTTGAAAGTGATTCCATTTTGGAACTCATCATTTTAATTTATCCTTCGAATTTTACTTGGTTTTCACACCATTCCACATGAAATGCCGTCTTATTATGTCCCGACAACAGGAAGAACTTTATATTGGACTTTAATTCAGTTTGAGCGTTGAGACATTTTTGAGAAAAACACGAAGGAAATTCACGAATACTTTTGATTACAATTTACATTACAATGAAATAACATTGACAGCAAGATAGCATATTAAATTTCCTATGTGTAAAACAAGGATGGCGAAAACAGGAAATGGTTAATTTTTTTCGTAATTTGTTTTCCAGAGACTACCAAGTATCGATTCTGTCTATTTTGACAGTTGTTACAATATTTAATTTTTTTCAGATGCTAGTAGGAGCGAGGCAGCTGTAGCATTCTTAAATAATAAAGGATAATAATAACAGTTATTTATTAAGCGGTACTACGGTACTACCTATTCCGTCAGGATTATAAGTGTTCTTTGTATAATACTCGTTAGACAGGAAGGGAGGTATGCTAAGTGCATATTAGTCGAGCCTTTCATGTTTCCTGGTCAGGCACAAGAAAAATGTAAAATCGAGAAAGCACGTGCGACACAAGCTCTTAACAGTGCTTTATCTCGCACGTGGGAAGAAGCACTTTACGCTAAATTACCTACTGATGGAAATTTATACTGCTACATTTAGGTACTCGTCCCATCCGGGGTTGTCAAAAACGTTGCTACAGCGCCTTTGATTAAAATTTAATCAATTCAAAAAAAGGTAGGTAGGCTCACACACAAACTCATAACCACAGCACGGAATATCGAAGGCCGAGATTCAGAGACGATTTTTTTAGTCTTAGTTCGAGCTAAGCAGGGCGAAAATGTATGGAGTTCGAACTGTGACTTAAAAATCTTCTCTGAATCTCGGTCTTAGGCCGATAGTTCGAACTCCCGTATGTCAAAATCCATACATTTTCGCCACGCTTAGCTCGAGCTAAGACTAAAAAAATCGTGAATCTCAGCCTAAGGCCAAGATTAAGAGACGATTTTTTCAGTCTTAGCTCGAGCTAAGCGTGGCGAAAATGTATGGATTTTGACATACGGGAGTTCGAACTATGACTTAAAAAACGTTTCTGAATCTCAGCCTAAGAGTACAAGTAGGTAATCCTTTAAGGGGTGTTTAGAAATATTGTTACAACTACCAACCACAAAAGAAAAACCTAGGTACCTACGCCTACCTTCAACCCAATGCTTGCAAATTTTTTGTAAAAAATTACCAGTGCGCTTTTGAAAAATTAATGTCATTATTAATATCAAAATACGAAATAAATTCCCGTCAATATTATCGATTGCCTCGTATTATAATGTAAATGAAACGCCACGTTACCTAACAACATACTTCTATAGCGCGTGCTTGAGTTCGGTGACCTCCGAACAGTGGGGTAGGGGTGGTTCAAATGGGGTGAGATCGTAATTCGCTCTCTTTGGGTTAAAGTTAAATTCTGGTTCAAATTGTAATGATTTTGCTTTGGAAATTGCAATATTGAGGAACTTTATACCTACTTCAGTTGTTAGTAGGTTTAAAAAATAGTGTTAATTATAAATACCTAATAACAGTTTTTCGGTCTATTACTAGGTAATGGAGCCGTATTCATAGGCTTTGCTTGGTAATTGCCCATCCTATGATTTTATTCTTATTATTAGAGTTAAACTGCGATTTCGTCCACACAAATAAATACCAGATTTTAAGTCAGATCATAAGCTATCAAACAAAAAAGTTTCGTCAAAATTGGTTCAGTAGTTTTCGCGTAATGCTCGCCCAAACCAACAGACCGACAAAATTTTAAAAAAGGTTGATTTGGAGTCAGGAAGACCTAAAACCATAATACCTTATCGTCATCTTTTTTTTTTGTCAATATATCAATGTGCATACACACTTCTGTTAGTTTTATAATAGTTATTAAGATTATGTGTTATTACAAGCTTTTATAATAGCTGCCTAATAGGCAATAACTGCCTAGCTTTTGCAGCAAGAGTCAAATATTTTGTTCCACATTTACCTAGCATTTGCCCACTTCTCCAATTTGCATAATAGATTCTAGGTACCTATACTTCATTTCAAATAAGAGAAGATTTTCCGATTCCTACATAGCTTTCTGGCCAGTTCTGATTTGCAAATATAGGTAATTTATTTATCAGAAAGATCTATCCGACATATTGGACGTTACTTAAGCTTTTCTAAGAATTTAGAACAGATTTGAAACACAGGAAGTGAAATCTGTTTCTGTAATTCAAAATAGCCTTAAAATTTCGTTGCTATTTGAAATGGAGTATCGGTAGGTAGTTATAGACATAATTTAGGTAGAGCCGATTACAATACAATAATCCGATAAAATCGATCTGATGCTGGACGCTACTTTGTACACTAGGAAACACCTGAAATGCTTGACATCGTGTTGGATTATGACCTTCTTTGTCTCATCTTATAGTTTTTCACTAATAATACCTACCCTTCTAGTGCCATGATGAGGATAACACGCAGTCAGGGAGCTGATTTCTTTGCCGATTAGGGACAGCTCTCAGTTAAGATGAAAATCGGGTTGGTACCTACCAACCAAATATAAATCAGAGTTAGAATGCCTATGCTGCAACATGATCTTGATTTAGTATAAACAAATAAATAGTGAAATATCTTGGACATCGTCACACAAATTATCTAGTCACATTTAAAGTATCAGAATCTAGCCTGGACTTGTATTGTGATGACTAGACACCTAAATAGATAACATCCATTGTATCTATTTATTCATCATACAAATATTTGTCCCTCACAGGCAGGTTCACTACCGACTATGCAGGTCGTCGCAAGACTTTATTATGGCTTTTTGTAGCCTTTTAATACCTATCAAATTTGGGTTTGTAACAATAAATAGAGAATTAAATCAAATGATTTAAGGACAAACACTATTGTACGTACCTAAACGAAGACATGCTTTATGAATAAAGTTTTATGACATGATTGTTATAATAAAAATATTGTTTTTCAAGTTTAAAAATTCAGAGTTCTTTTAGGCATACCTAGCAATCTTCAAACTTATCTCTTTGTAAGTTTGTTGACCTCTTCGAACGTCGCACCAATTTATTTACATGGTCCCTATCTACCTAACTACCTAATTTTGCTCGTTCTTATTTACCTCTTAGATTATTCCTCCTATTATTTCGCCTCTCAATTGTCTTTTGTCTTCAGAACTTAATTGTCTTCATCATTTCCACATATTTGTTAATAAAACAAAATTTTCAGTTAATTTAAAAATAAGTATGATAGGATAAGTGTAGTTATTTGTACCAAAAGATGGGGAGTTTGCAAAACAATAGGAAGGTATTTATAGGATCTCCTTAGTAAGTGGGAAATATAATACGAAACGAAATATAATATGAGGGAAAAGCTATGGGTGTAAATAAAAGATTATTTTACATATTATTGCTAATGTCAATATTTAATGTCTATATCAATATTTCCTACATCAGATTACGTTCGTTGACATTTCAAATTAAATGTAAGTAAGCCAAACATTTTTTCATACATATATCGGCGATTTGTACTCTGTCTTAATAACTCTAGCTACATCCTAGGCCAAAACCTTACAATACCCAAACCTGCCCAAAATAAAACGAAACGAAAAAATTAATTAAACCAAATTGTTAAATGTGGTTAAGATAAATAAGTAAGTAAACACTAAAAAATCGAAATGTTAGTTAAATTAACTGAAACTATTCTAAACACAAATAAAATACCACATCATAGAACACAAAATACTAATGCAAAACAAAACAATAAATGGGACAGGTGTGTATATGTATAAAAATGTTCATTTCGGTGGAAAAGCAAGTGTATTTTTATAAAAGTCAGGGACGACACAACACAAACTATAGTAATTGGTATAATAAACGTCCCAAGTCTTCCAAGCTTAGAAATTATAGTTTTCTAACAAAAGAGAAAAACTCAACTTTGGAAAATGAAACTACAACAAAAGAGAAAACTAAAAGCGAGAAAGACTTAAGACGATTTTTATGCTGGGCACAAATATTTAAAATACCGTCAGATAATTATTAATGGTTATTAGTATTACAGATTCTTGTATTCCTATTTAAGGTCCATATTTCATGGTGAGTTTTTTTATTCTAGACGGTAATTAAAAGTATGTGAACCCAGTCCTACAGCATAGGTTACTCAGAGGTATATTTTACCAGTGACTAGTTTTCATACACACCATTTTGTATATTGTTATGTAATGTGTGCTTCGTAAGGGTACATTATTCTTAAGTTAACTAAACACCACACCAACATAATTTAAACGCAAATTCCTAACCAACTACATTTAAATTAGAGAACACAGTTTTTAAATACTTAAATAAGTTACATCTAGAATTTTATGTTGCGCAAAATTATAACTGACTAGTTCCGTGTAGTTAAGTACTTTAAATAAATAATTATTAATCTTAATGAAACATTTATCCTTACCAGTATTATAGAAATTAAAACAAAAATACTTAATTCAAAATGCATTACAAGCCCTTCTATTCCCAGAATTTTTCACCTCTGTTGCTGTTTTTTCCGTTATATGATATGCATTTATGTTTTTTCTATTAATAATTTAACTACATTACATAGTACAGAAACTACTAAATACAAATATCTGGAACAATATAAATCATGAGATAGGTATGACGTTTATTACTGAGTTAATTTACTGAACTAATTTTGGACTTACACTAATATTCAATATATTAATTATAACATCAAATGAAATCTATATTTCTATTACGATTATGATAATAAATTATGTTTATAATGAATTATAAATTACTTAAATGTCATAATAAATAGTGATGATTATACAATCAAAAGAATTAGAGAGACAATATCATGTGAAAGTCAAATATTCAAACCTAGCACTAGGCTAATTTTATGATTACCTTTGAAGTAGGTATCTGTTTAACCTAATCATGTCTCTTGTTCATGATCAACAGACAAACATGCTCTTAGATGAACATCAAAGCACGCACAACACAAAAACCCCCTGACATACATAATCATGTAAAATATCTAAGTAATACAAATACACATTGACTTTCACTATTAAATTAATAATGTGCACAATTCTGACACACACATTTTAAGTCAATACAAAATTTAGTTCAATAAAATGTTGATCAATATCTAGGGTAATTTCGTTATTATTATGTCATGGTCCTTCGACTTCATAATTTTGATTGACATTAATTTTAGATGCCAATTTTTGTAAAGATTCATATTCCGTACAAAATTCAAGCAAAGTTACCGTCACCGCGCCGTAATATTAAGACAAATACATTTTTTTTACTTAGATTAAAAAGAGAAATATATTATTTACTTGACTTCAATTACATATTGCGTTGTTTTATTTCTAATCCTAAGCCATAATCAATATGACAAATGTAGTAAAAATCGGCAAAAGCCACGTCCGTTTTATAAATAAAAACTCCGGTGATTTGACTTCATACATACGTCAAGTTTACACCACAATCAACTAACATTTCAATTGAAATTGAATAAGTACATGTATTGTTACAATATTATATAATATGCATGAGTAATTATATAGTACGAAATGTATGATTAAATAAATACACAACGATGATTTTACATATAATTTAACATCAATCTTACTTTAGGATTTTGTGCAAGAGTCAAACTCCAGTTAATTGTAATCCTTAGTGTCAATATTTAATTCAATAATGACGGCCATTCTTAGCATATTTATTAATGCATTATGACATATTTTTATGGAAGAAGTAGCTTTATAAAAACATTTACTTACTTCAAAGAAGTGTAATTTCTTAATCAGTCATAGTTATATTTTCTGACTCTTTGGTAGATTAAATAATGTGTAAAAGTAAATATTGTATAATATATATTTTCAGCTATTTCCAATAAACTATAGAAGTGGGGACAATTGCACTGGGTATATCCATATACATAGGGTATATGTTTTTTATATCTTCTCATATATTTTTATTTTTACTTAAAGTAAAAAGTTTAATATTGCACTGTTGATTGTCATAAATACATTTATTATTGCCTGAAGTATCGAATAATCTATTTGACAATAAACTCAACTGTTTATGAAAAATGATTCCCAAAAACTATGGACTGGACTATACATACATACAGTGACTTCAAGTTACAGATTATTATTTATTTAATTAGATTATCTATTCAAATTGAATATCTGTTTTTCAACAGTTTGAAAAAGGAGAAAGTAATTATTGTAAAGGCAAATAAACTTTCACAAAACACTTAGTTTTTAACACAGTTAAGCCCATTGACTACTGACTCCATCCAGTTGCAAAAATTGTAATAACATCAAGCCATCAAGGCTTTAGATGAGATTATAAGTAAACATGTATAATAAATATTGAGATGCAATTCAAAGATAAAAAAATAATAATTAATAATTTTCTCTTATACCATCTTCACTGTGATGTATTTATGATTCAGCATTTTTGTACTTCTTTTAAACACTGGTATTGAATTGATGTCATGTCATGATTTGCATCTCACTGTATGCTACTAATCAGGACTAAAATTAAATGTTTCATGTCATACCATGACAGAGTAATGATCAACATTTTTGTATTAGCTACAATTTATTGACTAGACTTTGCAGAGTTTAAGATTTACTCTTGTTTGTTTTGAAGCTGACCTGCAGGACTTGGCCGTTAAGCGAGTATCCGTTCAACGACTGGATAGCGACAACGGCCTCATCATAATTGGTCATGGTAACAAAACCATAACCTTTGCACTTGTTGGTTGTGGGATCTCTTATAATTTTAACACTCTGGACGGCACCGAACGGGCCGAAGAGCTGCCAAAGAATGCTTTCTTCGGTATCAGCCCCGACATTGTAGACGAAGATGCACCAACCGGAACCACCTAAAGCGTTACCTTGGATGAGGGGATCGGCTAACGGAGAAAATCGTTGCAGACCCTTGTTGATAGCGAGCAGAGCCTTACCGGCAGGCCCTACGAAGCGACGAGTCGATGTCGGAGCAAGATATGCTGCTAGCGGTGCTAGAGCTTTGTTCTGGTTGCTTGGATTGTTTGCGCACTTGACGGTCATGGGACCTGTGCCACCTGGAGGTATAGTACCGTTCAACTCACGTATCGCGGCCTCGGCTTCACATCGTTGGTCGTAGCGTATGAAAGCGACTCCTCTCGAAGGTCCCTGGATGGTTTGTTCGTCTCCGCCTCCTTGCAGCAAGTGACCGACGTTCACGTTCTCGTGTAGTATGCGCGAACTGATTATTGAGCCAAACGGACTGAAGAGCTTCTCCAATTCTTGTTGGGTCATGTGTTTTGGGAGACCGGACACGTAGAGGTTGGCACCTTTGATAGCATCGGAGCTTGGGCGTGCATAAGACACTTTTATGATTTTATTCTGTAATCTCAGGCCGTTCAATGTGTTCACAGCTTTCTCCGCATCTTCTGCCTTGTGGTAATTGACGAAGGCGTATCCTAAACTCTGTCCATTGAGGATGTGATCAGGAAATACTGTTACTTTGTCTCTGATCAACTTGCAACTTTCTACTTCACCAACACTGGAAAATAGTGATCTTATCTCTTCCTGGGTCATTGTTTGTGGCAAATAGTTCACTATAAGATTAGTCTTTGACTCATTATTGCTAGGCTGAACCTTGCTACCATTTTGCGTGGGCTGGTTAGCGTTTACGGTGTCAAGTGAATTTGCCATCATTTTTACTGTTCCTGTTTACACCAAATTAGGCAAAATGTCACTAGAGATGTGACTTATTACATAAATGAGGATATATTCCAATTAGATCATAGGTTCTTGGCTAGTTATACTAACACCACTTCGCGTTGGTTGGAAGCATATGCAAGGAAAGAAAATCAATAAGATGCTGAACACTCCCGTACTTATCTTGCGCTCGGTGTTACGGCACCGAGTCCGTTGAATCAAAATATATTCAGAAACACAAATGAATTACAGTTTATTAGATCTTGTGGAGAATACGAAAGCAAAGTGAAAAGGAAATCAACCAAAAATCTATGCGACCTATTCTCGTAAATTCATTTCTTTCACTTCACTTTCTTTTTAAAATGTTGCCATTTAATAAATTTACCATCCCCATGGAGAGAATTGGATTCCTATTGGAAAAATTTACCCTATTTTTTTGTTAAAAACCTAACTAAACGAACCGTATTCAGTTTTGAGTAACTTAAAACATGTTTAATGGTTGTTTAGTATAAAAAATCGTAATTTTAAATGTTATTGAGGGTCGAAATTCGATCATAAGCATTACACTTACTAAACATGATAAGAGGAATCAATAAGGAAATAATAAAATGAGTATAGAATTTCGATGCTCCAGGCACTGTCCGATAAAAAACAAATTCCACTGATATTTAACCACAAATCGGGGGAAAATATCTTAGCAAGCAACCCCAACGCAATGCAGCCAACCGCCACAAAACTGCCAACATGACAAATAAAGTGCATTTACAAAGATTGTTTCAATTTTTTCTGAATCAATAGTTTATGATTATTTTTGATAATCGTACATTTTTTTCAATAAATTATACTCAATGTATCATCTCATAATATTTTACTGTGTTCACGCCAGTATATTAAACACGTTTAAATTTAGATTCCGGTCAAATTGCCACTACCGGCTACTAGATGGCGCTACTAACACAAAAGCTTTTTTCGAATTTCAGTTTTGTTTTTTCCTAATAAATAATAAAATTAAGTGACCGTTTTTAAGCGTGAGCTTGGTCACTTAAAAACATTACTGAATCTCCACCTCAGTTGTTCTAGTTTCACCTACTGCTGTCACTATTAGACAGGATTACTTATGTGAAAAATAGAGATCCCTTTCATTTATTTCCGTTTCGAAGTAAGTGTTATGTCCAGTCGTTAGGGTTCTCTAAACCCTGTAAATAAAAATGTACGTAGCATCATCACCTAACAAGTTAATCCATGGTAATCTAGTGGAATGAGAGAGACAGAGAGAGCTAGTCCTATCGTCATCATGATAATCACACATGGCCTTTCCTTTCATAAAGTAAACTGATTTACACTATTCTTTATGACACGGTTAGAGTAGAATAAAATCAAAGAGATTATACCTAATAGAGTGAGCCATACCAATTGTAAAGTGTCCACTTTTTTTGACGTTTAGGTTTGAGTGTGTGGTGTCAATTTGTATGGACAAAAGGCACCAAGTGACATATGGCCTTACGTTTACGGTCACTTTTCACACATACTAGCTCAAAAAAAAGTGGACAGCCGCATAAACAAATATCTATAGTTCCATCCCCTTCTACTATTAAAGGTACGTCATAAGACAAAAGAGACTAACTACAATCGTAAATTTATGCGGACGACTCTATGGAGATCCTCCCTCTTAGAATAAAATATTTACGTGTTTGTATACTGGTTGGCTTGCACCAAAAAGTATTTAATAGGCTTTAACATGCTTAAATATCCTTGGGGGAGGCCTATGTCCAGCAGTGGACATCCATCGGCTGAGATGAGATGATGATGCTTAAATAATGATGCTGCCACTGTCATAAGTATGAGCAGTGCGAGAGACAGAGCGATCACTAAATACGTTTGAGACTAAATACATGTTGGTGTAAGCCGGGCTAAATTCTATACCTTTTGCAAACAAATTTTGCTTATGTAATTTTGTGCTTTGATACTTTTACTTATCAAAAGAATGTTATTCATTTTGCCATGGTCGTCTGGTGGCTAAAGCCCAGGCAAGCCATGCAAAGCGTGATGTTTCGAACCCAGCCATGATCCGATCAAAATAAATACTGGTTTTTTGGTGAAGAAAAACTATATGACCCCAGACACTCGATAGAACGATCTCGCGATGTTTGAATAGGTAGCTACTGCTACAGAAAAAGATGGCATCGGCACCGCCAATACAATACCTATACAGGGCGTTACATACCATCAAACTGAACAAATTTCACTATAGGACCGCTAGAAAAAACCGCTGTTCCATATATTTGGATAGAGTAGTTAGCTATTGACAATGGAACAACCAATTATGTTTTGCGGTTTCAATGTTTGTTCCATAGTAAAAGTTGTTCAGTTTGATGTCCGTCTTTTGGTAGATAATTGTTACAGTCAAAACTCATAACTCAGGACCGGTGCCCTTATATTTTCGAGTCTCAGATAAATTAAGGGGTATTTCGAGTGGACTAGGTACCAGTAGCAATTCGGTTCTGGTATTCGGCGGCCACTGCCGCGGCACGCTCGCTTGGCTCGTGCGCTGTGGTCGCAAGGAACCTAACATGCTTGTCGTTAGCTCCTCGCTAATCTAGCCGACTGAGTCTATAATCTCATAACCGGTCAAAACCACTTTTAACTGATATTTGGTGTCAAAAGTGGTTTTGACCGGTGCCCTTATATTTTCGAATGGACTAGGTAACAGTAGCAATTCGGTTCTGGCATTCGCCGGCCGCTGCTGCGGCACACTCGCTTGGCTCGTGCGCTGTGGTCGCAAGAAACCTAACATGCTTATCGCTTAGCTCCTCGCTAATCTAACCGACTGAGTCTATAATCTCATAACCGGTCAAGACCACTTTTGACTGATATTTGCAATCAAAAGTGGTTTTGACCGGTGCCCTTATATTTTCGAGTGGTCTAGATAACAGTAGCAATTCGGTTCTGGCATTCGCCAGCCGCTGCCGCGGCACACTCGCTTGGCTCATGCGCTGTGGTCGCAAGAAACCTAACATGCTTGTCGCTTAGCTCCTCGCTAATCTAACCGAATGAGTCTATAATCTCATAACCGGTCAAGACCACTTTTGACTGATTTGCAGTCGAAAGTGGTTTTGACCGAATATGAGTTTTGACTGCAACACATACATACAATTGAAGTTTCAGAATTGAATAAGTATTAATCAAGTTAATAAAGAAGAATACAAAAATATCTATGTTTCCTCCATTTAGGTAAGTGGAGATGTTGGGAGGGTTTAATAGGAGGGGGGATGTTGACCTGCTTGTTATTTTTGTAGGACGTTGAGATATTTTTGGCTGACACGTGTTTCGTAACAAAGAGGGGACAAAATTAACCTTTAGTATCAAATTGGGTATAAAGCACCTATATTATTCACTAACTAACCGGCTACAAAGGGAATTTTATTTATTTTGAGATTATACTTTTGTCCATGTAATTATATTTTTTCTTGTATAGGGTCCAACTTAATATGCTGACACTTTTTAAAGGGGATGATCAGACCGTCAAACAGAAGTAGTAGTTGTGTTGTAGAGTTTCTGGCCGCATCTTCTCTACAACGGAACACCTTCCGACGCGGTGGTAGATTCAAAAACATGACGTCAAAAAGTTATCTATGTGATATTATTTTGAATAAACAATTTTTACTGGACTTTGACTTGACTTGAACTACTTTCTCTATGGAACCAATACCGAAATCGCGAAAAAAAAATCATCAATCATACATTTGGATCAAGTAGTTTTGCAGTTTTGTATGGGAGAGCTGAGTTATTTTTTTCGCGATTTCGATGGTGGCGCCATAGACAGAGTTGTTCAGTTTGACGGTCTGATCATCCCCTTAAAAAGTGTCAGCATATTAAGAAGGACCCTGTATAGTTACACACCTACATACCTACATAAAATAGTTACTTATTTTCTAAGTATTCGTCTTAAAATTAATATTGTTTTTTGTGATTTTGTTGTTTAAGTTGTTAACTTCTAAATAAAAATTCTTATTTTGTGTGTTTGTGTATAAAAAGTAAGTAATACTTATTACATAACTCTTATTATGTAACCTAATGACCATAATCCGTTTCGGGGTACTCAAATTGAAGCTACAAGGCATTTTATTGTGAAAATCAGACAACTACTACGCTAATTATATTAACATCTATGCACGCACTGGGATTCGAACCCAGGGATTCTGGTTTGGCTGTCTGCCGTGTTATCGCCTAATAATGTAATATGTTAATAGTATGATCTACCTTTGTATAACACAGTATTACTATAATATTTATGCTGTGGTATAATATTAACTGATTTGCGTTACATATTATTACTACTTAGAGCGATAAACATGCCATCTGTTCATAGCACTCATTAAACAGCTCGATAGCACAGTCGTGAACCTGTCTGCTTACTGTGCCAAGGGTCGCGGGTTCGAATCCCGTAAGGGACAAATATTTGAATTGAATGATGAATATGAATATTTGTACCCGAGTCATGAATGTTTGTATCTAAACAAAACCTAGTGATGCTTATGGGGATGGTTCAGACTGTCAAACTGAACAACTTTAGCTATGGACCCAATACAGAAATAGCAATAAAATTTATTTCTGTATTTTATTGTTAGCAAAACATTTAAGTCCCACCCAGTGCCATTTTTTCTGTAAATCAAACAATTTAAATAAATAAATTTAAATTTTGACCCTGGTCGTAGAAAGTTGTTCAGTTTGATGGTCTGAAGCACCCCTTAAAGCCTATGCTTATACTTAAACTCAATGAAATTTTGCAGAACCAATCTAGGAACAAATCTCTATGCTTGTATCGTGTCCGATTTTCGTTAAAATACACAGTTTCAATGCTAGGATTAATTTAAGATTTGTATGGAAATCTTTAAGGCACTGTAACTATAAAACAGTAAATTTTAAGGTTAATCTGACAAGATACAAGCATAGAGATTTGTTCCTAGATTGGTTCTGTAAAATTTCATTGAGTTTTATTGGTTAGTATTAAAAATATCACCAGACTTCGTTTGTATGGAGCGCGCCAACAGTAATATACCCTTAATTCTCATACTGGGCACGCGCGCCCCGCAACCCGCACACACCCAGATAAAACGGTTTTTGTCATTTTATTTAGTTAGAAGCGATCATTTGAGAAATTCCTTCTACAATTTTAAAGATTATGTATAGACTCATCTACGGAGAAAGTTAAGAGGATTAAATCGGTCCCGTTTGCCCATAAGATGTGATTTAAAAAAAAAAAGAGGTATGTTTGATATTTTTTCTCTGTTACAAAATTTACCTAATCATGTATTAAAAACTAACAAAATAATGTTTTTATCATGAACTATCAGCTTACCAACTTATATTTTCCAAAAAAATTGAGATCTTTGACGTCAAAATTTCCAATGCTTCCTCTTACATGCGTACGGAACGACTAGCAAAATAATTCCCACGTCAATGTTCATTTGCGCAAAATTAATCCTAAATTTTAATAGCGTGTGAAATTCTTAGACTACGTATATGAGGACAAGTTACCCGTGTAATTCTACTAACAAAATTTTCTGCCACGGCGAGGTACTTTGAATTTTATTCCATTAGTTTAGATTCTAATTTTGAATGTTAAAAATCATGAAAAACAGTGTCGTGTCAACCCCAAACGTCATAAGTTCGAAATTATTGTTCCGCAATTATAGGCTGTCGCGTTTAGTGATTAGGTATACATTGAATGTAAATGCGTAAGATATTTTGATCTTGCACGTTGGCAGAGGGGATAAGTAGTCTAAGGCAAAATTATATTGACCAATCAGGATGTGCCACCTTCAATGCCTTACCATAATTGGCTAATTGTTTTTGTGCCCTTTTCGCTGCTATTCGACTTTGCACCTTTTGATTACAAAATTTGTCGGGGGACTCTGCGCAAACGAAGACTGACTAGTGTAATTATTTTCCTGGTCGTACGGTACTGTACAAGCATTTAAGTTTGCAACCAGCATAACCAAAATAAATTGTTTTAATAACAGCGACACGGACAAAGCATCGTTTAGAGTGAGCAGTTAGCCATAACGGAAGAACTCTCAACAGTATCGGAACGTACTAAAATTCTGCGATCACAGTGGTGCTGACTGAGTCATCGACTAACGACTCTTTTATAGTGCCCAAGTTGCAGGAGAGAAGCGAGTGCATCATTTCCTTATCAATGAGCGTTTTTCTTTTCATTTTTGAATTTAGTTCCTACAAAACTCGACAGATAAATAAATAAATATCTTGGACATTGTAATAACTAAACATTGTAAATTGTAAATAAATATTTAATGGACATTGTTAATAAATAAAAGTCAAAATTACAAAAAGATCTTTTCCCTCTTTATTATTTTAAAGAAACTCTTTTTTGTAATTTTGCACTTGGCTTTATTGCCTTTATTCACACAGACCGTAGCGCCATCTATCGTTCCCCTAGAAAACCAAAAGAAAAACGGTACAATTATCGACTTGATGCGATGAAGAACAGATTTTTTTCTCCAGTTCTTTGCTGATTGGTGTCAAAGTATGTAACTCTTCAAAATTCTTGCTAGCACCTCTACAAGAACGATGCAAGTACATTTTCAATCTTCTTCCTCCGATAAGTCGATAGCATGCAATTTATTACTGGTATCTGGGGTGCTTTCTGATACGTAGATCTTTGAAGGCTTTTCTTTACATAGACAGTGATTCACATTAAATAAAATAATAACATACCTTTCATAATATTTTTCAAGATTGTACTCTGGACTTGAGTCCAAAAAATAGCAAGTTATTATCAGGGTTTTTTCTTGTCGCTCTATCTTAAAACGGTAATACATACAAGCGTCAATCTAGGTGTGATTATAGATCAAACTCTACAGTATATCAACAAATAATAAAAACCGGCCAAGTGTGAGTCGGTCTCACGCTAAAGTGCCCGGAGAAAAACAAACTTTTTTGTATGTTTAAGTTTATATGTTGTGTGATGTTGTGGTAGGGAACCATCGGTGCGCGAGTAGCCCGACTCGCACTTGACCGTTTTATTTATATTAGTTACTTAATATTCTAAGGCCATAATAAGAATGTCACATCCAATTAGTGGATCAATCTATTTAAAAGTATTTTCAGATTTTGTTGTAAACTATAACAAGGTAGAAGTGAAAGGCTTCTGGATAAGCATTCCACGTTATCACTTGGCCACTCACAAGCCCATCTTTCAATAGAAGGGGTGCAAGGGCCCATTTTTATCAAACACTGATAAAAACCTTTGGACCTGTATATGTAGAGATAGAGAGAGACTATACAACGTGTTGATGAATAAGCGCAAAACCTCATGTAGGTACCCCAACTGTTTTATAACAAATTAATTAGATTGAAACAATAATTTCATTATTTTGATAGTTAAAACTTAAAGTTATTCGCATTTGCACAATTCATTAACACGTTGAATATCTTAGATAGATAATATATTTTGCTGGTATCCCTGTGTGGCGAAGAACAACCCAAATGAACCTAATCTGTAATAACGTAGGTCACAATATATAACATATGCAGGCGTTTGTACTTTTTTTTTAATTTTTTTTTTGTAAATGACTTATACAGCGTTGCTCAGGGAGCATTTACTGCTTTTTACTGCGGACTATTGGAGGGACCAGAAGGGTCACCGAGCCAATTGAATGAACTTAAGCAACCGACCTAGGGGGACCCCAGGGGGGTACGGACCTCGGCATAGGACGTTGCTGGGGCTACGCGGCGGATTGGGTAGCTGGGATCGGTGAGAGCGTTTGTACTCTGAACTTATGTCGTTAATGCGCTTGGTGCGTGCACACTCAAAGCACTCGCTTTTGGTTACAAAACCATAACAGTTTGTGGTTTATAGTTAGCTGTTTTATTAGAGAGAGAGTATATATCTTAGATAGAGAATATCTTTTGCTGGTATCCCTGTGTGGCGAATAACAATACAAATCAACCTAATCGCTTATAACTTAGGTCACAATATACAACATTTGCACGCGTTTGTACTTTGGACTTTCGTCGTTAGTGCGCTTGGTGCGACCTTAGTACGTGCGCACTCAAAGCACTCGGTTCAGTTCGCTTACCCAACACGTTAGGTTGGTTTGGTTACAAAACCATAACAGTTTGTGGTTTATAGTTGACCTGAGTGCACTATAGTCTATTCCAATATGATAGTCTTAAGAGATAAACAAAACATACCTTGTTATGAATTTGCATCTTAAATTAAACGATTAAATCAACGAGCCTAAACATTACGAATCATGATTTCTTCTGTAGCATATTACTTGTATAAAGGTTTCCTCGCGATATTTTTTTTGTTGAAGAGCCAGTGGTGTTAGAAATTCTAGGTACCTATGACATAATTCTGCATAGATGACATGTTACGTATCAATGAGTTTTTCTAACTTTATGTCCTATAGTACCGACTGCTCTCAAAAATGGTGAAGGAAAACATCGTAAGGAAACCTGGGTACGCTGGAGAAGAAATTCCGATGCGTATGTGAAGTCTATCAATCCGCATTTTGCACGCGTGGTAGACTGACGCCCGTATGGGGGTGTATGCCCTCCCTGAGGGTAGGCTTGTGCCATACAAGGTGTTAAAAAGTAAAAATAAATGTTTAAAACTTTTAGGGGGGTTGTTTAGACCATTAAACTGAACAACTTTCACTATACCTCCCCCTTAAATGTTTATTTGTATTTTTGTAACGCCTTGTATAGACTGATGATGATGATGATGAAGTTGTTGAAGACAATGGAACAAACCATTTCCCTATGCACTATAGCCACTATACCACCAAGATTAGTGTCATACCACCGCCGATACTTCATAGAACGGTCTCACGACCCTTGAGTAGTACTGCTATAGATACAAAATGGCGACCGCACACGCATCGTCCCTTCGGATATCTGAGGTAAGGAATACTCTTTCTTATACTGTGGTAAGGGGACGAAATTTAGAAATTGAACGTTCTGTAAGTATATAGGGTCTGTCTTTTCTTTCAGACCATCAAACTAAACAACTTTCTCTTTGGCACCAACATCGAAATCGCGAAAAAAAATCAGCTGTCAACTGCCATATACATTTGGCTCAAGTAGGTTTGCAGTTTTGTAGGGAAAAGCTGTTTTTTTTTCGAGATTGCGATGTTGGTGCCATTGAGTTAGTTTGACGGTGTGATCATTCTCTTAAGAGAAGTTTATTTCGAACTCGTAAATGCGCGCTGCATACAAACGAAGTCTGGTGATATTTTCTATACTAACAAATTAAACCCAATGAAATTTTGTAGAAACCATCTAGAAACAAATCTCTATGCTTGTATCGTGTCAGATTTTCGTTAAAATATACAGTTTCAATGCTAGGATTAATTTAAAATTTGTATGGAAATCTTTGAGGCACTATAACTTTAAAACTGTACATTTTAAGGAAAATCTGACACGATACAAGCATAGAGATTTGTTTCTAGATTGTTTCTGCAAAAAACCATTGAGTTTCATTGGTTAGTATTGAAAATATCACCAGACTTCGTTTGTGTGAAGCGCGCCAACAGTAATATACCCTTAAAAAGAGAGTCTCATACTTAATTGCATTACATTCTTGAGGGAGAGCTTCAGATCATCAAACTGAACAACATTTCATATTGGACCAATATTGAAATTGCGAAAAAAACGCTGTTTCATTGAAAAAGGCAATAATCTTCTCGACCGAAACGTATTTTATCTTTCACGATTTCAATGTTGGTCCCATTCTTATAGTTGTTCAGTTTGATGGTCTGAAACCGCAATTTTGGATAAACAGCACCGACTTTGAATTCACTGCAAAGAAATTTCGAAGTATAAAATCTTTAAAGAATATTGCAGTTTTCAAATAAGAAAACGAAAGGTGCCGAATCTTAAATTTCAGTGAACATTAGATAATGAGGTACGTAGTTACCTATTGTATGTATTATTTGTTCATGTGAAAGTATTAAGGTTGCTACTCAAACAGTTTCTCTTTGCCACGGTTTATTCAGAAGAGACGTGTGGCGGTGGCGGATAATCTAAGTAACACAATATAAACCTTATAGTACGTAGCATAGCGTCGTTTTTGTCATAAAGGAGAAATCGCGCCCGCACCCCCATGTGGCGCCTTGAAGCGCGGGCGTATCTCTCCAAACGACGCTATGCTACGTACTATAAGGTTTATAATTGTGTAACTTTGACTATCCGCCTCCGCCAAACGTCTCTTCTGTATAAACCGTGCCTTTGAGCACCTACATAGTAGACTATTAAACTGAAGCCCAGTAACTAATTAGGTAGGCATTACTTTGGCAACTGTACTAAATTCCTTCTTGCATGAAGTTTGGCTTAGTTAGCCCAAATGAAACCAAAAAGGGGAAGACGCGACAAATACGAAACATTTTCTAATCAAACCATGGTTTGGATAAAAAATTTAAAATTTATATTACTGGGCGATTTAGAGACGATAATTATTATAATTCACACTACTATGTTGGGCTTTCTAAAAAGGCAACAGTTTCCTTTGGTTACCAAAACTGTCAGAGGAGTAAAGCTAATAAACAGGGGAGTAAAGGCTTTCCTTTTCATTCATAGGGTATTTACTAGTTATCTGAACGAATTATAAATGACATGTAAGTATAGAACTATGTATCTGATTAATAAAATAATTGAACTAACCAAACTTTGTAATGTTACTTGTTATTTTAGTACCTACTGTTTCTCTGTATAAGTACCTATAATGTTTTGATGTAAATAACGCATTGATTGATTAATTGACACTTATCATTATAAAGTACTATGTAGCATGATCAAACAGTTTTATACCTTCTCATTCTTGTTTTTAATTGTATTTTTCTATGCTTGGTAGATTATCTTTATCTTTTATTATACCCCATTCAAAGTTTAATTATTCTACAGTAATACGTTGCTAGAATTAAGAAACATCGACAAAAAGTGAAAAGTAATTACTTACCTAGTTTTTTCAAACCAATAATCGTGTCTTCCTCCTTTGATTTAATCTATGTTAATTAGACGCTTACTTTACCCAACATATTCTTGAAAATTACTTGTAATAAAAAATGAAATAAGAAGGAAAATTCTTGAAGACATTTCCAGTTTAACCGTCAACCTTGGTTCTTAACTTAAACACGCAACGACTTGTGTTGTGTAACTCACCTAACCATAGGTTATATTTATCTTAGTTAGATGTAATTAAACCTAGGTTTGTTTCACATTGTGAGATTCCTGTTGTTATGCTAAGTTACAGAATCAAATCCCAAACGTAAGCTATTAGGTTTTTTATTATGGAAGACAATGACATAAACATATCAACATCCACGACTGAACCACAGAATAAATACTTGCACTACCGGTACAGAAGAATCAATTCGAAAACAGATTTAAATAAATAGCGACTCTCTCACCACGGCAATAAGGTGCAAAGTTATTCGCTCCCGTCCTATCGTACAATTCGCGAATAACCTACTAACCACCGGCGCGCATGCAAATAAAAATGAACCGAGTCATTAGACATGAAAGCTTCCTTACATAGTCTCCCTCTTTCATTCTTTCACGTGCTGGCAGCGTGACATCGCTAGGGTTTTCAAGTCTCGCATTGACTACTCACAAAATGGCGGTAAGTCTAATGAGATTTGACCAAGAAGTTTACAGGGTATACCTAATCTATTGCCATTCACCACTCGGTGGGGATCGCCGTGAAGCGTACCTGAGCTGTGGAGTGAGACAGGCCTAATCGAACTGGGATTCAAACCCAAGGCCCTGGTTTGGCAGGTCGGTTTGGTAACCATTACACCAACCGGGTCGTCAGGTTGGCTGCCGTTCGGGAGAAGACCTTTTGTATGTTGATCATCAGTAAGCTGGAGTACATTCCATGGATCTCAGAGGGGTCCATGTCATAAGTGCTGAGGTTCTCAGAGTTGCTGATTTGTCTTTCAAAAATCATACTTCAGGAGTGTGATTTTTGAAAGTCAAATAGAAAGATGCATATCTCCTTAGTAATTTTGACATTTTCAACTGCTGAGTTCAACGAATGAGTTTCCAAAATCTCACTCCTGAACAGACAGATATACGAACGGACGACGGACGGATGGACGGAAAGACACTGAGCTGATTTCATAAGTGATCAGTTTTGATAATTGTGGTACGGAACAATAAAAAGTCTCATAGTTACCAAGATTACGTTACAATCATTCGCTTCACAGTTACTGCACTTTGTAAAGTCAGTTGTTACTGACTTGCATTCCACTGCTTTCTCTTTCATTAATTTAATTAACTACTGTTATAAGTAAACACAAGTGTCCGGAACGGCTATTATAGCGACTGAGTCATCAACAGTAAATCTAGACTTTTGCGCCCAGTTTTACCTTTTAGAAACTCGGCTACAACTTTAATAATCTACAACAAATATTTAATTTCTTTAATTTGTAGGTACTCGTAATTGTAGCGATTTGTAACACCACTGGCTTTTCGGTAAAGGAAAACATCGTGAGGAAACCTGCATGCTTCAATTTCGAGGCATGTATTGTACCCACTCCATTCATTGTCCATTATAAGTGGCGACGGGCTCACCCCCCCGTCACACTGGACAGAGTTTCGGTACTACTGGTGAAACGTGGTTGTTCTGAGGTTTCAGAATATCTCTGACTACCCCCTCGGGGAATATAGTCGTGAGCATATGCTTATGTTATGCTAATTGTAGCAAGTTACATTAGTCGACAATGGAAGTTAACTAATTTAGCTCTAAATGACTCCAAGGAGCTGTTTACAGAAAAAATCGTGTCTTTTAAAGAGGATGTTTAAACCATCAAACTGAACAACACTATATCGGACCAAGAGTGATACCGCGAAAAAAAAATCTGCAGTTCCATACTAAACTGTAAACCTACTCAACCTAAATGTATGGGACAGCAGATTTTTTTGCCCCGAAGAGAAAGTTGTTGAGTTTGATGGTCTGACCATCCCCTTTAAAAACCGTCACAATCACAATTTATCAAGCAGTACCCTGTATTTTAGTAGAGTTCTGTCGTAAAAGGGTTTTGTTGTCAAAAGATTTGTGTTACATGATTCCACACTGATACTAAGGCCGAGATTCAGAGACGATTTTTTTGGTCTTAGCTCGAGCTAAGCGTGGCAAAAATTTATGGATTTTGACATACGGGAGTCCGAACTATGACTTACAAATCGTCTCTGAATCTCGGCCTTAAACATGCTAAAGATATGAACCTTGCAGCAACTGCATGCAAGCTTTAGAACTTACTTTGTAATTATAATAGACTTTATTACCATTCGGCAAAGAAATACGGTCGTAACGCTAATCTACAAATTTCATTGCTAAAAGGCTTTGACTAATTATTATAAGGACTAGCCTTGCGGTAGCATTTCCTCTCTGCCACGGTATAAGCACAATTGATTTTGTGCATTTACATTCAATTTTACAGCTTATTACTAAACGAGACAGCCTATAATTGCGAAATAATAACGTCGAACTTAGAACGTTTGGGGTTCACACGAGATTACTTTTCATGATTTTTAACATTCAAAATTAGAATCTAAAGTTATGGGGAATCAAATCCAAAGTTGCTGATTTCATGTTACCTCGCCCCCCGCAAAAATTGGCAGAAATGTTTGTTAGTAGAATTACACGCGTAACCAGTCCACATATAAATAGTCAAAGCTAAAATGTCAAAAAATTACAACAATTTAAAACCTCAAGTGTGAACGTAACCTTTGTAAATGTTATTATTTTGATTACGTATTTCCATTGTCAATTATTGTCACTGACATGCCGAGTACATTAAGTGCACGTGCACCAGAGTGCGTTTACCTTTGTAGTAATTTCTTTACAATGCCCCCTAATGTAACTCCTTAACTTCTACGTTATAAGAACGACGATGCTTTGATTTGCGGGACTTTTATGGTTACACGAGTTTTACTTTGTGTGTCATAGTATAAGGTATAGGATCACCATTATTCATGAACCGGCTGGGACCAATTAGCAATGTTCTGTGAAATATGTACGTTATTTTATTAACGATTAAGTGTTATTTTGTTTGGAAAAAAGATCAAGGTAAGTAGGTTTGTTCGTATTTTTATGTTTGTGAAAAATCCGGGTGACAATAGGTCATTGCGATTAGAGATTGCCATAAAAGCTACGAACAGTGTGCGAGTGAACCACTCGTTTTTTAAGGGGGCAAGTTCGAGTGCAAAAGAGTCTGCAACATAAAATTATGATATTTTGGCATGTCAAATGGTGTAGCTAGCCTTTAGTCTACTAAAACTCGGCACATTAAATCCTTTTATTAGTGATTGGTATTGGTATATTGGTTGAGCGGGCTCGTTTTCCGCAACTCGACGTCGTGAGCGCCTATTTTGCGTGAAGTGAGAATATCTTGTTACTCCTGCCATCCAAGCTCCTCCAGGAAGCCCACCAGCTTGTTAATGCTGCCGAAGACTTCTGGAAGAGTCCCCGGTGACCCGAGGTGTTGTGCCCGATAGTGTGCTAGCCCGTTGCATTCCTGTAGCACGTGCACAGCAGTACATAGCAGTTTCCTCATCCTCCAATATTAAAGAGTTGTTTGTTAAAAGGTCCGTGGCTAGTCAGGGCTCCAGTTGATGTTAAGAAAAAGTACAAATTATGTGGCGACATCTACAGATATGCCCCCGTACTAAAGGTGCGGCCTCTGCACTATGCCCCCCGAACTACATAGGTAATCCGGATGGCGCTGTCTATTTAGACACTCACATTTAGCAATTAAATGATGGATTGGAGTGTTGTGAGAGGTGGCTAGCCTTTCGTCCATATGGACACTGAATAAGAAACCTTGAAACCCTTAGTCGCCTCGTACGACACCCACGGGAAGTATCGGGGTGGTTCATTCTAAGCCGGAACCACACGGCAGAGTAGCTCACGGTAAATATAGTTACAATACAACGACCTGTTTAATTGATTCTCGCATGTCTGATTCATTTCTGTAAGCATTTAAAATGAATGGTATTCTTAGCATTCTTTGTTTCATATTAATTTGTCTTCGTCGTTCTTTTGTATTGCTAAGAGACTAACTATATCTTCCTGAATGCATAGATAACAAGAATTATGGCCAAGACAAAAGGACTTACATGTTTATGGTAAGTATAAACAAGTTTTTGTATATTAAGTGTTACAAAAGTAAAAATTAATATTTTGAACCTTTAAGGTTTAGACCATCAAACTGAACAACTTTCACTATGGGACCAATATCGAAATCGAAAAAAAATTCTTATGTTCCATACTAAACTACAAATCTACTCGAGCTAAATGTATGGGACAGCAGATTTTTTTTTGGCGATGTCGATGTTGGTCCCATAGTAAAAGTTGTTCAATTTGATGGTCTAAACCACCCCCTTAAATATGTATTTGTATTTTTGTAACACCTTGTATAAGGTGTAATGTATTTTTAGACGCCGGGAGTACTTACTGTATGAACTGGGTCTAAACAGACATCCAACTTGTAAGTACATTATACTCCTTATATTATAATAATAAATGCTTACTTGGCGATGGTTCGATCCCCGTCCAGGCCGACTCGTACCAATGAGTTTTTCGGTATTTATGTTCGATTTGTAACACCACTGGCTTTTCGGTGAAGGAAAACATCGTGAGGAAACCTGCATGCTTCAATTTCGAGGCATGTATTGTACCTACTGCCCATTACAAGTGGCGACGGGCTCACTTCCTGTTACACTGACTGAAACGTGGATGTTCTGTGGTTTCAGAATATCTCTGACTACCCCCCCGGGGAATATAGTCGTGAGCATATGCTTATGCTTACTTACGGTTTTTTATGGGGAAAATTGCTGTCTGAAGATTTTTTTTCGCGATTTCGAAAATTTTCCCGTAGAGATAGTTGTTCAGTTGGATGGTCTAACCATCCTCTTAAAAACCCGTCAGCATATTAAGAGAATATAATTCGGAGTTCACTCCATCCAAACGAAGTCTGATTATATTTTCAATACTAACCTTAAAGCCAATGAAATTTGTCAGAAACAATCTAAAAACTTATCTCTATGTTTGTATGAAGTCAGATTTCCGTTAAAATGTATAGTTTTAAAGTTAAAGTGTCTCAAAGATTTCCGTAGAAATCTTAAATTAATCCTAGCACTAAAACTGTATATTTTAACGAAAATCTGACTTCATACAAACAGAGATTAGTTTATATATTGTTTCTGACAAATTTAATTGACTTTAATTGGTTAGTATTGAAAATATTACCAGTCTTCGTTTGTATGCAGCGCGCATTTACGCATTCGGAATAAACTTCTCTTAAGTTGGATCCTGTAGGTACCGTCATAAAACATACCAATCAGCACAGATAATTCCTTCCATACAATAAAAGACAACACGAATCAACGTAGACTAAAGCTAATCTACGATTGACCTAGATTTCTCTTTAGGTCCCCTTGTTGTGGCTTGAACTCTGAACCATTATCCTATATCCACACTAACATTGAATAAGATACGTACATTTAGAGAACTACAAACTTTACCCGCAGCTTCGCCTTTACCACAGAATAGGTAATAGCATATAGTTCTACATACAGAACGGCCACTCCCCACCTCCCTCTCGACTTCAGATACCCCACCTCACCTCATACTTAAGGGGAGCCGAGCATGGGAATGCAGTCAGGCGCGCGCAACCGTTGGATTAAACTACATGAAATATAATTTATTTTTATCAACCCAGTTAAAATAAACGTTGAACGTCGTTTCAGGGATTCTTTAGTTTAATTTAATTTCTTTATTGGGAAACCAACAGTGTTACATATCAATCTTAACATAGGTAGTAACATTCAACTTAAAAATATGACCAATTACAGGTTTCCTCATTAAATCTAAAAAATAGTATGTATCTAACAACTATCGCGCGGTTCAATCTAAATAAAGTAGGTATTACATTTTAGTCACTTGTAAGTGTTTATAAATAGGTATAAAGTTGGTACTTAAGTATTTGTATGTTGTGATGTATTGTATATTGTTGAAAAATTATATGTATTACATATTGTTGTTAAATACTATTTTAATAACAGAATGAACTATATAATGTAACGAAATGTATAATGATGTTCATACGATGTGTGGTAAGTCAACCCTACAAATATTTTATGCACAATTTGCGCAAAGTGCGCTTTTGCGAACGTCATCATGTCAAATCTAAAACGTTTGTTTAAGTGCCGGACCTGTGCCTTTACTAAAATACCTGAGATCCTACGGAAGGGCTTCACTAATATCAACTAATTTAAAACTGTAACATAAGTAGGTCTTTACATTAAGAGGCCTATTACAAGCTCAGTGGCGCCCTCATTACAATAATAAAGATTTCTCAATAATGAAATCCTAAATTGAAAAAGTGCTACTCCGATAAACTACAAAAGCCTTTAAAAACTAGTTTCTTGTATGAGGTCCCCCTTAATTATAAGTTTTTGATATGTTTATGATCTGTTAGCAAATCCGCCGTAATAACGCATATTCTGTGAAAATTTTAACTGCCTGGCTATTACGGTTCAAAAGTAACAGGCCTAAATAGGTAGGGTGGACGGACGGGCGGACGGACGGACGGACGGACAGACGCATAGACGGACGGACGGACGGACAGCGTAGGCTTATGAATAGAGTCCCATTTTCACTCTTTGGGTACGGAAACCTAAAATTTTTAAATTAAATCAAATGAAATAAAAGCAAATAGATTAACAAAGGTTACCTACATTTTATGTAGAGAAGACACTAACTTAATTCCGATGTATTTTCCTGTACTAGCTTCAAGTAGTATTTAGATAAGCACTAAACCTAGCTTAGCTTCAAGTCCTAACTTTAATTAGAATCGTGGTTAAACTACTCTTCTCCCTAAGAAGGTGATTATTTCTAGATTACTACCTTTACGGAGAACGGCGATTTCTTAGATATTTAATGACCTATAGTCATTATATGTTAGTGTTGCCAGGTACTTATGGAAAAATACTGGAATCATTTGATTTACCAATCCCCGCTGGATCTCCCTCCGTGCCGTGGTATTATTTCGAATCTTTATAGCTTATAGTATAAGAGATAAGAGGAATTTTGGTAACCATCAGCTGCAAGGCTGCTTCAGTATTCATGGGGTATAGAGCATCTGTGTGATGGGGATGGACCAGGTCTGCCTGTATGACTCCAGTCGGTTTAGGAGTTACAGCCGTTCAAAGGTCTGGTATGGTTGCTAACAATGAATATGCATGAATATGCAGGTATTATTGTAATATGCAAACAGTACAAAAACTAATATGGTTTATCAGATGGTTTAGGAGATACAGCCGTTCAAAGGTCGGAATTTTGATTGGCTGTATTTCCTAAACCAATCGACAGAACACACAGTTCTTGTACTGTTCACAGAGCTACAGTGCATATTACAATAATATCCTATGATCAGCCTTGCAGCTGATCGTTCATTTGATACATACCTTTGAACGGCTGTAGCTCCTAAACCGACTGGAGTTATGCAGGCAGATCTGGTCCATCCCCATCACAGAAATGCTCCACAGCCTTTGAATACTGAATCAGCCTTGCAGCTGATTGATAGTTACCGAAATTCCTCTTATCTCTTATACTATTATTCAGTAGAGGAAACCTATTGCTGTCAGTATAGGTGGTATAAATTAAATTTTCACACGTCAAAGATATGGGTAATTTTTTATAAGACTTCGGTGAAGCCTCAAAGGTTGTTTTTGTTCTTAATTTTGTATGTCAAATCAATAGTGTTAAATAGTTTGCATCTATTTGTCTCTTTGTGCCCGCGTCACATTAAAAAAAACATTGTGTGTAGTTCACACGCAGTTTAGAGGTTAATCCTTCAGAAACAATTTATTATCGCTTTTTCGTTTCATCGAGTTTCAAGAAGTTTTCTAGATTGTTTTGAAAAATTGTATTGACTTTATTTGTTAGTATTGAAAATATCACCAGACTTCGTTTGTATACAGCGCGCGTGCCTCAAAGATTTCCATAAAAATCTTAAATTAATCATAGCACTAAAACTGTATATTTTAACAAAAATCTGACTTCATACAAATAGAGATTAGTTGCTAGATTGTTTCTGAAAAATTTCATTGACTTTAATTGATTAGTATTGAAAATATCATCAGACTTCGTTTATACGCAGCGCGTATTTACGCATTCGGAATTAACTTATGTTATAGAGTTTCTGGCCGCATCTTCTCTACTGCGACGCGGTGGTAGCTTTAAAAAAGATTTGACGTTTGATAAGTGTGCTTCAAGCTCCTATATTGAATTAATTATGTTGACTTTGACTTTGACTTATCTTAACGCCGTCGGGTAAAAGTAACCTTAGATTCTTTGTTTTGAAAATAGGATCAGGCAACACTTTTAAAGTGTAAAACCCACAAGTCATAACATCTCAAGGTTTTGTTGCTCGTATAATATTTGTTACGAGAATTATATACGAGATCTCATCCTATGATTTGCTACACGGAAAAAACATAGTAATTTTCATCTCTGTAGCTATGTCATTATGTCATTAACCATGGTAACATGTTAATGTTACGTCACCATTGACCTATGATCATGTCAATAAAATACAATAGCTTCAAATTGTGATACAGAACATAAAATTTTTCCTTTCAAATGTTTTGTGGATGAAAGATCAGCTACCTTATCCAGTGGTGAAAGACCACTGGATAAGTATCTTAAAACCTTGAGTACCAATTACAAGCTTTGAAAAAAAACCGGCCAAGTGCGTGTCGGGCTACTCGCGTACCGACGGTTCTCTACCATTAAAAACCTTTGCCTGATTCTTGCAGTCAAAAGTGGTTTTGACCGGTTATGAGATTTGACTGTAACATGCTGTACAATTAATCATGAGAGTCCGGGTTCCAATCTCAATATCAAAACTTACGTGTGTAATATCGACTGCTCTCAAACGGTGAAGGAAATCAAAAATCAAACTCAAAAGTCAAAATTAATATTGGATTAATGCGATTGTACTTTGTATATTTTGTTTTGTTTAAAAGAAGTGTGTTGTAGAGTTTCTGGCCGCATCTTCTCTACAACGAAACACCTTCCGACGCGGTGGTAGATTCAAAAACATGACGTCAAAAAGTTATCTATGTGATATTATTTTGAATAAACAATTTTGACTTTGACTTTGACAAAGTACAATTACATAAATCCTTATCGTCATCGTGAGGAAACCTGCTTACGCTAAAGAAGAAATTCTGAAGTGAAGTCTTCCAATCCGCATTGGGCACGCGTGGTGGACTGAAGCCTATACACCTTCGTTGAGGGTAGGCCTGTGCCCTGCAGTGGGATGTGTATAGGCTAAAGAAGATAATGATGATGTTGATGATGAAACCATCTTAAAATATCTTTCACTTTCTTTGATTCTACTTACTCTTTCAACTAGTAGGTGAAGTGTGTAAAGACACCTACCAAAATTATTACACGCGGGAACAAGCTGTATTTTTCCAACCATACTGAAATATTTTCAACCTGTTAGAAGCAGGTCGCCAATTTACAACGATTGTTTATCTGATGTCAATTACGTATGTCCCATAAATCAAGCAATTTTCACATTTATTTTGTGACCACAAAGTCTTCTTGTTTGAGACTCTTCAATAAAATGTCTATTCTTGATGACTGACCATTGCAAGAAGTTTCGCGATCCAAGCAATTGTCAAATTTATTCCGTGATCATGATAGTTCTTTTAAGAGAATTCTAGGAATGACGTTAAGACCAGTGCCGGTTTTAGGTCCATAGATCTCCTCAGTTCCGTAAACGATTTTGTTTTTTAATTTATCGTTATGACAAAATTTAAAGTCTGTCTACTTATACGAGTAATAAGCCCTTAAGTACATTTCTTATTTTAATTGTACTGACCTTATTCAGTGCATTCCAAAGAGATTATACCTACCTAATAGAGTGAACCATACCAATTGTAAAGTGTCCACTTTTTTTGACGTTTAGGTTTGAGTGTGTGGTGTCAAGTAGTATGGACAAAAGGCACCAAGTGACGTATGGCCTTATGTTTACTGTCACTTTTCACACACACTAACTCAAAAAAAAGTGGACAGCCGCATAAACAAATATCTATAGTTCCATCTCCTTCTACTATTAAAAGTACGTCAAAAGACAAAAGAGACTAACTACGATCGTAAATTTATGCGGACTCTATGGAGATCCTTCCTCTGAGCATTCCAAGCCTATAGTATACTAAAGACTTATTGCGCATCTTCCTTAGATTATAATGTCATTGTCATGACTATAATGACATGATTATAATGTCATCCGAAGTGAGGCGATCCGAAAAAAACTTTTCTTGATATCTTGGATTTCTTCTCAAATTCTCTGTGTTATATGATAAGTACCCGGTAATTAAAGTAGTGAAGAAATTATATTACATATTAGGTATGTGAAATTCACCAATCCGCATTGTCCACACTACGCCAATACGACAGGCCCTCACTATGAGGGTAGGCCTGTGTTCATACAGGGGGATGATACAAGTAGATGGTGATGAATTTTGACCCTTACCCCACGCCTTTAAGAGTTTAGGGCCCCGGGCTCATAAGTAGTGGGCAATTTTCCGTGTATGGCTAATCCGGCCCTGTATGCAACAGATGCGGCGCGTACGCAATTGATCTGATTGCCGCTAACTGATGTTAAACACGCTAACAAATAGCAATTGGTTAACAATACTAGCACGCAAACTAATCAACGTACCTAGTGGTTATGTGAACTGAATTTCGTTGACGATTTCTATTTCAGTATTATGTTTTGCTTTTTGGGCAATTTTGAAAATGAGGAGTTTTCTGTCAGCTAGGAAAACGCATTTCCAACCTTCAAACATACTGCAATTATAGTTGGCGTTGACTCGAGTTGGATATACAGGGTCCTTCTTAGTATGCTGACACTTTTTAAGGGAATGATCAGACCATCAAACTGAAAAACTTTCTCTATGGCACCAAAATCGAAATCGCGAAAAAAAATCAGCTGCTCCATACAAAACTGCAAACTTACTCGAACCAAACGTATGGGACTTTTTTTTTAGCCATTTCAATGTTGGTCCCATAGATAAAGTTGTTTAGTTTGATGGTCTGATCATCCCCTTAAAAAAGTGTCAACGTGTAGAAGGAAATTTAGACTAAAAGTAAGCATAAAAAATGCAAATGCATTTCACTAAGTTAGACGCATCCATTACGAATTATACAGGGTGTAAGGGCAGCCCTCTGCTGACTGAAAGATCAACTCAGCCCAACAAACTGAACAGCTTTCACTATGGGGCCTATGTCGGTCAGAAAACGCGAAAAAAATCCGCTGTTTATACAAAACTGCTGTACCTTCCCGACTCAAATGTTCTAAGACAGCTGATTTTTTTCGCGTTTCCTGAGGTAGGATTTGTAGTGAAAGTTGTTCAGTTTCCTCCGCTCTATCTATTTCAATTAAATAAATAAAAAAATTAACATATTATTGTAAATTGTATACGAAAGCAAAACATACTAAAATTGACGAATATTACTGTACAAGAAATAGGTAACATGATTACGAAACAAGAATTGGATTTCCCACTGAAAGGCTTCATCACCGTCATGACGACGTTATTCTGCTGAATTCTTTGCATATACCTACTTACTTGCTTATTTTATTCGACATGGAACCGATGACTCTTAACTTACAATAGCCTAGTTTTGGAGCGGATCTCATTTGGGCAAAAGTAGTGGTAGTATGGAGTAGACTGACAGTGAAAGCATTTGGCAGGCACTGCATGGATTTTTAGGGCTGCTGCATCGCGGCTGAATCGATGAAGAAGCGCTGCGAAAAGTCGCAGTGTGTAAAGGGCCCTAATCCAATTACCCCAATTACTCTAAAATTTTATTTCCTTATTTGCCAATAGGTTCTAGTAGACCTTGTACGTAAGAAATGAGCGAACCTCTATTGAGTAGATATTTAACATTCCCAAAGTAGGTCCTAAACTGCGATAGGTACAAAACTAAGGAAACTATTTGCATAAGACGATCAAAGACGCCCTTGTCCCAAGGTCGTGTCGCCAGCTCTCTTGAGGATAAACAAGGCAAAAAAGTATTTTTGGTTAAAGTCGGTCGTTTATTACATCATGATAATGGGGAACTTGCACAGTTTTATATTTTTAGTTATCATAAAGACAGTCTACATAAAAATACCAAAACAAAAATGGTAAAATATGCACAAACCATTTATTTATTGCAAATCAAAAGTTGACTTTTCAAATTCTGCGCCAAAACGATCACTGCCTTGATGTGACGTCACTCCTTTTCATTACGCGTGAAGCTCAGCACAAATCATCCGCATACGCAAGTTGCTAATCCCTTCGTCACTTTGCACTGATTAGTGTTTGAAATGACGTTCTGGTTCACGTAACTTGTAATTGAAATATTTCGTAAAAATAAACACTTTAGACAAAAATCTTTCAGTAATGTTCTATTGACAACTATTATTACTGAATTATTACGATAATTTCTCATTATAATTCTGGTGAAAGGTCCCCCATATTATCTATTTAAAATCTACTTTAACAGTCAAAGAATGTCACACCATAATATACCTTCAAAACAACGATATCTGATGAATGATGAATGATGATGCGTATAGAGTTGACATTAATTGCGACATTAACACGACGTTAATTGAAATGCGGGTGAATACAGAGCAACCTTGGTACAAACATGATACCTAATCCATAATCCACATTAGGTATGTGGGGAGGGACTAGAATGATACACGCGATAGCTTATACAGGGTCCAACTTAATATGCTGACACTTTTTTAAGGGAATGATCAGACCATCAAACTGAACAACTTTCACTATAGGACCAAATTGTATGGAGCAGTTGATTTTTTTTTCGTGATTTCAATGTTGGTCCCATAGAGAAAGTTGTTCAATTTGATGGTCTAATCATCCCCGTCAGCATATTAAGAAGGACCCTGTAAAATTTATATAATTAGCATCCTTTTAAACTAAGAGTACCCATCAAACTGAACAACTTTTACTATGGAAGCAAACCGATCGGAGCAAAAAAATCTGCTGTTGCATACATTTGAGTCCAATAGGCACTGCACTTTAGTATGGAACAGCAGTATTTTTTCTCCGATCGATTTGCTCCCATAGTAAAAGTTGTTGATGTTTGATGGGAAGACTCTCAGTTTAAAAAATGCTAGTGATATCAATTTCACCCTGTATAATGCGCTGCAATGCTAGAGATACACAGTACTTACGGAATCGTAAGCTTGGGTACCTACTAGTAATACATTTAAAATAAATTGAAAAATTTAAGGCGTATCCCCCACTGAACGACCATAACAGAAATGCCTCACCTCTGCTAACCTACGTAATTTAAGTAGGTTTACCTATTGTTGACTGGCTTGAACTGTGGTGCCATCTAGCAACTAACTTTAAAATGATATATTTTTCACAATTCAAAAATAAAATGTTTAGTTAAAAAAATCATTTTTAGATCATAATTATTGTCGACACAATGGTATGTGTCGCAAGTAATAGTGACTTTTACTTATAATTTAGTATATGTATGTATGTATATGCTCACGACTATATTCCCCGAGGGGGTAGTCAGAGATGTTCTGAAATCTCAGAGCATCCACGTTTCACCAGTAGTACCGAAACTCTGTCCAGTGTGACGGGGGGTGAGCCCGTCGCCACTTATAATGGACAGTGGGTACAATACATGCCTCGAAATTGAAGCATGCAGGTTTCCTCACGATGTTTTCCTTCACCGAAAAGCCAGTGGTGTTACAAATCGTACATAAATTCCGAAAAACTCATTGGTACGAGTCGGCCTGGAAACCTGCATGCTTCAATTTCGAGGCATGTATTGTACCCACCGTCATGTCAGTGGCATTATAAGTGGCGACGGGCTCACCCCCCGTCACATTGGACAGAGTTTCGGTACTACTGGTGAAACGTGGATGTTCTGAGGTTTCAGAATATCTCTGACTACCCCCTCGGGCAATATAGTCGTGAGCATATGCTTATGCAGAATTTTTTTCAGTTTGATGGTCTGATCATTCCCATAAAAAATGTCAGCATATTAAGAAGGACCCTGTTTATAGCAGCTACTTTGCAGGAGCGGAAATTAGATAGGTACCTACCCAATTACCTATCTCAATCTATCAGTTAACATTTTCTATTTTATATAAATGCTAACTAATAGATTCGGTTTTGCAGCTAGTTGTCATAATATTTACACCGACTGTAGGTATTATTTTGTTGGAATTACTCACTATTAATAAAGGACAACGACTAGGTACTTTCATTTTGAAATATGAAAGAAAGCAGCATTTTTCTTTTTAATTTAAATAAATTTAAACTTTACTTCCTTGTGAAAAGATACGTTTTCTTGAAAAGATAAGTCTCGTTAACATTTGTTTTGAGTAAACCTACGTAGAAATTTCTAAACATTTCTAGTATAAACACTGGGAAGGCAGAATGTAAACGTTTACCGTGAGAATAAGATAAAATATTTGTGTAGTAAATGCTATTTTAAGATGTGCTAATTTCCTGAAAGAAAAATACTGATATAATAGGTACAGATCTGGAGTGGTATTTTTGAAAGTCCTACGTTAAAATCAGCAGTAGAAAATATCAAAATAACTATGGAGTTTATGCGGTATTCGATCATGATTTTGAAGGTGTGTCCTTAAAAAAACTGACTTCTGTTTTAAAGGGGTTTGAACCTCTTTGTATGGGAGGCTGGCATAGTGGTAACCATAATTTTTCGGGAATTTCAAAAGTGCGGCGCACCATGTAACCTATGTATATCGATATTTATTTTTATCTTTACAAAATCCTTAACATGGATTATCTCGTAAACGTTGCACTTTAGGACTATATGTCACATGACATTTTTTGTTCGTCTAAAAATCTTCTATCAGTATAAAAGGTTTCAGGGTGCGCCAAACTTTTGAAAAATTTCCGAAATTCCTGCAAAATTTTGGTTACCACAAACCCTTTTGATATTATAAAAACCTAACTATAAATCAAACATCTATGTAAAAGGAGCTAATTCTGGACTCAGTAGGTTACACAATCGTGTCTCTATACATCAGCAACAAGGGGTCACGAACTCTTCATTGCTGAATTATTGACTATTTAACATCAATAAACAAAACGTATCGATTGAACTATTCATCAATGAATATCAATTGGTATGTCTTTAATCGATGAATATTGAAGATAATTGACGTTAAATAAGTTAATTGGGACAATGCTTTTTTATTGATTTAAACCTTCGCCTCGATCAAATAGACCGCAGCGGTGTAGGGAACCACCAGTAGAGTAGCAGCGATTTTTGAAAATCACTCGTTGAAATCAGCAGTATAAAATGACAGAATTACTATAGAGATTACATATCATTCGAACACGATTAAATCTCACGATTCTCAAATATGATAGTTCTATAAACTTTGTATGAAACATCAGATGAGGCCTTTGATAACCGCCAAGAAAACGGAACCAAAATTTATTTCTTAAAGATGAGTTGCCAGTATTATACACAATCAATTAAGCATGGGCTAATTAATAAGGAATGAACAAATTTTACAAAGGGAATCGAAATCGCAAAACTAAATCTGTTATTTAATAAATTTAAGATGAGTAGGTATTTGCAGTTCAATATGGAACAGGTGATTTTATTTTTACTTGGATCAGTTTTATGGGAAGAATCTTAGTTTAAAAGGATACCAATGATTTCAATTGCCCTGGTTCGACTGGCGACCGCTAATCTTTACAGAATAGTAGTCAGGTACGCAGGGTACTTTGGAGTGCATAAGAGTACGCACTCTCTCGTCCTTACCCTCCTATGTCTCATGGAACGATAGACCGACACTATCAGAGGTGGGGTGATGCAATGGCTATAAATAACCAGAGCCAGACGGTTTGGACGTCACAGATTTATTTAATATTTCCATTTCTGAGAACTTAGAGCTAAATAGTTACCTAAGAATTTGATTTATACATAGACAATTAATATCATTGCAACTGATAGTCACATGATGACAACAAGAAGACGACATGTAAGAGTGGCTTCAGACATCCGGAATTGTAATTCGGAATTAGGATATCTCACTCCTGCCTCATACATGCGGATTTATTCCAGACAGAATTACGAGTTCGTTGAAATTCCGAGCGCAATTCTGGAGGGGGCTAATTCTGATTCGGAATTCCGTAGGTGTGTGGCAGGCAAAGACTTCTATTATAATAGAAGTCTTTGGTGGCAGGCGGTATGGCTTTACCCGCTCCAGAATTTTGTTCGGAATTACGGAGGCACCAAACCCACACAAATTCACAATTTCGAATCAGAATTTGTATAGGATTTGATGCCACTCCGTGATTCTGGAGGGGGTAAATCCATACGAAATCCTAGTTCCGTCCGGAATAATTCCGCATTTTGATGTGGCGGAAAGGCCTAAAGGAATTAATCGCCTCTTACGACACCGTTGGAAGCCAGACTGAGAGACAGACAGAAGTCCACTCTGTATCCAGGGTGAAATTGATAACATTAGCATCCTTTTAAATTAAGAGTCTACCCATCAAACTGAAACTGATACTGAAACTGAATATCAATTTCACCCTGTAGATGTGAAAAACCTGTAACCTTTTCTAAGATCCCATCTTAGAATATGAACAAAGTACACTCATCATAATTTTACGAATATGCAATTAAAACATTTCGTTTAGTATATTTACGAAAATATACGATTTCAATGCTAGGAATAATTTAAGATTTGTATGGAAATTTTTGTAAACAATACATTTTAACGAAAATCTGATAAGATACAAGCATAGAGATTACTTTCTAGATTGTTTCTGAAAAAATTCACTGACTTTAATTGGTTAGTATGGAAATTGTAACCAGACTTCGTTTGTATGGAGCGCGCCAACAGTAATATACTCTTAACTAAGTTGACTCACTCTTTGTAACAACAGCGACCTTTGAACTGCACATCTGGTTAGTGCAAATGCACTAATGAAGTTAAGTGCATTGTTTATCGTTTAATTATATTTTTATTAATGAAGGATGCTTGTTAATAACACGTGTTTGATGATTTAGATTGTATTTGTTTAAAATTATGATGAGTGAGTGTCCTTTGTTCATATTCTAAGATCCTATTACAGGTTTATCACATCTACAGGGTGAAATTTATATCATTAGCATCCTTTTAAACTAAAAGTCTACCTATCAAACTGAACAACTTTTAATACGGGAGCAAACCGATCAAGACAAAAAAAAATCTGTTGTCCCATACTGTTGCATACAAGTCAAATTCAAAGTCAAGACAAAATTGTTTATTTAAAATAATATCACAAAGATAACTTTCTGATGTCATGTTTTTGAATCTACCACCGCGTCGGAAGGTGTTCCGTTGTAGAGAAGATGCGGCCAGAAACTCTACAACACACTTCTTTTAAACAAAAGAAAATATACAATACAATTACATAAATCCAATACATTTGAGTCTAGCAGGTATTGTAGCTTAGTAGTAGAACATCAGATTTTTTGCTCCCATAGTAAAAGTTTTTCAGGGTAGACTCTTAGTTTAAAAGGATGCTAATGATATCAATTTCACCCTGTATATCGCTGTCTAGTCAACGTAATACAAGTTTGGGCTAGATTCTGGTACTTAAAATAGTGATAGTCAAAGTCAATATAATTTATTCAATATAGGAGCTTGCAGCACACTTATCAAACGTCAAATCTTTTTAAAGCTACCACCGCGTCGGAACGTGTTGTCGCTGTAGAGAAGATGCGGCCAGAAACTCTACAACATAACACGACTTAATAACTATTACAATATAAATTCTTAAGCTAAAGTTATGTATACAATAATACATAGTCTATTTAATAAAATAATTGATACTATATTTCAGATCATGTTCAGTTTGATGGGAGACTTAGTTTAAAAGGATGCTAATGATATCAATTTCACCCTATATATCGCTGTCTAGTCAACATAATACAAGTTCGGGCGATTCTGGTACATCAAATAGTGATAGATATTCTGTGTGTCAACGTCAAAGATATTTATCTTTGACTAATTATTATAAGGACTAGCCTTGCGATAGCATTTCCCCTCTGCCACGGTATAAGTGCAATTGATCTTGTGCATTTACATTCAATTTTACACCTTATCACTAAACGAGACAGCCTTTAATTGCGAAATAATAACTTAGAACTTAGAACGTTTGGGGTTCACACGAGACTACTTTTCATGATTTTTAACATTCAAAATTAGAATCTAAAGTTATGGGGAATAAAATCCAAAGTTGCGGATTTAATGTTACCTCGCCCCCCGCAAAAAGTGACAGAAATGTTTGTTAGTAGAATTACACGCGTAACCAGTCCACATATAAATAGTCAAAGATATTTATTTACTTTCTCAGTATGCCTGGGAAGTAGATAGAGTATTGTAAGTAAATAAAAATAACAAATACTGTAGAGTTTGCTCTATAATATAATGTCACTAAGTTTCACGCTTGTATAGGGTCCAACTTAATATGCTGACGCTTTTTTAAGGGGATGATCAGACCGTCAAACTGAAAAACTTTATCTATGGGACCAACAACGAAATCTGAAAAAAAAATCTGCTGTCCCATACATTTGGCTCAAGTAGGTTTGCAGTTTTGTATGGAAGAGCAGATTTTTTTTTTCGCGATTTCGATGTTGGTGCCATAGAGAAAGTTGTTTAGTTTGATCATCCCCTTAAAAAAGTGTCAGCATATTAAGAAAGACCCTGTATGTTTTACCGTTTTTACGATAGAGCGAGAAGAAAAAACTTTGATAAAAACTAGTTTCTTGTATCAGGAACCCCTTAAACTTTTAAATTACTCTATTTTTATTATTTGTCAGCAAATCCGCCGTAATAACGCACATTTTGTGAAAATTTCAACTGTCTAGCTATTTCGGTTAACACGTTACAACCCTAAATAGGTAGAACGGACGGACAACGTAGGCTTAGTAATAGGTTCCCGTTTCCACCCTTTGTGTACGGAACCCTAAAAATTCAACCTAATAGTTTTTTTTACCTTTTTTACCCGACTGCGCCAGAAGGAGGGTTATGTTTTTCGAGCGTATGTATGTATGTATGTATGTATGTATGTATGTATGTATGTATGTATGTATGTATGTATGTATGTATGTATGTATGTATGTATGTATGTATGTATGTATGTATGTATGTATGTTTGTATGTATGTTTGTATGTATGTTTGTATGTCTATTTCTTTGGCACGGCCTACAGCCCAAACGGCGTGATGGAGTTTAACATTGGATTCGTAAAAATTGTGAGAGTGACATAGGTTATATTTTTTTAAGATGGCGTCTACGGATTAAAAAAAATTAGGGGAATAAACAAATATTTTTTGCTATTTAAGACAAAAACAATGTATTTAGGCAGGCGTTGCGGGTCAACTGTGTTTTGCCCTGCTCTTCTCAGTTTAACTACAAGCATCACTACATACAAAAACGCGCGCAAATTTATTTATATGATTTATTCAACCAAACAATCTTATCGTCATTTAGTACATTTGCACTAACCACGTGCGTACAATAAACCATACAAGTTTAACCAGTTAACATAATTAATAGAATCAGGCGTTACTTTGTGGAAGACACTATGGTGATGAGACCTCCGCTTCTAAATATCTAGTAGACAAATTAGTATTACGCTATGCAATACAAAGTGCCCACTAAATAATTTCTAATCTACACGTTACATACTAACGTACAAGTTAACATAACATAAATTAAGGGCCTATGTCGAAAAATAATTGAAGTGAAATGGGCGTGTGATAGCTTATATTACTGCCTGATGCGAGAGAAAGAGATGGAGCGGCGCGCGCGCCTGAAACGATGCAAGCGTAAAACAATCTTTATTTAATTGTGATTGTACTATTTATGTAAGTTCATTTCTGCTCTAATCAAACTTTATAAAATATCAATCTCTTTTTTTTAAATCAAGTCTCCTGTTTCTATTATTCACCGTTTAGCAGTTCCAAGCCTTTATCGATAAAGACGGAGGCTACTTTGGCGTATTTTTCTATCGAGAAAATGTCTCTTAATCGTGTTTTGGCTCTAATCAAAACTTCAATTATATGTTCAATTTACACATATCCGAAAATCATACTCTTACTGTTCAGTACTTCATGATATATGATGCTTTGAAGAATCCAATTTTTTTCACATATCCTCTTAATAGGTATTCTTTGTTTTCACAACAAAAACAGAAATATATAAAAAAAACGTTAACTTTAGTGAATGTTGTTCAGTTTGATGGTCTACAGTTTAGACCCTAAACCACCCCTTTAAGTATAACTAGGGTGTTTTGTTAAATTACATCCTGTATAATATGTATGTTGTAAGAACATAATATGTATGTAGTAGAAGAGTAGATAATAATAGCCCTCATTAATAATAAAATACTGAATTTAATGAAATTTCAAATAAATTGCAACTTTGCACCAAGTACTTATTATTCTACAATTTTATTGTCGCATAAAATCATTGAAATAATGGTTCTCTATTATGACTTGAAAAACTTTATCTATTAAAGTACATTTCAGAAACAGCTGTCAGCTTATTTAATTCAACACTTTGAGAATATTTAAAGTTATTTGAATTTTAGATGACAAAATTGTGTACAGTTATTTTTGTATATTATTTTTTATTCTTGTTTTCGAAATCCTCTGCGCATCAACTTTTTATAATGAACAGCCCCCCTAGACAAAGTGAAATTCTATTGGCGTTGACGCTTGTAGAAAATGTCAGAATGTATGGATTTGACATTAGCGATCGAAACATTTTGACGTTTGTTTTCGTCACCATATAGAAAATTTAAGAATTACTATGAAGCTTATGCATCATTCGATTGTGATTTTGAAAGTGTGAGAATCAATAATAGTACTACTGACATATCGATTGGCTATTCAACCAAAATTTCTAATCGCCTTACTCGTCTTCTAACAGATGGTTTTCGGTTTGGAAATGATGTCAAAATCCCGATAAAAAAAGGTATAAAGTATTAAACAGGCTGTAAGGGACAGCCCTCCGCAAACTGAAACGATGAACTCAGACCATCAAACTGAACAACTTTCACTATGGAGCCTACGGAAACGCGAAAAAAATCAATTGTCCCATACAAAACTGATGTACCTACCCGACTCAAATGTATGGGACAGCTGATTTTTTTCGCTTTTCCTCAGTTAGGCTTTATAGTGAAAGTTGTTCAGTTTGTTGGTCTAAGTTCACCGTTTCAGTTTGCGGAGGGCTGTCCCTTACATCCTGTATTATAACTAAAAATAATACCTTGGACATTGTTACACAGTTAACTGTACACGTGCAACGACATTTTAAGGTTATTTTGCATTACAGAAACAGAGATTTGAAACACTTCCTCTCACTTATTCTTAAAACAGCTTTAGTAACGTCCAAGATATTTCGGATAGTATATGTGTCCAATTAATTAATTACATTTGCTAATCAGTACCATGAGTTTTCACTGTACTTTACTACTGTAGTTACGTCACTAATTTTGTATTGAATTTCGTACAGCGCTCCTAGTGGTAACGTTGAGAACTAATTTCTGCCATACGAAATTGGTGAATGGTAAATTACAGTAAAAACTCGTCAACAGAATTGGCCAGAAAGCTATAGTATAGTCCCATTGTAAGTACCAGAATCAAGCCTGGTCTGTGTAATGATGACTAGACAACTAGTCGGGGAAATCTACGGATTTTTGTATGGATATTTTTGAATGAGATTTGCCAGAAAGCCGAATATCTTTCTAATCTCATCATCATCATCATCATTCTCTTGCCCATTTTCCATTATTTGGGGTCGGCGCAAAGTCAAAGTCAAAGTCAATATAATTTATTCAATATAGGAGCTTACAGCATACTTATCAAACGTCAAATCTTTTTTAAAGCTACCTCCGCGTCGGAACGTGTTGTCGCTGTAGAGAAGATGCGGCCAGAAACTCTACAACATAACACGACTTAATAACTATTACAATATAAATTCTTAAGCTAAAGTTATGTATACAATAATACATAGTCTGTATGTACGCAATATGTCATCCTCTTCCATCTATCTTTCTAATCTCATATGGAACGAATTTTAGTATTGCTTGAATGTGAACAGTAAACACCATGTGTAGTTGTAGTAGTTAGTAATTACAAGTAGGCGGCAATCGCGGTAAATATTCGGTGATTGAACCGTGACTGGACTACGTTCGAACCATAACTTTTGACACATTTGGTATTGCGCTATTCGCGGTACAGCTCATGACAGCAGTTAGAGCCGTTTTGACAGATGGCTCAAACATTAAAGGCAGTCAGTTACATAAAGTTTAGCTCGATGCGGAATTAAGAACAGTTGAATAGTAATTAGACTGCAATTAGTCGGGGAAATCTACGGATTTTTATGGAGAAGGTTGCAATAATTGCACTTTTGGTGATAATTTGGAATATAGTAGATAAATCCCCGATTTTTTATTGTGTATTATTGTATAATTAAGACATTTACAAAACATTAAATTTAGGTGTGAACAAAAAATGGAAAACTGGTGATTTTGTACAGGATGGCTTCATTCAATACGTTTTACATATAAGAATAATAATTCCCGGTTAATATCGTAAATTTGAGTAGATATTTAATACTTTGTAAGTCTTCAAAAATTATAACCTCAAAACTAAATTATTTACTGTTTTTTTGTACACATTAAATTTGACTTGTGATAATTAACTGTCTCTTTTGCTAGTATGCTGGAAGAAATATCTTTCGAAATAAGCTTGCCCTTTGTACATTTAAATCGATTTTAAGGTATTTCTCAGGTTCCTGAGCCAGTATAACCACGAAATCTCGACAAAAATGTTATAAACTAACAGTAATATTATTTCAAACACAATTAACTAAAGTGTCTTTAATGCAATCTCAAACCTTATTTTTCCTAGACTAAACGAGCTCTTTACTTATTTTACAAAATTTACTTAGATGGTAAATTGTACATATAGTTCGTAGTTCCATATTTGTTACAAAATCATGCGTCAACATAAAAACCAGATAGTTAACATGTACGTTATAATTATCAATTAAATTGTCATGTTTGTTTATCTCCAATTTAGGTCACGACATTTCGGAAACGGTTTGTTTTGACATAAATATACCGACTCTTTGTTATTATAACTAACTGTTTCCCGCGACTTCATCTGCGTTGACTTGTAAGTAGGTAACATACAACGTGTTAATGAATAAGCGCAAAACCTCATACACCCCAACTGATTTACAACAAAATAATAAGATTGAAACAATAATTTCATTATTTTGATAGTTACAATTTAAAGTTATTCACATTTTAAGTTTTGAGGCAAAAATGATTTGTTATCATTTCAGCAATTAAAGAAAGTGCTAACGTGCTCATGGATACATTTTAAGAATCTTGTTTAGGTAGTAAGTAGGGTGAATGTGCACATGGGGTGGGTTGAGATCGAGTTCAGTAAATTTTAAATTTTACGAGAAAATTATTTTATATTTTGAAAAAAATTACCTATGTTGAAACCATGATAATTCGATTCTGCTCTCGATTCTAAACAAACTACTTTCTAGTTTTGCGTTAATTAATTAGGACGTTGTATACAGGGTTTAAGTGATAGCCTAGTAAATACTGAAACGGTGAACTCAGACCATCAAACTGAACAATTTTCACTATGGAGTCTACCTCAGGAAATTCGAAAAAAATCTGCTGTCCAATACAAAACTGCTGTATCTACCCGACTCAAATGTATGGGACAGTTGATTTTTTTCGCGCTACCTGTGGTAGGCTGCATAGTGAAAGTTATTTAGTTTGATGGTCTGAGTTCACAGTTTTTGCCAGGCTGTCACACCCTGTATGTTTACCCTGAATCTGTGTGCCAAATATCCAAATCCGTTCATCCGTTTATGCGTGATTGAATCACAAACTTTCACATTCACAAACACACAAATAATATTTAAAAGGGTAGTTTAATAATCTGAATAACTGTCACTGAGACAAAATGAAGAAAAAATTAAAAAATTCTGATGTTTCATACAAAACTGCATTAGGTACCGACTACCGACTCGACTCAAATGACAGCAGATTTTTCCGACCTTGTCTCTATATTGAAAATTGTTCAGTTTGATGGTCTTGCTAAACCATCCCTTTAAATATTACTAGGGTGTATGCACCCTGTATAATGTTGGTAGGAATAGTTAATATGATTAGGATTTTATTAGGACTACTTACATCTATTTTATTATTCTTGTCGAGTTCTGCGCGCACCATACAAACGAAGTTTGGTTATACAGGGTCCTTCTTAATATGCTGACACTATTTTAAGGGGATGATCAGACCATTAAACTGAACAACTTTCTGTATGGGACCAACATTGAAATCGCGAAAAAAAACATCTTTTGTCCCATACATATGCTTCAAATAGGTTTCCAGTTTTGTATGGAAGAGTATTTTTTTTCGCGACCTCGTTGTTGGTGCCATAGAGAAAGTTGTTCAGTTTGACGGTCTGATGATCTCCTTAAAAAAGTGTCAGCGTATTAAAAAGGACCCTTTATTTAGGATATTAATTAATTAAAGTCTAAGAATTTTTTTAGACACGATCTAGAAATCAATATCTGTGCTTTTCATTTGTCAGATTTCGTTAAAATATATAATTTCAATGCTAGGATTAATATGAATAGATTACTGAATTGTATGGAAAACTTTGGGCCACGACAACTTTATAAAATCTGTCAAAATGTAAACATATATTGAATCAAATTAAAGATTGAAAAATTAAGACTCGGGTGGACCTGAACCCGCACTTTTCAAATCGGGGAATTTCGTTTATCCAATTTCGCCACCGAGCCCACTACTTAGAGAACAAATTTTTCACAGATATTGGTTCCTAAACGGTGCCTAATAAATAACATTGACTTTATGATTAATCTCCAAAATATAATCAAACTTCGTTTGTATGGTACGCGCCAACGGTAATATTTCAGAAAGTTTGTGTTAGAAACTGTTTCCAAAGCATTCAGTGGAGCTGAATACATAGTATCACCTATAATGTTTATTTTGTCACAGAATTTTATGAAGTGTGCGTCCCTTTTACCTTAGACCAAAGTAATATTAATGATAGGCTTTACGCAAAAATTTCAAACAAGAAAAATGAGGCAAAAAAAAATTAATACTATTCTTCAAATTTGTACCGAGATGACAGACAATTGTGCTAGTTTGTATGGATATATCCATAAATTTAACGATGATCTATCTCTGTTACAAAATAGGGGCAGAAACTTGTATAAAGTTAACACTTTATAAAACTCTAAGCCCAACCTAGGTTAGCAATTAACTCTGGGTTAAAGAGCTAACGCGGATTTTCTGCTATACTAAAAATCATAGATTACAAACTTAACCTGGAGTTATTTTCTAACCCAGGGTGACGCAAGTGGGGCTAAAAGGGCTTGCGATTTTGTCCTCTCTCTGGTTTTAAATAAAAGCACAGATTAATAATAAATTACTACGTACAAAAGATCAAAGTACTAAAAGTAAAGGGTATTTATCGAATGCGGACATCATGCTGCAAGGCTGACTGGTACCCGAATGAATTATCATCATCATCATCTTGATTGAATTGCAGTTTATAAGCATTGCTTTTATTATAGTTGGATGATTAAATAATCATAATCATTAATGCACGTGGTTTTACAAGGTCTTACAATTAAATTACTTTAATTAAAACCGGTCAAGTGCGAGTCGGGCTACTCGCGAACCGCGGTCCCGTACCACAGCAACATATTAACTCACTATTATTTTTCGTCCTTCCTAAGATGGGTTCATTCTAAAAGATGTGCAGTTTGACTAGTAGAATCAAAGTTGCGCACTGATAATTTTTTTTTTCTTGTTTAGGTACTTAAATGGTTTTATAAGTTTTGGGTTTACCTATTTTTGAATACCTTTTATATTGTGATGCAATGCATCAGATTCTACAATTTCACACAATCACAATTCTTTCATCCTTCAACAGCCATTCCTCAAAATAAAACCCTAATACCATAACAACAAGAATCATTTTCAAATAAGCCATTGCTTAACTACCGTTGAAAGGAAATTAAGTAGTTCCGAGTCCAGCCGGTCACTGACCTCACCTGAATCGGAACACGACCTTCTTTTAGTACGATACGATACCAAAATGTGATTATTTGTTTTGGAGCCTTTTAGGGAGTCAAATGAAAAGAACAAAATAGTTGTCAAAGTAACTATCCAATGAAGTGCCATGTGGATTGAGGCAGGTTTAAAAGTATTCCCGCATCATGTAAAAACCCAATACCCAAATGCGTGCGGTTTTCCTTTGCGTCCGATAGCTCGATGACAGTCGTTCTTATTGTTCGGCCATAAAGATTGACGGGAGCTTTGAATGACAGAACGTTTCTTCTCATTAGTACGCCATCCGCAAGCGTTATGTTGACGGAATGCTCCTGGAACTCAGAGCCACGTTTCTTCAGTTTCATGTATAAGGAGTAAGAGGTGACAATTGTTTTCGCGCAAGTGTCTATATTAGCCTCGTCCGTATCTTCATCTACATCTTCCAACACGACAGGTCTTGGACGTGCATCTATGCTACCGATATATATATTACCGGAACAGAATCTTACTCCTCCTATCTGATTGGTGGTAGATTCCATTGACCAGTTCAGAAGTCAAAGTCAAAGTCAAAGTCTGAAGTCAAAGTCCAAAAATGAGAACGCTACAGAAGTGCTATTTCTTGAATGTCACGCTTTCAAAATCATGATCGAATAATGCATATAAACTCCATATTGTTTATGTCACCTACGACTATGAATTTGGACTAGGTGTTTGAATGATGCATAACCTCCATAGTAATTTTGACATTTTCTATTGCTGATTTGAACGTGTGACTTTCAAAAATCACACACCTGGATTGTGATGAAAGTCAATAAGGTATGGTAACGTAGGTAGGTACAACCGGGAAACAAAGTTAACAAACATTATTGTTGCACGCTTCGCCGTTCACAACGCGCGAATATTCACTTCAGCAATGTCATTGAATGCAGCGAATGTCGCGTGGCCAGCTTGTAAACTCTATGATTCTAACTGAATAGATCCTTCGACATAAAGAGAGATTAAACAATACCTAATGCTCGTTAAGTGCAGCTTAATGCCATTAAAATCGGAGTTAGATCCTAAAAAGGATTTATTTCGAAATCGTTAGCGTCAAGTACCTTTGATTGACCATAAACCGGCTTGGTAATCAATTTAACAGAAATGCAATCGATCCAAGCCCAGTAAAATTGTTTTAACTTTACGTTGCTTATTGAGACATGAATTATAATATTACGTTTTTGTATGATTTGTGGTGTTTATAGATTACTGCTTCGTCATCATAAATACATCAGGTAGCAGTCAGTAGCTTTGTGAAGCGGTACCTAGTTAACGAAATCTCTAAAGTCATCAGCGTCTCAATAATTGAATAGATTTTGATTTTAGTCCTCTAATCCGTTTCCTGAGGTAGGCTCCATAGTGACATTTGTTCAGTTGTATGGTCTGAGTTCACCGTTTCAGTCCGTGGAGGGCTGTCCCTTACATCCTGTATACCTAATATTTAAGTCCCAATTTGGTTACGTACATCCTACTGAAGTGCACAGGCCTCCACCGAGCGGGCCCAGCAGAAGTATTTTCAGGCAACTTTGTATCATTACTTGTGTTCTACATTATAGATACTTAAATTAATAATGACATTTAATTAGCCATGTAAGTATGTTTAGGGTATATTATCGTTGGCGCGCTCCATACAAACGAAGTCTGGTTATATTTTCAAAACTAACCAATTAAAGTCAAAGAAATTTTATAGAAACAAATCTCTATGTTTGTACATTGTCAGATTTTCGTTTAAATATACAGTTTCAATGCTAGGATTAATTTAAGATTTGTATGGAAATCATTAAGGCACTGTAACTTTAAACTATAAATTTTAACGAAAATGCGCCGCGCGCTCCAACGGTAATTTACCCTTAACATACTTACATGGATAATTAAATGTCATTATCTAGTGTCTATTAGTTCCGGCTTTGAATTCACCATTCCATTTCTTTATGGGAGTATCATTCTGTTTCCTACAGCCAAACCATAAAACATGGTTTTGTAGGACTATGATTAAAACTTGTATTTCCAAAAAAAAAAAAAAAAAAATACAAGACGACTAACGGATACGGACGGTTTCTTAGGATTTAGTTGCATGCCAGCATGCTTGGCGCGACGCGACGGTGCGTGTGAAAGGACGCCAAGGTGACGCTCCGTTCAAATCGTACTGCCAGCCCTACACGGGTCACTTGTGGTATTCCTTTACACAGCGCCGCTCCTACAATACCTTTAGTTTAGACTTTAGAGGCATATTGGAACTGCGGTGGAGGTGTAGCGCGTCTGCTATGTTCACTGAGAACAGGGTCAACGATTTCTTTGCGGTGATGAAGACAGCGAGAGCCTCCTTCGAACAGCGTGCGCGTGCGTCTCCAAACGCTATATAAATTTTGTTTATGATAATAATTTTCATATTTATACTATATTCCCCGAGGGGGTAGTCAGAGATGTTCTGAAACCTCAGAGCATCCACGTTATGACGATCATTTTGTAATCTATTGTGATTTTTTGTAATCTATTTTAACATTGTATTTATTTCTTTTTTTTGTAGGTCTTTATTTTTTTTTTTTTAAAGTACATTATTGATTTGATTTGATTTATCCACTTCAATTATATTTTATTCTATTTATAAATAATGAAATTAAAAATTACAAAATCTACTTCAGCAACAAGCGTTGGCAATTTGGCTCATAGTATTTATTATGTTTAAAAGTATTGTAATATTTAAAATTATGTATCTATGGGCTATGGGTTATGTTATCTGAAAAGAAAGAATCTATTAAATCTTAATTTATGGTAGTTTTTTTGTGGTTTGTTGACATATTAAGTTAACTGGTGATACTCGTACCTCCTGAAACCTCAAACATATTAAAAGTGCAGCACCAACCTTAGAAGGTTGTAGCTAGGTTTCTAACCATATCAAAGTAGTACGGTCTTGAGTTTATGTATTTAGTTAGAAATGTAATAATAATTCCTAACTTGAAGCTGCAAGAGAATGTATGTACATAACTCAAACTGTTTCTGAATTCGAACGAAAATGCCAACGAACCAAATGTTATTACAAGAACTCCGAGGGAAATTTCTCTATGGAAACAGCTCAACTGTTTTGAGCTCTAATTGTATGTTCATAAGGCTTACAGTTTTAACATACTTTAGTTGCATTTCTAGGTTAGTTACGTATACTTAATACTTACTAACGTTTATGAGTAATAATGTCAATTTATTACAACACTTGTTTATAAAAACACGATGAAGAAGAAGAATGAGACGTTTTCATTAAAAAAAATGGTTCAGAGAGACTAGAAAGGTGGCGTTACAATCGTGCCAATTTAGCTGTCAGATCGAAAATGTGACGTTTTTTTTTGGATTCCCTAATTTTAGGGAGCAATTTGTTAATTCTTTAATTGGATTATGAACGTTATAATGCAAAAGACATTTTAATTCTTTGAATTAGTCTTCTTTTTGTGCAGTTAATGTTCTTTTGACATATAACAAACTAACATTTTCATTGCTATTGCGTAATTATTGGTAGTGAAAAATGTATCCATTGGCAACACCACCTATCAGACTTGATGCAAACCATAGACCAACTGCACTTTTTACTATCAATGTGACCGGTTTATGAGTAATTTTAACACTGCCATCTAGTGATTTCACATTTTTATAATTCCATTTACTCTATTACTTACTTTATAATGCAAATTCCTGAAATAGTCATCGAAAGTTCAAACTCTAGTAACAAAATTCTTTTATTGTTTGCCAGTTACAATTTTATACATACAACGTGTTAATGAATTAACGCAAAACTAGAAAGTAGTTTGTTTAGAATCGAGAGCAGAATCGAATTATCATAGTTTCAGCATAGGTAATTTTTTTCAAAATATTAAAAAAATTGTTGTATATACAGGGTCTTTTTTATGATGCTAACGGTTTCTTAAGGGGATGATCAGACCATCAAACAGAACATCTTTCTCTTTGGAACTAAAATCGGAATCGCGAAAAAGAAATCAGTTTTTCAATACAAAATTGCAAACCTACTCGATCCAAATGTATGGGACAGCAGATTTTTTCCCAGGTGCAGATGTTGATCCCATAAAGTTGTTCAGTCTGATCAACATCATCATTTAAGACGCTCCTACTATATAAAAGCAGGGCCGCTCTATATTTTGCTCGTTCTTAGAAGCTATCTTCTCGTTATTTGAAAGATATACAAATTAATGAAAAATATAGCAATGATCTTCAACATCTCGGATTTATTTGCTATTGATCATATTTCTCATTTTGCTATAAAATACATAGGCTTCATATTGTGAAACCTGTGTTCAAAGGAAAGCATAAATATATGAAAAAGTCTGTATTATGTGCATTTAATTTATAAGTTGCAGTCACTTTTACTTGCGACACACACCATTGTGTAGACAATATATTATGATCAAAAATTGTAATTTTTTAAGGTCTATATTTAGTAAGTTAATTATATAATTTAAAATTTGGTGCGAGTTCTTTTGATTTTCGCATTAGGTTTCCTTGGATTAGAAGGTACTACAATGACATAATGAAGGAAAAGCCAGTCCAAAAATAGGTACACCTACTAAAATGACGTAGTTTAGTAGAGACCAGGTGGTTCTTAAAAGGTCAAGGTCGTACAGTTGGGGATACGCCTTAAAAAACCGCCAGAATATTAAAGACTCTATAATTAGAGACCTTAATAATGAGCTGATTGTTTTGAAACTTGTTCACTTTGTCAGCTTTATGAATCCCCCGTCTAAAGTTTAACCACGTTGGGAAAACGACACTGTAATACCTGCGAAAAAAAATAGTGGTAGGATATACGCCACGGAACTCAACAAAAATTTTTGTGTTTTTGTTTGTGTGTAACGAACGTGGAAAACGAACCGATTTTCAATAATTTGGATGTAGTGCCTATTTGAAAGCCAACAAACATAAAATCTGATACAAATGGAATTAATTCTATCGTCATCGGCTCGACGTACGACAGTCGATGTTCAGAGACTCACTGTTGGGAGACTCGACGTACGGAGACGATCGATGTAAAGGGAATGATTCATAGGTACTTATATACAGGGTCCTTCTTATTATCCGGACCTTTTTAGGGGATGATCAGACCGTCAAACTGAACAACGTTCTCTATGGGAAAAACACCGAAATCGCGAAAAAAGGGTGCGGGTGATCATAAACATCTGAACAGTTTAGGAAAAAAGACCTTAGTCCGTTGTTTTACATCTCAATTTTTAAATAACATTGTAAAGAAATTATTGAAAATTTGCTGTTCAGATATTTATGACAAAATACATGTTTGGATATAATTGGTAACATTTACTGTAAATAATTTACTATTTCTACGGTAGTAATTATAGGACTCTGTGGTAATACTTAGAAACATTTGAACACCTTGAGTTTGCTTGGCGCCATTGCTCTTGCTATGTTTCGTGTTATTTGAAATTCGTAAAAAATTGGTTTTAGTGATATTTGTGACATAATTTCGTGCGGATTGTGTACCAAACAGTTGCGTAAAGCAACCGACGTAACAGGAATCTCAAATAAATACGACAACAGAAAATAAGTTTTGGTTCAAGTTAACTCGTACATGGTCATTTTGGCGGCACCGCGCGAGCTTACGAAATCGACCATAGATTCATCGCCATCTATCATCCCCTCATCAAAAAATAAAGAATATAAAGAAAAAAAATAACGAATGGCTCAAAAGAACTAGTAACCAAGGCCGTTAAAGAAATTAAAAAAAATTTGAACACCTTGTACAGTCGCCATCAGATATATCATAGCAAACAAGGTGGTCAAATATTTCTAAGCAATTCAAATTTTCAATAATTTCTTTACAAATAACAAATCAAAAATTATTAAACGCCTAGATCATCAAATATATCTACGTACTCATGTTGATCACAAATATCTGAGCAGTTTAGGAAAAAAGACCTTATTCCGTTGTTAGAAATTTAAATTTTAAATAACGTTGTAAAGAAATTATTGAAAATTAGCTGTTCAGATATTTATGACAAAATACATATTTAGATATAATTGGCAACATTTACTGTAAATAATTTACTATTTACAATAAACGTAGTAATACTTACGGTAGTAATTATAGGACTCTATGGAAATACTTAGAAATGTTTGAACCCCTTCTATGCTACGATATATCTGATGGCAACTGTACCTATATAGGGTCCAACTTAATATGCTGACACTTTTTTAAGAGTATGATCAGACCGTCAAACTGAACAACTTTCTCTATTGGATCAACATCGAAATCGCGAAAAATAAATCAGCTGTCCTATACATTTGGCTCGAGTAGGTTTGCAGTTTAGTATTAAATCACAGATTTTTTTTCGCGATTTCGATACTGGTGCTATAGAGAAAGTTGTTCAGTTTGACGGTCTGATCATCCCCTTAAAAAGTGTCAGCATATTAAGGAGGACCCTGTATAATCCTTTTGATAAATTTCTGTGCGATTTTTTCATCGCAATTTTGGCATGGGTCCCAAGTAAGCGACCGTGAACCAATAACATTGACTGGCATAGGCTTTATGAGAAATCTGAATCCGCAGATGCTAATAATGTCAACGTTAGACCAACAACATTTTTGATGAAATTCTATACGTAGAGCTATGTAGAGACGATGCGTTACAAATAAGGAGTGCTTCAGATTAGGTAACTAAACATCATTTCAAATTGAAATCGATAAAACAAATTGTTGTCCGTTTGTCCAGTTGTCCCATAGAAAATGTCAATAACTTCTTACTTGAGACAATCGTTATTGATCTAAGAATCTCACTTGACTCATTCAAAAATCCAAATTGGAATGTTACAGGAATTTAGATTTTGTTGCATAGCATAGCATATGCTTACGACTATATTCCTCGAGGGGGTAGTCAGAGATATTCTGAAACCTCAGAACATCCACGTTTCACCAGTTGTACCGAGCCCGGGCCAGTAACAGGCTGATGATGATCATGAAAGATTGCTTTAGATGCAATTGCTTTTGTGAATATCGTAAAATGCAAGCATGTATAAGACTTTCTTTGTGGTACTCTATCAACTTGGATAGCGATATAAAATATTTGTATTAGTAATAATAATTTTAAAACCTTTCTTAGCCCCAAATTTTTAACTAGGTGAGAAGGTATATTATGATATTTTATTACTAGATTGTGTCTAGGTACCTACCTATTATGAAGAAATGTTTTCTAGAGTTTCTAGCCACATTTTCTCTCCAGACATAGCACCATAGACAAATTTTGATAAGTACGTTTAAAATGCAAAAAGACAAGCTTTATTGGTTTTCATTTATTCCGATTTATTTTATTTACCTAAGTGTCATTTTTATTTAGTGTTTTTTAGTTTTGTGTTGGTCTTTAAGTAACTTAGAGTTAACAACTTAAAAAAGTCGTATTGGATGGAAAAAATATGTTTAGTGTGAAATTGATATCATTAGCATCCTCTTAAACTAAGAGTCTACCCATCAAACTGAACAACTTTTACTATGGGAACAAACCGATCGGAGCAAAAAAAAAAATCGGTTGTTGCATACATTTGAGTCGAGTAGGCATTGCAATTTAGTATGGAACAGCAGATTTTTATTTTGGTCCGATCGGTTTGCTTCCATAGTAAAAGTTGTTCAGGTTGATGGATAAATTATTAGTTTAAAAGAATGCTAATAATATCAATTTCACCCCGTAGATTTAATACGTAAAAATTTCTGAATTGCATCCAAATGACATCGGTTAAAATGTCCATTCATAAGCGCAGCATTCGAATTATTTTTAAACTTATACGTAAAATTGAAAAGCTAACTAAAATAGGCCAGCTAATTTCCTAATACCAACTGTCCCACATCCGCAATGCTACCGACTGCTAAAGCAGGAACATTTGGACAGAAAGGGAGGGAAATACTGAAATCGATGGCGGTGAAAAAGGGCTATTACCTTTCTCTTTCGCTGCCGGTGCTTGTGTACTAAGAATGCACTGAGGTTGCTCGCACCGAGTTCGCACCGAACTGATGTAACATAACATCGATTCGATTGGGCTGTTGAGTTGACGTACTGTTTTTATCGTAAATATCGCAATTGTAATTATTCAATGATGTAATTGTTATCTCTAGATCACTATCTTGACGTAATAGATTAAATCTTGGTTATTTATACCGTAGTTAAAAAATTAAATAAAACCTAAGGAATGTAGAGTACCTAAGAATTCGCTCCAAATGGTTAATATTTTCCAATTGGTAATTTTAGAGCACAACTTAATTTGAACTCTATTGCATGACAAAAAAGGTAGGAACAACGTTGTAATAACGAATCATGTAGCATCGTCAAAAGAGCATTTCAATAAACAGCCGAAGACAATCGCAAAGACATTGTTACGTCAGTACAATCGACAATCGATTGGCAAAGTCTCGAGTTCACAAACATTAAACAGCTGTAGCTTGCTTCGGAAAGCATCGCCTTTGTTCGTTGCCAGAGTACCAGACCAGCCAACTCGTGGCGTGTGGGGAACAAGCAAGCAGCCAGTACGCCAGTACCAAGCCAGTACCACATGAAACACCGCGGCGGACGGACGTGTCACGCTCCGCTAAACAATCCAATTTCAACATCAAACCTACTGGGTCACGATTAAAAAAAGTTTATGAGTGCAGTGTCTTATTGTGATCGATAGTTTTTTAATCTGTGGATTTTGCCCTGCTTTTGTTGTGAAAGGTAAATATATTTTTACGGAGATCGATCTTTATGAGTATGAATGGGGAAGCTGGCGATGAAAGATGTTTAGTTTACCTACACTATTCTATTGTTGAAATTAGTTTCGTGTCGCAGAAGGTTGTGTTCGACGAAGACGACTGTGTATAATTAAATAAATGAATATACATTGGCCATATGTGAAAAAAGAATTCATTAGTCCTTTTTAGGGTTGACAATTTTAGTTCACAGAAAGGTAGACGGTTTAAAAAATAAAGGACCTATCTTCCAATATTAATGCAAGAGCTATTGAACTTATCATGTAAGGTCTACATTGATTAAAAATGAATGAAGAATTATTTGTTCCTATAATAACAAAAATAAATTTGATAACAAAGAATAACTTCCTATTATATACATAATAATACATTATGTGTTAATGTAAAATGTTATAGTTCTGTCATATTCACAAAAGATTGAGAAATAGGTAAATAGTATAACTAAATTACCCAACAGACATTGTCCTGTCTAACGCTCAGTTGCAGAAACGCTCATTAGAGTTAATCCTTCATTAAATCTCTTGCTGTCACTTTTTGTCTCGTTGACGTAGTAAGAGCTAGCAAGAGATTTAATGGAGGATTAACTCTAATGAGTGTTTCTGCAACTTAGCGTAAAAACCTTTTTCGGACCATTAAGAACAATTAAATTTAAATAAATAGCCAAATCGGTCCTGCCTTTCTCAAGTGATGCCTCTACCAATGAACAGCATCGAATTTTTATCCTATACATAGATTCATTCTAATTTAAACACAGTCTATTTCTAAATTTTATTGCTGTCCCAAAGTTGGAACACTATTTTCGTACTTGCAAGGTTATTCTGTCTAAATAAACATAGCATTTGCTTTTGATGAAGAGAAAGGAAACAAAAGAAGCGTTAACGAACATTTTACTTTATTGGATTCACCAACGGTACCTGCATGGACTGAAAAATATACGAGCAAAACACTTAAAAAGACGACGATAGCCAATTCGTCGTTGACCTGCTTGCGAAGCTTATTGTTGCAGGTTTGAATCTAGCAAAAAAGAAATATTTGTGTTCTGATAATAATTGTAAATCTGGTTTGGTCTCCATAACAATAGTCTAGATTAGATTGCGGCACTATACAGAGTGTAAGGAAAATTATCATTAACCTTTAATCCACATACTCTACCCATCAAAATGAACAACTTTTAAAATGGGAGCAAACATGTCAGAACAAAAATTGCAGCAGATTTTTTTTGCTCTGAATGGTTTGTTCCCATATTCGAAGTTGTTCAGTTTCTAGGTAGAGGATGTGGTTTAAAGGTTAATTATACTTTTCCTTACACTCTGTATTGTGTATAAACTGTGAGACTATATGCTATGCTATTGCCCAGACTATACGCATAGACTTGAACTTTTACGAATAGTCAGACCCTTTCATTAAAACTTTGTGTAAGTCTTGATGATACTTAAAAAATTGAAAAGAAAAGAGAAAAAAGTAACAAGATATCTAAGAGTCAAAACTTCATGAAAATTCACGGATGAAAAAATAAACCACAAAAGGAAAATTCCAAAAGTAACTTAAGTTAAAAGATAGACGTTCACAAAGAAAAAGAGGAAAGAATACATTAAAACGGTCAATGGAAATAAGGCTTTGTTACTAGGCTTAATTCGGATGTGGAAGAAGTCGGGCAATGGACTTTTAACCTTACAATCATCTAATAAGACCGGTTTCAGCTTGGACTGAGCTTTGTCAAGGTCAAAATACATGTAATGTACTTATTTTAGGAGATCGCCTGTCGTGAACAAAAAACTTAATAACTACTTCTAAAGTCTTCAGTCTTATCATTTAAAAGGAAGAAAAAGTTTTAAAGCAACAATAAAAACGCCAGGCCAGACGCAAGATCGCAAAAAAGATACCTAAACATTTATGGCCGGACAGTTGAAATGCTCAAAATGAAAAAAAAAAAACTAATTGCAACGTTTTTTGCCACAAAAGGATTCGATGGCATCTTCGTCACTTACTCGAGGTTGTTTAAAGTTTAGATATTGCTAAAATGAAATACATATTATATCCTTCTTAATATGCTGACACTTTTTAAGGTAATGATCAGATTATAACATGAACAACTTTCTCTGTGGCACCAACATCGAAATCGCGAAAAAAAATCTATTGTTTCATACAAAAGCATATTAAGAAGGACCCTGTATTTTCAAATAACTATTTCGCTGCATGATTGGGTAAACGTCATGCCACCTTCGATCACTATGCCAGTCTGTTTATTGAATTTCAAAACAGAACGTACGAACGCTTTCGTTCACGTAATTCCAAACTTCATTGGAATATTAGTTGAAATTGCAATGTCAACTAATACTCCATGAAGTTTGGACAGAAACGGTTACGATATATCGAAAATCGAAACTGAGCACAGGGCCTGACGTACATCTTCTGCCTCTTCAACAATGATAAGTCGGTTCTTACACGCTCGTCCATTTTGGGCTACATTTCATCTGGTAAACTGAAATCAAATTGGGTGTTTTGAATACAGTATATATTATAGTCTCGGTACTATAGGGTACTTGTAAGGTGCTCAAACTAATCAGGTGGCAAAATCTACATAACGAGATCGAGTCGGGAAATTCAGACAAGACAATGACTTGGTATCTTTAACACGCGAAGGTTTAGGTCGATTTCAACAGATTTGATCATCTTCTCGAGAACAAAGCCAGAAATTGGTAGGTATATCTTTGGTTTTGCCCACGTGTTAGGAATCCCAGAATAAGTAGAGGTTTCAGTCTTTTATGTTTATATTCATTTTATGTTCTAATTTTAAGGAACATCTTGAAGTCTCAGAAAAACGTAATCACACGTTTACATTTTTCTGAGACTGACCATTTAAAAGCGTTGATTTGTTACCGTTATCGTTGCGTCCCCCTTTTGACTATTCCACTCACATTCGTATTGTATTTTCCATACGTCTGTTGTGATACTAACTTACATGCAGAAGGAGTGACTATTGCCAGCAATAATTTCAGCAAATAGAGCGGGTCAGGAGTCACCGAGTCAGGACGCAATAGTCCATATTTTATTGCATTCACGACTATATCTGAAACAATATGTCACCAGATAGAGCCAGATAGAACTCAATATTACAATACTCAACATTTTATTGCATTCCAGTCACTGTATCGAGATAGTTTCACGGCAAAGCGATTCGAAGAAATATATCGGATACTGTTTATGGAGAAGTAACCTCTTAAATTTTGAGTGATAATAGCCCAATACGGAAGAGAGCCAGCGCCTCAATCATGAGGCAGCGGTTCGATTCCTGGCCTTTACCTCTAAGTTCTTTGAAATTTATTTAGGGTTGTATTTATCATTTACTAGCTCGGCGGTGAAGTAACATCGTGAGGAAACCTGCATTCCCGAGAATACCATAAGTTCGAAGGTATGCGTAAAATATAAGTGAGCTTGGGGCGAACAAAAAGGACCAGCGATGGTCTCAGTGTTAAAATAACGACTCTTGCTTGCAATAGCCCAACTAAAAAACATCATCAACCTCTTAAATTAAAATACTCTTGATTTATTGATATGAAATTGCAAGTGATAAAACTAATAAATGATCAGTAACGGCATAATCTGTCTACGTGAATAAATCCCAACCCATGCATCATACTTCGCTGATTTTACTCTAAAGTCGCGTCCATAAGTGTAAAATTTGAAGCAGTATAGCACGTTTGAACGCATAATGCCAGATACGCAGAACGTCAAAAAAATTAAAAACTTTAGAAACGCAGGATGCCCGGAAAGTCGAATATCAGAAACGTCAAATACTAGGAATGCATGAAATGTGGACCCCAGGTGACCCACTGAATAAGAACCACATTTCATTACTAAAGTGCATTATTATAGTCGTTACTCATTGTGATCCATTAATTCATAGTTTCATTACTTGCTCTGAAGGCAGAATGATAAAGTAGATGAGAACTATTGGATCTTTGAAATGGGACGTGAGATGAGAGTTTCAGTAAATCTTTTGATATCAACAAACAGCAAACGATATATGGAGGAAACATAGAACATAGAGGTTTGTTCAAAATTTTTGGAGAGATGGCCACACTGCGTGACCTTCGGTCACTTACAAAGAATTAGATTTATTACATACAATCAACGCTCCGAAAATGACAGACTTAAATTGCCTACTAAAATTAAATAATAGGCGCCACGCCATCTCGCTGACAGTAAAAATAACATAAAAAATTTAGTCTTGGATGGGACAAGAACCCGCAACCTGCCAAACCTGTGCTTTCTAATATTTGAGACAGTAAAAATCCTAAAAATTCGGACAACGATTTACCAAGGGACTGTGAATCTATTTGATTTATGATCGATGCTTGCAACGGATTGAATGATCAGGATAAATTTTACAGCTGTGAATGCAGCTTTATACATTGTATATGTATATAGCACAATGAACACGTAAACAATTAAATTGTTTACTATTATGCGTCACAACGATATTCAGGGAACGGAAAATCTGTTAGCAACAGGATGTGTCATCGATAAATGTAAACGGTTCCTAACTACAGCAAACTGACAAACAAAGAAGGAAGCAAAATGTTAAAGTTAAATTAAAAAATTCTGTCAACCATATTTACGCCAGTTTAAAAGATCATCTGGGTGAAATGTGGTATTTCAATAAAAATTTAGGAATGTCTTAGTAGACAAAGAGTAAGAAAGCTGTAGTACTTTGAGGTACAACAGAAGCCGTAGCATGTTACACGTGATACGGCTGTATCACGTCTTTTATCTCGTTCGTTCGTACGCAAATAGAAAGAGGGCGAAGGTGTGATAGCGCTATATCACGGTGCCATACTACCTATGCAGGACGACAGGTGATAATAATGATATAGAACATAAGTGCAAAAAAAAAAGATTCTAGAAATAGTTAATAGACAACCGGTGAGGAAAACTTATCAACTCATATGAAACTTCTATTTCTTTAAAACTACAAGGGATGGGAAAATAGACAGGAGGAGAAGAAGATGACGACATAGACAGTGTTGTCTAGCACAGGTGAAAGAAAACGTTTATGTTGTATCGTATCCAGATCTCAAGGAACTAGCGGAAAGGATAGGCTTGGCAAACACTTCACCGTTAAGAGTATGGTTTTTAAACAAGATTATGATGCACCAAGAACGCTGATGAAAACGACGACGGCTAATCAATTTCTGTTCTCCAAATATTGACCTATTAAAGGTTGTGAAAATGGTTAGTGTAGGGAACGTGGCCTACCGGTGTTTTATTCAGCTCCGCTGGAGAGCTTTAGTGGAATGTAGTTTTTCTGGTGGCAGGAGTGGTTCGATGTAAAGGAAAGTCTTGTTTGCAGCATTGGAGGTTTATTTTAGTGATTTTTACCACCAGAGCTAGTTACACGCACAAGCACCGTACCAATACGGAAACCGGAAATACTTTTTTATTTTATATTGGTGTTGCCAACAGTTAGTTATTTGGTATTTGATACGAAATATAAAAATAATTATGACACTAATTGTCCTTCTGATACTTCAACTACCTACTTGATAAATAAATGATATGGAAATTCGGAATTGATATCTTACCTTCGAACTTCTAGGGCCTAAGTCCTAACCGGTCATTACAAGCTCATTTGCATAAGCTAGGTTTGAACCAGTTAGACCTTGTACCTAAGTTTGTTGTTGAAGTATTCGAATAAACTGGGTCACGGCATAGATATCTAAGGCCCATTTAAGTAATAAACCAAACTCAAGACAAGTGCTGAAAGCGTTAATAAGCCCCCTTTGATGCACGAGCACTTGGAATTAGTTTGTAAATACGGGTCTTAGATCCGTTTTTATAAAAATTTCAACTCTGATAGGCTCCTAACGTCAAACGCATACTAAAAAGTCATCTTAGGAGCGCCAGCGTTGGAGTTTCGTTTATTAATACGGACCTTAATATGACGGATTTGACAAAAAAATTGGCTCTCGTCGCATAATGGGCTTAGAACATACTTCCCGTCTCTCACCTAGGCATCATTATAAGAAAAGATATGGTAGGGAACACTTCCTACCGCCCACCAATTTTTACCTCACCCCCTCTGGCAGGAAGCGAACTGAAAATAGTTGGCAATGGTGCTTTCCTGTCTCAATTGCATTCACTCACACGCTTATTTATTCTTCCTATTTGTATGTAGTGACAGCTAAGTGACCAAGGTATGCCCAAGGGGTCGCAAGAGACGATTAAGTCATATTAGCCCAGTAAAAATACGGGTCGAAAGGAAATAATTTATATTAAGAATTTTTTTTGCTAGATCGTATCTACAAATGGTATTAAAATAATTTATTTACGAATCCAACTAAATTTCGTATTTTTAGTTTTTAGTATTCAAATGTACATTTTTTATTTGCAGTGTCAGATTTCTTTCTTTTTTTATTTTTATTGTTTGTTTTAGGTTATGATTTTGAGTTAACATACACTGTGTAAAGTTTGTACTAAAATTGAGTATTTCGTAATTTCTATTGTGATTTTTCTTTGGATTTACTTCCAATATAAAATAATACAAATGTATTAAACAAATGACAAAAAAAAATTATATACAATTTTTTTGCCAATGTTTAATTATTTAAGAAATTTTTTAGTTGGATTTTCAATCTAAATGATAACTAGAATTGTAATCTAAAGTATATAAGAAAGAAAACGGCTGTTATAAATTATTTACTTTCGCCATACAAGCACACCGTAACTTTACTGGGCTATATAGGTTCTTCTGCAGTATTTTTGAATCTCCTACCACCACTTAACATGTCTCTCCATCTTGAAACCTTCAATGAGCTTTGCTACAACTGTAAGCAAAATTTAGGTACCAGCTGTTGGTTGTAGCAAAGTTTTTGACCATCCCGAAAGGGTAAACAGAGAGCTTATGCAGGTTTGTTGCACGTTTTACTAGAAAATTAAAGATATGCTCTCTTAGCTTAAATTTGCCAGAACATTGAATATTTAAATTCAGTGTTCTGGTTTGAAACCTCGTTTGAATGACCACAAATGAAAAGGACAGTCCTTTAGGGATACTTAAACATTTTATGAAGCACATTGTCTGTTTTAATGTTCTAAACACGTATTTGACGATACCGTAACAGAGTTGCCAAGTTTACGACTTGTGAAACGAGAACCGATTCGTTTATTACCTAAATGACAGTTGTTCTGTTTGGAACTGTCTTTTATATAAATACTTTTGTTTGTTTTATAAATTGGAATACGAAAACAAACAAAACTGTATGCAATCAAATCGTTGGTCCATTCGTCAATAAGTGACAATTGTTTTCGAAACTTATAACGATTGTTTTAAAAATATATTGGTTTTATTTTGCGAGATTTAACAATTTAATGTTATCGATATGTAAGGTATGTAAATTGGATCGTAGACGTAAAAGAGAGTGCTTACTAGGTAAGAGGATATACATGATTCGGAACGTAGTGAATGGATTAAAAAGTAAAGGATAACAGGTGTGAAAGGGACGGTATGAATGTGTTATTGCTTAAGAGTAAAAGAGACGAAATAAAGTAGATTCGAAGATGGCTAACTTCGGGTTTCATTACGTTTCCTTACATGGCGCTGCGCAAAAACGAAAACAATAGTAGTAAAGTGCGAGAAAATCCAAAGAAAGTGTTCAAAAGTACATTCGTTATTACGATCACAAGAAAAAGTATAAACAGTCCAGGAATATTCACGTCATTTGAAGATCCAATTGGATAAGTAAAAGTCACGTTCGACTTTAAGTTTACGTCGTGGTACGTTTTACCACGAGAAGTTAATAAAAGTTGATAGTACGAATCACGATCAACAATTCCAGGTATTTATTTCAGGAATCTATTACAGGTTATCATGGATTCAACAACCGTAAATGAGTTAACAATGTTTACGTGTGAGCAACTAAAACAAGAACTTAAATTGCGTTTTTTGCCGATAAGCGGTACGAAACCAGAATTGATCGCTCGATTAATCACGGACAACGAAAAGAAATTGCAATTGGGAACAATAGAAATGGTTAAAGAAGAGAGAGAACGTCGTAAATCACACCAAGTAGAGGTCGAAGAACTTGAAAAAAAGGTCAAAGAGTTGAGTTTGCAATTGGAGCAACAAAATCCAATTCCAGGTACGTCTCAAGCACAACCACCAACCCAAACTGAAAACATTTCTACCATTCTGACAGAAATCTCTAAACAACAACAAACATTTTTAAAGTTTCAATGCGAAATGATGAAAAATTCAAATAACAATGAGGCACTTCAAGATATTCTATCGGAAATAGTTCAAACACAAAATAAATTGGCAGAAAGTTCATCACCATCGTTCCAAGTATTTTCAACGAGTGATACAAGTAATGCTATTCCGTTGTTTGGTGGCAATAAGGTAGACAATGCAGTAACTTGGATAAGAGAGGTAGAAAGGGTGGCGTCTTTGGCAAACTGGACAGGAAATTTAACACTGGTAAATGCCTCAATGCGTTTAAGAGGGCCAGCGAGCGACTGGCATAAAGCTATTGGTAAAAACTATGATTCTTGGCATGAATACAAAAACAAGTTAACTGAAAGGTTTAGTTTAAAGATGTCATTTGCTGAATTCATTACATATCAAAACAAACGAACTCTGAAGGCAACAGAAACAATAACTGAATACATTTACTTCAAAAATGCAATGTTTGAGAAATCACCGACAAAGATCCCTGACACAGACAAGGTATCATTGATTTTGGAAGGTATAACGGACCACCGTTGGTCCATCCCGTTGGCCACTCATTGCTGTATGAATGTGGAGGAACTACTGGACCATGCGTCGGCTATCGACAACATCAGAAAGGTGCAACCTCGAGATCGCAACTATAACAATAATTTACCAGAAATTGTAAGTAATCCCAAGATTGATAAAAAGGATAATAGTAATTACATTTCTAAATTTAACCCATATACAGACAAGGAAGAAGAACAAACATGTTTTCGTTGCAAAGAAAAGGGACACATTTCATACAATTGTAAAGTACCACCGAAAGAAAATAAGTTAAATAATGTAAACAACCCATTGCCAAAACTGGAAAAACTAAATCAACAGAATAATAATGCCTTGAATAGACAGCTCAATTCACCACCACATGTAAACTGCGTGCAAGACATTGAACCAAATATCACAGTAATACCGGTTGTTTTAAATGATAAAATTAAATTAAATGCTCTTCCAGATTCAGGCTCAGTAATAACAATCATCGATAAAAATCAGCTGTCCCCAGATACACAAGTTTACCCATGGCAAAAAGGAAGCTATAAAGTAGCAGGGAATTACTTTACCCCTATTGGATGGATAACTGCAAGAGTGCAGGTAGGAAAAATTGATTATATTATGCCACAGATAGCGATATGTGAAAACTTACCCGTAGCAATGATATTAGGTAAAGACTGGCAACTTGCAGTGTATGCTAGAATAATTTATGAACCGGATGGCAAAGTATGCATCATAACTCCCACACACACTGAATATTTTCCGGCATATAACAAAGAAAATAAAACCATAGCATGTTGTATCAATTTGCAAGAGATAAAATCTGTTACACAAGAAGACAAGAAAAAGGTTATGGAAGTAGTTGAAGAATATGATGATATTTTTAAAAATACAGAAAATGATATAGGAAAATTTCCAGATTTTGAACTTGAGATAAAACTAAAAACCGAAAAACCGATCAGTTGTAAACCATACAGATTACCAGAACCCGAAAGACAGTTTTTAAAACAAACAATAGAAACATGGCTTGAACAAAAAATTTGTAGACTATCGGACTCACCGTATGCAGCACCAATGTTCGTAGTACAACAACCATTACATGAGACAACACCATACAGACCAGTAGTCGATTATTCCAAAACAATTAATCCGAACACGGTATTAGACAGTCAACCAATAGAACGAATGGAAGACATTGTAACAACCATTGCGCAATTTGCATACAAATTTAAATTAGATATATACCATGCATATCATAACATTTGCATCAAAGAATCAGATATATTTAAAACAGCAGTTATAACACAAGATTATCATGTAGAATTCATGAGAGTAATGTTTGGACTAGTAGGAGGTCCATCGATAATGTCAAAAGTAATTAAAACAACTTATGGAAGTTTGTATAGTGAAGGAGTTCGAGCATATTTTGATGATATAAGCGGTGGAGCAAATAACATTGAAGACCATATTAAAATATTGAGAAAGGTATTTGATAAAACCCGAGAAAAGAATTTAAAACTAAATAAAGAGAAATGTAACTTCATTGACACAGAAATACCGCTATTTGGAAAAATTGTAGGATACAAACAAGAAAGAACTGATCCAAAACGTACAGCAGCAGTGGAACAATACAGAACTTTATCAACGCTTACAGAAGTTAGATCATTTCTTGGATTCACAAACACCTTTAGAAAATATATCAAAGATTATGCATTAAAGGCAAAACCACTACAAGAACTATTAAAGAAAAATAAATCACAGACAGACAGTTTCGAGGAAAACAATAAGAAAAAGAAAGTAACATTATTAGAAGACCAACAAAAAGCATTTGAAGAATTAAAGAAACTAGTAACAACAGCCCCCGTTTTAGCAAATTTTGAACAAGACGCAGAAACTATAGTTGAGACGGACAGTAGTTACCAAGGAATGGGAGCCTGTTTACTTCAAATACAAAATGGAGAGAAGAAGGTAATTGAATATGCCAGCAGATGTCTAAAAGATACAGAAACCAGGTATCACATAAACGAACTTGAAGTTACAGCTGTTCATTGGGCAATAATAAGTAAATTCCGTATATATTTACTAGGAACAAAGTTCACATTAATAACAGACAGTTATTCAACAGCATACATAATAAACAAGGCAAAAATGAATAGAAAGTTCGCAAGATATGTAATAGATTTGGCACCTTTTGAGTTTGTACCAGTTCACCGGCCAGGAAAACAAAATGTAATTGCTGATCATCTTTCAAGATATCCTTTGAACGACTTATGCATGATGGTAATTAGCAGTAATACAGAAAAGCTTAAATTAGCTCAAAGTAAGGATGAATTTATACAACAGATATGTCAAAAATTATCAAAAGAAGCCAAAACACAGCATCTAAAACAAATTCATGAATCATTCAAAATTGAAAATGGTATTTTGCTACATAACAATAATGAACAATTGCATCACAAAGAAAAAATTGTAGTACCACAAAGCCTTCGATCAACTGTAATCAAAATGGCACATGATGACAGTGGACATTTGGATTTCACTACAACATTGAACAGATTGAAAAGCAAGTATTGGTGGAAAAGCATAAGAAAAGATGTGAAGTCATATACATCTGCATGTCAAATTTGCGCAAAAACAAATCGTCGTACAACACTAACATATGGTGAAATGTGTAGAAGACCAGTACCAGAAACACCAATGCAAGTGATTTCATCAGATCATATTGTTGCATTGCCAATGACAGAATCGGGTAATACATATATTTTTGTTCATATAGATCATGCCACACGCTACATATTCGCTAAACCCGCATTTTCGCTGACAGCACAAACCGTAATCGACACCATCGAGAATGACATTATATATACATATGGACCGCCGTTCATATACATAACAGACAGTGCACCTTGTTTTATGAGCCAGTCTACACAAAAGTTTTTTGCCAAATACGGAATTGAACACCTACCTACAACACCGTATACCCCAAACAGCAATGGATTAGTAGAAAGAGCAAACGCTACCATAGTATCCACCCTCACTAAATTCGCATTCGAAAACAAAGAAGACTGGGACAAATTATTACCAAAAGTTGTGCTAGCAATCAATACATCAAAACAGAAAACAACAGGATATTCACCATTTTATTTACTACATGGTTATGAACCAAGAATGCCACCAATGGAAATACACATTGGAACAGTAGTTGAAGACATAGAGAGAAATCATCAATTACAATATTTACAGGAAGCAAGACAAATAGCATTAGAAAACATAGAAGTGACCCACACTCAAAATAAGAAGCGATTTGATTTAGGACGAATTCAAGATAACTTTCAAAAAGGTGATTTTGTATTATACGAATGGAGTAAAACAACAGATACAAAACTAACACCAAGATATAAAGGCCCATTCAAAATACTAAGGAAAATTGGTTCTGTATGTTATGAAATACAAGATGTACAGAAGCCATCAACGAAGAAAATAGTCCACGTACAGTTTCTGAAACTGTTGTCTCAACCTCATAACTTAGACTTTATTTCAGACATTTCAGCAACACAAACAGTACACAACCCTGACGATGACAACCCAAATGATGACAGCCCAGATGAGGACAACCCGGACAATTACCACCCAGATGAGGACAACCCGGTCAATAACCACCCAGATGAGGACAATCCGGACGAGGAATGTCTAGAGGAGGACTCCAGAAGACAAAAAACGTTTATTTCAAGTAGGGGTCGTATAACAAAGAAACCATTTTCATACAAAATCTAAATTTATTTTAAAACAGTAAACATTACAGTAATTAAAATAATTATTGTTACAAATCAAGAATAGTTTTGAGAATAGTTTGTACAAAAACAAAAGAACTTTATAATTATTTAGGTAAACATTTAACATGTAATACAATAGAATCGAATAAGTAGTTACTGTATCACAATAATTATAACACCATTTCTGGTATTATGTTCCAAGTAAGTTAACAAATAAATAGGTAGTTAAGAAGCACAAAGGTACTTATATACAGTCAGTTGTGTTAAGACAGTTTAGATTATTGTTAAAATGTTATCTAAGATTCAAATGTAACACTGATCAAAATTCTAAGTTAATATTCGGAAGTTTGGTTTATATAAAATAGAATACTTAAGTAATATCTATTAAAAGTTGTGTAGTAAAGAATGTGTTAAGGGCGTGAAAGAGGCATGTAAGGTATGTAAATTGTAAATTTAAAAAAAATTAAAATTGTGATTTCATTTTTATAAAATTTAAGGGGCATGTAAGGTATGTAAATTGGATCGTAGACGTAAAAGAGAGTGCTTACTAGGTAAGAGGATATACATGATTCGGAACGTAGTGAATGGATTAAAAAGTAAAGGATAACAGGTGTGAAAGGGACGGTATGAATGTGTTATTGCTTAAGAGTAAAAGAGACGAAATAAAGTAGATTCGAAGATGGCTAACTTCGGGTTTCATTACGTTTCCTTACAGATACTTCAAATCAAGTTGTAGTCCAGTGGGATGGTGGGACCAAAGAATTATTTATAATGATATCCCATGTCCTACCCCGAAAAGTTTACTTGCTTATGTAGCATTTTGATATTGCGGAATACAATTATAACTAAAAAAAAATGTAAGGGCATCTTGAAACATAAGCAACTGGGAAAGAGGCGTGACGTTATAGATAGATAGAAATTTTAACCTATTTAGGCTTCCGGAAGAAATGACATGTGCCTAGCCACTTTCTCATATCACCACTTAACACCTAACCACCGCTAGCAAGCCACTAGCCACGGGCATATCGTCTACAGAATCACTTCGAAATACAAGAACTAAGAGAAATTTTTGACACATAACGATAGCGCGATTTAACTTGGAGCAGCGCCATCTAGTTTCTTATTTTTTGACTTTGAGAGCAGATATCTCGAGACAGAAGCATTATAACTATTTAATTTTGTTCCATTGGACCAGACCTATCCAACTACACCTCAGACGATTTATGAAAAAAACAATTTCCCAACCCCCTTTTCATTGTATGGGAGTGGTGTCGAAATAAATTAGTTTCTTCACGACTAACTCATTTCCGTTTTTGGGTTACTGTTCTCTGTCGTCTTGCCAAATTTCGATTCAATACAGACATAATGGACGAAAGTATAAGGGTTCCTTGTTTAACTTCGGAACTCTAAAAACGAGTGTGTTTATGTATGGTGCAAATGAAGCATAGCATAAGCTCACGACTATATTTCCTGAGGGGTAGTCAGAGATATTATGAACATCCACGTTTCACCATTAGTACCGAAACTATCCAGTGTGACGGGGGGTGAGCCCGTCACCACATAATGGACAGTGGGTACAATACATGCCTCGAAATTGAAGCACGCAGGTTTTCTCACGATGTTTTCCTTCACGGAAAAGCCAGTGGTGTTACAAATCGTACATAAATTCCGAAAAACTCATTGGTACGACGGTCTGGACTCGCCACTGGACCACCACGGCTTTTTTGCAAATAAAGTACTTCGATTTTATTAAGTCTTTCTTTCAAATTGAAATAAAACAAAAAATAAATGAAGTGATTACTTAGAGAGAGAGTTTACAGAAAACCAATCACGTCTCGGCTACACAACATAATTTTTTTCTTGGGAAAATAGAGACGGCAATTTGTTTTTCAGTAAGTCCTTGGATTTAATGTATTTTCAATCAATCATTGTGTGGTTCCATACCAGCTAACAGCCATTTCTTACGGCTGAGGAATACGATATCGTATTCATCATTCGTAAGTAAGTTATAGCCTGTAGAATCCCACTGCAGGGCAAAGGCCCCCTCTCACGGGAGTGGGCCATACTCCACCACGCGGGCCTAGTGCGTGTTGGTGGACACAAGTTAGTGGTCAACTTGCTGTCAGAGAATTTTCAAGCCGCCTTAATAGGCCTCTGACCTGGCTTAACGAATAGTTTCAACGCCATCTGACGGAACTATCCGACCAACTGCTAAGCGTGCCTTCCGAAGCACAGAAACGCTCAAGATGAAATACCGCTAAACGGTCACCCATCCAAAGACTGACCGGACCTGACGTTGCTTAACTGCGGTAATCGTTTCCAACACCGAAGCTCCACTACGCCAACGAGCGCTTCAGTTATGACATTAATAAACCTCTAACGCTGAAAAACAAACTTTTAGGGTTACGACACATTGGTCGACGGCGGTCGACGGTTTGTCCATACAAAAAGCACAATTAGTATAGGACGCCGTTCGTCACGTCGTCGGTCGATGCGAAAGGATACGTACGGCGGCGGCGTCCCATACTATACTAATCATGCGTTTTGTATGGACAAACCGTCGATCGCCGTTGATCAATGTGTGATGATTCAGTCATCTTTATTTGTGACTAGAGTTAACCCGCGATTTCGTCCGCACAAATTGTATACCAGATTTTAATTCAGATCAGAAGCTATCAAACAAAAAAGTCTCATCAAAATCGGTTTAGTAGTTTTCGCGTGATGCTCGTACAAACAAACACAAAAACAGACAAACAGACGGCCAAAAATTCCAAAAAGATTTGGAGTCAGGGACACCTAAAAACAATATCGAAATAATTTTTTTTAAATATCTTCAATGAGGTTTTGCGCTTATTCATTAACACGTTGTATGTGTTAATGAATAAGCGCAAAACCTCATACACCCCAACTGATTTATAACAAAATAATTAGATTGAAACAAGAATTACATTTTTTTGATACGTAAAATTTAAAGTTATTCGCATTTTAAGTTTTGAGGCAAAAATTATTTATTATCATTTCAGCAATGAATGAAAGCGCTAACGTGCTCATGGATACATTTTAAGAATCTTGTTTTGGTAGTGAATAGGCTGAGTGTGCTTGACATTAAGTTCAGAAAATTTTAAATTTTACAAACAAACTTATTTAATATTTTGAAAAATGTTACCTATGTTGAAACCTCGATAATTCGATTCTGCTCTCGATTCTAAACAAACTACTTTCTAGTTTTGCGTTAATTCATTAACACGTTGTATATACACACTTCTGTTACAGTTTTATAATAGTTAAGATGCTGGTGACGTTTGTTTTATTTGAACTCTATTAGGTCAATTAATGCGTCGAGGACAGCATTTATAGTGATTGTAGACCAAATCTACGGCCTCTCGTCTTGGTACAAATTAGTTTGAGCTATCTTCAACGAGGACCTATTATTGAATGTACAAAGTTCAGACGCCATCAGATATATCATACGAAACAAGGTGGTAAATATTTCTAAACAGTTCCAATTTTCAATCATTTCTTACACAATAATTAATCAAAAAAACCTATTAACTGAAAAGAGAAAAACAAGCTCTATAACAGCTTTATTTGAGGTAAAATATTTTGAATGTTATTAGGTAGGTATCGCAAACGGGGACGGGACACAGACGATTTTTGATTCGTTATTGGTTTGTCCCCGCCTGTACTTACCTAATAACATTCAAATTATATTAGCTCGAATAAAGCTGTTATAGCTGATTAGTGATTATAGAGCTTGTTTTTCTCTTTTCAGTTAAAAGGTTTTTTATGCAGTCGGGTTTTTTGTTTATCTTAATAATTTAGTTTATTTTATACTTTTAGTCTTTTTTTGGAATCGTCTGATTACTAGCTTTCATTTGATACCCATATTGTAATTTTAATAAAAATGTTTTATTCTCCCTCTCTTTTTTATTTCGCAGACGCCATATTAAAATAAAATAGCCTATGTCACTCTCACAATTTTTACGAATCTAATGACACCTCAAACGTTAAAATCCATCAAGCCGTTTAGGCTGTAGGCCGTGCCAAAGAAATAAACATACATACGAGTACATACGCTCGAAAAACATAACCCTCCTTCTGGCGCAGTCGGGTAAAAATATCTGAACGCCAAGCTATAACATCAAAATAAATGCCCTATTTTTTGACTTTGAGCGCAGATATCTCGAGACAGAAGCATTATATCGATTTAGTTTCGATAAGAGTTTTGTTCCATTGGAAAATATCTATCCAACGACACTACATTCGATTTAAAAAAAAAAAATTGTTCCAACCCCTTTCCCCTGGAAAAAATTACTACATTTCTGTTTTTGGGTTACTGTTATCTGTCTTCATGCTAAATTTCGATTTAATTGGTGCAAAAAAGAGCGAGTTATTGAGGCGGGGCATACAGACAGACAGAATGGACGAAAGCATAAGGGTTCCCTTTTTGACTACGGAACCCTGAAAATTAGCACTGTTTAGAAATATTTGAACACCTTGTATTCTACGATATATCTGATGGCGACAGTTCAAGAAACATTCAGAAACAATAATAACTACGATAACCATTTGTGCTTGATGACATATTGTTTGCTTTGCATTAGAAATCAATGAATTGGATGGATGGATTGAATGGATTCATCGATTATCAATCAATCAATCAATCAATTATTTTAATTGATTCCTAAAGCAAAAATACAAAAAACATCAACAAAAAAAAACATCGTGAGGACCACACGTTGTACCCACTTTACATTATAAGTGGCGACGGGCTCACCCCCCGTCACACTGGACAGAGTTTCGGTACTACTGGTGAATCGTGGATGTTCTGAGGTTTCAGAATATCTCTGACTACCCCCTCGGGGAATATAGTCGTGAGCATATGCATGCATGCATGCATGCATGCCTAAAGCAAAGCAAACGCTTTGAGAAACGTAAGAAATATTTTGATGTTATAAAATAAAACTTTTCAAACATGAAAATTTATATAAGGTTTAACAATTTAAGGGGATGATCAGACCATCAAACTGAACAACTTTCTCTATGAAACCAATATCGAATTCGCGAAAAAAAGAATCAGCTGTTCCATATTTTATCCTGTCTGTCCATCACAGTCATGTTTCTTATTAGTGAACAAAATGAGAAACATAATTGCATTGTTTGTAGGTATTCTTGGCAAAAATCTAACCTAAACTCTTCTTCATTACTATAGAATACAGTACAAAATTATAGGTAGATTGAGATACGACTTTTTCAATTTTTATTGACAAAAAAAACTGGTGTTTTCCTGTGGATTTGCTCACGTGGTACATTATTTTATTTTTAGTTATTACAAATACTACTCAAAAGCTAACTGCATTCCTACCGAATTCTGTTGAATTGTTGAGACATAGAAATAAGTAGAATCAAATAAAGGAAAAATCCGGATTTAACTGAATTTCAATCGTCATGAAATACAATGTCATTATCTTAATACTGATATCACTTTATAATGTGTGCCGATAATTTTTCCAATTGATTGAAATACAATAAATGATAGTGAATTTAGTAAACTACCATTTTCCAGGGCTTTTCCAACGTAGAAATAACATCATTTTTGTAAATAAAAAATTGCAGTAATTGCAGTAAATTCTTAAAGTATCATCTCACATTACATTTATCTCTAATTTTACTAATGAAGCTTCATTGTGAAGTACGAGACAACATAAATGCTGATGCAACACTCGTAATCAGTAACGCGTCGTAAGCTACGTGGTACGTAAGCTGCGACGGGCTACGTATACGTAGCATTTTATTCTCATTTTAGACTCTTAGTTAAAGGATGCTAATGATATCAATTTTACCCTGTTTAAAGTACCTATTAATTCGGTGCTGTTACTAACTCATACATTTAGATATAGATAAAGTTTTATCAATAATTGGATTTGATTATCTTAATTACCTAATTAATTATGGATGTATAGCATTACGTATTAGGTTTTGGGTAGCAGCGCACTGTGTCAGTAGTGAATAAAATAAATTACAATAAATTATGGTTGTGCTTTTATCAAATGTGACTGGAAATTTGGTTCAGGTTTGTACAGGGTGTCTCAAAAGAAATTTTATATTTAGTGGATCGATTAAAAAAAAAGTAAGCCGTATATAGAAAAAATGTTAATTAATTATTGAAATACACTTTTTGGGGATTTATTTCTTAAAAATGATATCGTCTAAATGTAGACCCTCGCGTTCTCGGCACTCATTTAATCGAACAGTAAAATTACTTATGACGGCTCGGCAGGTGGATTCAGGGATGGCTGCCATTTCGTGACGGATATTTTCTTTCAAATGGGCCAGTGAAGTCGGTTTATCGGGTTTCTGATGTTTGCGTTTTGGATTCGTTGCACTCCAGTAGCGGCAGTTCTGCTTATTTACGTGGCCATTAAGATGAAAATGAGCTTCATCCGAAAACAAAATGTTGGTAAACGTTGAAAATCGCTCAATCACCTGATTTACGAAATGAAGCCTCTGACTGGCATCTTGGGGCTTTAATTCTTGCACCAATTGAATTTTGTAGGGGTGCAGCTTTAGGTCTTTGTGCATGATGCGATGTAATGATGATCTATGCACATTTAAAGCACTTGCGCGCTTCCGAATTGAAAGGTTCGGGTCGTCACGAACAGACTGATTAACATTCTCCACGTTTTCTACCGTTCTTGATGACCTAGGTCGCCCGGATTTTGATTTATCTAGCATTGTACCGGTCTCTTCAAACTTTTTAACCCAATGTCGAATGAGAGGAATGCTTGGCGCATCATTTAAGTGGCGAAAACCTCGAATACTGCAGAATTTTCTACGCGCTACAGTCGCCGAATCACCGTTTTTGTAAAACTCTCGCACGCACAACGCGCGGTCTGCTCCCGAGAAACGCTCCATAGCGACTGAATTCCCAAGAGCCAGGCTACCGATTGACATAACCCCCGCGCCCCTCGGATACGTTGCGCTCACGCAGTAAGCTAAATAAATATAAAATTTCTTTTGAGACACCCTGTATATTACAGATTTGAGTGTGATTAGTTTATAATAATGTGGCGTTACAGAGAAGTAATATTGATAGATTTTTGTTATTTCTGTGCTTTTTTAGTACTAAAATTTAGTAGACGACACGTTAATTTAAATGATGTAGCATGTTAGGCTTTTGGTCAAAAACCTAGGCGTATGATAAAAAAACCTGCATAATAAGGAACGTCGCGCATTGTCAGAAATTTTTGCGGTTCGCGTTTTTGCCTGCCACGAGGTTCCGCTATCCGCAATCTCTTTTTGTTCTTGATCAAACACAATCCCAGAGATTGGGATCGATACTCTCACAAACTACTTGACACTGGCGGGAATGTAGTGTAAACGCACAATCAAAAGTCCATTAATAATTTTTAAAAAAATCTTTTTTACACCATTAGTTTTTAATTACTAACATACAGACAATGAAACTAAATAACTTTCCCTTTTGAACATGGGTCGAAAAATACTTTTGGACCTCCCATAGAAATCGATCGGCTGATCCACACTTTTCACATACAAAATTTTTTCTCGTTTTTATCCATGTTCAACGGGGAAAGTTGTTTACTCGTAGTTTTATTTTCTGAATTTCTGATAACAGTTTAAATTTATGTTTGTAATTAAAGACTAGTAATGTAAAAAAATTAATACTTAGCTATTTTTTTATTAAATCAGTTGGTGATAACGAACTAAGTTTCTTTTTTTAATTAATACATAATTTCATTCATAATTTAATTAAAAAATGTAAGTAAAATTTGTTATAACATAAGACGACTAAACTAATCTAGTTCTTTTAATCAAAGCTCGTGGATTTTCCAAGGATTATGATAAAATGAAGTAAATACTTTTTGTGTTGAACAATTTGATCAGACGGCGACAAAAAATTTATTGAATAGAAACATTAATCTAGAAAATAACATGTACTTTGGTATTGTAGCGTCTACAAGGTGTTAGGGTAAACAGTTGAATTACTTTAAGGGGTGATTGTAACTATGATACTGAACAACTCTCCCTAAGAAACCCATAGGAAATTGGCAAAAGAATTTTTGGACTTTCCATACGAAATGCAATCAGCTAACGACCGTTTGTATGAAATGTTGAATATTTTTTTTGCGTTATTTCCTATATAGGGTCCTTCTTAATATGCTGACACTTTTTTGATGATCAGACCGTCAAACTGAACAACTTTCTCTATGGGACCAATATCGAAATCGAGAAAAATATCTGCTGTCCCATACATTTGGCTTGAGTACGTTTGCAGTTTTGTATGGAACAGTTGATTTCTTTTTCGCGATTTCAATATTGGTCCCATACAGAAAGTTGTTCGGTTTGACGGTCTGATCATCCCCTTAAAGAGTGTCAGCATATTAATAAGGACCCTGTAAGTTTCTTAGGGAAAGTTGTTCAGTATCATGGGTACAATCACCCCTTAAAGTAATGGAACTGTTTACCCTAACATCCTGTATATAGTTTTTAAGAAGTTCCATTAATCGTTTTATGTTCTTAAGTTATTGGTAGATATACTGAGCAAATTATATATGTATACATGCATGCATATGCTCACGAAAATATTCCACAAGGGGGTAGTTAGAGATTACTAACTGACTAATGTGATGTAAGAATACATCGCATTTCAATCAAGACATAAAATCTAATCTGTTTCAATTTACGAAAGTAACCCACTGAAGACGTAAATTTTGAGTCAAATCAATCATTTAGAAGTCTACGCACGCCTAAAAGCTTGTCCCTGTAAGCTGTAAGTAACTATATTTTTACTTGAGTCAAAATATTTCGATGATAGAGTTGACTTGGGACGTTTTTGGATGAAATGAGAATTTAATTCAATCAATCAATTACACTTAATTTTACACAAAAAAAAAAAACATAGTACACAGAGAGTAAACAAACAAGAAATACAGAAGGTACAAAAATAGGTGTTAATGAATTAACGGAAAACTAGAAAGCAGTTTGTTTAGAATCGAGAACAGAATCGAATTATCATGGTTGCAACATAGGTATTTTTTTTCAAAACATTTAATAATTTGTTTGTAAAATTTAAAATTTACTGAACTCTATTTAAACCCACCGCTCGGGCACTCTCACCCTACTTACTACCAAAACAAGATTCTTAAAATGTATCCATGAGCACGTTAGCGCTTTCATTCATTGCTGAAATGATAACAAATTATTTTTGCTTCAAAACTTAAGATGCGAATTACTAAAAAACTTTCCATCAAAATAATGAAATTATGGTTTCAATCTCATTATTTTGTTGCAAATCAGTTGGGGTGTATGAGGTTTTGCGCTTATTCATTAACACGTTGTTTAAGGTCCTTCTTAAATAGCTGACACTTTTTAAGGGGATGATGAAACCATCAAACCGAGCAACTTTCTCTATGGCACCAACATCGAAATCGCGAAAAAAAAATCAGCACTTCCATATAAAACTGCAAACGTACTTGAGCCAATTGTATGGGACAGCTGACTTTTTTTTCCCGATTTCAATTTTGGTCCCATAGAGATAGCTGTTCAGTTTGATGGTCTGATCATCCCCTTAAAAAAGTGTCAGACAATAAAGAAGGACCTTATAGTATACACGTTTTAATTAAATCCTCATTTCATCCAAAAACAATTTAAGTCAACTCTATCATCTAAATAGTTTCACTCAAGTAAAAATATAGTATCTTTCAGCATATAAATAATGAATGAATGAATGAAAAAATAAAATTATAGATTTAAAAGAAGTGAATATAACAGAATATATTTATATTCACTTCTTTTACATTTATAATTTTATTTTTAGTTTTTTTTTTATTAACACCGACCCGTTCTTTGTTATATTTCCTCTACCCTAAGGTTGTCTGGAAGAAATCGCTTATATATATATATATATATATATATATATATATATATATATATATGTATACAACGTGTTAATGAATAAGCGCAAAACCTCATACATTTGAAATTGAAACAATAATTTCAATATTTTGATTATTAAAATTTAAAGTTATTCGCATTTTAAGTTTTGAGGCAAAAATGTTTGGTTATCATTTCAGCAATGAATGAAAGCGCTAGCGTGATCATGGATACATTTTTAGAATCTTGTTTTGATAGTAAGTTGGGTGAGAGTGCCCGAGCGGTGGGTTGAGATCGAGTTCAGTAAATATTAAATTTTACAAACCAATTATTTAATATTTTGGAAAAAATTACCTATGTTGAAACCATGATAATTCGATTCTGCTCTCGATTCTAAGCAAACTACTTTCTAGTTTTGCGTTAATTCATTAACACGTTGTATATATACATAATTAATTATATATAATCATACATGCTGCAACAGAAAGAAGGACCCTGTATACAATAAATCACTAATCTCAGTGGGCCTACCAACGTTTCAGATTCTGTTCCACTTATCACTACTAATAAACTCCTTTGAAAAACATAAATCAACGAACCTCAAAGTCAATCAACATTATTGGGCATTAGTCTAGTCTAGAGTAGACAGACGCAACTGTACTTATGCCTCTATGCCGAGGTTGATAACATCATAGTAACTATCATTAAAACGGATGCCTGATAAAGTTTTATCTGCTTTGTTATTTGCTAAACAGGTGTTTCTTCGATAACATTTACACAATGATGTTCTCTACCTCTTGTGACAATCTCAAAACAATCTCTTTGTTAATACCTAGTTAATTATGAAATGGAACCGTATTAATACCCTTTTCGTGATAAAGCGCATAGGATATGATCACGACTATATTCCCCGGGCGGACGGAGGCGATGCCAGACCGACTCGTACCAATGAGTTTTTCGGAATTTATATACGATTTGTAGCACCACTGGCTTTTCGGTGAAGGAAAACATCGTGAGGAAACCTGCATGCTTCAACTTCGAGGCATGTGTTGTACCCACTGTCCATTATAAGTGGCGACGGGCTCACCCCCGTCACACTGGGGCAGAGTTTCGGTACTACTGGTGAAACGTGGATGTTTTGAGGTTTCAGAATATCTCTGACTGCGCCCTTGGGGAATATAATCGTGGGCATATGATTATGCTTATGCTATGCTATATTCCCCGGGGAAGCTAAAAAAGATATTCCGAATATAGCAAAATAAAAGTCCTACTCATAAAAATGTTATGAACACACACACATGATTGTAATGAGAATGTAACTCCGAAAGCGCCCAAATGTCCTATTTTAAATATTAATATCGTATAATATATAACCAATTCTTCGAGCCAATCTCTGTGTCGGTGTTTTGTCAGATTTCCTTTAAAATATATGGCTTCAATACCTATTATTGAATCTAAAATATGTATGTGAAATATTTGAGCCACGGAAACTATATATTTTAACGGAAATATATCAATATCTCAATATATAATATATCAGTGATATTTGCATTCGGATTATTGACTATGGAACTCTAAAAACTGAGGTCTTTACGACGATTTCGTTATTATAAAATGTTGATAAAAGATCCCAAAAAAACCTCTCGCAGCATTGGAACCAAAACTTACTTACTTAATAATTTATAAAGTACCTACCCATACCTTACCAGAGTTAAAAGGCACAACAGTTTTTCGCAGAAATTCAGTGGAACAAAAAACGTTCTTTAAATTAAATATTTTATTTATCGCCGTATCTGTAATTGCAATTCTCGGTATTCAATCTCTCAGATTAGTAAGAATATTCCTAACAAAATATCGTAGGTAAAAGGTATTTCGGTATTAGGTACCCAACATAAGCCCTATCTTAGAGCGAATTTGGATCAAAATCCATTACGTTAATTTTGTCGTAGCATTTAGTTTGTGAAGATTATAGACTATTGAGAGAGTTTTTTACGCAGAGCATATACATGGTCCATCTTAATATGCTGACACTTTTTTAAGGAGATGATCAGACCATCAAACTGAACAACTTACTATATGGCACCAAAATCGAAATCGCGATAAAAAATCAGGTCTTCCATACAAACTTGCAAACGTACTCGAGCCAAATGTATGGGACAGCTGATGTTTTTTTTCGCGATTTCGATGTTGGTCCCATAGAGAAAGTTGCTCAGTTTGATGGTCTGATCATCCCCTTAAAAAAGAGTCAGCATATTAAGAAGGGTAATAAAAACAAAGGATGTTTGAAGTAAATTGCTTTCAAAGAGAATTCACGAGATATTTTTGTGTTTACGAGCGAAAATTGTTTCAGTTTGACTTCGTCGTAATTTACAGAATTGTAAACATTTCTTTAGGCTCTATGTTTTTTGAAACAAACAAAAATGCCTAATGGCTTTTGCGTTTACTTTTCGATATTTTTCTATCACAAAAAGGACTTGTTTAGTCCGCTTTATATCTACATTTTGAAATCTTTTTTTTTTAAATCAGCATTATTAGTCTGAAAATATTGGTTTAGTTTAGGGCATTGAATAATGTAGCGATAAATGATGAAATTATTATTACGTGTTATTTATTTTGATGTTTGCATCGAATTGAACATTGTAGTACAGGGTGTAAGTGACAGCCTAGCAAATACTGTAACGGTGAACTCAGACAATCAAACTGAACAACTTTCACTATGGAGCCTACCTCAGGAAACGCGACACAAATGTATGGGACAGCTGATTTTTTTTCGCGTTTCCTGAGGTAGGCTCCGTAGTGAAAGTTGTTCAGTTTGATTGTCTGAGTTTACCGTTTCAGTATTTGCTAGGTTGTCACTTACACCCTGTATAGATTCGTTTGCGGCTAGTACCGATATATCTACCGAATAGTACCGATACTTTGTCTCTACCACAAAATTTTGCAATACTTATTAGTGTCATCTACCGGTCTTATTTCGAACTTACTATTTAATCCTTTTATATCATCATCATCAGCCTATAATACGTCCCACTTCAGTTTTCTGAGCTATGTAACTAAAAACTAAGTATAGAAAAGTACATATTTTTATACTTTCATTTTCATTACGCTAACTACTTAGTCAGGATAATTATATCATCTAGGTACCTACCTAAGTAGTTAGCTGCACACCTGTTTTAAACAAAAAAGAGTGCAAACAAGCATACTTATTACAAAGTATATATAATTACGCTAAGATTTAAAAAAAAATTATGGACTTCTTGCTTGTGCGTTAGCACCGCATTTCCGCCAGTATCAAGTGGAAGGGAGTATCTATCCAATCTCGAGGATTATTTTTGAGTAAGAACACAACTGAGAAGGATTGCGGAGCCTCGTGGCAGGCTGAAACGCGAACCGCGCGAACACCACGCGAAAGACTAGTGTTCAGGGCAAACTCTGCAACGTGACTCCTACGCTATGCTTATTATATGGCGGTACACAGACTGTCAAACTGGCGTGAACTAAAATACAGTATAAACTCCATTTAACACCCGAATCAACGTCAAACTACCATCATAAGTAAAAACCAAACTCCCGAAAACGTAGAAATTACTTGACTTTGGTCGTTTAACCTTGTTACCCATACCACAGAATAAATACTAGTACTACCCGTACAGAAGAACCACTTCGAATACAGATTTAAATATATAGCGACTCTCTCTGCACGGCAATAAGGTGCAAAGTTATTCGCAACCGTCCTATTGTACAATTCGCGGATAACCTACCAACCGTCACAACGGCGCGCGTGCAAACAAAAATGAAACGAGTCGTATGACATAAAAGCTTCCTTTACTTAGTCTCTCTCTTTAATTCTTTCACATGCTGGCAGCGTGACATCGCTATGGTTTTCAAGTCTCGCATTGACTACTCACAAAATGGCGGCAAGTCGAATGAGGTTTCACGAAGTATACACGGTATACCTAACCTATTGCCATTCACCACGGTGAGGATCGGCCGTCAAGCGTACCTGAGCTGTGGAGTGAGACAGGCCTGTCCATACATGAATTTATGTAATTGTACTTTGTATATTTTGTTTTGTTTAAAAGAAGTGTGTTGTAGAGTTTCTGGCCGCATCTTCTCTACAACGGAACACCTTCCGACGCGGTGGTAGATTCAAAAACATGACGTCAAAAAGTTATCTATGTGATATTATTTTGAATAAACAATTTTGAATTTTGAATGAATACACCCACTCTAAATAGCGACATCAATAAATATTACTTTCTAGTTGTTTTGAAAACGATTTAAAAATCGATAAGACGCAGCTGCGTAATATGATAATATCTTTTTTGTTTTGGTGCTTTATTGTCTAGCACGTGTTTACCTCGGCTGTCGACAACGTACGTACGGATTTGCCGGAGATTTTAAGAAATTCGTTCTTTTGTTTGTTGTGATATCCTTGCACGTGTTTATCTCGACTGCTAAGTCTATAGGTTGGCTTTACGTTATCATAATTCTTAGTAGCTCACAAACTTTCAAACTGTGAACATGGCGAGTAAGTACTTTATTAATAAAAAATTATAACAATTTACATAACAACATTTACAAAAAAAAAAAAAACCTAATCCAAACAATACAATTGACAATGATTAAACGGTAAATTAAAAACTAAGCTATAAGTAGGTAATTAATTATATTCAATCGAAAAGCCCGCCTCGAGTCGAGGTCCCCATTCTCAATTATTATTATGTCATGTCCTCGTGTGTAAGATAACGTGGATTTTGTATTTTTTACAGCCATAAAATACTCACACTCAGAAACGTTCATTAGAGTTAATCCTCCATTAAATCTCTTGCTACCTTTTACTACGTCAACAAGACAAAAAGTGACAGCAAGAGATTTAATGGAGGATTTACTTTAATGAGCGTTTCTGCAACTGAGTGTCAGTCCCTTAAGTCTATACAGGGTGGTCCAAACAGTGACAGTTTTTTATAGATTCCTTAGTTCAGGTTTTTGGTAGAGTTGTATAACCTTTAACGAGAGCAGCATCAGTGTCCACACCTGCAAGCAAGCATATAAAAGTGTTGAAACCGGTCAAGTACGTGTTGAACCACACATAAAGTTAGTACAGGAGGCTACCCTTTTGCCTACAAAAACAGTTCAAAGTCAAAGTTGAATAACAACAAATTAAATTGTAATTATTTCTGTATTCAAATGTATGTTCTGTTTTGGTGTGCAATAAAGTATAATTGAATTGAATTGAATAACTTATTCAAAATTGTAGTTTAGCATGACCGATGCAAAAGAAACTGTTATCCCTTAGTTTCTTCTACACAACTAATGATGGGAAATGCGTTGATCTATCCAAAGTAGGGAGCCACCGATGAGAGTTTCAAACAGGGCTGTCACCTCAAAAAATCGATTGGGCGCTAAAATGGTGAAAAAAGCGCTAGTTTCCATTAATAGTCCTTTAAAATCCTCTAAATAGTCTTATCAGTCTTTCCGAAACGCATTTATGAGTCAATTTAAGTCAGTCAATTCGTAGGTCCCTAGTAAAATTAATGAAAGCAGTTGAGATAAGCGTTCATTATTTGAGTCTATCTCCCGAATATTACACACTATATGGACACGTTTTGACCACCATAAATGCTATCAATAGTTTATCATCCTTCAATTACAAAACACAAAACACAGCATATTCAAAAACGAATACTGTTGCTTTTTTAGAAGTTTAAAAGCGCTAGATTTTCCGCTAGACGCTAAATTTTCAGATACGGCGCTAAACATACCAAAAAGCGCTAGATTTATCACCAAAAGCGCTATGTAGGTACCACTACTGGTTTCAAATTAAATAAAGTACTTTATAAAGTACATGTTGCTTATACAACGTGTTAATGATTAAGCGCAAAACTTCATACACCGCAATTGATTTATAACAAAATAATTAGATTGAAACAATAATTTTTTTTTTTTTGTTAAAATTTAAAGTTATTAGCATTTTAAGTTTTGAGGCAAACATGATTCTTTATCATTTCAGCAATGAATAAAAGCGATAACGTGCTCATGGATACATTTTAAGAATCTTGTTTTGGTAGTAAGTAGGATGAGATTGCTCGAGCGGTAGGTTGAGATCGAGTACAGTAAATTTTAAATTTTACAAATAAATTATTTAATATTTTGAAGAAAAAAAACCTATGTTGAAAACATGATAATTCTATTCTGCTCTCGATTCTAAACAAAGTACTTTCTAGTTTTGCGTTGATTCATTAACACGTTGTATAGAAATGGTGATAGAAATGTTGATGAATAATTCAATGCGCAGCTGCGAAGTGCGAGCTCCTTGACTTAATTAAAATCTAGGATTCTAGACCGAGTCTCATTTAATCAGGTGTTACTATTAGCTATACTGGAAAATTAGCTGCAATTTTATGTAATTCAATTAAAATTTATATTTTGTTAAAGTATCGAATAAGTCGTTAAGTTATCTTAAGTGATTTCGGCTTAAAATGGACCACGATATTTCTTCCCGTGTGGGTGTATACCACACCCACATATTTTTTATGTTTATTAAAGGAGAAGGTCTCTTATGCAGTGTTTTTGTGAGCGAAAATCTAGCGACCTATCATCACTTGAGACATCATTCTATCCTTAAACCGTCGCGATGAACCTAGCTACAACTATGTGCCTAGATATATTGTAGGTTGAAGCAAAGCTTCTGACCGCCCCCAATGGAATTACTGTCGTGAGTTTATATGTATATAGGTACCTATAACAGTAAGAAGGGCACGCCTGAAGGAATTAGTCGTCACTTACGACCCCGCCTGACTGCATCACCCAACCCATCAACCCACCTCGGATTGTATATTATATTGGACGAGAGTGCATCTTATATCGCGTATATGCACTTCAAAACATTCGTAACCTACCTGTAAATTTTTCTATAAAGATTAGCAGTCCATCATCATGTACATGTACATATGTACCTATGCAATTATCGAAAGCATCTTTATGCCAAGAGCCTTAATTAAGCCACAATTTATTATGTAATACTAGAACACAGACATACGTGAGCCGTTTCCAACTTTTCTACTCCCAACACGCGTGAGCTTTCAACGTGTACTCACACACATACGTTGTTGATATGAAAATAGTTTACCCTTTAATAAAAAGTCAGGAGTTAGGCAAACATAAACTGTATTAGTTAGCTGCAAAGGAGCAAAATATTAATTTAATTTAAGACTTGGACTGGTCACGAAACGGTAATAAAATAATAATAATTTATGGTAAAATAATTTAGCTAAAGTTGAATTGTTTAACGCATTCGTTACGGTAAATTTTTGCTTCTGATAGAAATCCGAAATTATTAATTGTACTTATACTTACCTACCTATTTGTATGACTGTTCGATCTAGCATCACGCGTAAATTATAAAACTGATTTTGATGCAGTTTTCACGGTTCAAAAAGTAAGGGCCGAATTAAAAACCGCGATGTCTGATTCGGAAAAAACTTCCATTGTTTATACCCTCATCGTGAGCCTGCCATTGAGGTACTAGAGGCGATACCCAGATTGAATTGTTTAAAACACTCGTATTGGCCAATTGGTACAAGCTTACTTAGCCTGTGCCAGGCGCTCATAGCACCGCGACGCTCCCGATGCGCGCCCCACACTGCTGATCGTGGTACACTGATTATGATCGCGTTGTCTGCTCTATTATTCAATGCTCCCAGTCACAAGACTCTATCCTCATGCTGCCTAATCCAGTGGCTTCCCTGCTACCTGTCTCAGTTTCACGCTAGTCACTCTACGCCTTTTTTTATTAAATAGACTATGTATTATTGTATACATAACTTTAGCTTAAGAATTTATATTGTAATTGTTATTAAGTCGTGTTATGTTGTAGAGTTTCTGGCCGCATCTTCTCTACAGCGACAAACACGTTCCGAGGCGGTGGTTGCTTTAAAAAGATTTGACGTTTGATAAGTGTGCTGCAAGCTCCTATATTGAATAAATTATATTGACTTTGACTTTGACTTTGCCTGCCAGGGTCTGCCAGTTCATAATCATCAGCCTATACCCTGTATACATGCCACTGCAGTCACATACCTACCCTCAGGGAGGGTGTATGGGCGTTAGTCTACCACGCGTGCCCGATGCGGATTGGTAGACTCCACATATGCATTAGAATTTCTTCTTTAACGTTTCCTCACGATGTTTTTCGTCACCGTTTGAGAGCAGTTGGGATAACGTACATAAGTTACAGTAACTCACTGGTACATGACGTGTCGTCCGTGTAGATTCGAACCCGGATCCTAATGATTGAATGTCTATACCTCTCCGTAACACGCCTGCCAGTTCGTAGTCTCCATTCTAAAATCCCAAATATCAATCGGTTGCCAGTACAGCAAATATAATAAGTCCATGTTTGTACCCTAATCAAAAGCGAAAATACATATACAAAGTGTTAATGAATAAGCGCAAAACCTCATACACCCCAACTGATTTATTACAAAATAATTAGATTGAAACAATAATTTCATTATTTTGATAGTTAAAATTTAAAGTTATTCGTATTTAAGTTTTGAGGCAAAAATTTCAGCAATGAATGAAAGCGCTAACGTGCTCATGGATACATTTTAAGAATGCTGTTTTGGTAGTGTAAGAGTAGGGTGAGAGTGCCCGAGCGCTGGGTTGAGATCGAGTTCAGTAAATTTTAAATTTTACAAACAAATTATTTAATATTTTGAAAAAAATACCTATGTTGAAACTATGATAATTCGATTCTACTCTCGATTCTAAACAAAATACTTTATAGTTTTGCGTTTATTCATTAACACGTTGTATACAGTTAATATGCTGATACATTTTTAAGGGGATGATCAGACCGTCAAACTGACAACTTTCTCTATGGGACCAACATCGAAATCGCGAAAAAAAAACTGCTGTTCTATACAAAACTGCAAACCTTCTCGAGGCAAATGTATGGGACAGCTGATTTTTTTTTCGCGATTTCGATGTTGGTCCCATAGAGAAAGTTGTTCAGTATGATGGCCTGGTCATCCCCTTAAAAAAGTGTCAGCATATTAAGAAGGACCCTGTATGTATTACTAGGTATCCCTATTACTTTCAACTTCGCAACCTCTCTGAAAGAAATCAATATCGGCTATCATACTGAGTAACCTACAATTTCCAGTACTTTTATGACGCGTGTCGCTGGAGGTCAAGGCCTGCTCTTAGAAATATGAGAAAAGTCAATAGGTATGATACAAACTATACTTCTGTTACCAAGCTATTTTGAATTGTAAAAACTAGGATTTGAAAATTTCATTTATTCATACAACGAACGTCAGCCCGAGACAATTTTATTCAAAATAATGTGTGATTTTGTATGCTACGCACATTCGGTTTAATAACCGTTAACTCAAACCACAAGTAGTTTAGTTTGTCATAATTATTCCAAAATAGAAGATTATGACGTCATTGTTTGCAACGGAAGTACGAAAACAATTTCTATAAAAAAATTATCTTTATTTCTCTAGCTAATGGATTCCTTTCAGGTTTACAAATAGAGTTAGGTTCAAAAGAAAAAATCTGCTCTTCCATACAAAACTGCAAACCTACTCGAGCCAAATGTATATGGGACAGCTGTTTTTTTTCGTAATTTCAATGCGGGACCAGCATCGAAATCACGAAAAAAAAATCAGCATTGAGTAATTTATTCAGTTTGATGGTCTCACAAATTCGGTCAAAATTTGGATTTTATCACTTATTGAATAACTTTTTTGGATTTTTTGAATTGTATTTTTCGTCTTACGATACTGTAGTATCGTACCAGCATTCAAATGAATAATTCCAGATCTCGTATTTCTAATTCTAATGTCAAATGTTCCAGATCCGGTTATAGTATGTATTTTTCATGTTTTCATAACGGTCCGATCTGAATACAGCATTCATTGCCTGTGATGAAACTTCTGGAGAGAATCGGTGATGCGAGTGGGGATTTATTTAATTCCTGGTCTATCTCAAAATCGTTTTGATTTCGAGGTGGCGAGCATTATACGAGTGTTTTTCATATGCATGGATTTCGTTATTTGGATCTAAGTTAAAAGAAATTTAGGAGTCACGGTGTGGGTCTGTTATTGGATGGTCGCGATGTTGTCGGTTGCCTGATCCCCAGCTGAAAACGAAGCTTCACGTTGTTTAGTGACTCAAGATTGCGTCTTGGGCACACAAAAAAACCCTCGGGCCACGCGCAGAGTAGGGTTCCGTAGTTGCCCGTCACAATATATGGACTTAGAAGGGGGTTTCTTGTTCTATACTATGGTTTAACGCCTAAAAAGTATAAAAAGTACATTTTACAAGTTGGTCGACTTTTACTCGTTAACTTGTAAAGCCTACTTAGCGGTGATAGTTTTCCTTTTAACTTCGTTATATATGGTTTTCAAGATTTTATTTTACCATTTTGTCGGCGTGATAAATATGTATACCCATGTCATATTACAGCTTTCTAGTACTAAGCGTCTCTGAGCTAAGCCGCGGACAGATGGAAGGACATGGCGAAACTATAAGAGTTCCTTGTTGACTACGGAACCCTAAAAACCATTGAAATCTCCAAATATGTACCTATAGCCGTAAACGTCAAGCTCTTTTGCGCGAAAAATATTAAGAAGTACCCTGTATACAACGTGTTAATGAATTAACGCAAAACTAGAAAGTAGTTTGTTTAGAATCGAGAGCAGAATCGAAATATCAAGGTTTCAACATACGTAATTATTTTCAAAATATTGAATAATTTGTTGGTAAAATTTAAAATTTACTGAACCCGATCTCAACCCACCGCTCGGACACTCACACCCTACTTACTACCAAAACAAGATTCTTAAAATGTATCCATGAGCACGTTAGCGCTTTCATTCATTGCTGAAATGATAACAAATCATTTTTACCTCAAAACTTAAAATGCGAATAACTTTAAATTTTAACTATCAAAATAATGAAATTATTGTTTCAATCTAATTATTTTGTTATAAATCAGTTGGGGTGTATGAGGTTTTGCGCTTATTCATTAACACGATGTATACTTACCTACGTTAGAACCCGTAATATTTTTATACATATGCAGTAAAGTTTCATATCGATTTATTAAATGAAATTGGACGTTACGCCTACGTTATTACGTCATACGCGCCAGAGCTTTTTAATTCAGCAGAAAAGGTCAGAGGTTTTTAGGGTATTTTGGGCTTGAATGGATAATCAATTATAGTACCCATAATAATAATTTGAACGAAGGTCCTCCCACCCACAAACTCTTGTAATTTGACATTGTTTAAATTTTGTTAACTTGTTTTTGTGGTGAGAAAAATAAAGTACCCCATACTCCATTAAAAATAGCAACGAAATTTTAAAGCTATTTTGCATTCAGAAACAGAGATTTGAAACACTTCCTCTCACTTATTCTTAGAACAGCTTTAGTAACGTCCAAGATATGTCGGATATTATATGTATCCAATAAATGAATTACATTTGTTAATCATAATTGGCCAGAAAGCTAAATAGGAATCGGCAATTCTCGTCGTCCTTATTTGGATTGAAGTATAGTATCGTAAGTATAAAGTAGTATAAATTCTACTTATTATACCTGTATGTAATGATGAAATAAAGATCAAAATGAATGAAAATATTAATCTGGTCGGTCATAGATCTTGCAATACAAAGATTAGAGCAAATTAGTTTTACAAACTCCATCGAATTAAATTACTGCATCATAATCCTTTTATAACAAAGTTTTAGTCTCTGATATTCTTGTAAGATCTCAAAGTCTAGAATACCTAATTAGATTTCACGTTTTTGTAGAGAGTTATGGCAAAGATTTACACTTATTTTGTCATGCTGTATATATTTAGAGAAAAAAGTAGGTAACTGTTTCAATATAAAGCGTGTCCTGAAACGCAACGTTAAACAGGGAACAGGAGATAGGCCAGTTTATATTAGTTCAGGGGAAAATAAAATCCGAACATTAACAGACATTCTGACTCTGACCTATCCCAAATTGCACTAAAAATGTAATTCCTCGGCCTTCATCACTCAGTCGCTTACGGTTGCCCGTCTTACTGCCAATTGCACGTTCGTTCATTAAAGTTAATCCTCCATTAAATCTCTTGTTAGCTTTTACTACAGACAAAAAGTGACAGCAAGAGATTTAATGGAGGATTAACTTTAATGAACCGTACATGCAACTGGTAGTCAGCAATGCAATTCTCTAAGCGCAAACATCGTCACAACTTTGAATTCGTCATCGGCGAGCTGACAATTCGGTATTTGCTAAGGTTATATCATGTGCTGATGTGTCAAACTTCTATAAAAATTCGACGATCTGAAGGATGCAAGATGGATGTTACATTTGTGAGCTCATAAATGTATTTTAAAGCTATATGCCGCTTAGAGAATTGCGAATTGAGAATTGATACGGCTGTATCACGTATTTTATATCGTTCGTTCATGCGCAAATAGAAAGAGAGCGAGGGTGTGATAGCGCTATATCACGGTGTCATGCTACCTATACAGGTCGTCGGTTTACCGGTAAAGTGTTTATTAACACATTTGATACAAAGCATATTTTGTGAAAAGCTACATCCATCAAGCTTATCCCCTTACACTTTGATAAGCAAGGTCCAGGTTTGAGTTCATTTAATTAAGAGGATATGTGAAAGTAGCCTCCGTCTTTATCGATAAACGCTTGGAACTGCTAAACGGTGAATAATATAAACACGAGACTTGATTAAAAAAAAGAGATTGATATTTTATAAAGTTTGATTAGAGCAGAAATGAACTTACATAAATAGTACAATCACAATTAAATAAAGTTTGTTTAACGCTTGCGTCGTTTCAGGCGCGCGCGCCGCCCCATCTCTTTCTCTCGCATCAGGCAGTAATATAAGCTATCACACGCCCATTTCGCTTCAATTATTTTTCGACATAGGCCCTTAAAGTAAATGGTGAAATTATGTTACCAGCTTCCACATTATCCTGTGGCGCCATCTACTGATGATTAAGAAAATATGTCATAGCTTTCATTTGTCATCCGCATTTTAGTCCTACAAGGAATTATCAGGTAGAATTCGTAAAATGTTTCACAAAATAACGTAATTGTTTGAAAGGAAATCGGACACAACTTTTTACTTCTCCCCACCCTACGCCCTACGTCTTTACAATTTTAGCAATAAGGCCTTGGCCATATCATAATAGTGACACCAAGTCCCTCCAAACAAGGGTAGGCACATAACTTTACCCTAAAATAACATTTATATAACTAAAACCAGTGTTTGAATATACGTTTATACAACCATAACTCTCAGTCGTTTTATTTTTTCGGCCGTATCTGACTTCAGCAAGGGAGAAAGAAGAAAAAGCAAGAAGCTACTCCTATAAACGACCATGCTCACAACGCGACGATGCTCAACCAATCCTTCCCTTAACTTGCAGGGCATCACACCGCACGATGGTAATGCAGCGATGACGTCCGGCCTGAAGATGGAGTCGAAAGGCACCCAGATCCACCTGCCCCTCATGGGCCGCGGCAGCCGTGGGGAACTGAGCGACAAAGTTATGTTCTCACAAGTCAAGTCGCCGCCTGAGCAGCTTAACAATGGACAATTGCTGGGGTGAGTTTGGTTAAATAATTGTTTTTAGGGTTCCGTACCCAAAGGGTGAAAACGGGACCCTATTACTAAGCCTACGTTGTCCGTCCGTCCGTCCTACCTATTTATGGCTGTAACTTTTGAACCGTAATAGCTAGACAGTTGAAATATTCATAGAATATGCGTTATTACGGCGGATTTGTTAAAAAATAATAAAAATGACAAAATATTAAAATTTAAGGGGGGTCCTCATAGAAGGAACTAGTTTTATCAACGTTTTTTCTTCTCGCTCTACTGTAAAAATGGTAATACATACAAGTGTCAAAATTGGTGTGATTATAGAGCAAACTCTACAGTATAACAACAAATAAAAAAAAACCGGTCAGGTGTGAGTCGGTCTCGTGTTAAAGATCCAAAACAAAAAAATATTTTTTTGTTATTAAGTTTTGTGGCGTTACGGAACCCTCGGTGCACGAGTAGCCTGACTCGCTCTTGACCGGTTTTTTTTATGAGCTCGCATTCGTTATAGCTCGAGCTACTCTAGTATCTGAACTACGCTGTCACTAAAAAATTTAAAAACGGATTGTTTTAAAATAAATTATTTATTGGGCAATTCAAAAAGATACTCATTATAAATGTATTAATGTACTCAATTATACACCACTGTTTTTATTGAGCACTAAAAAAATCTTAAGAGTGTGCTCAGATAGTGGGACTAAACAACCTTACAAAAAAGGGTCGAAAAACGATAAAAAATTTGGAAGCTTCCACACTATACTGCGGATCGGCCGATCAGTTTTCTATGGGAGGTTTCTAGGTACTAAAAAAACTTGTTTTTAGACCCATGTTTCTTAGGGAAGGTTGTTTACAGGGTCCTTCTTAATATGCTGACACTTTTGTAAGGGGATGACCAGACCATCAAACTGAACAACTTTCTATATGGGACCAACAAAGAAAACGCGAAAAAAAATCTGCTCATCCATACAAAACTGCAAACCTACTTGAGTCGAATGTATGGGACAGTTGATTTTTTCGCGATTTGGATGTTGGTCCCATAGAGAAAGTGTTTCAGTTTGATCGTCTGAAAGTTTCAAAATATTAAGAAGTAGGTACATACATTTGACTCGAGTAGGTTTGCAGTGTTGTATGAAACAACATTTTTTTTTCGCGATTTCAATGTTGTTGCCCTTGAGAAAGTTGTTCAGTTTGACGGTCTGAGCATCACCTTAAATAGTGTCAGCATATTAAGAAGGACCCTATGGTTTCATTTTCTGAATACACCTCGTTCTAGGAGTACGCCCTTAAATTTTGTCTAGAAATAAAAAAGGGGTGTATTATGTATGTGTCTTTGACTAATTATTATAAGGACTAGCCTTGCGGTAGCATTTCCCCTCTGCCACGGTATAAGCACAATTGATCTTGTGCATTTACATTCAATTTTACAACTTATCACTAAACGAGACAGCCTATAATTGCGAAATAATAACTTCGAACTTAGAACGTTTGGGGTTCACACGAGACTACTTTTCATGATTTTTAACATTCAAAATTAGAATCTAAAGTTATGGGGAATCAAATCCAAAGTTGCGGATTTCATGTTAGCTCGTCCCCCGCAAAAAGTGGCAGAAATGTTTGTTAGTAGAATTACACGCGTAACCAGTCCACATATAAATATTCAAAGGTATGTGTACGTTTTCGTCCATTTGTCAACTTGTTCGCGACATAAGACACTTAAAGGGAAAAAATGTTTTTAATTTTTTTTTAAAGCATCTCTAATAAACCCGAGCTTAAACAAAAACAAATAATAAATAAAGAATGTAACCACTAGATTCACAAGTGCAACGTGACTAGAATATCCAAAACTTGGCAGCGTTTAACTGAGATTTGGCAGAAGGCTTAACTAAGAGCTAGATCAATGCAAACTCGTTATTATTCACGACACTTCACAGACTATTTTTCCAAAAACAGCCTAAGAGTTTTAGGGTTCAACAACTGATGGGCCCGGGGGTGGTTCTTCATTAATTTGATCTCTTCTATTCTTTCTTTAGCATATTTCTTAGATACGAATATTCTATTCGACTTATACCCAATTTATGGAAGAAATCGCGTCTTAAGGAAAAGACCGCATGTTTTTATACCTTCTGTATTTCCTGTCTGTCTACTTTCGGTATACTATGTTTTTGGTGTTAAATAAAGTTTATGATTATAAAGAACAATCCATACTTAATATTATTAATGCGAAAGTCTCTCTGTTACGTTTTTCCTTTGGGAAAGTTGTTCATGTGTGTTGATCATCAGTGCGAATTGCCCATTAAAGTAATGCATCTGTCTACCCTAACACTCTGTATAAAAAATTGTATCACCTATGATACAAAAATGTATACAGGGTATTAGGGTGGGATGCAAAATTTGACCACAATATAAAATTAGCAGTTACACTTCACTCATGTTACACTTTAATATTCATAGATTATTATCGATACTAGTCTTGACTATCGATAGATCATCGGTTATCGACTATCAAGCTGCACCACTACTGAAACTTGAGCCTTTAGAAGGCTTTAAAGGGGACTTATGTTTAGTACTTAAGACTGCCGCTTCAAGACACTTTTGTATAAAATGTGAGATGGAGATGGCATTCATATTTTATTCTTCAGTAATTCTTTCTAAACATTATTCATAAATCTTTGTGAATAATGTTCTAGAAATCTTGTTTCAATTACTTATCATCAACATGCACACATAGCAGAATTTATACAACGTGTTTTAGAATAAACGCAAAACTTGAAAGTGGTTTGTTTAGAATCGAGAGCAGAATCAAATTATCATTGTTTCAACATAGGTAATTTTTTTTTTCAAAATATTAAATAATTTGTTTTTAAAATGTACTGAATTCGATCTCAACACACCGCACAGGTACACTCACCCTACTTACTACTAAAACAAGATTCTTAAAATGTATCCATAGCACGTTAGCTCTTTCATTCATTGCTGACAAATCAAAGACAATGATAACAAATCACTTTTGCCTGAAAACTTAAAATGCGAATAACTTTAAATTTTAACTATCAAAATAATGAAATTATTGTTTCAATATAATTATTTTGTTATAAATCAGTTGGGGTGTATGAGGTTTTGCGCTTATTCATTAACACGTTGTATATTTGCTTCCAACCTATATTTAGTTACATAAGCTCACGAGCGTAGTTTCTTTTATCTTAACCACCAACTTTGATGGGATTCCTTATCGATTTCGACTACGGCGACTGCTTATTTTCATAGAAAAGCATTCAGGCACGCAGGATATTTTGAATTGCATAAGTGTACGCGCTAAACACAGATGCACTCTCTCGTCCTTACCCTCCTCTGTCTGATGGAATTGGAGACCGATATGGTTAGAGGTGGGGTCAAATGCAGTGGCTATAACCCTCAGCCGCAAGAGAGCGATGATAGCCCATACGGAAGAGAAACATTACCTCAATCATGAGGCCGCGGTTCGATTCCTGGTCTGTACCACTAAGTTCTACGGAATTTATGTACTGTTGTAATGATTTACTAGCTCGGCGGTAAGGAAAACATCGGGAGGAAACCTGCATTCCTGAGAATGAAAAGAAAATACCATCGGTGGTTTGCGTAAAATAAGGGTGAGCTTGGGGCGAACACAAAAGACCAGCGAATGGTCTCAGTGTTACATAACGACCCTTGCTTGCAATTGTCCAACCAACAAATCAAAATCAATCAATCAGTCGATTTGGGCTTTAAAGATGTTCATGACAACTGAAGGAATTACTCGCCTCTTACGACACCAGACTGGATTGGTGTTATTAAAAGCTGGACACAAGACGGAAAGCTTTCTGGCAACACAGGGGTGGAAAATGGTCAGTAAAGTCAGTAAGAGTCAGTTTTTTTTTGCTAAGGACAGTAAAAGTCAGTTTTTTCGAAAAATGGTTAGTAAAGTCAGTATTTTGAGGATCAGGGGCTACGTTGCCACAAAAGTGGTCTGGTTTCAGTAGATTGAGATGAAAAAAATTCCGTATTGGAGTGGGATTTGGGAGTCCCTTAAAAATCTCTTAACATATCTTTTTCTTTTCGGCTATGTCCCTAAATTTACCTTTAATTAAGCATTTGTTCTCTAAATCCTTTTTTTATACAATACACTATCACTTTAGAACAAGCATGTGGGCCACGTGCCAAAGTGATGATTTTTCTTACTTATTCCCAAACACGCTCCATAAATTAACATACTTTATTTTTTATTTATAATTAATGGACTTTTTGCTTGTGCGTTAGCACCGCATTTCCGCCAATGTCAAGTAGTTTGTGAGAGTATCTATCCCAATCTCAGGGATTGTTTTTGATAAAGAACAAGAAGAGATTAAGGAATGCGGACAAAGCGATTCGTAGCAGGCAAAGACGCGACGCGTGGACAACACGCGAGACAAGTTCTCGGGTCAGAACCTGCAACGTGACTCTTAACATACTTAACTAACAGCAACTAACATTCGTATTTTGATGTCATATTGACAGACCATTCTAGGGATTTGGTCAGCAAATGGTCAGTATTTTAGGGGGTTTTTGTCAGACAAATCAGTATTTTGGCGCTGAAATCAGTTTCCACCCTGCATTAGCTTTATGGCAAGGGATACTTTAGGGCTGTTTAAGGTTTCGGGATGGAAAGTCGCGTCAAGTGGTATAAAACGATCATTTGCCTCGCTATTTCCCTTCCTTCCTCCCTTACCTAAGGCACCCTAAGGATAGAGCTCTATTCACATTTCCACGTGTGAGCGCGGACGGAGCACGGAGGGTGCAATGTAAAATAATGCCTATTTCAATACCGATAGAGTTCACAGAGAAAGCTCCGTGTGGCTCCGACCTTCGCCCGTGGGGCCTTCTCATTGGCATTCTCTCTGTCGGCTCTATCGGTATTGAAATAGGTATTATTTTACATTGCACCCTCCGCGCCCATCCGCGCCTGCATGTCGTAATGTGCATAGAGTTTAGGAGGTATCTAGGACACTATAATAGTTGTATGGCCTTTAGCTCTTCAAAATACTGCAAAGGAAACTTATTCGCTTCGTAATCGGGTGTTCTATTCTAAGCTGGAAAGAGACTCTTAAAGGACATCGTCGGATTTGGTCCAAAATGAGAAAGTGTCGGCCAAAAAAAAACTCGATAGTCTGCACCAAAGTTGTAGGTCCATTGTAGCATAAGCATATGCTCACGACTATATTCCCCGAGGGGGTAGTCAGAGATATTCTGAAACCTCAGAACACGTCCACGTTTCACCAGTAGTACCGAAACTCTGTCCAGTGTGATGGGGGGAGGGTGAGCCCGTCAAAAAGCTATATTCTGTTAGAACTATTACGTCTCAGAATTTTTAGTATGGCACCAAAGCTGTATAATTTTCCATGGTTTTGTTAAGGTTTGAAAAATCTGCCTTTTCATACATTTTTGATGAAATAAAACTTACAGCTACAGCTTTCGTGTCATGACAATAAGTGTTTAGACGGAAAAGCTCTAACATAGAATATAGCATTAGTTTTTGTTGGCCGGCACTTTCACATTTGGACCAAAAATGTATGAAACGCCGATGATGTCTTTTGTTTATGAATCAAATACTGAATCTCTCGTCACATTTGCATAACCGAATTTGTATAACGATACACTAATTAGCTTTATGAGGTGAATGCACTGTGAATAAAAATATTGACACGTTTTTTGGCATTATCAAGTTCAAGTGAGATTAACCTTATCACTAAACACACGGATTAGGAACCGATTCAGATTATTACTATCTGTGTGGATTTAATGTAATGTAGATAAATTAATTGTGTACGTATCAATGAATATCATGTGAATTTATCGCGATAACAAAATTAATAGGTAACATCGGCGTACTTTGCCATTTTTATTTGATGTCTTCATTTATAAATTTAACATTGAAAAATTATGAAACCTCGGATTGACAAGTTTCGGGTTCGAGTCCCAACCGATACAGAATTTGACGATCCTTAAGAGGATATAATTCGGAGCGCGCTCCATACAAACGCACTATGGTGATATTTTCAATACTAACCAATTAAAGTCAATTAAATTTTGCTGAAACAATCTTGAAACAAATATCTATGCTTGTATGGAGTCAGATTTTCGTTAAAATATACAGTTTCAATGCTAGGATTAATTTAAGATTTGTATCGAAATCTTTGAGGCACTGTAACTTTAAAACAATACATTTTAACGAAAATCTGACTCTATACAAGCATAGAAATTTGTTTTAAGATTGATTCTGAAAAATTTCATTGAGTTTAATTGGTTAGTATTGAAAATATCACCATAGTACGTTTGTATGGAGCGCGCTCCGAATTATATCCCCTTAATATGATATCAACACAACATGGCCGATAATCAAAGTCTCACTATTTGATATACAGAATGATTTATTTTTCGCGATTTGAATGTTGGCCCCATAGAGAAAGTTATTCAGTTTCATGGTCTGATCATCCCTTAAAAAAGTGTCAACATATTAAGAAGAACCCTATATGTAATTAAATTTGAAATGTAATTTCACTTATCGACACAGCTTGTTGGTAGTGAGCCTAGCTTCGAAACCAATGGTTGACAGTGCAAATCAAAGTATGGAAAAAACATTTTGAAAAAATTACCAAATCTTTTTAGTTCAATAAAAATGGGTTTTTAATGTTTTGCGTCCATTTTTTTACCTAAACGTTGTAGTCAGTAGTCCGTGACCTAAAAATAAAAATAGCTTCTAACTTTATTCGATGATCCGGTCGACTTATAAACACGCTAAACGTATTAGACTTAACTTCCGTGAACGTAACTGTAATACTGAAATGAACTACAGAGCCCATAGATTCATATGTAAATTGGTTATAGAAGCCCGGGTTAAAAAAATAACATAAAGAAACTTTTTTGTTTTTATTCTATCGTAAAAAAAACGCTAACGCGAAAAACAAACATTTAATAAAAAGTGAATAATAATTCGGTCACCCTTTATTTTTGATGTGTGATGTGTGATGGCTCCTTAATCCTCTATCTCTTCTTGTTCTTGATCAAAAACAATCCCTGAGATTGGGATAGATACTCAAACTACTTGGCATTGGCGGAAATGCAGTGCTAACGCACAAGTAAAAAGTCCATTAACTACTGTTACAAAAGTAAAAAAAAAAATTTTGAACTTCTAAGGGGGTGGTTTCGACCATCAAACTGAACAACTTTCACTATGGGACCAACATCGAAATCGCGAAAAAAAAACTGCTGTCCCATACATTTAGCTCGAGTAGATTTGTAGTTTAGTATGGAACATCCGTTTTTCTTTTTTGCGATATCGATATTGGTCCCATAGTGAAAGTTATTCATTTCGATAGTCTAAACCACCCCCTTAAATGTTTAATTGTATTTTTGTAACACCTTGTATAACTAAATAAAAATAAAAAGTGGCCAAGTATGTGTCGATGTCCAAGAGATTTTTTTTGTAAGTGTGCTGGTATTGAACCCCCCAAGCGCGAGTACAAATCGCACTTGGCCGGTTTAATTACCTATAAATGTCCGTTATATCCATCCTCACAGAGTTCTAATTCTTCTAATTCTAAATTCATTGATATCGCTTTAGTAGTTGAGTAAATAAAGCTTTATCTTATTGAATTGACAGTAAAAATTGTTCCTTATAAGTAAGTAAAATTGTGGAACGTTCTAGCGACTGCTCTAATTTCTAGCTTATACGGTATTTTCGAAAATTACGAAACTGCCATGGACATGCGCAGTATGAACGACTATTTGGCGAACATCCAAAAGTCAGTACATTGACCCATGGTGAATTTTATTTCACACTTAACAATATTATAACATCAATACGTAAGATTGTGATTCTTGTTTAAAATGGGCTACTTAACGGAATATAATTCGGAGCGCGCTCCATACAAATTACAATACTAACCTATTAGCATAAGCATATGCTGACTATATTCCCCGGGAGGGGGTAGTCAGAGATATTCTGAAACCTCAGAACATCCACGTTTCACCAGTAGTACCGGAACTCTGTCCAGTGTGACGGGGATTGAGCCCGTCGCCACATAATGGACAGTGGATACAATACATGCCTCGAAATTGAAGCATGCAGGTTTCCTCACGATGTTTTCCTTCACCGAAAAGCCAGTGGTGTTACAAATCGTACACAAATTCCGAAAAAGTCATTGGTACGAGTCGGTCTGGACGGGGATCGAACCATCACCTCCTGCACGGCAGGTAAGGTTACTCGCCACTGGACCACCACGGCTTTTTTTACTAACCAATTAAAGTCAATAAACATTTTCAGAAACAATCTAGAAACTAATCTCTATGCATCTATGAAGTCAGATTTTCATTAAAAATTTATAGTTTCAAGTTACAGTGCCTCAAAGATTTCCATACAAATCTTCAATTAATCCTAGCATTGAAACTGTATATTTTAACGAAAATCGGACAAGATACAAGCGTAGAGATTTGTTTCTAGATTTATTCTGCAAAATTTTATCGACTTTAATTGGTTAGTATTGAAAATATCACCAGACTACGTTTGTATGCAGCGCGCATTTACGCATTCGGAATAAACTTCGACGAGACTGATTACTTTTGGTACGCTTTACATAATGTGGAATAAAAAATTCCTTGGTACTTCGTACCGAAGATGGAATTAAAATCAATATAATAATACCGTGAGAACGGCGCCTCCTCCTTCAGTCAGACGCTATAAGTTTCAATTATGTATTGCAATATGCTTCGAAACTCTTTTTATTATGTCATTATTTTCATTGGTGGAATATTTCGGATTGACATCGATATCAATTGTACATGCCGATGATTTGCTATAAATTGTTGATGATTTTCATTGCTTTGCATTGATTTCTATCTCTGAAGCACCACATCAAAATCTTCACCATATTTAAATGGGACTAACACGGGGGTAGTTACTACAGAATAAATGATTAAGATAAACAAAAAACCCGACTGCATAAAAAACCTATTAACTGAAAAGAGAAAAACAAGCTCTAAAATCACTAATCAGCTATAACAGCTTTATTTGAGCTAATATAATTTGAATGTTATTAGGTAGGTATCGCAAACGGGGACAAAGGAGATTTTTGGTTGGTTATTTTTGACCCCGCCTGCATCGTCGTTTGGATCACTAGCTTTCATTGGTACCCATATTGTAATTTTAACAAAATTTGTTTATTCCCCCTCTCTTTTTTAATTTATAGACGCCATCTTGGAATAATAAATCCTATGTCACTCTCACGATTTTTACGAATCCAATGACACCCCATACGTTAAAATCCATCAAGCCGTTTAGGCTGTAGGCCGTGCCAAAGAAATAGACATACAAACATACATACATACATACATACGCTCGAAAAACATAACCCTCCTTCTGTTGCAGTCGGGTAAAAAGTATCCTTCATATCGGTCAAGAAATGCCGATGCTATCGGGAGCGGTTGACACCAAAATTGTCTTGTCGTGCACTTAAACTCGAACCAGGCTGGTTTCCATCAGACTTGTATTTTAAGCTTCTTGGACTTCATTATCATATCGTATGGCATTTTAGTCTTACTGCTGGATCTGATGGACAGGGGGTTGGGGGATGTTAGATTTCGAGGTCCAGGTGTTTCAGCCAGTTTTCCGCTGCCGGGGTAAGCCTGTGGAGCTCTTCGATTTCACCGGGGACACAGCGCAGAGTGCGCATTTACTACGGGGACTTGTCCAATCGATATGAATATTTTTTAAACGATCGATGCTATACCTCTCCACATTAGTAAGAGGGTTTGTTTAATTACGATATATGACGCTGATAGACCTTTGCATTCCGAAAAAAAACATTTTACCAAGTGTTATTTATATCTTTTGTGGTTGAAGATATATTTTACGTTTTTCCGAACAAGTAACGGCAAAAGTTGAAAAAAAAACCATCTTCTCTGAAGAACTGAAGTTTTGTGTATAAAAATGTACATCGATATATGGGACAGTTAGAATTGCGCCATCTTCCTCCGATAATTTCTACTAGTTTCAGTTATTTATCGCAATATGCTTTGAAGATATAGCGGTCTGAGAGGTATGTCTTTTCTTTACGGAAACTTTGCATAACTATACCCGCTACACCCCCAAAGTGAGTGTGTAAGACACGAAAAAGATTCGCTCTCTCCATGTCAAAAATGTCATTCTTGGAACTCAGAACTGCGATGTAAATAAAAAAGTTATAGACAATTTGTTAAATCAAACTATCTTACCATACTTTACTAGAAAAAGCTGGTATAGTACAAAGAAAAACAAAGATTTAGGAAGAAAACGCTTTGTTCCAACGTGATATCCGAGGTATCTTATTTTTGCGGGAGAACTTGACACAATTTCTTACCTTATTCCGTTGAGAATAACACTCTCTTTTCGTTGTCTCTGTAAGCATCATCATCATAAATTTCAGCGCCGCTCTTAAAACGTTGACAATCAGTAATCTTAAATTGATCCTTGTTTCCGAAGCCGCAAGATTTATTATAGAGAGTTCACAATGTTTGTCGTAAAAAAACGAAAAACCTAACAAGAAAAACAGAACAATGAATGACTCACAAAAACAACAAAATTGGAAGTCTGCCGAAAAATGGACTGCAAAAGCGTTAAAAACTGCAAAATATTCGTAGAATTTTACCTAAAACTGCTGTCTATTGTAGACTGTGTGAATTCTGAGGTCAGTTAAAGCCTGTGCAGACGAGAGACTTGTCCGCGGATGGAGGATAGAAAAGTTATCGCAGCATGAGGGATTTGATTCGGTACCTATGTTCAATATCAAATTATTGATTGAAAAATGTTTGTATCAATAGAGACCTGAACCCTCAGCCTGCCAATTTTCAATCTTTTGCATCTCTAAAGGGCGTGTGGGATTTCATTTATTTGTTCGGCAGAAACTCATATTAGGTATACTAAGGGTCAGGGCACATCTAGCGGAGAACTGTACGAATATTTCCCAGTGCTCAATGAAATGTCGTCCTTATCCAATTCAAATATAGTTGTAAATAGCGTGCGCTAACAAACGCCGCCGTCCGCTAAGTAAAATTATAACTTGACACTTATTTACCAGCCTATTTCAATTGTATGAGGACGAAATTAAATTGGGCACTGGAAAATGCTCGAGCAGTTCTTCGGCAGATGTGCGCTAACCCTAAAGCCCGCGCCGTACGTGTCATTGCACTCTTGACTTCTAACTGTTAGGTATTCTGTGCTTTGAAACGTTGTCTATCTTTTCGAGGACCTACTTTTGCACGGTCCTGTCCGTTGTTGTACTTACGGAGGACATACTTTTCGTCGTTCGATATACAGATTTATGTGTTCTATTTACATAGATACACTCTCGTCTATGAACCAGGAAGGTAAGAGACTATACTGCAACTACCTTAGTACTATACCTACTTTAAGCGTTCTGTTGTCCCAAGGCTCAGGTTCAAAGCTCATCTTTTCGCCCATAAAACCCCTCCTTATCCCTTAGTCGCGTCGTAAATCAACAGCTAGAAATGCACCATGCAGAATTATATTTTCACGGACAAAAAGTACGCAGATTGTTCCTCGTGTGCGCCGGGGTTAATGATAGCAAGAACGCTTCGGCAGTTGGCATCTCGCCAGGGGAATCGTTCAATCGAACGTAACTTTCGTTATGGAATGTTTGATAAAAGGGAATTTCTCTCTGAATTCTCTCATCTCTGTCTGCTGAGTGACAATATTGACAGCCTGTTCAAAATTGTACGGTTCAATGAAAGGTTTTATTTTTCACACCTCTGTAAAGAACATTAGTAAAAATCTGTTACTTTTACGCGTGACTGTGGTGATGATTATAGGGATATATATGCCTCTCATATTTTAAAAAATTGGCTGTCGCGGGACGCTCGGCAGATGTGAAACAACGAAATACCGCTCTCTCCCAATTTCGCGTGCTTTTTTCGAAGATTGACGAACTAAGTCGCATCTGTCAATTACAGCACCCTCCCGATTTCGCGCGCTTTTTTCTAAAATGTCGAACGTGGCGTGAGAGCGTCACGCCAATTTTTTGTCACGGCATACGAGTCGGTTTTACTGGCAAGGCACGCCAATAGATGTTTCACATAAAAAAAAAATGAAGTGAGTACAAATTTAAGATTGAAAAATTAAGTCTCGGGCGGGATTTGAACCCGCACTCTTCCAAACCGGGGAATTGCGTTATACAATTTCGCTACCGAGCCAACTAGCCAGAGAACGAAATTTTCAATCTATTGCGCCTTAAGGGGATATTTAATTTCGGGTATCTTTAATTTGATTCGAAATAGCTATACATAAGCTATACTAAGCTAACATGGCCGTAACATGTTTATAATCAATAATATTTGAAGATGTGAGTACATTTTGAATATAAGTAGGTACCTACATGCAGAGGCAGACCGTATGATTAATATCTATTCATAGGCAGACTAACATTCCAATTTATTTTAGGACCCTTTATGTTTAAGAACTTACTTACTATCAGATTCTGTTTGAAACATCTACAAATAGGCAAATGAATTAATAGTATCATGTGTGGCAAAGGCTTATCAACTGCCAAATTACATTGAAATTACTTCGGTATTATAAATTACTATTGATGAAAGATAGCGTGGATTCCATATAATTTAATACATAGAACATATTACCTAAAACCAGTCAACGCCCTAAAACAAAGAAGACGAGATAATAAAAACAACTTGAAGAAAGAACAATGATTGCTTAAAAATTAATCACACGTTATAAACATTTTACTAGGTACCTAACACTGTTTGGACAATAATGGTGAACGCATATTTATCCGCGGCGAACGAGCCGAAGGAGGCGAAAGAATCGAATTTTAGAATTCTATGCAGGGTCCTTCTTAAATATGCTGACACTTTTTTAAGGGGATGTACAGACCACCAAACTGAACAAGAATGTGAAAAAGAATCAATGCTCCATACAAAACTGCAAACCTACTTTTGTAACAGCAGATTTTTTTTTCACGCTTTCGATGTTGGTCCTTTACTGAAAGTTATTCAGTTTGATGATCTGATCATCCCCTTAAAAAAGTGTCAGCATATTAAGTTGGACCCTGTATAAGAAATTCTATGACACCTCGCACACTTAACTGCGGCGAATAGGATGAATCGTCACAAGAATTAAAAGTTAATTTGTTTCGTTCGCCCCCTTCTGCTCCTTTGCCGCGGGTAGATATGCGTCGACCTTAAGGCTTACAGTATCCAATCTAGATTTTCTCAGCTCTAAAATGAGTCATTATAATTATAAGAGTTGTTCTTATTAGCTGAATGTTTTTGTAATTTAGAAGAATACTTTGAATTTAAAGAATAATATAATTGTATAATGGTTTAGTTTATTAATTAAGTAACCATTTAGATTTTATTTTTGTTTTATGTTTTTATTAGTTTTTAAAATGTTGCTGTGCCCTTACAGGGTTTATGTATGTGCTTTAATTGTATTCTCAAGATCTCATGTAACCATATAATGCAATAAATTATTATGAATTATGAATTGTCATTCTTCGATACAATAAAATGTTGGAATTTGCACAATATAAACTATAAAGTGTAGATATAAACTAGGAAGGTAGATAAATACATTTCCTGGAATTGTTTCGTAAACTGATTCCACGACGGCGTTGAAGAATTACATATTTATGTATCTAAGGCTTATAGGCTTTGACTAATTATTATAAGAACTAGCCTTGCGGTAGCATTTCCCATCTGCCACGGTATAAGCACAATTAATCACTAAACGAGACAGCATATAATTGCGAAATAATAACTTCGAACTAAGAACGTTTGGGGTTCACACGAGACTACTTTTCATGATTTTTAACATTCAAAATTAGAATCTAAAGTTATGGGGAATAAAATCCAAAGTTGCGGATTTCATGTTACCTCGCCCCCCGCAAAAAGTGGCAGAAATGTTTGTTAGTAGAATTACACGCGTAACCAGTCCACATATAAATAGTCAAAGCTTATAGGCTATTACGAGTAAATAGACTTAGTAAATCAAGTCAAATCCTTCTCAACCTTATTCGTGAGAGAAGCCCTTTAGGCTTTGCCCTAAAGTGGGATTCTTCAGAATATAACAGCGATACTATACAGACAGAGATGCAACTATAGAAAATCACAGATAGATAGAGCGAGATGCAACATACGCAATATAAATTCATAGTGTAGGACAAATTTACAGGAGTTTCGCTACCGCGGTTCAAGCTATTTCTGCAAAGGTTATCGATGTGATTTACTAGAGAAATTTGAGAATGGACGGATTAAAATACAAAGATTAAAAACGGATTTGGAAAAAATTAAGATAGTAGTATATACTTGGGTTTTTATATTAGTGATTTTACACCTTACAACAATATTAAAACGGCAATCGGTAGCCTTTTTGGTAATTAAAAAGTCCCGAGTCTACAGTACTAAGATAGTTTGTATTACTATAAACAATTTTCCTTCCAATCATCTAAAAAGAACTATCTTACGACATGTTGTGTACTTTCCACTGATTGCATTTGATTGTCTTAATATTGCTCTTGGAATATCGACCTAATCTCTATACAAAGCGGAGCAAAAGCGAAACACGTGTAACATGTACTTCCATTTCCAATTGCTTCGTAGTTGTAACTCAGTAAGGTTATATTTGGCGACAAAATTCACGGAAATATAGAATGTTAATAATCCCCTCGCTAAATTTCCGAGAAACCATCTAGGTACCCTTTCAGGATCACGTTCAATCAAAGGACTTGGAGATTAATGACTTGTATTTTGATGACGGTGACTTAAAACTCAGATCAAAAAATCCCTCTGTAAAAAAGCATTTTATAAATTGTATTATTATTTAAATGATCAAAATGCTTGGGTCTGAGTGTCACAAACTTATAGTTTACTGTGTAGTATTAATTATTTAATTAAATAGACTATGTATTACCAAACAATACAGAGTGTTTTTAACATGGATAGTATGAGGAAATCCAAAACCATAGGACATACAGAGAAACTGTCTTAGGAACCCTTAGGTATTTACTGTAAACACAATTTTTGACATAGTCATTTTGGGTCAAGCGTGATTTGTCCATAAATATGCAAAAAATGTACAACTTTTTTTTATGCTGATCAACTCAGTTTTATGTGATCGTTTAATTGTATCGGAAGTAAAAAATTGGGACAGCATAAGTTGGTAAAATTTAATAAACTATTTTTTCATACCATTTAGCGCAAGCATACACTTGAATTTTTTTATTATTTGTTTTTTTCGTTTGAAGTTTTTTGTTTTACTTGCTGTTTTACTTTTATATGTACTATAATCACACCAAGTTTGACCTATTTATGCAATGAAATTCTATACACAAGGACTTCGCATCAGTGCGCTATTAACGGGACCGCTAAATTATGCTTAATTGTTTTACATTGCTATTTTGTAACCGAATACATTTGAAAGGACTGGAACGTCAGCGGCAATGTATGACAGCCGAGCATAACTGATGTATACAAAGGTTAGACATTAGAGACATGACTGTGTCATTTTTTGGGTTTGTTATTGTATGACGTGGGGAGTCCATGTGTATAGAATGTCATTGTATTACCGTTTAAACGATAGAGTAAAAACAAAAAGGTTGATAAATTTCTAACCAGATCACTTATAAAGGAATTACTATGTCTTAGAATGAAGCACTCACTCTTTATATCCCGTATATAACAAATACTATACTTTCTCATTTAAAACCAAACCTTATCTCAATTACAGAGGCTCCCAAATGAACCTATGCAACGGAGGCGCCGGCACAGCTATCACCGGCCTAGTACCAAAAATACCCAACGGCCTTGGAGACCACAAGAAACCCATGGCATCTCTAACCCACCTGCCTAAACGACCGCCAGTGGACATCGAATTCTCTGACCTATCCTATTCAGTGAGCGAAGGAAGAAAGAGAGGATACAAAGCTCTGCTCAAATGCATCAATGGAACCTTTAGATCAGGGGAACTGACTGCCATTATGGGTCCTTCAGGAGCCGGGAAGAGTACCCTTATGAACATATTAGCTGGTTACAAGTAAGTGAACATTAAAGCTACTACAAATAATAATGTACCAGCTGAATACAATCCGGGTCTCTTTAGGAGAAGATAGATAGGCATTTTACGCATCCTCAGCATAAGCACAGTCCATCCGGAGATATGTAATGTAGCCAAGCACAAGTTATTGGAAAAAATCTCTTTTCGAATGTTCATTCACGCACCCCCTATGTAAATGCGGGGCGGGCCATATTTTGCTGGTTTTTAGAACTTATCTTTTCGTTATTTGAAAGATTACAAATTAATGTAAAATATGGCAATAATCTTCAACCTTTCGGCTTTATTACGTACATTTCATATATCTTATTTTTCTATAAAATACGAAACCTAAATTAAACCCTTATTATTAAACCTGTGTTCAAAGGAAAGCCCATATTTGAAAAAATATGTATTACGTTTATCTGTTCAGTTGTAATGTATTTAGAAATCACTTTTACTCGCAACAGACACCACTGTTGTGATCTAAAATTGTACTTACATTTTTTTTATGTCCAGTATTTAATGAGTTCATTAGATAATTGTAAAATGTGATGTGAATTCTCATGATTTTCGAATTCTATTTCCTTGGATTCGATGGCACCACAATGACATAATGAAGAAGGACAAGCCAGTAAAAAATAGTTATACCTACTTAAATGGCGTAATTCAATAGAGGTGAAGCGGCTCTGAAAGGGTCAAGGTGGTTCTGTGGGGGAGTAACAAAATACAAGTGCCACAGTCAAATTTAGCGCTTTTAGGAAAATATCTTAAAAGAGCCAATGTTTTAAAAAGGAGAATACCTTTTTGAAAGTATTACGTGAAGAGATTTGATTACTGTACACAATCTTGTTGGTCTTTCCATATCTTAACAAAGTATATTGGAGATAGTTCATTATTATTTACCTCAAACTAGGTATTGTATTCTGTAATCTGGTTCAATGATCTCAATCGACCTCGAAAAGATAGCATAAGATAATGTTGCCTAAAGCTCGTAATTCATTATTAAAAGATAAGACCTCCCGAAAGATCGCAATCAAAGCTTTGCGTGATAAAAGTACATTCTGATTCTTGTACTTACAGCTGTATTCAAATCTTTCCTTACAACTACTTCTTTATGTTTTATCTTTAATTATCTGAGCCTACGCCAAATGTTGCTAATAAGATTTGTTGGCAGCACCAACATAAAATGCAGAAATTAAAAAAGTTGTATTTCCGTTTTTCCGCCTTCCATATTGGTACGGTGCTTGTGCGTGTAACTAACTGGTGTAAAAATCACTAAAATAAACCTCCAGTGCTGCAAACAAGACTTTCCTTTACATCGAACCACTCCTGCCATCAGGAGAAAAACTACAGTCCAATAAAACCTCTCCAGCGGAGCCGAATAAAACACCGCTATACCACGTTCCCTTCAAGATCAACTTAATAAACAACTTAATTTCTGTATTCCAGAACGTCCAATGTCAGCGGATCGATACTCATAAACGGAAAGGAAAGAAACCTACGACGATTTAGAAAGTTATCCTGCTATATCATGCAAGACGACTGCTTGCTTCCCCATCTCACAGTCAAAGAAGCAATGTTCGTCTCAGCAAATCTGAAACTCGGGAAAGACATGACAATGGCAGCCAAGAAGATTGTCATAAGCGAAATATTAGAAATGTTAGGGCTGGTCGAAGCAAGTGATACGAGGACTATAAACCTATCTGGAGGACAAAAGAAACGTCTGTCCATAGCTTTAGAGTTAGTTAACAACCCGCCTGTGATGTTTTTTGATGAACCAACGTCTGGATTGGACAGTTCCTCGTGTTTCCAATGCATATCCCTGCTCAAGTCTTTAGCTAGAGGTGGCAGAACAATTATTTGTACCATACATCAACCGTCCGCGAGGCTGTTTGAGATGTTTGACTTTTTGTACACTTTGGCTGATGGGCAATGTATATATCAAGGGAAAGTTACTGGATTGGTGCCGTTTTTATCGTCGATGGGCCTCAATTGTCCGAGTTACCACAATCCTGCTGATTATGGTAAGAATAATTTCTTTTTTTGTTTTTACCTGTTTCTCTTTATTTATTATCATTGATATCTTATATATAGTATTTAAAAATGACGTTAAACTAAAAAAATCTAAGAGGTTAGTTTAAAATAGTGAAAGGTGGCCTTTTCCCAACAAACAAGGCAAAATAATACTGACTTACCTACAAAATTTTGTTGTGTAGTGGTCAAGTCAGTCAATCAGCTATTTCAAAACTGCAATGCCTACTCGACTCATAAAGGTATATGAAAGTATGAAACATGAGATTTACCGATTTCTGCTCCCATAGTAAAAGTTGTTTAGTTTGATGGCATCCCTGATAATTTGGAAAGTGGTTATCACATCACATCACCTAGTTTATTTTAAAGGAAAGACAAACCATCGAGAGGGATGACAGAGTTTCTAGATCGTGATTACAAAATTACATTTTCTTAAAGAAATCTTTTATAAATCGTTACTTTATCTAAATCAATTTTAATCTTGTTGTTTTATTATCATATCAGATCATTGTGCTTTTTACCGTCAATTACAAAACATGTCTTTTAACTTTACGAGACAGGTCCAAAGTTCTTTATTGCAATTGCTGTTAACTATCCTTACGGCGTACAATCGCACATTCGTCTTTTAAAGGACTGTTATTTAGATATACTTACAGGAATCATAAACATTATACTAAATGTCAATGAGGCAGACAATGGATAGAATAAATACTTGATAGAATAGAATGACCTCGGAGCCTCTCGTAGCACCAGCTTGAGAACAAAAGATTTTCCACGATTCTTTGTTAGCATGACACTACTAGATTTATTGATTTGATGATGATGATGAGTGTTTTAATTAACAGTAAAATTGTTTATTAATAAATCGTACAATTACAGATTGGCCTTAAAAAGTAAAAAATTGTCACTCCTGTAAATTAATATTGTATACCTCACAATCGTGTTAACTGCTTGCGGAGAAAAGATAAAAGTTTTCAGAAGGTTTCCAAAATAAATAACCACCCTTAAGCAGTTGTAAGGACTTGTATCCAAGGTTTTTAAGGAATACCCAACATTCCCACTTCAGTAAATTAGGATATACAGCGGCAACCACTTACAATACTAGAAAGTGAAGTCCAGCGAGCTCGGGTCATGACTCTAACTAGGAAATAATTTAATAAAATAATTAGAAAACATAAATCTCTCTCCATTTCAAACAGGAGATAGCAATAAGGAAAGCATGGCTATTAGTAATAATTCCAGGATTCTAAGAGGATATTATCGCGATGTATGTTCCAGAAAGTTGTTCAGTTTAATGGTCTGAAGTACTCCATAAAATATGTAACACACAAGTTTACGGAATATCCACATTTCACCAAATGAAATACCTAACAAGTTACAATATTTCTCTTCAGTGATGGAAGTAGCAACTGGCGAACACGGAGACTGGGTACACAAGTTGGTGATGGCAGTCAACAAAGGCAACTGTGGCCGAGGTCAATCCTCATCGTCATCATCTTCCTCCGTTCCTCAGAACTACATCTACAACAACCTGACCGGCAAAAATAACTCCCAGAAGAATGAGGCGATTGATGTTGTGATAGGTGAGTAAATTGATTAGGTTTTTGATCTTTACCTCAACTGCCCGTGCGCTCATAAGCGCATTCTTTCATATACCTGCTTAAAGTGGCATGGTATGAAAGTCAAGTGGATAGCCATTATCTTATCTTAGCCATTCATCTTATCTTATCTTGTTGTGGGGCTCATCTTATCTTGTCTTATCTTGTTGTGGGGCCTATGATCTCCCGGTTTTGGATATCCATCTCCGCAGAGGCAAATGCAGCCATTCATACAGATAGCTCTTGGTAAGGCTTGGAGAAATTTTTTTTTTGTAACGCAGTCGCTATTATTTTAAATAGAGTTAATGATTGTACAGGTTTTTTATTCTTACCTGTGTTCAGAACTCAAAAATACTCAAGCATTAAGAATCCGTAGCAATGTTTGGATTTACCTTGAGACTTGCTTTCAGAATCATTGAAGTTCTAGGTTAAATCAGTAAATAATAATAAAACTTAATCAGATCCGTTTGTCCACTCGACTGTAAACGAATGTAAATCTTATGGAACGTGTTATTGTTTTCAGATAAACCAACCTGCACTGTGATAGACATGTCCGAACCAACCCTCAACCCTGAAAAGCAAAACGCCTTACCAAACTCAACAAACCTTGCTCCAGTTACTTGCACAACCTCCCTCCTCGATTCCAACGAAAGCTTTGCCAAGAAACCGATCAAAACCGGCTTCCCAACATCAGGGTGGAAGCAATTCTGGATCTTATTGAAGAGGACGTTCAGAAGTATTTTAAGAGACCAGATGTTGACGCATTTGAGGCTATGTTCGCATACTGTCGTTGGACTGCTAATCGGGTTCCTGTATTATGACATTGGATCTGACGCAGCGAAGGTTATGAGCAATGCTGGATGTATATTTTTCACTGTGATGTTTACGATGTTCACGGCTATGATGCCGACTATACTTACATGTAAGTTCTGTTTTTTATCATTTTTATTTTTCTAAGAGCCAAAATGCAAACATAAGCATTGAAGAAATGGAGATTAGACATTATTCTTTCAAATCGACGTCTCCCCAACCTGATTAATCAATCCCTTCACGTCTTGCCTCATATTAATGTTATACTAAGCTATACATTAACTTAGTAGGGTGGTAGTACTAGTATTTATTGTATAGTAGGGTGGACTCGAAATCTTATAAACGTAACTTCAAAGACCATCGGTGAAATACCTAGATTTAAAAAAAAACATCCAGCCAGACCTTTAGAACACTTCTGATTCAGTATGTTTTGATAGTACGTGCAACTAGCTGACCTAAATATCATTTTGTTTCAGTCCCAACAGAGATGAGCGTGTTTGTGAGAGAGCACTTGAACTATTGGTATTCTCTGAAGGCGTTCTACTTTGCAAAGACATTAGCAGATCTACCGTTTCAGGTAATTATTGTATGATGTCTGCCTTTTCTCTAAATCTTGTTCAGGTGGCCGTGATGAAGTCGTATACGTAAATTTCCATTTTCATACAATAGTTTACTATTAGGAGATGGAAATAAACTTGGTCGGCCAATCCCTATCCTGATGGGTTTTTTGCAGGATGGGTGACTAGTAACCTCTCTGAAACGACACTAATTACCCATCGAGCTTATGAACCAAATTATGCTTATCCAATTGGTTTTAGCTAGTGTAACGAAGTACACTCGGACGTCTGCCGGATATCCTGGCAGATGGTGCTGGCCAACCAAAAATGATGATAACATTTTTGAGTAGGTACTTTCCCAAATTTTTTTTTCATCACCTATCGAGCTTATGGATGAAATTTAACGTGCCAAATAAAAGGACAGACCTTAGCCTTCAATATTTAATCGGTCGTCCTGGCCAAAACCTGGTGGTTTCTGGTGACCAACCAGATTTATCTGTCAAATTAAGAACATGCTTTTTCACGTTCAAACAAATAAATACATTATTGAGTTGATTTGTGCAGCTCTGTTAGCATGAACGTGAACCGTTATGGTTTACAAGTATTTATTACCAAACGACTTAAAAAAAAAGACAAACGTATCAATTCTTGGCGATTTCTATTGAATTTTTTTGTTCAAAAGCTCGATGGGTAATTAGTGTCGTCAGAGAGGTTACTAGTCCTGCAGAAATCCCACCAGGATAGTGGTCGGCCGACCAAATTTTCTTGCATCTCATAATAGTAAATTGTTGCACGAAAATTTAATTTTACGTAAGCTGAGTGGGTATACGATTTCATCACGGCCGCCCGAACTATTGGTGAATTATGCTAATTCTCGGTTAGTTGGCCAGTTAAAATACGATTCGTAATAGTTATGTAAGTTTAGTCTAAAGATTTTTGTAAATTAGTATTCATACATGTTAATCTTGTTGTACTGTTTAGAACTAAGTACCTACTGTTTCAAATAAGTATTATAAATGAAGGACATTCATAATGTGAACCGTTTTGTAGGTACTATTTTTATTCAAAATTCAAAACTAGTATCTGGTTAACTTTTGTGATGAACATTTTGTCGATTTAGAGTAATTCCTTTATTTCCTTTTCACAAAAGTATAAATTGAAACACAACATCTTCAAACCGCATCCTACACTGTACATCAAATACTTAATTCAACCCATCTTTCCCCAGATCGTCTTCAGCGGGGTCTACGTCATAATAGTGTACTTCATGACCGGTCAGCCGATGCAAACAGACAGGGTCCTAATGTTCACAACGATCAATATCCTCACTGCCCTTGTCGCCCAATCCCTCGGCCTTCTCATCGGTGCCGCCATGAAGATAGAAACCGGCGTATACCTCGGCCCTGTCACTACCATACCTGTCGTTCTCTTCTCTGGCTTCTTCGTTAACTTCAACGCTATCCCTAGGTACTTACAATGGGTCACGTACTTAAGTTACGTCAGATATGGCTTCGAAGGTGCCATGTTGTCAGTCTACGGCTATGGGAGAGAAAAGCTGCATTGCTCCGAAGCGTATTGTCATTTTCGGATTCCTTCTAAATTCTTGGCTGAAATGTCTATGGAGCATGCAAACTTTTGGGTAGATGTCGGGGCTTTAAGTGCGTTCTTCGTGTTTATTAGAGTAATCTCTTATTTAGTGCTAAGGTTCAAGTTGAAGATGATGCAGTAGTGGCACAAAATCGGCTTTGTTGATTCCAGTTTCGCTCTGATAGTTGTGCAGGTGTTGGTTTGAAGAGTCCCAGTGGGGTTGGAATGGGGCTCGACTGGTTAGCGGCGTTTTATTTGTGATAAAGATAATCGGCTGTGATGAGATGACGATTTAATAAGCTATGAGCAACGCGTTATTTGAATGTTCGTAGATCTGCATGCGTATGAATAGTAGTGTTCTTTTTCCATGGAATGGAGAAATCTTCGAGAAAACGTCAGTCGAGCGCTGTTCTTAGCCTTGAAGATTTAGTTAACTTTTTTATTCCGATTTTGAACACGATTGTGCTTTTTTGGGCTTTTTGGCAGCTTGAAATGTTGATGTAATAAATAAGGAGAAAAATACAAAAAATAAAATGTTGTTTCAGAAAGTATAGGATACAACTGTGATTCTTTTCACCAACATTCCGTGCAGTAGGTTTTAAAGATAGGTTTCGAAATATTTAGCTTTATAGGAAGCAGGACATTAAACTAGATTGTTTATACGTAGTAAGTATACATAGGGATATAGGTGTTAAGATTTTATAGAAGATCGGGCCCATGACTTAATATTAAGTTCCTTAAATCATAACTTAAATGATATTAATTAGTTAGTTTTCATTTTCATTAATATTCACGATGTAGGCGATTCTACTCGTTAATGTACTCAATTTTACATTAAATTCTAGTGTTTAATTAGATTCTTAAAGTACCTTCATTATGCTAAAAGATTTTTGGTAAATCTCTATGTCTATCCTAATTACCAGTATTTATTAATTAATAATAAACGACTGTGATTTTTATAATTTATTTGTTTCACTTATTCGGCCTAAGCATCCTGTCCCAAAATAGTGTATCACCTGATATAGTTGATCAATCTGGAGAAAGACCCCGCGTGGATTCTTTGAGCCTTCCAGAAGCCTGTATCTCCAATAGAGGCGTAATGAAATGCATAGCATAGCATAGCATATGCTCAAGACTATATTCCCCAAGGGGGTAGTCAGAGATATTCTGAAACCTCAGAACATCCACGTTTCACCAGTAGTACCGAAACTCTGTCCAGTGTGACGGGGGGTGAGCCCGTCACCACATAAACCACGCCACGTAATGAAATGACAACACATAAACCTTCAATTTAAAAGGCGATAGCAGGCAGCTATAGTTCGCAAAACGCCATGCAAAGTCAGCAGATTCTCAAGTACCACGGTTTAGGTAGGCATCAGTACCCCTGCAGCATCAGCACAGAAGAATTGGAACCTAAAATTTAATGACGTAGTCTCTGCTTGATAGCAACAATACTACTTCACAATCAGCAGATTCTCAAATCTCACAGTTTAGGTAGGCAGTACCCCTGCAGCATCAGGATTTGAGGATCGATGGTTGAAATTGTCATTTTGTTATTGTACGGTATTGTATTGACTGAATACGTATACATAGTTTCTCGAGAATCGGTTGGTACAGTAGGTTTAAAACTAGTACAGTGGGTTCCAGAACCTTTTACCTATACATGTAGCACACATGTACATGATGACCCCCACTTTAATGGAAGGATTAAGATATTTTTAATTTTCTATTTAGTTATACGCTAAACCCAGTCTGAATGCCAAATTTCAGCATTCTAGGAATTCTGGAAATACCTGTTAAATTTTTGATCAATCAAACGAAATCAATTAATAAAAACTAAGGTAGCAGGGCTATAAATATGAAATTGGGTAAATTTTAAGGTATGCTGCCCTGAAAGACACAGGTACTTTTTTTTGAATGACATATACAGTTTGCTCAGGGAGCATTTACTGCTTTTTACAGCGGGCTTTTGGGGGTGGCCTTACCAGTGACGGCGAAGCGCCCTGGTAGGTCACCGAACCAGTGATTTAAGCAACCTGCCCAAGGGGCACCCCAGGGGGGTACGGACCTCGGCAATGGGCGTTGCTGGGATTACGCGACGGGTTGGGAAGCGGGGATCTGTGAGAACCGGCCAGCTATGTGCCGGTAACCGGCCAGCTATGTGCCGGTGACACAGGTACTATCCAGACCGAAGTTATAGGCGCTCAAAAGACGCCGAATCTCTTAGAGAAACTTAGCTTTTTGACTCGTCTTGGCGGGGGCACTGCCGTGCCCCCAGTTCAATCGGGACTATGCTAGAAGTTTACAAACCCGTTTTGTTTATTTTCAACATGGTAACATTATTTTTTGCCTCTACAATGTTGATGTATGCCTGTGGGTACTCCTTTCGCTTCGTGCCTTCTAGCTACTGTCGCCATCTATAGTTTATCTTGTGAACTAAAATGGATGGGTATGCCGGATACTGAAGATACAACACTTGCAGACGTTCTTCCATTGTACGTTGTATTTGGCAGATGGCGCTATAAAATTATTACGCTAATCATGAGATTTGTAGATTCTCCACAAACGATTCGGAGGTTTTTGCTGATGTATGCAAAACTATTTTTGTATTACCATAAAACAAAAATAATGTATTCAGATAGTAAAACTAAACAACTTACAACACATGGGGACGATTTATTCGAAAACGATTGGACTGATTTTGATGATTCTTTCACATAGATAATTTATGATATATCTTTTTTTTTGGACGGTTTTATTACATAATACAATAACACCAAAAAAACTAAATTTTTGCAATGGGCTTCACAGAAGGCACTATAAAATAGTTGCGACAGTTTTCGAAGTGGTAGCACTATTTTTAAGATCCTTAAACGACGACATTTTCGCTGGTTTTCATTTCAATAGCCTAAATAAATACTGTAGAAAACTTGCTGTGGGATCTTAGTCTATTCCTAAAATATCAATGGTACAAGATCGATCTTAGCCCCACTGAGCAGTGCGGTCTTCTTCGGAAGTTACCCACTAGCTAGACAACCACGGCTTTCCTTAGGGTAAATCCTAAAGAAGTTGCCAAGAAATTATTCTTTCCGCCACATCAAAAACCGATCGTAGAATTTGTAACAATCCACTCTGTCATAAAGACAAAACTAGAACACAAAGCAACGTTGTTGGCAATGTTCTGAAGTCTTGTAGTACAGATGAGTTAAGGCACGGATAAAGCAACGCGGCCTGCGATCTCTATGGTATCGCGGAGTTATAGTAAGACTGCTAAAAATTCTAATTTCTGAACAATTCTATCTCGTTCATAATATAATTTTGAGTTCCACAAGCTTCATCAAAAAGTACATATGAAAAAAAATTCGGGACAAGTTCTTCGGGGCAAACGATATACTCCATTCAAAATAGCAACGACATTTTTTTTTGCATTACAGAAACAGTGATTTGAAACACTTCCTCTTACTTATTCTTAGAACAGCTTGAGTAAAATCCAAGATATGTCGGATAGTATATGTATCCAATAAATTAATTACATTTGGTAATCAGAATTGGCCAGAAAGCTAAATAGGAATCGGAAAATCTCTTTCTCCTTATTTGGAATGAAGTATAGGTATCCTGCATCCTTTTGATGGAGACATTATAAAATCCGCAAAATATTCCCGTACATGCTGTCTCTGTCAGATTTTTGTATTTGCTTCTTTGAGTTACTGATATTACGAGCACAGTTTCCGCCTTTGAAAATTGTAAAGGTTTTTTTGTCATTGTAACCTCGTAACTGTCAAAGACTGTTCTGATTTCTAGTTAATCAAGAACTAATCTTCTTTCGGAGACTTTCTGTGGTTTCGTTTCGAATGCTTGTATGAATTGTCGAGTGCTATTAGTCCGGCACCGACTCTTTTCGTCTCTGTAGATCAGTAACGAACTTTAGATAGGTACTTCTTTTGCTTGAAGAAGTCCTTACTAAGGCGTGAAAGTGGAACAAACACGTTCATAATAACTGTTGCTAGCTAAAACCTCACGGCTTTGCCTGCGTAGAAAAGCCGATAAATTTTCAAGGTTTGGCCATTTGCCAATGGTGTTTTTCACAATACAGACTACCATTCTACCAAATCTCGTCTATTTAGCCAAAAAATAATGCACAAAGAAACTATATGCGTTAGTTACCTCGTATGATGACACCTAAAGATAAGAATTAGGGTGATCTATGCTCAACCAGAATTACACGACAGAAAATTGACAGATAAAAGTACCTAGGGTCCTTTTTAATATGCTGACACTTTTTTAAGGGAGTGATCAGACCGTCAAACCGAACAACTTTCTCTATGGCACCAAAATCGAAATCGCGACAAAAAAAATCTGCTGTTCCATACAGAACTGCAAACCTACTCGAGCCAAATGTATGGGACAGCTGATTTTTTTTTCGCGATTTCGATGTTGGCCATATAGAAAAAGTTGTTCAGTTTGTCGGACTGATCATCCCTTTAAAAAGTGTCAGAATATTAAGAAGGACCCTGTATAGTATAAATCGATTGGTACTTATTGATTTTCTTAAGGGGATATAATTCGGAGCGCGCTCCATACAAACGTACTATGGTGATATTTTCAATACTAACCAAAGTCAATAAAATTTTGCTGAAACAATCTTGAAACAAATATCTATGCTTGTATGGAGTCCGATTTTCGTTAAAATATACAGTTTCAATGCTAGGATTAATTTAAGATTTGTATGGAAATCTTTGAGGCACTGTAACTTTAAAACTATACATTTTAACGAAAATCTGACTCTATACAAGCATAGAATTTCTTTAGATTGATTCTGAAAAATTGCAATGAGTTAATTTGGTTAGTATTGAAAATATCACCATAGTACGTTTGTATGGAGCGCGCTCCTCTTAAGATAATTTTTTTCCTGCAAAAAGCGACCGCGTTGATGCCACCGCATAGCACTTTAGTTTAACAGTACCTTAAGGCCCCAAAAATGAAGGGAGACCCGGCATGGTCCGTCGACCATTATGTGAAATTGAAGTGAAGAGAAAGGCCTACCAAAGTACTGAATTGGACGGCGGCGTTCCGTTGGGACATGTACAGAGATGGAGCAGGGATCACTTGTATTGAAACAATTATGTACTATTTCAATCAGTCTTATCATGTAAAATAATAAGTTAAATAGTTTCAAATAGTAATAACTAAAAAAAACTATTTTGAAGAAAAGAAAAAAAGTCGTCAAAAAAAATAAAAGATTTCAAACTAAAGTCCGGCCGCTGAAAGATTGCGTTTGACAGTTACCATAAAATTTTAAAAAACTGAATGAAAATATTGTTTACCTGTGCTCACTCTAGTACACAGGGCACTAGCTGCCCTTTTAAGTTCAAAAAGCTACTGAATAATAATCGGCATTTATAGTTTTCATTCAGTTTTTTACAATTTTATGGTAACTGTCAAACGCAATCTTCCAGCGGCCGGACTTTAGAGGAGTTTACTAGGTAGTTGCCATTTAAGATTTCCACTATCTACCTCCTGGTTCAATCTTTAAATCGACTCGTTGCCGCGTTGGTATCAAATTATTCTGTTGTCATCCGAATGACACGCTATTATGATTCATACAGGTGAAGCTAATATAAGCGTGCTAAAAACGTATCTCAAAACTGACTTTTAGGTTTACAAATTTACGGGGTGGTAAAAAAACGTTGCCACATAATGACAAACAACGTGACTTGAAAAAGGGGTGTGCTCAGTAGTACTTTCGCCTACAAATGTTGTTCTGCGCAGTCAAGATAAATGTCAAGTTGTTTGCCGGCTATTATACCAACCAGCAGTTTGTCGCCAAACACTCTGTTAAACGCTGATCAGTTTAGTATAGCTTTTGACCAAAATAACATGATTAGGTTTGAAGCTCTCATTGTGTATCTCAAATTGCAGCTTTGAAAAAAAAAACAACCAAACTTCTTTCAATACTCCCAAGACCCGCTCGAAATTGGAAGAAACAAGCAAAATTCAAATGTATATACCTAAAATATAAATATTGTTTCTTTTTTAACAATGAACAAGAAATAATATTTACCCTTCGAAATAAAACCAAGACCCCTACTCAGTACATCCCTGTAAATAGTTCTATTGGTACTAATCCTAGAACTATCATTCACAAAACTGGATAAAGGAAGCCGGAATATAAAGGAATGTGTTCGAGAATTTTCATTCATAATTCACTATAAACGTTTTCAGTTCTGAAATCTAGAAACTGACAAAAAGCGAGGAAATACTTTCATGGCCTGAATAGTTATTCCGAATTCCTTTCTTGTTCCTTAGGGAATTAGATACAATTTTATTAAATTGGGATTCTTTTCTTTTATCTTTGCGTGCTTTTAAGGACCCCTTTGCATTTTATCCTGTAAATTCTAAGGTGTGTGTGTGGGGTAAATAGTCATTAGCATGAATGATACCAGAATTATTTTCATGAATAAATTTGTCGTGAAAATAATTGTATGTTGAATTTCGGCTATTTCTTCTCTATCAATGGCATATCATTCTAAATCTTTCCAGCCCAGTATTTCGCCATATGGATAACATTTTAGGGTATTTGTGGTTTTATTTATGAGAAAAGGGAAATAGACCCAGGTGTTGACGACATATACCGACACTCGACATATACCACCGCTGTAACTCCTGTAAACTAGGATCAACAGTGGCAACCATTCACAACACTAGACAACGAATTCCAGCGAGCCCGATGGATGACCTATGATCATGATGATGATGGATTCCAAGTCAATTCCGACTACGGCTTGTATGAAAAATATGTGTATACCAACGCACGCCCAACATTTTTGGCCCCATTTCTCGAAATCTCTTAAGTGGAATAATGTCTTGACTTGTTGTAAGTACTTAATAAAGGCATTATGCTCAAGAAATAGTCAATTTTATCGAACACAATAATCGCCTTAGCTGAAACAAATCCGCTTAGCAGTCTTCGATAAATCAACTCGACACGATTTTATTATCATAACAACATTATTAGGAATGTAGGCACAGATTATTATTGTCTAGTAACGCACCGAGAAACCAGTTAAGAGGCTATGTAAAAAAAATGGGATTCTTCAAAGCATCATATCTCATGAAGTACTAACAGTAGAAGTATGATTTGCGGATATGTGTAGATTAAACATATAATTGAAGTTTTGATTAGAGCCAAAACACGATTAAGACACATTTTCTCGATAGAAAAAAAAGCCAAAGTAGCCTCCGTCTTTATCGATAAACGCTTGGAAGTGCTAAACGGTGAATATTAGAAACACGAGGCTTGACTTAAAAAAATACATTGATATTTTATAAATTTTGATTAGAGCAGAATTGAACTTACATAAATAGTACAATCACAATTAAATAAAGTTTGTTTTACTCTTACGTCGTTTCAGGCGCGCGCGCAGTCCCATCTCTTTCTCTCGCATCAGGCAGTAATGTAAGCTATCACATGCCCATTTCGCTTCAATTATTTTTCGACATAGGCCCTTAAGGTCGCTCTGACAAGAGCGGTGGGTTCGAAACAAGATGTGCGTTCTGAAAAGAACGTTTTGTATTATTGTCTTCGGTTGATCGAAACGATATTGTCATCGATTATAAGTAACAGGAGTGTAAGCCGCTTCACGAACATATTCGGTATTCACTGCAGAGCTTTGCCATAAGAATAATGAATACTCTATAGAAAACAGTTTGTTTAAGGGAATGACCAGATTATCAAACTGAACAACTTTTTCTATGAGACCAACATCGTAAACGCAAAAAAAAAGAGCTGTCCAATACATTTTGCTCGAGTAGTTTAGTATGGAACAGCTTATTTTTTTCACGCGATTTTGATGTTGGTATCATACAGAAAGTTGTTCAGTTTGACGGTCTGATCATCCCATAAAAAAGTGTCAACATTATTAAGAGACTCTACATAGAAGAAATGATTCATATAACATTTCTAAACCACATATATACGAAGAATAGCTCCCCTAATAATCCCCGGAGAGTATTCGTTGAACTTTTGGCTGAAGTTGGAACTATTTTGCGACCCAGTAGTAGAAGTAGGCCAGAAATGTTATACAATTGTCTGTACTCATAGTTTGAAGTGTCTGCTTTCGGTTCTAATACGCATTTTTGTTCAGTGAGTGGAAAAGTAAAGTCAACTCGTTGACTATTGTGGTGCGAAAGTTTTCTATTTATTTGAAGTTGAATTAAGGCCACATTATAATATAAATTTATGAGCTCTTGTTGTTGGCCGAAATGTTTTCTCACAATTATTATCAGCTTAAGCCACGGTTTTTACAGAAGAGACGTGTGGCGGTGGCGCATAATCTAAGTAACACAATAATTATAAACCTTGTAGTACGTAGCATAGCGTCGTTTTTGTCGTAAAGGAGAATCGCGCCCGCGCCTCCAGGTGACGTCGCCTGGAGCCGCGGGCGAAATTCTCCAAACGACGTTATGCTACGTACTATAAGGTTTATAATTGTGTTACTTAGATTATCCGCCACCGCCACACGTCTCTTCTGTATAAACCGTCGCTAATATACGTCCTAGAGTGGCGTTAGTGCGGTGCGTAGAGGCGCGGACTTGCAAGCTTTAGACTAGATAGTTTATAACTATAAAGTTGCTAATAGAGTGACTAACAGCTGAGAGAGCGAAATGTACCTAGCGGCACCACTGTGTAATAGAAAAAGATACGTGACGCGAGAAAATAGAACCGTTTTTGGAGATCTTATCGCAGGGTAAAAATTAGGATTCTGTGAATAATTGTGAAACTAAAGTAAAATCGTAGATAATTTTTTGAAATATACTAACACTATTTCATTAAATTATCCACGATTTCACGCCAAATTCAGAATTATATACAGAACTCAAATTTTTACCCTGCCGATAATCTCCTGAAAACCTTCAAAAACGGTTTCATTTGACAACTCATGTCCCTCATGTTCCTCTACTCCTGTAAGGTATAATTACTTTATGGTTTGAACTTTGAATTCACGAACGACATGATTTAATCGATTGAATACTAATACAAAGTTAGTGATCAAACCGATATCTCCGATATCATACCCTCCCCGTAAGGTTGCCGGTTATTATGGCAGCGGCATCGGACTCCATCTTTGATCGTATCTGTTCTGATTCTGAGTCACCATCTAGATTCAGGTAAGGACGAAACAGTGTGCCGTGTTTAGAGTCCACACGTACCTGACTGTTTTACTAATAAAGCGGTCGCAGTAGTCGAAATCGACTGAGTAATCATTCATTCAATAAAGACTGCTCTAAAACAGTAAAGGTATGTAATATGTACAGGTATGTAGAATCGTTTTCAACCAGCAATTTACACAATGAAGCAATTTTTTTTATTATTGTGTGTATGAAATAAATGAATATGAATGTACACGGTAGAATCACCGGTAACAAAAAAATTTTTTATAGTCAGTAAAAATTTAAGATTTGTAGCATAGCATATGCTCACGACTATATTCCCCGAAAGGGTAGTCAGAGATACCGTGTAAGGGTTCCTAGAAATGTTTTTTTCAAGATTTTATTTTACCACTTTATCGCCGTGATTAATAAGTATACTCATGTCAAAATAATTACAGCTTTCCAGTACTAAAGCATCTCAGAGCTAAGCCGCGGACAGACGGACGGACATGACGAAACTATAAGGGTTCCTTGTTGACTATTGAATCCTGAAAACCTATAAACTTACTCATGCATAGTACCAAAATTTATTCAAGTACTCACTCACGTTACCTATCAAAAGAAACTTTTAATTCAGAAAAAGTTTAGATTTTAATTAAACTGCTAAAGTTGTAAAACGTTCTCAACTCACCTGAACTTCTTATTGATCCGAGAAGTTGGAATTAACTGCTTGCAACAAGTCCTGGTGTTAAATACGAAGGAACTAGATAATAATGAAAGTTTTTATCTGTCTAAGAGGTGCTGGGTACTGATGAAGTTTAGTTGTATTCGTCAAGAAGGTGTTTAAGAGGATATAATTCGGAGCGCGCTCCATACAAACGTACTATGGTGATATTTTCAATACTAACCAATTAAACTCAATGAAATTTTTCAGTATTAATCTAAAAACAAATTGCTATGCTTGTATGGAGTCAGATTTTCGTTAAAATGTATAGTTTTAAAGTTACAGTGCCTCAAAGATTTCCATACAAATCTTAAATTAATCTTAGCATTGTAACTGTATATTTAAACGAAAATCTGACTCCATACAAGCATAGATATTTGTTTCAAGATTGTTTTAGCAAAATTTCATAGACTTTAATTGGTTAGTATTGAAAATATCACCATAGTACGTTTGTATGGAGCGCGCTCCGAATTATATCCCCTTAACATCAGACATCGACACCACAAGACCCCAATCTGCACCATACAGGTTTTATGATAACACTAACATAGCTTCGTGATTATGACAGATGAGACCTAGAGTGCGTTTTTGAAACTCATACTTTGAACTCAGCAGTAGAAAGATGCATATCTCCATTGTAATGTTGTCATTTTCAACTGCAATTTATGCAAAGTAATTTTGTCATTTTCAAATGCTTTCAAGGAATGAGTTTCAAAAATCGCACTCCTGGTCGGATGACTTCATTTTAAAATGGCGGTTGAATAAAGTCGATATTTCCAAATCAAATTCAAAGTCAAAGTCATTATAATTTATTCAATATAGGAGCTTGCAGCACACTTATCAAACGTCAAATAAACAAAAAATATTGAAAGTATAAAATGTTAATTAAAATTTGTAACACCACTGGCTTTTCGGTGAAGGAAAACATCGTGAGGAAACCTGCATTCTTCAATTTCGGGAAAACATCGTGAGGAAACCTGCATGCTTCAATTTCGAGGCATGTATCCCACCCACCCACTGTCCATTATAAGTGGCGACGGGCTCACCCCCCGTCTAACTGGACAGAGTTTCGGTACTGCTGGTGAATCGTGGATGTTCTGAGGTTTCAGAATATCTCTGACTACCCCCTCGGGGAATGTAGTCGTGAGCATATGCTATGCTAAGCATTAAAATTCATTATACTTAATTGCACCTACAAATATTTTCAGAAGGTGAAATAATTTAAAAAAGAACTAGTAATTGGTGGCTAGTAATATCTTTCAGCTCACTTCACCCCCTTCTCGGTGGCACTAGAGGGGACGACAGTAAGCTGTAAAGTTTTTCTCTCTCACTCGCACTTAGCATCCGTATGCTTGTATTTTCTCGTCAGTGCGAGCCCGTAAATGAAGGGTCTAGGAAGTAGTGTTACGATCTCTGGTTATTTTCGCAAATGCACACAAAATAGTCCTAGTTCTTTAAAAAATATTCCTAAATACGCAAACACATTACAAGAGATTTTCTGGTTACCTATAATTTTTTTACAGTTTAATTTTATTCAGTCTTTAATATACAACGTGTTAATGAACAAACGCTAAACTTGAAAGTAGTTTGTTTAGAATTGAGAGCAGAATCGAATTATCATGGTTTCAACATAGTTTTTTTTTTCAAAATATTAAATAATTTGTTTGTAAAATTTACTGAACTCGATCTCAACCCATCGCACGGGCACACTCACCCTACTTACTACCAAAACAATATTCTTAAAATGTATCCGTGAGCACGTTAGCGCTTTCATTTATTGCTGAATTGATAACAAATAATGTTTGCCTCAAACCTTAAAATGCGAATAACTTTAACTGTTAACTATCAAAATAATGAAATTATTGTTTCAATCTAATTATATTTTTATAAATCAGTTGGAGTGTATGAGGTTTTGCACTTATTCATTAACACGTTGTATATCTTACATAATTATTCCAGATTTTTTTTTCTGAATGTTTTGCATCGACTCTCAAATGTAGTGCTATAGTGCATTAACTGAAGCAATCACAGTCCGTCCTCGAAATCCTAAGGTGTGAGTTTAGAAATTGACTAAGTTCTCGATTCTCATCCACTGATGTAAATAGGTCACAGCTCCAACTACTAATTGTACGAAGGAGACGGTGTACTATTACATACATATGGAAAAAGGAGCCAAGTTCTGTAATAAAAGAACTGGGTTCCTAGCTCTACAGCCATATCACATAAACTAATTTTGAGCGTAGGCGAGTTCACATCTGTACCGCAACTACGTCGCAACTGAATCGCCGCGAATCGGCGATGTAGCTGCGACTTCGCGACGATATCGTTCCGTCAACGCCTACGCTCATTTATCAATAGTTTTATAATTATGACTCTACGGTTAAAATAATCTATATTTAAGTATGAGACAAGATTTAATGAACTTACTTTTGAAGTAGTCCAAATTATTGTTGCCTAAGTTTAGTTAGATTGCTCTTCTATTTTATTTACATATTGCACTATGCAGGGTGTAAGTGACAGCCTATCAAATACTGAAACGGTAAACTCAGACCATCAAACTGAACAACTTTCACTATGGAGCGTATCTCAGGAAAAGCGAAAAAAAATCAGATGTCCCATACAAAACTGCTGTACCCACCCGACTCAAATGTATAGGACACATAATTTTTTTTGCGTTTCCTGAGGTATGCTCCATAGTGAAAGTTCTTCAGTTTGATGGTTCACCGTTCGGTTCAGTTCATCGTTTCAGTATTTGCTAGGCTGTCACTTACATACATACCTTAGAAGTTTTTAGTGTTATAAATAAATATGAGTATTATAATTATAACATTTTGGTTTGTACAATTAATTAGTAAATCACATTGTCGCTGGCGCAGCGCGGGTCGTACTTTTTTGCACCGACGTTTTTCGAACTTGGCAGATACACTGCCGTGCGTCTAGATTAACTTGAAACATTCGATTCTGTGAGAGCTTAATTGCGTCTAAGCTTGCGAATTTGCTGTGAAGGACTGTCGGGGGTAGAATGGGGTAAGTTTGAATCCAAAATCGCGTTATGAAAATTTCCACACGAGTTACTTTGAAAACAATTTCTAATGAAGTACCTACATGAGTTACGGTAAAATTTTAACCTATGTAGCATGCTGATACGACGCATAAAGTGGATACGAGTCCATTTGCTAATTCATTTTTAGAGTTCCGTACCCAAAGGGTGAAAACGGGACCCTATTACTAAGCCTACGTTGTCCGTCCGTCCATCTTACCTATTTAGGGCTGTAACTTTTGAACCGTAATAGCTAGAAAGCTGTTATTTTCACAGAATATGCGTTATTACGGCGGATTTTTTAACAAATAATAAAAATGACAAAAACTTAAATTTAAGAGGGTTTTTTATTACAAGAAACTAGTTTTTATCAACGTGTTTTCTTCTCGCTCTATCGTAAATACGTTAATACCACAGAACATTATAAGAGGGGTTAGAAGTGCAAAGTAGGCATGGAACGTGTCGCCACAGGTTATGCAATGATTTGCATAACACCAGAAATAAGGCGCGCGGCGTGGTGAGAGCGAGAGGGCATGAGTAATTGTAGCAGCGTGAGCGGGAAGACAAGTGGCGACAGCCATCTCCGAAGCAAAAACGCTACTTTGCATTTGTATAGAAGTGCAAAGTAGGCGTGGAACGTGTCGCCACAGGTTATGCAATGATTTGCAAAACACCATAAGGCGCGCGGCGTGGTGTGAGCGAGAGGGCATGAGTAATTGTAGCAGCGTGAGCGGGAAGACAAGTGGCGACAGCCGTCTCCGAAACAAAAGCGCTACTTTGCATTTGTAACCCCTCTTATAATGTTCTGTGGGTAACACATACAAGCTTCAAACTTAGTATTATTGTAGAGCAGACTCTACAAGATAACAACAAATAATAAAAACCGGCTAAGTGTGAGTCGGTCTTGCGCTAAATGTTCCGGAGAAAATAAAAAATAAATTTAAGTTAATATGTTCTGCACGGAACGGAAGTAGTATTATGGTACGGAAACCTCGGTGCGCGAGTAGGCCGACTCGCACTTGACCGGTTTTATTTAATGAAGTACAACTCTCCCTTATCTACCCCGCGTTACGAACTTCTAAGTAATAGTAATTTGACTCTAATCAGCATCCTTCCTTTAGTTCCTGTACGTTCTGGCATTGTAATCAAATTGGTAATAGGTATTTATATTACCTATTTGCTATGTAAGAAGTTGGTGTTGGGAACTGTCAAGTCGATCGCAGCGCACGATGTGGCAGACATTTGAACTATTATGGGCGAAGCTGTATCAGGTTTGCTGGAATCTGTGCAAACTTAACACTCAAATATCTAAAACTACTACCCACACAGCACAGAACATCTACTAGACATATATTCGATATTTTGTAGATATCTATTAGATATTTTGTAGACATTTGTGCTGTTGGGGGTAACCTAAAATTTGGCAGGCATCTTTTTATTGCTCATCATCATCATACTTCATTTCAAAGAAGGACGAAAAGATTTTCCGATTCCTATACAGTGTGTAAGGAAAAGTATCGTACGTGTGAATCGAGTAGGTATTACAGTTTAGTATGGGTCAGCTGATATTTTTTTTTGTTTTGACAGGTTTGCTCGGGTAGTAAAAGTTATTCACTTTGGTGGGTAGATTATGTGGTTTAAAGGTTAATGATACTTTTCCTAACACCCTGTATAGCTTTCTGAATTGCCAATTCTGATTTGCAAATATAATTAATTTATCAGAAAGATATACTATCCGACATATCTAGGACGTTATTAAAGCTGTTTTAAGAAAAAATGAGATGAAGTGTTTCAAATCTCTGTTTCCGTAATTCAAATTAGTCTTAAAATTTCGTTGCTATTTGAAATTTACTGACAATAGATGTTCACAATTTTTTTTATTTCGCATTTCAACTCCCAATGGTGTTGGCGGCGCGGCGGTTCGATTCCTGCCCTGTACCACTTAGTTCTACAGAATTCATGTACCGTTGTATTTATCATTATCACTAGCTCGGCGGTGAAGGAAAACATTGTTTGAGAGGAAACCTGCATAGACGAGAAAGAAAAAAAAATATTTCGGATGTATATGGGTGGGCTTGGGGCGAACACAACAGACCAGCAATGGTCGCAGTGTTACATTACGCACCTTGCTTAGAAATAGTCCAGCCAATAATAATACAATAAAATCCTCTAAGAACAGATTCGTTCTCTGATAGCAAGTTGACCACTAACTTGCCTCCACTAAAACGCACTGGGCCCGTATGGCCTATTATTCGTGAGAGGAGGCCTTGCAGTGGGATTCTACAATCAATCAATCAGATATACTTTATTTTACACCAAAATATGAAAAGTAAAATACAGAGAGAAAAACAAAAGGCACAAAATAAGGCGGTCTTATCAACAAACTATACAAGCATAAGCTACAAGCTATAACTTACTTACTTACTAAGATCGGATTCGATTAAACGCGAGTAAATTTTATTCTTAGATTAAGTCCGTCCTTTTCATGACCACAACTGACGTATAAACCTAAAAAAATAAAAATATATAACCTCACATTGCAATAAGTACGGATGCGGACTTTCTTTAGATATTATTCCTTGTATAGTTGTAGTATACTCTTGGATAACTCAAAGTTTGGTCGAATTCGGCCTATAACGGTCACCCATCCAAAATCTAACCGGACCGGTGATCTTTCCCAATACCGAAGACCTCGTTGCAATAATCTAGAGGAGCTTCGGACCAAGTTTAACATCATATACAAATCCAGATACGCCTCGAACGTATCAGGAAGAATATAGTCCCTATCTATGGGTGTATAAACCCTACATTAATAAATTACATCCAGATTACATATAAATATAATCTACAACCCCGATGGCAAATACTCGTTTGCTAATTGAATCACAGTTAGGCCCGTACGTGTACGACAGGAGCGGATTCAGTTGCGTTTGAATGGGGGCGCTAATTTAATACTACAAGTCTGCTGTACTTAGGCAAACGCATAATATGTATCTATAGAGGATAGTGGGGACGCAAAAGTTTATTAAATATCTGTCACGCGTCAGGGACCGCGAATGACTATCGTCTAAAAGACAGTAAAATTGTAATTTCATTATAGCTGTAAAATACTGAAAAAATTATTATTTTTACTTTTGTACTGTTTGTTATTTATTTACGTTTCAACCACCGACTGTTTCTCTAAACAGTTTAAACACAGGCATGGTGTTTTTCTAATTAAGGAAGCATAAAGCTCTTTTGTCCATTACGACAAGTCAATAGGTATATATAAGCCTGGGTGGCTATCGAATATAAAACACAGAGCTATCGTTCACTGCTGAATACAGACCACTCACAGGCGCGCGATTTAACTCTATCCTTGACCTTCTATCTTATATCTTAGAAAGTTGGTTCAAAAGGCATGTGGGCATCATCAGCGACTATATTTGCCAGTTCTTTGCCTCTCTTGAAAACTATGCTTCTCATCACACTAATTGAAAGAGGTCGCTAAAATAGGGGCGTTAAAACTGAATAGGTCCCTGTTTAACGGAAGGTTTCCGCTCTCCATCGTAAATTAATGCGATCCAGTCGGCACCCGGTCGATGTATCCGAGTGTGAATGTGCCAACTAACGATCTCTATTTATACGTCATTACTTAAGTCACTTTGTAATGAAGGTCCTGTGATAACGTTATATGTTTTGAGTATTTCTAGAGTCTACCCGCGACTTTGTCCACACAAATTATATACCAGATTTTAAGTCAAACAAAAAAAGTGTCATCAAAATCGGTTCAGTAGTTTTTGCTGCAAAATATGGAACACAGTTTGGGAAAACTATTTTTCGATTTAGGGATCCGTTACTGAAATATTAAGCTTTAAAGTGAACATTTTTGTTAGAGTCAAGTGTCCCCCCCTGCGAGCTAAACGGTTTTTTCAGGATACGTGAAAAAATGCACAGCTGTAGTGTATATATAACGAAGTTAAAAAGAAAACTATCACCGCTAAGTAGGCTTTACAAGTTAACGAGTAATAGTCGACCAACTTGTAAAATGCACTTTTTAACTTTATTCGCCGTTATACTGTATTATAAAACAAAAAGCTCCCTTCTAAGTCCGTATATTGTGATCCCTAACCCTATTGGGAACCTTACCCTTCGCGTGGCCCGACACGCACTTGGCCGGTTTTTTTAATAATCGGGACAAGATTCACTAATTTTAAGTAGGTAATAAATCCACCACCGACTGTCCTGTGTTAGTTTAGCGGATGAAGTATGTAGGTTTTACAAGAAGAATTAAAGGTATAAATATTTTGCATACATTCATTATTGTACTTTTTGTCCATAGTGTTTCGTACAATATAATATTTATTACGTGTTTATGTTACGGTAACAAAAAAACCCGACTGCATAAAAAACCTATTAACTGAAAAGAGAAAAACAAGCTCTATAATCACTAATCAGCTATAACAGCTTTATTTGAGCTAATATAATTCGAATCTTATTAGGTAGGTATTGCAGGCGGGGACAAACCAATAACATGTTTATACCCCTTCTCTTTTTTATTTCGCAGACGCCATATTAAAATAATATAGCCTATGTCACTCTCAAAATTTTTACGAATCTAATAACGCCTCATACGTTAAAATCCATCAAGCCGTTTAGGTTGTAGGCCGTGCCAAAGAAATAGACATACAAACATATATACATACATACGCTCGATAAACATAACCCTCCTTCTGGCGCAGTCGGGTAAAAACCATCGGTTAAACGAGGAAAATTGATCTCCGAAAAGTATTGCAAATAAAGAAAAGTAACACAATAAAGAAATATAAAATTATGTTAAATTTATATTGCTACCAATATAGCGAATATTGTCAAAGAGTTTTCTTTTACACTTTATAGCGTATAAAGTACAAAGTCTGGAAAATGGAAGAATTTGTCAGATTATCTACATTGTAGCTGTTTTATTATTTGTTGTTTAAAACGGACGAAATATTTTTGTTAGAGATCACAAGACATAGTATTTAGAGATCACAAGACATAGTATTTAAATTATTATTTAGAATTGTATATCCTTATATTTTACATATTTATTTGATATACCCTCTAGATTAGTTATGTTGAAATTTTTATTGTTCTATTTCTCTTGACGATCATATTATCCTTTGACATTTTTATTTTTTATGTAATGTACTTGTAATTATGAATTTGATAATATGAAATAAATAATTCTATTCTATTCTATTCTATTGAGTTTCTTGAATATGTTTGTAATAAAGCTGTTTTATGTGTTCCATGTCCGATGAAATTCGAAAAATAATGTCATCATATGGCGATACACATACGTAGATAAACTCACGACCAAAGTCCCTTTTGGTGGTAGCCACAAATATGCGGCGACATTTTTGTAAACATAAATTTTTTTTTCAAATTTTTCGAACTGCCACTTTTTAATTGAACACTTAGCTATAATTATCAATATAATAATTTATTCAAATTCAAAGTCAAAGTCAATATAATTTATTAAATAGAGAAGCTTGCAGCACACTTATCAAACGTCAAATCTTTTTTAAAGCTCACCGCGTCGGAACGTGTTGTCGCTGTAGAGGAGATGCGGCCAAAAACTCTACAACATAACACGACTTTATAACTATTACAATATAAAATACAAAACAATATACCAATAATAATCGAATCCGCAACGCAGGCTTCGTCAAATCTTAATTACGTCTATATCCGCTACAAGCTTCGTTAATGGCTGCACACAAGATAAAAGCATAATTAACTATAATTATATAGTAACTAAATGTAATTATTTAATTTATTTAATGTTTTTTATTTAGCTATAATTTTATATAAATGGAAAAAATGTAGAAGAAGAGGTGAGTTAGTGTGACCGAGACAGGAATACGTCACAGCTTACATTTTACGCCACATGCGGTGAGGCTAAAATTGGTGGGAGACAGGGAGTGTCGGTACTGTATGTAGTACTATATAGATACTCTTTATTGCACTGTGGCTCTGTTCTGGGATCACCTGCTACTTATTAGGTACCTTTGGCAATGGGATCTTCTTCTTATCGTGTCGGCAGCAAGCCCCGGTGTCAGAGTTTTTTCAGACCGCCTTACGGCCTCTGACGTGGTTTTAACGTCTTCTACCTACAGAGATGGTAGCAGGGACTAACGGCTTAACATGCCATCCGAAGCACGGAATCATATTTCTTTTCAGACAATCAGGTGATTCAGCCTGAAATGTCCTAACCAACTGGGGAAAAACGCACAAAGTGACATATCACTAGGTGTCCTATGAGGGCATTGGAATCGAACCCACGACCTTCGTGTACAGATTAAAGTCCGGTCGCTGAAAGATTGCGTTTGACAGTTACCATAAAATTGTAAAAAACTGAATGAAAATATTGTTTACCTGTGCTCACTCTAGTACACAGGGCATTAGCTGCCCTTTTAAGTTCAAAAATCTACTAAATAATGATCGGCATTTATAGTTTTCATTCAGTTTTTTACAATTTTATGGTAACTGTCAAACGCAATCTTTCAGCGGCCGGACTTTAATGTGTTTGCGTTCTTACTGTTTTCTAAAAAGATCAATAGCCAAAATCGTCATCCTTTTATTTCAAAGCCAATCACCTAAACTCGAAGTCAACATTTCGTGTAAAAAGTACGTTTATTGTTTCTCAACAAAACAAAAGGAATTCTCGTTTGTATGCAGGACGGCTGTCTTCTTGATATATTTTGGCGATAAGTAAAGAAAAATATATCTTTCCACTGACAGAGGCTTTGAAACCTTGTTATACGGTTTTTATACTTTTTATCAATTGTATTGTAGACTAGCTTTTACGTAAGTATAGATAGATAAATGTATCTTTTAATAAAATAAATGCCTCTTTGACTGCCTCCGTGGTCTAATTGTTAAGAGCATTGTGGTTCGATTCCCACGGGGCCACCTAGTGATATGTGCGTTTTTCCCCAGTTGGTTAGGACATTGCAGGCCGAATCACCTGATTGTCTGAAAGAAAGATGATTCCGTGCTTCGGATGGCACGTTAAGCCGTTGGTCCCGACTACTATCTCTTGTGGTAGTAGTCGTTACATTAAAACCACGTCAGAGGCCGTGAGGCGGTCTGAAAAAACTCTGACACCAGGGCTTGCCCACTCGATAAGAAGAATAAAATAAATGATCTTGGACAAAATGATCACACAGATTACATAGTTTTTGAGATATTTCAGGAGTGTTATAACTACCATGATTATGGGATGACATAAAAAAAATTGAACAACAATGGGGAACAACAACTTTTTTAGTATATCATAAAGATTTAAGACTTACATAAAATACTAAAAACGAAAATGATAAAATATGCACAAATCATTTATTTATAGCAAATAAATAGTCGACTTTTCAAATTCCGCGCCGAAACGCTTACTGCCATGGCGTGACATCACTCCTTTTCATGTCACGTGAAGCTCATCACAAATCATCCGTTATAATATGTTGCCATACTCTTCTAACGCACGCAAGCTGCTAATCGCTTCTTCACTTTGCGCTGATTGGTGTTTGAAATTACGTTCCGATCCACGTAACTTGAAATAGAAATATTTCGTAAAATTAAAAACTTTAGAATAAATCTTTCCGTAATGTTCTATTCACAACTATTATTATTGAATTATTAAGATAATTTCTCATTATAATTTTGGTGCAAGTTCCCCATTCAATCTTATCCTGAGTTAGATTCTTACCATTGAGTTTTTAGCAACTTATGTACGATTTACTTCGATCAAATATACGATTTGTGTCACCTTAGCAGCGTTGTATGAAAGAAAACATGGCGTGGAAACTTACACGCTTTAATTTCGAGGCGCGTGTTGTCCAATGTCCATTTTACCTATTTATAGTGATGAGCTCATTTACTTGTTAAAAATTTTAGTCTTTTCATAAAACGTTCTATCAGCTGATTGAATTTTGAAGTCAAATCAGCAGTAGACAGATGAGTATCTCCAAAGTAATTTTGACATTTGCTACTGCGGAGTTCAACGTATGACTTTCAAAAATCGCACTCTAGTTTGGATCACTCGGCTGAATTTGTCGAGTGTCGTGAACGGTCGTCAATTTAATCCTAGTTGTACAGTAGTTTCAGTGGTAAAATCGAGATCGTTACGACACTGTCGTGTCGTTGAAGTGTCGAATAACGTGAAACGTTCAATGCCGCCTTTGACAGCTTGAATGCGAACCCAATTTGCCGGCGAAACGGCGCGCCGACTGCGTTCCCGAGTCCCGTGATTGGGCCCAAATTGAAAATCGAATGAACCTTCCAAATTGGTTTGCACCTTTATAAATTTGTGTAGGGTGGTTGTGTAGCTCGCTGGTTTGGCTGTGAATAAGGTTTATATTATTTTTTTTTTATTCATAATTCAAAATCACCACAGACTGGGTTCCTCAGGATGGTCACCGGCGTCGAGGTAGACCCAGGAAAAGGTGGAGAGATAACATCAATGCCTTCTTGGAGAGTTGGCCAGAAGTATCACATAACGGAGAGGATTGGAGACTAAAAGGGGAGGCCTTTGCCCAGCAGCATTGGACAGGCTACGTAAAAAAAAAATGCATAATGAGCTTCAGCTCACCTGATGGATGGTGTAGATGAAGCCGAAGATTTAGCGCGCTAATTAAGAATGATACGCAGACTTACGGGAGTATAGGTTTATTATGGATCGGAGATCGTCCGCCAAGAGTAAGAGAACTAATCCTAAGTTACATTTGCTTATATACTAATTAGATGCTACTTTAATGTTGACTAAGCATCGGACGCTGGCCCAGATTAAAGACAAGGGTGCAATGTGCGTCTTGTGCATCAGCAGTTCCGTAGTGTTCTACTTTACGTAAACTGGATGTCGGATGCTGGGTCAGCATCCTTAACTCGCTCACCCAGAAAAAATATAAACTCTTCTTTTATAAATATCCTGATTGTATTTGCTCGGAAACCGACGCAGTGAGAGAGTTCCAAACCTTACCGGTTCTCATTATAAAAGAGGATGTGAATCTTTTTATGCGGATTGTCGGGATATCGACTACGTCCATGGATGCAGTCTCGAACTACGTCTTGTCGTTCGTTGGTGGAATATAGTATACAAAATATATTTTCCCAACACCGTCAGGATAGCATGCGGTAGTAACAAAACATCCAATATTTAAACGGGCGGTTCAGATCAACTGAATAACTTTCAGTGTGGAGGCAATGTCGAAGAAAAACCTGCTGTGTCATACAAAAATGCAGTATGACTCTACTCAAATGTATGAGAACGCAAAAAAAAAGATGCATTTGTCTGTATACTGAAAGTTGTTTAGTTTTATGGTCTAAAACCACCCCTTTAAATATTACTAGGGTGTTTTGTTACACCCTGTATAAGGCGATGACAATAATTCCCATCGGCATTTCGGAAATATTGCTACAACTAGGTAGGTTTTTCTGTAGGTAAGATTTGTAAAACTGTAAATTGCAGATTTTTTATTTTTATTCATTTCGTGTTTTCACATCCTTACCCAACACACGATAATCCCCGATTTCACCCTCAAGGCGATATTCAGCTATTTTGTCATGGTTAATTTTTTTTAGAGAAACTCTAATCGAAAGAAACAGAAAACCAAACTATAATAAGTAGAACTCACGATAAAATTATTCTACTGTTTCTAATTCTTTGTAAACGTTCCCAATTTGAATTTTCTTGGACTTGACTTGACGGAAAATTGGCTGGTAACTAACACGGATTTGTATTTCTGTTTGTTCACGATTTCTGAATTTAGTCAACAGTTCAGTCTTCTAATGAGTGAGTTAGTTTGTCAAAGTATTTATTTGTATGAATTTCAAATACCTAGTTAACGTAAATAATAAAATGTTGCTCAGTTATTAATTCTGTAGAAAAGATTTTCACGGTAAATACATACAATACACACTACATTTTTATACTTAAGGGCTCATAAAATAGACAATATAGCTAGTCATTACGGTAGCATTTCCCCTCTGCCACTTTACAAGATCAATTTGATCATGTGCATTTGCATAAATTTATTTTTTAAATTCATTTAACTTCATTCTTACAACTGATATAAATAAAATACAAATTCGCCAAAATGCAGAACAGTTTGTTGGCAATACGCTCTTATCTATATAATTACATCTATATAAAATAAACAGTTTGTAGATGAGAGCGAAACACTACACTCATAGTTTTTTTTAAAATAATATTTTACATTCCTGAAGATTAACGTTATTGTTAGCTTTAGGTGTAGTTCGACTAACACTCTTTCATATTAAATTTATACATAAGTACATACATAAACTCACGACCATAATCCCTTGCGGGGTGGACAAGAACCTACATCATTTTATATTTATAACATAACTTTGTAAACTTTCGATCTGTTCAAGATCAGCTCCAAAGTTTAGAACTAATCTTGAACAAATCGAAAGTTGAAAATGCATAAATGAATGTATGGACACGAAAAGCGAGCTAACTGTCTGTTTAGAATCTAAAGAAACAATCATCTCACCCCCCGCGCCCGAACATCCATTTCATACCTCACTTAACGAGACAGCCTATAATTGCGGAACAATAACTTCAAACTAGTCGCGTTTGGGGTTCACACGAGACTATTTTTATTAACAATCAATATTAGAATCTAAATTAATGGAATAAAATCCAAAGTTGCGGATTTCATGCTATCTCATCCCTCGCAAAAAGTGTCAGAAAAGTTTGTTAGTAGAATTATAGTAACTCGTCCATAGTTATATTGTCTAAGGCTGATAATGATAATTATATTATTTTGTACAATAACAGTTTTCACATAACTGATGCGTCAAAGCCAAATGGTAGAAAATGTTAAAGCATAATAATTCGATTCCTACAACGCAATGAAAATTTTGACCCAAATTTTCCCTACGACATGACATTAATTTAAGCAAAGGCACACGTATCGCCAAGGTAACCTGTTTAATCACAAAAATCCATAAAAACGGATGTCACTGCTGATATCCGCATTCCCCGAAGGCTGCGACAATATGATTGATTCGAAGAAAATATGACCTACTTGTTCTTTTTTTATATACCTACTTAGGGTTAGGCCACACGGTGCGTTGTGACTGCTGCGGACGGACGCCATACAGTGCGTTGCGGCACAAACACTGGACTTGAAGTCAACGACATGATTAGGGTGATAACCGGTACAGCGCCGGATTTGCACCGCAGCTGTTTGTGCGTTAGAAGGAGAGCAGCCCTAATAGTTTATACCGCTGCCACTCTGTTGGTGCCGTTACAAAGTTGCATTGTATTGTGATACATTAGGGCCGAGCCACATGTTGCGTTGCGGCGGTGCAGCGGCGGCGTGGCGCGCCTACATAGAAAAAAATCAGTAGTAATAACTGTTCACACACCGGACTTGCAAAAAGCGAGACGAGGTGGGTGATAAGCGATACAACGCTGGAGTTGTTGATGCGTATGAAAAAGAATAGCCTTACCACGGCGCTGCAGCGCCTAGCATCGTATCGGTTTTGACAAAGTTAAGTCTTAGTGTGATGGATGACACACCAGCCGAAAGTACACGTGACTTGATTGTCAGTACTAATCCGCGATGACACACTATTACGCGCCATTTTCCCTAGTAAACGCTTAAATTACGTCGCGTAAATTCGGTAGATTTGTCATCACACTTAATCCACCACTGGGTTTTGCATTGAGACGCCTCATTGGCCGTGTGGTTTCAATCTTGTATTTTAGGTACTGTGCTCATAATAGACTTCAACGACGTCATTGCGGGTCAGCGCTGCAACGCGCCGTGTGGCATGGCTCTTACGTACATATGTAAGATAAACGTTGGAACGAATATTAAGCAGATAGCTATCTTGCTTCTCGAAGGTACAGTACATGAAATATATCCCATGTCTCGATCTTTTCGATTTTTTTATTACCATGAATTTTGGCTTAGTATTGCCTTTCTTCCTTAACTTGGATTGATAATTCAGAGACAAAAGACGTAACTTGTGAATAACTTTGACGTATTTATGAATGGATTCATTGGTAAGTTAAATCAAAATTGGACGTCGAATTATGAATTTGAATTTAGATACCACTTTAAAATCCAACTAGTTCTGAAGTAACATTACCATTACGGGAATGACATAAGGCGTTTATGCATTTCAAATTGCCATTACCTCAGAACGTTAACTGGAAAGTTCGAGATCGAAACTCATGGCTTGTGCAAATTTCAGTTACCTACTCATGTGCAATGCGCCTGAATGACATCAAGGGACTTGACTATTTCCTAAGTTTGATTTAGTTCTAATTATTTATACCTAGAACAGCCGTGTGGTTCCGGCTTAGAATAGACCACCACGTTTCACCACACACTCAGAACATCCACGTTTCACCAGTAGTAACGAAACTCTGTCCAGTGTCACGGGGAGTGAGCCCGTCGCCACTTATAATGGAAAGTGGGTACAATACATGCCTCGAAATTGGAGCATGCAGGTTTCCTCACGATATTTTCCTTCACCGAAAAGCCAGTGGTGTTACAAATCGTACATAAATTCCGAAAAACTCAATGGTACGAGTTGGCCTGGACGGGGATCGAACCCTGAGTGAGATTGGGCACCGCCAATGGCTAGCCACCTCTCACCACTTGACACCTGAGCATTGCTACAACTATATTCTTAAACACCCTATTTTTGACATTGAGCGCAGATATCTCGAGACAGAAGCATTATAATGATTTAGTTTCTATGGGAGTTTTGTTCCATTAGATAAGACCTATCCAACGGAACCCTAAATTGTATTACGTCGAATTATTGTGTGTAGTTCTTAGGCCTATTTACTCAAGGGGGACTACCGCCGCCATCTAAGTATATTGATAAACCATTATTTCTTTAATTTGTCGTCTTGTGCAACACAGAAGAAATGAGTTGGCCTATTCTAAACCAGCTACCTGAGACCTTTCAATTTAAAATCCCAAATACGGCAGTAAGTGATGATGATAATGATGATGTCCTCCACGACGTATTCGTCAACGGCGACCCTCATTGGTTCATGGCGTGAGCTTGGATGTGACTGGAGATCCCGAGTTTTGTCTTAAAGACCCTGTTACACGCAGCACAGTACAGTTGCCCAGTCGAGTTGTACGTGTAACTGTATGTTGGTTTGGGACGGGTCTTGCGGTTTTGGCGTTTGGCTTCAAGGAAAATAATTAACATCGTCAATCTTCGTTTGCGCAGTCCCCCGACAAAACCCGAAGTCATTTAGTGATCAAAGGGTGCACAGTCGGATAGCAGCGAAAATTGCGCGAAAACAATCAGCCAATCGTGGCAAATCATTGAAGGTGGCAAATCCTGATTGGTCAATATAATTTCGTGCGTTATTAAATTTTGTCAACTGCCTGCGCAGGTACATCGGGGGAACATAAATAAATCTGGTACGAGCAAGAGCTGTGATTTTAGTATTCAAAAATATTTCAAAATGCTTTTTCATTTGAGGAATTCACGCTAGCACCGTTTATTTATCAGTAACTATCTCAAGAAGGTTAAATGCCTACGTAAGTAGAGATTGCCTTGGATGTGGTCACTTATGTTTCCCATCTCATTTCCTCTTTACATGGAGTTGCCATTCTAATGTAATTTCAGGAAAAGTGGTGATAAGTGATGAGCTTTTTTTCCTATAAAAAATTAACTCCTAAAGAACCCTTATCGCTCCCACCAAACCAACATAATCATTTTTTTTAAACGTAAATTCATTAAATTAAGTTCCAAGCTATATTTTCCGCAAACTTTTTTTCCCACCATCCATCTTTGTCACAGTCAAAACTTTTAACTGCTGCATCTGCCGTAAAATATGAATCCTGTCTCCAGGGGCATGTTCCAGATTCTTTTTCAAACTTTCCTGAAAATTCCACTCGACATTTTTCATAGGAAACTCGTTGTTTGTTCAAAAAGCAAGTAAGGTGTCAGGATCGTAGCAGGTGGCGATCTATTATCTCTGCTTACCCTAATAATTGGACATAAGCGTGAAAATATAGCGTGTTACATACACACTATAGGGGATGATCAGACCGTCGAACTGAACAACTTTCTCTATGGCATCAACATCGAAACCGCGAAAAAAAATCTGCCGTTTCATACAAAACTGCAAACCTACTAGAGCCAAATGTATGGGACAGATGATTTTTTTTTTCGCGATTTCGATGTTGGTACCACAGAGAAAGTTCTTCAGTTTCATGGTCTGATCATCCCCTTAAAAAACTGTCAGCTCAATAAGAAGGACCCTATTATATTGAAAGGTACATACTTATAAAGGGTGTGAACTTAACGTTACAGTACGTTACGTATGTTTTATTTTTAGTTCTTTTATTTTTGTCTTTGTCTAACATTGCTTTGTCTTATGTTATTTTATAGAGAATGCTGTGTTTGCTTATAAATGATGTATTCATCTACTTTAAAACCACTGTGTGTTTAAAAATATTTAAGATTGTGAATTTATCGTTAGCAAACCTTTAAATAAATTAAAATAAATTAAAAGTTACTTATCTTTAGTTAGGTAATATTTGAGACTTCAGCATTTATTACTGCAAATTATAAAGTATATTACATTCTATTCATATAAAATGAACAACTTTCTCTAAGGGAAACTAAAAGTGAAAAAAAATCGTTGTTTCATTAGACATTTGGGTCGAGCAGCCATTGATATTGATAGAATAACCAATTTTTTTGGCAACAAACACGTGTCGAGTCTTTGACCAAACATATTTCCAAAGCAAATCAGAGTCGACGAAATTTCAACAGCTACCAAAAATGCCTATACAAGTCATTTTTATTCGTTTCCAATTTCCGGTATCAAAACACAACCACACAAAGTTCCTTAACTCTATTAGCTATAGAAACCTACGAATACGTTGGTATGTAAATACCGAACAGAATCAGGAATCGAGTCCTTTGATCTAACTTTACAGTTCAATATCACACTCTGCGTCCCGTAACCGTACTCACGTAATAAACATTAATTAAGTTAGCGTTCAGTCGTTAATAATTCTCAATTAATTATCGTGCAATATTCAATTAGGTGTCAGAAACAGCCGACTTTTATTTACAAGTCAATTTATTTGATTTTGAATTTGTAAAACAGTTGTTACAAACATTTTAGTTGGAATTAAATTTTGTGCTACTTAATTTGTTAGTCACCTCATTAGATGAATTTGATTATTCGATTTTGAAGCTTAGAATTTAATTTATGCTAACCCTAATTTTTTTTTACAAAATAAATAGTTGTTTTGGGAAATGTTGTTTAGTTTCATTATCTAAATACACGCTTAAATTTTTCTAGTGTAAAAATTTTTTTTCAGTTGGATCGGTAAACTCTTAGTTTAAAAGAATTCTAATGATATCAGTTTCACCCTGTATATTAAATATAAAATTGTTCCATTACTGACCGACGGACAGACACCACAGGCAACCTTAATTAGTGAAAACGTGATGAATACTCACTTTATTTTACAGAGTTTAATAAAATTTTAGTTTTATGTTTCCCCTAAATGTTATTAAACTGTATAAAACTTTATCTTTTTTATGTCCTGTTAACTACTGTATTTTTGTTATAAATAAAGTTATATTTAATATAATTTTCGCACTTCTACAAAGGACTAAAAAAATGTATTTTTGAAAATCCAACTCTAAAGGATGTTGTCAATGTTTGTATAGAAAAATGGTATTTCTGCTTGTATCAATTTGAATCTCAGTTTAAAATCTGTCAAAATTTGTATCCCCTCAGATTTTGATTAAGATTAGATTGTGTAAGATAAAGTTTTATGTACCTATACAGGGTCCTTCTTAATATGCTGACACTTTTTTAAGGGGATGATCAGACCGTCAAACTAAACTAAAGAACTTTCTCTATGGGACCAACATCGAAATCGCGAAAAAAAAATCTGCTGTCCCATACATTACGCTCAAGCAGGTTTGCAGTTTTGTATGGAACAGGTGATTTTTTTTCGCGATTTCGATGTTGGTGGTCAGTTTCAGTTTGATGATCTGATCATCCTCTTAAAAAACTGTCAGAATATTAAGAACGGCCCTGCATACGGACGATGTTGTGGGCAAACGTAATTTTATCAAATAAGAAGAGGAGGAAGCGATCTTGCCATTTCTTCTTCTTCAGTCCTTGTACCATTTATATTAGGTGTTGGCTCTCCTAATCGTCCTTCTCAAAAGATGTGATGTTCCATTCAAAGACAAAACGCCTTAAGTGGTACAATTTTTAATCCAAACAAGGTTTCGTTTTGTTTTCAGGTATCCATCACTCAGTCAATACTCGGCTAATCCAATACCAATCATAAAAGTACATTCGTGGTCTGTGCACCCAAATCCGAAACAATTTGGGCTGCATATGACTCGAAATTAGGGATTCAGTTTGAGATGTCATTCAGTTATCGGATATATCCGATATAGTTAGATATACGTCCTGTTTTCAGAGTTCGCTATGTTATGTAATTCATGATTCAAGCTATGAATGTTTTATTAATACCCATTATAAATATGTGAGTTTCATAAGGCTAGTAGGCTAGTATAATATAAATTATAGATGCCAAAAGTAGATTAGTAGGTATGTATAAATCATTTTAGTCAATTCAATCACAGAAACATTCATAAATGGCGGGGAAAATCAATGGCCACATGAAAGAAGTCGCAGGCTAAAGCTCTGTAACTATCATCCATGAGGCCATTGATTTTTCCTGAAATATAAAATAGGTAGGTTGAAACTCGCTATGTGGATTAGCATTGCAGCGCGACAGCAAAATTGTGGCTATTATAAGCCTAATGTAGCCTCTCTTTGATTTTTATTCTTTCTATCTCTACCAGGATGTGCTTTTTCGTGAATCCAGAATGAAAATCCATCCAAATATTCATTGTCACACATATAATACAATATAATAAGACACCTCTTGAGGCTGGCAGTGTTATAATGGTTTTTACATTTTAGTACCTATACGAATGAATGTACTCTAAATCAAATTTTTACTTTGTATACTATACTTAATTTTAAATAAGGACGAAAAGATTTTCCGATTCCTATACAAGGTGTTACAAAAATACAAATGTTTATTTGTGGTGGTGGTTGGATGGTGGATGGTGGTTTAGACCAACAAACTGAGCAACTTTCACTATGGGACCAACATTGAAATCGCGAAAAAAAAATACTGATGTTCCATATTAAACTACAAATCTACTCGAGCAAAATGTATGGGACAGCAGATTTATTTTTTCGCGATTTCGATGTTGGCCCCATATTGAAAGTTGTTCAGTTTGATGGTCTAAACAGCTCCGTTAAAAGTTTTAAATATTAATGTTTACTTTTGTAACACCTTGTATAGCTTTCTAGCCAATTCTGATTTGCAAATATAATTTATTTATCAGACATATCTTGGACGTTACTAAAGCTGTTCTAAGAATAAGTGAGAGGAAGTCAAATCACTGTTTCTTTAATTTAAAATAGCCTTAAAATTTCGTGGCTATTTGAAATGGAGTATAAGTGAAACATACATGCATTTTTCATTCAAATATAGCACTCCTTTTCCTCGCTGTACTTTTAAGTATTCGTATCTGTATGGACAGATATCTGGATACGGATATCCGAACACCGTACAACTCTAATTCGGAGCTGGCGTTCTGAGGAATGATGAACGTTAATCCGTACGATATGCGACATGTCTCTGATGCGGTTCGGATTGGTATCGTGTTCGTTGATTATCAAAGGTTTGTTGGGTTTATTGGTTTACTTTGTCAGAAGGAAGTATCGTCGAAGATACATACTCAAAAGGCCTATAATCGCATTATGCCGTATTCGCGTAGCGCCAGAACACAAAGAGAGTCATGTTGCAAATTTGGACATGAGCAGTTGAGACATTCCCGCGGTGTTCGTGCGGTTCGCGTTTGAGCTTGCCACGAGGCTCCGTTATCTCTTTTCGTAAATTAGTTTATGCACAAAATAACAATTCCTAAGATTGGGACACTCCCACAAACTACTTGACATTGGCAGAAATTCAGTAGGTACTAGTCACAAGCAAAAATCCATTAATTTAAAAATAATTTTTTTTTATGAAAAAGATGCTTTAGACCATCAAACTGAACCACTTTCACTATAGAGCCGAAAAACCGACTTCAAAACTAAAAGGAAAGAATTATTATTACAGCCAATGTCTTTTACTTTCGTATCCCTTTTACCCTTTCCAACAAAAAAATTGTTGTAAAAGTCCTCAATTGACGAAAATATCGGTATACATAAAAATAATACATACAGACGAACATAGAACCTCTTTTATGAAGTCTATTAAAAAGAAAAAATAGAGCCAAAATCGAAATCGTGAAATTTTCTTTTTTTTATTTATTATTAATGGACTTTTTACTTGTGCGTTAGCACCGCATTTCCGCTATTGTCAAGTAGTTTGTGGGAGTATCTATCCCAATCTCAGGGATTGTTTTTGGTCAAGAATAAGAGACTGAGGATTGCGGAGCCTCGTGGCAGGCAAAAACGTGACTTGCGATCAACACGCGAGACAAGTGCTCGGGTCAGAACCTGCAACGTGACTCCGAAATTTATGTTGTTGTTTGGTATCGTCAATGACTGACTACTCAAATACCTTTATGGAAAAGCACATTTTTTTCGCATTTTCATTGTTGGCCCCATACTGAAAGTTGTTCAGTTTGATAGACCTTTCTCAAAACCTCGTTGACAGGGTGATGATGATGAAGATGATTATGAATGCAATTGTAGCATCAGCCATAAAGAGAGGACACTGAACCAGAAGCCGTAGCATGTTATACGTGATACGGCTGTATCACGTCTTTTATCTCGTTCGTTCGTACGCAAATAGAAAGAGAGCGAAGGTGTGATAGCGCTATATCACGGTACTATGCTACCTTTGCAGGAAGCTGGCGTAGGTATTTATATCCATGAGTTAAATTGAACACTGAACAAAAGTTATTACATTTTTTGAGGCTAAATGAAAGCAGAATCACATAGTTCGGAATGTACATAGGTGGTGGATAATATTAAATTGAACGAAATTTTTGGTGTTGATTCCCCTGTAATTATTTCAAATATATAATGAATACGTGCTGGTTTAATTAAAAGTTATTCCCAAATGATATCTGAATTCGCAATTGAAATTAAATTACGCAGAAAAATGATACGATTTATTTAGGTAACATTTATAACGTGTTAATGAATAAGCGCAAAACGTAATACACCCCTATTTTATAAAACTAAATAATTTGATTGAAACAATAATTTCATTATTTTGATAATTCAAATTTAAAGTAATTCGCATTTTAAGTTTTGAGGCAAAAATGATTTGTTATCATTTCAGCAATGAATGAAAGCGCTAACGTGTTCATAGATAGTTTTTAAGAATCTTGTTTTGGTAGTAAGTAGGGTGAGAGTGCCCGAGCGGTGGGTTGAGATCGAGTTCAGTAAATTTTAAATTTAAAAAAGCAAAATATTTTAATATTTTGAAAAAAAATCCTATGTTGAAACCATGATAATTCGATTCTGCTCTCGATTCTAAACAAACTACTTTCAAGTTTTGCGTTAATTCATTAACACGTTGTATAATAAATACGTGCTAAATTAATTAAAAGTTATTCCCAAATGATATCTGAATTCGCAATTTAAATTAAACTAAGCAGAAAAATGATACGATTTATTTAGGTAAGTAATATATTATTTGGACGCTTTGATGCGAAGTTAGTATTTTTATACAAATCATAATAAAAACGTATAGTAAAAGTCACAACGAATAAAATATCGTTTTATTTCATATTATTTAGTTTTATTTAGATTTTTTTTTAAAGAAATCAAAGAGGTCTCTTGAATGTGAAATACGATTTATTAATAAATAAATATCTTGGACATTGTTACACAAATTATCTAGTCACATTTAAAGTACCAGAATCTAGCCTGGACTTGTATTATGATGACTAGACAACGATATAGCATACATAAATAGCTACAAACATCCATGACTTGGGTACAAATATTCATATTCATCATACAAATATTTGACCCTTACGGGATTCGAACCCGCGACCCTCGGCACAACAGGCAGGTTCACTACAGACTGTGCTATCGGGCCGTCAGGCTTATTGTGACATATATGACAGATACATGGTGCTAGCTAGGGTAGACAGTAGCGTTACTTTAATCGGTGATTGTACTCATAATACTGAACAACTTTCCCAAAGGAACATAAGGGAAATGTTGACTGTTCATTCAACGAAAAGTAAAAAAAATGTTTTTGAATTTCGTACTTAGGGAAAGTTGTTCAGTGGCATGGGTCATAATCACCCCTTCAAGTAAAGAAACTGTTTCCCCTAACATCCTGTATAATCAAAACAACAAGCCATTATTAATTATACTAAACTAACTGTTGCCCAGGATTTCGTCCGCGTTGACTTTAAAACTAATTTACACTAATATACGAGTAGAATGTTAACACTAAAAGATACATATACAGGGTAGTAGGAGAAACAGTTGCATTACTATAAGGGGTGATTGTACCCATGATACCGAACAACTTTCCCTAAGTAAGCTATCGGAAATTCGAAAAAAAAAATTCTACTTTTATATAAAAGATCAATCAGCAATTGCAAATGCAATCAGCATTTAGTGTGGGAAGTCCATTGGTAGGTCTCTTCTCATACACTAACCAGGCGGGCGCAATCAGATGGCATAGAAACAAATAATTATTTGTAATACCTACTTTTTCCCATACTCCATACCCTAGTGACCCGCATTGAGATTGCAAAACTGGACCCGATCCACGAATCCATCGCACCGTCCCATTTTAGACATCGTGCTTTATCTACCGAAACAAAATGGAGGGTACAGTGTTACCAACATCTTATCTAGAGAAAAATATAAATTAGGTTCGAGCAGCAAGTTGGAATAGGTATTATCTATACTTGGAGTACAAACTGCCTTACAAGCGGTGAAACTTGAAAATACTCCTTGGCGTCATCAAAATACTCGTTGGTAATGTTCGTCCTTCTTTCGTAAATTCCGGTCGTTGTTTCTGACGTCAACTGTGTCCCTTTCTAATACATCGACAAAAATTGATAGAAAGGAATTTATTCGAGAAAAAAATCGTTCATTCATTCCATGGATTCGAGGTTAACTTACCTTTCATGAATTAAAATTCGAACTTTGATGAAATAAAAGACTGACCACTACCATAGCCTAATTTATACAAACAAATTAAAATGCCACAACACTTTCACTGCTGGACAACACGCCTAGCGTGTAATTTCCCATTGAGAAACGAGCTATGTATTTTCAAACTCAGCAGTGGAATTTTAAAACTCATAAAGATAATCACACAAAAGGGATCAGTATTATCGACAAACAGTTTTTATATTAATTAACAAAATGGCCGATGGGGCCGAAGAGTTCTCACCACGTACCTTAGTGCAGCGTGGGTAGGCCTCCCACAAGATTGACCGACGACTTGGTGAAAGTAGCAGGCCCGCCTTTTATGAAGGCAGCGAGCGCAGGAATGTTCGTTGTCGCGATCCTAGGGGAAGTCCCTGTCCATCAGTGGGCGTTTATCGGCTTATTTATGATGATATAAGTTTATTATTGGTCTACCTTGACATACAAGGTCCTTCTTAACATGCTGACACTTTTTCAAGGGGATAATCAGACCATCAAACTGAACAACTTTCTCTATTGGACCAACATCGAAATCGCAAAATAAAAAATTTGCTGTCCCATAAATTTGGCTCGAGTAAGTTTGCAGTTTTGTATGGAAGAGCAGATTTTTTTTTTCGTGATTTCGGTGTTGGTGCCATAGCGAAAGTTGTTCAGTTTGACGGTCTGATCATGCTCTTAAAAAAGTGTCAGCATATTACGAAGGACCCTATATAATAAAAGCTTATGTTACTATAATAATTGTATGTAATCCATCATCATTCTCTAGCCCATTTCCCATTATTTGGGGTCAGCGCAATATGTCATCCTCTTCCATTCATCTCTCTTAGCCGTCATTTCAGCACTCTCTCCTTTCTTACGCATATCATCTTTCACACAATCCATCCATCTTTTCTTCGGCCTTCCTCTCCTACCGCAGCAATCCACATTCATACTTAACACTCGTCTCGTAATATGACACTCGTCTCTTCGCATTACATGACCATACCACGATAATCTATTACCCTGCAATTTTTCCGTCATAGGTGCTACTTTCATTGTATGTAATCCGATTTCAAAATCTCCAAATCTAGTTACTTCTCAATAGCACCAACATTTTAAATATTATATTTTGTTACGTTAATTTGCCGCTATATTCTAAGACCTGAGTAAAAGTGGTAAATCTAGCGCGAGTGCTCAAAGCTGGTATCACTACGTTATTCCCAGAGGCTATGCGGCCCAGAAATACGAACAATAGGTGCATTAGTGTCCCATTTTTTTTCTTTTACCCAAATAATGGACATTTCGATTGGAAGACATCGCCCGAGGCGGGTTGGGTCGTATTTCTTTTGTAATTATGGAAGGCAGAAAAGATCATTTGACAGGAAAATTTACTTGAATATAATGTCTTTTTGATACGATTTTGATAAATAATTTTGTGTTATATAAAAAAATCTTTTTAAGAGGAAAATATTATGATTAATTGACATACAGATTGATTTTGTCCACGACGTATCCCGCGTTTACGTTAAAAAGTATCCTTGGTAATTATTGTGTTAATTTTAATATCTATTGTTGAATTCTAGATTCATCTGTATATTGTACTTAACTGTAATAAAGCTCTTTTTGGCATAAAAAGTCTTGTAAAAAGGCAAGGAAACCGCCTGTGATTCAGTGCCTCATAAGAAACCATCTGTCCATAATAGATGAATGCAATAATAAAGAATATATTTGCTTTTATGAAAGAAAATAACTCTTAGCTACTATGAAAATTGCTAACATGAATATGGACATTGGGTCGTTCAATATAAGCTTTATTACTTTATTTTGTATACTTATTTATATACGGACAAGTACTAAAGGATGTTAGTAGCAATGGAGATAATATTTTGATTTGATTTTGTTTCGAAACAGACAGATTCGTTTAGAAGTGAGTCTGTACATTGAAGGTATTTATAAGAAATAGATTACCTATACAATATGGTTTCACAAATCAACCTTTTTTAGAATTTTAGTATGTCTGTTTGTTTGTTTTTATGTCTTTTACAGCATCACGCAAAAACTACTGAACTGATTTTGATGAAACTTTTTTTGTTTGATAGCTTATGATCTGACTTAAAATCGGATACACAAGGTGTTACAAAAATACAAATAAACATTTAACTAGGTTAACTAATCGGATGTTCCATACTAAACTACAAATCTACTGGAGCTAAATGTATGGGACAGTTGAATTTTTTTTCGCGATTTCGATTTTGGTCCCATAGTGAAAGTTGTTCAGGTTGATGGTCTAAACAACTTCCTTAAAAGTTTTAAATTTTTTATTTTTACTTTTGTAACACCTTTTATAATTTGTGCGGACAAAGTCGCGGGTTAACTCTTGTAAATGAATAAAAATAAAATGTAATTTAATTTTATCATTATCATCATCAGCTTATACTTTATATGTCTCATTGCAGAGCCCAGGAATAACCTCAGGCAGGGGTATGGCCGCATTGGGCACGCTTGGTGGACTAACAACATTTAATAAACTGTCATGTCAGTATGATTCCTTACTAAACTTAAACATCACAAACTCACAGTTTGACTCATTAAAAACATAGTAACTAAAAAGGCTACAAACTTGAAATGAATTTATTCTGAGTTTTTATTCCTATTTTTGAAACTCATTCTTTGAACTCAGCAGTTGAAAATGTTAAAATTACTATGGAGATATGCATCTTTCTACTGCTGATTTGACTTTCAAAAATTGCACTCCTGAAGTATAATTTTTGAAAGTCAAATCAGCAGTAGAAAGATGCATATCTCCATTGTAATTTTAACATTTTCAACTGCTGAGTTCAACGAATGAGTTTCAAAAAACTCCTGGTCTGCGGTGTAGCGGGTTTTACCCACAGTCAGCATGATGTCCAAAGGGTCGCTTTCTTCACAACACTATCTATCTAACGTGACTATCTAACTATCTAGAGCCGTGGTGGTCCAGTGGCGAGTAACCTCCTGCCTGCCGTGCAGGAGGCCATGGTTCGATCTCCGTCCAGACCGACGCGTACCAATGAGTTTTTCGGAATTTATGTACGATTTGGAACACCACTGGTTTTTCGGTGAAGGATAAAGTCGTGAGGAAACCTGCATGCTTCAATTTCGAGGCATGTATTGTACCCACTGTCCATTACAAGTGGCGACGGGCTCACCCCCCGGGTTTAAGAATATCTCTGACTACCCCCTCGGGGAATATAGTCGTGAGCATATGCTATGCTGTCTAACTGTATTCTCTCGATGGGTCACAAAATCACAACACGGAGATAAATGTGTGTTTTTTTTTGCAAATAAAAAAAGGTTTTCTGATTCTTAAGCCAGTAAAAAACGTTTATTCTTTAAGATCAAATATTCACGAGTAGCTTCTATCCACTGTTCCTATTTTCCCATTTAGTATTAAGCTATAGAAAACCCTGCCCCGTAGCCCTTAACCCACATTACACGACCCTGCGGAAAACCTTTTGATAAGATTACTCTTTTCTTTTCAATGTAAATGAAAACTTGCAGATGGATGTTAGTTAGTCTTAGTTATAGAGCAATGACAAAACCAAATTCTTCCATACATAGGTACCCTTCTTAGATTCTTTATTGTACATAAAAAGCATAACATAACCAAAGTGAATATAATAATATTAGTGAGCGCGCTCTCGGGTCCCGACAGGTCTATCGTGCGTGGGGAGCGGGGCGCGGGAGGAGCGCGTCTCGGCCCGCTCTGCCTGCGGGCAGTACCCTAAGTCAACTGAGACTTGGGGTACGCGCCGGCAGCAGTGTTAAAATGTATACTTGCGAACGCGCACGTACCACAATGGTTCGAACTGGTTGTATTGTGTACATATGTGATTCCACAAAGTGGTTTGAAACATTTTTAACGCGATTTGAAACTTTGTTGTTTTTACTATAGATACCGTTTGAAACTGCAGGTAATACTATAAATAGGTAAGCTACGCTGCTACATAATTGTTTTTGTACATAATACATGTTATTAATTGAAAAATAATATGTTTTTCTTACAAAACGTTGAAATTAAAAACGTAAATAATAGTTCATAACAAAAATAAATACCTAGGTAGATATTATGATCACTACAAATTAATAAAATATTAAACGATTAGACTTATATCATATTGATTATCTTATTATTTCGTATCCCCTAAATATGATTGTAACAACCCTTAGCATAGCCGCCATCTCGTCGCATCGCGCGATTTCTTAGAAGCGCGCCTACTATATCTTGTATGTACTTTGACATAACTAAGAAAATTACAATAATTCGTGAATAATTAATTCTTTATACATACATAGGTACACATATTATTAGAATTTGTATACCTATGAATGTAACAATAAATGTATGTACAAAGAATTAATTATTATCGAATTGTTGTAATCTTCTCAGTTATGTTATGACTTTGTGTAGTCATAACATAACTGAGAAGATTACAAAAATTCGTAATATTTAATTTTATATAGGTACATACATAGGTACACAAATTCTTAGATTCGTTATTGTACACAAAAACATGCCATAACTGAGAAGATTACAACAATTCGATAATAATTAATTCTTTATGCATACATTTATTGTTACATTCATAGGTATACAAATTCTTCAAACATGCAAAGGTACACAACTTTTGTCAAATAGTTTTTTTAATATATGTTTATATTTTACAGAATGATTAAAATCTAGTATATACAATTGCTCTCCAAAACTCCGTAAGGAGTTTAGGGGGAGATCCGCAGTTGCTGCGTGACGTTAGGCATCACACACTAATTACAGTGCAATCAAAAGTAAATTTACAGTGCAGTACAGGGCTTAGTTTCATTTTTAACTACAAAATAATATTATTTGAGAAATTAATTTAAGTCTTTATCAATAACAATATCAACAATAATGAAGTTGAGTGAGTTTGATCAAAGTTTGATCTAGGCTAATTCTGGTTGGTATTTTGGTACATCTTGCATTGGAATTTAAATTTTTTGACTAATTATTATAAGGACTAGCCTTGCGGTAGCATTTCCCCTCTGCCACGGTATAAGCACAATTGATCTTGTGCATTTACATTCAATTTTACACCTTATCACTAAACGAGACAGCCTATAATTGCGAAATAATAACTTCGAACTTAGAACGTTTGGGGTTCACACGAGACTACTTTTCATGATTTTTAACATTCAAAATTAGAATCTAAAGTTATGGGGAATAAAATCCAAAGTTGCGGATTTCATGTTACCTCGCCCCCCGCAAAAAATGGCAGAAATGTTTGTTAGTAGAACTACACGCGTAACCAGTCCACATATAAATTAGTCAAAGTTTAAATTCGATGCTAAAAGCCATTACAGTTTATTGCTAGAATATATTCTAGTAATAGACAATGTATTCTGTCACTCTAGTAATGTCTGTCATTAAAATCTGTTTTCGTATTCTAAAATTATATGTTACTTTTAATTGATATCGTATGCAACTTAAATATAAAAATAAATCATATTGTAGTAAGTAGAAAGTAAGAACCAACCCTTATCACATCGGCGGAACCACTTAATTCGCCCGTCAGTTCTATGAGAAATTTATTCTCATTCCCCTTCATAGTTCGAGAGAAATCGACTTTCTTCCAGAATATGAGGAAAGTTTTATTTCTAACTTGCTTAATTTTACTTTTATCGAGATTGCTACTTTACCGTAAATTGTGTTCATTGCAAATATAAATTGAAAACTAAAATCGAATACATAACAATTAATAGAACGAGTTACAAGTTACTAGAAACTGTAAATGAAAGTTTATTGAAGATAAAAACCGGTCAAGTGCGAGTCGGGCTACTCGCGCACCGAGGGTTCCGTTCCACACCACCACACTTAGAAAAAATTTTGTTTTCTCCAGGACCTTTAGCGCGAGACCGACACACACTTGGCCGTTTTTTATTATTTGTTGTTATACTGTAGAGTTTTCTTTACAATCTCAGCAAGTTTGACGCTTGTATGTTTTACCGTTTTTTTTTATAAAACCGTGTTATTTGATAAAAATTAGTTTCTTGTATGAGGATTTTTAACTTTTTGTCATTCTATTATTTGTTAACAAATCCGCCGTAATAACGCATATTCTGTGAAAATTTCAACTGTCTAGCTGTTACGGTTCAAAAGTTACAGCCCTAAATAGGTAGGACGGACGGACGGACGGCGTAGGCATAGTAATAGGGTGCCGTTCTCACTCTTTGGGTACGAAACCCTAAAAAATGAAATATGGATCTGAGGCAATGCCAATTTAATAGCTCTAAAGTATTAATTAACATATATAGTTTTCGGTATACTAAAGCCATATAAATAAAATAAAAATATTTCTGTCTTAGAAAATAATTATTCGAAAATAAATTCCCAGACATTTGTACCCAAGTCATGGAGCAAGTCAAGTTTGTATTTATTTATGTATTCTATATCATTGTCTTAGTCATCATAACACAAGTCCAGGCTAGATTCTGGTACTTTAAATGTGACTAGATAATTTGTGTGACAAATGTCCAAGATATCTTATTTATTGCTCCCATAGTAAAAGTTGTTTGAAGGAGTCAATCATTAGGTACAACAGTACTTTGACTGCCAGTTTCACGTACGTTCATTACAGTTAATCCTACATTAAATCTCTTGCTGTCACTTTTTGTCTTGTTAACGTAATGAAAGCTAGCAAGAGATTCAATGGAGGATTAACTTTAATGAACGTACGTGCAACTGACCGTAAATGTGTAAACTTAAATGCATTAGATCCTTATGTTTACACCCTGTAGGTAGATTGTCCAGTCTTAGTAGAACTATACAACGTGTTAATGAATAAGCGCAAAACCTCATACACCCCAACTGATTTATAACAAAATAATTAGATTGCATCAATTATTTAATTATTTTTATAGTTAAAATTTAAAGTTATTCGCATTTTAAGTTTTGAGGCAAAAATGATTTGTTATCATTTCAGCAATGAATGAAAGCGCTAACATGCTCATGGATACATTTAAAGAATCTTGTTTTGGTAGTAAGTAGGATGAGTGTGCCCGTGCGGTGAGTTCAGATCGAGTTCAGTAAATTTTAAATTTTACAAACAAATTATTTAATATTTTGAAAAAAATTACCTATGTTAAAAACACGAAAATTCGATTCTGCTCTCGATTCTAAACAAACTACTTTCTAGTTTTGCGTTAATTCATTAACATGGTGTATAACTATTTAGCTACTTCGATCAAATTTTCTATGTTCCACATTGTAAATGAAGACAGGATCGATAAGCGACGTTGTTTATTCTTCATGGTACGATGACAAATGAGGATGGATCCCGAGATAGCGGTTAAGTAATTAAATAAAGATTTGGACTAGAACGATGAGTTACATATTATGGAAGCGCTTGATGTGCTTTTTAGGGTTCGTACCCGGTGAAACGGGACCCTATTACTAAGCCTACGTTGTTTGTAACACCACTGGCTTTTCGGTGAAGGAAAACATCGTAAGGAAACCTGCATGCTTCAATTTCGAGGCAATTATGTGGCGACGGGCTCACCCCCCGTCACACTGGACAGAGTTTCGGTACTACTGGTGAAACGTAGATGTTCTGCGGTTTCAGAATATCTCTGACTACCCGCGCGGGGAATATAGTCGTGAGCATATGCGTTGTTCGTCCGTCTGTCTGTCTGTCCTAACTATTTAGAGCTGTAACTTTTGAACCGTAATAGCTAGACAGATGAAATTTTCACAGAATGTGCGCATTATGGCGGATTTCCTAAAAAATAATAAAAATACCAAACAGTTAAAAATGAAGGGTGGTCCTCATACAAGAAACTAGTTTTGATCATCATTTTTTCTTCTCGCTCTATCGTGAAAACGGTAATACAAACAAGCATCAAACTTGGTGTGATTATAGAACAAACTCTATAGTATGGCAACAAATAAATAAAAACAGGCCAAGTTTGAGTCTGTCTCGCGCTAAAGGTCCCGGAGAAAACCAAACTTTTTTGTATGTTAATAATTCTGTTTCATACCTATATGTGTTGTGGTACGGAACTCTAGGTGCGCGGATAGCCCGACTCGCACTTGACACAGAGCTACAGAGCTGTGCCAATCGATATCGAACTGTCAAAATATTATTGCTTTAAATAAAAAGAGAGAATAGATAATAAAAAGATGCAAACATTTATCATTCAAAGGTTATTTGTAAACTTTCTTCCGCTCCGAAAGAGAGTACCGTCGTGAGCTAAATTGAAAGGACGCAGATCTAATGGTCAATTAGGTTTGCAGTTTTGAATGGAACAGTCGATTCGCGATTTTTGTATTTAGTTCCAAAGAATTCCTTTTTAAAAGCATATAAAGAAAAACCTAGACATTCTTGAGCATTTTGTTTTTCCATCAATATTCATAAACTATTCCAAATACATTTCTAGTCAAACTTTCATATCTCCATGGCTATCCACTTCTCTTAGTTTTTAGGTCCACATCGCTACCCATCCATTCATTATTTATAATTAGCGTGTTGCTGGCAACATCCCGCGAAGGACGCATTAATCATCTCAATTAGTGTACTAGTCGCTTCTAAAAGAATAGAGAGGAAAAAAAACTGTCTTTCCTTAAAGACAAAAGAAAGGTTTGAGGGTTGACGTGTCAGTATAATTTATTGAAAATGTTGTAAGAATTTATGTTGTTTATCAACTATTTTTAAAAGAGTTTTTGTCAAGAGACTTTTAAAAATTCTTTTGAAAAGCTGCTATTTTATTTAGTATGTTTCATGGGTCTTCAATAATTATGACATGATTTAACTTAAGAATAGACGCTATGGGTAATATTTAGTAGCATGGCTTTTTCCAATATCCGTGATGGCTTGTTGTCTAATAACTTGGCTTATTCCAATAGCCGTGATGATCTAGTGTCTTGGATACTAGATTACTCAAATAGCCGTCATGTTCTAGTTTCTTGTAGCCTGGCTTATTCAAATAGCCGTTATGATATACTGTTTTGGTAGTCTGGCTTATTCAAATAGTCTTAATGGTCTAGCTTCTGGTAGCCTGGCTTATTCCAATTATCCCTATCATGGTATAAATGGCGTTGGTTTGACCATAGCCTGGAACAAAATTGTACCTATCAATGAGTTTTATGTTTTAGGAAAAAAATCTGGACCAAATTCGCGAAAAAGCCGAACCTTAGACCATTTCACTTGAGAGAAGCCTCGCGTTAGCATTCCCATCTGCCAAGGTACAAGACTAACTGATGAAGTGCATTTATACATATAATTTTATAAGTAATCACTAAACGAGACAGCCTTTGATTGAGGAATAATCACGTTTTTTTTTTTAATGATATTTAACAATCCAAATTAGAATCCAAAGTAATGGAATAAACTCCAGAGTTGCGGATTTCATGATACCTCGTCTCCCGCAAAAAGTTCCAGAAAAGTTGGTTAGTAGAATTACACGCGTAGCTCGTCCATAATTAAATGCTTGAAACTTACTCCAGAAATTAATAAGTGTAGGTAGGTTTTCTACTCCATACGTGATCTTAGTTGTCTGTATGTTTTTAAAAAAATACAGTGTGTAAAATTAAATACTTTAAATATCCAGAGAAGTGCTTCAGACCATGAAACTTAACAATTTTCAGTAGCTATAGAGCTATAGCGCCAATGACGTTTTCTATGGAACAGTAGCTTTTTTTCATTATTTCGATGCTATCTCCATAGTGAAAGATATTCAGTTAGATGGTCTGAAGCACCCCCTAAAGTATGTAACGCATTTAAGTTTATAACCCTTTATAAACTTTATTTTCATCGATGAGAGCATTTTCCTGAACCAACCGCTGAATGAACCACAGACCATGCATTAAGCGAACGCAGAGTCATGCCTCAGGTTGGTGTCGATAGACTTAGTTTAATCTCATTCTGTTGCAATGCTGCCAGGTACTCTCGGATTTTTTGAGCTAGAACATAAAAAGGGGTATACAAAACAACTACCTTAGAAGCTTTAGGTATTACGAAAATATCATTTGAATTGGATTGATAATACTAGAAAGAAAAAGTACTAGATTTTCTATTTCATGATTGTGAATTGAATAACCCAGTGTGAACCGGCTGCATAACCTCAGGGTAAGCCCGAATATAAAAAAATTTTGAATAAAAAAAACTGTTTCGTGTCCATTATTTTTTATATCTTTTTCTATCTTAAAACCAAATAATATGCTAAAACTCATCCCAGCTACAATTGTATACTCTTACGATCTTTCGACCCAAGACTTCTTCCGCGTGGATTACCCCTTTAGGGGTTGATTTTCGAAGTGCACCCCTAGATCCTCTGTAGAACACAAATTCCAAATTTCATGCCAATGATTTTCATTCCAATTTTCCAAATTTCTATCTTTAGCGGTTTAGGCTGTGCGATGTCTGTCAGTCAGTCAGTCCGTCACGGAACTCTTTTATAAGTATAGATGAAGATAGTTGGTAAATGAGACTGTTTGAAGTGCGAAAGAAGCAAAGATTCTGACCCAATAGAGATTATGGTCGAAAGTTAATGTAATGTTTGTAGGTATGATATTTTTGATGCAAACAAAATGAAAAAAAAACAAGAGTAGCCAACATAGCCCATAGAATTGCTTAACTAAAGAGGCGATGGACGGAGCACATTGCTCACAGTTTTCAAGTGGCGACCGCATGTCAAAAAGCCACTAGGTGGACCGATGCCCTGGTGAAATCAGCGGGAACCCATTGGATGAGGGCAGCGCAAGGACCGGTCATTTTGGTGGCTTATGTCCAGCTACAGCAGTGGACGTCTATCAGCTGACATGATGATTTTGACCATCTTAAATGTGACAATCAATATTAGCTAGTCATTAGAAAATAGTAGGTGTTTTCATGGGTCACTGTATACGTTGTTATAATAAAATCCCCGAGACAATATTGAATCTTTCCGAAAGCATGTTTAAAACTCAGATCAAAAAAGTCCTCTGTAAAAAAGCATATTATAAACTGGATGATTATTTAAATGATCAAAATGAATGATCTTGGATCTGAGGTTACTAACTTATAGTTTATGTACTTTACTGTATAGTATCAATTATTTTATTAAATAGATTATGCTCCTAGGGTTCAGGCATCTAGATTAGGAGCTAGGGTTTTCAATGTCCTATTCTTATTGAGATTTACTAAACCAATTTTATTTTTATTTTTATATAAATATATATATATATTTATTAATGAAAGAAACGTTACAATAAATTGACAAGATAGTGCAAAAAAAATTATTTATCTATATACCATCGACTCGTCTCGGACGTCTTATGTATGTATTATTCTATACATAACCTTTGCTTAAGAATTTATATTGTAATAGTTATTAAGTCGTGTTATGTTGTAGAGTTTCTGGCCGCATCTTCTCTACAGCGACAACGCGTTCCAACGCGGGACCTTTAAAAAAAGATTTGACGTTTGATAAGTGTGCTTCAAGCCTATATTGAATAAATTATATTGAATTGGACTTTGATTTAAAAACCATTAAATGTGACTAAATCGTAACATGGCAACTCTGAAAGCCAAGTCTGTAAATAAAAGGAGAGGAAAATAGACGGTTGTGCAGTTCCGCAATACGGTTTGCGGGTCAGAGGTGCTAAAATAGTTTGTGGAACATTCAATATTTGTTTTCTACTGCAGACAGAAATGTTTTTAGGGAGCTTGTTTTACATGGCTGTAAATATGAAGGCAAAATGTGTACTTTTATTCTCAGAATAAATAACTGGTCAACATTCCGTTTGATGATGGAAAAATAAATTTGTTATTTTCAAAAAGTATAAATTCAAAGTTTGATATTTTCGACTACTATATGACTGTATGCATGCATGCATGCATGCATATTCTTACGACTATATTCTACGAAGGGTTAGTCAGCGATATTTTGAAACCTCAGAACATCCACGTTTCACTAGTAGTACCGAAACTCTGACCAGTGTGACGGTGAGTGAGTCGCCACTTATAATGAAGAGTGGGTACAATACACACCTTGAAATTGAAGCATGAACACATTGGATCTTCTTCATATTTAATTCAACATGCATACATATTTTATCGTCGTCATCCTTTATATAGGGTGTAAGGAAAAGTATCATTAACCTTTATTCCACATATTTTACCCATAAAACTGAACAACTTTTACTATGGGAGCAAACCTGTCAGAACAAAAAAAAAATCTGCTGTCCCATACGTTTGAATCCCGTAGGTATTGCAGTTTAGTATGGGACAGCTGATTTTTTATTGTTCTGGCAGGTTTGCTCACATAAAAGTCAAAAAAGTCAGTTGTTCAGTTTGATGGGTAGAGTATGTGTTATAAAGGTTAACTATTCTTTTCCTTACACCCTGTATAGAACTACATCATCATTCAACATACACCAATCCTATTTTCACCGAACTTATCACATTGCCCTTGATTTGGTCAGGTACCTGCTGTACATACTATGTAAGGAGCTCATTTCTACGCCACCAAGCGAAAAAGACTTTTAAACTCTTCTCAAATAAAGATCAATTTGATACCAGTTAAAATAACTCTCAAACTTTGTTCAACAAGTTCTTAAATTATGTGAAATCTATCCAAGAGAATTTCGTAATCTTCCTACACTCTTTTCTGTAAAAGTCTCATGTTATTATCATCCCAGGAAGTTTTTTGATGTCATTAGTCATTGCACAAGGAAATTTTCCTTCATCCGTATTTTAGGGTTCCTTAGTTACAACGTGAGGGGTTTACGGTTAAGCTTGATTTTATGGTACTCTTTTAAGTGTTACTATCACAAGAGACAAAAGAAAGTAATTTAACGTATACGCATATGCGATACGAGATTGAAAGTAGAAGTCCGTTTTCAAGATAATTAAATATCTTGGGCATTGTCTAACTGATTACCATTCTTGTCCCAATAGAAGTACCAGAATCTCTTAGACTATTTTTATGAGGACAAGTTACGCGTATAATTCTACTAACACACTTTTCTGCCACTTTTTGCGGGGATGAGGTAGCCCGAGATACGCAACTTTGAATTTTATTCCTTTTGTTTAGATTCTAATTTAGAATGTTAAAATCATGGAAAACAGTGTCGTGTGAACCCCAAACGATAAGTTCGAAATTATTGTTCCGCAATTATAGGCTGTCGCGTTTAGTAATAAGGTATAAAATTGTATGTAAATGCGTAAGATTTATTGATCTTGTACGTCGGCAGAGGGGGAGGGGAGGCCGTGCTAAGCCGAGGCGGGTCCGTATATAAATCGTCTGAGAAGAATCTAGCCAAGACTTGTATTATGATGATAAGACACCGATACCGAATACAGAAATGGATACAAACATACATGACTTGGATATAACTATTCGTATTCAATTGCTCACCATACAATAAATTCCAATTCTTGGCGCAAATGTTAATTTATTAAAATAAATGTAGAGAACCCTTTATTTAATAGCAGACTCACGCCTGTTTGGTTTTTATTATGCGCTGTTAGTGTGATTAATGCTAGTATCATTTTCGCCTTCTCCCATTTTCTTGGAAACTGAAACTTAGAATTTTTTAATGCAATTTTTATGTTTTTTAAAAATGTCGTTCTTTACAGGCGGGTGGGTCATTTTCTGTTGGGAATTACACTGAAAAGAAAATAGAAAACAATAAATTCCTTTGTTTCTCATTTGAGAACATCAAGTTATGATTGAGAACAAGTGTGAACACGTTTTTTATTTGTTTATTGGTATAGTTATTGCTTGTTGTAAATACCGGAAGCTGGGCAAAAACCATCACGCCCTGGTTCCAAAAAACGGTGGCTGGCGATCCAGGTCAAACCAGGAAGAGGTTTTTTTTGAAAAATGGGTTTGCTCTTGACCTTAGTCCAGTCCTTAGGACAAAGATGTCAAAGTCAAAGTCAATATAATTTATTCAATATAGGAGCTTGCAGCACACTTATCAGATGTCAAATCTTTTTTAAAGCTACCACCGCGTCGGAACGTGTTGTCGCTGTAGAGAAGATTCGGCCAGAAACTCTTCAACATAACACGACTTAATAACTATTACAATATAAATTCTTAAGCTAAAGTTATGCATAAGCATATGCTCACGACTATATTCCCCGAGGGGGTAGTCGGAGATATTCTGAAACCTCAGAACATCCACGTTTCACCAGTAGTATCGTAACTCTGTCCAGTGTGACGGGAGGTGAGCCCGTCGCCACTTATAATGGACAGTGGGTACAATACATGCCTCGAAATTGAAGCACGCAGGTTTCCTCACGATGTTTTCCTTCATCGAAAAGCCAGTGGTGTTACAAATCGTACATACATTCCGAAAAACTCATTAGTACGAGTCGGCCTGGACGAGGATCGAACCATCGTCTCCTGCACGGCAGGCAAGGTTACTCGCCACTGAACCACCACGGCTTCCGGCACGGAAGTTATGTATACAATAATACATAGTCTATTTAATAAAATAATTGATACTATACCGATGGGGTCGAAGATGTAGCGAGCTAGCTCAGAAGAAGCCTATTCACTCGTACTTTAAAATTATTCGGGTTGTAAGCGCTCGGCAATACTGACGCAGGCAGGGCATTCTACTCTTTGGCTGTGCGCATTATAAAAGAATCAGAAAGCCGCTTAGTGCGGATACGTGGGATATCAACCAAGAAAGGGTGGTATCCCGCGGTGCGTCTGGAAGTCTGATAGTAGAAAGGGGCAGGATTTTATTATTTTATTTTAATAATCAACAGCGAAACAAATCATCATCATGTCGATCATGTCTGGTCGTGACAATGTTACACTATGTAATTTAATATTGAATTTATGTAATTGTACTTTGTATATTTTGTTTTGTTTAAAAGAAGTGTGTTGTAGAGTTTCTGGCTGCATCTTTTCTACAACGGAACACCTTCCGACGCGGTGGTAGATTCAAAAACATGACGTCAAAAAGTTATCTATGTGATATTATTTTGAATAAACAATTTTGACTTTGACTTGGACTTGACATCACTCTCTTGCCTATTTCCCATTATTTGGGGTCGGCGCAATATGTCATCCTCTTCCATTCATCTCTCTTAGCCGTCATTTCAGCACTCACTCCTTTCTTAAGCATATCATCTTTCACACAATCCAACAGCGTAACAAATAACATAGAATAATGTTAATTGGGAAGTGAAGCCGAGTAACGATATGCGGACCGTGCCTAGCATTGATTGTGTTGGATGACCTGGATAAATTTACTACCAGGGCCAGTTACCAAAATATGAACAAATAAAAGATTATAAAGACCATTGCCCAGCAATAGGATGATAAAATAACAGTAGGTCAGTTAACAACAATAAACACACAACATTAAACAAACTTTGACAACTTATTTTTGTGCCAATGTTACCAAAAAATATCCAACTTATATTCCAGAAGCAATGTAGGTACTGCCTTTGAGGTATATTTCACTGGCGTTCCGTATGCGTATCCATTTTAAAATTCCAATAAAAAACAATCCGTCACCATTCAACAACCAAAACTCAGCCAACAATCTACTTTCGCCAAGCGAAATGCGGAATACTAAATCGCAAATTCGCACGTTGCGGTAACAAATAAAACAAGCGAGGAACACGGGATTTTCGCTGGGTTTGTTAGCAAATTAGATTATTGCTCAGTACTATAGAGTGAATATCTTGTTCATTGGCCGAATTGCGTAATTTGCCTGTTTGTAAAACAGTGTTGCGGGGAGCGTGTTTCTGGTTAATCATTGCTAAAATATTTGCGTGAATAATACATCTCGGTGACGGACTACAGAACAACTGTTTTGGTATGTTAATCTTTCCCTCCCTCTGTTTATCCATTGTTTCTTATTATTTCTCTCAAAAAGTTCTACTAAAGTTCTACTAAATACAGGTTCTTTATGACACTTTTTAAGGGGATATTGAGACCATCAAACTGAACAACTTTCTCTATGGGACCAAAATCGAAAGCGCAAAAAAAAAATCTGCTGTCACATACATTTGGCTTGAGTAGGTTTGCAGTTTTGTATGGAGGAGCAGATTTTTTTTTTTCGATTTCGATGTTGGTGCCATAGAGAAAGTTGTTCAGTTTGACGATCTGATCATCATCATCACCCCTTAAAAAGTGTCAGCATATTAAGAAGGACCCTAAATATCTTAATTTCTGAGGTAATATTGCAAGAAGTCCCTATTCTTTGGTTTTTTCATGCACTTGTCATTTGATGTCTAAAAAACTATTCAATGATAGCTTCCTTTCAAATTTTGTTGTTTTTAAATACTTCAAAAATTTGTTTAATTTCTATGTTAAAGCAAAAAATTTATGCTGTCAAGCTATTTCCATAATACCATAAGAAAAAACGTATATGGAAACCCGAACTTTATGTTTTATTTTGCTTAAAAGATCTGTGAGGTAGAGAGTTTCTGATCACATTTTCTCTACATCAAAACACCCTCCCACGTGGCGGCCCTAAAATAGAGTAGAGTAGTAAAAATAGAGAATAGTAAAGTCCAAAAATTTACGTCAAAAAGCTATCAGTGTGATTTTATTTTGAATAAAACACTTTTGACTTTAACATGAACTAAATTGCACCGAACATAACATAACATGACATAAATATTCTTTATTTGCACACCAAAAACATACAGCAACAAAAATGAATAATAGAACGTAAGGGTACAAATGACGGTCTTATCACTAAAAGCGATTTCTTGCAGACAACAATAGGATGGAAGGACTCTTAAGTAAAAAAACTTGCTATGGCGGTGTAATGAATAAGATTTAAAATATATACAACGTGTTAATGAATAAGCGCAAAACCTCATACACCCCAACTGATTTTTAACAAAAGAATTAGATTGAAATAATAATTTAATTATATTGATAATTAAAATTTAAAGTTATTCACATTTTAAATTTTCAGGAAAAAAGTAATTAATGAAAGCGCTAACATGCTCATGGATTCATTTTAAGAATCCTGTTTTGGTAGTAAGTAGGGTGAGTGTGCCCGTGTGGTGGGTTGAGATCGAGTTCAGAAATTTATAAATTTTACAAACTAATTATTTAATGTTTTGAAAAAAAAACCTGTGTTGAAAACGTGAAAATTCGATTCTGCTCTCGATTCTAAACAAACTACTTTCTAGTTTTGCGTTAATTCATTAACACGTTGTATAGCTTATAATACATACGAGTGTATACATACATACATAAATATATGCCGAACTGTTTTTTTTTTAAACTATTTCCAATAAGACTCGACAGAACAAAGAATGAGCACTGGCCGGTCCGCTTTCATTAATTTTAATGGTTGACCGTACGTACCTCTGTAATAAATATAGCAAACAAAATTAAAGAGAATCCCCTCATAAGCAAAAACATTGACTCACGGTATTAGTGATCGCATTTCCATCAGCTCTTCCCGTTGCATGAGAAATTGGGTGAAATTACGTAGGAAATTTCTTCCTGTAAATGCGATATAACAGATTCGTTGTAAGAAATACATGGAAAAACACGTATTGCCTGATACGTAAGTAAGGAATTCGCTTGGATCACGTGACTTTGTGTTTGGAGCTATGTAATTTCATCGACGACAGCCGTGGCTGGCACGCATTGGTAATTTTCCTGTGGTTTACCTGGTACGGAATTTAATGAATTCTTTTCACTTTGTGTGTGGGCTGCGAGTAATCTTAGACGAGAATTTCTGAATTATGTGCCTATAGCATTATTGCGGTGAAGTATACTCGTACACTCGTACTTATAATTACATATAGTATAACTACATGAATAAATATGCCTACGGAACGAAAGTTTATACAAGCGGCCGCTGTCAGTGCGCACACATTTGCGCTAGAGGACGAACAAACAAGTGTTCACACTTAGCTGGGGTAGGTATGTGCGCACCTGTACGTACATCCTCTTACGCTTGCTATGTGTGTGTGCACCGACAGCGGCCACTTTAATTTTTTCATTTCGTTCTGTAGGGATATTTTATTTATATGGCATAATATTGCGAGAAAAACCTTACATGCTTTCACTGTTGTATCCACTGAACAATTATCTCTATTCGAGCTAAGTATGTAAGTAATGGAAAGTTCTTGTAGTTTGTACTATTGCAATCAATAAACTATCTATGTTATAATAACCTATACGCATATTTGGTGCTGGACTGGATCTTTATTTCTTTTTAGTTTGATATATATTAGCGAGGACCTTTAATTGGCCTCCTGCTACTTATGCAACGTGTTAATGAATAAGCGCAAAACATCATACACCCCAACTGATAAACAATAAAATAATTATATTGAAACTATAATTTCATTATTTTGATACTTAAAATTTAAAGTTATTCGCATTTTAAGTTTTCAGGCAAAAATGTTTTGTTATCATTTCAGCAATGAATGAAAGCGCTAGCGTGTTCATGGATACAGTTTAAGAATCTTGTTTTGGTAGTAATTAGGGTGAGAGTGCCCGAGCGTTGGGTTGAGATCGAGTTCAGTAAATTTTAAATTTTACAAACAAATTATTTATTGTTTTGAAAAAAAAAATCCTATATTGAAACCATGATAATTCGATTCTGCTCTCGATTCTAAACAAACTACTTTCTAGTTTTGCGTTAATTCTTTAACACGTTGTATAATACTGTTTAATGTATTGTATTGTGCTGTTGGTCTTCCAAAAACAATAAACTAAGATAAAATAAAATAAAACTCGTGACGAGCCACTCTGGACGGGTTTGAGCATTGCTAGTGAAGTGTTGATGTCCTTAATGCTTTATTTATAACTAGCAGCCCGTCCCGGCTTCGCACGGGGTAGACAATTGTCTATTTTACCAAGGATCCCTAATTTTTTTCAAAATGAAATGTAGCCTATGTCAAATTGGAAGAATGTAGCATTCTATTGGTGAAAGAATTTTTGAAATCGGCCCAGTACTTTTTGAGCCTATTCATTACAAACATACAAAAATAGGTACAAATCTTTCCTCTTTATAATATTAGTGTAGATTGCTTCACTATTCCCTCAAGAAATATAGTCTTCAACGTATGCCTATCCTTTTAGATCGAGGGTGTTCGTTGCAAACAGTTGCATTACTTTAAGGGGTGATTGTAACAATTTTCCCTAGGAAACCTATAGGAAATGCTATTTTTTTCCGACTTTTCATACAAAAGTTCGATCAGCTGATTGCATGTAATATGCGGAGTCCAAAAATTTTTTTAAGTATTTTCTATAGGTTTCCTACGGAAATTTGTTCAGTATCATACAATCACCCCTTAAAGCAATGCAACTGTTTACTCGAATACCCTGCATCTAAAAAGATAAGCAAACGTTCTATAAAGTGCCGGACCTGTGCTTTTAGTCAAGATGTCAGACCTCTAGAAAAATAATTATTTGTTTCTAAATTAATTCTGGTAAATATCTCCCAGAAATTATATCAACATTTTATAAAGGGTGTAAACCTTATTGGAGCCTTTAGGAGGTGCTTTAGACCACCAAACTGAACAATTTTCACTATGGAGCCAACGTGGAAATCTCGAAAAAAAAAAACTCTGAGTTAAATGTATGGGACAGCAGATTTTTTTTTTCACGATTTCGAAGTTGGCTCCATCTAAGTGAATGTGGTTCAGTTTGACAGTCTGAAGCACCCCCCCCCCCCCCCCCCCCCCCTAAAGGCTCCAATCGTTTTTTTTACAGAAGAAGCTTATTTTATTATATTTTACCATCTTTTGTATACCTGTTTCAAGGCAAATAAATGATATTTCTATTTCTACACCCTTTTTGTTAAATACCCCATTGTACCCCAATTAAACCACATTGTTAAATATTTTGTCTCCGTATAATGTTTCGTTCTCGTCGTGTACAGTGAAGTGCAATACAACTAATGCAATCAATTCGCGTCGTTCAATCTATTTGCACCATCAATCTCTATTAGCTGCCGAATGGACCATTACATTTATTGCCTCAACTTCTGTGAAGCTAATTGGTGAGAGGGTTATAATAAAAACAGAGTTTTATACAGGGTGTAACAGAAACATGTATTTATATTTAAATGGGTGGTTAAATTGTTAATAGCAAATCTTGAATAAATACGTGTGGTGTTACGCTGAGAGATAGAGTGAGAAATTGTGTGATTAGAGATCGATGTCAATTGACAGAAGATGTTGTGACAAGAATAGAGAAGGGTATGCTTCGTTGGTTTGGTCATGTGGAGAGGATGAGTGTTAGCAGATGTACGAAGGAGATATATGGAGCTGAAGTGAGTGGAAGTGTCGGCAGAGGGCGCCCTCGTAGGACGTATTCTGATCAAATCGGTTGCGTCCTAAAAAAGGGGAGGTGCGGAGTACTCGAAATCGACGGGCATGTATGAAGAGATGTATGGATGTGAATGAGGCAAAAGAGGTATGTAAGGATCGTAGTATATGGCGCGCTCTGGTCTCTGCCTACCCCACTGGGAAAGAGGCGTGACGTTATAATAGATTATAGATAAATAAATAAAAAAGTCTTTTATTCCATAATATTTAATTTTGAGTCGAGTAGGTATTGCAATATTGTATGGAATTTTTTCAGTTTGACGATCTAAAGCACACACACACAAAGAGAAGAAGTAGCATACAGTGTAGCCCGCGCGCCACTGATCTGTAAGGGCTATTGTGTAAGCTTCCGATTATATCGTTTACGTATTATTACTATACTAGATAATTTTTGAGTAATATTTAGTTTTTGTGATCATCGTGTCCATTGTCTGAGATAAATTAACTAAATATTAAGAAGCAGAATCGCTAAGCCCTTAAAAAAAAAAACACGTCAATTTGATACCGATCTATCGGGTAGTTACACAATAAGACGCATGGTCGGCGTTATACTATGTCTGTCCTTATACTCATATTTATCTCCATGAAATCGTACTCACATGACTATCAATTACACGTACAAACCAACGCGCGCGCACTCATAATTGTACACACAAGCTCATATACACTAGTGCACACACAAAACATACATACACACTCACACACACACACACATACAATTTACAATTCTTTTATTTTTATTTTTTACTCAAGTTTGCGTTTCCTACAGCAATAACAAATATCGATAATATAACCAAAATCAAATGTCACACCTTAACACCTGTCTTCAGTATTGTCTTTGTGCACCCTTATTTCTATGGAAATGCGATTTGGGTCTCTCTTTATTTTTATTTTTCTTTGTTAAATACGGAATTTAAGTAAGACCAACTTTTGTGCCAAAGGAAGAGACTGAACCCCAAAACTCAGGGTATTACAGTATTTTTTTAATACTTATACTTTATCTTGGTGTTCAGGGCTAAATTACCACTTTCCGTAATTTTTTCTGCTCAATAAATATTTTTTATTTTATTTTTATTAATTTTATCTTGATCACAATAAGGTCAAGTCACTAAGGCTGTTTTACGAAGAATCAGTCATAAGACTTACGAAGATGAGGTTTAATTTAAATTTAATAGTTTTTTTGTGTTCATGCTAGTTGTTGAACTAATATAGTCCTCATACTATTTCTAATGGTTCTCTTTTTTGTCGTCTAAACCACTCCATTAAATATGACACTTTTCTATTTGACCCTGGAAACCTTGGATAGACCAAAATAACTATTTTCGTAACCTACTCAGCAAAAGTCGACATAATGGATGAGTTTCTGACTGCTTCTTCTATACATATATATAATCCCTAGCGATACGGGGTTAAAGTAACAAAAAATATAAAGAACACGATGTTAACACACTTTTTGAGAAATGAGGGAATTAATGTGACAAAATCAACTGAAAAATTACTTTATGCTTAATTAAATTCTACGTTGACATAAGATTGAAAATAGAACGCCAGGAAATTGAACTGAAACAGTCACTTGACTGCATTCAAGATATGGCAATTATGTTCTATCCCGTCTGCTGTCTTTTAACATCAATCCAGTTCAATCAGGATCCATGGGTAGTGACACACTGTCTATCGATAGTCTAAAATCGATACTTTTTATATGCTATACACCAATGCCTACCACTGTAACTTCTGTAAACTAAGATCGCGACCACAACATTTACAATGAAGTCCAGCGAGCTCATGGAATGACTCTAATTGTGTTTTGGAACCCGTAACGACTTTCTCTTTTTTATAAAGGAGTTAAAAACCGAATCGATAAGGTTATAGATAGTAGCTATCGATAGTTAAGAATATAGTATCGATATCGATAGTCAATCAACTATAGATTATTAGACAACATTAAATTGACTTCGATGCACTAGAATGGAAAGCTTAAATTACGCCAGGCTTTGACTAGACATATGCCATTTCAACTGGACTGTACAATTCGGTGCAGATAATCAAGTTGAATTGAGATTCAAATGGGCATTAAACATAGCTAATAATTATGTCACAGTGTACTAACTATGTCAAGCTGAGCTTAAGTTAGATCATGCCAGTTAACTAATTTATTACCATGCTAATACACTAGATATGTCAATCAGCGTCAGCCACGGTTTACACAGAAGAGACGTGTGGCGGTGGTGGATAATCTAAGTAACACAATATAAACCTTATAGTATGTAGCATAGCGTCGTTTAAAAGAGAATCGTGCCCGCACCTCCAGGTGACGTCGCCTGGAGGCGCGTGCGTAATTCTCCAAACGACGCTATGCTACGTACTATAAGGTTTATAATTGTGTTACTTTGACTATCCCCCATCGCCACACCTCTTCTGTATAAACCGCGCCTTTGGTCAAACTTCGATACAATTGTTGTGTCTGGCTTCAACACAATAAAACCTCCAAAAGCCTCTTTCCTCCTCTTCAGTTCCGAAATTGGCAAATTGGAATACGGTAACAGTGATTCCAAAAAGACTTTTCGCATATCTACTAATAGTATGAGCCAATTGCGATGAAATGGCAAAAAAATTTGATGTTATTTTAAAGTTAAGGAATAATCCTTATATTTTTCTCTAAACAACTTTTGACTACTCTGATTACATTCTAGAGTTTCTGTGTATCCTGCTTCATACACATATTTATAAATTTTAAAGTCAACGCAGACAAAGTTGCGGGCAACAGCTAGTATTTATTGTACTTAAATTAAACCGATATACAGGGTATAACAAAACACCATAGTAATACTTTAAGGGATTATTTAGACCATAAAACTGAACAACTTTCACTCTGAAGGCAACGACGAAAAAAATTCAAAAAATTTCGCTGTTAATACCATACCTTTGGGTCTGTACTGCATTTTTGTATGAAAAAACAGATTTTTTAAAATTCTTTCTCGATATTGACTCCATAGTGAAGGTTGTTCAGTTTGATGGTCTAAACCACCCCTTCCAATATCACTAGTGTGTTTTGTTACACCCTGATGATTTATATCAAAGATAAAACTCCAAAGTACAAATTTTTTTAAATACATTATTGGGTCCTTCTTAATATGCTGACACTTTTTAAGGGGATAATCAGACTATCAACACGACAACACATTCCGACGCGGTGGTAGCTTTAAAAAAGATTTGACGTTTGATAAGTGTGCTGCAAGCTCCTATATTGAATAAATTATATTGACTTTATATTGACTTTAACTTTATCAAACTGAACAACTTTCTCTATCGAACCAACATCGAAATCGCGAAAAAACATCCGCTGTTCCATACAAATCTGCAAATGCAATGACAGCGGATTTTATTTCGCGCTTTCGTTGTTGGTCCCATAGAAAAAGTTATTGAATTTGATGGTCTGGTCATCCCCCTAAAAACTGTCAGCATTTTAAGAAGGAGCCTGTATGCATTCTATCTTTTTGTTGACCGTACAAGATTCTTAGCGTCTTAGCTTCACAGTCGAAACCCGTTATAATAATTTCAAGGCTCCATTTACAGATCTAATGTTTTATATTGAGTTGTACATAATATCCGAGACCGAACTAAACCAGTGCCACTTGAATTCAAGCTTCTAGTTTGCAAGCTGATTCAACTTGAATCTTCAGAATTTCGTAATCAGCTTTGAGCTAAAGTCTGACGGACTAGTTACCAGGATTCCCATGGCAACCGTTCTCATTCTGTAGTAGCGATGCTATACAATAAATACATCGCTTAATTTCAGTAGCACTAGTATTTATTCTGTGGTTTAACTTAATCCACATTAACGGGAACGTCGATTTTGATTATAGTCAAAATTTAAAGGCGCCTTCAGTTCGATAGAGAGATATAAATTAGGGGTGGTTGTACCCATGACACTGAACAAATTTCCCTAAGAAACCCATAGGAAATTCCTAGAATACCATACAAATGTTCGATTAGAAGATTACATTTAGTTTGAAAAGTCCACAATTTTGTTTGCGAATTTCCAATCGGTATCGTAGGGAAAGTTGTTCAGTATCATGGGTGCAATAACCCCTTAAAGTAGTGCAACTGTTTACCCTAACACCCTGTATATTAGCGAACACGAAACTACGTATCACGTATCTTTTCATGAAAGTTCCAAACACTGTGTACTGCCAGTGATGACATACTGAACAGAGACGTGGTCGCTCACTCAAGGCCGCATAAAAAGGCTGAATGTCACCCATAGGGCAATGGAGAAGATTATGCTCGGAGATTCCTTGCGAGATCGAATCAGAATTGAAGAGATAGAAGAACGAGATTAGCCAACATATCCGAAAGAATTGCTAAACTAAAGTAGCAAAGGGACATTGGTTGCAGAGCCCATGACCGACGTGACCAAAGAGTTTTCGAGCGTCGACCGTGTACCGGAAAGCACAGCGTAGGTAAACCCCCTCACAAAGTGGAGCGACGAACTGGTGAAGGCGGCGAAAACCCGTTGGATGCGGGCAGCGCAGGACCGGTCCTTGCGTAGATCCTTGGGGGAGGCCTATGTCCAGCAAAGCAAAAAGAAGAATTTACAAACACGAATTTTCTTGAAGATTAGACCTTCGCACCTTGTTCCATATTAGATAGGAGTAATCATCTAAGCTACGCTCTTGTGGGTGGAGTATTAGCCAATCCAGTCTCTTTTTCAAAGAAGCCTTGAGTTCCAGATTCGACACTACATCGATCTATTTATTTCTTTAAAATGGAAAGATATTTAGATTCCTCGTTAGGTTTCTGACTGAGCTGGTGGACTTCTTATAATGTATCAGAATTTCTTCCTTCTTCTTGCAAGACTACCTGTAGTCCTCCTAACCGTATTCGGCCATGGCGACATCGACAACAAAGTTATATTAAAATAATTTACAATACGATTAAATAAATAAATAAAATATTACCTACTACACTACTAAATTCGAATTGTGATAGGCCCTGATATGACTTGCAAAACCGAACTTGGTTTTAAAAATTCGGTCACATGAAGAGCAGTAGAGTTGCCCGGAGGCATTGTAAGTGTAGACGTAGGAGGGCTTCGTTGGGCCGAGTTTTCCGGATCTGAGATCTGACGCTTTGCATCAAGTTCTTCCAGATGCATTCTTTCATATTCTTTAACGCTAGGGGTTGCAAGACTACCAATACAGAGTGAAATTGATATCATTAGCATCCTTTTAAACTAAGAGTCTACCCATCAAACTGAAGAACTTTTAATATGAACCGAACGGAGCAAAAAAAAATCTGCTGTAGCATACATTAGAATCGAGTAGGCATTGCAATTTTGTAAAGAACAGCGGATATTTTTTTGCTCCGATCGGTTTGCTCTCATAGTAATAGTTGTTCAGTTTGAAGAGTACTTAGTTTAAAAGGATGCTAATGATATCAATGCTAATGACTATCAAAGCTAATGACATTTAGTTTAAAAGGATGCTAATGATATCAATTTTATCCTGTAATGACATATCTCAGAATAATGGTCAAGGCTAACCACGTGGTGAAGCTTTTAATAATAGTAAAATAAATAAATCAGAGCACAATTTTCTTCAGTCCTCGCAATAAAAAATATTTAACAACTTTTATAGTGATGGCCATGAAGTTCAACATCCCAAGATAGAAGTTTCTTTGACTTTGTCACTGAACTCTGTTTATTAAGAGGTAGTTAATTGTATCCAGGCTGGGATTAAGTCTATGTAATTGCACAGATTATCTAAGTGCCTGATTTCTGATGTCTTCATGTACAAAGTGGTAAAAAAATAAAATAGGTAAAATATCGATTACCTAACATTTCCAAAGAAAAAAAATTAGAAAAAAAATTAGCCTAATTTCATAAAAGTCACATAAACTCTGTCAGTGCTCTACTGACAGAGTTTATGTGACTTTTATGAAATTAGGCTAATTTTTTAGCATGCAACGCACAACAACATAACTGAATGTTACAAATAAGCCACGCACGACAAAGCGAAAAAACGAGAAATCCGTCATTCGCGCTCGCAGTAACAAAGACAGAGGCACATCTCGATTTCTGTCGCTTTCTTGGGGGTGCAATTAGACCACCACAGTTACCCTGAACACTTTATACAACCGGGCTTGTACTAACAAGAAGTTTTAACTGCTCAGTAAATAAACCGTTTGAAAATAACGCTAAACTCACATTTTCAGTAATGCTGTTGCTTGAATACTATTTTAATAACTGGATAAACTATAAAAAGTATCAAAACGACGACGAAAAACAATGACGTCACTATTCAATTTTTAGTACAATATTTCATAGAAAGCACGCGTTTTGACGTTTGATAAAGAGTAGTTAATTTGACTAGTTGGAAACTCGCAGATTGTATGAACCTTTGACCATTCGTGGTATTTACTGATATATATGTGTGTGTGACGTAAGTATATTATGAACTTTACAATTTTGTATCCTGAAAACGAATAAATGATTTCTACTCAAAAGTACTACTTCAATATTCGATCTCGCCGTAACTGTGGAAACTATTTAAAGTTCTTGATTCGTGCCTGCAATAGCGAAGGTAAACCTTTCCAATCAAAATTTAATTTAAAACCTTGAGTCTGGATCCGGCCACGTTTCTGCATTTCAATCGTCATGAATTATACAGCCGCTCAAATTTATTACTGCAATACCTGGAGACTCGGAGGGTGGTCATTTAATATTAATCTTGATTTGAATGAGCCCATGATTGAGTGGATGATCCATCTTACACCAAGTTAGTTAAAATACAGGGTGTAAGAGAAGCGCTTCAAAAAACGCTGTTTACGCTTGTTTTATAACTAAAACAAGGTGCTTGATCAAACTGAACTAAAAAATCTGCTGATCCATACCATAGTGGATGTCAATAGCGACTTGACCAAAATGTATGGTAGGTATATGACACGATTGTACAACACGATACAATCGTGTCAACCTATTAGTCATGGATTTCCGCAAAGTAACGCCTGATTCAATTAATTTCAAAATATATGGAACAGCTGATTTTTTTCACGTTTTGGTATTATAGTAAAACTTGTTCAGTTTGATGTTCTGAAGCACTCCATAAAGTAAGATACGTTATTTAAGTTTATATCCTATACAACGTGTTAATGAATAAACGCAAAACCTCATATACCCCACCTGATTTATAACAAAATAATTAGATTGAAACAATAATTTCATTATTTTTATAGATAAAACTTAAAGTTATTCGCATTTTAAGTTTTCAGGCAAAAATGATTTGTTATCATTTCAGAAATGAATGAAAGCACTAACGTGCTCATGAATACATTTTAAGAATCTTGTTTTGGTAGTAAGTAGGATGAGTGAGCCCGTACGGTGGGTTGAGATCAAGTTCAGTAAATTTATAATTTTACAAACAAATTATTTAATATTTTGAAAAAAATTACCTACGTTGAAAACATGATAATTCGATTCTGCTCTCGATTCTAAACAAACTACTTTCTAGTTTTGCGTTAATTCATTAACACGTTGTATAAATAAAAAATATAGTATGTATTAAAGAAGACAGTAGGTTCCTAATCGTTTCGATCAACTGAATTTTAAAATTATACTTAATAGGACAAACATTATAAAACAAATCCGTAATGATCCGATAAATTGTTATAAGAATCAATCTGAATGGTTTTAGTCACTATTAAGGGCCTATTATTATTGTTGGCTGGGCTATTGCAAGCAAGGGTCGTTATGTAACACTGCGACCATTGCTGGTCTATTGTGTTCGCTCCAAGCTCACCCATATTTTACATACAGATCCGAATTATTTTTGTATTATTCTCGGGTATGCAGGTTTCCTCACGATGTTTTCCTTCACCGCCGAGCTAGTGATAATGATAAATACAACCGTACATAAATTCCGTAGAACTTAGTGGTACAGGCCAGGAATCGAACCGCCGCCTCATGATCGAGTCGCTAGCTCTCTTCCGTGTGGACTATCATCGCTCTCAAAGGTTTAGTCACTATTAAGGACTTAATAAATGCTTAAAAGTTCTTAAAGTTACAAGATTCTAAGGATCACGTTTTAATAAGTTTTGAAGGTTTAAAACATCCTAACTTTCCGAAAGGTAATTAACTAAGTTTCTCAGCGTCAACAAGACGACAAACATGATTAGGTAGCGTAATTATCTCCTGATCACATTTCATTTGGAAGGTAAAGCCCCTAGGGCTGTGATTCGAACTACAGTCCGACGCGGTGGTAGCTTTAAAAAAGATATGACGTTTGATAAGTGTGCTGCAAGCTCCTATATTGAATAAATTATATTGACTTTGACTTTGAGTCGCCATCAGATATATCCTTTGACTATTTATATGTGAACTGGTTACGCGTGTAATTCTACTAACAACCATTTCTGCCACTTTTTGCGGGGGGCGAGGTAACATGAAATCCCCAACTTTGGATTTTATTCCCCATAACTTTAGATTCTAATTTTGAATGTTAAAAATCATGAAAAGTGGTCTCGTGTGAACCCCAAAGGTTCTAAGTTCGAAGTTATTATTTCGCAATTATAGGCTGTCTCGTTTAGTGATAAGGAGTAAAATTGAATGTAAATGCACAAGATCAATTGTGCTTATACCGTGGTAGAGGGGAAATGCTACCGTAAGGGTAGTTAGGCGTATAATTAGTCAAAGGATATATCATAGCAAAAAAGGTGGTCAAATATTTCTAAGCAGTTATTATTCTCTATAATTTCTTTACACATAAGTGACCAATCAAAAATATCTGAACGCCTAGATCATCAAATATATCTTCGCAGTCAGGGTCATCATAAACATCTGAGCTACTTAGGAAAAAAGACCTTATTCCGTTATAATTTTATAAAATTGTATAGAAATTATTGAAAATTCGCTGTTCAGATATTTATGATACAATACACGTTTTGATATAATTGGTAACATTTACTGTAGTGAATTTATTGAAAATTAGCACTGCTCAGAATTATTTGACCACTTTGTATGCTACGATATATCTGATGGCGACTGTACCGGTGGATAATTAGAATCTCCGTCTCGGGCTGATACCACAGAATAAATACTTAGTACTACCCGTACAGAACAATCACTTCATAAACAGATTTGAATTAATAGCGACTCTCTCTGCACGGCAATAAGGTGCAAAGTTATTCGCAACCGTCTTATCGTACAATTCGCGAATAACCTACCAACCGTGACAACGGCGCGCGTGCAAACAAAAATGAACCGAGTTATTAGACATGAAACCTTCCTTTTCCTTTACATCCCTATTTCATTCTTTCACGTGCTGGCAGCGTGACATCGCTAGGGTTTTCAAGTCTTGTATTGACTACTCACAAAATGGCGGCAAGTCTAATGTGTTTTGAAGTATACACGATATACCTTACCTATTGCCATTCACCCCTCGGCGGGGATCGCTGTCAAGCGTACCTGAGCTTGGAGTGAGACAGGTCTGCTGATAACTACGAGTATGCTACGCAAGCGTGAAATACACTACATCTGCATATATTAATATGAGTTAGCAACATGTCATGAATGTCCTATACATATAGGGTCCTTCTTTATAAGCTGCCATTTTGAGGGGACGATCTCAAAAATAACAACTCGTTATTGAATAGAAAATTTCAATGTCTTCTCAACTCAAATGTAATAGCAACGTTTTTTCAACGATTTCAATGTTGGTTCGAAAGAAACACAAAGGATTGTATTCTGTGAATAGGGTAAGTAAACAATTTGTGAGAAAATCAACATTATGATTTGAATTTTTTAAACAAAATTGCCATTTAAATTCGCAGAATGAAATTTATAGTCAAATTGTATTCAGAATACCTACGTTATTATAACATTTATCGTGAATGTCGAATTTCAATGAAAACATTTTTTTAGTCCTCATATTTCAGAATGCAAACGAACAAAAAAGTTACAGATCATGTACTTTGTTAATATCCAACAATGTTGTTTTATATACAATTTGACTGATTAAGGGGATATAATTCGGAGCGCGCTCCATACAAACGTACTATGGTGATATTTTCAATACTAACCAATTAAAGTCAATGAAATTTTGCTGAAACAATCTTGAAATAAATATTTATGCTTGTATGGAGTCCGATTTTCGATAAAATATACAGTTTCAATGCTAGGATTAATTTAAGATTTGTATGGAAATCTTTGAGGCACTGTAACTTTAAAACTACACATTTTAACTAAAATCTGACTCTATACAAGCATAGAAATTTGTTTTTAGATTGATTCTGAAAAATTTCATTGAGTTTAATTGGTTAGTATTGAAAATATCACCATAGTACGTTTGTATGGAGCGCGCTCAGAATTATATACTCTTAACGGTCCGTTGCACGTAGGTTCATTATAGCTAATCCTCCATTAAATATCTTGCTAAGTTTTTCTACGTTAATAGGACAAAAATTGACAGCAAGAGATTTAATGGAGGATTAACTTTAATAAACGTACGTGCAACTGGCAGTGAGAGTATCGAAAACGTAGACGAAAATTTTTTTTGTCTTTTATTAGAAAGTACATAATATTTTATATAAACAATATATTTAATTGCGATTGGGATTCGCGTTCTTTAAATTCCGCTCGATGATGATGGTGAAGATTGATATAAAAATCTAATTAGCGTCATCAAGAAAGCTTACAATTGAATATCACAAAAAAGATAGAATTAAACTATTTTATTAAATAGATTATTATTTTAATATTTTTTTTTGTAGTTTGTTATTATTATGTTGGTACATGAAAGATGCACGAGTCCTCTGAGACCCGGTCTCCTTTGGTGGTCCTTTGGGAGGCATACATGGGGCCGAAGCCAACACGAAGAGGCCTTTTTTGGTACCATTTATTCTAAATGTGAGATGGCATGCACCTATCGAGGCCTATCCCTAAATACACCATGGAGATGCACAAGAAGATAATTCCCGACAGATGCTGAACTATTGCCAGGAAGGGATAAACTTGTCTGGGCTATGGGGATGGGATTCTGTGTACTGGATAACTGGGCTATGGAGTGAGATAACGGACTCCTGCTCTAGTTAAATATCTCACAAATTTAAAATCTAGCAGGCGGTGACTTGCAAACTCATCGAATGGGCCCCCCAAAAAGGCCGCTCGCAAGGAGCGACAAGGCGGCAACATGTACTGAGCGGCTAAGGTTGTAGAGAGGTGAGTCTGCGGGCGCCGGTTCCCGGTGCTAAGCGCACCAGTCAGCAGGTCCCGGCGTTATGACATTTTACACTTCCAACCTGGAGCATAGGTTCCGCTCTTGCAACTCCACTCCTGGCCGGCCGGTTAAGGCAAGACAGGAGGCGAGGGCCAAATCAATCCGGGCCCTCAGGAGAATCGGGTCCTTGGTGTCGCCACTCATCAACAGCTCGCCACAAGCTGCCCTGCGGGATTATTATTATTATTATTACTTTTTTTTAATTTTTTTTATTTATTTTTTATTATTGTTATTTTTTATTTATTTAATGTTTTTTTTTTTAGATTTCTTTTCAAAAACTGTAGAAAAAGACAGGTTTTTAAATTTTTTTACTACACCAACTCAGAGTCAAATGAAGACACCTTGATAATACTTACTACAGCAATGAGGTCCTATTGTAACTAGGTACAGGGTGAAATGATATAATTAGCATCCTTTTAAACTAAGATCTTACTCATCAAACTGAACTACTTTTACTTAGTAAAGCGATTTGAATAAAAAAAATCAGCTGTTCCATACTAAACTGCAATGCCTACTCGACTCAAATGTATACAAAAGCTGATTTTTTTCCCCAATCGGTTTGCTCCTATAGTAAAAGTGGTTCAGTTTGAAATGGGTAGACTCTTAGATTAAAAGGATGCTAATGATATCAATTTCACCCTGTATAGCTTGTTGGTTTGCACTGCAGGCAAAGCCTTCTCTCGCAGACATGAGTGGAAGGAGAGGTCCATACTAGACCACGATGGCCCAATGCGGATTGATGGAGGCTTTGTTGTCAACTTGCTGCCAGATAAATTTCAACTACGGTCCAGTAATGGCACTGCTTAATTTCTGTTATCGTTTTCAAATACTGAAGCTATGCCACAGGCACGATGATGCACAAGATGAAACTCACCCTAGACCCCAGCTGCTGAGAGTGTGGAGAGGAGGATGAGACCCCAAACAAATCCTTCGTGTCTTGGCGGCAAAACGCATGTGCCACCTCGGAGATCCAGAACCGGGATATCTCAGGTTTCTTCCCCTCAGTGGTATTGTTTCATTGACCATGTATTTGAAGGGTGAAGAATGCTAAAAGTATTGGGGCTAACACAAAAGATCCCACTGGGTCGAAGTGTTGCTGGCTTGCCAACCCCCACAACAAGATAAGAAAAATACGGAAGCTACACCTTTTAGCAGAATAACAGCAGTTGTTGCGTCACGCAGCAACTGTGGACCTCCGGGTAAACTCTATACGGAGTTTTGGAGAGAAATTGTGTATCCTAGATTATAATCATTCTGTAAAAGTTAAATAAATAAAAATAAAAAATAACGCACTCCTTCTTCGGTAAGAGGAGATTTTTGAGCTGTAGTAGATTCCTGTAGTTGTAGGGTATAACTTAATTAAACTATTTATAAGCCTACATACATACATACATAAACTCACGCCTTTTTCCCAGAGGGGTAGGCAGAAACTATATATCTCCACTTTGGGCGGTTCTGACACACCTCTCTTGCTTCCTCTAAGTCCATACATCTCAGCCGCGCGCTCCGTCTCGCGTCTTTATAAGCCTACTCCAATGTAAATGCTACAATTGTTAGTATGATTTCTTAGAAACAACAATAAAGCCCTGGCAATAAAAACGAACGCAATATATTGAAATATAATGCAATAAACAAAGGTAAACAACAAAATAAGTGCCACAACAAACAGCGGATTTGATTATAAACTTATTAGAAAGCATTTGAGCAAACTCTCGAATTACTTCAAACAAAAAGTAGGAAATAGAATGTCTTCACTTTGAAATTGGAAATAACTTGCGGAATATCATGGAGGTATAAACAATGTGTATACCCATGCAAACTTTGAGTATTGAGTTTGAAGACATTTAATTTTGTTCAGAGTTTTGATAATATTCGAATACTATTTTCTACACTACAGTGAGAATAATAAGCATGACGGCGCGCTACGATCTTTATTGTTGTTTTAAAAGCTTAAAGTTATTATTAAACTAGTTACAAATTTATTTTGATTAGATTGAACAAAATAAGTCACTCAATTGATTGCTTAGTTGCAAAGAGGGGACACCTGTCCGAGTGGGCTTGCGAGTGACGTCAGCGTCGCATAGTGGGGCGATTACTACCTAAGCGGTTGCGCTCATAGCTGCAGTTCTCTCACCGATCCCAGCTACCCAATCCGCCGCGTAGCCCCAGCAACGTCCTATGCCGAGGTCCGGACCCCCCTGGGGTGCCCCTAGGTCGGTTGCTTAAGTTCATTCAATTGGCTCGGCGACCCTTCTGGTCCCTCCAATAGTCCGCAGTAAAAAGCAGTAAATGCTCCCTGAGCAACGCTGTATATGTCATTTAAAAAAAAAAAAAACTGCAGTTCAGTTGTTTTTGAGCCGTGACGCTGTGCCGTGGCGCTGATAAGCATAATAATAAGAGTAGGAAATCAAGGATTGTTTAAATAGGAACAAACAAAGCACAACTTAAAATATATATCGGAGCTTTTCATTCTTTAAGGAATGGTCGTTGTACAAAAGAGAGATCTTATTATATTCAATGTTATCGTCTAAGGTAGAATGTTTGCACTAGGTTACTGTGAGAAAGTAAAACGAAAAATATATGGTATCATGCTATAAAACACACAAGACTTGGTTAGCCCACCGTGTTTCAACAGAACTCAAATATTCTATTAATTAATAGATTAGAGTAACAAGAACGGCGCATACATTTTATACTTCAAATTAATAATAGGGTTTATAAACTTTTTACAGAATCGATAATTGATTTAGCATTTGAACAGGAAAACATTAGATTTGTAGTCGAGATGAAATGCAGACTCGTTTGAGACGTGGTGCTGGTTCAATCTGAAACAAAGAAAAATTATTTATGTATTTTTTTGTTGTTTTGCATACAACAGAAACATTCTTCTGCGCAAACGAAGGCTGGCTATTGGTCTATTCTCGCAGCGTTATTGTCGTAGTATACTACAATTTCAGTCTATCAACATTCGAGAAAATCAAATAAAACTTACATCCATTCTGAAACATTAAGCAAACATTATCATTCTTTTAATACATCTGGTCGGATATCTTTGAACAATTACAATGACATAAGACTTCTATCCTACTATGCAGTTTCCTCGACAAAAGGTTTTGTATAGTCAAATTTAGCCTTTTTTTAACGAGATTGTGGCTTACAATCAAATAATCATGACCTATCTCAATCTCTTTATCAGACCAATATATTTAAATCTTCCAAAAAATAAGTCTTCTACGGTAACGTATGAGTCGATATCTCTCAATCCCACTGGCATCTTCATTCTAGCCGGCAAACGGTTTTATTGCTGTGTTTTTACATAAAGCTCACATAAAACTAATTTATTGGTGTAAGGAAAAATATACTATCGTACTTTTTCTGCGTGAAATAATTTTAATATTTCCGAATCGGACAAACAGTTTTCTAAGTTAAGTTGTTGAACAATTAGACTTTCGACTCCTTTTCTAATTTGACTTCATTATAGGTACTAAAATCGTTATTTATTATTTACATATTCAGTTTATTTTTGACGAGAGTTACAACAGGTAAAATTTCAAGCATAGCTAACATGAGATTTCTTCAGATAGTTCATGTTTTTGAGTCAAAAGTAGACTTGCTATCGACAAATTTTAAATGTAGGCCCTCTTAGAACCTATTCGTAATATCCTGTATTAACGTCACTAAGCTTCTGTAAAATATTACTATACAAATTATTTCCTGTGACAAAGTTCTACGGTGGCGTATATTTCAAATTGGTTGCCTGGATATAAATTACACCACCTGGCGAATTGAAATTGGTTAACTGGACATTCGTGGCGTACTTCATTTGTTTATCACCAATTCACCATCTATTTATGGTACAAAGCTTTAGATCAAAGTAAAATTAATGGATCACACAACTAGTACACTTGGTCCATACAAACTAGCACACTTGTCTGTCATCTCGGTACATAGCTATTTGAACCGCTCCGTCTATAATATGAGGACAAGTTACGCGTGTAATTCTACTAACAAACTTTTCTGCCACTTTTTGCGGGGGGCGACGTAGCACGAGATACGCAACTTTGAATTTTATTCCATTAGTTTAGACTTTAATTTTGAATGTTAAAAATCATGAAAAACAGTGTCGTGTGAACCCCAAACGTCATAAGTTCGAAATTATTGTTCCGCAATTATAGGCTGTCGCGTTTAGTGATAAGGTATAAAATTGTATGTAAATGCGTAAGATCTTTTGATCTTGCACGTTGGCAGAGGGGAAATGCTAAGACGAGGCGGGTCCGTATATAATTCGTCTAAGGATTTGAAGTATACCTGTCATTTGTTTTGTCTCATTTTTCTGGTTTGAAATGTACGTATAACACCCATCCCTTAATTTTACTTTGATCTAAGGTACGAAGTCCAAAATTTAATGATTATCTAAGCACTGCCTAAGAAACCTGATCTTGTACTCGCCGTGAATGGCACCCACAAGAAGAAATAAGGTGGATAATCTAAGCCGGAACCACAATGGCACAAAAGTGATTGATGGGTAGAAGAAGTTAGTATGGGAAGCATTGACTTAGAATACTATGGACGCCAGGTCTAATACAAAATTATCGAAAAAAAGTGTCCGAGACTAAACCACAAACCCAACACAAACCTAAGTACGTATAGTAATATAAACCTACTAAAAACATTGAAAATGCTGAAATTATGTTCTGTTCCACTCCCCCATCGGGTCACGGCGCGCGTCACGCGTGCGCATAGGCGGCCGATCAAACGAAGACTGTTGCGTAATTCGTTCTCTTTTTTACGTTTTCGTTCACTTTTTATTCGAACACTTTTGAGCGCGGACCCTCCGTCCAGTAGTTGGTAAGTCAATGATGGGAAGCCATTTTGATACCGATTAAAATAAAAGAGGTTTTTGTCTAGTAATTTATCTACAAGGTAAAGAGGTTCCTTTTAAAATACAGCCAGAACGACAAATGTACCCCTACATTTAGGGTACATTCAAAACAATTCCTTTAGACTGGGATCCCGTTACACATTTTATACAGCAATATGTTTAGGAATTGATACGTATATTAACAATGTATCTAATAATAACGATAATGATGATGACGAAGTATTATATAAGTATGTTCTAAAACAAGTAGTGTATGAAAATGAGGATGATGATGGAATAAATTCATTTTCAGTTAAAATGAGTAAAAATTTATTTAATGTGAGTAAAGATTTTGCTGACAAAGTCCACTATGGGAGTTTATTGACCAATCAGAGAGAGTGTCAAAAGCTCACGTAGTGGATTTTGCTTATATGCAGCCCGGATTTGTTGCTATTATCTACACTAGTATTAAATGAAAAAGTCTGTGTTTGTTCGAGCATCACCATCAATCAGCAGATTTTGACGAAACTTTTTGTGTTTAAAAGCTTATGATTTTCAATTATTTAGGATAATGCGATATATTTTGATATTATAAAACTTTATAACACTTTATGGTACACACAGACACATTGTTGATACAATCAATAGAAAATAAATTTACAAAGGGCGGACTAGAGCTAGGGCTTTGATCAGGCTAAAAACTTTTTAAGAACTTTTTTAAGGGGTTGATCAAACCATGAAACTGAACAACTTTCTGTATGAGACTAACGCCGAAATTGTGAAAAAAAATCGGCTTCCCCATACATTTGGCTCAAGTAGGTTTGCGGTTTTGTATGAAACAGCTTTTTTTTTCGCGATTTCGATTTTGGTCCCGTAGAGAAAGTTATACAGTTTCATGGTCTGATCAACCCCTTAAAAAGTGTCAGCGTACTAAGAAGGACCATAAATAAATTACAATAATTTTACTGTGTGCGAGCCTTAATTGCTAAAAGTATAGGTCCGAGTACTAATTACACAGATATACTGAGGCTTGAAGTTAGGACTACACAAGGATCTAAAATTAAAATTACTTATTTACTCAAATATGGGTGTTGAAAACTTGTGACGGGATCTTAGAGTAGTTGTCCCTCATTTGGATTCAGTCAGGGCTGCGGAACTCGCAAAGATTTCCAAAAGTTAAATTAGGGCGACTTGTAACTGTCACCGTGCCTTATCTCTGCCGTTTGTTCTTCGATAACAATATTTATTTTAATGAATTTTTTTGGATATTTCTGACTATTATCTCAGATTCGGACCGATCTGTATCCTGGGAAAGTTCAAAGATAACTAAGTCTTGTATTGTCCATTCAAAAATTCAACTGTGACTTACGAGTATCTAATATGAGTTTCATATCAATGCCTCCACCACAGATTACTAAGTTACTACGTAACAGATACATCGTGATAGGGTTCCGTAGCCATTGTGTAAGTAGAAAAAGAAGAAAAGTCCAGTACTTTAGAATATTTAGAAGTTGGAGAGGGCGAGGGGGGGGGGGGGACGAAACCCAATGACAAAATATCTTAAAGATTTCTCTTTACTTTCGTAAAGCAGATATTACATTTGGTTACATCCCCCAATAGTAGGTATTTAAGTGATCAAAAGGCTTGGGTCACTAGCTTATAGTTTATTTACTTTACTGTATAGTATCAATTATTTTATTAAATAGACTATGTATTATTGTATACATAACTTTAGCTTAAGAATTTATATTGTAATAGTTATTAAGTCGTGTTATGTTGTAGAGTTTCTGGCCGCATCTTCTCTACAGCGACAACACGTTCCGACGCGGTGGAAGCTTTAAAAAAGATTTGACGTTTGATAAGTATGCTGTAAGCTCCTATATTGAATAAATTATATTGACTTTGACTTTGGTGACTGATTTTTTTTTAAATAAAAAAAAAAAATGTTCCTTAAAAGTGTCACACACCGAAACCGCCGACATGTCAACACGAGGCGAGTTCAGTGTGTAGACACCATTAGCATAAGCATTATAATATGCTCACGACTATATTCCCCGAGGGGGTAGTCAGAGATATTCTGTAGACATCATTATGCGATATATAATGCGATAATAAGCGCACGTGACTGCTTTCTCGAGTTTCGCATTTTATATTTTCACTTTGTTTAGCTGGCATGCTAGTTTAACTGACTAGCTAGCTTTCTAGCCACAAAAATACTCCAAAATAAATTATCATTAGTTATTATCTGGTAGAAATCGGCCATTACACGGCCAATCACATACTTGAAGCTTTACTTTAGGACTGGTTACGCGTGTAATTCTACTAACAAACATTTCTGCCACTTTTTGCGGGGGGCGAGGTAACATGAAATCCGCAACTTTGGATTTTATTCCCCATAACTTTAGATTCTAATTTTGAATGTTAAAAATCATGAAAAGTAGTCTCGTGTGAAACCCAAACGTTCTAAGTTCGAAGTTATTATTTCGCAATCATAGGCTGTCTCGTTTAGTGATAAGGTGTAAAATTGAATGTAAATGCACAAGATCAATTGTGCTTATACCGTGGCAGAGGGGAAATACTATACTGCAAGGCTAGTCCTTATAATAATTTGTCAAAGACTTGAAGTTACAAGCAATATTCAAACGATATTTTCTGCTCTGATATTTACTAGGGTAATTTCGTGATTGTTGACAACATTTTTGCGAAGCCAAATACGTCCTCTCTTATGTTACAGAACGGTTTGTTTGAAGAAAGTCTCAAAGCAAATCCGTTTGTATGTTTTATATGTATGTGTGTTGCTTATGAGATTGTCAGAAGCAGGATATTTGCACAGTGCTTTTGTAATAATCAAAAAGAATATTACGTTAATTTGCAATATTCCTTTTTAAAAGCGACTTGAAACTCTTACTGTGAACTCAGCAGTTGAAAATGTCAATATTACGATAGATATAGGGTCCAAATTAATATGCTGATAGTTTTTAAGGGGATGATCAGACCATTAAACTGAACCACTTTTTCTATGGGACCAACATCGAAATAGCGAAAAAAATTTAGCTGTTCGATACAAGTAACAAACCTACTCGAGCCAAATGTATGGGACAGCAGATTTTTGTTATCACTTCAGCAATCAATGAAAGCGCTAGCGTGCTCGTGGATACATTTTACGAATCTTGTTTTGCTAGTAAGTAGGGTGAGAGTGCCCGAGCAGTGGGTTGAGATCGAGTTCAGTAAATATTACAAACAAATTATTTAATATTTTGAAAAAAATTACCTATGTTGAAACCATGATAATTCGATTCTGCTCTCGATTCTAAACAAACTACTTTCTAGTTTTGCGTTAATTCATTAACACGTTGTATATTCATTAGAAACATAAGCAGTTTAAGGATTTACATTCTTTATAATTAATTATTCTGTGATCACAATAAATTAAGATACAGAATCGATAAGAGCTGTAAAAACACGGTTATTATATCTTGGACATTATCACACAAATTATCTAGTCACATTTAAAGTACCAGAATCTTGTCTGGACTTGTGTTATGATGACTAGACAACGATATAGAATACATATATAGATACTGTTATGTATGTAGCTATAAGTAGGTGTGTGGCTGCGTCCACCCCTCTCCACTATTTTTATTAAAGCAGTGCGTTACGAACCAGCGATCGTTTCACTAGTCTCACCTGTCACCTAAATACTTATCAGTGGCGACGATCGAAGTACCCGCGTTTAACGGTCTAAAAAAAAAAACACAAAGATGTCTGTACAATTCGGGATTTTAGTAAGTTTTGACCATAATATACAGGTATGGAAGACGTACAAAAGTCGTATAGCGCAATATTTTGTTGCAAACGACTTAACTGAGACACAGGATCCAGCTGGAACAAAGAGGAAAGCGATTTTTCTTAGCGCACTCGCCGAGGGTACGTACATGCTTGCAGCGGACTTAGCGCTGCCTAAAGAGCTCGAAGACGTCCCATATGAAGATATCCTGAAGCTTTTAGACAACCATTTCACTCCAAAGCGGGTCGGGTTCGGCGAACGGCACAATTTTTACGCAGCAGTTCAGCAGCCCGGAGAGTCTCACAGTGAATGGGCAGCTAGACTGCGTGGGTTAACCGCGCATTGCATCTTCTTAAATGTAGAAGAAGCTCTCCGTGACAGGTTCATGATAGGCATGCTGCCGGGGCTTGAAAAAGAGAAGCTGTACGCGCTAGACCTGACCGACCTTACGCTGGCGAAAGCGGTGGAGCTGGCAGCGAGCATTAGCTGCGCACGCGCAGGCGCTGCGGCCAGTGCGAGTAGCGGCGCCAGCGCCACAGCCACCGCCACGCCCGGTCACGAGTTATACAAGATAGTGAAGAAGGGAAAAAGCGGAAGTTCAGGAAGACCAAAGTGCAGTGTGTGTGGTTATTCAAACCACAAAACGTCTGAGTGTAAATATGCAAATTACGAGTGTAAAAAGTGTCACGTGAAGGGTCACCTGCGGAACGATTGTGTGAGTTCATATCGAGATTTGGACTACCTAACACTGTAGTGAGTGATAATGGCACCGCTTTTTGCTCCAAAGAATTTGAAAAATTTTGTGAATCTAACGGTATAACGCACATGACATCGCCCGTGTATCACCCAGCGAGTAATGGGCAAGCCGAAAGTTTCGTTAAAGTGGTTAAAAAAGGCATTAAATCTTGTTTACTAGCGACCCGCACAGGGAGAGATATTAAAATAAAGTTAATGAAGTATCTTATGGATTACCGAAATTCAATTCATACTGCCACCGGTTTTTCACCAGCACAAATGGTATTTGGTAGAAAACTGAGGTCACGATTGGATTTAATAAACCCAACAAAGTTGTTATCACCGTTGCCATCGGCTGACTCTAATTCTGAAAAATCTAAACAGTGTTCGCAAACTGAGAAAAAGTCAATACAGTACAAGTTAAACGACATTGTATTGTACAAAAAATATGTAAACAAAAACAAACATGTTTGGTGTAAAGGTACTATAATTAAAAAAATGGGGAACGTTGTATATTTAGTGAAAGATTTAGCTAGTATGGAGTGTAGTAAAAGACACTATAATCAAATTATATTATATAAAGGGATATGTAACACTCACTTGAATGGAGAACAAAGTGACAACTTACCTGAGTCGTACCCGTCGTGGTCGCCGCCGTCGCCGTCGCCGTCATCACCGCCGCCCGCGCCGTCGCTGCCGCCGCCGCTCTCTGTCACTAAATCGACTAGCCCACTACAGCCGACGATGTGCTCCACCCCGCCGGCACCGCCGTCACCGTCATCGACTAGCGTGTCATCACCACAGACAGTCTCTCCAGAGCCATGTAGTTCAGCCAGAGGAAGGAGGGCAGAAGTGTATGAGCCACACGATTCGCCGTCAGCGGAGGGCGAGGGTGCTAGTGAGGAGCCACAAATGCCTAGCGAAAACGCGTGCTCAGAGTCCGAAGATGAGTTTCATGAAGCCAGAACCGAGTCAGAAAGTCAAGTCGAGACTCAGGGTGCACTCCTCAGGAGTGCGTCTAAAAGAGTGTTACGTGATCGTCCCGCTATAGATTTTAAGAAGTTTTATTAATTGTTTTATGAGTGATGTAATTTTATTGTTGTCTGTAATTAGAGGGAGGGATGTTATGTATGTAGCTATAAGTAGGTGTGTGGCTGCGTCCACCTCTCTCCACTATTTTTATTAAAGCAGTGCGTTACGAACCAGCGATCGTTTCACTAGTCTCACCTGTCACCTAAATACTTATCAGATACAAACATCCATGACTGGGGTACAAATATTCATATTCACCATACAAATATTTGTCCCTTACGGGATTCGAACCCGCGACCCTCGGCACAGCAGGCAGGTTCACTACAGACTGTTCTATCGGGCCGTCTAAACGTTGAAATTGTTCGATTGGGTGATTCAATCGATATCAAAACGACGAAATTGTCGATTTGACGAAGTTGCACAATAAGATCCAGGGTACTGGCTTCGAATTGGTAACCGATGTTATTATATTTGTGTCGTTGTTATCTGGTTTACATAATAGCCTTAGCACAATCAATGTTCCTGTGTTATTGACTCTTTTCGGTGAAGGAAAATATCGTGACAATCTATGTTTCAATGAGGTTTTTATTGTGTCTACTGTCTTTTGAAAGTTTCTAGGGACTCAATAGGGGAGTTGACTACATAAAATAAATTTTAGTTTTAACTGCTCAGTAAATAAACCGTTTGAAAATAACGCTAAACTCACATTTTCAGTAATACTGTTGCTTGAATATTATTTTTAATAACTGGATAAACTATAAAAAGTATCAAAACGACGGCGAAAAACAATGACGTCACTATTCAATTTTTTTAGTACAATATTTCATACAAAGCACGAGTTTTGACGTTTGATAAAGAGTTGTTAATTTGACTAGTTGGAAACTCGCGGATTCCTGTGATAAAGTCAAAGTCAAAGTCAATATAATTTATTCAAAATAGGAGCTTACAGCACACTTATCAAACGTCAAATCTTTTTTAAAGCTACCACCGCGTCGGAACGTGTTGTCGCTGTAGAGAAGATGCGGCCAGAAACTCTACAACATAACACGACTTAATAACTATTAGATATAGATACTTATTATAGATACTGTTCTGAGTTTGCGTATTATTCTAAATATTTTTGGTAATTATATCTAAAATAACACTGAGAATCCCCTAGTATAGTATAACGTTAGTATTATATGTTATACTTTGCATGCTAAGCTTTAAATCCAATTCTCGATATCAAACAAATGTTTAAAACATTTCACAAGCTGTCAAAACCTAACGCCCGTAACAAATATAGAAAATTCGAAAGCTCACAAACCATAAAATACATCCCGCACCGCATTGAATACAAAACACTATCTTATTACGTATTCAAATTTGAGTCGAAATCGGAAGCGTTCACGACACTTTTACGATACTGAAAATGTGTAGTGTTTTTTAGTGATCCGTATAAAGAATTTTAAAACGGAACCACAAAATAGGTCCCACAAGGGCGACAGCAACGATCAAAACAGGCACACACAAGACGGCGTATGGAGACAAAATGAATAAATAGATAGACACTGGCATTGGTATTGAATTCACAAAGTCGGTACCGCTCGCAGGCGAGTCGGTACCGGAACGCGCTCCCCCCAGCGGCCCCCGCATACCGCGCACTGTTAACCTGTTGCGACCGCTCAGCTTCTCCGCTAGTCATTTTTATTATAGGATGGTGCTAGCGTTCGACTGACTTGATGCGAGATCGGTGTACTTCCGCCGTCCTTCAGGGATATTATGTGACGAAACTGTCATAAAAGTTCATTACTCATAGAACGGCGACCTTAATTAGACCAAGCAAAATTTTGACTCCAACTTTTCTACAGAGCAGTGGTGTATCCATCTCTCACTCGCACTCACTTCGGATATACATGTGCAAGCCTCTTATTGTCAGTGGAAGCCCGTTACTATGAAGTGTCAAGGATGTGGTTCAGTCTCAGAGGCAACACACTCCCTTTTCTTTAAAAAAATATGGTTTATAAACGATATGATTAGGTTTATTTTGCCATGTTATTCTGGTGTAGAGTAGACCACCATATTTTCTTCCGTGAGTGTCATACGAGGTGATGGAGAAATATGGATTTTTATAAATCGTTGTTGTGGGCGAAGGTCTAGTCCCACCATCAAATTAATTTGGTTCCCGATTTTGATTTGTACGGAACAGTTGTCACGTGAGTCCGCTTCGAACTTGCCAAGCTTTTACTTTTCGATTTCCTGGTTGGGAATACAGGAAATATAGTTTATGGCAGTCCTTTGTCCATTTGTAAGGTGAAAGGCACTCTATTAAGGATCAATTTACGCGTTAGCGATAATCGTTCCCACTTTGTCGAGTATAAAGCGAGCCTTTGGGATTTTTTCTGTTTAACATTATTTGAGGATTCTGCAGCTATTATGGAACTTTCATGTACTCGTGACAGTTTTCGCTACAATTAGCAATTATATTTTTATAGTATAGTTGTAGCAAGCATCTCTTAGCTTTTTCGGGATCCAGGAGAATGTATGAAAGGACGCTTCTTAGATTAGCGTCGTATTTGCTGCAGGAAGCTGGTATAGGTATTGTCTGAAATAAATAGTTTTTTTTTTATTTATTGTCTATACCTGGAGAGATTAAAATACTCCTTGGTGGGTGGTATGTTTGTTGGTTTGTTTTTGACGTCAACTTTGTCCCTTTCTAATCCAACGACAAAAATTGATAGAGAGGGACAAATGTAAAGTCGGAAACATCGACGACGAACACGTACGAAAGAAAGACGAACATTACCGACTGACATGGTAAATTTTCCTGTGTCAATACTTGTAAAGAGGATTGGTATTCATTGGTTTATATCCATGACTTTGCTGAGAATGATGATGTCCTGCTTAAAATAGTACCGAGGGTTGTCGACAGAGGTGACTATTATGGCTAAAAAGAGGCCTTTCAGGCATCGTTAACGTCTCCAATGCCGATACAGTTTGTGCCTAACGGCTAGTCACTCCATCCGACCCCTTCTCTGATCCAAGCGTTTTGGAGGGGGATGGGACCGCTAGGATCAGGAGAGCAAAGACGAGAGACTGCATCTGTGTTTGTTTAGGGTACATTTATGCACATACATAAATTTTGCTTACCTGTCAGTTATTAATTAGCAGTGCATGCCTACATGATATGCATTAAATTATCTTGTTTACTTCGCTTTGGAGTGATGACATTCTTCCTTGGTCTGGTCACTTGTAGCTTCGCAAGAATGCCACGCCATTAAATAGATCGGTATTCTCCAATGTAGCCTATTTAGTATTGTCTAGATGCTCTGAATACTGCGGTGACGTTGCGTCAACATAAAATATATCATTGATATCAGATACAGAGTAGTCTAACGTAGGTATAAATTCAAGATCATATTCACTTTAAAGCTAAAGCTAAACATCTTGATTGTAGCACGTGTATTGTGCGTTGTGCATTTGAAGTACACTGCTTTGTAGCGTGTCGTTTTCATTGAAACAGGAAACGAACAATAACAACGTAAGCAATTCAAAGACATAGTGTCAGTTGCTAAAACGCTCATTACAGTTAATCCTCCATTAAATCTCTTGCTAGCTTTTACTATGTCAACAAGACAAAAAGTGACAGCAAGAGAAGATTAATTGTAAAGAGTGTTTCTGCAACTGAGTGATAGTCATGCAGGTTCATGTATAACAATGTGGGCTATACGGTACAGCTTTAGGGTTTTAGTAAAAATGTTTCCAAGTTGTTACAAAAATACAAATAAACATTTAAGGGGGTGGTTTAGTCCATCAAGCTGAACAACTTTCACTATGGGACCAATATCGAAATCGCGAAAAAAATTGGATATTCCATACTAAACTAGAAATCTACTCGAGCTAAATGTATGGGACAGCTGAATGTTGTTCAGTTTGATGGTCTAACCAACCCCCTTAAAAGTTTTAAATGTTTGTTTTTACTTTTGTAACACCTTGTGTACAGGGTCTTGTTTTATACGTTGACGGTTTTTTCAGGGAATGATCAGACCATCAAACTGAACAACTTCCTTTATGAGACTAACATAGAAATAAAAAAAATCTGCTGTTCCATAGTAAACTGCAAACTGAACGCAAAAAAAATATGGGACAGACTGATTTTTTTCGCGAATTTGATGGTTTGATGGTCTGATCATCCCCTGAAAAAACCGTCAGCATATTAAGAAAAACCCAACGTGTAACTTTTTTTAAATTTTGGAGCACGTGCAGAGAAAAAATTATCACATAAGACAAATACCGTGCATTTCTCAAAAAAACGTACAATACATAACAGTTTTTGAGATTTACGTGAACCAGTTAAATTATTTAATTCTAAATTATACAGCACATTATTTTCAAAAACCCACTGTCCGTTATAAGTGGCGACGGGCCCACCCCGTCACACTGGACAGAGTTTCGGTACTACTGGTGAAACGTGGATGTTCTGAGATTTCAGAATATCTCTAAACCCCCTCGAGGAATATAGTCGTGAGCATATGCATGCATTATTTCCAAAAAAGTAATATAATCTATTCAAATATCATTAAAGCCGCCCTTTTGTTGACGTTGGTTAAGATAAAACAACTGCTGAAACCCTAGAATTTCTCACAACACCCCCGACCACAAGGGATCCATTCAAACCTTTCTATTACACACATTCGTCTTTCCACAACCTAATGCAAACTATCATTCATGGTCTCTACAATCCAGTCTTTTTCCTGGAAATGAATTGAACCTATTTATTCGATATAGGAAGTTTTCCTGGAAATCAATTGATTCAACCTAACAGTTCATTCGATATAAGATGTCTTGTCTTTGTATATCTATTGTCTTCTAAATAATTACGACAATTGGTCGACGGATGGGACATAGAAGAACCTTTCGGAAGGTACTCTTAGTAGGGCTACCATTGGTCTGGGTTTTCTCGGATTTGTTTATGTCAGGAGAGTGTCCAGCAAGTGGTTTTCTGCTGAATGCTGTTAGTGGAATTTACAAGTGCACATTTTGGCATTAGAAAGAAGAAAGTTTTTTATTTTTTTATTTATTTATTAGGGATTATAAATAGTCACATTTAATAAATAGTTACAGGTTGTAGGTCCCCCCTCCCCCCTTTTTTTTTGTTTTTTGTTTGTGTAGGAATTTGACGAAGCTTGTTGCAGATATACGGGATGTATTTATTGACGTAACGTGTTGTGGATCAGAGTGGTGTATTTCCTTTGACGAAGCCTGTTGTGGATGTGAGTGATGTATTACCATTGACAAAGCCTATTGCGGATGTGAGTATTGTATTACCTTTGACGAAGCCTGTTGTGGATACGCACATTATAAAATTTACACTGCATTTTATGAATAAAATTATACATAATAGTCACATTTAAACTTTTGAATCTTTCCGAAAACCAGGGTCATCACCAAACGGTGTACCAATTATTTAGTTCTTACTTTGAATTTTTGTTCACCTTGTTTTAATCTTCTTTTGATTGGAAATGTTCTTGTAGAATGTTTCTACCTAAATTAATATACATGTTTTGATACTGACAACATTGTCAATATGAGTGCTGTCGCATGCCTGTTAATAGTAAATAAGTTAGAATATTGTCCTCTTCATTTATTTATAATATACTGTTTTACTTGTGTACCGTTGGCATGTCTAATAAATATAAAATAAAACATATTTAAAACTCTGATCAAAAAAGTCCTCTGTAAAAAAACATAGTATAAACTGGATGATTATTTAAATGATGAAAATGCTTGGGTCTGAGTGTCACTAACTTATAGTTTACTGTATAGTATCATTTATTTAATTAAATAGACTATGTATTACTGTATACATAACCCTAGCTTAAGAATTTATATTGTAATTGTAATTAATTCGTGTTATGTTGTAGAGTTTCTGGCCGCATCTTCTCTACAGCGACAACACGTTCCGACGCGGTGGTAGCTTAAAAAAAGAATTGACGTTGAATAAGTGCTTCAAGCTCCTATATTGAATAAATTATTTTGACTTTGACTTTGATTTAAAAAACACTGTAAGAAACTGATCTAGAGATCCACAAATTAGAAACAAACACTTACAAAATTTTGCAAAATTAATAACAATAATAATAAAAAGGAAACAACATTTTTGGTTTCTATTATCCGTCTTCATGCCAAATTTCGATTCAATAGGTGCAAAAATGAGTGTGATGCTTGCACAAACATACACACAAACAAACAGATGAAAATTCTAAAAAAGGTTGATTTGTAGACAGGAACATCTCAACAAGCTCTAAAATGATCTGTCAAAATCACGGAGCTATCTTTGACGAACTATAACTGATCTACCCCGTCATATGGTAGCCCTAACTGTGAGGGCCCTTAAAAGGGACGTATTTGGTAAGTACTCTTGGTCGCTTGGTAACTCAAACAAAACTCAAAGCCTTGACGCTTTGAAATGAACTGACTATCGTTTGTTGAAGTTCGTTGACTCACTTGACGTAGAATAAGGTATCTACACATCAATGTCGCCGATATGTCGGATGATCGTGTAGATAACATTATGTTTCGACACGCAGATTTGCTCGCAAGTTTATAAAATATTAATAAAACACGACGATTGCTAACGACGCATTGTATCTTGTATTTGACTGTACAAATTCTGGTATTGTGAGAATCTGATAAATTAGGAATCTGGTATGCTGATCATCTGGTATTTTGGGAATCTGGTATAAAGGGGACACAGCTTTAAAAAAACTAAGTTAAAATATCGTTAAAATCCCTGGATTGCCCCAAAAACTAATTGACATTGGTGTGCATAGCATATAAGCAACCGGACCTTATTTTGTAAAAGAAGAAGAAGACATTGACTGTTATTACCCGACTGCGCCAGAAGGAGGGCCGTGTTTTATCTTTTGTCATTTGAAATTTGGTTCTGACTGGTAACACGGTTTGGGCATCCGAAATGTTGACTTTGACTGAGTGATTAGTTGCCTATTCACACTCATCTCATCTGGTTGGTTTTATTTAAGCAGGATACCACATTGTCTGTATCTCTGTTTGTGATAATCACTTACTGATATGTTCTTTTTCACGCGTTAACCATTGAACGTTATTCATCAATACAGTATGGCTACCTGCTAGTCACTCCTTCTCACCCGTTCTCTGATCCAAGCGGTTCCGTTTGTTCCATTATATTCAAGAGTGTAAGGACGTGAGAGTTGATTCATGAATACTCCTTCTCCGAAAGTGAATCTATTGTTACGTATAGGCTAGCAAACATTCTTCGGAATTTATGTACGATTTGTAACACCACTGGCTTTTCGGTGAAGGAAAAGATCGTGAGGAAACCTGCATACTTCAATTTCGAGGCATGTATTGTACCTACTGTGCTTTATGAAGTGGCGATGGGCTCACTCCCCATCACACTGGACAGAGTTTTAGTACTACTAGTGAAACGTGGATGTTTTAAGGTTTTGAGAATACCTCTGACTAGTCCCTCAAGGGATATAGTTGTGAGCATATGCTATGCTATACTGACGGCGGTTCTATTCTTTCATCTAGGTTGGAGGCTAATTGAGGTGGCTAATTGAGAAAACTCTCCACCAATATATACACACTGGGCTACCCGTACAGCACCACCTTCCTCCACACAACTCAATAGTAAAAATGATATAACATTGAATTTTTACTTCTGATACAACACTAACCCGTTTTCTTCGTTCGCACGCTATTATATTCCACTAGAATTTTCGACCAAAACCTGAGTAAAAACTGACAAAATAGTAGTATAGTGGAACAATAGTAAACACCAATAGCCGTTACATTCAAAGCTTTCGAAAACAAAAGACCTTTGCTCAAACACAGTCTAGAATCAAACGATCCAGCAAAATTACAATTCCCACCTTTGTAAAAGGTATCATCAATCCAGTATAAAACTGCACGTATGTGAAGATAGCTTAAAGCGACGTCACAATCGCCCGGAACGATCGACGACGCAGATTTGTCTTCGCGCCATGCCTCTGTTCCGGACAGGTACGTATTCAGTCTGGGGCCATACCAGAGTGAACAAGAGTAGACCTACTTCGAACTAAAGTTCCAAAACTCATGTGATTACGTGCTGGGTTCACTACAATAACATAGAAGTAGTATTCGAGAGGGTGAGGCCCCTACTATTACTGCGTTATTGCTCGTTATTATCTCTGTGTGTTTGTGTAGATGACACTTGTTTAGATGACAAAGAACGAGAAAGCACAAACATTAATTAAAGCTTGTCCAATCTCTTTCACTCTGGCCACACCAAGACCAAATTCGGGAAGTCGTTAGAAAATTTTAGGTCAAAATTAGCAGAAACTAACTAAAATGTAAGGTGTGGCAAAATTGGTAGTATGTTATGACAACCAAAAGTGGAAATTCATGCCTGTCTACTCCTGTTTTTGAGGTTAAATAGTCCTAGATTGATTTCCATGAAAAGTAAACGTTTATAACATATTTTTGCTCATCTTCATTATCAATTTAGAAAATAAAAATTGGAGACATCGGTAAAATAATCGCCGTGTTATAATATAAGCAACGGGTAGAATAGCCCTCTCCAAAAAATAACACTATTAATATCTTTATTGACTGAGCAAAGCGACCTTTCAAACTAACTATTTAGCGGCTGGGAAAATGCCAACTGATGTCAAAAGATTTGCTACACAAATTCAGGGATCAAGTCCTCCTACACAAGACCTTCCCACGCAAGTCCGCCCCTGCCTACCCCGCCCATGCCTCCGGAGTAATGCTGACAATAATTCATTTGGCCTACGAATCCGGAATGCTTGAACGGCTCGGATTGAGAGCGTATTTGTTTAAGAGTATGAGTTTGTCTCACTTAGCGGTGGAATGAGAGTTTTTTTTCACTATGCCCTTGACATACGGGAGGAATTGGTCTGTTGACATTGACTGTCTTTCTTTCTTTGGAAAGGAAGCTTTCTATTTCAGCAGACGAAAACAGGAGAATATCAATTACATTGATGTTTTGAGGAGTCTTCTTCTTCTTATCGTGTGGGAAGCAAGCCATGTCAGAGTTTTTTCAGACTGCCTTAAGGCCTCTGACGTGGTCTTTATGTAACGACTACTATCACGTAATATAGTAGCCGGATCCAACGGCTTAAGAGAAGTTTATTCAGAATGCGTAAATGCGTGCTGCATACAAACGAAGTCTGTGATATTTTCAATACTAACCAATTAAAGTCAATAAAAATTTTGCAGAAACAATCTATAAACAACTCTCTATGTTTGTATCGTGTCCGATTTTCGTTAAAATATACAGTTTCAATGCTAGGATTAATTTAAGATTTGTATGGAAATCTTTGAGGCACTGTTACTTTAAAACTATACATTTTAAGGAAAATCTGACACGATACGATAGCATAGAGGTTACTTTCTAGATTGTTTCTGAATAATTTCACTGACTTTAATTGGTAAGTATTGGAAATATAACCAGACTTCGTTTGTATGGAGCGCGCCAACAGTAATTTACCCTTAACGTGACATCCGAAGCACGGAATCATCTAATGCAATGCAATGTCCTAACCTACTGGGGGAAAACGCACAGTGACAATCGAACCCACGACCTCCGGTTCAAGAACCCAAAGCCCTTAACCATTAGACCACGGAGGCGTAGTTTAGGAGTCTGTGCCACGGCTAATCGGTGCTGGGCGCATGGCACCGGCTCCAAAAACAAATGATGCTTATTCGAATGAAAACATTTACCTTTTAAAGTTTAAACTGCAGTGCCTATTGGACTCAAATGTATGCAAAAGCAGATTTTTTTTGCTCCTATATGTTTGCGCCCTATTATGTTTTAAAGTTGTTCAGTTTGATGGGTAGACTCTTCGTTTAAAAGGATGCTAATGATATCAATGTCACCCCGTATAAGACTGAATCAATGAATTTAGAGTACATGACGAGTAGATCTGACTTGTCGTCGGTGTAGGTGTTGCGAGCGAGGTGACTACAGATATGGTTTCATTTTCTTTGTTGCCCACAAAGGCTTCGTTTGTTATGAAAAAAATGAAGATGTAGAATGATTCTCTCTGTATGTATTATTCTATTTAGAATATGATGTTTAGCATTTGATTAGCCATTTTATATATCCAGACACGTCAGATTTTGAAGCTGGTTTTTTCGAGCCTAGGGGCCTTTTTCACCACTTCTGGAAAATCTCTTTGTTAGCTTATATGACAAATAAATTAACATATATTTCATACGAAATATGTCAAACGATCTGTCAACTTAGCTCACAATTACATATCCAAAAGTGGTGAAAACGGCCCTCAGTCTCGTATAATAAACTAACCTAGTAGTTTCGACATTACACTCACGTAATCGACATTATAAGTGGATTTCCATCAACTTTTGTTTAAGACTTTTTTGTCTTGGCTCTAGATAAACGTTGAATAAACAGTTATTTTGAAACTTATTCATTCAGATAGAAACCAACGAAAACGATATGTGTACAAATGTTAAGGAGACTAGTAAAGGACAGCCAAAAGTGCAAATGCGTCCTCTTGCCTTTAGTCTGGTTTAGATTTATCATCATCATCAACATCAGCCTATAGTACTTCCCACGACAGGGTACAGGCCTTCTCTCAAGGAGGTTGTATGGGCATTAGTCCACCACGCGTGCCCAATGGGGATTAGTAGACCTCACATACGCATCAGAATTTCTTCATCAGCGAATGAATCAGGTTCTTGACACGGAGGTCGTGGGTTCGATTCCCACGGGGGATACCTAGTGATATGTCACTTTGTTCATTTTTCTCCAGTTGGTTAGGACATTGCAGGCCGTATCTTTTTTTTTGCAATTGTTGGTCTTATATAGGGTGAAATAAGTGTCTGTATAAAACTGAACAACTTTTACTATAGGAGTAAACCCACCTGAGCAAAAAAAAATCTGCTGTTCCATACTAAACTATAACGCGTTGGTATTCGACTCAAATGTATGCAACTGCAGATTTTTTTTTGTTCCGATCGTTTTGCTCCCAAGTTGTTCAGTTTGATGGGTAGACTCTTAGTTTAAGGGTGCACGTCACGTCGGAGCGGAGAAACTGAGTTTTATTAACCAATAAGATTGCATAAAATCTCAGCTCCGGGATTTCATGCAATCTTATTGGTTAAAAAAACTCCGTTTCTTCGGTCCGACGCCTATCATCGCGTCAATGAAAGATTAGTTTTTAGATTGTTTTTGTTTCTGAAAAAATCATTAGACTTTAATTGGTTAGTATTGAAAATATAACCAGACTTAGTTTGTATGCAGCTCGCATTAGCGCTTTTGGAATAAACCTCTCTTAACACTATTATAGATTACAAAACGGAATTATTCAAAAGGAAATGTAGCAACACTGAAATTAATTGTTTTTTTCATGTGGCAACCCAGCACGATTCGGATGATAAACGAGTGTGAACCGCGTCGAGTTAAATCGGGTGAAACACATTAAGTAATATTATTGCAAGCTCCGCTGATTTCTCTTATTAGGTTACTGTTTATTATGATTAATATATCATATGTTTCGCGTTCCGCCATTATTACTTGAGAGCGTATGTGTGTGCTTGTACGGAAATTGGAAATTTTGGGCGGTAGTTTACGCTTTGAGGTGTAATCATAGAATTTAAGCGATTTCGCAATGCTTGTTGTATCGTTACTTAGGTAACCGAATAGTTTATAACTGACTTTAAAAAATGAGGTTCTCCGTTTGACGTGTTAGTATGTAGGTCCGTTAAATCGTGTAGTACGTGAATTAAGGGAATATAATTCGGAGCTCGCTCCGTATAAACGAAGTCTGATGATATTTTCAATACTAAACAATTAGAATTAATGAAATTTTTCAGATACAATCTAGAAACTAATCTCTATGTTTTATGAAGTCAGATTTTCGTTGAAATGTTTTAAAGTGGCAGTGCCTCAAAGATTTCCATACAAATCTTAAATTAATCCTAGCACTAAAACTGTAAATTTTAACGAAAATTTGACTTCAAACAAACATAGCAAATTAGTTTCCAGATTGTTTCTGAAAAATTTCATTGACTTTAATTGGTCAATGAAATTTTGTATGCAGCGCGCATTTACAAATTCGGAATAAACTTCTCTTAAATAAATGTAACAAATGATGAAAGGCATATGATGATGACGATGATGATGTATCTTTATATATTCGCGATTTACCCTAAAACTCTGGACTGATTTCAATGATTCTGCAACATAGGGAGTTTTAATTTTTCTGGAATGGTTTTGGTATAAAAACACTAGCAGTGTTCATCCGCTGCGTTGCTTGCTGAGTGGATATTTTCAAACACCTTTTATCAATCTCAAAATACACCTGTGCAAATGTTTCTAATTTTAAATAGAACCGATTTCAAAAACCGACAAAATTTAAAATATTATGAATTCTCTACTCAGAATTACTTTACTAATTTAATTCACACACGTACGGGTTAAATCCTCGCTGAAAATTCAAAATCTCTATAGGGAAGTGTCATTTTTTGGAAATTAATTTTTCCTGATATTTGAAAAGCGATTTTGAATAGCCGTCGTTTGCAAAAACTCCTATGTCTATTACTAAATATCTTATTACTACAGTTTACCCGCGACTTCGTCCGCTCAAATTATATACAATTTTAAGTTATCAAACAAAATACTTTTCATCGAAATCGGTTCAGTACTTTTTCCGTGATGCTGTTACAAACATACAAACAAACAAATGAACATCGTAAAAAGGTTGATTTGGTGTCCGGGATACCTAAAAACCATAATCATAATCCATTTCATACAAATATCTTCAATGTCTATCATAGTTTTATAATAGTTAAGATAGATAGATTTCACTGATTTCGGAATCATTTATACTACTAGCCTTAGTTTTTTTCGTTTTTCTCGATAATCTACTTTTTACACATAGGAGATTTTCCTTTTATTGAAGTCGGTTAAACATTACCAGCAATTTTTTTATTTTTTATTTATTTTCAACAAAACAGATACAAGAATATAATCTAGATATAGACAGCGAATTGTAACCTCGTACGATTTATCTGCCGCCGCTTATTCGCAATAACATAATACTATACTCCATTCAAAACAGCAACGAAATTTTAAGGCTAATGAACTACGAAAACGTAGATAACAAAACAACGTGCCGAAGACTATAATCCAGCACTAATGCCGCCATAATTCAGCCAAAGTTAACCTCTAGTCGTTTGTAATTCGCCCCGGGATTAACACAAAGATGCTTTTAAGAGATCCCCGTAAGAACCTTTCCGATGTAAATTTATTACAATGCTCCAGGGATAGAGACCGATGGAGAAAACTGCTTACATAAATACACGTATTTTCTACGTGGTCAGGAACCTTGATACAACGGGCATTAATAAGTGAAGGAAGGATCCTGTTATATACAGGGTGTTACAAAACACCCTATTAAGACCATCAAACTTAACTAGTTTCACTATGGGACCAACATCGAAATCGCGAAAAACAAATGTGATGTTCCATACTAAACTATAAATCTACTCGTGCTAAATGTGTTAATAAATAAGCGCAAAACCTCATACACCCCAACTGATTTATAACAAAATAATTAGATTGAAACAATAATTTCATTATTTTGATAGTTAAAATTTAAAGTAATTCGCATTTTAAGTTTTGAGGCAAAAATGATTTGTTATCATTTCAGCAATGAATGAAAGCGCTATCGTGCTCATGGATACATTTTAAGACTCTTGTGTTGGTAGTAAGTAGGCTGAGAGTGCCCGAGCGGTGGTTTGAGAACGAGTTCAGTCAATTTTAAATTTTACAAACAAATTATTTAATATTTAGAAAAAAATTACCTATGTTGAAACCATGATAATTCGATTCGATTCTGCTCTCGATTCTAAACAAACTATTTTCTAGTTTTGCGTTAATTCATTAACACGTTGTATAAGGTTTAACAAAACTATTTTAAGGGGATGATCAGACCATCAAACTGAAGAACTTTCTCTATGGGACCAATATCGAATACTCTATATATCTAATACAATATAAATACTCGACATAAATGTACGGGACCACATTTTTTTTTCGCGAATACGGTATTGGTCCTATAGAGAAAGTGGTTCAGTTTGATGGTCTGATTATCCTCTTAAAATAGATTCACCTAATTTTGTTAGATCTTATATACAGGGTGTAAAAAAACACCCCAGTAATACTTGGGGTTTAGATCATGAAACTTAACAACTTTCACTATAGGACCAACATCGAAATCGCGAAAAACAAATCTGATGTTCCATACTAAACTACAAATCTACTCGAGCTAAATGTATGGGACAGCAGATTTTTTTTTTCGTGATTTCGATATTGGTCCTATAGTGAAAGTTGTACAGTTTGATGGTGTAAACAACCCCCTTCAAAGTTTTAAATATTTATTTTTACTTTTGTAACACCTTGTAGGTACTTTAGTATTTTTTTCTCGTATTAGTATTTCGCTCATATTTTTTGCAAGTATTAACAAAATATTTCATACGTGGAAATGAAAAGGTTAACACAATTTGAATTGCGGCGGTGCTCACAACACCAGACATTGACAAAAACTATGCAATATCAAATTTAAAAACAATCGTACAAAAAAACGTGAACAATTTTCAATAGATTTTTTTTTAGACTGAACCCAACCGCGCGATGAGATGAGTAGAGTGGAAAAAATATTTTCTGTTTTCATTTTTTTCAATTCGTTCGAAAGAAATTGGTTGAAATTTGTACCCACTTCATATGTACCTACAACATTTCGTACTATGTGGTTCTAGCTTCGAGTCATCACATTTTCTTCCCGTGGGTGTTTTACGGGGTTAGATAGTTAATAAACAGCGAAATGACGAGTCGGCCACATTCGGAAATGTTAGGGCTTCTTTTTGAGCGTCAGAATCTGACATTTCCTTGACATAATACGTGCGGCGAATAGACTAGATTAGGCCCACATGGCTAATGGTAAATACCCCACATTTATTTATGCGTATGGCGAATTTGGTTTGTAGGCATAAGGTTATAAGTCTACATCCAGCGTCTGAAGCCATCGAAGGGCCTCAGGTGTCAGCTTTGACTATTTATATGTGGACTGGTTACGCGTGTAATTCTACTAACAAACATTTCTGCCACTTTTTGCGGGGGGCGAGGTAACATGAAATCCGCAACTTTGGATTTTATTCCCTATAACTTCAGATTCTAATTTTGAATGTTAAAAATCATGAAAAGTAGTCTCGTGTGAACCCCAAACGTTTTAAGTTCGAAGTTATTATTTCGCAATTATAGGCTGTCTCGTTTAGTGATAAGGTGTAAAATTGAATGTAAATGCACAAGATCAATTGTGCTTATACCGTGGCAGAGGGTAAATACTACCGCAAGGCTCGTCCTTATAATAATTAGTCAAAGGATGTCAGGTGTGTCAGGTCCTCAGGACGGCCCGGGTAAGCTCGAAGCGGGCACCGTTGTATTATGTGTTGCATCGTCTGGTCTGCGATCCCGCAGTCACATAAGGGAGACTCCGTCCAGCCTCATTTGTGTCGAAGGTAGTTGCACTTACCGTGGCCGGTCCTTAGCCTGTTGAGGAGACACCAGTCCCTGCGCGGCAGTTGGAATCCCCTAGGCTTGACAATGGGAAACCCCACAAAGACTTAGCTTGGAACAATCGCGCTAGTAGGTATTGGGTGGGTAGGTAGTGGTAATCGGGTTATGTATGGGAGACATTTAGGAGCGCACAAAATTATCTCCCAAATCTTCCATGGATTAAACACTAGCGCGATTGTTAGAAGCTTTGTCTCTATGGGGTACTTATATGGGCCTTGACTGTGCAGAACAAAATTTGTAGCCGCAGAACAAAAAGAGCTACTGTACACTGTACTGTGAATATAGTAGAGTTTATGCAGGTATGTATGTTAGCGCCAGCGTTCAAAACCACTAATTTGATTGATTAAAATTGTTAAAACCTAAATAAAATGTAATTTGCTAATAGGGTATTTGACCGGTTTTTCAAAACTGTTCTACTTTAAACAGTGATGTCGAAGGACTCTATAGAAAATTTATATTTTAACGTTCCATGACATATAGTGCAAAAAAACGCTTTTCCTGACAATATACGTGGCAACAAGCAGGTGACGTCACGATGACGTAAACTTTGTACGACACTCACACTCTACACGCGACTGTTTACAAGCAGTTGACGTCATCAACCATTCGGCCAATCACGTGACTAATGTAGACATTTTTCTTAACTGACGAAATAGTTGGTTTCCAAAATTCATATTCAATACGGATGCCATCAATATTTTACATGCAGTCAAATACCCTATTAGTATGATGGAAGTAACTATTTTGAGTATTTTCTAATAGTTTTCAGCATTTTTAAACACGACCAATAAGCGTACGCTTTCACTTAGTTGTTTGTGTCTGCCTATAAATACGCGTACTTGATTATATTCTATTCATTCCGTTGTGAGCTCTTGTAATGTGAACATCGAAAGAAAAAAACTTACCGTACCAACTGAGTTTCTTAAAATTATGTACCTGACATGATCTGGAACATAAAACTCGCGCCAGACCTGATTTACCACGGAGACCCTCGTTTTCTAATGTACTTATAATTAAAAAGTACGGACTAAAAAACTCATTCTAGCGCTACTGTTAGAGTGAACAAGAGAAAAGTTTGAAAGGTTTTTAGTTTAGTTCATGCACTTCTTAAAGTCCCATTAGGAGCAGGTATTACTTCTCTTGAAGTCTAATTCGCGACTGTTTCACAAAGTTTATTCTCTCTCTTAACTTCTTAGTATCTTTTACTTTAACGAGGTACGTTTAGTATATACTTAACTTATAGGGTCTTTCTTAATATGCTGTCATTTTTAAGGGGATGATCAGACCGTCAAACTGAACAACTTTCTCTATGGGACCAACAAGGAAAAGGCGAAAAAAATTGTTTTCGCGATTTCTTTGTTGGTGCCCTAAAGAAAGTTGCTCAGTTTGAAGTGTCAGCGTATTAAAAAGGACCCTATATAGTGTCTTTCTAAGAAATGTCTGACAGATACTTCGTAATGGTGACCACCTTAGGGAATTTTTCTCGTAATTTAGGGTACTTTTTATGTCTATAGTATAACATTTGCAGACAAAGTCGTCTACAAATATTTTATTTTATTACCGTGAAGTGCCACCTAGTGAGTTCTCACCTTTATTATTATTGTAACAATAGCTGAAACTCGAAGCTTACAGTTTTCAGAATATTATTCCTCGAATAGTCTTTTCTCAAAAAAATTCAGAAAAAATTCCTATCTAGAGTATGAAGTTTGTAGACGGCCTTTTCTTTGGATTTTCTTGGAAAAGACATTTTGAGGAATAATGTTCTGAAAACTGTAAGCTTCGAGTTTCAGCTATTGTTACCATAATCATAAAGGTAAGACCTCACTAGACGGCACTACGCGCACAGTGTGCGAAACTTTTCATCAAAATCATATAAAACCATGTGTCGCGCCGCGTCATTTCGCGTATGTCGCTATAGTGCGGGCTGACATTTAGTCCGTCCCGTTCTAATCTTGGCACAACGCTGTGAACGGCGCTTTAGAGCAAAATTTTAATCAAGGAAAGATCTCTTTATCTAACACTAGCTACTAGAAAGTTTTGTTTCAGTATATTATTCAGGACATAACTTTAATTCAACGTAGATTTCAAAACTCGAGCTTGTCTTACTTTTGGAAACTAAGAAAGCGTCCAAGAGACAGAAAGACTTTGGAAAACTATGAACAAAGTTCCTTGAAACGTCTTGAAATTAGACTAAAATAATGCTTTAGACCTGAATTAGGTAGTCTGAGAACAGTTTACTGTTCATTGACAGCTATAATAACTTGTTTAATATGCTCTCAACTATATTCCCCGAGGGGGTAGTCAGATATATTCTGAAAACTTAGAACATCCATGTTTCACCGTAGTACCGAATCTCTGTCCAGTGTGACGGGGAGTGAGCCCGTCGCCACTAGCAATTTAGCTGATTAAACAAGTTATTATAGCTGTCAACTTGTTTAATCAAGTGAATTTAGCTTGGCTGCATGGGCTATGTACCCTTTGCCTTTTCGGAAGGACAAATGAAACAACACAGTGAATTTAGTTCAAATTATTTTATTCCTTTCTTTGGTATGTTCTTTGTTGGATGAATGACATAAATAGTGAATTAAAAGAATGCCCATAAAACATGTTTGTAAGTAGTAAGCAAGCGATTTCAAACTTTTTTTTCTTGAAAAACCTTTTATTATTCTGTAGGTAAGTCCGATGGAATTTGGCACACGCTAATTATCTCAATTCTTTTGCCGGATAAGTCTGAAAATATACTTTCTAAACGAAGCTTCGTTTAAATGATACTTTCAATTTGTTGTAAAAAATTCATCTGGCAGTAAAATTAGTTTAAAGTGGTTGCAGAGTTGTCAATTTCATACTAAAGTTTGACGCATAATACGCGTAGACGGTATTAATAATAGTAATATTTTATACATGGAAAAATAGGTTAGAAAATTTAGATGCCGCGTTAATATATAATAATAACATTTGCAATTTATAATATAATTATGAAGATATAATAATTAACTTATCCATAGAAAATTTCAAAGCTTTATATCGTAATTATATTATAAATTGCAAATGTTATTTGATACGCGGCCTCTCGATTTTCTAAATTAATTTTCCATATATAAAATATTACTATTATTAATTGCGCGTATTACGCGTCAAACTTATGTATGAAATTGACAACTCTGCAACCACCTTAAGTTAAATCTAACTATTCGCCTTGTAACAAATTTAACCATTACCATTAAATAGACTATGTATTATTGTATACATAACTTTTAAGTCGTGTTATGTTGTAGAGTTTCTGGCCGCATCTTCTCTACAGCGACAACACGTTCCGACGCGGTGGTAGCTTTAAAAAGATTTGACGTTTGATAAGTGTGCTGCAAGCTCCTATATTGAATAAATTATATTGACTTTGACTTTGACCATCGCCGTGATTTTTATGACTAATAAAATTACCATCACCGTAATCACCGTTACCATATTTAAACTAATATACAAACCCATGGATGTAAACCAATGGATGCCAATCATCCTTACCTTATCCTTTACAAGCATCGAAACACGAAAATTGGCCATGGCGGTCGGTAATGTTCGTCCTTCTTTCGTATACGTTTCAATCGACGTTTCCACGTCTGTTTTTAACGACGTAATTTTCGTCCAGTTGGGTTTTACGCATTATAGAAAGGGACAAAGTTAACACGTTGGAAAATGAAAGAAGGACGAAGATTACCGAACACAATGGCCTTTTTTTTCAATTTGACCTCTTGTAAGGCAGTCTGTTCTCCAGGTATAGACAATATCTATGCCAGCATCCTGGTCAAACCGCAAACTTACTCAACAATGACTAAAAATAGAAATAGTCTAACGGTATAGCCAGGTATTCCTATTCCTACTCCCATAATGGGATCTGTCACAGAGCTCCTCCTCACTCTACCTATCAAGTCAGCAAAGTTAACGTGCGATTACGCAAACCCTATTCTTAGCATCACACTGACAAGGGTCCCCTGATAACGTTTCGTAATCTGCTTATTTGGAACGAGATTTCTCTCGCTCGAATTAAACGTAATAAGGCGAAATTTTGTGTAAATTGCTAAGGAATTTGCATGTTTCAAAAATGGAATACTCCTATGTGGTAGTAAGTACCACAGAACAGAACCCGGCTTCGCCATAATAGAAGTAGCATGCCGGTGCAGTCCGCGCGCCACTGATCTGCACGCTATGACATAATATTCATATTCATGAGTTTACAATGTCAATAGTTCATACATTATAGTCCATGCATGTCTATGACAATTTTATGAAAATTCAGTCATCAAAATAAAACAGTTGTATTTAATTTGATGCGTTTTTAGGGATCCGTAGTCAACAAGGAACCCTTATAGTTTCGCCATGTCCAGTCGTCTGTCAGAGTGTGTCCTGTGGTCTGTCAGGTTTAGACCATCAAACTAAACAACTTTCACTATGGAACTAATATCGAAATTGCAAAAAAAATCTGATGTCCCATACTAAACTAAAAATGTACTCGAGCTAAATGTATGGGACAACCGATTTTTTTCATGATTTCAGCTCACAGACACTTAGTACTAGAAATCTGTAATTTGAAATGGGTACCTATAGATATTAATCACGCCAACAAATTGCTAAAATAAAATCTTGAAACAAATTTTTTACATGAAAAGTGGGGATGCCATTTTTTTCTCGTCTATCATATCGACTTCAAAGCATTAACTTAAAAAGTGTTTCAGTTCATTAATAGATATATTAGAGTTACGTTTATCTGTTATATTTTATTATACCTTAAAGTTTTAAGCAAAAGTTTAAAAATAAACATTTATTTTATCTTAAAAGCCTTATCCACGTCACATCTGCTTGCAAACTCTTCGAGCTGCATCTAAAAACGAATTTTATTTTATCACACTATTCCTAGTCAAGTTATCACAATTTTTATCAAATTTGAACGCTGAAGACGTTGTAACTAAGCATAAAAATCTAAATTGCTACCTCTCTCACAAAGTATGAATTTACATAGCATTTCGTCGAGTCCTCTCAAATGAGGAATAGTAGCAAGTGGGGTAATATTCTCTTTGCTCTGGAATTCGAGACATTTATAGTTGGGACCATATTCCACGCTCCACGGGTTAAGGTATTTTCGTACATATGACTTCAGTAATAAGTATCTTGTCAAAGGTCTTCTGATGTCGAATCAACTGTATGTAAATTGGGCAGCTTTGCGGTTGTGAGATGCTACCTTATTCACGGAAACGTTACAGTTTACTCAGACAAAGAGGACCAATAAAGTAACGCTTATGTCTTTCTAGTAAGACTTAATATGGCACGACTTGTGTGACATTAGAATATGGAACGAACTGTACCTGGCTATTGGGACAAAAATGTGTGAAAAAAAAAAATGCAATTTAGGTGTTGAATAATTTTTGTGTTTTGTTTGCTGGTGAAGTATAGGGCACTAATAATATAGGGCTGAGGTGGTAGGTGGTTTTGTGTCAACATTGTACAAAAAAGAACGAACGTAAAACTTCTTTCATAAGTCCGCCAAGATTGTCAAATAAACTAAGCGGAAAAAAAACACAAGACCTATCTGGGCTGGTCTTTAGTACCGACGGACGGACGGTAGACCAAAACACGCAGTGCACTGAAGTAGTGTATACACAAAAACCAACATTTTAAGCTGGCCGCGTGACACTATACTTATTCAAACTTCGCGAGGCCAGCTTGTTTTGGTTTTGTGTATCACAGAGACGAACGAACGAACACAGTTTGAACGCAGAACGGTGCCTAGTGCACACGCCATCTGAATTAACCCAAACCTCAGTCATATTTTGGTTGAATTAATGGAGTTTTCTGCCGTTTCTTCTCCCTGGTCATTTTATGTGACGGTTGTAAATGTTGAGTCAGTGAAACAAATAAAAGATAATGATCATACGGAGTTATCACCTTTCATTTGAAATCATTATCACTGCACCCACACCTAATTTACCCGATAAACCCTTTCATCATCATCATCATTTTCCGCCCGTATCCATCCACTGCATATACGTCTCCTCCACATTTTGCCATCCTTTACGGTCTTGTGCCTGTCGCATCAAGGTCTTGCCGATGGTTCACTAATGTTTGTCCAAAAACTTTTTGGCAAATTATTACTTAACAAGCAACGTTTCATGTAATATTCATTTTACAAACACCTTGTTCCGCAAATTGATCATTTTACAAATAATCGCTTAACAAAAATATTTTTTGCAAAAGCTTGTCTTTACAAATGTACCTAATGTATTTTTTTCTTTTATGTATTTTTCATGTAATATTGTTACTATTTTACAAAATCACGTATTAACAAAATAGATAGCTTATAGAATATGGAACAGAAAATAACATTGATTTCAAACCAAAAGTCTGCATATTAGACTTTGAAAAAGCAGCTATCTTAAGCTGGCGATCAAATTTTGAAAACACAGTACTGCACGGTTGCAATTTCCATTTGGGCCAAATAATTTACAGGTAAGTAGGTACTAACGTTTTTTTTTTTCTAAAAACAAAAACGGTTTCTGGCATCATTGTTGTCGTAAGTCAAACCTAACCTAACCTACTCATTTTACTTTGGATAGCCTAGTGAAGTCGGCTAAACTAGTTTAACACGAGCGATTCGGTTCTGGCACTCGCCGGCCGCTGCCGCGGCACGCTCGCTCCGCTCGCTCGGCTCGTGCGGCGTGGTCGCAAGTCAAACCTAACCTAACCGACTCATTTTACTTTGGATAGCCTAGTGGAGTCGGCTAAACTAGTTTAACACGAGCGATTCGGTTCTGGCACTCGCCGGCCGCTGCCGCGGCATGCTCGCTCCGCTCGCTCGGCTCGTGCGGCGTGGTCGCAAGCAAACCTAACCTAACCGACTTAATATATTTTACTTTGGATTGGAAAACTATTAAGATCGTTAGCAATCCATTTGAAATTAAAATAGGCTGTTGTTAATTTTTACTTATGTTGATTTATTAAAATTACGAATGATAATGATGTTTTTTTTTATTAATTATTTTGGTTGACATTAGTAAAATGTGTGCCTAATAATAATGCAACATGTCAAATAATGCAATACACCAAGTGTTGTTTGTTTAAATAACATGAATGATAAATGAATCGTTTGTCAAATGATATGTCGCAAAATGAAAATAAGTCAGGTGATTAGTTTAATACTTGAATAATTTGTAAAATCAGTAATTGTGTAAAGATGAAATAACGATTCATTTTTTTGCCAGTAGTTGGTTGTCAAGTAAAAATTTGTAAATTGACTGTCGGTGAAATGACAGGACACCCTTGCCGATACTTTTCCAAATGTCGTCAACCTACCTGGCTGCCGAACGACCCATTCCTCTTTTGCCTAATCTCGACCACCACTTTGTTAAGGCTTTGCTGTACCTGCCATCATCATTTCGCCTAGCTACGTAGCCCACCGCCACTTTAAGAGGATATAATTCGGAGCGCGCTCCATACAAACATACTATGGTGATATTTTCAATACTAACCAAATAAACTCAATGACATTTTTCAGAATCAATCTAAAAACAAATTTCTATGCTTGTATAGAGTCAGATTTTCGTTAAAATGTATAGTTTTAAAGTTACAGTGCCTCAAAGATTTCCATACAAATCTTAAATTAATCCTAGCATTGAAACTGTATATTTTAACGAAAATCTGACTCCATACAAGCATAGATATTTGTTTCAAAATTGTTTCAGAAAAATTTCATTGACTTTAATTGGTTAGTATTGAAAATATCTCCATAGTACGTTTGTATGGAGCGCGCTCCGAATTATATCTCCTTAAGCGAGCTATTCGGTCCCCGACGTCCTGAACCATAGTTCGATGTTGGTTCTCGACGGTTGTAACGCGGTCAAGAACGGTGATGCCTAGCATGGCGCGCTCATGGTTCTCTGTGCTACTTTAATTGTGTGCATGGTTACCTTAGTGAGCGTCCATGTTTTGGCACCATATGTCATAGTTTTCATTTTTCATAGGTATATATTCTTATTTTTATATCTTTCTTTCTTCTGCTTTCGTGTTATTCTATTCTTATTCATATTTCTTCCTTTCTTTTCTTATTTATTCTTATTCTTAATAAACACTTAGATCTTAAACTTTTAAAATTGTTTAAACTTGCATTATTCTTATGAATGAATGAATGAGCAAAAGTAAGGTAGTAACCAACTAACGAGCCCAAATTTGTCGTTCATTCGATTACACTGTTGTTCAACGAATATTTTCGTTGAATTAAATTATTTTCAGTTCGACGATCAATCACGAATTTACCTTCGCTTTGTTGGAACTATTTCAGCAATATCATTATCACTGGCTCAATAAACAAGGGATATATAATAAATGGTAGGTAGTTGTTTATTTTGGGACATTTAAGAGTAAAAATATTGGTAACTATAATACAGGGTTCTTCTTAATATGCTGACACTTTTTTAAGGGGATGATCAGACCATCAAACTGAACAACTTTCTCTATGGGACCAACATCGAAATCGCGAAAAAAAATCAGCTATCTCATACATTTGGCTCGAGTAGGTTGGCAATTTTGTATGGAAGATAAGATTTTTTTTTTCGCGATTTCGGTGTTGGTGCCTTAGAGAAAGTTGTTCAGTTTGATGGTCTGATCAACCCCTTAAAAAAGTGTCAGCATATTAAGAAGAACCCTGTATAGCGGCGCCTGCGACTTCGGAGCGCAGACCACTGACTTTAAATACTCGTACCTTTTGATTGGAAGAACCGATTGCAATGAAATTAAGTCAAAATATTAATACAAACTAAACTAAGCTTTTGTAAAAACGACACCTAAATCGGTTCAGGGGTTTTTAAGTCATGCGTGCACAAACAAACAGATAAACAGACAAACATTCTAAAAATGGTCTCAATGCATTCCATTACGTATTCTAGACGTCGCAGATTAATTTTTTTGTAAATATCTTCACGGAAAGTTTACTATTTTATTTTAAATTTAAAGTGCAAATCAACGAAATGTTTAATTCACACAGTGCAGAATTACATGCAGAATGCATACATGTAATTAATGTGTGAAGACAATGTATTTTGTAATTGACTTTGAAATTATAATTAATTATTCACGAATATGTGAATTTATATTTGTCTTGAGATATAAACCAAAATAAGAGATACGTAATGTCTAGACCACACGTGTCTTTATTGGTTGTCAGTTAATCTAGTATTCACTATACATTTATACAACGTGTTAATGAATTAACGCATAACTAGAAAGTAGTTTTTTTAGAATCGAGAGCAGAATCGAATTAATTTTTTTTCAACATAGGTTTTTTTTTTCAAAATATTAAATAATTTGTTTGTAAAATTTAAAATTTACGCACGAGCACACTCACCCTACTTTCTATCAAAACAAGATTCTTAAAATGTGTCCATGAGCACGTTAGCGATTACATTAATTGCTGGAAAGAAAACAAATCATTTTTGCCTGAAAACTTTAAATGCGAATAACTTTAAATTTTAACTATGAAAATAATGAAATTATTGTTTCAATCTCATTATTTTGTTACACATCAGTTGGGGTGTATGAGGTTTTGCGCTTATTTATCAACACGTTGTATATAACTATTTATTACATGCGACTTCGTAACGTGAAACTTAAAGAAAATATAGGTCGCTATTCAATTTAATTATTCCAAGAAACAGAAAACATGACATAATTATTTGCCAAATTAATTGTAAAAAATCTTCAAAATATCCGGTCTGGAGTTTTTTATTGGGAGACTGCGTCATTATTAAACTATGATCCGAACGTAAAATTATGCACCTATCTGTTTGGTGAACAAAATATCTATCTCCTTTTTGGAATTGTCACGTATGGAATTGTCACGTGCCTTCTTCAGATCGTCCACTTCCAGTATTTTGTTACCTCTATCGCACTGGTTGATGCGCTCATTAGGTCCTCCTCCACATATTATATACTGTTAGGTGCGGGGTGGTTTGTTGAAGTCCGCATTGACATAAAGTGTTGCTGTTTTGGGGGATAATTTCCCATTTTCTGAGATTGTCCCTGGTCCTGCCCAGTCCTACCCGCAGGTGGTTTAAGAGAAGTTTATTCCGAATGCGTAAATGGGCGCTGCATAAAAACGAAGTCTGGGGATATTTTCAATACTAAATTAATGTCGATGAAATTTTGCAGAAACAATCTATAAACAAATCTCTATGCTTGTATCTTGTCCAATTTTCGATAAAATATACAGTTTCAATGCTAGGGTTAATTTAAGATTTGTATGGAAATCTTTGAGGCACTGTAACTTTAAAACTATACATTTTAACGAAAATCTGGCTCTATACTAGCATAGAAATTGGTTTTGAGATTGATTCTGAAAAATTTCATTGAGTTTCATTGGTTAGTATTGAAAATATCACCATAGTACGTTTCTATGGAGCGCGCTCCGAATTATATCCTCTTAAGGCTTTCCACACAAGCCATTCCTCCTTCCCTCCGGGTAGTGTTTCCGCTGGTTTGATTTTACGGTCGGATCATAGTCTAATAGGCGTCAATCAAATCAGAAAGCTAAAGCTAAGAGCTAAGACTGTTTATTGGTATCATGCAAACCCTTACCACAGTATAAGAAAGAGTATCTAGCACCCCTACTATCATCAAATCGCATTGTACAGAGATCTACCATAGTTTGTACTTATAGCAATGCTTTTGTGTTGACTCAGAATCTAGAATTTTTTACATCCCGACCGTCAGTACTTGTTATAAATTTCAACTTGATTCCCGTTCCTGACAAAAAGGGTCTTGTCAAACGGACGGATGGACGGACGGACAGACAGACGGACACATTAAAGGATCCTTTATGGGTTCCGTTAATATGGTTCCGTAGTCAAACAAGGAACCCTTAAACTTTCGCTTCGTATATTCTGTCTGTCTGCCCCGCCTTAATTACTCGCTCATTATTGAGCCTATTGAATCGAAATTTAGTATGAAGACGGTAAACAGGAACCCAAAAACCGAAATGTGGTAGTAAAGAAAAACAAACTATATTGTTACCAACAGACGGAGGTTAGAAGTCGAGTGTTGTGTCATTGGATAGGTATTGTCCAATGGAAAAAAACTCCTATAGAAATTACTAGAGTTAACCCGCGACTTCGTTCGCACAAATTATATACCAGATTTTAAGTCAGATCATAAGCTATGAAACAACAATCGGTTCAGTTGTTTTTGCGTGATGCTGTTACAAACACACAAACAAACAAACAAACAAACAAACAGACATACAAAAATTTTCAAAAAAAGGTTGTTTTGGAGTCCGGGATACCTAAAAACCATATCGTAATCTTTTTCATGTAAATATCTTCAATGTACAGACACACTTCTGATACAGTTTTATAATAGTTAAGATGATGCTTCTGTCTCAAGATATCTGCACTCAAAGTCAAAAATATATTATCTAATTACAAACTAGATGGCGTTGTAGAGAATTAAATCGCGCTATCGTTAGGTTTCATGATTTTCTTTTAGGTATGATAATCGGTTTTACTATTTTTTTCTTATTATACTTATGCAATGTCTACGACCCTATCATGGTCGAGTCCGACACGCTCTTGGCCAGTTTTTTCCTTTTTTGCCCTATTTACCAATGGCGTGTCGTGACCAAATTTTGTAATAATGATATTTAGCATATTTTTTTAGTTTAAACCAGAATTTCTACAATCAGGCAATTTGTTGCCAACTTTGGTTAAGCTTGGTAAGAGGTTCTTGACCTGCCACTAATCTTAAACGAATCTTGCAGAATTTACACAAAGGTCGATCACCCGTCTAGTCTCTATGGACATGTGTCTATCAGAAACATAAAGAGAGGTTATCGAGGCGTTGAGCTAGTTGGATTATCTACCTTAATGCTTTTCAATTAACGTTGATAACATTATCAAGGGAATACAATTCGGAGCGCACTCCATACAAACATAGTCTAGTGATATTTTCAATACTAACCAATTAAAGTATTTTACACCCCTATTTTTGCGTCGGGGGTTAAAAACAAAATACGCCTATACAAAAATGTGTCACCTCATACCACACACTTGATGAAAAGAAATGTGGTGGTCCATAATATAATGGCCGTGTGGTTTTAGCTTAGATTCTATCTTGAAACCACACTAGTTTCAAGATAGAATCTAAGCTAAAACCACACGGCCCAATCTCCTCCTATTTGAAGTCGGTTCATAATGAAACATTAAGGGTATATTACCGTTGGTGCGCACCATACAATCGAAGTCTGGTTATATTTTCAATACTAACTGATTAAAGTCCATGCATTTTTTTCAAAAACAATATAGAAACTAATCTCTATTCTTGTACGTTGTCAGATTTTTGTTAAAATGTGTAGTTTTAAAGTTACATTGCCTCAGATTTCCATACAAATCTTAAATGAGTCCTAGCATTGAAACTGTATATTTTAACAAAAATCTGACAACACACAAGCATCGAGATTTGTTACTAGATTGTTTCTGCAAAATTTCATTCACTTTAATTGGTTACTATTGAAAATATAACGCGCATCAGCGCGTTCGGAATAAACTTCTCTTAAAGATATTAATAATAAACCAACGATTTAATGCTGCTTTTTAAACAGTTCGCGTACAACGTTGTTAAAGTAAATATTTAACATACTTTGGAAGCGAGTTGTATAGTGCTTTATTTACATAATCTTGGGTTTGCCGTTACTTGCACGACAATGACACTTTCTTTAGGGTAAGGGCCTCTTTAGACTGGCCACTGATTAGTTAGTACCCAAGTTTTTTGTAGATAGTAATTTCATATTGCATCGAATTGAACAACGCGTGTTTTGGTGGAAGACTGTATATGGTCCTTCTTAATATGCTGGCACTTTTTAAGGGGATAATCAGACTATCTAACTGACCAAGTTTCTCTATAGGACTAACATCGAAATCCCGAAAAAAAAATCAGCTCTTGTATACAAAATTGCCAACATCAAGCCAAATGTATGGGACACTAGATTTGATTTCACTTGATAGAGAAAGTTGCCCAGTTTGATGGTCTGATCATCCCCTTAAAAAAAGTGTCAGGATACTAAGAGGGACCCAGTATATACTTCCTATTATTTGATGAAATCATTTTCTTTCTGAGTAAGCTATAAAATACACATAAACTCATAACCATTTTCCAAGTTTCTGTGATCCTGAAAGCTTATTAAGATTCTCAAGATCAGAGAACAGCCGGGTTCCATCTTCTGTGTTCAGGATAATCCAAAACTTGGCTACAACTATCAAACTTTTAAGGTTGTATCTAACTGTAGCAAGGTTCACGTTTTGATTGTTTTATTCTTCAGGATGTCGTGTCGAGTGATGAATGGTGACTCGCTTTTCGCTTACTAAAATATTCACTGCGTAAGAAAAGTATCCGTAAGTCACTTTGTATAACACCTGCAAGAAATAGGGTTGTCAATGTACCATCCTATTTCTTGCAGGTGTTTAGGATGCTAATGAAAACCGAATCAATAATATATCCTACTTTGTGGACTATTTATTATTAGTGAATAAGAGCGATGATAGTCCTTACGGAAGAGAGCTAACGACTCAATCACGAGGCTACGGTTCGATTCCTAGCCTGGGCTGCAATCGCGGTAAATATTTGGTGATTGAACCGTGATTGGACTACGTACGAACCATAATTTTTGACACATTTGGTATTGCGCTAATCGCGGTACTGCTCTTGAAACCCCTTAGAGGCGTTTTGACAGATCGTTTAGCGCGAATTCAGCACAGTTGAATAGTTATTTGATTTGCAATGTGATTAGAATTGAAATTGGATAAGAATAGAACTTCGATGTTTTAACTTAGCGCAATCGGGCTCCTGTACCTCTAAGTTCTACGGAATTTATGTACGGTTGTATTTAATCATGTGAAGGAAAACATCGTGAGGAAACCTGCATACCCGAGAATAATAAAAAAATAGTTCGGATGTATGTGTAAAATATGGGTGAGCTTGGAGCGAACACAATAGACCAGCAATGGTCGCAGTGTTACATAACGACCAGTGCTTGCAATAGTCCAGCCAACAATGATAATAATGTGGAAAAGGTTCTGGTAACTATTTCAAATAGAACTACAACTGTCAGCGCCAACGTGCCGGCCATACTTGAGCCAAATGGCCTTGCACGAGATGATGGCAGGAGACCCGACGGTATGATTGTCATTCCTTGGAGGAATGGCAGACCCCTGGTGTGGGACGCTACGTGTGTCGACACTGTGGCGCCCTCACACCTCCCTGCCACTTCTCTAAGAGCGGGCGCGGCGGCGGCTGCTGCAGAGGGTCTCAGGCGGCACATATATGCCATCCTAGGTGACGACTACATTCTTGCGCCATTCGGTGTAGGGACCCTGGCGCCGTGGGGGCTAGACGCCCGCAGCTTTTCAAAGTGTTGTCGTCGCGCCTGGTTGAGGTGTCCGGTGACCGAAGGGCTGGCGCTTACCTCGGGCAACGAATTTCGATAGCCATCCAACGAGGTAACGCCGCCAGCGTCCTGGGCACCCTCCCACAGGACGGCGGCCTCGAGCACGTCTTCTGTTTAGCGTAAGTCGAACAGAAGTCGTGCTCAAATAGTGGCTCATACCTACTTTATTTTTGTATCTATTTGTTGTAAATATCATCTAATTAAATATTTGTGTCAATCACAAAGTGACAATATCCAAGTTAATGCCTTATCCTACATCAATATTACGTCACGCCTCTTTCCCAGAGCGCAAGACTAGGGCGCGCCCTGATAAAGTAATCTCTTATTTTTATCCCTTCAGGAAAATTGTCGTGAGACTGCCTATTTATGCTATATTATGTCAAAAAATTTACTAAATAAAAAGACTAAAAATTTCATCTACACAGTGTACACACCATGCACTCGATTATCGTAAGAATTGCGGCCATTTATCAGCGACTAACATAATCGCGTTAGACGTTTTAATCGCCAGTGTTTTGGGACCATTAGGCTGAGAGTTGACATGCGACTATGCGACTAGGATATAAAGGCATGAGGAAGCAAGGTGCACAAAGCATTGCGATTTATCCATCGTAAATGTTTTATAGATTTTAGGGATACGTTGGTTTTTTTTTCAGTCTCAATCAATTCATTTTTATCTAATTAATGCGATATCAAATTTTATTTAAGGCATTACCATTATGACGGGCATTACTTACGTCATTATTGTTATAGCGGATATGTTGAAGGATGTCCTAAGTCACTCCCGTTTTAAGGTCCCCAAATTGTTTTAAACTAAACACACTGTTGTATTAATAAAACTGTTTTTATAGGTATTAAGATTTTGGTACGCTCTTTTTTTTTCTAAAGTTATCAACAATAATCCTAGTCTGGCCGCATTTTCTGAAACATTGATGCTCCAATCAATTTCGACTACAGCGACTACTTGATTACAATGATATGGATAAATATGTGTGTGCGTTAAATATAGATGCAATCTCTTCGTTTTTTTTGGCCCTTCTTAATCTGATGGTATGAATCATCCTACATAATGCAGCGACTAATCGTCCGTCATTCAGAGCCTATCGCTATGAAGGGCCGGCGAAACAATTTCAGACTCGTGTCGTAATTCGACTCGTTAATTTACGAGGCTCGTTCACGCACGCTTCCTCGTTAATATTCACGACAACGATTTCTTGGGGAAACAATGTCGGGGATTAAGCGGTGCCTACGGAACCTTTGATATTCTACTGTTTGCTTTTTGTACTTAAGGCTTTTAACCTTCTGGAGCTTTGTGTTGTTCTAAATACAACATTAATTTTAAAATATTTTGTAAACCAGTATAATTGAATGGTTAAAGCTTAGAATGGACCATCCTGTTTCCTTTCGTAGGTGGGTGGAGAGAATGAAAGTCAAGGTTTTATGCAATAATTTTATGGGCGAAAGTTTACCCACCTATCACCACTTTTATTTTTTATTTATTGAACTTTTACAGAAAGATTATAATAGATGACACCATTTTACTCCAAAACTCCGTAAGGAGTTTAGGGGGAGATCCACAGTTGCTGTGTGACGTTAGGCACCAGACACTAATTACAGTGCAATCAAAAGTACAGTTATTTTTAACTACAAAATAACATTATTTGAATAGTCAATTTAAGTCTGTATCAACCAATACAAGCATAGAGATTTGTTCCTAGATCGTTTCTGCAAAATTTCATTGAGTTTAATTGGTTAGTATTGAAAATATCACCAGACTTCGTTTGTATGCAGCTTTCATTTACGCATTCGGAATAAACTTCTCTTAATTTTTGATCCAAATGTAAAAATGTCGGTCAAAGAAAAATAATGTTATACTCTGTTAGAACATATCTTTGGGCACATACAATGACATTCTATACACAAGGACTTCGCATCAGCGCTCTGTTAACGGGACCACAAAAGTGTGCTTAATTGTTTTACATTACTGTTTACTGACCGAAGACATTTGAAAGGACTGAAATGTCAGCGGCAATGTATGACAGCCAAGCATAACTGAAGCATACTAAGCTGACATTAGAGACATGTGCCATTTTTGGATTTTGTTATTGTATGAAGTAGCGAGTCCAATTGGACACATACAGAAAAATAGTATTGAAAATATAACCAGACTTCGTTTGTATGGAGCACGCTCCGAATTTTATTGGCGGTTGTAGCAAAGATTCTATTATAACCATCACAAAAGGGATAACGATCGTAAATTTACGTATGTCTGTTTGTAAAATCGATAGCTGATCAACACTTTATACGTAAATAAGTAACTTTCAGAAATTCGCTAAAAAGTTTTTTGTGTACTTTAAAGCTTCGACTTGCTTTGCTTTTGAACGTTTGTTGAAAAGTTTGTTCATCGCAAAGGCAAATTATTGCTGAACAGTAATTTTTTACGTTTGCCATTTATAAAGTACTAGTGTTTATCCGTGACTGTGTTTGTAGCAATTATACAACGTGTTAATGAATAAGCGCAAAACCTCATACACCCCAACTGATTTATAACAAAATAATTAGATTGAAACAATTATTTCATTATTTTGTTAGTTAAAATTTTAAGTTATTCGCATTTTAAGTTTTGAGGCAAAAATGATTTGTTATCATTTCAACAATGAATGAAAGCGCTAACGTGCTTGTGGATACATTTTAAGAATCTTGTTTTGGTAGTAAGTAGGTTGAATGTGCCCGTGCGGTGGGTTGATATCGTGATCAGTAAATTTTAAATTTTACAAACCAATGATTTAATATTTTGAAAAAAATTACCTGTGTTGAAACCATGATAATTCGATTCTGCTCTCGATTCCAATCAAACTACTTTCTAGTTTTGCGTTAATTCATTAACACGTTGTATAGGTACCAGATTTTAAGTCAAATCATAAGCTATCAATCAAAAAAGTTTCATCAAAATCGGTTCAGTAGTTTTTGCATGATGCTGTTACGAACAAACAAACAGATAGACAAAAATTCTAAAAAAGGTTGATTTGGAGTCCGGGATACCTAAAAACGTAATCGTAATCTTTTTCATGTAAATATCTTCAATGTACAGGCACACTTCTGTTACAGTTTTATAATAGTTCAGATGTCAGTACCTTATATAGGATGTAAGGAAAATTATCATTAACCTTTAACCCCTCATATGCTGGAATTTCAGAGACAAAAGGGAATTCGTTGTTCTTTGTGCAGATCTGCTCTAAAGTATACGAGAGGTTGAACCACATATTCTACCAACTATTGGAGCAAACCAGTCAGAGATAAAAAAATAGCTGTTCCATACTAAACTGCAATGCCTAGCTAGCAATGCAATGCTAGCTTAAGAATTTATATTGTAATAGTTATTAAGTCGTGTTAGGTTGTAGAGTTTCTGTTCGCATCTTCTCTACAGCGACAATGCGTTCCAACGCGGTGGTAGCTTTAAAAAAGATTTGACGTTTGATAAGTGTGCTTCAAGCTCCTATATAGAATTAATAATATTCACTTTGACTTTGACTTTGTGAGTAGACAAAGTCAAAGTCAAAGTCAATAGACTAAAATGTATATAAGACAGCAGATTTTTTTATGTTATGACAGGTTTGCTCCCATAAGTTGTTCAGTTTGATGGGTAGAGTATGTGGTTTAAAGGTTAATGATACTTTTCCTTACACTCTGTATAGATAATACAGAACAAGGGCTCGAACCTTATCATAAAAAACGAAGAAAAAGAAATAATACATTTCTTTTGAGGAACTAATAAAAATCTCCAGAGGGGTGTTGCTAGGAGATGGCACTTGATATACAAAGCATGAAGTTAGAACTCCTATATAAATCATTATTTTTACCCGACTGCGCGACGCAAAAGAAGGGTAATGTGATTATCAGCCTATGTATGTATGTACGTAAGTTTTTTCCTCTGTGGCACTCTAGACATCAAACATGTGGACCGATTTTGATGATTCTTACGTCAATCAATTTGTCTCAATCTTGCAAATGCCACTAAAGACATGAAAGTAATCAAAATTCAATATGGCGACAACCAGACACCATATTGTGAAAAAAAAAATTTTACGAACTGTATTGAGTTGGGTATCATTGAATAGGTATTAGAAAATCATCTTTAGGTTTCTCTTACCATTTTGCATTTTGAATGAAAATTTCTTGAACTTGATGCCTATCCACCGCACAGGCACATTCACCCTTCTTACTACCAAAACAAGATTCTTAAAATATATCCACGAGCACGCCAGCGCTTTCATTCATTGCTAAAATAATAACAAATCATTTTTGCATGAAAAATGCGAATAACTTTCAATTTTAATAAATAAAATACTGTAATTATTGTTTCAATGCAATTATTTCGTTATAAATCAGTTGGAGTGTATGAAGTTTTGCGCTTATTTATAAACACGTTGTATAATTATCCAAACGACAATTTTCAAACAACTTTGGAAAAAAATAAAAAAAGTTTTCCTTCACCTGCTATTGAGAGCAATCGGTGAAAAACTCATTTTTACATTAAATTTCGTCCGTTTGGAGTCGACACCGGACTTCACGACACAGAATAAATACTAGTACCTCATGATTCAGTGTACACACGGCGACACATCAAGCTATACAAAACCAACATAAGCTGGCCGCGCGTAGAGTGAATATCATATAACGTCACGAGGCCAGCTTATTTTGGTTTTGTATAGCTTGATGTGTCGCCGTGTGTACATATAGGGTCTCACCGATCCCAGCTACCCAATCCACCGCGTAGCCCCAGCAACGTCCTATGCCGAGGTCCGTACCCCGTTGGGTGCCCCTAGGTCGGTTGCTTAAGTTCATTCATTTGGCAGTAAAAGGAGGAACTGCTCCCTGAGCAACGCTGTAATTGTCATTTCCAAAAACAAAAACATATGGGTACCTACTTCATAGCGACACGCCACCGATGGCTCTGTTTTCGACTCTGAATAAAATTCGAATAAATCTAAAGCTACAAACCTAGTTATTTATCATACCTATCGTTGAAATACATTAAGGTTGTAATTGTTAAAACTTATTTTCATCTAAGGTTTTAAAGGTGAATTTTTCTATTATGAATGCTTCGTTATCATGTACAAAGATGTACGTATACACACGTACTTACAGTAACATAGTTATTTCTATGTAGTGCTCGTTATCGTAGAAATGACTCCTTATTGAATAGATTTGAATGTGGGAAATGTGGGCGCAATCTCAATTCACTCCGCTTCTCAAGAAGGGAATATTCTTCATGCACGAGCGGTTATACGCCATACCGTGGCGATACCACATAATTATAGTAGACGACAATATTGTTATCTGTGATACCACCCCTTTTAGCCATGTTACACACATATGCATGATATTAATTCAATTCAATTCAATTCAATTCTAAAGGAAGTATCTGTAGTATAAATAACGATATTTTGCCCGTGACTTCGCGCGCTGGTACGTTCCCGTCATAGTAGCGAGATAAAAATAAACAGGGTCCTTTTTCATATATCACTTTTTTAAGGGGATGTTCAGACCGTCAAACTGAACAACCATCGAAATCGCGAAAATAAATAGTCTTGGTTCCAAATCCACTCAATAATTTGGTGTTTTGAGAACACACAAAATATTAGAAGGACTAATGCAATTTGAAAAATATCCTGCACGAAGAGGTTATGAAAGTTGATTCCTCATTATAACTACAAATAAACCAATAGAGCTCCAATACTTTGCTAACTGTGGTATTTAAATAAAACTGAGAAAACTTTTAATCACGGTCATCTCGGGAACGGAAGCTAACAAAGATCTTACTTCGCCAATAACTTTATTTTCACTGCGAGTGGATTGGTTCGGTTTTTTAGTTCCCGAGGGACCGGAAGGAAGGATAAAATAAATTTAATGGCGCTTTCTTTAGTCTGTAACACAGAATTGTAAATAAAATTAGAATGGTTCTAATGCGGCGAACGAAAACCAATATTGCTAATGGCGCGTGAGGAAACCTACATTAAGCCACAATAGAAAGAGTATCCGGTACTACAAATAGTACGGACTCTACCTGCCTCCTACCAATTTTAACCTCACCCCCGCTTTGAAATGATGTGATTACGCTGAAGAAGAATTCTGATGCTTATGTCAAGTTCAACAAAAAAGCATTTAGCATGCGTGGTGGTTATCATCCTAGATAGTGCCTCATAGGTAGGTTAGTTATTTTATCGAAGACCGCTTGAAATCACGCCTTGAGGCGAGACCTGTGCCCAAGAAAGGCAGTTAATAGAAGCAGCTTATGATTAATGTCTCTGCACTCACAAACGTTAACATCTTGCAGTTATTTCATCATCAGGAGGTTCATTGACAGTAGGCTGATGGAGACCAAGCTTCATAGCCTAGCCCACCGCCGCAGAATAGCCTGCTTGTCAGTCTTCCACAGATTGTACTTCGGTTATTGTGCCAAAGAGCTACATGAGCTCATTTCGCCTTCCCCTTTCTACTATTGGACATCCAGGCGCACCACGGGATATCACCCCTACTTGGTTGATATCCCACCTGTTCGCACTAAGCGCCTTTCAGCATCTTTTATAATGCGCACAGTCAATAGTAGTTGAATGCACTGCGTCAGTATTTCCGAGCGCTTACAACCCGAATTACTTCAAAGTACTAGTGAATAGGCTTCTTCTGGGTAAGCTCGCTACATCTTCGACCCCATCTTTGTCTTGAGGACTGGATTCAGGTCAAGAGCAAACCCATTTTTATTTAAAAAAAATTGTTTGTTTACGTCACACATAAAGTGTAGTAAATCAATATACAATTAAACATTTTGAACGGGCTCTTACAGAGTTTGGCATATTTGAGTTCCCGGTATACTATAAACGTGGTAAGAACCCGTTCAAAATGTTTAATTTTAAAATAACTAATAACCGCGTAACTCTCAAAAACGGTAAGTACAAGTAATTCATTATGATTCTGTCCCTTAGGGCACTTAATGGAAACTGGTCATATTCCATAATGCGGCATTAGAGTGTAGGCTGTAAGTAATTAACATGCTGCATTTTCTCTGGTTTGATTTACTTTTCTATACGTCGATCTACGAGCTGAGACAGATTAATAAACTACTCGTGTATCATACAGTTTTTACTTATCTGTGCATGACTTCCCTATAATATCACAGCATTCTCAACAACTGCGGTCTTGACTTTGTCATTACGAATAACCCAATTTATTGTCTCCAACTTGTTCTCAGAGTTTTTTAATACGTTCGTGGACAATGACTGGCTAAATCAGTGACAACAATAAAAGTTCTATTGTGTCTCGTTCACTGTCCATGAACGTCTCCAGCCATCTGGACTGACTTAACGAATTCTTAGCAATTTTCGATACAAACATTAGCAAACACGTTACCCCTCGTACACTTTATGGACCCATACTAAACTCTTCTATCCTTATTTCTTTGTTCTGTGGTCAGTCGTACGTCCCTGGTACAGTGTAGCATACATTCAAGTTTAAAGACTCCGCACATAATTCTTATCCTCAAGTCATAAGAATCAAAATTCTATAATTCACGTGACCACTGAAACTTTGTAGGAAGAGATTTCTTTGTTCATAACGTCGTGTTTCCGTGTCCAAGCTCTTCAAGACATTTATCTCGGTTAGAGGCAGAATTAAATTTTATCTTACTTTATAATAAATAAAAAGGGATATAAATTACTACATGTTTCTTTATTTTATACTGTTATTCCGCCGTACGTACTTTGTTCAAATCGGCTGCGTCTTACAAAATGGTGAGGTGCGGAGTACTCGAAACCGATGGGCATGTATAAAGAGATGTATGGGTTGCAATGAGGCAAAAGAGGTATGTACGAATCGTAGCAGATGGCGCTTCCTGGTCTCTGCCTACTCCATTGACAAGAGGCGTAACGAAACAACAGAAGGTCGCACAATTGAGAGCGGCTAACAACTCTAATATGGACGTCTCGTCTAACCGCGACTAACTCATAGAAGTATTAAAAGTACCTACTATATCAATCTTGGAATAGTATACAGGCTGTTAGTGTAAACCGCATTTAATTTAAGAGGGTCAGTCACGTACAGAGAATGAATGAAAGAAGACTTATGAATGAAATATACCTAGGAAAGGTGAGCGGAAGTGTTGGGAGAGGCCGTCCGAGGAAAACATACCATGATCAAATCAATGATCTTTTCCGAAAAGGACAAGTGCGTAGCGTGCGTAGGTGCGTCAATCGACGGAAGTGCATGAAAAGATGTATGAATGTGAATGAGGCTAAAGAGGTGTGTCAGAGTCGAAGCGTTTGGCGGTCCGTGGTCTCTGCCTACCCCCAAGGGATAATGGCGTGAGCTTATGTATGTATGTACCCATGACACTGAACAACTTTCCCTAAGAAAGCCGAAACTCGCAAAAAAAATGATGATTTTTACCCGACTGCGCCAGAAGGAGGGTTATTCATATAAACGTTCGGTCAGCAGCTAACCGCTGAGCGCATTTAGTATGGAAAGTCCAAAATTTTTTTGCGAATTTTCTATAAGTTTCTTAAGAAAATTGGTTTAGTATATCATGGGTACAATCACCCCTTAAAGTAATGCAACTGTTTTAACCTAATACTTAGTAGATTTGATCAAATTGACGGGGGTTGGTGAAAGTCACATCGGCTTTACGAAGTTATTAATTAGTATTCTTTACTCTAGGTAACTTTGAAATGTGGTAGTTTACTTACATAAAACGTTCGACCAATCTAAATTCCTTGTACAAACCACCTCTGTGAGCTGAGTTAGAAATCAGAGTTCGTACAACACACGAAGTCTTGCGGTTTAATCAATTTTCATTCCTACTACGTATGTAGTAAGAGTTCAGATAGGAAATTTCGTTAGTAAAAAAGTGCAGTGCTTAGAGAATAGCGTTTATTCCTTGAATTTCTGAAGAAAAATACTTTGTAAGCAACATTTTAGTCGTTTCATTTGTGGCGTTTCCTTTTATAGGTAAGGTGCAACAAAGTAGCCATGTATTTTTTCTGTGTTTTGCATTGATATCTTATATATAACTGAACTAGATTCACAATCAACGTTCGAAAAATGGCAGAACCAAAAGAGCTCATATGAGCTCTTTTTTGTACCAGCTGACGGTAAAAATACCAAATACGACTAAGTTTATGAATCAAATACAACATATTAGTGCGAACCAACAGCATGCCTACTTAATTTTATGGGTTATTGTGTCAATGCGGACAAAAATTTGCGTCCGACCGCTGAAAGATTGCGTTTGACAGTTACCATAAAATTGTAAAAAACTGAATGAAAATATTGTTTACCTGTGCTCACTCTAGTACACAGGGCACTAGCTGCCCTTTTAAGTTCAAAAAGCTACTAAATAATGATCGGCATTTATAGTTTTCATTCAATTTTTACAATTTTATGGTAACTGTCAAACGCAATCTTTCAGCGGCCGGACTTTAAGATTTTATTTGAGACTCGGGGGCTCTAGAAGAAGAGGTCAATGGTGTTTTGACCATTATGACAAAATTTTGTTTAGTCTTCTGATGTTTTTAACTCTACAAACATCTTCATGTAAAATTATAAGAAAAAACTGGTTGATATACGTGCCAAACTAAGGCCAAATTCCTTACGAATTTCTCATTGAATTTCTACGTTAAATCGTTCCGAAATTTTTTAAAAGACCCTTTTGAAAATAATTCCTTTGCTTTAGGAGGAATCAATAGTATATTTAGGGTACGGTAGGCAAACAAGGAAACCTTATTGTTTCGTCTATTTTATCAGTTTATTTGTATGTCTCACCTCAATTACACTCTACTCTCAATCTACAATCATTCTACAATCTACGAAACCCTATCATGGGCGTGTCCGAAACGCTCTTGGCATGTTTGTAACCAAACTGTGAAGTGTATTAAAGTTAGGACGGCATCGACTAGTGCACCAAAACGTCAACTTTACCAAACGGACCAGTTCCCCAAATCATCTAGTCTCAAAATGTCTAGTATCCTAAAACGACTAGTGGCCCATCAGGTCTACCGTGTTACAGCAAATTTTGATTTTCAATATGGAATGTCGTATTAAGAGAAGTTTATTCCGAATGCGTAAATGCGCGCTGCATACAAACGAAGTCTGGTGATATTTTCAATACTAACCAATTAAAGTCAATGAAATTTTGCAGAAACAATCTAGGAATAAATCTCTATTCTTGAATCGTGTCCGTTTTTGATAAAATATACAGTTTCAATGCTAGGATTAATTTAAGATTTGTATGGAAATCTTTGAGGCACTGTAAGTTTAAAACTGTACATTTTAAGGAAAATCTAACACGATACAAGCATAGAGATTTGTTTCTAGAATGATTCTGCAAAATTTCATTGAGTTTAATTGGTTAGTATTAAAAATATCACCAGACTTCGTTTGTATGGAGCGCGCCAACAGTAATATACCCTTATATAAATTCCATCCAGTAAAATTTTCCCGTATTTTCCTATCATTATTTGCTAGTAAAGTGCGAAGTGGAGCGTAAAGTCAACAGGCAGCGGATCGTTGACTAACCCCTAGAGACAGATATAGGTTGAGGAGACAATGTTTTGCAATCTGCTGTCTTATTATTGAAAAATTGGTTTTGCATGCAACTTCGTTTCATTTTAGGAATATACTGCAATATTTGTCATTATATTCCAAGATCCGACCGCAAAATAATGGACCTATTTGTTTGGTTAAAAGAAATATGAATTAAGAGAAGTTTATTCCGAATACGTAAATGTGCGCTGCATACAAACGAAGTCTGGTGATATTTTCAATACTAACTAATTAAATTCAATGAAATTTTGCAGAAACAATCTAGGAACAAATCTCTATGCTTGTATCGTGTCCGATTTTTGATAAAATATACAGTTTCAATGCTAGAATTCATTTAAGATTTGTATGGAAATCTTAGAGGCACTTTAACTTTAAAACTGTACATTTTAAGGAAAATTTGACACGATACAAGCATAGAGACTTGTTTCTAGATTGTTTCAGCAAAATGTCATTGAGTTGAATCGGTTAGTATTGAAAATATCACGAGACTACGTTTGTATGGAGCGCGCCAACAGTAATATACCCTTAACTGAAAGTTTATGTAGGGGTTCATACAACGCCGCCGGGATGCCTAGCAAAATCTTGCCGCAAGTAACTTTACCATGATTAATTATGGTACCATTTTTTCCACCGATCTGTTTTGGAAGTAATTGAGGTGATCTGAAGGAGACCGATGTAAAGAACTGAAACTGACTGAATCCTCTCAGTCTGCCGCAACTCTAGGGTTGCCAGGTTCAAAGAAGTCAATTTTAACCCTTAGATTTGCAAAGTTGTGGCAGATTTGTGGCAACCCTAGTTTTTCTAGTTCTTTATATTAGTCTCCTTCAGATGGCATCTCATTTACTTCCCAAACAGATCGCTGGAAAAAATTGTACCATAAATCATCATTGTAAAGGTACTTGCGGCAAGATTTTGCTAGGCAACCGGCGGCGTTGTATGAACCCCTGTATAAACTTTCACTTAAATCACATTTCGTTCACCAAACAAATAGGTGCATAAATTTACGGTCGGATCTTAGGCTATTATAACTATGCACGAGTAACGCGTGTAATTCTACAAAACAAACTTTTCCGCCACTTTTTGCGGGGAATCAGGTAGCATGAAATTCGCAACTCTGGATTTTATTCCATTACTTTAGATTCTAATTTTAATTGTTTAGGCTTTTAGAGAGTGGATGGAGCTAATGACCGTGCCATGCGCATGGCATTGATTTTCTTCTATTTTAGTTATGGTTAAAAATGCAAGCCTTTTAGCTAAGCATTTTAGTGAGTTTATTTAGTGAACAAACTTCCTATTTGTGGAACCGTTTAAAATAGTTAAAACTATCCAGTATCATTGTGATTTTAATAAATTAGCATGGCATAGTTTAAATATTACTTACGTTTGCTTGAAAATCACGGAGTTACTTTACAGTCGACGGTCATTTCAAATAGCGATGTGGAAGGCAAAGGGAAAACCACCACATAATTGTTCCCAGGATAATCATTATAAAGACAGAAGGTTAAAAGTACAGATCCATTACAGTATAGGTCCTTACATCGTGATATTGGTTTTATTACCAAAATAAAATAAAATACCGGCCAAGTACGAGTCGGACTCGCGCACGGAGGGCTCCTTATCATCATACAATAATACCAAAAAAACTTTAGCGCGAACCCGACACACACTTGACCGGTTTTTATTATTTATTGTTTTACTTTAAAGTATGCACTATAATCACACCATGTTCTACGCAAAAACAAAAAAAAACATGAAAAAATTACGTTTCTTGTATGGAGACCCGCCTTCATATTTACTTTTTGTATTGGAGTCAAGCTGCAATTCTGGCGGAGTACGGACGCGTGCGTATCGGCGCGTTGGGATTGCACGTGGCTCCACCATTTTGTGAACTCTTTTGTGTTTTAACCTTAAAACAATAACTTGAGATTATAACCTACTTACATTGGAAAAACTGCCACTCTAGACTTAATAAATACTACTGATCATTTTCCTTCATATACTATCCACATAACGAGACATTGGCTGAATTGTGATAACACATCGGATGCCACTAAACAAAAATTGAATTGAATTACTTTTTGTATTTTTAATTATTTGATAACAAATGCAAAATAATAACATATATTCTGTGATAATTTCAACTCGCTAACTATTACAGTTCAATAGATACAGCCTTATGAAGCTAGGACGGATCGAGACGGACGGACAGCGTTGGCTTAAGGGGATATAATTCGGAGCGCACTCCATACAAACGAACTATGGTGATATTTTCAATACTAACCAATTAACGTCAATGAAATTTTGCTGAAACAATCTTGAAACAAATATCTATGCTTGTATGGAGTCCGATTTTCGTTAAAATATATAGTTTTAATGCTAGGATTAATTTAAGATTTGTATAGAAATCTTTGACGCACTGTAACTTTAAAACTATACATTTTAACGGAAATCTGACAAGGTACAAGCATAGAGATTATATTGTAGATTCTTTCTGAAAAATATCACTGACTTTAATTGTATGAAGCGAGCCAACAGTAGTATACCTTTAAGAATAGGGCACCGTTGACACCTTTTGGGTACGGAGCCCTAAAAAAACAGCGCGTTCGTTATTTTCTCAAGATAATCTTAAAGCAGACTTAAAACAACAGAAGCATGCACAAGTTGTCGGCCCAAAATGACAAATGATAAGGCGGCGTGAAAGCACCGATCTCGGAATCAAGTGTCGCGAACAGCCGCCGCTTTGTTCACCAACTCTGAATAATGATTGTGTTGTAATTCAGATACTTTTGTGTTTAGACGACATCTGAAATACAAGATTTTTTTTAGGCTGCAAATGATGCCTTTTTAAATATGACGTGCCTTCTATATTTTCTCCGTATTTTTATTTAGATGTTAAACAGCAGGGATGCTCAGTCTTATAGTGGCGACGATCTATCGCAAAATATTCAAGCGGCAAGCGATAGACTAGTCTAGGAGTCTAGGATAATTAGAATAAAAGAAAAATATGCAATACCTACATAAGATAAATAGCTCTCTTGTATAAAGGGGAAAAAATAAAAAAAAATCTTCTGTTTTATACAACAACAAAATTATAAAATCATTTGTTTTAATACAAAACTGTGTTGTACACTCGACGTCGCGTCGGTGTAACGACGAAACAGCAGATTTTTTTGTTGGCTCTATAGTGAACAATGTTCAGTTTGATGATCTAAACCACCCTTTTAAATGTGACTGAGTGTTTTGTTACACCTTTTATAACTTCAATATAGAAGTAAAATTTAAGGTCTAAAATGATTGTGTTGTATTCAAATACTTTTGTGTTTACACGACATCTGAAAAACAAGATTTTTTTAGGCGGAAATTGATACCTGTTAAATATTATGTGCCTTCGATATTTTCTATGTATTTTTATTTAGATGTTAAACAGCAGGGATGCTCACACTTATAGTAGCGACGATCTATCGCATAATATTCAAGCGGCAAGCGATAGACTAGACTAGGAGTGTAGGATAAATGAAGTACAATTTACAAAAGAAAAATATGCAATACCTATAGATAAGATAAATAGCTCTCTTGGGCGCTTCGGGCAACAATAAAAAGCATTCTGTTTCATACAACAACAAAAATAAAAAATCATTTGTTTTAATACAAAACTGTGTAGTACACTCGACGTCGGTATACCGAAGTACACCCAATGAAAGTAAAATATAAGGGATGATCAGATCATCAAACTGAACAACTTTCTCTTTGGGGACCAACATCGAAATCGGGAAGAAAAATCAGCAGTCCCATACAAACCTGCAAACATAACTCGACTCAAATGATTTTAATTCGTGATTTCAAATTTGGTCTTATACAGGGTCCTTTTTAATATGCTGACACTTTTTTAAGGGGATGATCAGACCATCAAACTGAATAACTTTCTCTATGACACCAACATCGAAAACGCGAAAAAAAAAACAGCTGTTCTATACAAAACTGCAATCCTACTTGAGCTAAATGTATGGGACAGCTGATATTTTTTTTGCGATTTCGACGTTGGTCCTGTAGAGAAAGTTGTTCAGTTTGATGGTCTGGTCATCCCCTTAAAAAAGTGTCAGCATATTAAGATGGACCCTGTATATAAAGTTGTTCAGTTTGATGGTCTGATCATCCCCTTAAAATAGTTTCAGCTAATTTTGTTAGTCCTTATACAACGTGTAAATAAATAAGCGCAAAACCGCATAAGAAAATAATTAGATTGACGTTGACGTTAGTACGTTTTAGTAATATAAACAAACTAAAAACATTGAAACTGTTGAAATTATTTTTTCATTTTGCTTGCGTACTTTTTAATCATTTTACAGCACAGCGGCACCGTGCGCATTGTCAGTCGATCAAACTAAGACTGGCGCGTAATTGTTACTCTTCATACGTTTTGTTACGCTTTTGGTTCGGACACTTTTGAGAGCGGATCCGACGTCTAGTAGTTAGTATGTCAATGACCTATAATATAATTTCTTGAAGTGGTAGTTAATACAAAAGACGACACAATAATTGTAGTGTTCTTTCTTCAAGTACCGACCTTGTTAGGTTCAATAATCATTATGATGTTATTAGAGAACACAATCGTTAATGGAATTTGTACTTTCTATGTTAAGTAATAGGACTTAACAAGTCTTGAAAACTTTTTTGGGATTTCAATTATAGTTATTTGTATGAGATTTTTATAGGAGTTTTCAAATTAGTACGAGTATTTGAGAGGTACCTACGAGTTTAGTGGCGACGGGCTCACCCCCCGTCACAATAGACAGAGTTTCGGTACTACTGGTGAAACGTGGATGTTCTGTAGTTTCAGAATATCTCTGACTACTCCCTCGGGGAATATAGTCGTGAGCATATGCTTATGCTTATGATAATACGAGTTTAAAGAGGATAAATTTTTCTAGAAAATCACAGGCGCTGGACATACGTAATTTGTTTTGAATATTTTCGTAGTATGAAATTTATCTGAAAACGCCCCTGTGCACGGGGCTCCTATCTGAAACTTCTCAGATACTTTTTCGATAATCTCTCATGACCCCCTAGCCCCTCAGCTATTCAATTTACGCCCTGTGGGCCTACCATGAGTTTTCACTGTACGTTACTACTGGGCTGCGTTCAGAACCTACGGGTGCGGTTGTTTGGTTGTTTTTCAATCGAAGGTACGGAACGAACAGTTGTTTTTCAACTCGCCAAAAGGTACGGAACGATCCCGGTTGTTTTATAACCTCAAATTTTGACATTGACAGTAATATGGGCTTCCAGGGCTTCCAGGGCTTCCATCATTTCCAAATACAATAAAAACTCATCTTCCATGCTAAAGAATCAAAGAGTGAATAAAAATAAATTGAAAAAAACTTTTATTCAAAATGAGCAAAAAGTCAAGTAACCACAGATAATCAAAACGTCAGAGTGTTTTTTAACCATCTAATTTGATGGTTAAAAGTTGCAACCCTTCAGAGGTACGGAACGGTTGAGTTGTGACAACCGAGTTGCATAGAGCGTTTTTTCACCGAGGCTCTGAACGGCGTTAGTGCGAAAAGTTGCACTCAGAGTGCACTCTGGGCGTAGGCTCTGAACGCGCCCCTGTAGTTGTGTCGCCAATTTCGTATTGAATTTCATACAGCGCTCCTAGTGGTTACGTTGAGAACTAATTTCTGCCATACGAATTGGTGACGTAACTACAGTAGTAACGTACAGCGAAAACTCATGGTATGAGTACTGCATATGACAGCGTTCAAACCTTCTGGACACCCAGTCCATTATTTATCTATCTAAGATATAAATGAAAATGAATGTTTGTCCTCTATGCGCAGCCCCAGAAACGTCCTATGCCCAACAGACACGACTCACAATCGCAAACTCACAACACACAAAATAGTCTAGGAAAAATAAGGTTTAAGATTGCATTAAAGACAGTTTAGTAAATTGTGTTTGATATAATATTACTGTTAGTTTATAAAACTTTTGTCGAGATTTCGTGGTTATATAGGCTCAGAAACCTGAGAACTACCTTAAAATCGATATTAATGTACAAATGGCAAGCTTGTTTCTAAAAATATTTCGACCAGCATACCAGCAATAGAGACAGTTAATTATCAAAAAGCAAATTTAATGTGTAAAAACCAACAGTAAATAATTTAGTTTTGAGGTTATAATTTTTGAAGACTTACAAAATATTAAATATCTACCCAAATTAACGATATTGACCATAGATTATTATTGTTATAAGTAAAACGTATTTAACGAAGCCATCCTGTTCAAAATCACAAGTTTTCGATTTTTTGTTCATACCTAAATTTAATGTTTTGTAAATGTCTTAATTATTCAAAAATACAACATAAAAAATCGGGGATTATTGAGAATTTATGTTTTTCAGGTATGTATCTACTATATTCCAAATTATCACCAAAAGTGCAATTAATGCAACCTACTCCATACAAAAATCCGTAGATTTCCCCGACTAACAACAACAGGTAACATGATATTATCAATGCGTCGACACCGTAATAAACGTCCCCTGGGGACAGCCGCTACCTCTGCCCACTCTCTTCTCTTCTCAATTGAGTTTTTGAAATGTGGTTAACTTATGGTGTGGTTAAGGTTTTATTTCCCTTCCTCCCTAATTTCATAATTTACCAGAAAAAAATCATTATTATTTTTGAATCATGGTCACTTTATTGACCATAAATATTTTGATGAAATTATTTATTAAAGGGTGTAACAAAACATGGAAGTATTTAAAGACCGAGGGTTAGAGTTAGATCATCAAACTGAACAACGAATCGGACAACGTACTATTTATTATACTGTGGTATGGTCGTCTCCCTCTCACCATTATTCATGAAAGGAAGCAACTTGGACAACAGAAACAACTTTGTCAGCTTGATCGTTATGCTTTCTCAGGATTGTATCGCGCCTACAAATTTTATCGCACTCAATTTTGAGAATGATAAACTATCACATAAAATTGCCAAAAAGAAAAGATTTAAGCTCGCTTACCTGTCAAACGTATGTGTCACATAAATTTGACAGATGGATGCTATCGCTCGCGTGTTGGCAGACTACGTACGAGTACTGCACGTCTAGTATAATTTCTCTTCACGCGCGCGACATGCCTTCGCTGCATAAAAATAACCTATTTCCGCGCTTTTCGGAGAGCGAAAGCCGCGTTTGCCGCGACTTGTAGTATGGAAAAACGCCGAGTCGCGCGCAGGGAGAGAAATCCTGTGTGTACTGGTGTTTGTATACAACGTGTTAATGAATAAGCGCAAAACCTCATACACCCCAACTGTTTTATAACAAAATAATTTGATTAAAACAGTAATTTCATCATTTTGATAGTTAAAATTTAAAGTAATTCGCATTTTAAGTTTTGAGGCAAACATTATTTGTTATCATTTCAGCAATGAATGCAAGTGGTAACGTGCTCATGTATACATTTTTAAAATGTTCTGGTAGTAAGTAGGGTAAGAGTGCCCGACCGGTGGGTTGAGATCGAATTCAGTAAATTTTAAATATTACAAAAAAATTATTTCGTATTTTGAAAAAAAGTACCTATGTTGAAACCATGATAATTCGATTCTGCTCTTGATTCCAAACAAACTACTTTCTAGTTTTGCGTTAATTCATTAACACGCTGTAGATTGTGCTACCCCTTAATATACGACGTATTGCCTTTAGCATATTGTCCGACAAAGCATTGATGACTCTCTGAGGCAGTGTACACATATTCCAATAATGTCAGTGCACACGATAACACACGTCACTGGTTTAAGTCAATCAAATCCATTGATCCTGATATATTATATCACGTCAGAAGTCCTAAACTACTGCCATAATGTTGCTACGAGATTTTGCATAAATTGTGAGAATATTCGGACTACGGAATATTCTATTTTCATTAAATAAAAACTGTGTATTATGAATGACCGAGAAATTTGAAACGTATTTTTAACATAATAGTTAATTTTATGTTACTATTTGAAATTCGCAGTCGGATCTCCGCAGTGGTAATTATTGATTTCGTATGTAGAAATAGTTCAGTGCTCATGACTATATCACAGTGTACTATAATTACAATATATTCTCCGAGATTTAGATATTCGAAATATTATTACATATTCAGAATATCCACGTCTGTCGAATTCACTAAGACATGTTGGCAAAAAATGTTACGAACTGTTGGGATGAGGTGACGGGACGATCTGGATGCTTTTGCTGATAAATGGTCAGAACTTACCCAGCACGGCTAGTATGGCACCCACGACAAAGCGAGAAAAACGTGATGCGCACTCTTTTTATCCGACTGCGCCAGAAGGAGGGTTATGTTTTTCGAGCGTATGTATGTATGTATGTTTGTATGTATGTTTGTATGTATGTTTGTATGTATGTTTGTATGTATGTTTGTATGTATGTTTGTATGTATGTATGTTTGTATGTCTATTTCTTTGGCACGGCCTACAGCCTAAGAAACGGCTTGATGGATTTTAACGTCTGAGGTATCATTAGATTCGTAAAAATCGTGAGAGTGACATAGGGTATATTATTTCCAGATGGCGTCTACGAATTAAAAAAGACAGGGGGAATAAACCATTTTTTTTTGTTAAAAATTACAATATTGGTATCAAATGAAAGCTAGTAATTAGACGATTCCAAATATATAAATATTATAGTACTTTTATGTTACCGTTTCGACACAAGACTAAAAAGTATGAAATAAACTAAATTTTTAAGATAAACAAAAAACCCGACTGCTGTAACAACTTTGTTTGAGCTAATATAATTTCGTATCGCAAACGGGGACAAAGAAGATTTTTGGTTGGTCATTGATTGATTTGCCTGCAATACCTACCTAATAACATTCAAATTATATTACCTCAAACAAAGTTGTTATAGCTGATTAGTGATTATAGAACTTGTTTTTCTCTTTTCAGTTAATAGGTTTTTTATGCAGTCGGGTTTTTTGTTTATCTTAATAATTTGTTGCTATACGTAAAATAACAAAGATCGAGGCACATCTCGATTTTTGAATCTCGCTTGGAGAATTAAAGCGGCCTTTGCCCAGCAGTGGGATAATGTAATTAATTAAAAAACTACATCTTACTAGCAGAGCCCAATCTCTGTCTATTGTAACTGGCAGTGAGCCCGCTCTGTTATCGATATATAACAGCGTTTAACTTGGCTGGCAGTTATAGCAAAGTTTTTGACCACCCCGAAAGGGATAATGGTCGTAAGTTTATGCATTTATTTTTATTGTCCTAATGAATAGGACTGAGATGTCGTTTCTTTCTTTGACGAAAGAATAATTTCTGTATTTCTATAATAATGTAAACATTGTAAATAACTTCTGAATAACACTCAACTTTTCAACCTTCACACGCAAAAGCAAACAAATATTTTTAAAAGAGAAATTTTTACTGTTTTCCTTTGCATGAATTTTCAAACGCTGCACTGAATTCAAATAAACATTACCTGTTTGAAAAAGCCATAATAATGTTCATGTTCTCTTTGAATTTTGTTTATTTTTGCTAAAAGAAAACTCTTTTGACTTTCAACTCGGAGAAAATAATGATTAGCAAATCGGCACACCCCGGACACGGCATAGAATTACATAAAGATTACTACATCAATAAGAACTATAAGACCAATAGACTCTCGAAGTCTCATAATAAAATCTTAGCACAATTATTGACCGAATGGGGAACTTACATGAGATATTATCTTAATAATTCAATAATAATAGTTGTGAATAGATATATCATTACTGAAAAATGTATTCTAAAGTTTTTATTTTTACGAAATATTTCAATTATATAAGTTACGTGGATCGGAAGTCGAAACATAATTTCAAAAACCAATCAGCACAAAGTGACGAAGCGATTAGCAACTTGCATGCTTTAGAAGAGTACTGCAACATATTATAGAGGATGATGAGCTTCACGCGTCACGTCACGTGACGACACGTCAAGGCAGTGAGCGTTTGAGCGTTTTGGCGCGGAATTTGAAAAGTCAACTTTTGATTTGCAGTAAATAAATGAATTGTGCATATTTTAGTATTTTTATGTAAGCCTTAAATCTTTAAGATACACTAAAAATATAAAACACCCATTGACACAATAACCCACATAAATCAAGTATGCATGCTGTTGGGTGGCACTTACATTATTGTATTTGATTAATAAACTTAGTTGTATTTAGTATTTTACTGTCAGCTAGTTGGCAAAAGAGCTCTTTTGGCCCTGCCATTTCTGGAGCGTTGATTGTTTATTTAGTTCTAAGTCAAAGTCAAAGTCAACATAATTTATTTAATATACGAGCATACTTATTAAATGTCAAATCTTTTTTAGAAGCTACCACCGCGTCGGAACGTGTTGTCGCTTTAGATAAGATAAACTCTACAACATAACACGACTTAATAACTATTACAATATAAATTCTTAAGCTAAGGTTATGTACATACAATAATACATAGTCAATTTAATAAAAATTTGATACTATACTTCAATTCACTTCAATTATACTTTATTGCACACCAAAACAGAACATACCTACATTTGAATACAGATAAAGAATTAAAAGTACCTACAGTTAAGTAGTATACTTTTGTTAGACACGTAAGATATCAATGCGTAATAGGTACATACTAATCTATGAAAGCGTATGCACACGCGTCTATTAGTATAAGAGATAAGAGGAATTTTGGTAACCATCAGCTGCAAGGCTGATTCAGTATTCATAGGGCGTAGAGCATCTCTGTGATGGGGATGGTCCAGGTCTGTCTGCAAAACTCCAGTCGGTTTAGGAGTTGCAGCCGTTCAAAGGTCTGTATCAAGTGAACGATCAGCTGCAAGGCTGATCATAGGATATTATTGTAATATGCACTGTTGCTCTGTGAAAAGTACAAAAAATGTCATGTTCTGTCAGTCGGTTTAGAAGATACAGCCATTCAAAGTTCCGACCTTTGTAGTTGCTCTAACCATCTTGAAATTATTGTTTCAATCTAATTATTCTGTTATAAATCAGTTGGGGTGCATGACGTTTTGCGCTTATTCATTAACACCTTGTATAGGGTGTAAGGAAAAGTATCACTAACCTTTAAACCACATACTCTACCCATCAAACTGAACAACTTTTATTATGGAAGCAAAGCTGTCAGAACAAAAAAAAATATCAGCAGTTTAGTATGGGACAGCTGATATTCTGACAGGTTTGCTCCCAATAGCAAAAGTTGTTCAGTTTGATGGGTAGAATATGTGGTTTAAAGGTTAATTATACTTTTCCTTATACCCTGTATACTAAAGAAAAATTTAGAATAACTTTTATGAGACGGATTTAAGCAAGCGAAATCTAAATTTGTCTGAATATTTATTTAGCACCTAAATTCTCAAGTCTCCCCTTCTCGCCCTCGAATCTTAGAATAAATCGATAAAACAAACGTTTGTTACAAATTGGAGTAACGCTACGATTATGCAGAGTACAGAAAGTTTATCATTCACATTTCATAAATTATCGAAGGCGTAGTTAAACTCACGACTATATTTTCCGAAGGGGTAGTTAGAATTTTCGATATTAAAATTAAACAATATATACATTCTGTCTTTTGCATTAGAATCGGCTTCTGATGGCATAAGCATAGCATATGCTCATGATTTGATGCCCCGAGGGGGTAGTCAGAGACATTCTGAAACCTCAGAACATCCATATTTCACTAGTACCGAAACTCTGTCCAGTATGACGGGGAGTGAGCCCGTCGCCACTTGTAATGGACAGTGGATTAATACATGCCTTAAAATTGAAGCATACAGGTTTCCTCACGATGTTTTCCTTCACCGAAAAGTCAGTGGTGTTACAAATCGTACATAAATTCCGAAAAATTCATCGGTACCAGATGGCTTGGACGGGGATCGAACCATCGCCTCCTGCACAGCAGGCAAGGTTACTCGCTACTGGACCACCATGGCTTCCATGGCTTCTGATGGCGTTTCCGGGAAATCTAAAAACTCTATTTACGAATACACATTAAAAAGATTTTTTTTTCCAAATGACTGGATACATGGAGTTAATAAGATATGACCTTGCTATTAATAAAATGCAAATAAATTAGTATAAAATAGATGTATTAAAAAAGAAGGGAAAACCTGAAAATGATACTTCGTAAGCGGATGCCTCGCTCAATGACGTGCATGTTATTTATTGGGTTCCGTACCCAAAGGGTGAAAACGGGACCTTATTACTAAGCCTACGTTGTCCATCAGTCCGTCCGTCCTACCGATTTAGGGCTGTAACTTTTGAACCGAAATAGCTAGACGGTTGAAATTTTCACATTTGCTAAAAAAATACGTTTTTTCTTCTCGCTCTATCGTAAAAACTGTAATGCATACAAGCGTCAAACTTGGTGTGATTGTAGAGCAAAATATTACAGTACAACAACAAATAATAAAAACTGGTCAAGTGTGAGTCGGTCTTGCGCTAAAGGTCCCAGAGAAAACAACTTTTTTGTAAGTTAATTATGTTGTGTGATGGTGTGGTACGGAACCCTCGATGCGCGAGTAACCCAACTCGCACTTATTTTATTACTTTTTAGCATAAATTATTATTTTCGGACTCATGTGATGACAACGCCATCTATCAGGCATGCTGAACTACGTTTAAACTGGCTGTCAGAAAATAAAGAATTTGCAAATCGTTAAATTTCGATTGGCTGTTGATTTTGTACATAGTTTTTATGGTTCCATCCGTAGTTAAACAAGGAACCCTTATACTTTTTAGATGTTGTTGTTGTTTTAAAGTTTGTTATCAATATTGTAAAGTCTAGGTCGCCGGTCATTAACGTCAACAATGGAGTTGAAGCAGTTGCCGTTGCCAAAATCCGTCAGGAGCAATACACACAAAGTCTACTTTCCCCGTTGGAATCAAATGTCCCTTCTTTCCTCTGTCTAATACACGGAGGGTACGAAATGAACAAATGGAACGGCATATTTAGCAGGAATGACGAAAGTTCGGCCCGAACTCGTTAAGCTTGCCGAATTTTATGAAAGCAATCATTCACTTTTCCGCAGTTAAGGTGAGAACACATTTGTTTAGAACGGAAGTGGTTAGTTGTTTGTGTAAATAAATGTTTATGCTTTTATTTATAGCTTTTTGCGTTTGGAACGAGTTGTAAATAACTTCGTATGTAAATTTTAATGACTTGGTTTTGGAACTCGAAGGAAGTATTTTGCTTTTAATTATTTTTAGTTGTATGTAATTGTACTTTGTATATTTTGTTTTGTTTAAAAGAAGTGTGTTGTAGAGTTTTCTACAACGGAACACCTTCCGACGCGGTGGTAGATTTAAAAACATGACGTCAAAAAGTTATCTATGTGATATTATTTTGAATAAACAATTATGACTTTGACTTTGACTATTTCGATGGTTTGAAGTGTCATACTCCAAAAGCACAATGCACTGTGAGACAGGTCTGGTATATCCGGTATATGGGCAATACAGAGGTCATTTTATATTTATTTTATTCTACATTTTACAACAATATCATCATTATAAGTTTTTAACAACTCGATGACATTGACTTAGATACTATAGGTGCTCTATACCTAATATTACGCACATAAAGTAACATTACAACATTTTTTTTTGTTATTTACTGTCATGTGATCTAATAGATGTATTCATTTATTTCCTTCGCGTCTTTCCAATCAAATAATTGTTAATTAGTTTGACCTGGTAATATTAAGTCATATTATGTACCCATTAATGTGAATAAATAAATAAATTTATGTGTTATTGGTCCTTCATTAAAAGAGCGTCGGTGGTGCGTAGTGGAGAGCTATGAAAACTCAATCTTGAGGTCCAGGCTTAAATCCGCATTGATAACATGCCATGTACCAATGAGTTTTTCTAACGTATGTACGTAATACCGACTTCTCTCAAACGGTGGAAAGGAAAACATCGTGATGAAACCTGCATACACTGAGGAAGAAATTCCTATGCGTATGTGAAGTCTACCAATCCGCATTGGGCACGCGTGGTGGATTAACGCTTATACACCCTCCACTGAGGGTAGGCCTGTGCCCTGCAGTGGGACGTAGACTAGTATATGCTGTGGTGATGATGATGATAGTCCTTTATAACACTTACGGTTTCAGGGTTTGTGTTTTTCGCTAAACCATATATGTATGCTGATTTATGAAGTGGCTGTAACCTTTGTTGCTCTAAAATAACGTAGAATTGAACAGCATTGGATTTTGTGAAAAGAAAGTGAGAATAGGCTTTATGAATAATAAAACATAACAGAATGACGGAATGGCTAATGGTTGATATTAAAAGTTATTAACCTAAGTGGACTTTGACTAAATTTGCGTCTAGTATAATTGCCTGCTTGATTTCGAATGAAAAATGTTGATGACAACTCTAGAGTTAAAGGACGACTCCTTTTAAACGCTCCAGAATTTGTCAGGTTATAAAATGTAAGTCTTTTCTCGAATGGAGTAAGTACAGTTGGCAAAGAAAGTTTAACATTTGGCGCCTTTATTTCTATGAAAATGAGAAGTGTGTGAAAATGAAACGATTGTGCTAAAGGTGAGCCATGCTACAACTGTATGCTTAAAAATATAAGTTGGTAGTTGTAGCAAAGCTTATAGCCAAATTGAATTACGTACTTGAGTTTATGTGTGTTCTGTGTATGCATGATAGTCACTATGTAAGCCACGTGGTTCCAGAGTACTATTGACGAATCCTGTGGTTCCAGCTTATAACCAAACCTTATCTTCATATATTATAAACCGTCATATATTATAACCTTAACTTCATTTATTAGAAATTTTATTAAATAAAATTCAATAAAATTTCTGATTTTTGACGGTAATTTCCTGATACTGTGATCATATTCAATTATTATCATAAACGGCTAAAAATAGCTCATCTCAGCTACATCACAAAAAGGCCTCTCTTATAAGTTAAAACGTAATAACACCAAAGCCAATCCAGCTATCATTCCTGCCAACTGCCCATACATTTGAAGTGAAATTGAGCTTGCCAATAAAGATATTCATGCCAATATCGGATAATGGAGCTATAAACGTTTGAAACGTTTCATGTTATAGACTCTGCTCGTACCTAAGCGGTTTGGTTGCTAGTTGATAGGCTGAATGAATTTAGATTGTACTTTTTACTTGGTTGTTTCTGTTATACTGTTTTTTATTTCTCTTGTGTGATATTTGGTTGACGACCCGATAGCACAGTCGGTAGTGAAGCTGCTTTCTGTGCCGAGGGTCGCGGATTCGAATCCCGTATGGGACAAATATTTGTATGATGAATATGAATATTTGTACCCGAGTTATGGATGTTTGTGTCTATATGTGTATTCTATATCGTTGTCTAGTCATCATAATACAAGTCCAGGCTAGATTCTGGTACTTTAAATGTGACTAGATAATTTGTGTGACAATGTCCAAGATATAAATTAAGAATAAATATAAATTATTTATTTATAAAATTTGAGGGATTTTTGGAGCAATATTGGGTGATTTAAGAAGATTTTAATATTTAAAGCATGTATAAGGGGTGTACGGAAAAGTATCATTAAACTTTAAACTCCATACTCTGCTCTTCAAACTGAACAACTTTTACTATGGGAAAAAAACTGCCAGAACAAAAAAATCTGCTGTCTCATACATTTCAGTCGAATAGGCATTGTAGTTTAAGTATGGAGCAGCTGATATTTTTTTTTGCGCTGACAGGTTTAATAAGGGTTAATTATACTTTTACTTATACCCTGTATAGGTTCTCGGAAATATTATGATGGTATATTCAGAAAATACTAGCTTTCATGAAAAGACTGGAAGGAAGGCGAGAGAAGTCTGCCAGAATTATAGCAGTTGGCGTTCAATGGTCTCTGCCTACCCCAGAGGGAAACAAGCATGAAAATATTATGTATGTATTTAGAATAAGTTTCTACAACGTATTAATGAATTCCGTTCCGTTCCGTTCCGTTCCGTTCCGTTGACTCACCAGCCAGCAGTACTGCTGCAAGGACGCAAAGACGACAGCTATATGAGGGGGGCCAGCGCAACAGCTACTCTGTAGAGGTGCTCGCGAGCTCAGAGCATTGCAATGCATGCAATCAAGCTTATAGTTAGGCTTGGAACATTACCTCTATTCGCCTTTTAATCGTTTGCATGGCAATACTATGTTCACACGAACTGCTCTTCCGAGCTGATGCTGCACTTGCGTCCTCGGTATAGACATCAAACTTCTGCCCGAGGCACCAGTGAGCCATGTAGATAGGACAGGAGTGTAGGCTTTTCGCAGTCAGGATGAGGAATGAAAGGAGGTTGCAACCAGCCCGAAACAGGTCATCGTAAAGCCAGTATGTGGAAGATAGATACTATACTTGGTGTGTTATAAACTAAAGGGGGAAGGAGTAGGGACTGCTAATGTTCGTTTGATCTTCTATCCGATGGTTGCGTGCAGCGCCTGTCCTGGCTTTATTTGAATGGATTTTGTCTTACTCTCGTATTCTTCAGTTTCAGGGTCTGTTTCCAGGGTCTTGCATTTCCTGATTTCAATCCAATTGGATATTGAAACAATATTTACTTTGGCTTCCCGAAGTTTACGTCTTGTGTTTCCGTATGAATTTGTAGGTGACTTTTATTCTTGTAGCACTTAATTTTCAGTCTTCGTGTTCTTAAATTTTTCATAGGTTAGTACGGGCTTCTTCGTACTATGCGTTAGCGAATGATATATGATCTTTCAGAATATCGTTAGTTTGTACCAGGTAAGCAAACATTAGTTCTTGTTAGCACATCGGTGTTTCTAGTTGGGCTGGTCTGAGTTTTTATCTTATTGGATCTTCCTTCAGCTCTAGGTAAGTGAAACTTAATTGTGATGACTGTAGATTGCTAAGATGTTGTAGTGTATGGGGAACTTCGGGTTTGTCCTTGGTATGTCAACTAAAACCCAGTACTGAATCCGTATGTGCAACGCTCATTACGTGGTCCGCATCTCACTCGTTATTGACGATCCAGGTTTGATTCTTGTTAGCTCACGGTGATTCCAATTGGGCTCGTTGAAATTTTTCCTTTAACTTGAAGTCTTGAAATTAATTTTTTATACATAGTATTTCTATATCAGCGTGTGGAGTCTTTGTTCCTATTGTCCACAATACCTTTCATGATTGCAGGTCCCAGTTAACTTATACTTTCATGTATTATAGTCTTGTTGCACGACATCGAAAGCAGTTCAATCAAATTTCGGCCTATATGCCTATATTGTAGTAGGTTATATTACTTACATATTGATGTCTAATTGCAGCAAAAGTTATGAGCGTTAAAATCGCCCAGGAGGATTAGATACGATTGTTTAGATATTTGACGAGTTAGATTACATGTTCAGGACATACAAGAGGTTTCTTCCACCGGTACGTGGTCCGAGATAAAAAAAATAGTTCAATGAGACTGTCATTCCCGCAAATTTATAGTTTAATGTGGGCCTATATTCTTTAAGCCGTTTGCCACCACCTTAGGATCCAGTTATAATTTTCGGACGAGTCGTTTACACTGCGCTGATCACATGCGTTTCTTGTACACGCCAAATAGCATTACTGTTTGGCGGTTGGGAAGCTCCTAATACGAGTATATTATTATGTTGTTTCGGTCGTGCAGCAAAACACATCCTTTTACATTCCGTATTGCGACACGTAGTGACTTGCCTGCTTGTGGCTCGGGAGCGGGTGTGTTAAAATCTTTGAAAACGTTGGCCTGTTGAATCTACCATTTGTATGTTTCCGATGGGCCTAGGAGTTGTAGGTATTGTTACTACGTATCTTATAAACTTAGCAGCGTGTCATTGTCAGCTGGGTTGAGGCAGGTTCTTTATGTTTTAAGTTAGTTGATTGTGGTGAATGTAGATGTTTCGTTACATTTAGTAAATAGTATTCAGAAGCTGCGGTGATTATTATAATATTCTCCGGCCAGGGCCCCATCAATGAATTTCTGTTTTTATATCGATTTCAATTTTCAAAGTTACTTCCGAGACTGGTTTCGGTATCGATCATGTTGTTCAAGAGTGCAGCATGGTGAATATTGAAATCGTTACGGTATTGAGAGACGTAGGTAGCAAGATGGCCAAATGTTTCAAAATGACCAGATGTTTGGACTCTATTGTTTCAGCTTTTGTCGGTTTCGACCTTTATTCTGCTTTTATTTTAAGTTTACTTTTTATTACTGTGCCATGGGGTACCTTATTGTTTAAGTTAAGATGCGAGTCTAGCGCAATTGCTATTTAACTGCTTAGGTATTAGTATTGTTTGTAGGGGCGCTTTTTTAATGTACGAATATATCTTGTTTCCTTTCTTTTCCCTTTTGTTTTTTTTTTTTTTTTTTAAAAACATCACGTGTTTGGCAGCTTGGTTGGTAGAGCGAGTAGTATTTCGGAACACCGTTACTTGTGTTATTTTGGAAAGTTGGATGCTCTGCACAGAAATTTTGAATACCTGGATGCTACTATATTTCATACAGATATGTTATTGGAAATGGTTCGATTGCTGTAGGTGCCTATATTCTATATTTCTGGAGCCGATGAGTATAGTCACAAGTTCGGCACTCGCGACTCAACATGACGTTACTTTACGTGCCGACCCGAGTGTACGCTTGCGCCTCCTGTATGTGCTTCCCGCTCGGCGCCCCTAAAATTACCCCAGAAACTAGGGCCAGTGCAGGGAGCATCCACACTGTAAGTTAGCACCAGATACTCCTACCTATACTGTGGCATAGTTTTATAGGTAGTATACACATGGTGGTATCAAAGGCCACAAAACTTCTTCTACAGTTTATAGGGGGAAATGTATAGAACACATTGACCGTATGTGGCCAAGCAAGTACATGCAGAATGATGAGATGAAAAGTAAGAAACCAGCGTTAGTTGTGGATCTCTAGATTGGCGGACAATGCTACATGTACCTACCCGTCAGTACCCGCTCGTATGTTGGGCACACCAAATGATATCCTCCTTCAGCAAAACTACAAGTACCTAATAGTTAAAAATAAAACAATAAAACCCATAAAACAAAAAAAAACTGGATTGATCTCACCCGGAGTCTGCCTCGTGCGTTTTTCGCGACGCTGCTCAGCCACCACAGCCACACACCCACACACTCACATCCACACTCACTCCCGAATTAAACTTAATGTTATAATTTATATTATGTCCATTAACTTCAATAAAGAAACTGGAATAAGATCTTTGGAACTTTCGCCCTAGGCGTGACGAGATCAGGCAATAGAAGATCCTTATTACGCGCAAACAAAAAACATTGTTCTACAGGAGAGACAGATGCGTCCGATCCCGACGGCGTTCGGCACAAGAAATCTTCTACAACGTATTAATGAATTAAAGCAAAACTAGAAAGTAGTTTGTTTAGAATCGAACATAGGTAATTTTTTTCAAAATAATAAATAATTGGTTTGTAAAACATTTTACTGAACTCGATCTCAACCCACCGCACAGGCACACTCACCCTACTTACTACCAAAATAAGATTCTTAAAGTATATCCACGAGCACGGTTTCATTCATTGCTGAAATGATAACAAATCATTTTTGCCTGAAAACTTAAAATGCGAATAACTTAAAATTGTAACTATCAAAATAATGAAATAATTGTTTCAGTCTAACTATTTTGTTTATCAATCAGTTGGGGTATATGAGGATTTGCGCTTATTCATTAACACGTTGTATATTTTACTAGTAGATATAATTATTATGTTATTGTGTACTATCTAATAGAATTAGCGATGTACAAACTTCAAACCGTCAAAATTACGAGGCGCATGTGCCTTGAAATTGAATTATGTAGATTTCCTCACGATGTTTTCCTTCACCAAAAAGCCTTTGTATTAGAAATAGTACATGAGATGAAGACAGTTGTTCTCTCCTTTGTACTTAACCCGTTTAGTTTTAGTTGTAAAACAGTTTAAGAGAAAATTTAATTTCAAATTTAAATTCCTTGTAAATCTTCACTTGACATTTTCAAGACTTAAGCTCCGATAATAATCTCCGTAACTACGTCTATTTATAAAGGAGTCGTGGAAGTCCGCAAATAAACTAAAACTTATCTTAGTGTGAAGGAGTAGAGTGCACTTTAAAAAGTACTTGCCGTAAGATAAACGTTTCAATCCGAAAATAAAACCTATTATACTGTTTATCAAGAAATGACGTCATTCTCTCTATAATAAATAACTGACACTTCCAACATAACGTAACTGGGATAAGTGATTGAGCTGCATGTGTTTGCCACAATATGTCAAATAACCGATTTCGTAGCTAGGTATATGGGCCAAAACCACAGAAAAATTACTAGCCATTGACATAAATAGGTACTATAGACTTAAAGTTTCATACAAAATCTTTGCAAATTTTCATCCGAATCTGATACATAACCCACACAAATCAAGAATGCATGCTGTTGGGTGGCTCGCTTAATTATGTTGTTTTTGATTCACAAACTTAGTCGTATTTGGCATGTTTACTGTCAATTAGTACAAAAAAGAGCTGTTATGAGCTCTTTTGGTTCTGCTATTTTTCAAACGTTGATTGTGAATCTAGTTCAGTTATATACACGATATCAATGTAGCCAAAACTACCTAGTTGGTAGTTTTGGCTACATTGATATTGATATCGTAGCCAAAACTACCAACTAGTTCTCACATAGCAGAATCGAGATCGACGCAGGAATAATTGCGGGACGAAAACGATATCTTAAAGAACGGCTTATCGACTTCGATAGGTTTGCACTTGCTAACTGTAAGATAAAACGGCAGATAAAGTAGTATCGATAATGTTTGTGTGTGCATTGATTTTTTCACCACTGCCTTTTAATGGTTGTGCATAAATTCTACTATAATGCACTTTTAAACTTATTTCCTCATGCTTTCCAATATGGTTCCTGGCTTAAAAGATAATTATTTTTCATCGGTTTTGTACCAGGCAATAATGGACATTCAATTCAATTTTTTGTTTAGTGGCATCCGATGTGTTATCACAATTCAGCCAATGTCTCGTTATGTGGAGAGTATACGAAGGAAAATGATCAGTAGTATTAATTAACTCTAGCGTGACAGTTTTGCCAATGTAAGTAGTTTATAATCTCAAGTGATTGTTTTAAGGTTAAAACACAAAAGAGTTCACAAAATGGTGGAGCCACGTGCAAGCCCAACGCACCGATACGCACGCGTCCGTACTCCGCCAGACTTGCAGCGCGACTCCAATAATGGAAAGGACTCCTTTCGCTGTTTTATCGTACGTCATTCTATCATGAAACTACCCTACAAAATATCTAATAGATATCTAGTAGATATTCTGTGCTGTGTGGGTACAATATGCAAAAGTAAACCTGGCTACAACTGCCCGCTTATGTACCTGGCTACTTATGTAACTGGATGCTAGAAAGAGGATAGCGTTCGTGAGTTCTTGTCCCATACTTTCATATACCTGCCAGTTTTGTGAGCATCCAGTGGATATGATGCACGGAATGGGGAGGTATGACCCATAATTCTGACTTTTCGGCAAAGTAAAAACATCGGAAACTTGCATACGCTGCAAAAGACTTTCTGATGCGTTTGTGGACCGAGTTTCGTTTTCCATTGTGTATTGTTAGCAAGTTGTTTTTGTCCGTTGTTATTGTATTATACCAGGAGTGTGTAGTACCAGATACTCTTTCTTATACTGTGACAGCTACTGGTCTACATTGTCAACTAGGCTGCCTCCCACTGATAGATTCGAGTATGGTATGGTGGTACGGTCTTGATGGCCGATCCCCACCGAGGGGTGAAGGGCAATAGGTTAGGTATACCGTGTAAACTTCTTGGTCAAATCTAATTAAACTTGCTGCCATTTTGTGAGTAGTCAATGAGAGACTTGAAAACCCTAGCGATGCCACGCTGCCATCACGTGAAATAATTAAAGAGGGAGACTATGTAAAGGAAGCTTTCGTGTCTAATGACTCGGTTCATTTCTGATTGCATCCGCGCCGTTGTAACGGTTGGTAGGTTATTCGCGAATTGTACAATGGGACGGGCGCGAATAACTTTACACCTTATTCCCGTGCAGAGAGAGTCGCTATTTAATTCTTTTTTCGAAGAGATTCTTCTGTTAGGGTAGTACTAGTATTTATTCTGTGGTATGGTGTGTGTTGTGAATGGTCGCCGCTATTGATCCTGGTTTACAGGAGTTACAGCGGTGGGAATGTGTGGTGATAGATTAGATTCATCCCGGGCTCGTTGGACTTCATTGTCTAGTTTTGTAGGTGGTTGCTTCTGTTGGTTCTGGTTTGAGACGGTGACGGTGGTGAGAAGGTGTGGCAGGCTAATGTCCGCCAATCGACAATTTGACAAGCATTTTGTAGTGAATGGCGCATACTGAACCGATTTCAATTATGTTCGACAATTAGTATAAAAAGACTGGCTAAGTTTTATAAAGAACACGATAAAGAGAGCAACATCGCGGTCAAAAGCTATGTTAACATAGAACAACCTGGATAGCGTACTGTACAGGATTAAATTGTTTTAAATTTTGAACAATGAAGGTAATTTTACGCGGTTTTTGCATAATTCAAGCATAAAATCGCATTTTGTATAATGATACGACATTTTGCCGTCATTTTGACTGTACGTAATATTCGGTTCATGATGGTGCTGAATTAAAATAACTGCTCAAAGGCAGCGAAACAAAAGGTCGGTTGCAATCTAAAAGTTCAGAGTGGAAAGTTTTATTCAACAGTCGTCGCTGTTTAGTTCCTAGCTGCATTTAGCTGGTCCGAAGCAGAACAACAAAGGCGCATTTTCGCTAAAGTGTTAAATAGAGCGATTTTTTAGTCAACGTGACTAAACAACAAGTTTTACTCTAACTTTTTACCTATTTACCGAAAAAAAAATCGAAAAAAAGGGGTCTGTTTCATTAAGAGTCGAGTAGGCATTAGAGTTTAGCATGGAACAGCAGATTTTTTTTGTGATTTCAGTTTTGCTCCCTTTGCAAAGTTGTTCAGTTTGTAGGTCTGAAACACCCTTGATAAATGGAAAGTAACTAAAAATCACCCAGTATTACCAAATCAAAACTCAAAACTCATAATGTTTTATTAAAAATAATATCACATGGATAGCTTTCTGACGTCAATTTGGACTCTACCACCGCGTCATTTTATTAATAGCTAAAGAAAAAAATGCCGCCCCGGGCTGCTAGAGGTTGATGATATGTGTTTCAAATGAAATTACTGGAATATGCATAATTGCTTAAACATATGGATGTAGAAAACTTGTAATGGGATCTTGAAATATAATGGTGCAAACCATTTAACCTGTAACAATTTTCATCTCCTTCATATCTTATGGCGCATTTAAAAATTCATACCTTTACCTTTTAACCTATTTCTTTCGCTGCCTTTTATTGCCGGATTCCCTCTCCTCCTGTAAATAATTAAGTACGAATTATATAGTACAATAATAATAAATTTAAATTACACCCCTCTTTAGGGGTGGTGGGGGTTAAAAGGGGCGAGTTTGGGGTTAGACTGGCAGCAATAGCAGTACGTTATGGAATTTATGGTGCTTTATAATAGGTCGGATATTTCGACGGATAGATTTGTCAAGTATAGTGACAACTTTAACTTACATGGTCATGTTTTACATATTTTTTGTGTTTAAGGGCCGTATCACACAAGCGATTATTGAGAGCAGGCGAATATCTCGGAGATATTTCTTCATCAGAATCCATGTTTGTATTTCACATCGATGAATAACATTGCCGCGTTATAGCCGCGATATTTCTAAAATCAAAGTTTCGCGGCGCAATCGCAGCGATAACGGGGCGATATGTCTTGGGCAATGAGTTCACTAGAGTACAGTGGACACAATATAGTTTTCGAAATCAAATGTTGCAGGTTTCCTCACGATGTTTTCTTTTATCAATAAAGTCAAAACTCATTTTGTAGTACGACATTGATTTAGGCTGGGATCGACTCACCGCTTTCTGCACTAAAGGCAAGGCTACTATCTAAACCATCACGGCGTTTTTGTGCGATTTATTGAACGTGGCGTTTTAATGAATTACAATTTTTTGGCTGTGCCATTATATTGCATAGCATATGCTAACGACTATATTCCCCGAGGGGGTAGTCAGAGATATTCTGAAACCTCAGAACATCCACGTTTCACTAGTAGTACCGAAACTCTGTCCAGTGTGAGCCCGTCGACACTCGTAATAGACAGTGGGTACAATACATGCCTCGATAATGAAGTATGCAGGTTTCCTCACGACGTGCGTGCCATTATATACTATGTAATATTTACTATGCCTATACAGAAAAAACTAAAAAATCACGCATTACTATTTCGTACATAGGTCATAATACATGCGGTATATAATATAGGTAATACATTTTCAGATGAAAATATTTTAGTCACAGAAATGACGGTGGCCACGTACAACCAAACCCCATTTTATTTTGAAAGTATGTTACTAAAAAATGCTTTTGTAAATAGTTGCATCATAAATCCAGCTTTATCTACACTTGTCTGGTTTTTATGAAGATTGCTTTATTATAGAATATTTTTGCTATTTACATATCTACATTCGTATGTAAATAAAGACATAAATACACAAAAGAATGCGAAATCATCGTTTCGTTTAATGGACTTGTTTTTATTACTCATACACAAAAGGTTTACGAAAGTTTGAACTCTACGCAAAGTAAATTAGTTCAAATTTAAATTTTATGGACCATTAGAATAGGAATAAAATCAGCTTGCTTTTTGTGACGGTAACATTTTTATAGTTTACTAGAGTTTACCCGCGTATTCGTTCGCATATATTAAATACCAGATTTTAAGTTATCACACAAAACAAGTTTCACCAAAATCAAACATCAAACAAACAGACAGAGAGACAGAAAATTTTAAAAAACGGTTGATTTTGAGTCAGGGACATCTAAAAACCATATCGTAATCTTTTTCTTGTAAATATCTTCAATGTACAGACACACTTCTGTTACAGTTTTATAATTATATTGTATCTATTTTTATTACTCATACACAAGAGTTATTTATTTTAAATATGTATTATTATAATTACATACATTTTGCGCTTAATCATTAACACGTTGTATATATTTACGCCTTAGACTACTTATATGAGAACAAGTTACGCGTGTAATTCTACGAACAAACTTTTCTGCCACTTTTTGCGGAGGGCGAGGTAGCACGAGATACGCAACTTTGAATTTTATTCCATTAGTTTAGATTCTAATTTTTAATGTTAAAAATCATGAAAAACAGTGTCGTGTGAACCCCAAACCAGATAAGTTCGAAATTATTGTTCCGCAATTATAGGCTGTCGCGTTTAGTGTTAAGGTATAAAATTTTATGTACTTAAATGCGGAAGATTTTTTGATCTTGCACGTTGGCAGAGGGGAAATGCTAAGGCGAGGCGGGTCCGTATATAAATCGTCTAAGTGTACACTACTGTTCAGTTTATGTCGAGACAAAAACAATTTTACGGTTTAACGTTTAAATGAACAACTGAAACAACATAAAAGCTCAAATATTTTCTAAATTTCAGAATCATATAGGTTTGCTTATAACCTTATAAGCCTGTATACATAAAATGGTGACCCAACAAATGGCTATAAAGCGCTATTGCCTTTTTATACATTCGGACCCGGCGTCAGGCGGTAAGCAGACCACGATGCCCTTTGCGTGGTGGGGATATACGACATTGCATCACGAACGTAATCGTTGCGATTATTATTACCATTTAACGAGATCAAAATCCCGCTCGATGCCATATAAACTGTAAAGCATAATCACCTTCAGCAACATGCGTCGTCAACAAAACTGCTTCAGCAACATGCGTCGTCAAATTTACAAAACACCATTCAGCAACATGCCTCGTCAAATACTTAATCGAAAAGACCGCCCCTAGCCGTACCTGGGCCAAACGTACCCATAATGCTGGCTGCATTTCCGCGTTGTATGGCTAATGACATGCGTTGGACCAAGTACGACCCTACACGGAAATCATTTCCCCTTTCCCTTAAACGTTTAACCCGTTTAACTCGTTTTCCCTTAACTGTAAAGTATTTTGTACCTGATGATAGTTCTATCATGTCAAATAGTAACTGGCCTAACATTTTATAGTCTTGGTCATTTGGACCGGAATCCTAGTTGGATAGTTGGTACGAGTACTGACAAACCTTGTTGTAAGACATATTTAGGAAATTATGTCATAATTTTAAATTCTTCTAAATTCATGCTATGAGGAAAGACACGAATTTAATTAGTTAACAGCATAATAGATGTAAAGGAAAACATCGTGAGGAAACCGGTATACGCTGACGAAGAAATTCGCTTACGATGTGAAGTATACAAATATGCATTGGACACGCGTGTTGGTCTATTTTATTTTGTATTACGAAGCTAACATGACACATATAGTTTTACGTTCACAATGGTACATTATAAATTTTTAAGTGTATACATGTCATACTTATAGGATAACTCTTCTTCTTCTTCTTCTTCTTCTCTTCCTGTTACCCCTACGTGGGGTAAAGGGCTCGGATAAAGATCAGTCCGATAAGCTTTTTTCCGATTTTCACTGATAGGCTAACTCAGTATGCACAAAAATTTAAAAAAATTTAATAGTTGGATTCATAACTTGTTAATTTTTTTAAATAACGTGTTCACTGAGAGTCGTCTCGCCAATTCCGAATATAGGTGCATCCTTACTAAATTACATTATAACTATATAAAGGTACTTTTTTAACTTGTTTTTAAATAAGTGGCCTGTGTCCTGCAGTGACGTACCTATTTATTGTCTGATGATCATGATCATAATAGCTGTAGAAGTGAATCAGTCAGTGATCAATTAGCCGTAAATGGCAATTACAGTTATTTTTTAGAAAACTAAGTAGGTATATTATAAGATATATTAACGTTTAAAACAAGTTACAACGTCAGCTATATTTTATGTAAATCTAAAACTAACGCAAAAGGCACGTCCCAAAATAAACGCCCGTATGTTTCTGAGGCTCCTATCTCAACCGCGCGTGAAAAACGCTTCGTGATTTATGTGCCCAGACGCGGCTATCTCAGATAAATTATAGTCTTCACATCGTAGATGCATACATGCGAAAAAGTGAGAAATGTGTGAGAATTCGGTTTGGCCTCACACTTTCATTTATATACTTTTAGACAAAAGAAATTTCTCTTTTCGTTACTTCGCTTTAGGCTTACGTGAAATAAATAGTTTTAGCGCTCTTTATTTATTGTTATTTTAGTTTTAGGTAAGCGTTGTTTATAGGTCAATAAAGTTGAGAACATGTGGCTTTTATTAAATGGCTAGCTTTTTCGCACGACTTTAACCTCGTGGTAAAGTTTTTTGTTAAATAATTAATGGACTCTTGCTTGTGCATTAGCACTGCATTTCCGCCAGTGTCAAGTAGTTTATGGGAGTATCTATCCCAATCTCAGGGATCTCGACCAATAACAAAGAGAGACTGAGGATTGCGGCGCCTCGTGGCAGGCAAAAATGCGATGCGCGAAAACCATGCGAGACAAGTTCTCGGGTCAGAACCTGCAACGTGAGAGAGAGTTCGTTGAGTATTTTGATGTGAAATATGAGTGTCTAATTACGTTATAATTCTTTTCATATCTACGCGGTAACAGTCTACTTAGATATACTGGGTGATTTTTGAATCACCTGCCAAATTTCCAGGAGTGGTTCAGGTGATTTAACTGAACATCTTTTACTATGGGAGTAATCAGCTGCCCATAGTAAACACTACTACTATGCCTACTCAATTAAAATGTATGGAACATCTAATATTTTTTCTAAATTTCGGTTTTACCTTGCTTCCATAGTAAAAAATCAGTAGTAGAAAATGTCTTAATCTCCGTAGTAATTTTGACATTTTCTACTGCCGATTTGAACGTGTGACTTTGAAAAACCGTACTCCAGTACAGTCATCGGAACCACGTCTGAAAAATCTGTAAGCAAGTAAAAAATAAATCAATCGATACCAAGACTTAAGCCGAGTCACGTTGCAGGTTCTGACCCGAGAACTTGTCTCGCGTGTTGTCCGCGCGTCGCGTCTTTGCCTGCCACGAGGCTCCGCATTCCTTAATCTCTTCTTGTTCTTTGTCAAAATCAATCCCTGAGATTGGGATAGATACTCCCACAAACTACTTGACATTGGCGGAAATGCGGTGCTAACGCACAAGCAAAAAGTCCATTAATTATAAATTAAAAAAAAAAGACTTAAGCCGGTTTGTGTTTAGTCGCGTAATTTCACGTAGCAAATTAGTTTTTACTGTTCAATATTATCAAAAAAGGTTTTTGCAATTTGATAGCCGTGGTGGTCCAGTGGCGAATAACCTTGCCTGCCGTGCAGGAGGCGATGGTTGGATACCCGTCCGGGCCGACTCGTACCAATGAATTTTTCGGAATTTATGTACGATTTGTAACACCACTGGCTTTTCGGTGAAACAAAACATCGTGAGGAAACCCGCATGCTTCAATTTCAATTTCAGGCATGTATTGTACCCACTGTCCATTATAAGTGGCGACGGGCACACCCCCCGTCACACTGGACAGAGTTTCGGTACTACTGGTGAAACGTGGATGTTCTGAGGTTTCAGAATATCTCTGACTACCCCCTCGGGGAATATAGTCGTGAGCATATGCATGCTTATGCTTTTTGCAATCACAGCAAAGAATTGAAAAGTAGTTGAAATTGGCTATGTGAAACTGTCGTCGAAAAATAATAAAATCATTGATATAACTGAATACTTTCATCTTGACGTCATGAAAAATGCCCTTAATTACCTTTAATAACGATTTTATTGTATAAAAGAAATTGATTGGAAATGTAGACAAAGTAATTTCGTTATTAATAAACTCTTAATTAAGTATCTACAAAGTGGTCTCTTATCTGAAAGACTGGAGAATATTCTAATAAATTTTCCTTAAATTTAATTACAAAGGAAGAATGGGAGAATTTATGAGATAAAAAGGTCTAATCTAATGGTGACTTTTATTTGTTAGGTATATCAGAAGTTGATATTGAGACTATTTTTAGTTCACTTGGTTCATGTCTTGGATACCATGTTAACAATTTAATGAGGTACCTAAAGGATACAGTTTCATATGAATATGATGACGGAAACCATTTCAAACGAAGTCTCTGGCAAACTCTTATATAATTTTATTTCACTACTCCATTCTACAGTTTTCCCGATACGAGACTTAATTCGCACAGGTTTCCGTCATCGTAACGAGATAAATGATATACCAGTTTTAAAGTCTAATAATAAGCTTTCAGGCATGTATAGTGACAGGCAGTTAGGTACAATTATTATATTGCAACGTTCGATGTACCTAAATAGACAAAATAAGAAGTTAAAATAGCTTGGGCGTGATTGTAGCTCCCACAGACAAACCGAGCAATTGGTTTTGCGGGATTCATTGTTATAAGTGTTCACTGTAACCTATGTCATAATAATAAATAATAATAATTAAAAAAAAAGGCACAAATAGTTTCATCAACATTGGTTCAGTAGTTTTTGCGTGATGCGTGAACAAACAAACAATAGTAGTACTAGAGTTTACCCGCGACTTCGTCCACACGGGTTTCCTTCATCGTAGCGAGATAAATGGTATATCAGATTATAAGACTATACATAAGCAAATGAAAAATAAGATAAAAATTAGTTTTATGGAGTCAGGGACACTTAAAAACCATACCGTTACTTTTTTTTCCTAAATATCTTCAAAACAGACACACTTCAGTTAAAAGTTTTATAATAGTAGAGATAGATAGATATTGTAGACGTCAGTGGTATAGATAGATATAGTACTGGATTGGTTCGGTCGGATCAGTGTGTGCGCGATTTATACAGGGAGTTATGCTAAACAGTTGCATTACTTTAAGGGGTGATTATACCCATGATACTAACTGTAGAGCAATTAGATAGAGATCTGCCAAAAGAATTTTTAAGGAAGTTTCTGGACGTACTATAATCTAGCAAGCCTGTGCAATACCTAACTATTTCCTTTGAACTTCGCATGCCTTCCTAAGCAATGTTTATTAATTACATAAGTTCAAACAATTTTCATAGCTAATAATAACTGACTCCAATTACAATTTTGCTGCACATGCATAGTGCAGAATGCAAAACATTGTTTCTAATTAAGAAGGACTTAATACTCATTAAAATATAACTAAATAAACTAGGGAGCTTGAGAAACTGCATTTTCTTATTAAAGCTCTACATTCTGAAAGTTTTGTGCCATTAATTTAATTTAATATAATTTTGTGTTTAAATTGCTTTTTGTGATTTTAAACGTTTTAGAAGTTTCGTCTACCACAATGCACTGAAAATTCCTTGTCATAAGAATAAATGAGCATTGAATGTTTAATAGTATACGGTGTTATGAGCGAAGTTTTGTCTACCTACCACCACTTTAATTACACTGTGATTCCTTCCGGAAACCATCAACATGACTATGTATTATTGTATACATTACTAGAGCTTAAGAATTAATATTGTAATAGTTATTAAGTCGTGTTATGTTGTAGAGTTTCTGGCCGCATCTTCACTACAGCGACAACACGTTCCGACGCGGTGGTAGCTTTAAAAAAGATTTGACTTTTGATGTGCTGCAAGCTCCTATATTGAATAAATTATATTGACTTTGACTTTGATGATAAAGATATTATTCATAGTCGTAGTCAAGTTTTAAAATGAGGTCAGTCATTTTGATGTATTTATATTTATTTATTAGTATAATAAACATTTCGTTCTCAAGATTCTAGATGAGACTTAATCTTAAGACCCAATTATAAACGTATTACTCAAGAAAACATGTTGCTCTATAACATGAAATTATCACGCTCTCAAAGAAAATAGGCCGTAAGAGTAACAAGAACTAATGGAGGCATAAACATGGACTGCTCAAAAAAAGATCTTCAATTTAAATGAACATTTTTTTATACGAGTGTTTTGTTTTTTCTCCGTAAGAGAAATACGACTATAAAGCGTTCATTGGCGTAGTGTAGCTTCGGTATTGGAAACGATCACAGAAGTTAAGCAACGTCAGGTCCGGTCAGTCTTTGGATGGGTGACCGTTTAGTGGTATTTCATCTCGATCGTTTCCTTGGGAAGGCACGTTAAGCAATTGGTCTCGGATAGTTCTGTCAGATGTAACTATTCGTTAAGCCAGGCCTATTAAGGCGACTTGAAATTTTTTTGACAGCAAGTTGACCACTAACTTGCCTCCACCAGCATGCACTGGGCCCGCGTAGTGGAGTATGACCCTCCTCTCACCCTTATTCGTGAGAGGAGACCTTTGACCTGCAGTAGAATTCTACAGGCTGTAACTACTAAGAGAAAAAATCGCTTTTTAAAGCCAACCTGACCTTGTCGGTTCTTAAAACCAAATAAATCATGCCACAGCCACATCCCCGACTGCATACAACGGGCTCGAAATAAAAAGATGTCTTACCTTGAACTTACAGGTGTGTATTATATCAAATGAGGCTTCAAAGAAATGTGTAAGGCTACTAATCGGTCTGTGACGAAACAAACCCGGGCTTTCAAGGTCAGCGCTCATAAACCGTTCCGTGACCTATACTTACTGATTCAGAATTTTGGAGCAATAAAAATCTTGGCACTCGGTCGTTATTGTGATAATGACCCTTCTTCCCGCGTGATGTTAAATGCTGTGGTGGTCCAGTGGCGAGTAACCTTGCCCGCCGTGCAGGAGGCGATCCCTATCCAGGCTGACTCGTACCAATGAGTTTTTTGGAATTTATGTACGATTTATAACACGACCTGAAACCTGTATGCTTCAATTTCGACGCATTTATTGTACCTGTGGAGGAACTACTGTGGAAGGTTCCTCCGGTGAAAAGGGAAGATCTTCCGCCAGGCTAGGTGTGAAGCCTGGGGACCGGCCGTGGTCCAACAGTTCTTAGTTGGACCTTGTATATATATCGAATCTCTGTGATTATTTCTCTTGCGCGATTCATGTCTTGTATACGATTGTGAACCTTATGTGTAGCGGCTAACGGGTTACCAATGTGACGTCGCAAGTTGTCTTTACGTACACATTTGGAAGTGCGACCGTAGTGCCATCTGTTAGCTTCGTTGCTATAACTTGTGGGTGTTGACATCTGTGGCAAGTCCCCACAGTACTCCCCCCTCAGACCGGAGGTCGTTGAGTTGTTCGAAGTGTGCAGTCTTGTATCCATGTAGGTGCAGGGCTCCAGTCAAGTGAGTCTGACGAGCGATGTGCTGCGTGTGTTTGCATCGGTCAGGGAGATCAGGCCTGATGTGATGCGGGCGAGTGACAGGCGTGGAGAAGGCGAGCAGAACTGCCACGTGGAGGTGAGCTCAGACACGTGGGCTGCGGGAGATCCTTCTATACAGACGCTGACTGTCGTTGAGGAAGCTGCAGGCCCAGGAAGCGGTGTGAAGACAGCTGCGATGGACCTGGTGCGGGCTTCGGGTTGATGGCGTGTGACTGCTGCTTGTTTGACCTGGTCGAGGGGTGTGAAGGATTTGTTGATGCTGGTTGCTGCTCTGTGTTAGTGCTGCTCTGCGGTGTTCAGGTTGCGATGTTCTTTGTCGAGGGTCACCACTGTGGAGGAACTACTGTGGAAGGTTCCTCCGGTGAAAAGGGAAGATCTTCCGCCAGGCTAGGTGTGAAGCCTGGGGACCGGCCGTGGTCCAACAGTTCTTAGTTGGACCTTGTATATATATCGAATCTCTGTGATTATTTCTCTTGCGCGATTCATGTCTTGTATACGATTGTGAACCTTATGTGTAGCGGCTAACGGGTTACCAATGTGACGTCGCAAGTTGTCTTTACGTACACATTTGGAAGTGCGACCGTAGTGCCATCTGTTAGCTTCGTTGCTATAACTTGTGGGTGTTGACATCTGTGGCAAGTCCCCACATACCCACTGTCCATTATGTGGCGACGGGCTCACACCCCGTCACACTGGACAGAGTTTCGGTACTACTGGTGAAACGTGGATGTTCTGAAGTTTCAGAATATCTCTGACTACCCCCTCGGAGAATATAGTCGTGATCATTTATATGCATTATAACACTACTGGCTTTTCGGTGAAGGAAAACATCGTGAGGAAACCTGCATTCTTAATTACGAGACATGTATTGTACCCACTGTCCATTACAAGTGGCGAAAGGCTCACTCCCCGTCACACTGGACAGAGTTTCGGTACTACTGGTGAAACGTGAATGTTCTGAAGTTTCAGACTATCTCTGACTACCCCCTCGTAGAATATAGTCGTGAGCATATAGTTCCCGCGGGACGTTGTATTGTTGAAAACGCAATATAAAATCTAAACCTCCTTTCACTATCGCGGTTTGCAAACCTGTCTCAAGCATTCCGAAAGTAGAAAAGAAACATATTCATGTAAAAATCATGTTATTTATACACCTACTCGTAGCTATCGTAAAAATTATCTTCGACGCTAATAAAATGTATTTTTTTGTTTGTTTTAATCTGTGTCTTTTGTAGCATGTATTTTATAAGTGGCGATAGGCTCACAATCCATCCCACTGGACATAATTTCAGTACCGATAGTGAAACGTAGATGTTCCGAGTTTTGGGATATCTCTGACTTCCCCCTCTGGGAATATAGTTGTGAAGATTATGCTTATGCAACTTTTTTTCGTAACTGCTAAATAAATAAAAACAAAAATTTTCAATAAAATTCGAAAACCCAGTAACACCTGGAAAATTCCAGTTATTTCAGCACGTTGATTTCGGCAATCTTCGTGGTGACATTCACAAAACGACTATTGTCGAACGTGCATACAACTCCAAATGCACTGTTGCGAATTGCATCCCATTTCACCTAGAATGAGATTCGGTCTGCAAGGAAAACCTTACAAGTGAAACATTGCTGCTACGACTTACCATTTCGTAGCACAGTGCTACGCCGTAGCAATTTCATATGATTAATTTTCCTGTATCTTGTATGGATTCTAAGTTGAACGTAATTTTACCCATCATGTGGTTCTGGCTTAGGATGGACCACATCATTTTCTTCCTGTATGTTTCATATGAGGCAACCAAGGGATAGGATTTCCTATGCAGTGTGTCTGTAGCGAAAAGTGAATCCCCCTTTAACACTTGTCACGTCAGTTCATCCTCCAATAAGTCAAAGTCAAACTGAACAGGGATAGGATTTCCTATGCAGTGTGTCTGTAGCGAAAAGTGAATCCCCCTTTAACACTTGTCACGTCAGTTCATCCTCCAATAAGTCAAAGTCAAACTGAACATAATTTATTTAATATAGAAGCTTGAAGCACACTAAACCGCGTCGGACCGTGTTGTCGCTGTAGAGAAGATGCGGACAGAAACTCTAGAACATAACACGACTTAATAACTAACATAATAATTAGGTATATGTAATAATTGCTTCAACTATGCTTAAAAAGATAGTTGGAAGATATAGCAAAGATTCTGACCACCCAATACGGATCTATTGACAAATAATTAATTAGAAATTTTATTTAATTTTATTTATTTTAGATGATTTTCAAACTGTCGATAGTGAGGCAACATGAATAAGTTGTTAGAATTAATGTTAGATAGGTATAATACCCAAATCCACAATAATTTTAAATCTCAAGGCATATTGACATTAAAACTAAGTCAATAAGAGGCAAAGAGAATCCTAAAAAGCTCTTCAATTATAATAACTTTAGTATTAGGCTAAGATCCTTTTATTAATTTTCCATGCCCATTTGCTCAGACAATGATATAGTTATATTCCAGTGGCCGTTAGGCCTATCGCAAAACACTCTACCAGTCGGCTTCAAAAATATTGCTCCCGCTGATTATGATGATGATAAACACTCGTTTGTTTAGGATATTATACTTTCATGAAGATAAACTTATGGAAGACACGGGAAAAAACTGCCTGCATATAAAAAAGCTGCAAGACAGGGTTGCCACGTTGTTTCGGTAGAATTTCAGGCTCATCCCCTTTACGTTGATCGTCTCCGTACGTCGAGTCTCCCAACAGTGAGTCTAGTTATATCGCGTCATATTAACGGTGATTCTTCTAATGGTGAGTACAATCAACAAACAGCAATGCGATTGGGAAAGATTTACAAAATGTCGAAGGTTTCGAGGTTGAAAATCGACGACTGATTTTGATAATTCTGTCACATATGAAATCTTCTCTCTTCTTTAATATTATTAATCTGCATGAACAACATTTTTGCATCTAGTTGTCAGTGGGTTGCGACAGGAATTATGGTGGCAATTCAACGTTTTTCAGTATCCTTCTTCTTCTTATCGTGTGGGTGGCAAAGCCCTGATGTCAGATTCTTCAAACCGCCTTACTTAATTTGACGTAATTTTTATGTAATATTTTAATGTAGAGCCGGAGCCAACGGCTTTACGTGCCATCCGAAGCACGGAATCATTTTTCTTTTCAGACAATCAGGTGATTCAGCCTGCAATGTCCTAACTAACTGAGGAAAAACGTACAAAGTAACATTTCACTAGCCTGAGTTCGAATCGTGTCAAGAGCTCAATGCTATTAACCATTAGACCTCGGAGGAGTTCTTTAAAATATGACATTTCCACTGGAATATGTATCATTGCCATAGCATATGGGGGTGGAAATATTTAAACGGGATCTTGTAATGTATAGAATAAGCTGATAATATTAAGTTATTTAGGCTTACTTTGATGTGAAGTTCGCAATTTCCTTGCCATTAATAAGACACCACGTTTATGCTCTCAAAATCTTAATTCTTGACGTTGATATGTCAAGATGAAAATAGTACTTACATAAACCCACGACTGTTGGCAACACCAACATAAAATGTAGTCATTAAAAAAGTTGTATTTCCGTTTCCGTCTTCCATATTGTTGCTATGCGTGTAACTCTGGTGTAAAAATCAATAAAAGAAACCTCCAGTGCTGCAAACAAGACTTTACTTTACATCGAACCACTCCTGCTACCAGAAAAACGACAGTCCACTAAAACCTCTCTACCGGAGCTGAATAAAACACCGGTAGGCCACGTTCCCTACAACGACCATAATTCTTTTGAGGTGGTAGAAATATTATTTTTGAGTAAGTAAGGGGAGGCCTATACCCAGCAGTGGACGTCCATCGGCTGAGATGATGATGATGACGAACTATTTACCTAAGTAGTACATTACTTACCTAATTAAAAAAGAAAGTTTTGGTCAGAAGCTTTGCTACAACTGCCAATTATCTTTTTTGCGTGCAATTCTATTAGTTGCAATATTTTACACAATTAGCCGGCTTCTTCTATCAAGTCGATGGCATGGAATATATCAGCCTAGTATTTTGCCACAAGGATAGCATTACTGGCAGTGCCCATAAGCCCTATTCGAGTGCAGGCATCCGGGTACGTATGGCAAAAATTGAGATGGGCTATAGCAGTGTCGTATTTACACCTGAGATATGATCCATCAATGATAGGTTATTTTTACTCCGGCCGACCTAGATTCGAAGCCTATTTAAAGATCTCTAAATAGGCGTGGACAGTCCGTATCCTGGTGAAAGCTCTCCGACACAGGAAGAAACGAGACAGGTAATGTGCTCTTTTTCCACCAATGGTTGCATCTAGCTTTAAGAGCCTCACGGCACCTTGTATAGGATCGACACACTTCAGGAAGTCTTTACGGCATTTAAGCCTTGGGGTACTGTGGAGTACTTGAACGTTGGATGCCATGGATCACCTTCCAGTTTAGCTGTTGTCGGTTTGCGGCAGTTTGTAATGCACCGGCATGCTGTATCCACGAGCTTCGTGAAGGCAGAACGACTCTATACAGGACATGACTGTGAATTCGCCCGCATAGAGCCTATAATTTGGAACACTATTATCTATTCCTTTTGTCGTTTTTCACTACATGCATGCTGATTTATTCTTAGTAAACGTAGTTTTTACATTTAAAGTTATAAAATGTTAACCTATGGGAAAGAGAAAGTTTTATGTTCCCATTTTGGACCAAATCGGATGATTTATTTTCAGAATTATATGTATTTTGTTTTATTATTTGACTGCATTGGTTGATTGTTCATGTTGAACTTAGGTACACTGAATTAATTTGTTTTCATTACAAAAGAAATAAAAATAAATTGGAAATACTTTGACGTTTTACGATTTATCAAGGTTGCTGTCAAATTTATTCCGATTTAGTCATTTCGTGTATGAGAAAAAATATCTGTGTTATTCTTTTTCATATAACATGCTTTTACAAACCCACATTCGATCAATTTTAATTGAAAAATTACAAAAGTATTTCGGACAAAACTAAATTCTACAAAAGTATGCTGAAAAACCCTGGATTTAACCCTGGGTTGACCTGAGTTGAAGATCTAGTCTATTTCCTTCTTTCATCTCAAATCATAGATTATCATAGCATATGCTCACGTCCATATTCTCCGAGGTGATAGTCAGAGATATTTCAAAACCTCAGAACGTCCACGGCATCCATCATCTCAAATCAATTGTCGATTATTACATCGCCAATATAACACGGTATTTTTATCAAAGCAAGTTCCCATAATCCATCCGTACTTAGCCAAAATTCTCAATTCTCTACTGTTTTCACGGTATAATAAATCTTAGTGAAATCTATAGCAAAGTATGCAGCTCTGGGCGAACGTTACTGACCAAATAGCACAATGCACACAGCCACTCTATTGTCCTTTTGTTACGGCGTCGGAGGAATCTCGTCTTTTTGTCACCGGCTGCTTTCGAAATTGTTAATAGATTTGAAATATGGCTATGAAAGTCTACGCTCATTAATGTTTCTTGGGTTTCTATAAGGGCCATTAGCCCACAATTCAACGATACAGTAGCGAATTTCGTAAACGCGTTTCTGCATCGCTACAGAAATACGCCCGTTCCATTTTCAGTACACGTAATTCGGTATGTCATGTTTTTTTATTCTTCATTTTATATTATTTACGGATAGAAGACATAATTTTAAGAAACCAATTTAATTGTTATTGCGATTCATCGCGTTTAACAATAGAAATTAAATGTTTTAAATTACTTTCATCTGTATTCTCTAAATGCAAAAATGGTGGAGAGAAAATAATTCGAACTCCATGGAGAAAAACGACTGCGTTATAAAAAAAAATAGCTTTCCTGCCTTGTCTTTCTGACTCTATGCTGGAAACAGAAACGGCAACATCAAATGTCAAATTCTGACATTGTGATTGTATTTTTTCCTTAATGGCCAGTTATTTTAAGTTTACCAAGGAGTTCGAAGGTTTTCCAGTGACGTACCAAAAAGCGACGTTATTTTATTAAAAAATATCTGTAATCCTTTCATTTCAAAATCTCTGACTTAGAAAATATTATTATTGAGACTTTATTTCGAAATGGTTTTCAATTCAGCCCTATTATTATTGAGACAATTATTTCGAAATGGTTTTCAATTCAGCCCTCCAAAAAAAATGTACCGATACTGCATTGCAACTGTATGGATGCTGCATCTTGACCATACACCGTAGAGTTTCGAAGCCGGAACAGGATGCTTCAGCCTGACCAAATAACTTTCACTATGGAGCCAATTACGAAATCAGGGAGAAAAAATTTTGTTTCATAGAAAATGTCAATAGCTTCTCGACAAAAATTTAGGGTAAAACGACCCCGCTTCGACGGTATTGATGTTGCAGCGCTACTACATTGATTCTAAAGCCAAGTAATGAATAGTAACTGTGATGTGTGTCAAAATATATTTGACTCATAAATAGGTAGATTTTTTCAAAATATTAAGTAATTTGTTTCTAAAATTTATTATTTTCTGAACTCGATTTCAACCCACCGCACAGACACACTCAGTTACTTACTACCAAAACAGGATTCTTAAAATGTATCCATGAGCACGCTAGCATTCATTGCTGAAATGATAACAAATCATTTTTGCCTGAAAACTTAAAATGCGAATAACTTTAAATTTGAACTATCAAAATAATGAAATTATTGTTTCAATCTATTTTTTCCATACATGGAAGGCGGCCATTTTAGTCACTCTCGACTGTTGACATCAATGCATTGACTTTTGCCAATGCATTGATTTCAACGCGCGATAGTTTCAACACACAAAACGTTGAACAATAATATTTCAAAATTAACAAAGCCTTTTCAAAAAGTCAACTATGTTTCCTCATAACCAATCCAACAAAACCGTTCCAGTCATAAAGGAGTCCGGCACTAGAATTGCATTGCATAACTTTGAGCAGAAACTGCAAAAGTTATCATTTTAGATTCCAAATACCTGAGCATTATGTTATAGCTTTGTGTAACAACTTTCAACGTCAAGTTTTAGAGTCCGCTCAAAACTGAATTTTAATGCCGGAACCGAATTTTACCTTTCATTTTAAATTTGTTTTCGTGTGCATAACGTAACCACCGTATTTTTTTTCTGGGACGTTTGAAACTTTAAAACAACTTGCTTTTAAAGCATACACTAACTGTAATTTTCAAAAATCTCACTCTCAAAATACAGGGTGCAAACTATAGGTAAAACGGTGAACTCAGACCATCAAACTGAACAACTTTCACTATGGAGCATACCTCGCCACTAATGAGAGAAAAAAAAAAACAACTGTCCTATACATTTGAGTCGGTTAGGTACAGCAGTTTTGTATGAGACAGCTGATTTTTTATCGCGTTTCCTGTGGTAGGCCCCATAGTGAAAGTTATTCAGTTTGATGGTCTGAGTTCACCGTTTAAGTTTGCGGGGGGCTGTTCCTTACACTCTGTGTATTCTTTGTGTTAAGAGGATATAATTCGGAGCGCGCTCCATACAAACGTACTATGGTGATATTTTCAATACTAACCAATTAAACTCAATGAAATTTTTCAGAATCAATCTAAAAACAAATTTCTATGCTTTTATAGAGTCAGATTTTCGTTAAAATGTATAGTTTTAAAGTTACAGTGCATCAAAGATTTTCATACAAATCTTAAATTAATCCCAGCATTGAAACTGTATATTTTAACGAAAATCTGACTCCATACAAGCATAGTTATTTGTTTCAAGATTGTTTCAGCAAAATTTCATTGACTTTAATTGGTAAGTATTGAAAATACCACCATAGTACGTTTGTATGGAGCGCGCTCCGAATTATATCCCCTTAAGAGGTTGAAATGACAGACTATAAAAGAATATATTTTTGATGAAAAGGCAGACTTCGGCTTTATCCACGTTTGCAGTCAATGAACTAGCGCAGCGAGAATACTTGTAGTATATCATGAAATTAAACAGTTCTTCCATACAATGGTTGCCTGGAAGAAATCGGTTTTGTTGATAATGCTATCAGCGTGTTGGAAAATGTAGGCAATGCCGTATTCCTGTCTCGCTCGCACTCACTCAGTATCGCTCATGATTACCTTTTCTTGTAAATTTATCCCATTTGTATGAAATTACAGCTAAGAGTCCAAGTGGCTTTAATATGAAAAATCAGAACCAAAGATTCTATCAGACAATATATTTTTGAAAACATATCAACTTCAACCCAACGACTCGTACCAATGAGGTTTTCGGAATTGATGTACGATTTGTAACACCACTGGCTTTTCGGTGAAGGAAAACATCGTCAGAAAACCTGCAAGCTTCAATTTCGAGGCATGTATTGTACCCACTGTCCATTACCAGTGGCGACGGGCTCACCCCCCGTCACACTGGACAGAGTTTCGGTACTACTGGTGAAACGTGGATGTTTTGTGGGGTCTCGGGGAATATAGTCGTAAGCTTATGCATATTAGCCTCAGCTGTGGCCGATTATTTTATCAGACAAAACTCAAAACCGAATTTGGTTGAAGCCGAATCAGACAAGCTTCAAAACACTAGTCAAGTTACTGTTTCTAACTGTTGTCGAAACGTACGGGTTTTAATGTTCATGCCCAGTAGCCCGTGGTTGATTTTAAGTGAAGTTTTTCAACTGAACTACTTTGGAAGACTTTTTGTTAAAGAGGATTGTATAAAATGGAAGTTGCTCTCCTTTCGTATTAGACAGTTTAATGTCTAGATTCAGAGAAATTTTCTAAGCACGAAGGCCAACTAAAAATTCTGCTCAAAGTTCTACTTTGCGAATAAATAGTATTTAAGGGAATATAATTCGGAGCGCGTTCCGTACAAACGAAGTCTGTTGATATTTTCAATACCAACCAATTAAAGTCAATGACATTTTTCTGAAATAATCTAGAAACTAATCTCTTTGCTGGTATGAAGTCAGATTTTTGTTAGCTTCTTTAGTGTAGGTAACGCGTTGCGGATTAACATGAAATTTTAAATTTTGAAAAATTATGATAGCAATTTAGTAGTATTCATTCATTCTTAGTGCAAACCCGCGTCCATGAACCCGCGGCATACCGCTGCTTTGCTGTAAGTTCAATATGGCGTCCTATCATCGTCCAGTGATGACGTTTCATGACGGAAAATGTGACCTCAGCGCCACAGTGACTATATCGGAACTAAAGCTGTCATAGGCCTACTCTGGATCAAGTTTACCACTTCATAACCTCATGCCTACATTATTGAGATAGTAGCAGTTTTAGATACTCATCTAGCTAAAATGAAAGCCTTGTTTATGAACCATTCCGAGTTTAGTTTATGGCAGAGGTTTAACTAGGTTATTATATTGTTTGAAAACTTTTATAATTACTAGAGTGGCCTGAAGTTACTCGAATACTAAAGTTAACATAATACCTACATAGTTTATGTGTGTTTATGATAATAGTTAGAACGTCATTGAATTTTCATTTTGAAACTGTCAATTATGCGGTGGGTTGGTGTGCGAACTTTGCAACTAGTACAAGCTTCAACATAGATGGTAGTTGTAGCGCAGTTTCTGACCACCCCGAAAGAGAATAGTCGTGAGTTTACTAACGTATGAAAAACATAAGTATAAACATACTGTAGCCAAATATGTGTATTACAATACAAGAAATAAAAATAAATTAGTATTCCCACATTTTCGACTTAGTAAGGTCAACACATCTTTCATGGGGCACTGTATACGTTATTATAATAAGATACCAGAGAATATTCTTAACTTGACGGAAAAAAAGTTTAAGTCCCATGATAAACAAGTCCTCTGTAAAAAAGGTTACTATAAACTCGATGATTATTTGAATGACCAAAATGTCTGGTCTTGACAATGTTACACTATGTAATTTAATATTGAATTTATGTAATTGTACTTTGTATATTTTGTTTTGTTTAAAAGAAGTGTGTTGTAGAGTTTCTGGCCGCATCTTCTCTACAACGGAACACCTTCCGACGCGGTGGTAGATTCAAAAACATGACGTCAAAAAGTTATCTATGTGATATTATTTTGAATAAACAGTTTTGACTTTTGACTTTTGTGTGTGATGTTTATGACTTAATTTCCACATTATTGGTTGTTAACATTTACAAATTTAAATAGATCAATCTGTCTTATTAAAAATGTACGGATTTCACCAGCGAAAGCCCACACTCTATCCAGTGTGACATGTAGTAAGCCCATAGCTTCTTTCAATGGACAGTAAATTTTAATAAAATTGAAGCATGTAGGCTTCTTAGCGATGTTTTCCTGCACCAAATTGACAGTGGTGTTACAAATAGTGTAAATAAATTATTGGTAAGAGGCTGACCTATATTACAACCCATGTACGTATTATTTATAATATATGTATATACTATTATAGTGTAATGTATGTTATTCCTGTAGGACCTATAAGACCTATCTCCGTACGCGCGGACCACTGACTTTAAATACTCATAAAATGTTGTTTGAATGAACCGATTGCGATGAAATAAAGCCTAAATGTTAATCCAAACTAAGCCCTATGCTTTTGTGGGAACGTCATCCAAATTGGTGTAGACAAACAGACAAAAATTCTAAAAATGGTCTCAATTCCATTACGTATCCTTTAGGATAATAGAAATATTTTTGCAAATATCTTCAATGTATACCATGGCGACATATCAAGTAACGTAGAACCAAAATAAGCTGGCCGCGTAACTTTATACTTTATTCTGCCTACGCGCGGCCAGCTTATGTTGGTTTCCATGTGTACATCCACGCCAAATTTAGAATTGTATTATTAGTATTTATATAAACCTATAGGTAATATACAGGGTGAAATTGATATCTTTAGCATCCTTTTAAACTATGAGTCTAAACATCAAACTGAACAACTTTTACTACGGGAGCAAAACGATCGGAGCAAAGAAAAAAGGTTTGCTTCCGTACTAAAAGTTGTTCAGTTTGATAGGTCGATTCTTAGTTTAAAAGGATACTAATGATATCATTTTCACCCTGCAAATAGTGTAAACATGATTAGCGCTAAATCGAGTCAACCTAATGAAAATGCACATAATGAAATTAAAGTGTATGTTTACGTAACTATATAGTTAACTCGATATCCTGACTTTCTAACTAATTTGCTAGCTTATCTAGTCCGTAACTTTTTGAGCCTAATTCTATTTGGATGGTGTTCTAGTTCGCAATTGAATTTAGCACTTGATGTTGAAGGCGTAACCTAAAAGTTAACACACAAACACTATTTTCATGTCATAATATCGCAGATATTATAGATTCGTTCCTAGATCGTCATCATCATCATTAGCTGGTATACGTTTCACTCCAGGGCACAGGCCTAGCTTCAGGGAGGGTGTATGGGCGTTAGTCCACCACACGTGCCCAATGCGGATATGTAGACTTCACACATGCATCAGAATCACCGCAAGATGTTTTACCAACCTGGATAGATTGCAGATATAAAATAAAGTTGACAATGCAATCATTTCTATCTTGCCAAGCTGATAAAAATATATAGTTTTTAACAGGCCTGGGCCCGTCACTTATCATGTCCGTCTATGTATATAAAAGCCAATTTTTTCAAATCGATAAACTGACTGAACAAACTGAACACCAAGTTTGTTCACAGTGTACAAACACCAGACCAAAAATGAAGTCTAACGAGTTAAGGGACGACTTTTATCTGTCTAGGAACCCGCAACAAAATTAATCGAGAGCGTTGCTGGCGCGTTGCGAGTATGGACACGTAATGATGAAGGTCCGGGTTCGAATTCGCATGGGCGACATCGACATACCAATGAGGTTTTTCTAACTTATGTACGTAATACGGGGTACTCATCATCGTCATCATCATCTCAGCCGATGGACGTCCACTACTGGACATAGGCCTCCTCCAAGGATCGCCACAATGATCAGTCCCGCGCTGCCCTCATCCAACGGGTTCCCGTCGCCTTCACCGGTCCACCGTGTGGGGGGCCTACCCACGGTGCGCTTTCCGGTACCCGGTCGCCACCCGAGAACTTTTCGTGAGGAAACCTGCATACGCTGAATAAATTCTGATGCGTACGTGAAGTCTACCAATCTGCATTGAGCACGCGTGGGCTATAAAGGCTTAAGGGTATATTACTGTTGGCGCGCTCCATAGAAACGAAGTCTGGTGATATTTTTAATACTAACCGATTAAACACAATGAAATTTTGCAGAAACAATCTAGAAACAAATATCTATGCTTGTATCGTGCCAGATTTTCCTTAAAATGTACAGTTTTAAAGTAACAGTGCCTCAAAGATTTCCATACAAATCTTAAATTAATCCTAGCATTGAAACTGTATATTTTAACGAAAATTGGACACTATACAAGCATAGAGATTTGTTTCTAGATTGTTTCTGCAAAATTTCATTGAGTTTAATTGGTTAGTATTGAAAATATCACCAGACTTCGTTTGTATGCAGCGCGCATTTACGCATTCGGAATAAACTTCTCTTAATGTTGATTCATGAAACAACATTTTTATGTCTTACTGTTGGTCATTATTATGTCTTCGTAACAAATTATAATTCAATAGTTGCAAGGTGTCTTTTAGGGTTGTTTTACTACACAACCCTAAAAGAAACAAATAGTTACTTTGATACGAAAAATTTCAATCACAAATCATTGATTGACTTTTTTCTTACTGATTTTGATTAATACACTCCCTGGCAAAGTTCATGACCTTACATTAGGCTAAAAGTAAAATGATTTGACTGACAGAGCCCATTTGCGGGCATCAGTTAACATAATTTTTCAAAAAGAATGAAATGTTCTTCAAAAGAAAACCATCTGGTAACCCAATACGTAACAATGTTTGTGAACTTTTTTATCAGAACTGAATCCAACCGTATTTTCCATTAACTCGAGTTCACTCCCAACTGTCTGATACGTCTTTCTTAATTTGTCACAAACTTCGCCGAGATAAAAGTTGTGTCGTTAACGAGTCTTTGTTTTCGTTATATTTTCATTACTTACTCGCTACCTTGGGCTCTTAATGCGTTTCTGAAGTAAGTATACTTGTCTTATGCTCGTTCCTAGAAACTTTTTATATGTTAGGTCTTCAAAATTTTTAGTTTCGTGGAGTTGCGTGGATAATTTGACTAGACTATCAGATAAGTTTTAGAGGTTTCATATATCTGGCATAATTTTTATTGTCCTATCCGCTTATTACTATTGTACATTTAAAACACCCTTGTAATACGACGGCCCGATATCACAGTCTGTAGTGAACCTGCCTACTGTGCTGAGGGTCGCGGGTTCGAATCCCGTAGGGGACAACTATTTGTATGATGAATATGAATATTTGTACCCTAGTCATGGTGTGGTGGCCCGCCGCGTGCTGTTGTTCAAATATATACACCTATATGTGTATAGTCGTCGCGTCGTCTGCCCTTGGCCATATGCCTGATCGTCTTTCTATGATAATTGAGAATTATAAAATTATCTTGATCAATTAATTGAAAATGAAGTTATTTGAATTTAGTATCTGTTACTTATTTACTCGTGAATATAATTATTGAAATTATGTAACTTGCCAATATAATAATAAGAAGTGACTTTTCTTTCAAGAGTAAAATCTAGGTCTCAGTCTAGGTTAAGCAAACTATATCTGCCCAAAAAAGGTAATTGAATGTATGAAATGAATAAATGAAATAGCTATGTCCAATTAATGTAAAGGTTGACCTTCAGTGCTTTCCGAACCCTTCCTGGGGAGAACCCAGGCCGCCACGTTCGTTCCGCGAAAGAAGTCCTCAGGAGTGCCTGACGTTGTGAGGCTGACTTAACGAAGTATTCCGTACCCTTCCGAGATGCAGTTAAGCTTCTGGCCGCCACGTACGTTCAACTTGTAGTCCGAGCCTTATTTCTTTTTATATTTGATTATTCAGATTTCCTAGGTCAGACCTGGTAATCAAGCTGTCTCTTTTATATATTATGTATTCTTTTGTTTGTGATGTAGTTGTGTGATTGAGTGGCCACTCGAGAGATCAGCTTTTAGCGCTTTGATACTGTTGTGATTGGATTGACAACTCCTCGTGAGGCGCCAACACTCGACAGAATTTGGACAAGCAGTTGTGACCTTTGTCACCTAGGATTCTACTATTGTCAGAGGGACTTGTTTATAATATTGTATGATGTGAGCTGATCGTCACCAGTTATAGCAAAAAGTTAGAAAGGCCTCTCTAACTTTTAAATATATCACGTCATCGTACTCCTATCACTTAAATCATTGAATTAATAATATAGTTTGCTGCTTCTAGACTTGGACTGAGTTATTTAGCTTTGATAGGTAAAATTATTGGCAAATAGATCTATATATGCTTTCGAGTTCTTGTAAAATGATTCAATGTTATTAGAGGAAAGAATAATCTTTGAGTCAATAATTCAATCTAATTATTAATAGCGTTTCTATGAATATTTATATGAATAATCGAAACATCGGTTCTGGGGTGTAGAATAAGAAAAATACCACAATGATAAGTTAATAATGTTCATTTATTTTTTATCTTTGAATTTACTTCGAAACTATTGATTATTTAGCTCTAGAAATCCGATGAACAAATTTCTAAAACCCCTGTTGCATTTCCTAGGCCCAAAAAATCTTACTTCAGAGGAAAAAGTATCAGGGAAATAAAAAACCTCTGTTTGGCCGAACTATGTTCTAACAACATTTTAATTATTATTGCAAATTGGTTAATCCTGAAATATCATTCAATGTTAGGTCAATTTAATTGATTCCTTTCATCAAGCCAAGAGACTTCCCATTCAAACTAAGGTTTTAAGATATTAAACAATGCTTTCTTTCACAATAATTTCAGGATTAAGTTCACACACAATTTAAATATATAGCGGACAACGTGTTTATTCTGGAGTTCGAATTGATTTAGTAATTATGTGCGTATTGCCGCAAATGGTTTTAAATATCAATGTATAATGCATTTCTCTATATTAATCTCAACGTCTAATCTCCAGTATAAATAAACACGTTCCCTAACTTCGATACGACTTAGCTGTCTTTATAACATCTGCATTCTCCCAAGACACTGAATCTAAGTTTAGTTAACTCTTAGGTTATTCAAAAGTGCACTTTCAAATTATAACATTACTTTACACCAATACTTTGAACTTCTTAGGAAGGTTTACAAAACAAACACACTCTTCCAAGATAAAACTCAACCGCCCTCTCCACGTGTTAAAATTATACTCTCTCAAGATAAAACTCAACCGTCCTCTTTTCGGGTTAAAATTGTACTGTCATATTTCCAAAATGAAATCTCCCTTCTCTTCCATTAAACATCAACCCTTAAGCATTTTATACAATACTATCTCTTATTCCTAAAACAATAACGTTCCAATTCTCATATCTGCGCATGAGTTGAACAATGGTTTCTTCTGCCTTGCTCGTCTCCAATTGGGTGGTTTATCCGCGTCGGTTCGAAGCCACGCCGTTACGCCCACCGCGTGTCCCGGTCCAGAATCTTAGGTCAGCTAGCAAGACTATGGGTCTTGAGTTAAGTTCTAGGTTTGTATCCCAGATTCAGCGCAGGTTGCCTAGGTGTAGATTTTCATTCACTGTTTAATCTGGAAAATTTGAGAAAACTTCGCACAGTTATCTGGTAATTATTAGGCCGTTAGACCTTAAGGTTCAAATTCGTGTAACAACCACATGTGCGTTCGTTGTTTATTAAACTTCGTTTGCACAAAGTTTGTTGTAAGGTTTCTGTGAATGCTAACAAAGAAAGTCCATACCCCGTAGTTATATTTTATTAGAGGAAGTTAACTTTTGTTTTTATTGCAACGCAAAATCGTTTCCCGTAGGGTTTATGACCTTTTTTATCAGTTAGGGATATTTCTTTAATTTTGTATTTCTTGTTAAATTCTATGAAACGTGGGAAGTCATTAGATTTTAGTCTCTTTTGTTTGGCGTCTCTCTTTGTTTCCTTCTTTCTAATTTATTTCCTTCGCTTAAAAATACATTCATTTATTGTCTTGTTAGGATAAAATTTTATTTGTAACCATTCGTCGAATCTCTAAATGGGTAGCAGATGTGGAACCTCGGCTCCGCTTTCTAAAATTTACTCTCAGATATATAATAATATTTAACAATGTTATGTATACATAGCTTGCTATCACAGACCTCTCCCTGGATAAAGGTTTAACTTGTTCTAGCTTTATACATAACTATTACTACATAACATTTCTCTCCATCACTTGATATCTAAACCTCTTAGTTTAAACCGTCATCATAAAAAAAATTCGTTAATTAATCTGTGTGCATTTGGTTCGAACAAACTGCTTCTCTTCGTGCTTTCTAGTGGTCGTAAAGGTAGGTTAGGTATTTGCCTCAGCGTCCCACCATAACTATCACAATTACTTGCGTGAAGTGCCATATTAATTAGTATGTGTGCATTTGGTTTGAACAAACGCCACTCTTTGTTTTCTAGGAGTCGTAAACTTTGTTTATATATTTGATTCAACGTCCCATCATAATTATTTGCATGTAGTGCCAAATTAATAATCTGTGTACATCTGATTCGAACAAACGCCACTCTTCACTATAATATAATCATTATAATCATGTTCCATGATATATGATCCTATGTTCCACACACTTGTACTTATTCAATACCTAAACAAGTGGATCTAATTATCATCAACAACGCATTAGTTATCGACTATTGTATCCATCAACCTATAGCGTTCAACGCTCAAAATTCACTAATCATTAACTTCTGGACTTTTCAGTTTAACGTCAGCTTTTCATCATCATCATGGCTATGCCATGGTATTTAGCCCCTTTATTTCAGTGCCAAAAGATCCAATCATCAACATAATTAAGTCAATTGCTCAAATTTGATTCAACTGTTGCTACTCAATCCAAATAATTATTTAATGTAAGTACGGTCCACTTCAAACTGGAAGAATATCACTGCTTGACTTCTCTTCTTATCTAGTAGCTTATTCGCTACTCCGAAACCTTTTATAATTGGTAGTTATTATAATAACTATAGTTTCTATGAATTCTAATTACCTAGTATTAACCACTTAGATCTGATTCTAATAAGGTTTCTAACGTCTAAATTTTTCTGACAAGATCTTCTAATATCGGTTAAGAGTTTTTCGAACGTTAATTTTTGGTGTATACCAAAGCAATCATACACCACGTTTCCATAACTAAAACCTCGATACTTCAACTTAATTTTCTAACCCCATCGGTTGCAAAGGATTTTGATGAATCATTCGTTTTTGTTGATACAAATATAATGATCCAGCAGATGAAAATCTGCTGAAGAAATAATTTAATGCCTTTTAAACTAATTATTTATCATATTTAATCATTATACCTAGTGAAATAATATTCACCTCTTCAAATAAAACCATAGTTTGTTCTTAACTTTCAATTACATAAAATTGTCTTTCACTATACTTCATTCCAAATAAGGACGACAATGTTTCCGATTCCTATTTGGCTTTCTGGCTGATTCTGATTACCAAATGCAATGAATTTATTGGATACATATACTATCCGACATATCTTGGACGGTAAAAAAAAACTGGTCCAAGAATAAGTGAGAGTAAGTGTTTCAAATCTCTGTTTCTGTAATGCAAAAAAGCCTTGAAATTTCGTTGCTATTTTGAATGGAGTATACAACATAATTATTCACTTTACTGCTCGAATTTATTGATCCTACATGTATGCCATGTTAGCTTAATCAAATTAAACACACTCACTCATCTCTCTCTCTTATTTCACTCTACTGCTACTTCATAATGCCTTATGTCTTCGAAATATACCACAACCTAGATTTAACGGCATTTGGTGATGTTTATATATTTCAATTATTATAACCTGTGACTCTATCAATAATTTATTCTCTCATAGTTAATAACTTCTCACCCTTTCTCGAATTTAAATAATCTTGCAACAACTATCGTCAATATAATCATACAATACTGCATCCCCGGATCAATCAGGCTCTACAAAATCTGTCAGTAATTTGGAAGTTATTTATTTATTAAATTATTTATTAATTTAACTTGCGAAGATAATAATAATCTTTCCATAAGTTATTAACGAACAACGACCTGTGATCTCTGATTGTAAAAATAATAATTTTCACTAATCATTCTTTCGCTTTGTAGTTAGACGGGGTACCCGACTGTAAGTGACAAATTAAATCGACTGGGATTATTGTGTATCTCGTTTCTTTTCCCATGATTACATTCAAATGCTTATAATCTCAGTTATCACTAAATAACTTTATGCTTATCTTATTTTTATCCATATAAAATACTCCGATCTTATTGTTTCGTCAAACCCAGCTTTGTTATGGAAATTAGACGCAAAAATCGCGATTCAGTAGTTTTTTATTTCAATTCGGTTTACATTAATATGAATCTGAAGTCTGCTTCAACTATGAATTTTCACTTCTTTCCATAATTTATTATTGTAATAAACTCATGACCGTCACGTTTCCTTCATCAAATTATCTACTTAAATTCTACTGTACTCTTAAAATTAGCAACTTCTCTCGTCTCATAGTAAAACTCATCCTCCATACATACAATACATATTCAACCGCGCCCTTTGATTAACACGTTTCTTTAATTTGTAATTAAACTCATTATTACGTTCCTTCACCTCCCACAAACATACATAATACTCTGCCCACTGTGTTCCATATAATAATCATGTATTAATAGGTTACCTTAATTCGTATCATCTTATTGTCATCAGGTTTCTTTCACCTCTGCACAAATATGTATTCTTAATTATTAACTCGCTCTTTCACTTCGTAATAATAATAAGGAGCTGATGATGATGTGCTCGTTTCGTACAATACGGTCCATAACAAAACGTTCCTTTTTGTACTTTACATACACTAAAATTTCCACAATCCATAATAAGATGTAGAAAGGGTGAATTTGACGGATCGTATACATATCAAATTATATCAAATATCTCGTCATAATCATATCAAATATCTAGTCATAATCATATCAAATATCTCGTCATGATCACCATTATATTAAGTTTCTCTCCACAACATCGGTTACTCTAGGAATCGATTTTTATTTCTTTAGTCCTTATAGGAAGCGCACGGGGTTAAAATATCATTGAAAATTACTAAAGATAGCAAAACAAAACCATCACTGACCCTAATTTCGTCATTTTCTATACCTGCTGCAGTAAAACAATTGTTTTACGTTACTGGCGCGCAGCTGACTGTTGTATAGTAAAGCTATTTAGCTAAATGTCTTACCCTGTGTATTTCTAAAAATCTATACCTAACGTTTTTAAATTAGTAGGTATAAGAAACAGCATTTCCCCCGTTCTTTTCTTAAAAGCTCTACTCATATTTACTAATCTTTTCCTTCCACATCTAATAGCTACCTGATCGTATATTATCTAAATTGAATATCCTCGGTTGTAGTCACACAATACGTTTAATAGAAACAAAGAAACAAAAGAGCCCACGCACATTCGAAAGTCAAACAAAATAATATGTTTTATTTTAAAATCACCTCTCCCAGATGTCTCGATTAAACATAAACCTATAACTTCTTATAAATCTCTAGTTCAATTGTTTTAATTTTGTACAGGTAAAACCTGACACTATTCGTGTTCCTTCAAAGATTGATTTTGTTATTGACTGTAATAACTGAAAGGTCAAAATTAATCAAGATAAAATTATTCTACATTTTATTTTCCTACGTTGTGTTTATTTTTTTATATTTATTTGTTAGATCCTTTTTTCTCTAGTTGTGTCTACTTTTTATCAACACAGAATCTAGAATCCTGGTCACGCTCACCATGTGTGGTGGCCCGCCGCGTGCTGTTGTTCAAATATATACACCTATATGTGTATAGTCGTCGCGTCGTCTGCCCTTGGCCATATGCCTGATCGTCTTTCTATGATAATTGAGAATTATAAAATTATCTTGATCAATTAATTGAAAATGAAGTTATTTGAATTTAGTATCTGTTACTTATTTACTCGTGAATATAATTATTGAAATTATGTAACTTGCCAATATAATAATAAGAAGTGACTTTTCTTTCAAGAGTAAAATCTAGGTCTCAGTCTAGGTTAAGCAAACTATATCTGCCCAAAAAAGGTAATTGAATGTATGAAATGAATAAATGAAATAGCTATGTCCAATTAATGTAAAGGTTGACCTTCAGTGCTTTCCGAACCCTTCCTGGGGAGAACCCAGGCCGCCACGTTCGTTCCGCGAAAGAAGTCCTCAGGAGTGCCTGACGTTGTGAGGCTGACTTAACGAAGTATTCCGTACCCTTCCGAGATGCAGTTAAGCTTCTGGCCGCCACGTACGTTCAACTTGTAGTCCGAGCCTTATTTCTTTTTATATTTGATTATTCAGATTTCCTAGGTCAGACCTGGTAATCAAGCTGTCTCTTTTATATATTATGTATTCTTTTGTTTGTGATGTAGTTGTGTGATTGAGTGGCCACTCGAGAGATCAGCTTTTAGCGCTTTGATACTGTTGTGATTGGATTGACAACTCCTCGTGAGGCGCCAACACTCGACAGAATTTGGACAAGCAGTTGTGACCTTTGTCACCTAGGATTCTACTATTGTCAGAGGGACTTGTTTATAATATTGTATGATGTGAGCTGATCGTCACCAGTTATAGCAAAAAGTTAGAAAGGCCTCTCTAACTTTTAAATATATCACGTCATCGTACTCCTATCACTTAAATCATTGAATTAATAATATAGTTTGCTGCTTCTAGACTTGGACTGAGTTATTTAGCTTTGATAGGTAAAATTATTGGCAAATAGATCTATATATGCTTTCGAGTTCTTGTAAAATGATTCAATGTTATTAGAGGAAAGAATAATCTTTGAGTCAATAATTCAATCTAATTATTAATAGCGTTTCTATGAATATTTATATGAATAATCGAAACATCGGTTCTGGGGTGTAGAATAAGAAAAATACCACAATGATAAGTTAATAATGTTCATTTATTTTTTATCTTTGAATTTACTTCGAAACTATTGATTATTTAGCTCTAGAAATCCGATGAACAAATTTCTAAAACCCCTGTTGCATTTCCTAGGCCCAAAAAATCTTACTTCAGAGGAAAAAGTATCAGGGAAATAAAAAACCTCTGTTTGGCCGAACTATGTTCTAACAACATTTTAATTATTATTGCAAATTGGTTAATCCTGAAATATCATTCAATGTTAGGTCAATTTAATTGATTCCTTTCATCAAGCCAAGAGACTTCCCATTCAAACTAAGGTTTTAAGATATTAAACAATGCTTTCTTTCACAATAATTTCAGGATTAAGTTCACACACAATTTAAATATATAGCGGACAACGTGTTTATTCTGGAGTTCGAATTGATTTAGTAATTATGTGCGTATTGCCGCAAATGGTTTTAAATATCAATGTATAATGCATTTCTCTATATTAATCTCAACGTCTAATCTCCAGTATAAATAAACACGTTCCCTAACTTCGATACGACTTAGCTGTCTTTATAACATCTGCATTCTCCCAAGACACTGAATCTAAGTTTAGTTAACTCTTAGGTTATTCAAAAGTGCACTTTCAAATTATAACATTACTTTACACCAATACTTTGAACTTCTTAGGAAGGTTTACAAAACAAACACACTCTTCCAAGATAAAACTCAACCGCCCTCTCCACGTGTTAAAATTATACTCTCTCAAGATAAAACTCAACCGTCCTCTTTTCGGGTTAAAATTGTACTGTCATATTTCCAAAATGAAATCTCCCTTCTCTTCCATTAAACATCAACCCTTAAGCATTTTATACAATACTATCTCTTATTCCTAAAACAATAACGTTCCAATTCTCATATCTGCGCATGAGTTGAACAATGGTTTCTTCTGCCTTGCTCGTCTCCAATTGGGTGGTTTATCCGCGTCGGTTCGAAGCCACGCCGTTACGCCCACCGCGTGTCCCGGTCCAGAATCTTAGGTCAGCTAGCAAGACTATGGGTCTTGAGTTAAGTTCTAGGTTTGTATCCCAGATTCAGCGCAGGTTGCCTAGGTGTAGATTTTCATTCACTGTTTAATCTGGAAAATTTGAGAAAACTTCGCACAGTTATCTGGTAATTATTAGGCCGTTAGACCTTAAGGTTCAAATTCGTGTAACAACCACATGTGCGTTCGTTGTTTATTAAACTTCGTTTGCACAAAGTTTGTTGTAAGGTTTCTGTGAATGCTAACAAAGAAAGTCCATACCCCGTAGTTATATTTTATTAGAGGAAGTTAACTTTTGTTTTTATTGCAACGCAAAATCGTTTCCCGTAGGGTTTATGACCTTTTTTATCAGTTAGGGATATTTCTTTAATTTTGTATTTCTTGTTAAATTCTATGAAACGTGGGAAGTCATTAGATTTTAGTCTCTTTTGTTTGGCGTCTCTCTTTGTTTCCTTCTTTCTAATTTATTTCCTTCGCTTAAAAATACATTCATTTATTGTCTTGTTAGGATAAAATTTTATTTGTAACCATTCGTCGAATCTCTAAATGGGTAGCAGATGTGGAACCTCGGCTCCGCTTTCTAAAATTTACTCTCAGATATATAATAATATTTAACAATGTTATGTATACATAGCTTGCTATCACAATGGACGTTCTATATCGTTGTCTAGTCATCATAACAAGTCCAGACTAGATTCTGATACTTTAAATGTGACTAGATCATTTGTGTGACACTGTCTCGGATGGTTTAAATCATCAAACTAATCAACTTTCATTATGGAGACAAAGTCGATTTTTTTAAAATTATTCCTTTTAATATCTACATTTGAGTCGAAACGGTACTACAGTTTTGTATAAAACAGCAGATTTTTTTTTTCTATTATTCGATTTCGATGTTGGTCCAACAGTGAAAGTTGTTCAGTTTGCTGGTCTAAGCAACCCCCTTAAAAGTTTGAAATATTTATTTTTATAAATAGGTGTGACTTACTATTCGACACATATTCTCACTGTGAGAGCTTATTTTAAAAATAATATGACAGTTTCATTCACAGAACCAAAAGACACCCTTAATCCTAAACACAAAATGAAGCCACTAAAAGGTAGTTTTATAAACTACTTAACACGTATTAACTTCGTGATATATTTTGCTTTAAGCCGGGGATTAAAATAACAGATCTCATATGTCTGGTCTATCTACGTGACTGCTTAACCCCGGCTTAAACGACCGTAAAACTACCTATGGGAGTTTTTTAACTAAGTCCATTAAACTGTATATCTATGTTAACCTTAATCTGTGATAATCCTTGTTTGTTTTGTAATTATTTTAGAGACAGAATAAAGTTTTGTAGTATATTAGTCGATGTACATTTTTTTTAACATTTACTCACCGACAAAATTAACATCAACGTATTTGTACAAATAGATATGAATACATATATATTTATGTACGATTTGTAACACCACTGGCTTTTCGGTGAAGGAAAGCATCGTGAGGAAACCTGCATGCTTCAATTTCGATGCATGTATTGTACCCATAGTCTATTATAAGTGGCGACGGGCTCACCCCCCGTCACACTGGACAGAGTTTAGGTACTACTGGCGAAACGTGGATGTTCTGAGGTTTCAGAATATCTCTGACTACCCCCTCGGGGAACATAGTCGTGAGCATATGCATGCTAGATATCATAACAGTAGATCATACATAGATTAGTTGGGTATTTGTGTGCGTGCTGTGCAGTGGATGCGTTGCTGATGTATTTATGTGGCTCGTTGATTTAGACACTCAACCATGAGAGTCCCGGTTCAAATTCGCACAGATGACATGATATGTACCAATGAGTTTTTCTTACTTATGCAAGTAATACCGACTGCTCTCAAACTGTGAAGGAAAACATGGTGAGGAAGAAATTCTGATGTGTATGTGAAGTCTACCAATCTGTATCGGGCAAGCAGAGTGACAAGGCATACCCCTTCATGAGGGTAGGCCTCTATCCTGCAAAGGTACGTATAATAAACTATAATTATAAAGATGAAATCATTAAGACCCATAGCAAAAAAGAAAAAAACTTCGACGGACGACTGATATCATATCATCTTGTTAATATCAAAAAAATATTAGATACATAGATACATACATAAACTAACGCCTTTTTCCCAGATGGGTAGGCAGAAACTATAGATCTCCCCTTTGGGCGGTTCTGACACACCTCTCTTGCTTCCTCTAAGTCCATACATCTTTTCATAAATTCCCTTCGATTTCGGCTACTTTTCACCTGGCATTTTTTAATGACGTCCCTGATCTGGTCCAAAAAAATATTATTTGTACAAAATATAGATGTCAGTGAAAAATATATAGAGTGCTTCTAAATATGCTGACACTTTTTTAAGGGGATGATCAAACCGTCAAACTAAACAACTTACTCTTCTGACAAACATCAAATCCCAAAAAAAAAAACTATTCTTTGACAACGTAAGGGACAGCCAAATTTTTTTTACGCCATTTCGATGTTGGTCCCTTAGAGAAAGTTGTTAAGTTTGATGGTCTGGTCATCTTCTTAAAAACTGTCAGCTTATTAAGAAGGACCTTATATTATACTTACTTAGTTCTAACTTACTGTCTGATAGAGGTATCTGCCCAAACAACAGAGCACAGCTGCGATCCTGACATACTTTCCACGCCTCCTCCATATTTATAAGTCGGTGCAGGCATACCCGACGTTTTCAGGCATATTTAACTCGCTTCTTTTGTGCGCGTCGACCGTCACCTATTTTGTTACCGGATTTTGGGGACCCACTGGTCTTTTAAATTGGATTGAAAGTCTATTTAGTGCAATCATCGAAACATCTTTTAATAACTAAGTGTCTTTGACTAATTATTATAAGGACTAGCCTTGCGGTAGCATTTCCCCTTTGCCACGGTATAAGCACAATTGATCTTGTGCATTTACATTCAATTTTACACCTTGTCACTAAACGAGACAGCCTATAATTGCGAAATAATAACTTCGAACTGAGAACGTTTGGGGTTCACACGAGACTACTTTTCATGATTTTTGATATTCAAAATTAGAATCTAAAGTAATGGGGAATAAAATCCAAAGTTGCGGATTTCATGTTACCTCGCCCCCCGCAAAAAGTGGCAGAAATGTTTGTTAGTAGAACTACACGCGTAACCAGTCAACATATAAATAGTCAAAGCTAAGTGTATAAGTTTAAGCATAAATTCATTAGATATTTTAGAGGGTGCTTCAGACCGTCACACTTAACAACTTTCACTATGGGACCAATATTGAAATCGAGAAATAGAAGTCAGCTGCTACATACCACAGTATAAGAGTATCTAGTACTAGGTACATACAGTACGGACACTCCCTGTCTCCCACCGAGTTTTTACCTCACCCCCTCTGGTTGAATCGAGGTTCCTCTTAAGCAAATGCGTATTCCCGTCTCGCTCGTACGCAACAGTATGGTTAACTCTTCTTTTAAATTTTTCCCATTTCTATGAAATTACAGCAGGGTCCGACTATGAAACAACTGTTTTTTTTTACGATTTCCGTGTTGGTCCCATCCTGAAAGTTGATCAGTTTGATGGTCTGAAGCACCCCCTTATGTAAAGCATTTAATTTTCCACACTGTATACTGTAATTTGTTTTTCAGCAGACATTGGGAAAAGGGGAGACCTTTGCCCAGCAGTGGGACATTGAACAGGCAAATAAAAAAAAACATTGGAAAAGGGAAAATTTTTAATAAACTTTAACGGATTTTTTTTTTTGCGCAAAATAAAGATGAATTATAATAAAAACTGAGAGAGGTAGGCATTTTTAATCTATCAGCAAAAAGGACTAAATAAAAAAGTTCTTAAAACAAAACCCAGCTTAAATTGGGTGATTATTTAAATAACCTATATGCAATAGGTCTAATTGTCCAGCCATGACAACAGTATGGAATATTATATATTGTACACATAACCAAAGTAGAGTAATAACTCTACTGTGGTTATGTGCTAACACGACTGGCTGGCTAATAAGCCGTTTCATCTCTAGAGCGATAACACGACCTGCGGCAAAAGACGATTAATAATAAAGCATCATAGATTCGACTTTTATTTTTTGCAGTATTATTCCATTAACGTGACTGTATACATATATCATCTGTGAGTACTCTCAGAGACCGACTGTGCAGAATAGGTAATAGTATATCTTTGACTAATTATTATAAGGACTAGCCTTGCGGTAGCATTTCCCCTCTGCCACGGTATAAGCACAATTGATCTTGTGCATTTACATTCAATTTTACACCTTATCACTAAACGAGACAGCCTATAATTGCGAAATAATAACTTCGAACTTAGAACGTTTGGGGTTCACACGAGACTACTTTTCATGATTTTTAACATTCAAAATTAGAATCTAAAGTTATTGGGAATAAAATCCAAAGTTGCGGATTTCATGTTACCTCGCCCCCCGCAAAAAGTGGCAGAAATGTTTGTTAGTAGAATTACACGCGTAACCAGTCCACATATACACAGTCAAAGTAGTATATAGTTCTACATACCAACTGCTTTAACTTTATATTTGAAGCTCAAAGGAAAACTACAATATTCTTCACAAAGGGTCAGAAATAAGAGACATAAATAAAAATACACTTTTATTCCAATGTCATGCACATCTACAATTTGTTTCCGCTAGAGAGTAACATTGTGATATCATCGTGCTATACGGGGGCCCGGATTGAAGTCAACAAACGGTTTTATAAAAACTGTCTTCATTAAGAGGAAATAATTGTTAGCGCACTCCATACAAACGAAGTTTGATTATATTTTGGATATTAATCAATTAAAGTCAATGATCTTTTTAGACACGATCTGGATACTAGTATCTGTGCTTTGCATTTGTCAGATTTCCTTTTAAATATTTAGTTCTGAAGTTATCGGGGCTCAAAGTTTTCCATATCGTCGTAGATACTTCAATTAGTCGCATGTCGGAGGGGAACATTTTTCAGGAAGAAGGTTGTATCCACTGGCACCACAGCTGATCGACTTGACAAATAACAAATTGCATTTGTTTGCATATTATTAACGCGCTTAAATAGCAGAAATGTGACAATTTGCTACAACCTAGTAACCAGATATCAAAAATGTAGCAATTACAAATAAAAATTGATTTTATTTGACATATGACATATTGCAGTATCAACGACGATATAAACTTAAATTAATCCCAGCATTTAAACTTTTAACGGAAATCTTCAATGTTTCTAGATCGTGTTAAAAATGTAGTTTGTTAATATTGAAAATAGGACGGAAGTTCGTTTGTATGCAGCGCGCTCTGGAGCCTTCGGAATAAACTTCTCTTAATAATGAATACAACCTTATAAGTTACGGTTTCATTACACAAGGAAAACGAGGAGTTTTTACCATTCCTGTTCAGCAAAATTGTGGTTACATTTTGTAAAAAGTTATATATTTTGAGAGTCTACTAATGTTTTGATTTTATTTATTTTATGTAATTAGGACACATTTTTATTAGGCTTTTTAGGAAGAACATCGTAAGTGGCTTCAATAACTATAAATATAAATATATATCTTGATTGTCACACAGATTATCTAGTCTCATTTAAAGTACGAGAATATAGCCAGCACTTGTATTATAATGACTAGACAACGATATAGAATACACAATATAGATATACAAACATCATTGACTCTACTACAAACATTCATCAGCCTATAACGTCCCAATGCAGGGCACAGGCCTACCCTCAGGGAGGGTGTATGGGCGTTAGTACACCACGCGTGCCCAATGCGGATTGGTAGACTTCACATACGTATCGGAATTTCTTCTTCAGAGTATTCTTTCCTTATGTTTTCCTTCACCGTTTGAGAACAGTCGGTATTACGTATATACATTAGAAAAACTCATTGGTACGTGACATCAAATTTATTGATTCTACATGTATGCCATGTTAGCTTAATCAAATTAAAGATTGAAAAAGTCGGGCGGCGAGCGCGATTCGAACCCACGACCTGCCTATCCGGGGCATGCTCCACTCCAACAGAGCTGTCGGCGCCCCGTAAGCCACGACGAAATTTTCAATCTAAATCATCGTCTTTAAGGGACGTTAGGGCCATCTACCAGAGTTATGCACACTACTGAGAGTTTATACAAACTACTACGGGTAATATGGGTACGTGACATGTCGTCCGTGCGGATTCAAACCCGGACTATCATGATTAAGTGTCCATACCTCTCCGCAACGCGCTACCGACGCAAATATCAGTCAAAAGTGGTTTTGACCGATGCCCTTAGAGCTTGTCCAGAAAGGGCGAATCGCCGCGATTCTCTCGCGCGTATTACGCGCGACCGTAGCGTCCACAAGGTGCGTACGGTGCGTACCAACGCGCGAGCATTCGGGGAGGAATTCAGTACGAAACATGGTGTTGAACGAAGCGGTTCGCGCGTTAACTGGACGCAACAAGGCGTCCCTAGTATCTCGACTCGCGCGCAATACGCGCGAATCAAGCGCAAGTCGAGAGTCTGGCGTAGTGCACGCGATTTACGCGCGTATTTTGAATTCGCGCGATGCTTGTGGACGCGATGTATTGATGTCTAGTACCTCGACAACGCGCATATGAATTCGCGCGATACGATTCGCGGCGAATTCGACCCTTCTGGACAAGGTCTTAGTCAAAATTATATTTTCGAGTGGACTAGGTAAACAGTGTTCGGTTCTAGTATCTGGTTCTGTTCGTTATGGTCGCAAGAAACCTAACATGCTCTTTGCTTCGCTTCTCGCTAACCTAACCGACTAAGAAGGATCTGCGCCCGCGGCATGATGGCGCGATAAAGCGCTCTTTTTCTAGCTCCCTTTCTTTTTTCGCGCGAACGAACTAGTTAGCAGGCACGATAAAACGTTTATCGGAGTCACGTTGCAGGGTTTGCCCCGAACACTTGTCTTTCGCGTGGTGTTCGCGCGGTTCGCGTCTCAGCCTGCCACGAGGCTCCGCAATCCTTCTCAGTTGTGTTCTTACTCAAAAACAATCCTCGAGATTGGATAGATACTCCCTCAAACCACTTGACACTGGCAGAAATGCGGTGCTGACGCACAAGCAAGAAGTCCATTAATTATTTAAAAAAAAACCTTTATTAAGGCACCATGTCGCGGGCGCTGGGGTCTAAATAACTCATAACCGGTCAAAACCACATTTGACTGATTTGCGAGTTTTGACTGTAATAATATGTACATGTTTATTTAAGCTGTTTTTGATGCTAACAATGTTCTTCCTGAAAGAGGTCGATAATTATTATGTGTAATTATAATTACATGAAATAAATAGTAAAAATAAAATATTAGTCAGTAAATCTACTAGTGCTATTGTTCTCCTAAATTACAAACAGAGAGTATGATTGAGTATTTCATAATTTACCAACATCATTAACTACGCTATCAATATCAGTACAATTAGAACCACACTGCGGCTTTCTCTAGTGTTGATGATCGATAGTTTATTAATATCGATAATTAAGTGTAATACTGACAATATGGTTCCTCATAGTTATATTGATGCTGTCGATAGTTATGAACTTTATAATAGCCTATAAAAATAAATAAATAAAATTATCTAGTCACATTTAAAGTACCAGAATCTAGCCTGGACTTGTATTATGATGACTAGACAACGATATAGAATACATAAATAGATACAAACATCCATGACTCGGGTACAAATATTTATATTCATCATACAAATATTTGTCCCTTACGGGATTCGAACCCGCGACCCTCGGCACAGCAGGCAGGTTCACTACTGACTGTGCTATCGGGCCGTCATTTCAATAGAATCAGTTTTACAGTCAGTACAAATATTATCGATGCTAATATCTATGGCAGAGCTGCATTGGCGTCCAATATTATCGATAAATATAATTGCAGATTTTTACCAAAAATACCCAGTATCGATTAGCCAATCGATAATGTAACAGATTTTCAATTTGAAGTGTGGATCGATCCAATGTCATTTGGCAGGACTTAAGGTACACTCAAATACCTCTGAGTGTAATAAGTATAATCGATCAAAATATCGATAGTTCGACAGCACTAGTTTTCCGAGAAACCATTAGTTGTCTCGTGTAATGAAATCGTAACTAGAAACATTGGGATAGTTATGACGCACAATACACAGTTTTCAATAAGAATTCTATTAATAGAAATTCATTTAATTATTGCTATTTATTTTAATTGTTAAACAATGATGAGTCGGTAACTAAAATAACAGTTCTGATTTTCTTACAAAAGATAATGTTATTATAAATATGTGTTAAGTTTCCCTATTGTGTTTCACTTACAATTATTTCATAGATTTTTTTCTATATACAAGCTTTTTTAGATATCGTAAAAAATGTTACTGTACATTCTTTCAAAGACATTTAGAAAATGATGAATGAAGAAAATAAGATTAAAATGTTCAAAGCAGTTTTTAAATTATTTAATCAAAACACTCACTATGCCTGGTATCGCGATTCTTTTTGGCTTTTAGAGATCATCTCGATCTTAATACATTATGAAGTCTGTATCTATCTTTCTTAACTCCTATTTAAGTAGGATCAACAGCGGCTACTATCATTAATTACATCAAACAAGTCCAGTGAGCCCGAGGGGATTACTCTAAACTCTCTTTGAACCTGAAATTCAAATTAGTCTCAAATGCATAGCATAGCATAGCATATGCTCACGACTATATTCCCCGAGGGGGTAGTCAGAGATATTCTGAAACCTCAGAACATTCACGTTTCACTAATACCGAAAATCTGTCCAGTGTGACGGGGAGTGAGCCCGTCGCCACTTTTAATGGACAGTGGGTACAATACATGCCAAGAAATTGAAACATACAGGTTTCCTCACGATGTTTTCCTTCACCGAAAAGCTAGTGGTGTTACAAATCGTACATAAATTCCGAAAAACTCATTGGAACGAGTCGGCTTGAACGGGGATCGAACCATCGCCTCCTGCACGGCAGGCAAGGTTGCTCGCCACTGGACCACCACGGCTTCACGACTTCACGGTAGTCTCAAATGCCTGGTGCTCAAAGGCAAATAAACTAAAAGTAAGTTATAGCCTTTAGGATTCTAGTCAGAAGTAATGCTCTCATGAAGAAGGACAAGGAGCCATCCACCAAGTGGAACCAGTTCGTGCCAAGTGATATAGCTTGATGAATAGACACTGGCGTCGCAAGAGTCTCTGAGATTCAAACCAAGAAGGGTATTCTCCGGCTCGAAGGACCTCTTGTTGATGGGGGAATGAACATAAACGTAAGTAGACTCTTAACAGAATTATTCAGATTATTGAAACGTCAGAATTATGAGTTGACGTCTCTCATTCCGTGAGAGCGACGTTCGTTTCATGAACAGACACCGTCATCATAGGTTTTTTGGGAATCAACTGGTTACGTAATGTCTTTTGAAACAAGAAGGCGTTCATGGTGAAATACTACTACGGTTACCCATCCAAAGATTGGCCTTATCGTATGTTGATTACTTCGATTATCGTTTCCACAACGAAGCACCACAATGCTATGATTGAAATTTAAAGGCAAGAATTGTCAAAAATATTTTCTAAGATTTTAGGGAAAATTTAAAATAGAACAACAAGTGTGTCCCTTAATTTAATTTAGTCCAAACTTCACGAAAACAACTGCGCTTGATAATTTTATACTGTGGAAACAAAATGAATCTTAAGCCTCAGCTTTTTGAGTTGGAACTCTGTTGGCGTATCAATTAAGCTTGTCACTTTGACAGATGCCCGTAATTAATGAACTTGGCTTAGTGGCCATTGTATAATAATGACTGGAGGCATTTGGCAAGCGACTCATAAAACCTATAGAAGACTTGCTAATTCCTAAGTGGGCACTTACTTAAGTTAAGAATTAGGACGGGCGACAAAATTGTGAGATCTTGTTCACAGATGCTGATATAAGTGGAAAGAAAAAATGAGACTGATTAAAATGTAAGAATAACATAATTATGAATCTTAGTAACTTTGAAAACGTGTTTGAAATCTACAGATTGACCTTGTTATACTTATATTGTATCGGGAAGAGCCAAAAATCTGGAACTTTGCCAATAATCTAATGTATTGGGATATTTTATGTTTCATGGTTTACCATTATTGTTTATGTAAAGGGATTTTATGTTACAAGTTATCTATAATGTACGCCAGGAAAGCGGTCAATCACTTTTAATAAATCGCATGTACGGGTTGAGATTCTTATTTGGATCTAAATTGAGTTCATTAATTAAATGACAATATTAATATGAATTAGTATTATGTAGCCGTGGTGGTCCAGTGGCGAGTAACCTTGCCTGCCGTGCAGGAGGCGATGGTTCGATCCCCGTCCAGGCCGACTCGTACCAATGAGTTTTTCGGAATTTATGTACGATTTGTAACACCACTGGCTTTTCGGTGACGGAAAACATCGTGAGGAAACCTGCATGCTTCAATTTCGAGGCATGTATTGTACCCACTGTCCATTATGTGGCGACGGGTTCACCCCCCGTCACACTGGACAGAGTTTCGGTACTACTGGTGAAACGTGGATGCTCTGAGGTTTCAGAACATCTCTGACTACCCCCTCGGGGAATATAGTCGTGAGCATATACATACATACATACATACATAGTATTATGTAGTAGGCTCTATTATTTTATTATATGCCCATAATACGTTTCTATCCATAGAATAGTTTAATGTAGATTTAAATGCCCCGAATAACAGTGCTGCGAAGGAGAAAAAAAAATTTAACCTAAAGTTTAATATAAACAGAAATAGTTATTTAAATAAACTTGAAAGTTGTACAAAATTATGAAATAAATGTCAGTGAAACACCATCTCTATGTAAAGGGAGATACCCTGATATCGATTTATATTACTTATTAATCACTACTTAATTCCTTACGGAAAAGTTTATAATAAAAATCTAAAATTTACAAGTTATTTACAATGTTACAAATTAGTACTAAAATATTAACTTACGTTATTGAAGAAAGTTTTCTAATTTGAGTAAAGAGCACTTTCTTAAAACCCTTTAAGTGAAATAATAATTAGGAAATTATTATTTCTCACAGAACTCTTAATTTAGGGCTATGTTTACTTCTCTATTATTATTTGGAGTTTTTGGTTATTATTATTTGGTATGAAAGTGCACACTATATCTGTCTCACTTTGCAAAACTCTCTGTCTCGGGTCTACCGGAAGAAATATCTTTTGAGATAAGATCACCTATCGTACTTTTCAGTATTCATGGCAATAAAATCTTAAAATAAGAAATAATAATGTAACATCGTGATGAAAACATTTTTCGCCAATTCCACAGACATATACGATGGATTTTTCAAAGTTCTTGACAATTTATAACTGACATACAATATACAAAATAATAGAAGGGAAAAATTCATGAAAGAGTAGTCTAACGTTTTAAACACATCGATCATTCGAATCGAGGACCTGAAAATAGCGAAATCTTCAATAATAAATAAATAATATGTTAACAGGCAAACACATTATAGATCAGACAACAACGACACAAACATAATAATGACTGAACCATGATTCGAACCCATAACCTCTGGTTAGGCAGTCTGGCATAACATCACACAAAACCGATCGTCTGAGGGTCTGTCTAATTAGAAGCGGCGCGTAGTACCTTAATTCGAGCAATACTCTTTTTTTTTAAATTATAAATTGATTTTCACAATGAAAACACTCGTAATTGTCTTTTTATGTCAGTAAATAATCATGATTATATAACAAATATTTAGTATTATTCAAATTAGAATATATAAGGTAAAAGTTACTGGATAGTATTTTTCTACATCTTTGCACCTTTAATTCAATATTGAGGAAAGTGCGAATTACTTAATCATCAGTTTTTCTTAGCATGAATATAGATTTTATACAAATATTTGTAGGTGTCCATTAGACTGCTCGTTTGCGATCAATCAAATCAGCCCACATCAACCCACTGCTGGGCATAGGCCTCCCTTTTATTACGCCATTCTTCACGGTCCTGTGCTAATCTGATCCAATGCGAACCTGTCACCCTCACAATGTCATCAGACCAAAGTGCTGGTGGTCTGCCTACTGACCTCCGTCCCTCTCTTGGCCACCACTCTGATATTGCCTTGGTCCACCGGCCGTTTTCCCATCTAGCGTCCTGCCCATCTCCACTTCAACTTTGTGATCCGCTTACCCACGTCATCGACCTTGGTTCTTCGTCGAAGTTCGACGTTATGTACTGGGTCCACTATAGATATGCCTAGCATGGTACGCTCTATGGCTCTCTGTGCTACTTTTATTTTGTGCATGTTTTTCCCTGTTAGCGTCCATTTTTGCATGTATTGTAACGATACTATTGTTAGAAGTTTCCACACTCTAGTGGACAGATACCTTCTGTCGTCACTCACAACGTGATCAGAGTATTGTATGTGTATAATATGGGCATCTTATACATAAGAGAGGAAACACTTTGTAAGAGACAACCTACATCACGTTTTTGTAGTCACTACACTAACTTCACTTTTACAAATTAAATTAACAATATATTACACAAAAATTATATCAAAGCTCTTCAATGTAATAAGAGTTTGAGAACTATATAATGCTATTGCCATTATAAACAGTTTTTATACGGCTTCAGAGATAATTAGGAATGCTATGCATAATATTTGGGTCAACGCATTCGAATCTGTTAGCAAAAACTACTATAGCTACTAACGAGACATTATCATACAATACACATACTCACGACCTTACATCAAGTAAGGTTAGGAGTGGTCAGAATCGTTATTACAACTGCCTTTTAACAGTAAAGTTGCAAGAAATGTTGATATTCTTTAAGTACCCCTAGGAATATAGTCCTGAGTTATAATATAAATGCATGCAGTTATAATAAAATTAACTTTTAGTTAAGGATTCAGGATGGAATGATGCTTCCAGTGGTGATAGGTCTTTCTTAGTATTTATTATTAGTAAGGTATTTCTTAGTTGATTTATACGATACAAGAAATATATAGGATTCCACTATAAGGCAAATGCTAAGAGGGAAATAAGTAAACGTAAAAGAAGGAATTAATCAAAGATAAGAAAATAATCCCTTATACAGATTCTGTTCCATGTTTCTACCCAGCTGTGCCGATTAGTAACCCAAATATATGTATAGCACGCCTAAGTGTACAATAAAATAACACAAAACTAATACAAAATCAAACATAACAATGTTTGTTTTACTTCTAAGATCAATAGCAGCAGCAATGTAACATAATATATGAATTTTGTATTAATTATCAAACAGATACCATAAGGCCGGTTGTCGCTTATGAAATCTTTTCTCTTACAGTTACAGAGGAGCTGAGAAATGTCGTAAGCGATACCATCCAAATGTACATTTCTGAAATCGATTGACCAAAAAAAATTAAATTAGATACCTACACAATCAACACACAAATAGTAGAATCAAGTGCGCTCAAATATCTGCGTGATCTAAAGAGTCACCTTAGATGGTTTTGATTTCATACAATTAGCATGGAATGATATAACGCCGCATATTGTGTCGATACGAAAGCACCGCATCGGAAAATGCTCTGTTTTGCATCTTACTGATAATAGACAAAAGCTTGCAAAAACTTTACAAGAGATTCTGCATGTAATTTATATTAGTTCTTCGATAACTTGTGGTAAGTCGACTGACACAAAACATGATCGAAATGTGCATTTCCCCACAATTTCCGTTGCCTGGCAACCATGCAGCGGTAAATGAACGGAAATACAGACACAATAGTTACCAAGACCTAATTGGCAACGGTGTGTCAGTACCAACCGAGGCATCGAGTATTCGAGTTTTACCAGCGAAAAATTATCAAGGAAAATTGTGGGTAATTTAAATTTTTACGGGTAGCACGGTAACACTGTTTAATAAATGAACGCATATCGTTGCACAAAGTCAGTATTTTTAAATTAAATAATTAATTGTTAAATAGCTATTGACTAAAATATAAAATAACAAAAATCTAAAAACCGTTTTGCATTCCAACAGTGGCAATCAAAGGTCCCCAGAAAAAATCTGATTAGTAAACGAAAATAGAATCTATGTATTACAATCAAACACAACCTATTTAACAGAAAAAGATGATTAATACGAATAAGGTCTATTTTTGTGAGCATAGCTTCTTGTACAATGTTTCTATCGCGATGTGTCATATCGATCGACTATTGGTAGTTCTATTTATGAACATTAAAGACTCTCGTTTCTTGAATTTTGATATTTGTGATATAGAAATTGCAGCTTCTGGTACATACTATACTATTGTTGATACGTTATACTGCGTCCACAGATCCTTTGCTCCGATGCAATGCGTATCACGATTTTACTGTACTTATCAGGAATAATCCCTCGCTTGGTGTAGCATGCTTACGGTGTAGAAATTAGCCAGAATAATTGAAGAGACATCCAAGCTGTATGTACGCTCTACTATAGTACTATATTGGTTTAATGCTAGGTACTTTAAAGATCGGGGGAAAGGTTTGATGTATGAACACAGCGTAAGTAAACTCATCAGTATGAGGGATTTTTAGCGAAATTATAAGCTGATAAATAGATAATTGGTAGTTGTAGCAGTTTTTCTACCCCAACCCCGAAGGGGATTACGGACGTGAGTTTATGAGTGTATTTTAAGACTAAATTTCCGTCTTCATATCCAACGTACGTCAACACAATTTTTACTACGTTTAGCTGAATTCAAAAAACTTCTCATTAGTTACAATGTTGAAGACATATTTTATTGGTACGCAAAAAATAAAAGCATCAGTTTCTAGAAATGCTCTTCTGAAGCAATAATTGCTTGCTCTAAAATAGCATTAATTCGACAAAGTTAAGATTTTCATCAAAAGCCATAAAATTGTTTGTCACGTCAATTTCGATCCTTAAACTTTTGGGCAGAAAGTTTATTTCGGATTGCCACAATTTACTTTAACGGTGACAGTAGTAATTAAAATTTCTACGTTGTAATTAACGCTTTAAATTCGAAAACATTTTATAGCTGATTCCGAGAATTTCATTGAAAGCACCAACAGTAAATAGTTACACAATCTTCACTCTGAATTTATTTATATCCGTTTTTTTCGACGAAAATCTGACTCCATACAAGCATAGATATTTGTTTCAAGATTGTTACAGCAAAATTTCATTGACTTTAATTGGTTAGTATTGAAAATATCACCATAGTACGTTTGTATGGAGCGCGCTCCGAATTATATCCCCTTAACATCAAGCTCCGACACGTATTTTACCCGGGTTTTACTAAAAATTAATATAATTATGAATGGGTCAATAACCCGCTAAAATGATAGTTTTAGTTCGAGTAAAAACAAACATGATTATAAAATACGGGCGACTGATTATTAAATTGCAGCCGAAATAAATGAAATCTTGAATAGTTTTGAATGTAGGCTAAACGCTTTCATTTTACATCATTATTAAATTCAGACTAGTGCCAGTGTGACTGTTGTTAGTGCCTTAACCATCACCAGGAACATTTGGAACGAGCAAACATGACATTACCGAGCGTTACAAAGCTTGAACATTCCTTAGAAAGTTTACTGAAGCTGTACACAATCTGTACTGATTGTGTTATTTTTTAACAAACTCTAAGTTGCTGCAGATATTTCAATCTAAAAAAAGAGACCCTAGAGCTGGGGTCCCTCTTAAGTGTGGTTCAATTTAATCAAACGCTACAAAATATAGAACCTCAAATGGTCAAAAATTTGTTAAGTATGCTCCATTCGTCACAAAAAGATGAAACTCTAAGACTAATAGAAAAAAGGTAGATATATCTCAAAATATGGTCTAAATAAGCACGTAGGTGTTTTAAAAGAAAACTATTATTGACTCTCCAGTAAAATTTTCACATCTGACGTTCACCATGACGCTCCCACTCTTTGTCCTAATTGTTTACAGTTAAATTCTGCTATGTACTTCTGCTAGTGTGCTATCGTTTGCACAAATTATTTGTAATGATTTGTAGTACCTACGTGACGTTATACTTAACAATAACACTACCTAGCAATACATTACATACTCTCATTGTTAAACGATTAAGTCTAAACAGTGGGACGCGTGTATTGAACAATCTAAATCTTTGAGGACTTTATGAAAACGAAATAAGAGTAAAACACATGTTAACATAACATAAATATATCTAACAAGCATATTCCCGGAAGGGATAGTCAGAGATATTCTTAAATCTCAGAACATCCACGTTTCACTAGTAGTACTGAACTCTGAATATCTAACAAAAACATCAATAATTTAGAGTACTTCCATTTAGACAATTTGTACCAGAATAGAGTACTTGTACGAATATCGTTACAAAGAGTCGTTCCAACCTTAACTTCAAAAGTGAAATTAACGTGACCTTATTTTGCAAAATGTTCCACTTCTGTGGACAGTTGAAAGGAATTTCGATTTGGCAGAAATACTGGACTCGAATAAAAAGAACAATGGTACTAGATGCTGCAAAGAGACATGCACTTGATTCGATGCCAAGAAAACTGAGACGCTGCATGGGCTATCTAATTGGAAATACGGTACAAGACATGACTAGAAAACTGTTTTTATAATAACATTAGAATAATTAATAATACTAACGTATAGTGACAATAGTAGCCCTACTCGATTTTAAAAAGTAGTTCCTAATATCTCGATAGATGGTGTTGTCAAGAAAGGATTTTTCTAATAAGCAGAAAATCTTGAAAAGATACTTCCTCAACAGACACATCCGTCTGTTTAGGAAGTATCAGACTCAGTGACAAGCTTTTCTTTTACTTTGGCCTAATTACCTTCTTCAGACTTGTGACATGTCAACGCCATCTGTTAAGGAACATTTTAAGTTTTTTTTACTTAGATTTCAGCTTTGGATTAGCTGTCAGCAAATCCCTTAATGAACTCTCTGAGTTTAGGCTACTTGAGCGCGTTCGAGCTCTAATGTCGTGTCTATACGATATTATTATTATGATTAAGATTAATAATTATCACTCTATGACGAATTCTAAAGTGAATCAAGCTTTGAGTTAACCATGTTTTGTAACATAATTACGCAATACTTAAATTATCCTACAGAAGGCGCTACAGAAGTGACCCCACTCCGAATTTTCATTAATTTCTTTCTACTTAAAGGCAATCAATGCCAGTAAGTAAAACTGATGGTTTTATAAAACGTTTCACAAAGACAAAATTGTGCAAAAATTTCACCTCCTGTTTTATTTTATTTTTGACGGAACAGAATGAAATCAGTGAAAATTCATTGTTGATAGTATCACTGCTGGCTAAGGCCTTAGCATACATTTTAATATCAACTAGGTATGAAAACTTGTACATACTATACACCGTAAAGCTTGATGCACCTTAGAAACCGTTCAAGCCTATATACAATACTACTTTTATACTCAGTCGCTTTATCACTTTATTAGCGTCTAAATTGCCCTGTTTACGCGTTATCGTTGTGACGACGTCGTCAGATGTCGTTACCGTCACCCACGTAACCTTCGTCGGGGCTTTCCGAGCAGATATCGGAAGCGCACTTAGCGTTCGACACCTGAGGTAAAGGCTTCAGTACACTCTCGGTGCCTTCTCCCGGCATCCGAGCCGTCTCCGTCGTCTGAGTATCTACACACCGCGTCTCCACTTGATAGCATCTAGGCTCCGCTATTCCCATCGGAACCATGACAGCACAAGTACCCTTTTGATTCACCCAAGGAGAACAACTCTCGGCTGGAGCACAACATTGCACTTGCTCAGTTTTGTATCCCTCTGGCGGGGATGGTACAAATTCTTCATTGTAATACACTGTACCGTTGCCGACAAAAGCGATCTGTCGGTTCCGTGGTACAGGGTATCCATCTAAAGTACGCCGCACGTTGGGAGCGCTGAATACCTCGAAATTAGGGCACGGCGGTGGGGTTGTGTTGAATTCTGTATCTTTGGCAAATTTGCATACTAGTTTCTGGCCTTTGGACCTGTTATGGGGTAACGTTTGGTAAAAAGGTCCTACTACGGAGTAGTTTGACATCATTGGTGGACGACATGGATGCTTCGGTAGGCCGTAGTCATAAGGATACCCATCGCTGTCTAAGAAACAGCCAGGATTTAAATGAACATCGGCGGAGTGCTGATATAAATTGTTTATAGTGTTCTGTGGTAAATTAACAGTGTTGAGGTTCTGTTGGTCCTGCCACGTGACTTGCCGGGGAACAGTACCCGCGGTGAATGCGGTTTCCTCATCAAAGCTCTCGCTGTTGTTTGTTTGTTTGTAAACCGACAATACGGTGTTCTCATTTTGTGCATTGTTGGCGACAGTTTCCGCGTCGCTAATTAGGTCAGGGTTCCTGTCGACAAAGCCTTTCATGTTGCCGCCTTGGTACACATCGCTCGTCTCATAATCACGGTTCGTCTGCACCGTGTAATGCAAGGCATGATGAGAATGCGCGTTCACTATAACACTTCCATTATTCTTGGGCAACGATCCGTTGTTTCGACTCGATGGGAGGATCTGATTACAAAGTGCAACGTCTTTTCCACTTTCCTTCTTCTTACGACTTCTTGTATCAGTTTTGAACTTAAGCAACACTACAGCTATTATGGCTATTAATAGAATGATCACTAGAAACACAACAGTGACTATAACGACTAGATGTCTCTGCGGGAACGTTACCACTATAACTACAGGTTCCTCTTTAACTATTATTCTAATTGTGTAATTAGCTCTGGATTTCCCCGCAGGGTTCTCGGCGACACACGAGTACGTCCCATTATCTTCGTTACCTATGTTGAATATATACAATTCGCTCTTCTTGTCTGTAACACCATTTTCAACATAATAAATGTCGCGGGGCTCCAACGACATTGTAGAATAATTATGTATAATTTGTCCCTGGTATAACCAGGAAATTTTCGCTTCTGGGATAGCTTTTACTAAGCACTCGAGTGTCACGTTATTACCGGCATTTGTCTCTAAGTATACGGAAGTAGGGGTCATTTTCGGTAAGCAAGCGAATTCAGTTTCGGTGACGTTCGTTATCGCACGTTTCCTCAGGCGGTCCGGCAGGGAGCAGACCGGCTCCACTGTATGCGGCATGTTGAAATTCAACAGCCAACTATGTAAATCTCTCAAATGGCAATCGCAGTTCCAGTTATTATTTTGCAAGTCTATACCTCTCAGAGTATCCGGGAACAAATTCTCGCCTTGAATATTTGATAGTCTGTTACCATTCAGTCTCAGCCATTCTAAGTGATTCAATCCAGAGAACGCTTCCTTTTCTATTATCTCTATTTTGCATTCGCTCAGCTCAAGCGTATTCAGAAACGACAAATGTTGGAAACAATGCGTCTTTATACTCGTAATAGGATTGTTATTCATTATGAGTCTCATTAGTGATGGAAAGAATACGAAATTCAACGAAGGTACGATGGTTAAGTAATTAGTTGACAGATCCAACTCGACGAGATTGGCGAGGCCTTTGAAGGCATGGTTATCGATCTTTTGTAATCTACACCTCGGTAGAAATATTTTCTGGAGATCCAACAATCCGAGTTTTTCAAAAGTTTCCTTTTGTAGTACTTGTAGGTCATTACCTGAGAAGTCGAGGACTTGAGTTTCTGTATCAAGTGAATTGGGGATGACCTTGAGATCTTTATCAGCGCATTCCACGTATCGTTTGCCGTTTTTCCACTTGCAGATGCACTGGATGGGACAGGCGATGGCAGGCAGCAATAGGCAGGTCGTGCATAAGGCTATAAGCCTAACATCCAGACTTCGTTTGAATCTCATATTGCCTTAAGGCATCCGTGCTTCAATGGAGATCCGGAGCATTATCTGAAACAACAACAGAATGTGAATGAATGCGCGAGTCATTTGTTATCATACGGATTCTTTTGTTTTCAGCTAACATTTTACAGAGTTTGTTTTTGGATGATAATTTACGGTCGTCGAGGATTTATTATTTTTGTTAACAAAAGACAAAATAGATTTTTGTTATGGAGCTTCTGCCTGTTATAACTTTTTGCCGCAACAGTGAACGGTGTGGAATAGAGTTTTTATTTTATTGCCGTAGGAGATTGGCAATTTTAATAAATTTTAAAATTGATGGTCCATATTCTATTTGACAGAATGGTAATTATCGTTTCTCCCACCCATCTGGAAACAAAAACGTTTTAAAGCGGTAGTTAGTTATACTTCGACATGAAAACTATGCACATGTTTCAACGAGATTTTTCTTTTTTTATGCTAGCTAGTAGAGCATAATAAGGGCCTAAGGGGAGTGCGTTACTTCACTGAACAACTCTTAGTAAACTAGCCAACATAAAATCGCGAATAAAATCAGCCACTCACAGCGATTGTTCGACCTCAGTTGGACGTTGATGATCTATTATACACCACTAGTTAATAATAACTAAAAACATTTTAAGAGTGTATACAAATAATTACACTAAACCACTTTCCCTTAGAAATATTGGTCAAAAAAAAAGAAAAAAAAATTGAGCCTCCCATAGAAAACCGATCGGCTGAACCACACTTTTGTATGGAAAAAAAAAATCTTCTATTTCATACATTTTGGTTGAATTGCTATTGACATTTTCTATGGAACAGCAGTTTTTTTTCGTGTTTTTGATATTGTCTCCATAATGAAATTTGTTCAGTTCGATGGTCAGAAGCCCCTATTTGATATGTAACGCATTTAATTTGACACCCGTTTAAAGTGTCTACAGCATGTTAATGAATCAGCGTAAAACCTTATACACCCCAACTGATTAATAACAAAATAATTCGATTGAAACATTCATTATTTTATTGTTAAAATTTAAAGTTATTCGCATTTAAAGTTTTCAGGCAAAAATGATTTGTTATCATTTCAGCAATGAATGAAAGCGTGCTCATGGATACATTTTAAGAATCTTGTTTTGATAGTAAGTAGGGTGAGTGTGCCTGTGCGGTGGATTGAGATCGAGTTCATTAAATTTTAAATACTACAAACAAATTATTTAATATTTTGAAAAAAAATACCTGTGTTGAAACCACGATAATTCGATTCTGCTCTCGATTCTAAACAAACTACTTTCTAGTTTTGCTTTAATTCATTAACACGTTGTATAGCCAATTTTGAGAAGATTCTCGCATATACAAGAATCGTAATCACACCATTCTCACAATGGTATGTCGTTATACATAGCTACTAAAGCAAAATAATGTCCTGACCTAAAACTCGTTGTATATTTAAATTGAAACAAAATACGAAAGGACCAACGTTTCGGAATTACGCGATTCGTGACATTGCCAGTTTAACAGGCTGTTAAATTAAAAGTAGATATCAAAGACAGTGATGAGGGTTGACTGAACATTTTGTTTTTTTCGTTATTTACTTCAGTTTGAGATCTTTTTGTTTACTGTGGAACTAAAGGTGCCTCGTTTTATATTGCTTTTGTAAAACAAGTTTACATTCATTTTAAATTTGCTTTTATAATAAGAGGGATACAATAAATACTACTTCCGTGTAAAGATATTTGCGTCTGTCTGGTTTGTTTCTATGGTTTTGTCCACGTGGATAAGTAATTTTATCGTAGGTATGTGTTAATCTAAGTTATCAACTATGTTCATACAAAGTTTTATCATAATCTGTCTAACCATTCCAGTATGATGGAGCTGCAAAATATGAAAACCTGTTTAACAGACTTCAAATCAAGCGTTCAAAATAAATGTTATTGGATTCGGTTTGGTTGTATTTACAACTTTAATGGGCTGAAGTCGGTTAAAAAATTGTGCGGAGCGGTGTTTCTCGCTAATCAAACTAGAAATATACACATTATAGGGGCTATATTGGTAACAATTTTGCGTTACAGGTTTTGACTAATTATTATAAGGACGGTAGCGGTAGCATTTCCCCTCTGCCACGGTATAAGCACAATAGATCTTGTGCATTTACATTCAATTTTACACCTTATCACTAAACGAGACAGCCTATTATTGCGAAATAATAACTTCGAACTTAGAACGTTTGGGGTTCACACGAGACTACTTTTCATGATTTTTAACATTCAAAATTAGAATCTAAAGTTATGGGGAATAAAATCCAAAGTTGCGGATTTCATGTTACCTCGCCCCCCGCAAAAAGTGGCAGAAATGTTTGTTAGTAGAATTACACGCGTAACCAGTCCACATATAAATAGTCAAAGGTTAAAGGTATCGTTTTAACATCAAAGATGAGGAAGAATAACAACAGCAAAGAAAATATATTCTAAAATAGATGACATCATTACACTATTGTTTGTCCAATCAAAAACCCCGTATCAATCTAAATAAACCCACCCTTTGTTATTGTAAAAACCTCTTGTAATTTCCTTGTTTTTGTTGAACTTTTCCACATATTTTGTTAGCAAAACCGTCGTACATTATGCATGCGATGCATTATTTATGTGTATCGAGCGTCTGACCCGACGTTTTATTCTATCCTCCCTTATTTGCTCAATTCTTGTTTCTACTATCTTCTAAGAATCACAGTGTAAATAACCTTTTTGGTTTATTTTACTGGTATATTTAGGTTACATTTATTCCACGGGGACTATTCCGCGAACTAAGAATACTTTAGGTTAAACTTATCACAAGTAATCGCATCACATGTGTGTGAGAATAAATAAGGTCTAACAAAATTAGGTGAAACTATTTTAAGAGGATGATCAGACCATCAAACTGAACAACTTTCTCTATGGGACCAATATCGAAATCGCGAAAAAAAACTGTGGTCTCATACATTTAGGTCGAGTAGGTTTGTATGGAACAACTGTTTTTTTTAGAAAAAGATATTCAGTGTGATGGTCTGGTCATCTCCTTAATATAGTATCAGCTAATTACTTACTTTACTTTAGATTTCAAAGTAAAGCCAAGCCTTGAGTAAGTCTACATCTTGGTAATAGAAAGTTTGATTTGACCAATATCCTCATCTCATTTTCATTGAGTGATTCTTGTCAAGCGATATAGCTCATGAAAGAAAGAAGATTGTCGGCCAATACCTAAGTATTTTACCTTAGTTTAAAGAAAGTTATAAAGTCTTGGTCGTTTTTCGAGTTACCACAAAGTGTCTACCGAGTTTGTGAAGCGTCTGTAGAAAAAGGCAAGCCAGAAAAAGAAGGAGTGGGCAGAGACGACGCATTGCTATCGTGTTACCGGTTATACCAGAATAGATGTTATAGGTACAGGAAGGAAAAGAGCAAGAAAGAGTAGAAGAAAAATACCTAGATAGAGCTATTTAGCGCAAGTTAAGGAAAAAATAGGTGGCGTACCCGTCTAGTTTCAGTAGTTTGTGCTATAAAAGTTGACTAGCATTCAAGTTTTCCACTGTGGCATAAGGGAATATAGGGGTGAATTTATGCATCTATGCAATAAAACATGAAAAAAGCCCTTTTCGTTTATCTCGTCGCCTTAAATTAAATTTTTAAAAGCAAATTTATTTTATTACCTTCGCAGTCGGTTAAAGCTTTCATACGGTTAAAATTGCATGGAATTGAAATAAAAATGCATTCTCTGCGCCAGCTGTATGCGAATAAATCTCTTGCAATATCAGAGCTATTAATTCTATTGTGAACTTTAAAAACATAACTGTATAGCTTTATTTCGGATGGCAGATTTTCGTTTTGGTGCTTTAATGGTTCGATTACGTATACGTAAATTGGTTTGGGTTTCATGTTTTAGGTTTAAAATATATATTGTGGTATTTTCAATTTGTAACATAACAAAAATTTTCTTTATGTGCATGACAACAATATACAAAAACATTATAAGATGGTAGAAATGGTAGTCTTATCACTAATACCGATTTATTACAGTGAGTCAGTTGCCTCAAGGGTGCTCAAGGTAAACCAGTTGCTGTCAAGCTTGTCTGATTTGACAAACACTCAGATGTACCCTCTTGTGGGGCGGAAACCAATTCAATCCTACTTCACAATTTATTCGTATGCCGTATGATTCCCGTCTTAGAATTTCTATATCAGCCGTTGCTATCCCACTGTGGGGGAAAGGTACGTTCTAACAATGCGGCCTGTTTGTGTTTTGCCTAGATTATATTCTTGTAGTTTCGCTATACTTAAGACTTAACACTATACAGGGTCCTTCTTAATATGCTGATACTTTTTTGAGGGACTCCTGTCCTATACATTTGGCTCGAGTCGGTTTGCAGGTTTGTATGAGAGAGCATATTTTTTTCGCGATTTCGATGTTGGTTCTATAGAGAAAGTTATTCAGTTTGACGGTCTGATCATCCCCTTCAAAAAGTGTCAGCATATTAAGAATGACCCTGTATGTACAGGGTATTAAAAAAACATCCTAGTGATACTTAATGGTTATAACTTCAGACCATCAAACTGAACAACTTTCACTATGGAGCCAACATTGATAAAAAAATTAAAAAAATCTGCTGTCCCATACATTTGAATCGAGACGGTTAGGTTTTGTATGAAAGAGCACCTTTTTTCGCGATTGCGATGTTGGCCCATAGTGAAAGTTGTTCAGTTTGATGGTTTGAAGCAGCCCCTTAACTACCGTATAAAATAGTTCAAAAACTAATTACCTAAGTATGAGTAATAAATTTCGGTTGAGCTAAGTTCAACCTAATGACAAAGTAAATGAGTTCTTAAGTAGGTAGTTGCACGTTAGACTAAGTTATCTAATAAATAGTTGTGTACTTCCAACTTATATCAGATCACCCAATCCTGTGGGTGTCGGACGGATGAGACAGGAAACGACTAAGGGATAAGGTTTCTTCTGCAGTGTTTTTGTAGGTAAGGAAATGCTACGCTTAAGGGAATATAATTCGGAGCGCGCTCCATACAAACGAAGTCTGGCGATATTTTCAATAGTAAATCAATCTAGAAACTGATCTCTGTGTTTTTATGAAGGCAGATTTTCTTTAAAATATGTAGTTTTAAAGTTACAGTGACTCAAAGATTTTCATACAAATTTTAAATTAATCCTAGCACTAAAACTGTATATTTTAACGAAAATCTGATTTCATACAAACCTAGAGATTAGTTTCTAGCTTTTTTCTGAAAAATTTAATTTACTTTAATTGTTTAGTAAAAATTTAATTTACTTTTTTTGAAAAAAGTGAAAATTGTTCAGTATGATGGTCTTAACTACCCCTTTTAATATATTTTGTTACACCTTGTATACTGTTGTCTTCCTCCCGTCTTCCACGAAGTGGTGAGGTAAGAATAGGTGGGGGGCAGGGAGTATCTGTACTGTATACTGGGTGTAAGGAGAAAACTTTGACTAATTATTATAAGGACTAGCCTTGCGGTAGCATTTCCCTTCTGCCACGGTATAAGCACAATTGGTCTTGTGCATTTACATTCAATTTTACACCTTATCACTAAACGAGACAGCCTATAATTGCGAAATAATAACTTCGAACTTAGAACGTTTGGGGTTCACATGAGACTACTTTTCATGATTTTTAACATTCAAAATTAGAATCTAAAGTTATGGGGAATAAAATCCAAAGTTGCGGATTTCATGTTACCTCGCCCCCCGCAAAAAGTGGCAGAAATGTTTGTTAGTAGAATTACACGCATAACCAGTCCACATATAAATAGTCAAAGGGAGAAAAGTATCATTAACCTTTAAACCACATACTCGGGTAGAGTATCTTCCTGAATAACTTTTACTATGGGAACAAACCTGTAAGACCAAAAAAATCAGCTGTCTCATAATTTTTTGTCAAATAGGCATTAAAGTTTAGTATGGAACAGCTGATAGTAAAATTTGTTCAGTTGGATGGGTAGAGTATGTAGTTTTTATGGTAAATGATACTTTTGGTTGTAGTGAAGATACTAACCACACCGATAATGATTTAATTATGTATGCTTAGTAATAGAATACATCTGAGATCGGATCGGATATTAATTGTCAATTTAGTACACGTGAGAACATCTTGGATTAGTGTTAGATTAAGTGTTGCGTGACCATAGATTTATCGATAGTTTCGTAACATCAGCTTTTATCGATAAAGACTTTTTTTTTCAGATTTTGTTTAGTGTCTTTGTGTGGTTTTCAATAATACATTCCATAGTTCCTTATATGTTACGCCTTAAAATGTAAAAGCGAACAGAAAGTTTCCAAAATCATCATTGCGTTCTTTTACCTTATTTTTGAATACCCAAATTAACAGAAAATAATGCTACATTCAACGTTCAACATTGATATTAAATTCCATCTCATTGTTGTTGTTAGGTTACATCAAAATTAATAATATATCTCTTCTATTCTCTATAATATCTCTTTGACCTTAGATCAAAGAAAAATTAATGCAACACAAAGCGCGTTTAGTTGAAGCACACAAATAGTACACTTGGTCCATACAAACTAGCACACTTGTCCGTCATGTCGGTACATATTTGAAGTATTCCTGTCATTTGTTTTGACAAATTTTTCGGGTTGGAAATGTTCGCGTAAGGCCGAGCCCTTAATTTTACTTTCATCTAAGTCTTTGATACGGTAGTTGGGTTGGCTAGTCCCTAGTTAAATGTTCTAAGGCCAGCCTCGCGTTAGCATTCCCCTCTGCCAAGGTACAAGACCAACTGATAAAGTGTATTTAAATACAATTTGATACCTTATGTAAAATAATAAACCTCTGGTAGGTAATCCTTTAACTATATTTTATTTATTATCGATTCGGTTACAATAATTTCAAGCAACTATCACTCGACGTGCGCATGCGCCATTGGCCGAGCCGTAAGTGACGCAAGTCGGTTCGTTCAAAAATATTGACAGCTAACAGGCGGCCATTCTGTTTAAGGAATGTCCCCATTCCTTACGACTCGGCCATTCTAAGTGGGGTATGACCCCATACACAAATTATACTAATCAGGTACAAAAATAATAATAATGTATAATAAAAATAATAACAATAAAGTGTCTCAAAGGAGCCTCTACGTTTTGGACCTGTGTCCCAACGCAAGCCTTCCAAAGGTCCGGGCTACGGCCCGTGAAATACCGTAAGAAATGCAATAATAATAATAAATTAATTAACAATAGCAAATATCCTTCCAGTTTAAAAGACATTAAAATCTCACAATAAGAAATCACTAAATAAGAAAATAATTGTCAATTATAAATTAATACATTCAATAAAGCACCGAAAATACTAGTTACCAGTTACAATTTATGAATAAACATTTAACTATAATAACAATTTAGTGTTCCTAAGTATTATATTTATCACTCCACTATAATTTCCACAACATTCCATATTTTCATTACACTGGGCCTTACGCCAATCACTTATCTGATCACATTTATATTTTATGATTGGGAGCACATTATTATTATTCCGAGGCTACCGTTTGCCACCTTCGGGACCCGGCCTGCCAACTGGTTCGCTATGTATGGCTACCGTTTGCCACATTCGGGATCCGGCCTGCCAACTGATTCGCTGCATATGGCTACCGTTTGCCACCTTCGGGACCCAGCCTGCCAACTGATTCGCTGTATATGGCTACCGTTTGCCACCTTCGGGACCCGGCCTGCCAACTGATTCGTTGCATATGGCTACCGCTTGCCACCTTCGGGACCCGGCCTGCCATAGCTCACTATATTAAATTTTCCAAAGCTACCGTTTGCCAACTTTGGGACCCGGTCTGATTCAATGACAATTGGTAGCTGGCCCACGCAGCTCCGGTCTACATTTACCTAATCTGAAAAGGATAAGGGAGTTTAGGGTGTATAATATCAGATAGGAACTAATCAGCCTTTTCCGCCTCTGAATCATCGCTACTCTCATTACTTTCATCGGTTCTAGTAGGAGATCCTTGGAAAGTAATCCACGGCTTTAACTGATCTGCGGGATAAATATTCTTATACTTTCTGCCAGCATGTCCAGCAATACTAGATATTTCATAACGGTCTTTATCTAAAACAGATGTAATTTTGAAAGGGCCACGAAACCTGGGTGCCAACTTTTTGCTCTTCCCCTTTTCCGGATTATGGTTAGGGATCATCACCAAATCGCCTTCTTTAAATAGTTTAGTGGGAGCTCTATTTTTATCGAACGTCTCTTTCATTTTTCTCTGATTATTTTCAATCTTTTCTTCAACTTCCTTTCTTGTTTCGTCTCTCTGTTCTTCCGTGGCCTGTGTAGTTTCCGGCAAAGCTTCTTTATAAATGTTTTCTGACTGACCTGTTGTTCTTTGACCAAAAACTACTTCCGCTGGGGATTTGCCGATGCCCTTATTTATAACGTTATTGAGACTCCACTGTAATTTACCTAAATTTGTGTCCCAATCCTTTTCGTCTAAACCGTGATTCATGGCAGCTAGTGAGTTCAGGATGGTCCTATTGTACCGCTCAATTTGCCCATTCGCACGAGGGGTAGACACCGCGTTGTACACGTGTTTAACACCGATCGATTTTGCGAAGTTTTTAAATTCATTCGAGGTGAAACTAGTGCCTTGGTCCGAAATTATAATCTTAGGGTAACCAAATGTGGCAAAAATTTCCTCTAAAACTTTTATCGTGGTTTTAGATTTCGTATTCTTCACCGGCCTAATGAATATAAATTTGCTGAACCCATCTATCACCCCCAAAATATATGTATTGCCTCTTTTACTTTTAATGAACGGTCCTAGGTGGTCCATATGAACTGTGTGAAAGATAGACGGTGCTTTAGGAATAGGGTGCAGATATCCCGTTTTCTTTCCTGCAAGTTCCTTATTATAGGCACAGTTCATACACGAAGCTACATATTTCTTGACGAAGCGGTTCATTTTGGGAAACCAATAATCAGAGCTAATTTTTTCTAATGTCTTTTCAACTGAGAAATGACCCGCTTCGTCATGACTAAGTTGACATATGCGCCACCGAGCGCCTCGCGGCACAACCCACTTGAGCTTTTGTCCTACCCGTCTATATAACTTATCGTCACGAACAAGATAATTCTCCGTGATGTCCTTTATATCATCGGTACTAGTATTTAGGATAGCTCGTATCTGTTTTAGGTGGGGGTCGGTCATTTGCACCGTATGTAACCAATCGTTAGTCGTAATCTGCAATAATTCGAGTTCATCCCTATCACTTGCTGGTTGCACCGGATTGCGGCTCAACGCATCCACGTGCTGCATATTATGTCCAGGCCTATACTCAATACTGAAATTAAATTCTTGCAGCATCAGCCACCACCTTGCTACCTTAGGCAGTAAATCTCTTTTAGTAAGTGTTGTCCGCAACGCGTTGCAATCGGTTACTACTTTAAACTGTAAACCAATAAGATACACGCGAAATTTTGTAATGAAAGTACCACCGCCATAGTTTCCAGTTCGTAGGAATGCCAAAACTCTTCTTCTCGTGTAGTTTGTCGACTAAAGTAGGCGACTGGACGCAGAGGCGCTTTTTCACTTTGTCTCTGAAATAAAACACCCCCTACTCCGACTTTGCTTGCGTCACAGTGAACTTCTGTCTCAAGCTTTGGATCGTAGAGTGCAAGTATAGGCCTTGAAGTCAATTTTAATTTAATTTCATGAAAGGCAGCTTCCTGTTCCGGGCCCCACTGCCAAGCTACGTCCGCTTTGGTTAACATAGTTAACGGTCTAGCAATTGTCGCGAAGTTGTACACAAACCGACGGAAGAAACTAGCCAGCCCTACAAACTGACGTACTTGGTGAACGTTACTTGGGGTAGGAAATTCAGATACTGCCTGAGTCTTCTTATTACCTGGCTTAAGGCCTGATTCTGATATCTCATACCCCAAATAATCAATATCCGATTGGAAGAAAAAACACTTTTTAAGATTAAGCGTTAGGCCAGCTTTCGATAACAACATCAGTATCTCCTCTAACTTTTGGTAAGCTTCGTCAAAAGTACTCGCAGCAGATAATAAGTCATCTAAGTAGGGTACGGCTAATTCAAAGCGTCTATTTCCCAATGCCTTATTTATCATATTTTGGAAAACAGCCGGTGCATTGACGAGTCCAAACGGCATGCGCGTGTACTCGTAATGCCCGTCTGGAGTGACGAACGCCGTAACATGTCGGGAGCAGGCAGACACTGGTATCTGATGGTAACCCGATGCCAGGTCTAGACTAGTGAACAAAGTCTTGCCACTCAAACGATCAAGTTGGTCATCAATGACTGGCATCGGGTAACCATCTTTTATCGTCTTTCGGTTTAAAGCCCTGTAGTCTACACACAGTCGATACTCTTTATTTTTCTTTCTGACTAGAACAATAGGGCTTGCATACGCCGACTGAGACTCAGTGACTATACCATTTGCCATTAGTTCACCGACTAGTTCCCTAACGACTGCTCGCTCGCTATAAGGTAACCGATACGGTTTGTAGGTGACAGGAGTATCATCACTTAGACGTATCGTCATCTCCGTAATATTAGTTAAACCTAACTCATGAAGATTCAAAGCAAAAGTACCACGGTACTTGTTTAACAGTAACAACAGCATTTCTTTTTGTTCATTTGATACTTTGGGGCCAACGTTTAGCATTTCGATTGTTATGCTCGGTAATTCATCATTATTTACAACAATCGTATTTTCTGAACTTATAGATTTGACAGTTACTTCAGAATACTCCCTTTTAAATTTTTCAGCATCTGGTAATTTTATAGCTCGAGAAACAATTTTGTTTTTAGGAAATGTTAAATGTTTGTCTGTCAAGTTTAATACTAAAATGTGTCCTTTCCCGTCTTTCAACTCATATACGCCCTGTAAGGTACTAAATTCACCGTTATTTTTCATACACAAATTTCCAGGTACAAAAAGTAGCCCCGTGTAATTGGATTCTGTAGTAACAGCGATATTTGTTAAGCCCTCTAATGTAGTATCGGTAGCGCTTAAAACATTCACGCGCTGTATCTTGGAATCATCACAATATAAAACTAATTGGGAGCTGGTCTTATAAACAGTCACAGACGGCAGTTCTGTAAGCGACTGCCCTATAAAGACGTCTGTATTTATAAATTGATCGTCAACGACGTAAGCATCTACATCTGCGTTGACTGCGTCCACCTCGATACTAACTACCACACGACCGAAAGGCACTACGCTACCAAACGCAAAACCTTTCAAAACTGGAAGGCCTGTCTTCTCATATATAACACCGGTTTCTTTAGCTATACTATCTTTGACCAACGTACACTGACTGCCGAAATCAATATAAGCTGACCTGACTGTACCGTTTAGCTTAATAGTTTTAAAATACTTGCCGTTCTGTTTATCATTTACTATTTGCTGTACTCGCTTTATATCTGATCTAGGCGTCTCAGGTTTCTTATCCTCTATAGCCATTTGTTTCGGTTTGTTAACGGAAGTTTGGCACTGATAGGCTTCATGCCCAAGCCGCGAGCATTTATCGCACTTTTTGATAGGTTTGGAACAAACATTAGCAGTGTGGCCTAACTCTGAGCAATTGTAGCATCGTATGGATGCTCTAACTCGGTTGCGAGGTGTTCCCAAACCAGATGTGGATGCCGAAGTTGCTCCTGTACGATTAGAACTATCGGTCTTTATTTCGATACCACTAGGTCGTGACGTCTGAATAGGTTTTCTTATTATATTATTAGTCTTTTTGGTTATGCGTCGTAAATATTTTAGGAGCTGGATTGGTTGTTTAAAATTCGATCCTTGAGCATTTAATCGAACAGAATGGTCGAATATTCCGTTAATAATGCAGTCAACTGCATCTCTTCCCGCGATTCCACACATCTTTACTAGCCTGGCCTTGTCGTGATAATATTCTTCCAAACATTCGTCTCGTTTGCTCTTTCGCTCTAGCATTTCATATAACCTGTCGGCATAGTTGCGATCATCAGGAAATGTTTTCATTATTCTCCGTTGCCATTGTCGCCAGTTTAGGTTTACCGAGCTCAGACTCTGGTACCACTTTTTAGCGTAGCCAGCTAGTTTAGGTATTGCATAATATACAATTTGTTTATGACTCCAACCGTAGATAACGGCAGTTTGGTTGACTTTGCGCAACCATTCTGCTGCCGACTGCGTATTTGCGTCAGGGTCGAAGTCTGGTATAACATTCTGAGCACCCTCAAAAGTCCCTGATCCCTTTCTATCGATAAATTTGGTAAACTTCTTGAAAAAAATATCCTCATCTATACTTGATGGTGTGCGTAACCTGTGTCTTTTCCTAGCTACAGATCTCGAGGAACTGCTGCGTCGTTCACGCTTACGCTTCTTCTTACTAATTCGTGTTCTCGGACGTGAACGCCTTTCTGTTTCACTACTACTAGATGATAGGCTTTCGGCATCGGATTCGTCTGTAGTATTACTGTCATAGGGACTCATTGATGGGCATCGATGCCGCGCGTCGCTTCGCTGGTGTGTTCTAGTCTTATGCCTGCGGCGGCGGCGGCGGCGGCTTCGAACGCCCCCTTCATTATCCGATGAGTCACCAGACACTGCACTCGAGTCAAAATACCTACGACGTGATCTACTACGGTAGGTGGCCCTATTATTTTTGTATCTAGTCGTCCTAGCATGTGATTGTGAACGTTTGTGCCGTCTATTGTGATCGTCACGAATGCGACTTCTAGACCTCACATGATTCTTAACAGTTTTGGTTACAGGAGGCGTAAACCTCGATCTGTCCGACATAATCAGTGGCGATAGGTCGAGACTATACTCGTTAAATAAACGGTTAGTAATAAAAGGAACATTAGTAGGAGGAGACAGAAAATTGATTTCATTAGGTAGGTACCTAGTTGAAATAAAAAAAAAAACAGAAACACAATAGATAATAATTCTAAATATTTAAACACCTTTTGTTTGAATTTCTTTTTCTAAAACCATTCCGCAGATTTTATAGCAAGTCACCACAACAAGACAATAATATTTAAAATATCTATGCACGCACATTATCTATCTACATCCTTTATCTATCTTAATAATGACACAAACAAAATAAAAACTAAGCTTCGCTTGGGTACATGATAGAATACTACTTTAACACACACTAGATACCCACATATTTAAGTCAACACATCTTATTTAAGACATGAGGAATGGTATGATGAGATAACATTTATATTTGGAACAAATAATATCTCTGACCACCCCCTCAGAGGATGAAGTCGTGAGCATATGCTATGCTATGCTTGAAATAAAATAGCACTACAGGTAACCAAAGCATTGTTATACCGTAGTAGTGGCGACAAGAAAAACTTGATGTAAACAAGTTGAGCCGATACGATGTTATAGTAGCTACCTCGTCTTGGTTAGCTGCTTAGACAAATGGTTGAATACTTTAAGTAAACTACCCCAGTCAACAGTAAAGATTTCACGCATCAATTGTGATTGAGATAAAGTGTAATTACATACCTCGGGCTTTTCTCGAACGGTCTTACCACTTCTGATATGTAAAATAATAAACCTCTGGTAGGTAATCCTTTAACTATATTTTATTTATTATCGATTCGGTTACAATAATTTCAAGCAACTATCACTCGACGTGCGCATGCGCCATTGGCCGAGCCGTAAGTGACGCAAGTCGGTTCGTTCAAAAATATTGACAGCTAACACTTATCACTAAACGAGACAGTCTATACGATTAATAGCTTCAGACTAGTCTTGAGTGGGTGTCGTTTTACGTAATCAATGACGTAGAACGACTTCTACACGAGGCTGTTTCATGATTTCAACAATCAAAATTAGAATCTAAAGTAATGTAATAAGATCCAACGTTGGCTAATCATTGAAATCTAGTCTCATGTGTGGATTTGATGCTACCTCGTCCCCCGCAAAAAGTGTCAGAAAAGTTTAATAGTAGAACACGCGTAACTCGTCCATAGTTAAATGGTCTTAGCGAGCATCACGCGAAAACTATTGAACCGATTGTTATGAAATTTTTTTGTTTGTCTGCTTATGATTTGACGTAAAATCTGGTATATAGTTTGTGCGGAAGAAGTCGCGGGCTAACTCTAGTTAAATATAAATCTTTCATATCGATGTTTTTGAAACGATTGTAACAGGCATAATCACCATATGCCGTGCATCAGGTAAGGTACTTGAGTTAAATACATTACTTATGTGCATTTGTAACACCACTTATCGATAAACGCAACACTAATAAGCTTATCAAGTCCCAGTAGTACTCAAACCAATATAGCCATTATACTATTGCAATAAGGTACTTTACTGTAGATAGCAAATAGGAATGGATTACCTAATTAATTGTCAAACACGGTCAGTTAAAGGCATTTAGTGAATTAATTCTGAGAGATTAAGCAATGGTCTCTGATGCATTGGTTGCTATGTTTACACCATGATACAAACTTTATTTACGATGTTATCTAATAAATTAATAAACTATCATTACTGATATGGCTTCGGTATTACGGTACAAAATTCATTGGTTTCGGAAAAACTCATTGGTACGAGTCGGCCTGGACGGGGATCGAACCATATCGTCCTGCACGGCAGGCAAGGTTACACGCCACTGGACCACCATGGTTAACATGTTTAACATGCAATTTCACTATTTTGAGTACCTTAAATAGATCAAAATGTAAAAACTAGATGCATAGTTTCATGTAAAATACATTTTTTTTTTGTAAGGATTGACCTGCTGTAAATAGTTTCTATGGTAGAGAAAAAATTTAACAGGATGTTGTTAAACTGCAATGATCCTTTGAAACATCGAAACACCACGAATAAGCTCCATCGAGATATTACCACAGAAAATAAGTGTTCCGTTTTGCCAATTTAGGTACGTAACACAAAAAATGTCGACAAAAAAACCCCGCAAAAAGTAACGAAATCCTAAACCCAAAACATAACAAGCTCAATTCCACGAACGTCACTTCCCAACCGAAAAAACCTACAACAAAGGAATAAAAAGGAAGGATAAAAAATGAAACTAAACATGTGGCGAAGTGGGTGCGAAACAATCGCGGTTGGACTTTTAAATTCTTAATAGGTCGGAAAAGCGCTATTACCCACTTCCCTAGACCGTGGTACGAATACTTGATATTTTGTATTCAACCTACGAATAAATATTCAACCGCTGAATGAGACAATGGTATTTTCTATAAAAATAGAATGAGACATTTTTTTTCGTTGACTGTTTATTTTATTTGTGTGGAAATATTATTATGAAGGCTGGATAGGTCTTTCAAGATATACTAGAACCAAAATGATTTGAACTATAGAAACAGTTTCAAAAGGTTCTCGATTTCTTGTACTATCAATGGAACTAGATCTAATCTGTGTGAAAGTGTCAAATATATTTATTTTCGAAATTTTGTTTAATCTCACAATACTTTTGCTTTTAAAAAGTTATGAGATCTCATGCGAGAGCTTAGCTTTGAGTAATTCTACATCTTGTTCAAAGAGAGGCTCAGTCGTTTCGGGAAACTATAGCAAATCACTATACATGGATCTTCGAAGCGTCTTTCTGAAGATATAAGTAGATTGTTGTCCACATGGATTTAAACCAATGTATCCATAACCTCCTTACAAGCATAGAAACACGAAAATTTACCGTGGCGGTCGGTATTGTTCGTCCTTCTTTCGTACGTGTCCGTCGTCGATGTTTCTGATTTTACGTATATCTCTTTCTATCAATTTTTGTCGTTGGATTAGAAAGGGACATAGTTGACGTCAAAAATAACGATGGGAATTTACGAAAGAAGGACCAAAGTATTCGCCCGCCAAGGAGTATTTTCATGTTTCACCACTTGTTAGGCAGTCTGCTTCTCCAGGTGATGCTTTGTTGCATCTAGACTGATGTTGTTCCTTATTTACAGCAGTTACAACAGTTCTGGATTCTCTAAGGTGGGAACGCATGGTGGGCCTATCTATGCCCGCTATGCTATAATTATAAAATGCTAATTTACCACTTAGACTCATCTTGCGGTTATTTAAGAAATTGATCTCTTACCTAATCATCAAAGACAACTCCATGAAAAAGTGGTCTATTTTGAGCCATACAAATACAAGGTAAAATACAATCACCCTATATTATTCCCATAAGCTCGATTCATGTAACCAAGACCAGAATCTGCACATTCCTGTAATACACCAACTCACCTATCTACATAATTTATGTACATTTAAATGTCTCCATTAAGGGTCTGAGGGATCCAATAGGAACAGGGTACCCGCAGTGAAACCGCATTCGATTGTCAGCCCCTAGAGACTGCTTGCCTGTTTTGAATCGTAAACGTTTAGACTTAGGATTGGTTTTCGAAGGTTACATTGTAAGTGTCAATGTCAAGATAGATTACTTTGTTTTTAAAGTTCCGGTGATCGGATAAGAGATGTTGACTTTAGGTTCGATTCAATTCAATTCGTTTATTACAATAAAAGTGATCTATGTTTCCTGGTGGACCCGGACAAGGTAGTTAAGACTTAGACTCGATTTTGATTCGATTAAGTCTTTTATTGCTTCGTAAGCGAGCTAAATCTTTTGTCTAATAATTTGCTACAACTACCAATCTCCTTTTAGAACCCTAATAGACTCGGTGCAAACGAACCACGCGCAACGGCCACAGTCACCGATGCACCGAGCGACAAGCAGTTTTCACATTTTCTTATATATTAAGTAGGGACTCGCCGGCGCGTGTGACCAGTGTCCGTCACTCGCTACAGCAGTGTCCGCGACCGCGACAGCCAAGGCTGTGGTCGGTGGTTCATTTGCGCCGAGCCGCGCCCATACTTAAAGACCCACGAATATTAACACAGGCCAAATAAAAATCTTGTGACTTTATATAGGATTTTTTCCTTTCTTTCCGAGCACAGGTTTAGTGCAAGGTACAAGGTAATAAATATTATCTAGTCCATCTATAATAAAATAAATTCGATTTATTCGCCCTTTGATTTCAACGTCTTGTTCTAAATTATCTTCCACTTGAACTATTACAGATCTAGGTCAATTAATTCCCCTTTTCTACAGACTTTGTACCTCTTATTTAATACTAAAATTTTAAATTACTAAAATTGTTCGTTCATAAACTTTTCTCATAGATGGTTGAACTGATAACGTGGCCAGAAAAGTATTGGATGATTAGTAGGTACTACAAGGTTTTTGAAATAGGATTTTTTAGCAGTAACTCGGTAGAAGTTCGTATATGAATTTTGCAACTTTTTTATGTTTTTCGGTATTGTAAATGGTGTTGATGTGAATTTCTGTTTCACACATTCCGAAGTTAGAACTTCAGTATTAGTTTTCAGAAATGAAGATAAAGATAAATATAAAGATCATTTATTTGTATGAAAACGAAAACGTTTCACTCCCTTAAAAGCTTACAGAAAACATTGGCTTCTCATTTGATTAAGTACACTATCTTAGATTTTTAGAGTGCACAATTACTTATCATAATGTTATTGTGAAAAGGTTGTCATTACTTCATACTAGGTATACTGAGTGGCACTGAACGAGGGACATTCCCGAAAATATCGCATTATATTAATGACGTGTAATCGTTTTATAATGATTCTTGGGTTGAAAAACGAGAAAAATGCATTGAGCCTATTTTTAGAATCTTTGTATATTTATCTGTTTGTTTATACGTATCACTTAAAACTACTATCCCGATTTGGATTGGGTTTTCACAAAAAGTTGATTTTAGTTTGGATTCACATTTAGGATTTATTTGATCGCAGTCGGTTCATTCAATCAGCAGTTATGAGTATTTAAAGTCAGTGGTCTGCGCGTACGAAGTCGCGGGCGCCGGCCGCTAGAAAGAATAAAAAAAAAAGAAAAAGAAAATTATTGTTTTAAAGGCACCCTTTCTTTTAACAGTCAGACAACTAAATTGACACCAAATTCGCTTTGTAAAATATGAAAAGACTCGATTTTCCATCACTACTCTACCAAAATAATATTTTTTTAAAAGTTTCCTTGAAGATGGTTAGGCCGATAAGTTGGCCACAAAGGCACTGAAGAGCTAATTCCGTTTAATGTTTTTCCCTCTTACATCTTTTTTGGAGCACAAAGTGGGATTATTAGGGTTTATTCTAGTCTTACCCGAGTTCGACTTATGTGCTTTTCGAGATTACGGAAACTAGTTTGGTTCATAGATTTTAGTTCCTTAGATTTGGGTCTTTCAAATATTTCTTGAAACAGATACAGAGTCCTTCTTAATATGCTGACACTTTTTAAGGGGATGACCAGACCGACCAACTGAATAACTTTCGCTATGAGACCGACATAGAAAAAACGAAAAAAAAATCAGCTGTCTCCTACATTTTGCTCGAGTCGAGTCGAGCTGTAAAACGCAAATTAAGAGTTAGTCTTTTCATGGCTTTGTATAGACTAATGATATTGTTTACATATCATATGAGGCAACTAAGGGATAAGGTTTCTTCTACAGTGATTTTGTATCCAAGCTAGCATTAAGATAAACATAATTTTTTTTCGTCTTTTCTCGACGAGAATTTAGTGCAAGTAAAATTAAAACTACATTATTGTACAATATAGGATCCTTCTTAATATGCTGAAGCTTTTTTAAAGGGATGACCAGACCGTCAAACTGAACAACTTTCTCTATGGCACCAAATCAAAATCGCAAAAAAAAAATCTGCTATCCCATACAAAACTGTGAACCTACTCGAGCCAAATGTATGGGACAGCTGATATTTTTTTCGCGATTTCGATGTTGGTCCCATAGATAAAGTTGTTCAGTTTGATGGTCTGAACATCCTCTTAAAATAGTATCAGCATATTAAGTTGGACCCTGTATATTCTCTTCTGTTCTCTATAAATTACTGTAACTGACGTTATACAGCAAAAACATGTAATCTTGTCCAAAGCTAGACTTTAATAAAAACAAAATGGCTTATATTAAAATCTTTTCTCGCAATATTGTGTTATCTGCAGATTTGCTTCTGATTGTGATTAATTGAGGATTCTCGCATAGCTCGCCGGTAATCCCATAGCCACAGTATAAATTAAACAATCAACTGCACACCGAGGCTTTCAAGGTAGAGAACTTTTAGCAATATTCGAAGTAAAGAAATGTCGAACCAAAGAACTTTTACGCCTTAGTCGAGCGATTTCTTTGATGGATGAGATATGGGGCTTCAGGGTATTGTAGCAATGTTCAAACTTTAAGCAGCGTTTATAAATGCATTTACCAATGCAGCACTTTCAGCGCTTTCAATGAGATAAAAGCTTGAGAATATTCGTTATAATTATTTAAAACTGTATTTTGTGACTGCGTTTTGTTTACGGACCTAAATTTTTGACATATATGTCTTACTAGTTGTTTGCCGCGATGTCGTCTGCATAGAATAATTATGCCTATGTCCTTCCTCAGGGTTTAAGCTATCTCTATTCTAAATTGTATTATCATTGATTAAACGATTTAGCCGTAAAACTTAACAGACAAATAGACAGAGAAATTAGAATTTATAATATTAGTATGGGTGCATACAATACATTTATAATTACACTAGCTATTGCCCGCGACTTCGTCTGCGTTGACTTTAAAAAAGTACCCAATGTGTCAATCCGGAACATATTCTATGTTTCTATGTTCATGTTCCCAATTTCAACCAAATCGTTTAGCCATTTATGCATGATTGAGCCACGAATATCGTCACAAACTTTCACATTTATAATATTAGTGCGATACTCTCGTGAGTATCTTTGCTTTGACTACCAATTACCTTTTAAGTAGTTGTAACATGTTGTTATCTGTTACTATGTTATATTGTACTGTTGAATTAATAAACGTGTTATCTACCTATCAAGGTACCTACAATCCTCACTTTTAGCATTATAATATGTTTCATAACTTGCCAAAACGAAGCGAAATTTCTCGCACATAATTACTCCGCCTACTGCTTGAAAACGTCGTCTGTGGCTTGGCGTTGGCACCGTCTCTCAATCGATAGGTAGTGCTTGGCTTAAGCAAGAAGATTAAGGCGACGTTTAAGTTTATTGTCGGTTTTGTCTTTACTGCGGATCAGGGGGACATCATAAAACGAATCGTAAAACGTTGAGTGTAAAGACGAAGTTAAATTGCGGATTTCTCTCAAAGCTTTTTTCTTTAATCTGATTGAATCTGCTTAAGGGGCGGTTGAAATCACGTTTTGCGGATGCGGTCTAGACTAATCAAACTTTTCGAATTTAAGAGAATATTCTTGATAAACCACTACGTACATAACGAAGTTACGTCCTAGTTTGAACATTAATAAGTAATTAAAGATAAAATAAATGTTGTTTATACAATCTAGAAACCAATATCTGTGTGGTACCTTTTCAGATTACTGTTAAAATATTTAGTTTCAAGGTTACAGTGGCTCAAAGATTTTTATACAAATCTTAAATTAAGCCTAGCATTGTATGCAGCGGACTCGGTTGCTATTGAAGTTTAATTCTCTTATTTTGTGTTCGTATTTGATATTCTTCCGCATTTACATACATAAACTCATTATAACATTAATCAAAATATTATGATCAGCATGAGCACTGTAAATCAAGACACGTGAAGAGTCGTGTTTTTATATACGTTTCTATGTACTAATCCGTCGTGGGCCTACAAAACAGGACTGGTACATATATACATATTAGAACATACATAGAAACGTATAGAAAAGCTGGCTTCATTTCAACTCAATAAAACAGTACGATGTTCACTATTTAGCCCCTCAGTCTTACGACTCAAACTGGTTACTAAAAATTTTTACAGCGTTCAGAAAAACGCGTCAAAATGTGGTCTGGGCCTAAAAATATTGGAATCAAAATTATGTATAGGGGCCTAATTGTCTAACACCACTACGTATCTTATCTAAGCCAAGACAGAGGTCTAATTAAAATAAAAGTTGGAAACTAACTTGACTCCACCAATCCGCACTGGGCCTTCATTAATTCGTGATAGGCTTAGACTATTTAAATACTCCTGTAACGCGTGTTACGCGTGTAATTCTACTAAAAAACTTTTCTGCCACTTTTTGCGGGGGGCGAGGTAGCATGAAATCCAACTTTGCAACTTTGGACTTTATTCCATTACTTTAGATTCTAATTTTGAATGTTAAAAACAGTGTCGTGTGAACCCCAAACGTGATAAGTTCGTAATTATTGTTCCGCAATTATAGGCTGTCGCGTTTAAAATTGTATGTAAATGCGTAAGATTTTTTGATCTTGCGTTTTCAGAGTGGAAATGCTAAGGCAAGGCGGGTCCTTATATAAATCATTTAAGGTCATTGGACACCTTCGCCCTGCAGTGTTATTTTATAAGCTATCATGTACTGTTTTGTCATGTATATTTCAGGTATTTTTTTACAAACAGAATTTATCATAAAAATTTAGACCAGAGGATAAGCTTTGCTCATTTCAAAGTCTGATGTAAATTTCCTTTGATCAAATTCCACTGAGTAAGGGAAAATATATCGGACTAAGTCTAAAAATTCTTATTAATTCTAGGAGTTTTAATCCTATATCGAAAAAAGATTTAGAAATGTTCACTTACTGATATTTTGGTTTTGCATAGAAAGTTAGTTAGTGCTGGGCTATCGATCTGAGGTCACTAGCTTATAGTTTATTTACTTTACTGTATAGTATCAATTATTTTATTAAATAGACTATGTATTATTGTAAACATCACTTTAGCTTTAGAATTTATATTGTAAAAGTTACTCGTATTAGGTCGTGTTATGTTGCATAGTTTCTGGACGCATCTTCTCTACAGCGACAACACGTTCCGACGCGGTGGTAGCTTTAAAAAAGATTTGACGTTTTGATAAGTGTGCTTCAAGCTTCTATATTGACTTTGACTTTGATACTTTACCTTGAAATTAGTTTACAAAAATTAAACTATTGTTTTTACCCGACTGCGCGTCGCAAAGGAAGGGTAATGTGTTTATCAGCCTATGTATGTATTTTTGTATGTAAGTGTGTTCCTTTGTGGCACACGCGTGGGCCGATTTTGATGATTCTTACGTCAATTGATTTGTCTTAATCTTGCGAGTGTCACTAAAGTTATCAAAATTCAATATTGCGACTACCAAGACGCCGTTATCCGTCCGTCCGTCCGACCGTCCTACCGATTTAGAGCTGTAATATTTGAACAGTAACAGTTACTATTTTCACAGAATATGCGTTTTACGGCGAATTTGTTAACAAATAATAAAAATTTTAAAAAGTTACAAATTAAGGGTCCTCATACAAGAAACTAGTTATTATCAATCTTTTTTCTTCTCGCTCTATCCTAAAAAAGCTCATACATAAAAGTATCAAACTTAGAGTGATTCTAAAACAAACACTACAGTATAACAACAAATACTTAAAACCGGCCAAGACAAGTGTGAGTCGGTCTCGCGCTAAAGGTTCCTGAGAAATCAAAACGTGGTGTGGTACGTAACTCTCGGTGCGCGAGTAGCCCCACTCGCACTTGACCGGTTTTATTTTTAATATTGAATAGCTGTCTTTGTCTTTTCATAGCAATCTCCCATTTGTATTGGATGGAAATCGGATACTTGTTTTTCCTACTCGTCTATCTTCTTTGATTAAATTCGTTACGTGTTCCAAGATAGTTCGGAGTAATGCCCCGGGCTTGCTTGTCTTCATTGTTTTGATTGTGAATGTTCGTTGATCCAGGTTGCTCAGTAGTGTGCGTGATCAACAGTGATCGGAAAATCGGGCGCTTATACAACGTGTTAATGAATAAGCACAAAACCTCAGACACCCCAACTGATTTATAACAAAATAATTCGATTGAAACAATAATTTCATTATTTTGGTAGTTAAAATTTTAAGTTATTCGCATTTTAAGTTTTCAGGCAACAATTATTTATTCTTATTGAATTAAAAGAATGAAAGCGCTAGCGAAGCTTGAAGCTTCTATGCACGTGCTCGTGGTTACATTTTAAGAATCTTGTTTTGCTAGTAAGTAGGGTAAGTGTGCCCGTGCGGCGGGTTGAGATCGAATTCAGTAAATTTTAAATTTTACAAACAAATAATTTGATAATTTGAAAAAAATTACCTGAGTTGAAAACATGATAATTCGATTCTGCTCTCGATTCTAAACAAACTACTTTCTAGTTTTGCGTTTATTCATTAACACGTAGTATACCTAAACTTCATTATAATTCCCACGAAAGAATAATACACACATTTCAGTAACATTTTTAGCAATCTCAGGAATTCCAAATGATTCCGGGATCCGGGATTCTGAAAAGCATGTCCGTATTATTTTTTCATGGGAATAAAAGTGAAGTTTAGGTATATTAGTGCCTGATTATTCAATCACTCGTAATTTTCTATTGGACATGCGCTGGATCCGACAATCATTTAATTGTTTAAGAAACAATTTATACATAACTGTTTTTTTGTTTTATAGAAATAAAACCTGTAATTGTCAATATCATCATCATCAGTCTACAAACGTTCCACTGCAGGGCACAGGTCTACTCTCAGGGAGGGGGTATGGGCGTTAGTCCACCAAGCGTGCCCAATGCGTATTGGTAGGCTTCACATTCGCATCGGAATTTCTTCTTCTGCGTATGCAGGTTTCCTCACGATGTTTTCCTTCACCGTTTGAGAGCAGTCGGTATTACGTACATAAGTTAGAAAAACTCATTGGTACATGGCATGTTGTCAGTGCGGTTTCGAACCCGGACCCCCATAATTGGGTGTCCATACCTCTCCGTTACGCGCCATCGACGCTATCTTGTCAATATAATTTGAGATAATGAGATTTAAAACGACACTAATAATTTAAGGCAATTTGTCTCTTTTTCTTAAAAAACATATTTTAAATATCTTCTGATTATTTTGTGAACTTCTTAAAAATTCAATATTCATATCGACTACTCGTTATGAATATCCGCAGTAACGTCCATTACCATTTTCATCTTCATGCAAATTGAACCATATTATGTAGAAAATAAATGAGAAAACGCTCTGCAGCCCTATTTGCCACTTTGAACAAATTAGTTGAGTATGCCAGCTATGCTACGAGTTTCGCTACGTAGAGCTACGAGAATTTTCGTAGCGCAATTCGTAGCACCTTTTGCTGTTGAAATTTTCCTACTAATAATTAGATATTCAGTAAAAATTTGTTGCAATTCGCATGAACCAATTTTGATGAGGTTTGGCAGGGTGATATTTTGCATCCTGAAGATAAACATAGACATCAAATTTCTTGCAGACGATGTCGCGGGTTTAATTTCTCGGTGTTTTAGTAGTATTAGCTCAAACTCAAAATCAAATTGTTTTATTCAAAATAATATCTCATGGATAGCTGTCTGATGTTATTTATGACTCTACCTCCACGTCGGAAGGTATTCCGTTGTAGAGAAGATGTGGCTAGAAACTCTCTAGCTCACCATATATCACACTGGTTAAAGTTTGGGCACAGTATAAGTAAGAGTAGGTACGTAAAACTACGTATAGACATTCCCTGACCCCCACAAATTTTGACCTCACTTCAATCGGTGGTACGGCAGGAGGCAGACAGTAAGCAGTTGGTGTATTCCTCTCTCACTTACACTCACTCTGTATAACCATTTACTAACCTCTTCTTGTCAGTGCTAGCCCGTTGATATGAAATTTCTAGAGTGTGGCAGTACTAAAATTTTAAAAGGTTTTTTAAATTAATCAGTATCCGATATAGTTATTTTTGATTATTTTTTTAGCTAGAGGTCGCGTAATTGAATAGTTACAGACAAATATTTACCTCTATTAGGTTCTACTAACTGTTTCTCTTGTCCACTTCCAAAATCAATTTCTGAAATAGTAAATGTTGTTCAATTTGATGGTTTGGTTCACCTCCTAAAATGATTTAAATAAACCAAAATTCTGCAAAATGTTAAAAACCCGAATGTTGTCAAATGTTATCAGTGATTAGTACCTACATAGTTCGGTACGCTAAGCATGATGATGTGTAAAATATATAGGGTGTGAGGGTAAACAGTTGCATTACTTAAAGAGGTGATTGTATCCATAATACTGAACAACTTTCCCTAAGAAACCTATAGGAAATTATAAAAAAAAAAACTTTTCATACAAACGTCCGGTCAGCTGATTGCATTTAGTATGGGAATACCAAAATTTTTTTCAAATTTTCCTTTCGGTTTCTAGGGAAAGTTGTTGAGTATGAGTATAATACCCCTTAAAGTAATTCAACTGTTTACCCTAACACCCTGTATTATATTTTATGTTATGTAAAACCGAAATTCTAGTCCTCCTACAGCCAAAACATAATAATGGGTTTGATGGATAGGTAATATTTAAGAAAAATTACATTTTGCTTTAATAGCGACCGACCCGTCTGGCGCAAACTATCGACACAGAATTCGGTATGTCAAATTTTTTTGGAGGGTTGATTCGAAAACCATTTCGAAATAATTGTCTCAATAACAATATTTTCTATGTCGGAGATTTTAAAATGAATGGATTACAGATATTTTTACTAAAATAATGTAGTTTTTCGGTCCATCTAGTGACGTCACTGGTTAACCTGTGAACTCCTTGGTAAACTTAAAATCAACTCAAAATAACTGGCCGTGAAGAAAAAAAATACATTCACAATGTCAGAATTTGACATTCGATGTTGCCGTTTCTGTTTCCAGCATAGAATTAGAAAGAGGAGGCAGGTGATTTTTTTTAATTAAAGCAGTAGTTTTTCTCCATGGAGTTCCAATTATTTTCTCTCCACCATTTTTGCATTTAGAGATTACAGATCAAAATAATTTGATAAACTCGATAAATCACAATAAAAACAAAATTGGTTTCTTAAATTATGTCTTCTATACGTAAAAAATATAAAAAAAAGACAAAAAAAAACTTGACATACCGAATTATTAATTCTACTTCGGGACCAAATTATCGAATCTTTCAAGCTGGAACCAACCATATACCTTCCATTCATAAAATTTCCTTGAAATTAGGTGGGTGGGTCTTTTCGGAAATTAGCGTGTACGAAATCATTATATTCGTGATTTATATACAACGTGTTAATGAATAAGCGCAAAACGTCATACACCCAAACAGATTTATAACGAAACAATTTCAATATTTTATTAATTAAAATTTTCACATTTTAAGTTTTCATGCAAAAACGATTAGTTATTATTTCAGCAAAGAATTTCATTCATTTCGCGCTAACTTGCTCACGGATACATTTTAAGAATCTTGTTTTGGTAGTAAGTAGGCTGAGTGTACCTCTGCGGTGGGTTGACATCGAGTTCAGTTAATTTTAAATTATACAAACAAATAATTTAATATTTTGAAAAAAATAACCTATGTTGAAACTTTGATAATAACATTCTGCTCTCGATTCTACACAATCTATTTCTAGTTTTGAGTTTATTCATTAACACGTATATTACGAAGGAGATTATTACGCCTTGTAATCAAATTAAAAATAATACTTAATATCCGTTCCAAATCGTGGAAGTACGAGCTGAATTTGATTTAATACAGCCCGGGGGAGAAACTTAACGCCGTAAATTTCATGTGTGGCAAATGTTTACTAACTACCATGATATACATCGGGGCCCCTTCAGGCGAAGGCCCCCTTTAGGCGAGGCCTCCCACGCTAATCGGGGGAGGCTTTACTTAGCTGTGAATTATGTTTCAATTATTACGTTGCTTGTATTTTAGGTTAGAAGATGAAAGAGTTAGAACGTTGACATTATAACAAGTGGAGAAAAAGGGGTCATTTCTAAAACGTGAATTAGGTCTTGATTAAGTTTGAATGTAATTTTTAATAATTTGGTTACTTTAAAATAATTATTACGAGTGTTGAAATAGCCTTGTTTAATAAGATTACCAGAATTAACGCTGTAGATACCTATATTTATTCAAAGAAATGAAAATGTTAACGTTAATAGGTACTAAGAGAAATATCACACAAGCGATTTTTGAGCGTAGGCGATTTCGTAACTGAACCGCAACGACGATGTAGCCGTAACTGTAACTGAATCGTAGTGATTTTTACGCCACCATTCACCTGCGACACTGATTGATCCCAGAAATATCGTCGTGATACCGCGGTGATATTATGATGATACCACTGCGATAAAAGCGCTTCTACTATTCGGCCACGACCACATGGCCACAACATAGATTGATCCCAGAATTATCGTCGTGATACCACAGTGATATCACGACGATACCGCTGCGATAAAATCGCTTTCGATATTCGGCCGCGACCATAAGGCCACGACACTGATTGATCCCAGAAATATCGCGAAATATAGTCGAGATACCGCGGTGATATCACGACGATATTGCGGTGATAAAATTGTTTGTGTAATATATGGCTCTAAGGTACACTATTACTAAAATAGCAGCGGCTGGCAGTTTGACAGTCAATTCTATGGTAGCTAGACAGGCTCGCGGCGCTTGCCAGTTGACGGTTGGTATGAATCGAGCCTTATTCTCTTTTTCTGCTTTATTAGGAATGGCGCAATAAACAGGAGGCCTATGCCTAGCGTAGCTTGATGTGGCTGATTTTATTGATTGAGTCTCTAAAACCCATCGGTAAAAGTTGGTCCAATCAAAGCTCTACGAAATCAACGTCCTAAAAAAGGTCGGTATGCATGAGTGCACTTTGTCATCACCATTCGGCAGACTGACTAACTGACACTGTAAATGTATGGGAGCTATCTCAAATATTTGAGGTTTGCATCCTTTGACGCTAAAACGAATAGAGATTGCAAATACACAACATTTTTGGGAAAACATGGGTATGATTACACTATCAAACTGAACAACATTCTCTACGGGACTAACACCGAAAGCGCGATAAAAATCTGATGTTCCATTTAAAATTGCAATCCTACTCGATGAAAATAAATGGGACAGCAGATTTTTAGGGTTAACACTTATACTTTCGTCCATTCTGTCTGTCTGTCAGTCTGATCCGCCTTAATAACTCGCTGATTTTTGCGCCTATCGAATCGAGATTTGACATGAAGACAGATAACTCAAAAACGTTATGAAGAAACTTCAAAGTCAAAAAAAGAACGTACCTACAAAAAACCTCAGCATATTAATATACATATTGTGGTTGGACCCTTTTTATGTATATTGTATATTTATTTACATAATAAAACTGTATTCTTTCCGTGTTTGTACATAAAAAATATTAACAAAAGAAAGTATTGGCGGGAAATTGACGTATTATAAAATAATGCCGGGTTGAAAGATGAGTGATAGAACGCGTTAAGACAATTTTTTATAGTTATCTGTTTGAGTGTTTGTCTGTTGTCAGTATATGTTAAAGTCAAAAATCATTTCCATGCAAAACCACTTTTGACTGCAAATCTGTCAAAAGTGGTTTTGACCGGTTATGACTTTTTAGACCCCAGACCTAACTCAGTCGGTTAGGTTAGCGTGGAGCGAAGCGAAGAGCATGTTAGGTTTCTTACGACCACAGCACACGAGCAGATAGAGCGCAGCGAGCGTGCGGCGGCAGCGGCCGGCGAGAGCCAGGACCGAATTGCTACTATTTACATAGTCCACTCGAAAATATTATTTTGACTAAGGGCATCAGTCAACAGATTTTCATAGAGATCGTACTCACTCAATCATAAGATAATTTGCTAATTTCAAAAACACGGTGTTTATTGCGTTTGAAGTCGTGGCCACAGATTATAGTGTATAAAGTATGTGAGTACTTTCTTAGAAAACGATAGATTCTCACGGTTTTACCTACGAGTATATCATTTACCAAATAGTTCCAAATTAATAATATTTTTATTAATAATTTGCGACTACGGCGAAAAACAAGGGTTATTAATTAAATTATTAATTAATAACCCTTGTTTTTCGCCGTAGTCGTGTAAAAAGTTGGAAAAAGTGGCTTGAAATTTTTTCTTTTACTTTTAGCTTAAACTTCCGTTTTCGGAGCCATGTCACGTCGCATGTTGAACTACATCTAAACTACCTGTCAGAAAATGCCCCATGAGTAGACTTACTGCCAGTTGCACGTACGTTCATTAAAGTTAATCATCCATTAAATCTCTTGTTGGCATAGTAAAAGCTAGCAAGAGATTTAATGGAGGATTAACTTTAATGATCGTACGTGCAACTGACCGATATACGATAAAATTCCTAAGGTATATAGTTAAAATCTATAATGCAATGGAGGAAAGTGTTTCTCCCCCTCCTTTCTTCTTTGATTAGAGTCACCCTCTGCTTGTTTGCTGAACTAGTCCTGTTAGTTGTCTTGTCATCTCACTAAAGTTCATCGTAGTTTACAGTGGGAATGTATGCCCATAAAACTACAATAGTTATATTCTATAGTGGTAGGCAGAACAACTAACCAATAACTAGTGAAGTATACGGAACTAGTTCCAAACCAATGGAATCAGTTTAAACTTGTTTTCTCCCATCGGGACTATTCTCGACTATTCTGTACTTACAAAAGCAATGTGTGTTCGATTGTTAACACGTTTTCATGCAGATCTTCTGTCTCTGTGTATTTGTGGAAATTGTATGTCTATTTTGTATTGTTTAAATCTATTTTTTCAACATGTATTACTTATAATTTTATTATTGAGCAACACCGCCTACTTATAGTCCAGTAAAAATACGTGTTAACTGGAAATAATTGAAATTTTTGTTACAAACACTTATGGCCTAGCACGCATCGGATCTCAGATATTTGATTCTAAAGGTTCATGAAAATGTAACCGAAACCTTTAAGAATCAACTCATTTTCAATCAATGGATCGAAACATATTACCTACACAGCAAAATATACCATAAAGAAATACAGAAGATACAAAACAAGGCTGTCTTAGCGCTTAAAAGCAATTTCTTCTGTCTAACCTTAGAAGTTATTTGTAACTTAAGGTGATTGCAGAGTTTTCAATTTCATACAAAAGTTTGACGCATAATACGCTTAGACTGTATTAATAACAGTTATATTACCTATATATAAATGGAAAAATAGTTTAGAAAATCTAGATGCCGCGTATTAAATAACATTTGCAATTATAAATTAATTAGCTTTGAACTTATCCATAGAAAATTTCAAAGCTTTATATCTTCGTAATTATATTATAAATTGCAAATGTTATTTAATACGTGGCATCTAGATTTTCTAAACAATTTTTCCATATATAAAATATTACTTTTAATTGTACCGTCTACACGTATTCTGCGTCAACCTTTTGTATGAAAAAGACAACTCTGCAACCACCTTAATAGCACAGCTCCGATGCGAACTTTACTGGTAATGAACGCGATTTTTTAAATATATTTTGAAAGGTCCTCTAGAAACCTTTTGTAAGTTTTAATACTGACCGCTCAACAACAAAAATGAAAATTTTTCTACAAACAACTTTACTCATACGCCTTTTTGATGTGACTCGTCTATTCTTGGGAAAAAACCTTGTCAGAAAATATTAAACTCAGCGTATGCTATAAAAGACTTTAATCTGGGGTATTAAAGTTCAAAGGCAGCTTAGTACACAAGAGTATAATAAAATAATACTATGTCTAGAATGATCTTTTTATCAAAGGAAGGTTATATTATACCACGATCAATTTTTTAAGTACTTTGAATGAAGATTACTAACCCTTGAGATATATTGAAAGTAGCAAGGTTTCATGTAATCGGCGTATTCGAGACGTAATATGTATTGGTTTAGAAAAGGTTTAGATGAATGTGAAAAATTACACTGTCCAATCTAAGATAAGCTAAAATTTACGCTTAAATAAATACTTTGTTTAGGGCCTGTTTCACCACTTCCGAATAAGTTCTTGTTAGCTTATCCAAAATTGGTAAAACAGGCCCTTAATCTAGTTATATTTTAGTTATAGGATGATTATGTTTTATATAGTTTTTAACCAGAAATATCGATCGATATTGCGACGATATATCGGTGATATGGCAACGATATCGTTTCGTCAACGCCTACGCTCTAAAATCGCTTGTGTGATTTGGCCCAAAACTCTGTCCAGTGTGACAGGCTGGCTTGCACCAAAAAGTATTTAGGCTTAAACATGTTTAAATATGATACTGTCACTGTAATTTGTATGAGCAGTGTGAAGGACAGAACTATCACTAAATAAGTTTAAGCCTACATGTTGGTGCAAGCCGGGCTTAGTGAACCTGACGCATCTAAATTGAAACGGATGACAAATAACATCAAGAATATTGTACCCTTCTTGTTCGCGTATATTGTTGTTGTTTTTTGTGTATTTTGGTGTGCAAATAAAGAATATTTATCTTATCTTATCTTATCTTAATATAGTTAATAATAAGGAATATTGTAAAGTAAATGCCTGAATAGTTCCAGTCAAGCTAACTAACAGGATTTAAAAATAAGACAGAATTCCATTCAAACAGAATGTCTTTGTGAGGAATGTTCAATGGAATGCCGCGACTGGAATACTTTATTCGAATAATGTAATCTTGGTTTAACTGTGGGGTCTTTTGCATCTAGATATTTGTACGTGGGAGTTTGGTAGAAAGGGTACTGCTACAGTAAACTGAAGGGAAACTTCTTGGAATTTAATATAAGGCTCATCGCTGCGTTAGGCGGACATAAACGCGCGTGTGAATATCTATAAATCTATTCTTCTATTTTACTGGATGTTACAAAAGTAAAAATAAAAATTTTGAACTTTTAAAGGGGTGGTTTATAGCATCAAACTGAACAACTTTCACTATGGGACCAACATCGAAATCGCGAAAAAAACAGCTCTCCCATACATTTAGCTCGAGTAGCTTTGTAGTTTAGTATGGAACATCAGTTTTTTTTTTGCAATTTCATTGTTGGTCCCATATATATAAAATAACATATAATAAATGTTTATCTGTGTTTTTGTAACACCTTGTATACTTTTTAGGGTTGAAGTACATTGACCGACAAGTACGTGTGGTATGGGAAGCCGTCTTTGACGCGGCGACCTGTTTTAAGGTCAGGACACATTGACCGACGGGTCGCAGTCGACCGCCGACTAACAGACAACGCATAGCCTCTTTGACTAATTATTATAAGGACTAGCCTTGCGGTAGCATTTCCCCTCTGCCACGGTATAAGCACAATTGATCTTGTGCATTTACATTCAATTTTACACCTTATCACTAAACGAAACAGCCTATAATTGCGAAATAATAACTTCGAACTTAGAACGTTTGGGGTTCACACGAGACCACTTTTCATGATTTTTAACATTCAAAATTGGAATCTAAAGTTATGGGGAATAAAATCCAAAGTTGCGGATTTCATGTTACCTCGCCCCCCGCAAAAAGTGGCAGAAATGTTTGTTAGTAGAAATACACGCATAACCAGTCCACATATAAGTAGTCAAAGCATAGCCAACATCGCTAAAGATATAATCCTGAAATTCAGAATGTATATTATACAGAGGATTTAGGGAGCACTAAGAAATTTTCTGTAACTAAAACTGAACAACTTTCACGACGTAGCCAATATCGAAATTACGAATATGACAGCATTTATGTTAACACTCTGTATATGACAGCCGTATTGCTTGGTTTATCCCATTTCTTCCTGTTGGTATCGTAAAAGGCTACTAAGGTATAGGGTTTCTTATGCAGTGTTTCTATGGGTAAAATGGTAGCCACTTATCATGACACCTCATTCCATTCTGTTACCTTTAATTGCTAAAAGGGAGTATAGCTATAACTGCATACTTCAAAAGATACTTGCTAGTTGAAGCAAAGCTTCTGATCATCTCGAAAAGTATTATGGGCGTACATAATGCACGTGTGGTTGTGTGCCTAATAAAAGCCAATGCCTAAAAATGGCGCCTTTTTATCATTTTTATCTTTTTTGCCATCTAAATCGAAATTAAGTTTCGAAAATTAAGTTCAGAATAAAGTAACAAACAATAATTGTTACTACAGGTTTATCTCTAAACTCAGTCCGAACGGAGATATAAAAGCTTGAAGCAAACGCATTGAAAACATTTTCAACTTCAAGCCTTTATATCTCCGTACGGACTGAGTTTAGAGTTATACGCATAATTACATGTTTTATTTGATATTTTATTCTTAGCATATGCTCACGACTATATTCCCCGAGGGGGTAGTACCGAAACTCTGTCCAGTGTGACGGGGGGTGAGCCCGTCGCTACTTATGATGGACAGTGGGTGCAATACATGCCTCGAAATTGAAGCATGCAGGTTTCCTTACGATGTTTTCCTTCACCTAAAAGCCAGTGGTGCTACAAATCGCATACAAAAACTCGCATTGTCTTTTCAGAGATGTTTCAAAATATGTAACGCAAGCAAAAAGATATTTTTATTTCAACTCTGTCTCTACCAATAAACATTTTTCTTTCAGAGGCGGCTCAACAACCTAACACGCTCAATTTCGCCGAGTCAGGCCTTTTGGGACCTCAGTACGTGCTCATAGTTTCTAATATGGTCCAACATTCGTAGAATTGGTGACAAATATCTTCTGAGTACTGTATAGACATTTAGAATAAGTAAAATGAAAAAACAAATTCGTATGTTGCAATCACTACCTTACTTATAAATTTTAGTTAGTAACAACAATATGACAACATTCACCATGGAGGCAACATTGAATCACGAAAAAATCGACTGTTTCGTACATTTGTGTCAAGTAGGTACTGCAATTTTATATGGAACAATAATTGATAAATATATTTTCGCACTGACTAAACTCTAAAAACTCAAATTCAAAATGTTTTATTCAAAATAATATCACATGGATAGCTTTCTGACGTCATTTTTGACTCTACCACCGCTCCTACCAACCACTCTCTAAAATATATCCTATATCTATCTACAGGGTGAAATTGATATTATTAGCGTCCTTTGAAACTCAAAGTCTACCCATACAACTGAAAATTTTTTACTAGTTTAAAAGTATGTTAATGATATCACTGATATCGTACCTACTCAAATTAAAGATTGAAAAACTTGTCTCGGGCGGGACTTGAACCCGCACTCTTCCAAACCGGGGAAGTGCGTTATCAACGTGGCTGTAACATGTTTATAATCAATAATAGTTGATATCGTACTGTTTATATTTTGGTGTAAAATAAAGTATATTTGATTGATTGATATCAATTTCACCCTGTAGATAGATATAGGATATATTTTTAGTCAGTGCGGAAAAATATTTATCAACCGTTCCATTTAAAACGCCAGTACCAACTCGACTCAAATGTATCAAACAGTAGATTTTTTCGTAATTCGTTCTTGCCTTCATGGTGAATACTGTCATCAAAGAATCAGGGTAGGCAGAGACTAGGTTGCGCCACTTACCTACAATCTTGACATACATTCCTCTCATTAACATCCATACATCGTCTCATACATGCTCGCCGCAACTATTGAGTAATCCGTACCTCACCTTTCTGTAGGTCGTAACCGATTTAATCAGTACATGTCCTAGGTTGCCCCCGGGTGACATTTTCATTCAGATTTGCACAAATATACTCTAACTAGAGTTTACCCGCGACTTTGTCCGCACAAATAATATACCAGATTTTAAGTCAGATTATAAGCTATCAAACAAAAAAAGTGTCATCAAAATCGGTTCAGTAGTTATTGCGCGATGCTGTTACAAACAAACAAACATACAAACAAACAGACTGACAAAAATTCTAAAAAAACCATATCGTAATATTTTCTTGTATAGACACACTTCTGTTACAGTTTTATAATAGTTAAGATGAGTCTTATATGACTGAAATTAAAGTCAGAAGGAAAATTTTGTGTATCCGTAGAATTTGTAATTATTTTGGCAAAAGAATAAGAAAATATTTGATATCAAAAATTAATTATGAGATTCCTTTAGGCAAGATAAAATGGCAAAATAAAACCTGCAAAACAAAATTATGTTTGTAATTCTTGGAAATGAGTAAATATTAATTAAGCTAAATATATAACTTATAAATAATAATGTACTTGTCTACTAAAAAGAGTATAGGTATCTACGTAAAATAGGGTATTTGACAGGTTTTTAAAAACTATTCGACGTTAATCACTGATGTCTAAGGCAAAGAGATTATACCTAATAGAGTGAGCCATACCAATTGTAAAGTGTCCACTTTTTTTGATGTTTAGGTTTGAGTGTGTGGTGTCAAGTAGTATGGACAAAAGGCACCAAGAGACATATGGCCTTATGTTTACGGTCATTTTTCACACACACTAGCTCAAAAAAAAGTGGACAGCCGCATAAACAAATATCTATAGTTCCATCTCCTTCTACTATTAAAGGTACGTCATAAGACAAAAGAGACTAACTACAATCGTAAATTTATGCGGACTCTTTGGACATCCTTCCTCTGAGGTCTAAGGACTCTATAGAAAATGTATATTTTACGTTCCATTACATACTATAGGGTCCTTCTTAATATGCTGACACTTTTTTAAGGGGATGATCAGACCATCAAACTGAAAAACTTTCTCTATTGGACCAACATCGAAATCGAGAAAAAAAAATCAGATGTCCCACATGTGTTCATGTGTACATTTGAATCGAGTAGGTATTGCAGTTTAGTATGGGACAGCAGATTTTTTTTTGTTCTAGTCGGTTTGCTTCCATAGTTAATGTTGTTCAGTTTGATGGGTAGAGTATGTGGTTTAAAGGTTAATGATACTTTTCTTTACACCCTGTATAGACTGCTTATGATAATACAGTCATTATTTACAGCAGTAGATCACCCCTAAAAGATTGATGAATTCACCCTGTATATTATCAGCCCGGTAAAGCCCACTTACTACAATCAAATGTATAAACCAAAGCAAATATCAATCATCATTGTCAAACATTTTCAATGCCAAAACTGTAATAACATTCGAAATAAATCTGAAGAAAACTTCTACCCGCAAAGGTTCAAACATTCTGTTTACACTCGTTACGCAAGTCAAGTAAGTACTTACCATTCACAAAATGCCAACAATCAGAAAGTTGTGACGTTTACAAACGAGTTTCTAGAGAGTTCCTCACATGTTGTGAACTCAAACACCAGGACCAAGTCACACCTGAGGCAAATATCTGCTTTCCTAGCTAAGCTGAAAGTTTCTTCGGAACTTCTGATAAGACTTGGGTAAGATGAAAAATTGTTCAAACATTGTCGCGGTTTACTTAGCTAATTTAATTGGATAATTTTGTAAAATTAAGCGTCATAAGAGATGGGTCCCAACTAGATGTGGGTCGTTATTTCACCGTCACCCTGACTGTTGTTCCGGGTACACAAACATCACAGTGAAAAATCACCGTGACTTTGTCACGACCATAACGTCGGATACATCTTGGAACGTTTGTATCTCTTGTAATGTGACTATACGTGATTTGGTAATTATTTAGTTTAGTTATATTTCAGTAATCATTCGTTACGGCTTCGCAGTCATAACAAATGGTTTTCTCAGTAACGAACGCTTCTTCTATTATCGATAACAAATATCGCCTGCACCTTTAACCACAGAACATACATTTTGGTATTAATTATAAATAAATTTTATAATCAACTAATAGCATGTTAATCAAAGAATGCTTAGAAAACCCATTGATATGATATACAACGTGTTAATGAATAAGCGCAAAACCTCATACACCTCAACAGATTTACAACAAAATAATAAGATTGAAACAATAATTTCATTTCTTTGATAGTTAAAATTTAAAGTTTTTTGCATTTTAAATTTACAGTCAAAAATTATTTGTTAGCATTTCAGCAATGAATGAAAGCGCTAGCGCTAGCGATACATTTTAAGAACATTGTTTTGGTAGTTAGTAGGGTGAGTGTGCCTGTGCGGTGGGATGAGATCGAGTTCAGTAAATTTTAAATTTTACAAAGAAATTATTTAATATTTTGAAAAAAATTACCTTTGTTGAAAACATGATAATTCGATTCTGCTCTCGATTCTAAACAAACTAATTTCTAGTTTTGCGTTAATTCATTAACACGTTGTATATATAGAGGAAACCATTCATTTTTACACGGATTATTTAGATGACATTATTGCGCCAACCCCAAATAATAGGGATGGCAAGGCAAGATAAAGATTTGACGGTGGTAATTGATAATTGTAGCCATCGAATAATTATGTATCTAGAGCAGACAACGCAAACAAAATCTGTGCACCACGATCAGCAGTGCGGGGCGCGCGTGATGCTGTGGCGACCGCCTGGCACTGACTAAATGTGCATTATGCCATTTGGCCTGTACGAATGTTACAAATAGTTCAGTCTGGGTATCACCTTGTACCTCAATGGTTGCATCATAGTTTCCGACTGCCTCCAGCTGGAAATGCGGTCTAGAGTTATGTAAGTAGATTGTGATAAAAACATAAAAGTAAGTGGAGTCCTTAAAGATATCAAAGGGATAGAAGTCTGAGAGGCAAGTCGGAAGCTGTCAAGCATCGAAAAAGGTTCAAAGATTTTTATACTTATTATTGTACCGAAAAAAGGTCTCCAGGACGCGTCTTACAGTAAGATTAATTTGACTCAATGATACTAGACAATTTTAATTAAATGAGCTTTTTAATTAGCGTTCTTTAACGCTCTGTGATTTTTAAATAGAATAAATATTTTAGAAACCAATTTTGGGTCAATTTATTGGATTTAATAAGGATTTAATAAAAAGAAAAGAAAAGAAAAAAATTTAAATATATAATTGTTTAATTTATATTACACATTAAGTTTGCCTTGTAATTATTAACTGTCTCTTTTGCAGATCTGCTGGAAGAAATCTCTTCAGAGATTAGCTCGCCCTTTGTGCAAGTGTTCTCAACTATGTGTATTATTATTTCTGTGTGTACAATATAGTTTTATACCTAATTAATTGAATGAAGATCGTCAATTTATTTTCGTCTTTTCACAATATTATATGAACCAGAAGTGAATAGTATACAACGTGTTAATGAATAAGCGCAAAACCTTATACACCCCAACTGATTTACAACAAATTAATTAGATTGAAACAATAATTTCATTATTTTGATAGTTAAAATTTAAAGCTATTCGCATTTTAAGTTTTGATGCAAAAATGATTTGTTATCATTTCAGCAATAAATGAAAACGCAAACGTGCTCATGGATACATTTTAAGAATCTTATTTTGGTAGTAAGTAGGGTGAGTGTGCCCTTTCGGTGGGTTGAGATCGAGTTCAGTAAATTATAAATTTTACAAACAAATTATTTAATATTTAAAAAAAAAACCTATGTTGAAAACATGATAATTCGATTCTGCTCTCGATTCTTAACAAACTACTTTCTAGTTTTGCGTTAATTCATTAACACGTTGTATAATCACGACCATGTTCCTCAAGGGAATAGTCAGAGATAACTATTTCTGATTATTTGTTAGTGCGCTTAGTTCTGTTAAAAATTTTGATGTGATTTTTACTATCTTTTAGAACATTTATTAGAAGGTTTAAAATATGTACCCGGTTTCGCAGGGGTGCAATGCACATATAAACCTTCCTCTGGAATCACTCTATCTATTAAAAAAAAACGTATCAATATCAGTTGCGTAGTTTTAAAGATCTAAGCATAGATAGAGACAGACAAACAGCGGGAAGCGACTTTGTTTTATACTATGTAATGATTAATTGATGCTATAATTGGTACAACATTCCAAAAATCTAAATTTTATTAGTTGTACCTAAACTCTGTTCGCTACCATAGCAAGATTCTTTTTTAAGATTTTATTCTTTTTGAACTTTACTCTGTGGTCAACGATGACATGGCGATAATGATAATTTAAGTATATTACAAAGTAGAAAGTTACAAATACAAAGAATATTCATCAAAAGAATCCTTTTCTTTGTCAAGTCCCTATAATGTATTTCGGGTTAAAAAAGAAAAATTCGAACAAAAAATATTATATCATAACTTTTCCTTTTATCGTACACAAACGTGCCGAATGGACAACAGTTTTGTATTTAAGGATACCCTGGAGAACCGGGACTTAGCTAATTATCCGGACCCTTAAATTCCCGTGACGAAGTCCCGCGGGAATAAAAATCTCATTAAAAGAAAATTCAGTCCATTTTGACCGGATGAGTGAAACGCGTCCATTGACGATATTTTAAATTAAATTCGAGATACTTTTGACTTTCATTAGGATTTCGCATCCAACAAAGATAAAATGATACAAAAAATCAACCAAGTGCGAGTCGAATCCATTCACCAAGGGACTTCTACAAAGAGGAAAACAACCGCCTCCTATCTTTTTACGTGAATGTTCTGAGTTTTCAGAATATCTCTGACTACCCCCTCGGGGAATATAGTCGTGAGCATATGTAAGAATGTGTAATATACATAAACTCATGACGACCAGTCTATTTTGTAGAGGCCAATATCTTTGTTATAACTACTAACTATAACTAATATGCTTTAGTAAATTAAGCATACCATTTGTAGCATGCCTTTAGTATACAAGGTGTTACAAAAATAAACATTTAAGGGGCTGGTTTAGACCATCAAACTGAACAACATTCACTACGGGACCAATATCGAAATTGCGAAAAAAATTCTGGTATTCCATACTAAACTACAAATCTACTCGAGCTAAATGTATGGGAAAGCAGATTTTTTTTTTTCAATTTCCCATACCGAAAGTTGTTCAGTTTGATGGTCTAAACAACCGCCTTAACAGTTTTAAATATATATTTACTTTATAACAACCTGTAGGGTTCAAAATGGAATGAACTCTTTTTTGTTCTTAATTTTCTTATGGCTTGTTTCGGTTCCTTATTGTCATGTATTATGTTGTGCATTAATAAATATTCAGATTTTAAGTCACTGTGTAAAGTAGTGATAGCGGATTGAGACAGGCCTACAAAAACCTCCTTTTTTTCTACGATTTATAAATTTCCCTGCACCTGTTCTAAAATAAAACGTGTCCTCCTTTTCCTCTTCTGTTGTTTAAGGAACCCTAAAAAGGGAAACAACAAATACATAACTATATGTACAATGTAGGAATTAAAATTTGAACTGAAATTTCAGACGTTTGTTAAAACACAGATAATGAAACGAAACGCAAATGGTTTCGTTTTGCATGAAAATAATGAGCACCGTGTTTCAGGAGAAAATTTAAGACAGAATTTTATAAAATTGTTTAAAAAATCTGGATATGCACACTGGTTTATTTAAAACTTAAATAATGTTTATAATTTAAATTCCTAAAATATTGTCTGCGTTGACAAAATTTCCCGAAACTTATACAATTTTTTTATTGACCTGGACAGTTGTTCATATAAGCATATGCTCACGACTATATTCCTCGAAGGGGTGTGATAGCAAGCTATGTATACATAACATTGTTAAATATTATTATATATCTGAGAGTAAATTTTAGAAAGCGGAGCCGAGGTTCCACATCTGCTACCCATTTAGAGATTCGACGAATGGTTACAAATAAAATTTTATCCTAACAAGACAATAAATGAATGTATTTTTAAGCGAAGGAAATAAATTAGAAAGAAGGAAACAAAGAGAGACGCCAAACAAAAGAGTCTAAAATCTAATGACTTCCCACGTTTCATAGAATTTAACAAGAAATACAAAATTAAAGAAATATCCCTAACTGATAAAAAAGGTCATAAACCATACGGGAAACGATTTTGCGTTGCAATAAAAACAAAAGTTAACTTCCTCTAATAAAATATAACTACAGAGTATGGGCTTTCTTTGTTAGCATTCACAGAAACCTTACAAAAAACTTTGTGCAAACGAAAATTAATAAAACGAACGAACATGTGGTTGTTACACGAATTTGAACCTTAAGGTCTAACGGCCTAATAATTACCAGATAACTGTGCGAAGTTTTCTCAAATTTTCCAGATTAAACAGTGAATGAAAATCTACACCTAGGCAACCTGCGCTGAATCTGGGATACAAACCTAGAATTTAACTCAAGACCCATAGTCTTGCTAGCTGACCTAAGATTCTGGACCGGGACACGCGGTGGGCGTGACGGCGTGGCGTCGAACCGACGCGGATAAACCACCCAATTGGAGACGAGCAAGGCAGAAGGAACAATTGTTCAACTCATGCGCAGATATGAGAATTGGAACGTTATTGTTTTAGGAATAAGAGATAGTATTGTATAAAATGCTTAAGGGTTGATGTTTAATGGAAGAGAAGGGAGGTTTCATTTTGGAAATAAGACAGTACAATTTTAACCCGGAAAGAGGACGGTTGAGTTTTATCTTGTGAGAGTATAATTGTAACACGTGGAGAGGGTGGTTGAGTTTTATCTTGGAAGAGTGTGTTTGTTTTGTAAACCTTCCTAAGAAGTTCAAAGTATTGGTGTAAAGTAATGTTATAATTTGAAAGTGCACTTTTGAATAACCTAGAGTTAACTAAACTTAGATTCAGTGTCTTGGGAGAATGCAGATGTTATAAAGACAGCTAAGTCGTATCGAAGTTAGGGAACGTGTTTATTTTTACTGGAGATTAAACGTTGAGATTAATATAGAGAAATACATTATACATTGATATTTAAAACCAGTAGCGGCAATACGCACATAATGACTAAATCAATTCTAACTCCAGAATAAACACGTTGTCCACTATATATTTAAATTGTGTGTGAACTTAATCCTGAAATTATTGTGAAAGAAAGCATTGTTTAATATCTTAAAACCTTAGTTTGAATTGGAAGTCTTTTGGCTTGATGAAAGGAATCAATTAAATTGACCTAACATTGAATAATATTTCAGGATTAACCAATTTGCAATAATAATTAATGTGTTGTTATAACATAGTTCGGCCAAACAGAGGTTTTTTATTTCCCTGATACTTTTTCCTCTGAAGTTAGATTGTTTGGGCCTAGGAAATGTAACAGGGGTTTTAGAAATTCGTTCATCGGATTTCTAGAGCTAAATAATCAACAGTTTCGAAGTAAATTCAAAGATATAAAATAAATGAACATTATTGACTTATCATTGTGGTATTTTTCTTATTCTACACCCCAGAACCGATGTTTCGATTATTCATATAAATAACAGATATTCATAGAAACGCTATTAATAATTAGATTGAATTATTGACTCAAAGATTATACTTTCCTCTAATAACATTGAATCATTTTACAAGAACTCGAAAGCATATAGATTTATTTGCCAATAATTTTACCTATCAAAGCCAAATAGCTCAGTCCAAGTCTAGACGCAGCAAACTATTAGATTTTGATTATTAATTCAATGATTTAAGTGATAGGAGCACGATGACGTGATATATTTAAAAGTTTGAGAGGCCTTTCTAACTTTTTGCTATAACTGGTGACAATCAGCTCACATCATACAATATTATAAACAAGTCCCTCTGACAATAGTAGAATCCTAGGTGACAAAGGTCACAACTGCTTGTCCAAATTCTGTCGAGTGTTGGCACCTCACGAGGAGTTGTCAATCCAATCACAACAGTATCAAAGCGCTAAAAGCTGATCTCTCGAGTGGCCACTCAATCACACAACGACATCACAAACAAAAGAATACATAATATATAAAAGAGACAGCTTGATTTACCAGGTCTGACCTAGGAAATCAGAATAATCAAATATAAAAGAAATAAGGCTCGGACTACAAGTTGAACGTACGTGGCGGCCAGAAGCTTAATTGCATCTCGGAAGGGTACGGAATACTTCGATAAGTCAGCATCACAACATCAGGCACTCCTGAGGACTTCTTTCGCGGAACGAACGTGGCGGCCTGGGTTCTCCCCAGGAAGGGTTCGGAAAGCACTGAAGGTCAACCTTTACATTAATTGGACTTAGCTATTTCATTTATTCATTTCATACATTCAATTACCTTTTTTGGGCAGATATAGTTTGCTTAACCTAGACTGAGACCTAGATTTTACTCTCGAAAGAAAAGTCATTTCTTATTATTATATTGGCAAGTTACATATTTTCAATAATTATGTTCACGAGTAAATAAGTAACAGATATTGATTTCAAATAACTTCATTTTCAATTAATTGATCAAAATAATTTTATAATCCTCAATTGAGATAATATAGACGATCAGGCATATGGCCAAGGGCAGACGACGCGACGACTACACACAGTCGTGTATATATTGAACAGCGGGCGGGGGCCACCACACATGGTGAGCGTGACCAGGATTCTAGATTCTGTGTTGATAAAATGTAGACACAACTAGAATAAAAGGATCTAATAAATAAATAAAAAAAATAAACACAACGTAGGAAAATAAAATATAAAATAATTTTATCTTGATTAATTTTAAATGACAGCCAATAAGAAAATCAATCTTTGAAGGAACACGAATAGTGTCGGGTTTTACCTGTACAAAATTAAAACAATTAAATTGGAGATTCATAAGAATTTACATACATGTTTAATCGAGACATCTGGGAGAGGTGATTTGAAAATAAACATATTATTTTGTTTGACTTTCGAATGTGCGTTGGCTCTTTTGTTTCTTTGTTTCTATTAAACGTATTGTGTGACTACTTCCGAGGATATTCAATTGAGATAATGTTCGATCAGGTAGCTATCAGATGTGGAAGGAAACGATTAGTAAATAAGAGTAGAACTTTTAAGAAAGGAACGTGGGAAATAGTGTTTCTTATACCTACTAATTAAAAAAAAAAAAATTAGATATCGATTTTCAGAAATACACAGCGTAAAACATTTAGCTAAATAGCTTTACAGTTACTATACAACAGTCAGCTGCGCGCCAGTAACGTAAAACAATTGTCTAACTACAGCAGGTAGACAATGACCAAATTAAGGGTCAGTGATGGTTTTGTTTTGCGATCTTTAGCAATTTTAAATGATATTTTAACCCCGTGCGCTTTCTATAAGGACTAAAGAAATAAAAAAATCGATTCCTAGAGTAACCGATGTTGTAGAGAGAAACTTAATATAATAGTGATCATGACGAGATATTTGATTTGATTATGACTAGATGTTTGATATGATTATGACGAGATATTTGATATAATTTGATATGAATACGATCCGTCCGATTCAGCCTTTTTACATCTTAGTATGGATTGCTGAAAATTATTGTATGGAAAGTATTATAAGGAACGTTTTGTTATGAAGCGTAATGTACGAAACGAGCACATCATCATCAGCTCCTTATTATTATTACGAAGTGAAAGAGCGAGTTAATAATTAAGAATATATAATTGTGCAGAGGTGAAAGAAACCTGATGCCAATAAGATGATACGAATTAAGGTAACCTATTAATACATAAATATTATGAGGAATGCAGTGGGCAGAGTATTATGTATGTTTGTGGGAGGTGAAGGAACGTAATAATGAGTTTAATTACAAATTAAAGAAACGTGTTAATCAAAGGGCGCGGTTGAGTATGTATTGTATGTATAGAGGTAACAGAAATATACCGAAGATGAGTTTTATTATGAGACGAGAGAAGTTGCTAATTTTAAGGGTACAGTAGAATTTAAGTAGATAATGAGGTGAAGGAAACGTGACGGTCATGAGTTTATTAGAATAATAAATTAAGGAAAGGAGTGAAAATTAATAGTTGAAACAGACTTCAAATTCATATTAATGTGAGCCGAATTGAGATGAAAAACTACTGAATCGCGATTATTGCGTCTAATTTCTATAACAAAGCTGGGTTTGACGAGACAATAAGATCGTAGTATTTTATATGGATAAACATAAGATAAGCATAAAGTAATTTATTGATACTGAGATTATAAGCATTTGAATGTAATCATGGGAAAAGAAACGAGATACACAATAATCCCAGTCGATTTAATTTGTCGTTTACAGTCGGGTACCCCGTCTAACTATAAAGCGAAAGAATGATTAGTGAAAATTATTATTTTTGTAATCAGAGATCACAAGTCGTTGTTCGTTGATAAGTTATGGAAGTGATATTAATATCTTCGCAAGTTAAATGAATAGATAATTAAATAAATAAACGACTTGCAAATTACTGACAGATTTTATAGAACCTGATTGATCCCTGGATGTTATATTGTATGATAATATTGACGATAGTTATTGTAAGATTATTTAAATTCGAGAAAGGGCGAGAAGTTATTATTGATGAGAGAATAAATTGTTGATGGAGTCACAGGTTATAATAATTAAAATATGTAAACATCACCAAATGCCGTTAAGTCTATGTTGTGGTATATTTCGAAGACATAAGGCATTATGAAGTAGCAGTAGAGTAAAATAAGAGAGAGAGATGAGTGAGTGTGTTTAATTTGATTAAGCTAACATGGCATACATGTAGGATCAATAAATTCAAGCAGTAGAGTGAGTAATTATGTTGTATACTTCATTCAAAATAGCAACGAAATTTAAGGCTATTTTGCATTACAGAAACAGAGATTTGAAACACTTCCTCTTAATTATTCTTAGGACAGCTTTAGTAGCATGCAAGATATGTCGGATAGTATATGTATCCAATAAATTAATTACATTTGGTAATCAGAAAGCCAAATAGGAATCGGAAACCTTGTCGTCCTTATTTGGAATGAAGTATAGGTATAATGAATAAATATGATAAATAATTAGTTTATAGACATAATAGTATTTCTTCAGCAGGTTTTCATCTGCTAGATCATTATATTAGTATCAACAAATTGAATGATTCGTCGAAATCCTTTGCAACCGATGGAGTTAGAAAATTAAATTGAAGTATCGAGGTTTTAGTTATGAAAACGTGGTGTATGATTGCATTTGTTTACACCTAATATGAACGTTCGAAAAATTCTTAACCGATATTAGAAGATCTTGTCAGAAAAATATAGACGTTAGAAACCTTATTAGAATCAGATCTAAGTGGTTAATACTAAGTAATTAGAATTCATAGAAAATTATAGTTATTATAATAACTACCAATTACAAAAGGTTTCGGAGTAGCGAATAAGCTACTAGATAAGAAGAGAAGTCAAGCAGTGATATTCTTCCAGTTTGAAGTGGACCGTACTTACATTAAATAATTATTTGGATTGAGTAGCAACAGTTGAATAAAATTTGCGCAATTAACTTATGTTGATGGTTGGATCTTTTGGCACTGAAATGAAGGGCTAAATACCATGGCATAGCCATGATGATGATGACGTTAAACTGAAGAGTTCACAAGTTAATGATTAGTGAAATTTGAGCGTTGAACGCTATAGGTTGATGGATACAATAGTCGATAACTAATGCGTTGTTGATGATAATTAGATCCACTTGTTTAGGAATTGAATAAGTACAAGTGTGAGGAACATAGGATCACCTATCATGGAACATGATTATAATGATTATATTATAGCAAAGAGTGGCGTTTGTTCGAATCAGATGCACACAGATTATGAATTTGGCACTACATGCAAATAATTATGATGGGACGTTGAATCAAATATATAAACAGAGGTTACGATTCTTAGAAAGCAAAGAGTGGCATTTGTTCGAACCAAATGCACACAGATTAATTAACGAATGATTTTTTTTATGATGGACGTTTTAAATTAAGAGGTTTAGATATCAAGTGATGGAGAGAAATGTTATGTAGTAATAGTTATGTATAAAGCTAGAACAAGTTAAACCTTTATCCAGGGAGAGGTCTGTGATAGCAAGCTATGTATACATAACATTGTTAAATATTATTATATATCTGAGAGTAAATTTTAGAAAGCGGAGCCGAGGTTCCACATCTGCTACCCATTTAGAGATTCGACGAATGGTTACAAATAAAATTTTATCCTAACAAGACAATAAATGAATGTATTTTTAAGCGAAGGAAATAAATTAGAAAGAAGGAAACAAAGAGAGACGCCAAACAAAAGAGTCTAAAATCTAATGACTTCCCACGTTTCATAGAATTTAACAAGAAATACAAAATTAAAGAAATATCCCTAACTGATAAAAAAGGTCATAAACCATACGGGAAACGATTTTGCGTTGCAATAAAAACAAAAGTTAACTTCCTCTAATAAAATATAACTACAGAGTATGGGCTTTCTTTGTTAGCATTCACAGAAACCTTACAAAAAACTTTGTGCAAACGAAAATTAATAAAACGAACGAACATGTGGTTGTTACACGAATTTGAACCTTAAGGTCTAACGGCCTAATAATTACCAGATAACTGTGCGAAGTTTTCTCAAATTTTCCAGATTAAACAGTGAATGAAAATCTACACCTAGGCAACCTGCGCTGAATCTGGGATACAAACCTAGAATTTAACTCAAGACCCATAGTCTTGCTAGCTGACCTAAGATTCTGGACCGGGACACGCGGTGGGCGTGACGGCGTGGCGTCGAACCGACGCGGATAAACCACCCAATTGGAGACGAGCAAGGCAGAAGGAACAATGGTTCAACTCATGCGCAGATATGAGAATTGGAACGTTATTGTTTTAGGAATAAGAGATAGTATTGTATAAAATGCTTAAGGGTTGATGTTTAATGGAAGAGAAGGGAGGTTTCATTTTGGAAATAAGACAGTACAATTTTAACCCGGAAAGAGGACGGTTGAGTTTTATCTTGTGAGAGTATAATTGTAACACGTGGAGAGGGTGGTTGAGTTTTATCTTGGAAGAGTGTGTTTGTTTTGTAAACCTTCCTAAGAAGTTCAAAGTATTGGTGTAAAGTAATGTTATAATTTGAAAGTGCACTTTTGAATAACCTAGAGTTAACTAAACTTAGATTCAGTGTCTTGGGAGAATGCAGATGTTATAAAGACAGCTAAGTCGTATCGAAGTTAGGGAACGTGTTTATTTTTACTGGAGATTAAACGTTGAGATTAATATAGAGAAATACATTATACATTGATATTTAAAACCAGTAGCGGCAATACGCACATAATGACTAAATCAATTCTAACTCCAGAATAAACACGTTGTCCACTATATATTTAAATTGTGTGTGAACTTAATCCTGAAATTATTGTGAAAGAAAGCATTGTTTAATATCTTAAAACCTTAGTTTGAATTGGAAGTCTTTTGGCTTGATGAAAGGAATCAATTAAATTGACCTAACATTGAATAATATTTCAGGATTAACCAATTTGCAATAATAATTAATGTGTTGTTATAACATAGTTCGGCCAAACAGAGGTTTTTTATTTCCCTGATACTTTTTCCTCTGAAGTTAGATTGTTTGGGCCTAGGAAATGTAACAGGGGTTTTAGAAATTCGTTCATCGGATTTCTAGAGCTAAATAATCAACAGTTTCGAAGTAAATTCAAAGATATAAAATAAATGAACATTATTGACTTATCATTGTGGTATTTTTCTTATTCTACACCCCAGAACCGATGTTTCGATTATTCATATAAATAACAGATATTCATAGAAACGCTATTAATAATTAGATTGAATTATTGACTCAAAGATTATACTTTCCTCTAATAACATTGAATCATTTTACAAGAACTCGAAAGCATATAGATTTATTTGCCAATAATTTTACCTATCAAAGCCAAATAGCTCAGTCCAAGTCTAGACGCAGCAAACTATTAGATTTTGATTATTAATTCAATGATTTAAGTGATAGGAGCACGATGACGTGATATATTTAAAAGTTTGAGAGGCCTTTCTAACTTTTTGCTATAACTGGTGACAATCAGCTCACATCATACAATATTATAAACAAGTCCCTCTGACAATAGTAGAATCCTAGGTGACAAAGGTCACAACTGCTTGTCCAAATTCTGTCGAGTGTTGGCACCTCACGAGGAGTTGTCAATCCAATCACAACAGTATCAAAGCGCTAAAAGCTGATCTCTCGAGTGGCCACTCAATCACACAACGACATCACAAACAAAAGAATACATAATATATAAAAGAGACAGCTTGATTTACCAGGTCTGACCTAGGAAATCAGAATAATCAAATATAAAAGAAATAAGGCTCGGACTACAAGTTGAACGTACGTGGCGGCCAGAAGCTTAATTGCATCTCGGAAGGGTACGGAATACTTCGATAAGTCAGCATCACAACATCAGGCACTCCTGAGGACTTCTTTCGCGGAACGAACGTGGCGGCCTGGGTTCTCCCCAGGAAGGGTTCGGAAAGCACTGAAGGTCAACCTTTACATTAATTGGACTTAGCTATTTCATTTATTCATTTCATACATTCAATTACCTTTTTTGGGCAGATATAGTTTGCTTAACCTAGACTGAGACCTAGATTTTACTCTCGAAAGAAAAGTCATTTCTTATTATTATATTGGCAAGTTACATATTTTCAATAATTATGTTCACGAGTAAATAAGTAACAGATATTGATTTCAAATAACTTCATTTTCAATTAATTGATCAAAATAATTTTATAATCCTCAATTGAGATAATATAGACGATCAGGCATATGGCCAAGGGCAGACGACGCGACGACTACACACAGTCGTGTATATATTGAACAGCGGGCGGGGGCCACCACAGGGGTAGTCAGAGATATTCTTAAACCTCAGAACATCCACGTTGTTCAGTTTTTAAATAAAAATGGTTTTCAGTGTCCAACTCTCAAATGTCCTCCCATTTGAGATTTTCACTCGGTGCCTATTCTTAACTATTGCTCGCGAATATGTCCGTAAAAACGTCGGTATACAGCGCGTAAGTAAATGCTTTCTATACTTTAGAGGATGCTTCAGACCATCAAACTGAACAACTTTCACTATATAAACCAAAACTGAAATCACGAAGAAAAATCTGCTGTTCCATAGAAAATGTCAATGGCTGCCTCGACAATTTGGGTGATTTTTTTGTTGGCTTCGAAGTGTAAGTTGTTCTGTTTTATGGTCTGAAAGCACCCTCTAAAGTATGTATTTCATTTAAAAAAGTTTACACGCTGTACAAAAATACGTCAAAAAGGTAATGTTAATAGTACATTATGATACAAGTGAGCAAAGTTGGTCTTTACAGCCGAGGCGGGATTGCAACACGAGCCGCAGGCGAGTGGTGCAGGTCTAGCAGAGGCTATAATGACCAATGCTCACGCGTATCATACGACGTTTTTCAACATTTTTGCGAGAAAAAATTAATAAAATTTCGAAAAATACAACAATTTTAGACAAATATTTGTGTAAAATGGCGCTGGGCTTCTTTTTTTTTGCGTTCCGAGTCTTTGGCTGAGATAGCTGAAATTTAGCGTTTATTTATCATATTTTAACTAAAAAAGATTAATTTATTCGAAAAAGTTTGATTTTTTTTACATAAAAACTCTTTGCTAAGATTTATAAACAAACTATTGAAAAAAAAGTAACATTACCGCACTAGTGTGATAATATAATTACTTTCGCACTCGTGTTCTATAAGCTGGATTATGTACCTAAAAGCGGTGCAATAAGAGCCACTTTACGAGTAAGTAAGTTAAAAAAATTATTTGACTTTGATTAAAGTTGATATTTTCACACAATCACACAAATATTTGTCTCCCACGGAATTCACACCACTTATTTATTCTGCGGTCAGTATGTTAGTGTTTGTAAATAGCACTGCCTTCAGTTATGTACATAGTGATGTGGCCGTTAAAGTGCCTGCGGTGGCGTCCATTGCAACCAGTGCGTGATGGATGGTAAGTACTGTAGACCACTAACATTTCATATCAAATGTTGTGGTACTGGCTTGTTTTTAGGTCGTCCGATTTTTTTATTCCTGTTTTTCTGTTCAACTGACATTACAAAAATGAAATGATTACAATAATGCATACCTACATATTATTTCATCTACAACATCATCCTTCCAATAAAATACATCTGTTAGTTTAGCATAGCATGCTCATGACTATATTCCCCGAGGGGCAGTCAGAGATATTCTGAATCCTCAGAAGATCCACGTTTCACTAGTAGTACTGAAACTCTGTAACTCTGTCTCTCTCTATCTGTACTCTCTCTCTCGTAGTAGCTGTTAGATTAAGCAAAAACTAATCCCAATATATTGTCGTCAGTTTAAACTATACGTAAACTGTATGTTACATAGTAATGGGGTGCTTCAGACCATCGAACTGAACAACTTTCACTTCGGAACTAAAATTCAAATCAGAAAAAAAATCAGCTGTTCCTTGGCTACTCCATATAAAACGAATATGGCGACTCAACAGCTGTTTTGATCACGAAATCTATGTTCGTCTCATAGTGAAAGTTGATTAGTTTGATAGTCTGTAGCACCCTCTTTAATTTGTAACGCATTTAAAAGTACCCCTTTTTTTATGTAGGTATGTAGGTACTTTGTGTATGCAAACTTAAATACACATCCATAATCTCTTTCGTAGTGGTCACAAACTCTGATACAACTACCAAATATTATTTTCTCCTCTCCGGGCGGAAAGCGTCATCTTTCATCCCGCTGCGCTAAACGAAGTTGCTGCTTTTCGCCTCAGACAACAATTACATGTGATCTGAGACTAGAGAGAGACGAGAGAGTAATCTACTATTTTACAGTGCTGCTGCAGAAAAGATTTCAGTATGAAATGACTTGTCAACATCAAGTAATGAGAGGTGGCTAGCCTTTCACAAAATACCTCATAAGACGCCTTTATTCCCAAATCACCTCTAACGACAACGACGCAAAGAAAACCCTTTATCTAAAAATGCGCATTTTTTAAAGTTTTTGTGATTGCAAATCAAGCAACCCTTTTTCGCACACCGTACTTAACTCCTCGACTGCGAGTTGACTGATCGGCTGAAAGTGCATTTAGGCTGTCCACCCGTCCGCGTCGCGTCGGTCCGCGTTGTCGAGGCCGACGCCTGTTATACCACGTAGATTTGTTGTCGTACCCATTTAGAGCGATCGATAGAAACTCTACTGGGAGTTTAGATGAGTTAGTTGACTTTGATTGCGCAGTTCACCTGAATAAATGTACTTTAATAGATTCAGGTGTTCTTTATGGAGAAAGATGGTTGAATTTTAGAGTGGAAATGTATTTTTATGTGACGGTCGTATGGCATCGAGCTAAACATAGAATATATTTTTTTGAATATCTAGCATCCTTTTAATCTAAGAGCCTACCCATTAAACTAATCAACTTTTAGTATGGGAACAAATCGATGGGAGCAATTGCAATGCGTACTCGACTCAAACGTATGCGACAACTGTTTTTTTGTTGTTGCTCCGATCGAGTTACAAAAAACTCAAAAAAAAGTCTACATAATTTATAGGATAGGAGATAAATATAGGAGCTTGCAGCACACTTATCAAACATCAAATCTTTTTTTAAAGCTACCACCGCTCCCATACTCAAAGTTGTCCAGTTTGATGGGTAGACTCTTACTCTACCAATCCGCATTTTGGCACGCGTGGTGGACTAATGCCCATACACTCCTTGTGGGTAGGCCTGTGCCCTGCAGTGGGACGTGTAGCTGATGATGATTGACGACTCATAGAGTTATTAAATACTATAAACTAGCTGTAACCTGTAGCTTCGTTTGCGTGTAATTTTTATGTTTTTTTGCTTTTTCAGGATCTTCATGCATTTCATTAAGATCGGTTTAACATGGTGTAGCATTAAGAAGGTAACAAACGAACAGACAGACAACAAAAATTCATACGTATCTAGTTTTAAACTAAAACTATTTTTGACACAAATTATATTGAACTTTATCCCTATTTTCACACGGTTAAATCCTTTTCAGCAGACGCGATATAACTTGGTTTCACGAGCCATCGCACCGCAAAACCTCGGTAAACAGGAAATTCTATGTCAATAAGGATAAAGTTGAGAGTTAATTGGAGTTGAGAGTTAAATAGGAAAATGCATTGACGCATAAATGATGGCTAAACATGCTGACTTATAAATATAATAAACAAAAGATGATTTTAAACGCAAAAACGGTTATTATGCAAAATAGAAAGTTTTGGTAGAGAAATATCTTGGACTGATGACATCGTTAAGAATACCGGAAATATCATCATCAGCCTGTCATCGTCTCTTGATGAACATAGGTATCTGTCAAGGAACGCCACGAAACTCTATCCTCGGCCTTCCTCATCCAGTCGCTCTCTACCATTTGTTTCAGAGCACAGTACATTGTCAGGAAAAATAAAATGATATACCTAAGTATTCAACTGAGGCATTTATTTGATCTATTGTTAAAATATTGAAAAAATTTAAGAATATCATCAAATAGCAGCCTTGTGTTGTTATGGGTAGATAGTATATTTTAACATTATCGTAAAATGTACCCGAACCCAATGACTTATGAAGCCGGCAAAAAGTTAATGTTAAACTACTACCAATATTAAATGTAATTTGAATGGAAAAATTGGAAACGAATAAACCAACTAAAACGAATATGAAAAACAAACGAATAAAATTATGAATGATGGATGAGACAACAATTATGTTTAGCAGAGATCATGGTGATATACAAGGTTTAATAAACATACAGGGTGTAAACTTAAATTCGTTATATACTTAGGGTTTGCTTCAGACCATTAAACTGAACAACTTTCACATACAACTTTAACATTGGTCCTATAGTAAAAGTTGTTTTGTTTGATGTTGGGATGCTTAAGTATGAAACGCCCTATATAAAGGATGTTGAGTATAATGGATTTTGATGTTGAGTCGATGCATCTTTGTGGATAGCAAGGGCATCAAACCGAACATATGTCACTATTGGATCAAAATCGAAATCACAAAATGTCAGTCTTCATGCAAAAATGATAGGAATAGTATCATAATTGAATTCTATATTCTTTATAATCGTCATTTCTTATTTATTAAAATCATAGTATAGCCACAGTATAAGAAAGAGTATCTATAATAGTACTACCAGGCCTGTCTCACTCTACAGCTCAGGTACGCTTGACAGCCGATCCCCACCGAGGGGTGAATGGCAATAGGTCAGGTATACCGTGTAAACTTCTTGGTCAAATTTCATTAGACTTGCCGCCATTTTGTGAGTAGTCAATGCGAGACTTGAAAACCCTAACGATGTCACGCTGCCAGCAAGTGAAAGAATTAAAGAGGGAGACTATGTAATGGAAGCTTTCATGTCTAATAATTCGGTTCATTTTTGTTTGCATACCGTTGTGACGGTTGGTACGTCATTCGCGAATTGTACGATAGGATGGGTGCGAATAACTCTGCACCATGTTGCCGCGCAGAGAGAGTCGCTATTTATTTAAATCTGTTATCGAAGTGATTCTTCTGTACGGGTAGTACTAGTATTTATTCTGTGTTACTACAAAGTATAGCCTCCAAGAATCCTTTTTAAACAAGACCCAATTTACAGCTCGCAAACTAAATTGTGCTGCGTGGACTCGGTTCGTTTACTCATTTGACAATCTTCATTATATTATGGTCTCTATTACCTACGCCAGACATGTCACTGGCCGCTTTTGTAACCTTAAACTCAATTTGTAAGGATTGATCAAAGGCAGGTCAATGACACGAGATAAATTGTATTGAAATTTGATTGACTGGTTCGTATGGTACTGATATTGAAATTTGAAAGCAATACATGTATCATTTTTTTAAATGCATATAACTCCAGTGATATTTAATAAAGTAGATTCAAATTCCACTCTGAAGCCAACATGAAAATAATATAAATAAAATCCGCTGTTCCATACAATAGAGTTTTACTTTGAAAGTATAGTGACATTTGTTCAGTTTGATGATCGAAAGCACCCCATTAAATATTATTAGGCTCTTATTATATCCTGTAGAAGTATATTTTCATTCGAATACAATAAGGTGTGTTTTTAAGAGTTTCGTATTTTTTATATCGAAGTTTGCGTACACACAAACACAGAACCTTTGAACAGCCTACCAACACCCCACCGAGTCCGATCCGAATCCAAAAATTTGCGACGCTGAAACTGGTCAATAAACCTTATGCAGTATTTCTACATACCATCAAAATATCATCGAATCCTTCTAACCCAACTTCTGATATTTTTCCGCACAATATCCCCCAATCAGCGTCATAAAAAGACCCACAAACATTCGGGTCACATACACAATTGATTAGGACACGTATAGGCAATCGATGGCTCTGTCCGCCGGGATCACTTTTAAATTAACCTACGGTTTTTACACATGTGGGTAAAAGTTTAGATTAAAAAATCTGATGGAAATATCAAAGGAAGTGGGCCACTATTCCACGACGCTGGCCCACGCGGGAATGGAGACAAGATAGCTGTCAAAGTATTAACAAGCATATCCATACTAATATCATAAATGTACAAGTGTCTTTCTGTCTGTCTGTTTATCGGTTTATCTGTTTCTTTTTCACCCATGATACTAAACAACTTTCCCTAAGAAACCTATAGGAAATTCGCAATAAAAACTTTCGACTTTTGATTGCATTTAGTATGGGAAGCCTAAAAAATTGTTTGTGAATTTCTAATAGGTTTCTTAGGGAAAGTTGTTCAGTATGATGGGTACAATCAACCCTTAAAGTAATGCAACTATTTACCCTAACACCGTGTATAAATGGTCCTTCTTAATATGCAGACAATTTTTAAGGGAATGATCAGACCGTCAAACTGAACAACTTTCTGTATGGCACCAGCATCGAAATCGCGAAAAAAAATCAGAGATGTTCCATATAAAACTGCAAACCTGAGCCAAATGTATGGGACAGCTGTTTTTTTTTCGAAATATACAACGTGTTAATGAATAAGCGCAAAACCTCATACACCCCAACTGATTTATAACAAAATAATTAGATTAAAACAATAATTTCATTATTTTGATAATTAAAATTGAAAGTTATTCGCATTTTAAGTTTTCAGGCAAAAATGATTTGTTATCATTTCAGCAATCAATGAAAGCGCTAGCGTGCTCGTGGATACATTTTAAGAATCCTGTTTTGGTAGTAAGTAGGGTGAGTGTGCCTGTGCGGTTGGTTGAGATCGAGTTCCGTAAATTTTAAATTTTACGATCAAATTATTAAAAAAAAAATTGCCTATGTCGAAAACATGGTAATTCGATTCTGCTCTCGATTCTAAACAAACTACTTTCTAGTTTTGCGTTAATTCATTAACACGTTGTATATGTCGGTCCCATAGAGATCTTTGTTATTTTATTTATTTATTTTAACACTTAATTGTACACACGGAAATACAGATGAATACAGCATAATAGACAAGTACAAAGGGCGAGCTTATCTCTGAAGAGATTTCTTCCAGCAGACCCATGCTGTTTGTTCAGTTTTATGGTCTGATCATCCCCTTATAAAAGTGTCAGCATATTAAAACGGACCCTGTATATGGGGTACATACATACATACCGTATACCATACCGTATGTATATACATACATACCGAAAATGAAGCCGTGGTGGTCCAGTGGCGTTCTCGCCACTGAAGTGACCTTGCCTGCCGTGCAGGAGGCGATGGTTCGATCCCCGTACAGGCCGACTCGTACCAATCAGTTTTTCGGAATTTATGTACGATTTGTAACACCACTGGCTTTTCGGTGAAAGAAAACATCTTGAGGAAACCTGCATGCTTCAATTTCGAGGCATGTATTGTACCCACTGTCCATTATAAGTGGCGACGAGCTTCACCCCCCGTCACACTGGACAGAGTTTCGGTACTACTGGTGAAACGTGGATGTTCTGAGGTTTCAGAATATCTCTGACTACCCCCTCTATGCTATGCTATGCTATGCTACATACATATTGGGTGTAAGGCTCTTCTACCACGCCATTCACAATGATTCTGCGTCACATCCATTATTTGCCGTCTTCTTTCCAGATGTCCGAATATCTACCTGCTCCCTACAGTGTACCTATCTCTTCAGTTCTCCACCCCTCCTGCCACTCTATCTTTCATTTCATTTTATTCTTAGTCTAATCACTTTTGACTTAATCTTTCTATAAGAGGTTTCTTGGCGTTTCACCAAACCGCACTGCGTCCAGTGTATAACGATTCGATAGCTCAGTTGCTAAATTCTTTCTAGTGAGCTGAGGTTCGCAGGTTTTAAGAGGCATATTACAAGCTCTGTGGCCCCTCATCACAATAATAGCGATTTGTCACTAAAGAAAGCCTGTATTAAAAAAGTTCTACTCCAATAAACTACAAAAGCCTTCAAGCTATTGTTATACAATAATTTTATAGGTCCTAAACATTATCATTTTAAGAATTTCGAAATTAAAGCGGCCGTTATTTTTTTCTTTTTTCCTTCTATGTATAAAAAACCTACAAAAGTATTCTATATATATATTAAAAAATATATATATATATATTTATATTTCCAACTTCAAGCCTTTATATCTCCTTTCAGACTGAGTTTAGGGATATACATGTAAGAACAAGTTTTGTTTATTATTTTATTCCGAACTAAAATATTAAAGTTTGGTTGATGGCCACGCCAAAAACAACGTCAAAAAATAAGGCGCCAACCTATCATACAAAACAACGTCAAAAAATAAGGCGCCAACCTTTCATACAAAACTCGCATTGTCTTTTCAATGTTGCGGAACACTTATTAACGTAAGCGTGACTCCAGCTAACGTTTTTGTTGGAGGTAATTTTATTTAAAATTAAAAACACCGCAGTTTTGGGGAAAAAATTGGGAGACCCTTTTAATTACTTTTATTTGTTTTTTCTCCCCTTTTTTGAGAGGGTTAAGTGGATAATGCATACGTAAGTACAATACTTATATTTACCTACTTGCATTTTGTTGTGTATAACTTTTGTGTAGCATAATTATTTATTTAGGTACCTGCTTAACTTTTTGTGAATATATTACGTGGCATAGTAATTATGCAGTTAGTATAAAACACGAAAGTTAGTAAGTAGGTCACAGAATGTGAATATAAATGTATTCCGATTTATTTGAACTAACGAAAACGGTTAATGCAAAAGAACTGTTTTTGATAAAACGAGTTATTTTAAATAAGCAGTTTTAAATTATTTTTAGTTGTCACAAAAATACGACACAAATTAACCAATTTTGATTAAAGGTCTGATTGTTGATTAAGTTATTTATTGTATCAGTAACTTTGATTGAATTAAAATAGGAAGATAGGTAACGTTCTTACATTTGACGGCCCGATAGCACAGTCGGTAGTGAAGCTGCCTGAGCCGAGGGTCGCGGGTTCGAATCCCGCAAGGGACAAATATTTGAATGATGAATATGAATATTTGTACTCGAGTCATGGATGTTTGTATCTATATGTGTATTCTATATCGTTGTCTAGTCATCATAACACAAGTCCAGGCTAGATTCTGGTACTTTAAATGTGACTAGATAATTTGTGTGACAATGTCCAAGATATTTATTTATTATTATTATTATTACATACTCAAAAAATGGACCTACTTTTTTTTAGGTACTTGATTTGTTTTTTCTTTTTGAATGATTTTTGCAACGAGTAAAAGCACACCAAGACATTGTGGTACCTTGCCTAAAGTAGAAAAAGTTAATCACGCAATGCCGCTCGTATTACAACTAATGAAATTAGGCGACGGGGGCTCGATTTATGCGGTCCATATGCTGTAGGCCAGTCACCTATCTTCCTGTTTTAATTTAATCAAAGATCAGTAACCTGGTTTACAATTACCAAGGACGTGTTTATAAAAAAGTAGTAAGTAGATCAATAGTTAGCATGTATTTATTTACAAATACACACCTATCACCTACTTCTTATCGTACTTACTTATTACATTCGTAGTACGAGTACATCCCTTGGGTTCGAATATCTACGCATCAACCAATCAATTGGCTGTCAAACGTCAATAAAGCCGACTCAATGTTTCTGTAAAAGAACATTGGAGAAGGCTCAAAGTTTTTATAGCATAATAAATTGTGTTATGGAGACATTGTTTTGACATTAAATACCTATCTAAATATTTTTTATTTCTTTTATTTTTAAATTTTGGACACAAACAGTCTTAATAAAAACAATATAATCTAAAGCTAGTGTACAACCAGACCTGGAGGTCCCAAAAGTTTTATAAATTTTTTTTTATAAAGTACATCGGTTTTTGGCTTAACATAAATTTGATTTCAGTTTAAGAGTTTGTAGATAGGTACAGTTAAACAATTTTGAAAAATGAGTGCATCATAGATATACTTAAATAACACCGGTTTTTATATGAATTTATAAATTTAAACTAGACTTAAGAAATTAATTATAGTTAAGTAAACAGTTTCAAATATATCAAAATAGATATTGGTATATCTGTTTGAGTTGCAATGAAACTTTGGTGGGTGGTTGTGCGCATGCCAGGGGAGGTTTATGACAAAAAAACGTGTTCACAAAAAAAAACATCATTACGACCGACGCATGCCAAGCACAGCTAGCATAATAAAAACTAGTCAAATCATGAACACTGTCATGGGGCAGTGATCCAACTAAAATAGTAGTTGGACCAACTGCCCCTAAACTACATACCAGTCCAACTAGTTGGACCATGATCCGGAACCAAATATTGGCAACTTGAAATGGATCAACATAATTTCTTCCCGTGCGTGAATGTTGTAGAAGGCAACTAAGAGATGAAAGGGTATCTTATGCAGTACATTATGGGCTAGCTATCTATTATCTCTATCCGTTATTCCACCCTTAAACCTTCAATACTATAAAGACGAGTGTTGCTATAACTGTACGCTTAAATAAAAAGGTATTCGGCATTTTATCAAAGTTTCAGACCATCCAGAAAAGGATTATAATGATCGTGCGTTTATTTATTTGTAATTATACAACGTGTTAATGAATAAGCGCAAAACCTCATACACCCCAACTGATTTATAACAAAATTTGATTGAAACAATAATTTCATAATTTTGATAGTTAAAATTTAAAGTTATTCGCATTTTAAGTTTTCAGGCAAAAATGATTTGTTATCATTTCAGCAATGAATGGAAGCGCTAACATGCTCATTGATACATTTTAAGAATCTTGTTTTGGTAGTAAATAGGGTGAGCGTGCCCGTGAGTTGGGTTGAAATCGAGTTCAGTAAATTTTAAATTTTACTAACAAATTATTTATTATTTTGATGAAAATTACCTATGTTGAAAACATGATCGATTCTGACCTCGATTCTAAACAAACTGCTTTCTAGTTTTGCGTTAATTCATTAACACGTTGTATAAGTCTTGGTGTAGAGTTATTTTAGCAATATACAGGTTGTTAGGGTAAACATTACATTACTTGAAGGAGTGATTGTACCCATGATACTAAAAGACATTCCTGAAGAAATACCGGGAAATTGGCAAAAAAAATGCAAGTTTACAAACTGAGGAATTTAACTACGGAGCTACTACGCGAGAGAATGAAAAAGCGTGAAATTGTTATTTTATGTCATGTTTATAAGCAATAAATTTGAAATTGGAATTCTAGTTGTAATACTGGACTTATGAGTTGGTTAGTTTGAAATAACTCCAGTAGATGACGCCACGTCCCTTGAAGACAAATAGGTTGATGCATTTCGTTCTCTGGCGCAGTGGCTCAGTAGCTAAATTTGAAAAAGCAATTCCCCGGTTTGGAAATTGAAACAAAATTTTTCTATCTTTAATTTAATATTTTGTTGGTTTTTCATGTTTTCGTTTTAAGCTTTTAACGTTGGACACCTTGAGATATTGGTTGAGTATGATATAATCTAACATAATTATTAAAACCCCCCATCAAAACATCGTGAGGAAACCTGCATGCTTCAATTTCGAGGTATGTATTGTACCCACTGTCCATTATAAGTGGCGACGGGCTCACGCCCCGTCACACTGGACAGAGTTTCGGTACTACTAGTGAAACGTGGATGTTCTGTGGTTTCAGAATATATCTGACTACCCCCTCGGGGAATATAGTCGTGAGCATAAGCTTATGCTAGTTATAAAATGATGTACGTACATCAGACTTGGCTGTAGATGCTTTGTTTAAACCGTACCAACAATTCTGGCGTTGATTTTCACTTTACTCGCCAAATCCTATTCACGATAGCGATTTTCGAGAAATGTTTTTATTCGACTGCGATGGAGCACAAAAGTAGAATAATGATTTTTAAACTAATGTTGCAATCACATACCAAAGTTTCACATAAAACTGTCGTCGTTTACTGCACCGCAACTTTTGAGATCAATCAATGCGACTTTTGAAGGAAACTATTCTGATCTTCAGAAAATTAAACTTAACAACTTTTACTATGAAGCCAGCATTAAAATCGCAATATAATCTGCTGTTTCATACATTTAAGTCTAGGCACTGACATTTTATATGGTACCTACGTACAAGCAATATTTTTTCGCATTTTCGATTTTGACTTTACAGTAAAACTTGTTCAGATTAATGGTCTGAAGCACCCCTTTTCATTTACGATTCCTTCTTAATATGATGACACTTTTTTAAGGGGATGATCAGACCGTCAATCTTAACAACTTTCTCTATGACACCAACATCGGCAGCTGATTTTTTTCGCGAATTCTATGTTGGGCCCATAGACAAATTTGTTCAGTTTGACGGTCTGATCATCCGCTTAAAAAGTATCAGCATATTAAGAAGGACCCTATAGATGACTTTTTTTTAAATCTCTATATCACGATAAGACGATATCGCGTATAAAACGCAACGTTTTCAAAGTTATCTGGAAGTTTAATACGTTGTAACTAAATAAAAAAGTGATTAAAACGAATTCAAATTTTCGATTCAAATCGAAATGGTATTCAGAGTCAATTGTAAACAGCCGAGTTTTACAGGCTTCACTCCCAATTCGGCAAAACGACTAATTGAGTATGGTATCGGCCTCGGTTTTATACGTTTTATATTCTCATATACATACGTGTTACAAGACTTGATTAAGAAATCGCTTGATTAACTACGGTATAGGGTCGGCAGTTGAATTTTATTGACGATGAAAATATTGAAAGCCACCAGCTATCCACATACATATAGATTACACATAGAGGGTACACAATTCAAGCGGTGACAGGCTCACTCTTTAAGTCACACTGGATAGAGTTTGAGCAATGCTAGTGAAAGATCGTGTTAATAAATAAACGCAAAACCTCATACACCCCAACTGATTTATAACAAAATAATTAGATTGTATCAATTATTTAATTATTTTATAGTTAAAATTTAAAGTTATTCGCAGTTTAAGTTTTGAGGCAAAAATGATTTGTTATCATTTCAGCAATGAATGAAAGCGCTAACATGCTCATGGATACATTTTAAGAATCTTGTTTTGGTAGTAGGTAAGTAGGATGAGTGTGCCCGTGCGGTGAGTTGAGATCGAGTTCAGTAAATTTTAAATTTTACAAACAAATTATTTATTATTTTGAAAAAAATTACCTATGTTAAAAACATGAAAATTCGATTCTGCTCTCGATTCTAAACAAACTACTTTCTAGTTTTGCGTTAATTCATTAACACGGTGTATATGCTCACGACTATATTCCCCGAGGGATATGATATCAATTCTCAGGTAACAGGTTTTTGATGTCTTGTCATCTCTTAATACAGGGTCCTTCTTAATATGCTGACACTTTTTTAAAGGGAGGATCAGACCATAAAACTGAACAACTTTCGATATGGGACAAACATCGAAACAGCGAAAAAAAAAACAGCTGTCCCATACACTTGGCTCGAGTAGGTCTGCAGTTTTGTACGGGACAGCAAATTTTTTTTTTCGTGATTTCTATTTTGGTCCCATAGAGAAAGTTGTTCAGTTAATTGGTCTGGTCATCCCCTTAAAAAACTGTCAGCATATTAAGAAGGACCCTGTATACAGTGTGAATCTAAAAATACTTTCCCTACCCTTTTTCCTTTTAAATCTTTTTTTCATTCTTGTTTGGTTTTATTTGACTTATTTTGGTTCCTTATTTTCTTCAGATTAAATAAAATCAACTGTTCCATACTAAACTGAAATCTTTTTCGACCCAATTGAATGGGACAGTTAATTTCTTTTTCGCGATTTCGACATTGGTCCCATAGAGAAAGTTGTTCAGTTTGATGATCTGATCATCCTCTTAAAAAAGTGACAGCATATTAAGTTGGACCCTGTATGTCAATGTTTTTTGTTGTGTAAATAAAATCCCAGTAAACGCCAATTATAAAACCACCACACAGAACAACCAGCAGTGTCATACAAAACAGCAGATTATTAAATTTTTCTCAATGTTGGCTCTTCAGTGAAAGTTCTTCAGTTTTATGGTTTAAACCACCTCTTTAAATAAAGAGACATAAATCAGCAACAAGTTTCGTCAAACATTGAAAAACACGCTCAGTCAAATAACCCGCCCCTTGTCGAACCTGGCGCAAAGGAGCCCAAAACGCTAGCAGCGTTGCCACGCTGAATTGCAATCGCTAGCCTCTGCACCAGAAACGACCCAGAACGGGGATCACAATTTCGCTCCCTCAGCCGATGGCCAATTTCCGCAACGAAGGTCTTTGCCTCGGCACCCCAAACCCCCGTGGACTCAACGGCGACTGGAACAAAAAAATAATCGGCCACCAGGGCCGAATACGTGTCCCACTTCCTAACGGCAGCCAGCTCCGCAGCTGCTCCAGGTTTTCGCGACGTGCGACTTAGGTAGCTGGCGGCGAAAGTGCTGACGCACGTTGTGTCCCATAAAATGCACTTGCCTCTTTAAATATTATTCGGATGTTTCGTTACACCCTGTATTTAGTTTATTCGTCAACTCATTCCATCGCTACTTCTGTATAGCTAAACTACTTGATGTCATTTTGAATGAAAATAACTGCATGTAGGTATGTAGCATTCACTGAAAATGCACAGAACACCAACGGTTCAAAGCTAATTGTCTTCTCTTGCATGCATTGATTGCATTTCAACAAGGCCTATTTTAATTTGCATACCCTGCTCGGTGAACAGCAGTTGATTGACATTGTTTTCAGTTCCGAAATACCTATTAGGTATACGGTGTCGACAGAAATTTATAAAAAATTGGCCAAGTACGTGTCGGGCCACGCGCAGGGTAGGGTTCCGTAGTTGCCCGTCACAATATACGACTTAGAAGGGGGCTTCTTGTTTTATACTACGGTTTAACGGCTAATAAAGTCTAAAAAGTACAAGTCGGTCGACTATTACTCGTTAACTTGTAAAGCCTACTTAGTGGTGATAGTTTTCCTTTTAACTTCGTTATATACACTACTGCTGTGAAAAAATTTTCACTTTAATGCTTAATGTTTCGCTAACGGATTCCTAAAACGAAAAATGATTTTCCCACTCTCACAATAAAAAATTTCATCCCCACTTTTCGCACCCTAAACAAAGTATAATTTTCAAGATTTTATTTTACAACTTTGTCGGCGTGATAAATACGTATACCCATGTCTGATTACAGCTTTCTAGTACTAAGCCGCAGACAGACGTACAGACGGACGGACATGGCGAAACTATAAATGTTCCTTGTTGACTACGGAACCCTAAAAACTAGGTGGCGTCCGCGACTTTGTAGTAGCAATTTTAGTTGTGTACCTACTATTGAAATTGGTACCTACTTGAAAATTTTGATTAAAAGAGCATATTGCGACGAATTAAATTTTACTCCGTACAAGGCTATGGTTTCTTTAAAACCCCATTCTGAATGGTTTATTGGATTTTAAGTGATACATTCAGAATAAAAATACTAAAATAGATTAAAGAGACAATTTCAAATATTGTCAAAAACTTTTTTATTCTTAAAAGAATACGTCATTCTTTTTCTAACATATCTTTAGACCATTTTGGCAATAATTTATATTTTTTTGTGGTAAACGACATCCTGACTCTATAAAGCTTTACCTTATTTTTAAGAGAAGTTTATTCCGAATTCGTAAATGCACGCTTCATACAAACTAATTCTGGTGATATTTTCAATACCAACCAATTAAATTCAATGAAATTTTGCAGAAACAATCTAGAAACAAATCTCTATGCTTGTATATTGTCCGATTTTCGTTAAACGATTGTCGTTGGTTTCAATGGTAGGATTAATTTAAGATTTGTATGGAAATCTTTGAGGCGTATAATGTATAGTGTTAAAGTTACAGTAACTTTAAAACTATACAATTTAATGAAAATTTGACACGATACAAGTATAGATATTACTTTCTAGATTGTTTCTGAAAAATTTCACAAACTTTAATTGGTTAGTATTGAAAATATAACCAGACTTCGTTTGTATGGAACGCGCCAACAGCAATATAAACTTAAAGGTGGGTACAAGGTAGGTTTTAGTGATTTCAGAGTCAATAGCTTTTCGGTAACACACGTTTCTCTTTTATCTTTACTTCGCAAGTTGGTAAATCCGTGATCATGTCATAAAGTGACGTATATTGTCCTCTTATACTGTGTGAACGTCGTAAAAAGTGGAAATTTTGTCGAGTGGAATGATTGATCACGCTGGAAAAATTTGTCTTTTGGCTTTGTGGATTTGCTTTGGTTTCATAATAATAATACTTTGTTTATTCCACTTCAAAATAAGAATTTTTTGAAATATACAAAAATTTATTATTATCCTTTTTTTTTGGGCGCTTTTAACGATCCTAAGGTTAGGTCCGCTCCATCGTACCCAACCTTGAGATTGAGATTATTTCACTAATTATCTGCTTCGTACGTGGCGCTGTTTTAAAGGTTGTATTAAATGTTTCGAACCAAAAAAAAAAAATGAAAAAAAAGTAAAATGCATGCTTTGTTGCGTTCAACATTTATTGTTGTAAAGATTGAAGACCTTTTTTTTAAGTGCTCGACATTATCGAACGACCTTTCGTAGTCGACAAAGGCAGACCACAGTGGCCGCTTGAACTCTCTACACTTCTCCGTCAGCTGCTTGACTGCGTGAATGTGGTATATAGTTGAGTATCCTTTCCGGAAGCCGGCTTGTTCGACAGGCTGATAGTCCAATCCAATAAACGGGTCAGTCTACTATACAGGACCTTTGTAAATAGTTTATAAACCTGATATAGTAGACTGTTTGGTCGGTAGTTCGATAGGACGCTCACTAGGCATAACATGCACCGAATAAAAGTAGCAAAAATAGGCATGGAGCGTGCTAGGCATATCGCTTGTGGACCGTGTACCTAACGTAGAAATCCGTCGACGACGTTGGAGACCGGATTACAAAGTTAAAGTGGAGTTGGGCAGGACATTTAGCTAGAAGGTAAGACGGGCGGTGGACCAAGGCAATATTGGAATGGTGGCCAAGAGAAGGAAGGAGGTCCGTAGACCACAGATACGTTGGTCAGACGAAATTGTAAGGGTTGCGGGTCAGACATGGATCAGATTGGCACAGGACCGTGAGGAGTGGCGCAATAAAAAGGAGGCCTACGCCCTGTAGTGGGTTGATGTGGACTGATTTTGCTGATTGAACCGTGACTGGACTACGTACGAACCATAACTTTTGACACATTTGGTATTGCGCTAATCGCGGTACAGCTCATGACAGCCGTTAGAGCCATTTTGACAGATCTCACAGACGTTAAAATCTGTTAGTTGAACAGTTGAATAGTAATTGGATTGCAATGTGATTAGAACTGAAATTGGATAAAAATAGAACTTCGATGTTTTAACGCATAACTTGCAAACACTGTGAATCTTATACTTTTCTAAAAACCTATTTATTTTTACGCTAGAACTTCTAAACATAGGTAATAATTTGAAATGATGTGATGTCGGTATTACTGAAGGGACATAAAACTACATTGCGTTCTTGACCTTGAGTGCCTTATCAATTCGAGATGTATAACCCTCTCAGAAAAAAGACATTATTGTGAGTTATGTATTTTTGGTCTTTTAAAAGGTCTTAGGTTTTGTTTTTCTCAAATGTCCAGACACATAAATTATGAGAGTTTGGACAGCTTTAGTGCATAGGTTAAAAAAAAGGTCACAAAGTCGGATTCAATCTTGACATCTGTGATTGATTATTCGGTTTGCGATGATAATTGGAGTGGATAACGAAATTAACGGATATTTTTAGGTTTTTACTTCGATGTAAAGATAGATAAATTGATAAAAAATTTATTGAATTTATTTACGTACTTTTATTCTATAATTTTTTAGGTTCACATATTTTAAGGTTATTATATTACATAGCTAGATAGATAGACACACTTTTTTTTAATTTTTTTTTTTAATTCGTTGTGTTTTGATCATTATTATTATAGTAACAATTGTTGAAGTAAAACAAAATCGGTTAGGCCGCGTTCAGACGAATCGAGCTCTATGCTTACGACTATACTCCCCGAGGGGGTAGTCAGAGATATTCTGGATTTCTTACAACATCCACATTTCACTAGTACCGAAACCTAAACAAAGAGATATTCTATTGGCGTTGACGCTAGTAGAAAATGACAGAATGTATGGATTTGTCAAATCCATACATCCATAGAATGTCACTTTGTCTAGGAGGGCAGTTTTATATTAGTTACGATTAAGAACTATTAGTGTATAAGTAGTATTTATAAGATCTTTGTTTCATCTTTCATCACGCGAAAAACATAAAACTTGTGGGAAACAATTTATCCCATTTAGTTATAAGACTGATACGGTCAGATTTAGCGAGACTTCACAAAAGCTCCGGGGATCTTTTAAACCGGAACAAAGGGATGAATGAGGCAAATAAATAATATTTTACATTTTGCTTACTCCATAAATGTGTCAGCGTTAATGTTATATGTTTTTAAGAATCTCATTAGTGATTCTACAAGGTGTTAGAGTAAACAGCAGAGGAGAGAGATTGTGCTGATGACACTGAACAATTTAGTTTGAGAAACCTATAGAAATTCGCAAAAAAAATCGTTCCATACTAAATGCAATCAACTGATCGAACGTCTGCATAACTAGTGCGACGAATGCATAAATAGATTTTTTTTTTTCGAATATTTTCGCATTTTTTCGAATTTGTTGCTTTTGGAAAGTTTTTCAGTGTCATAAATTACAATCACCCATTAAAGTAATGCAACTGTCTACCCTAATAAACTGTATTTCAAAAGAGAGAAATATTTAATTAATTACTGTTAATTTACCTATACAACCATATTAACCGAGGCCTTACCGAGACATTTTAGTGTAGTATACTCTAATTAATTCCAAAATTCTCATAGCCGATTTTGATCAACCGTATGATTAGAGACGCAGACTCTCCATACTGATCGATGTGAACGAGCGCGTGGATCCGGTCAGAATTTAGCAGTTTTCTTTGAAAAATATGATGATTTTTCAAAAAATAAGAAAACCTGATTATTGAATACGTTGTATTGTGAAGTACATTGTAAATTTTCATTTACTTCCGATCAACAATATAAGATTAAATTGGTTACAACTGGAAAAAAAGAGGTGAGTTTAGATTCCTTTTTCCTCAGTTTTATTAATTAAAATAGATTTTGAGAAAAACCAAATCCCTTCTCATGTCCTGTAGATTGTTAAGTTTTGTTTTCTGCTTAAAAAGTTAATGTTTAAAATGGTTACAAAGTTACAAAATTTTACGGTAAAATCGGGCAGTAGATCCTTACAGATGCACTATCTGGTCCTAACTCTCCTGAATCTGATGAAACGGGATGCCGATATCATTAGAGGTGAGGTCATATGCTGTGACTAAAACCGGCAGTCTTCTGGTGAGGGTATCAGGGATATTGACCATGCCTGTAGGAATTAGCCACCTCTTACGACACCCGTCTGAGTTAATAATATTCGAATCTGGACCACAGATTACTGTTACTTCGTAACAGATACATCACTTCCTTAGAAAACGATATGTTATCAAGCTTTAATAATTTACCAGTCGGTACGCGTAAAAATGTATCTAATAGCGCTCGACTCAGCGTTTTCATTACTTCGTACAGAGCGCGACGTATGCTATGTTGCCGTCTGGAGTGATTGCCAGAATTCATACAAGCGCATCGCTTACGATGCGCCAAAGTGTATGTACTTATCTCGATTCCGAAAGCCTAGTGAAGGACGCCACATGGCATGACAACGGCCACTCATATTCTACACACTATAATATCTACGGGAGTTTGAGTATAATAGTTTTGTGACGATTCATTCGTTTTAGCGAAAGTCTCCAGGGCGTGATACAAGTGTACCTTTCAGCCATATAAACGCAATAATGGTCGAGTTACATTGTTATGTTTTAGACACAGAGGCATAAACTCACGTCCGTATTCCCTTTTGGGGACTACCATACAGCTATTAGCCAAGTTAAGTTACAAGATGAAAGTATGTTTTCAAGTGGTAATAAGTGGCATAGCCATTTGCCGTAAAATTTACTCCAGAAGAAGCAAAAATAGTCTCAATAGTTCGAGCCCGAACAGCTATCGAACTACTGAGTAAATAGTCTGATGATATTTAAAAAGAGAACGAAAGAGCACTATCTCTCTCTACCTTAAGTGATATTTATATATATTTATATATTCTGATATATATTGTATGTTGTAGGTATATGTTGTATATTATATTTGTTTATTGTTTGTCTGTACACAATAAGTTTGCCTTGTAATTATTAACTGTCTCTTTTGCGGGTCTGCTGGAAGAAATCTCTTCAGAGATAAGCTCGCCCTTTGTACATGTCTTCTCAACTTTGTATATTATTATGTCTTTGTGTACAATAAAGTGTTATAATAATAATGAAAGTATCTTTTCAAGTGGCATAGCCATTTGCCGTAAAATGTACTCCAGAAGAAGCAAAAATAGTCTCACTAGTTCGAGCCCGAACAGCTATCGAACTACTGAGTAAATAGTCTAAAAAATTATTTCTGAACTACTTATTGAAATCAAAAATTCTCAGTAGTTAGTAATAAAAAATAATCTCAAAAGTTCTATCCTAAAAAAATTGGCTCAAAGGTTCGTTCGGTAATTCGGTATCGACCTACTGAGTAAAACTGAACGAGAATCTCTAAAGTGGCAATGGGCGGGGCACATTGCTCGCAGAACCGATGGCCGATGGGGCCGAAGTCTCTCAAGAATCTCAAGTGGCGACCACGTACCGTAAAGCGAAGCATGGGTAGGCCCCCAAAAGGTGTACCGACGAGCTGCCGCAGGAACCCGTTGGATGAGGGCAGCGCAGGACTGGTTATTGTAGACATCCTTGTTGGAGGCCTATGTCCAGCAGTGGACGTCCATCGACTGAGGTAATGATGACCCGCGACTTCATGCGTGCAGGCCACTGAAGTACGAACTTAAACCTAGTGAATGTCATCAGCCTGTAGAATCCCACTGCAGGGCAAAAGCCTCTCACGAATAAAGGTGAGAGCGAGTGGGCCATACTCCACCACGTAGGCCCAGCGCGTCGTGGTGGAGGCAAGTTAGTGGTCAACTTGCTTTCAGAGAATGTTCAAGCCGCCTTAATAGGCCTCTGACCTGGCTTAACGAATAGTTACAACGCCATCAGATGAATATACAGGGTCCTTCTTAAAATTCTGACACTTCTTTGAGGGAATGATCAGACCGTCAAACTGAACAACTTTCTCTATGGCACCAACATCGAAATCGTGAAAAAAAAATCACCTCTTCCATACAAAACTGCACACCTACTTGAGCCAAATATATGGGACAGCTCATTTTGTTGTTCAGTTTGGCGGTCTGATCATCCCTTTAAAAAAGTGTCAGCGTATTAAGTAGAATCCTATAGATAGAAGAAAATGACATTGCTTTCACATTGACACTCTCACTAGCAAATTGAATTCAGCAAACGGTTTCAAGCACGTCCACAGAATCAATTAAGTCTAAATTAGACTAATACTACTGCAAAACCCATTTCAGTACTATACATTCGTACCTGTGTTGATACAAACACTCAATATATCTACGGTTGAACCACAATATACCAATCAAGCAGTACTGATGCAAAGATTACATTATTCAATTTTTTTTATTGGTTTCTAGTGAAACGTGAATGTTCTGAGGTTTCAGAATATCTCTGACTACCCCGGGGAATATAGTCGTGAGCATATGCTATGCTATGTTGGTTTTAATTGCACTATCTTGCCAATTTACTGTAATGTTTCTTTCATAAATAAATATATACTATACTATGCTTATTTTCGATTTACAATATATGCTCACTTTATCTTCCCCGAATTAGCCAAAGGTATGCCAATGCCAAATAATAATACATCATATTAGAAATCTTTTTTTTTTCATTAGCTGTGCCCAAACTCTGTCAAGTGTATTAGGGAGTGAACCCGTCGTCACTTAATGGATACAAAATAATCGCGTTGAAATTGAAGCATGGACTTGTAAATTGTCTTCTTCTTTCGTATCAGCATTACCTATATCGGATCGCAGTCACTCAGTGGAAGCAATTGATTAAGATAGTTAGGTTTTGGTTTAAGTCCCACTTAAATTAATGTACTTAATTGTAATACTGGGTAAATCTGTATTGAACTTGTAATGAATAGATAATAGACTTCAATTATCAGATTCCATGATTAAATGAGAACACTGGTTGCGATACATTATTAATTGTAGAAAGCATTATAATATGTATGGATTGATGCTACTGTTTGATTAGTCAATTGCGGTTTAGCTGAGATTAAGTTCTATTTGAAGCCTCGAGTATTTGGTTTTACTAAGATATACTTACCTGGTTAAAAGTGTTGAGAGTTGAAGGTGAATTTCGTTCTATTTTGAACCTACTCAAAAAATAAATACAGTTTCTTTTGCTATTTTAGCTGAAAGGCTAGAACACCTAAAATCACCGTGGTGTACTTTTCTACCAAAATAGTACCGCTATTTCAAAAACTCAAAATAGTCTAGGAAAATATTCCCTGAGGGGGAAAATAGAATGCTTAAATGTTTTAAATGTGTATATTTACGTTTGGAACTACTTGTAGGATATCAAAGAAAAAAAATTGTACGGGACAGTCTTACTCAGCACTGTCTAGTAATGTGACATTCATTTCTCCGCATTACATGCCTATACTTAACAATTAAGGTAAATTATTACTAAACAATTAAGGTAAAGGTAAGTAAGAACATTATATTTTAACAATATTTTAACAGCGTAGCATTCATAATGAACGAAAAATTATTCCTCTGTTATCCGTTTTAGGATGGCTGTTGAATATACGGGTACAGTATTTGGAAAACTTGAGGAGTTTGAAGGAGCTTTGAGTTTAACAAGTTCTAAAGAAAACTTTTGGGGGAATGAAATGCGATATTTTGTTCGCGACTTTGAGAATGGGTGTGGGAATTGTGTCGCACAATAGCACGATTTCTGTTGTTATTTTAGAGTCGTTTGTTTCGGAATCATGTAATGTTGTAGGTCTGCTGTTGGGTGGTCGTGGTCGCGTGTCGGTTACCTGCCACCTGGCCTACAACGAAGCTCCAATTTTATGATGGCTCAAGAGTGTTTTTTTTTTTTTTCAAGAAGCAACCCTTGATGTCACCCCGTATTTATTGTAACCGTTAAACGTGAAGCAAATTGAACAATCAACAACTCTATAAGATGGACGCCAAAGTCACAGTCAATATAATTTATTCAATATAGGAGCTTACGCTTGAGCACACTTATCAAACTTCAAATGTGCTCAAATTTCACTACGCTAAATTTGAGCACACTTATCAAACGTCAAATCTTTTTAAAGCTACCACCGCGTCGGAACGTGTTGTCGCTGTAGAGAAGATGCGGCCAGAAACTCTACAACATAACACGACTTAATAACTATTACAATATAACACCACAACTTTAAAATTAGAATATAAAGTATATGTTTGTTTCAGGCTGAAATATTGATTTTTAATTTTAGAACCTGCTTTATACAGTATGAGTATGAATAACAATTTGTTAGTTAGTTGAAATATGTTCATGAAAATAGCCCCATACAATTTGAGTCGAACAGGTACTACAGTTTTGAAAGGAACAGCCGTTTTGTTCCGCGATTTTGAAGTTGGTTCCATAGTGAAAGTTGTTCTGTTTGACAAGTAGAATTTATGATTAAAAATTCCCCACATACTACAAAAAGGAAATAAATATTATAGGGTATTTACTTACATTAAATACCTTGGATAGTGTCACGCAAATTATCGAATATCAGAATCTAGCCTGGACTTCTATTGTGATGACTAGAGAACGATATAAAATACATAATTAGATTTAAACTTTGACTATTTATATGTGGACTGGTTACGCGTGTAATTCTACTAACAAACATTTCTGCCACTTTTTGCGGGGGGCGAGATAACATGAAATCCGCAACTTTGGATTTTATTCCCCATAACTTTAGATTCTAATTTTGAATGTTAAAAATCATGAAAAGTAGTCTCGTGTGAACCCCAAACGTTATAAGTTCGAAGTTATTATTTGGCAATTATAGGCTGTCTCGTTTAGTGATAAGGTGTAAAATTGAATGTAAATGCACAAGATCAATTGTGCTTATACCGTGGCAGAGGGGAAATGCTACCGCAAGGCTAGTCCTTATAATAATTAGTCAAAGGATTTAAACATCCAAGACTGACATGAGAAAATTTTATTCTGCACTCTCGAATAAGGGTTTATTCGTGCGAGGCCTTTGCCCAGCAGTGGGATCCAACAGGCTATAACTCACGCTAAAGAATTCAAGCAACAACATTTTACATCGTATCTGAATCGTGCGAAAAGATAATTAAATTGATGAGTGTAGCCATTAACGAAAGTCCTTTGACTTTTCCTTTTTTGTTGAAAGATAACAGGGAGATGCGGGGATACGGAGATCCCAGGGGATCATAAGGGTTCCTCAATTTAGCGGCAAAGGTTACTGTTTTGTCTTTATTTTGTGAATAATTTCCTTTTAGATAAATTAGTAAGTTTTTATAAATGATTAACGTTGTTTGGCGTGTTGCTTGAAACTTTGGATTAAAGTTAAAGGTAACGTAATAACAGTTCAGAAACCAAGAACAATTTTTGTAACAAGCTGTATCTAAGATTTCGAGCGCGTTGACGTGTAGACCTAGTTTTAGATGCCTTGACAATTTTTTTTTATCGTGCACAGGCCCACCACACATTCCCATCGTTGTAACTCTTGTAAACCAGGATCAACAGCGGCGACCATTCACAACACTAGACAATGAAGTCTAGCGAGCCCGGGGGTTGCTCTTATCTGTCTTGGAACCCGCAATGAATTAATCAAAGAAGATAGGAGTAGGATAAAGAAATATCCGATTTCCCTCCATTGAAAACGGAGGACACAATAAGAAAACAATAAAACGTGGCTATTTCAATTCCAGAGATCATTTATGGCAGAGTTGAAGACCCTACCGTAAAAGCACCAAAAAATAAAATAATAACATAACAAAAAAAGAAACGAGGAATTTAACGTTGTACTGAAACTATGACTTGTTTTGAATTGACCAGTCTACTTTTCCCATTGGCACAGACAACTAGTTACTTCGTAACTTTTGACTAATTATTATAAGGACTAGCCTTGCGGTAGTATTTCCCCTCTGCCACGGTATAAGCACAATTGACCTTGTGCATTTACATTCAATTTTACACCTTATGACTAAACGAGACAGCCTATAATTGCGAAATAATAACTTCGAACTTAGAACGTTTGGGGTTCACACGAGACTACTTTTCATGATTTTTAACATTCAAAATTAGAATCTAAAGTTATGGGGAATAAAATCCAAAGTTGCGGATTTCATGTTACCTCGCCCCCCGCAAAAAGTGGCGGAAATGTTTGTTAGTAGAATTACACGCGTAACCAGTCCACATATAAATAGTCAAAGTTCGTAACAGATACATCATTTCCTATTTATTCTATAAAAATCTCTTCTTATTATAAACTCAAAACGGGGTCAACCGTCCCCACGGGGCAAGTATCTGTGTTCATATCCTACAGACATAACCCACTTTGAAAATTCATATAATAAATTTAATGCGATACCCGACGTAAGTCCCACCGGGAAGAAAGAATAGCTTAAGCCTCTCGAAAGTGTTTTTCCTTGTAGGATACAATTATATCTGACAGCTGTGTCTGTATTAGGGTTGGCACTCAAAGTAGTTTTGCACGGTTAGTTGGTAATGTGGGTTTCTTTTTACCCCGTTTCGTTTCACGGATGGGTAGAGATGTCATACTCTATTCCTTACTCAAAACAAAAATTTGTGGGCCGAATCTTGGGTCTTATTTTACCGTTATAGAAATCGTAAAAATAAGAGGCATTGTCGGGGATTGTGCCATTGATTTCAGTAATTAAAATCTCGAAATCGCTGTCTTTACTATTTTGATCGCCGGGTATATTTTATATAGGTCATAGCATATTGTCGTATTCAGAATTTTTCGAAAGCTTATGCCGAGCTTTTGTAATGTGCATTTTCTATATTTCTATGCATACGCTGCGACATTAAATCGCGCCGTTTTTTGTTAAAAATCTACATCAAATCAGATATCCGTACTTTACGGGTGAATTTTAAAACCTTAGTACATAAATCACACTTAAGTATTTTTCGAAAGAGTCCTCACAAAAGTGTATAATTATGCCAATTGATTAAAAAAATTATCCTACCCCCTCCGCTTGCGTGATGTAATACAGGGTGTTACTTTAGGGGGTGCTTCAGACCATCAATCTGAACAACTTTCTCTACGGGACTAACATTGAATTACTCGACCCAAACGTATGGATCTTCAGAGTTTTTTTTTCGACATTTCAATTTTGGCTCTGCTCACGTCATCCGACCTGGGCCTGTAGACAAAGTATCTTTCGATTAGCGTTAACGACACTAGAAAACATAAAAATGTATGGACTTGACGTATGGTGACGAAAGCAAACGTTAAAATGTTTCGATCGCTAATGTCAAATCCATACATTCTGTAATTTTCTACTTTCGTCAACGCCAATAGAATATCACTTTGTCTAGGGGGGCTGGAGTGCGATTTTTGAAAGTCATACGTTGAACTCAGCAGTTGAAAATGTCAAAAATACTACGGAGAGATGCATCTTTCTGCTGCTGATATGACTTTCAAAAATCATACTTCAGGAGTGCGATTTTTGAAACTCAAATCAGCAGCAGAAAGATGCATATCTCCAGAGTAATTTTGACAGATCTCATCTGTCATAATCATGAAGCATCCCTTTTAATATGTAACGCATATAACCCTGTATTGTTGAATTGTGTATGTTGATAAACTCACCCAGTTTATGAATATCTTCTAAACGATGAATGTTTCGGAATAGGTACTGTTACATTGAATAAATAAAACATACAAGTATTACAGTCTCAAAAACAGACACGCCATTTTCGTATTACATTTTTCTAGCCAATACTTTGACAATTTGCAAATCTGGCTCATAAATTCCGAAACTAAAGCCGTTTTCTGACCACCGAAAGTGTATACCGTCGTGACCTTTATGTATGTCTGCGAATACCCAAGAATTGTATCTATTTACTTTTATATCGTGTCCCAAGCTCATAACTTCCCCTACCTCTGTTGTACAACAAGATATTTCTGGATCTCCCTTGACCCAAAAACTAAAATATTCAAATCCATTTCCCTGTAATCTTTTCCTTTATCTCAGGGTCCACTGGTCTGATTTGAATGTTTTTTTACGACACAAAAATAAACAACGTCCACCTAGATTTATTTTATTACTTAAGGGTAGAATATGTCCAACGGTTGGTTAAGTTTATACCATCGTATCTTGTCTATAGTTGTGAAAATGTCATACATAAGCTAAGAAACGGGGAAAGTGTTGGCTTGTGAAGTAAGAAACCTCCTTTATCAATCTTTGATTTCACTAAACACACACATACACACACACTAACACGCACTTACATAAACTCATAAACACGCATGCATAATTATATCTGAGCCACTACCCGGGCATTCGAATTTCGTAATTGCGTGATCGTTTTCGATCCAATGTGAACTCTATTACAATGAAGTTCGGACCGGAACAGTCTCGATATATCAAAAATCGAAAGTCCGGGTCCTGGAATTGAGGATAATGCGTGGTAATGGACTTTGTAAGAAATGTAGAAAATTAGATTTAATGGAACTGTGTTTAAATGTTATTTTTATTTTATACAATATACACACATTCACATTATACACTCACACACACCCTAAAACGGAATAGAAACCACGAAGATACAGAAATCTGATTTTGTACCTACATTGCATTTTATTTCCACTGAATTGCTAAAAAAAATTATAAAATGTCATTCAAATTAACTAAAATCCTTCAACAAAGTTTCTGAGTTCTCTTTACACCATCCATTCTAACCATTGTCCCTTTCTCATTCGTTGGTACAAAACTTTGTACAGACGAGACCGCTTTCACAAAGAAAAAAGTTGCGTTAAACAACATCACTAAAAGTTTTTTCTCAAAAACTTCTAAACGAAAGTTACCCAGGCGTTTAAATGTAAGTGGAATAAATCAAATGATCTGCTCAGGGCTTGACCCCGGCGTTTTTTTACACGAAAACCCGAAAGGTATCTACATAAGGGTCTGAGAGGATGACGTTATTTGCATTTCAATAGGTAAAGGAATTTAACGAAATTTAAATCTATCCGTACAACATATAATTCAAATCTATCTATGTGTATGCCGTGGTGATCCAGTGGCGAGTAACCTTGCCTGCCGTGCAGGAGGCGATGGTTCGATCCCCGTCCAGGCCGACCCGACGATTTGTAACACCACCACCACCAATTTCGGTGAAGGAAAACATCGTGAGGAAACCTGCATGCTTCAATTTCGAGGCATGTATTGTACCCACTGTCCATTATAAGTCGCGACGGACTCACTCCCCGTCACACTGGACAGAGTTACGGTACTACTGGTGAAACGTGGATGCTCTGAGGTTTCAGAATATCTCTGACTACCCCCTCGGGGAATATAGACGTGAGCATATACATACATACATACATTAATCTATCTGTAATTTCATGATCTAAACTTTGTTACAACTGTATTAAAAATATTTTGCGAACATATCTGATAGTGTCTGTAATGGTACGAGATCCGACTGCAAAATTATGCACTTATGTGTTTGGTGAACGAAATGTGATTTAAGTGAATGTTTATACAATGTTTCATACAACGCTCAACTAACCTCTGTATAAACTTTCAGTTAAATCACATTTAGTTCACCAAACAAATAGGTGCATAATTTTGCGGTCGGATCTTGGTATATAATCAATTCATTTGAAGTCACTGTAATCAAAATCGGCTATGAATAAATGATCATCATCATCAATCATCGTTTGCAGTTCTGCTTACTTAGGGGATGTGTATATGGGACATTTATCCTGTCCCGCTATAGGTAATCTAATCAAATCGTATATTGTTTGGGCTTAAAGAGGAACAAACTCACTTTTTCCATAATTATCAGTAGGTTTTGAATGATTTCATGTTATTAGAGTCGAAAAACAATACACGGAGTCGCCATTGCGAAGCAGAAAGCGCTGCGTGAAAAATGATCTAAGGGTGCATCTGGCAATCGCGTTGCCCGCGAGCTGCGCATTCGCGGCGCGTTCGCCAGATGTGGACGCACCCTAAGAATAGTATGCTATGACAACCTACGAATAAAGAATTCTTTATTAGCATATGACAACTTATGTTAAGAATATTAAATAAAGGAATCGATTCACTAAAACCTCTGTTAAGTCACGCATAACCTATCAATTCCATGGGCTAATATTAGCTTAGGATAGATCGGTTTCATACTTTAATGCTCTTCTATATCACTACCCATTTATACAAGGTGTTACAGAAATACAAATAAGCATTTAAGGTGGTGGTTTAGATCATCAAACTGAACAACTTTCACTATAGGACCGATATCGAAACGCGAAAAAAAAATCGGATGTTCCATACCAAACTTCAAATCTACCCGAGCTAAATGTATGGGACTGCAGATTTTTTTTTCGCTATTTCGATGTTGGTTCCATAGTGAAAGTTGTTCAGTTTGATGGTCTAAACAACCCCCTTAAAAGTTTTAAATATTTATTTTTACTTTTGTAACACCTTGAATTGCTTGTATAAACCACATTGCAAATTATACTAAGTACTACACTTAACACGTTATACCATCCAGAAACCTTAAACACCTATAGGTACTTTGTATGATATATGTATGACTAGCTTTTGTCAGCGAGTTCGTTCGCATGGATTTCCAAAAACATCAAAACCTCGTCCTTCAAGGGTCGTTTTTCGAAAATCATTTCTAACTGCACCCCTAGAAGGCCGGTTTCACTCCACAGCTCGTCTCACTTGACGGCCGATCCCCACCGACCGGTGAATGGCAATAGGTTAGGAATACCGTGTAAACTCCTTGGTCAAATCTCATTAGACTTACCGCCATTTTGTGAGCAGTCAATAACTTGATAACTGAAAAGACTTGTTAACTCTAGCGATATCACGCTGCCAGCACGTGAAAGAATGAAAGAGGGAGACAATGTAAAGGAAGTTTTCATGCCTAATCATTACTCATTACATACTCGGTTCATTATTGTTTGCACGCGCACCGTTGTGACGTTTAGTTAGGTTATACGCGAATTATACAATAAGACGAGTGCGAATAACTTTGGACCTTATTGCCGTGCAGAGCCGCTAGTCGCTATTTATTTCAATCTGTTTTCGAAGTGATACTTCTGTACCAGTAGGTACTAGTATTTATTCTGTGCCCCTACGTCTTGTGTTGAATATACATTATATTCCACATTTCAAGTTTCTATCTAGTAAGATGGTATTAGAGCATAATATGGTCAAAGTAAGCCTCGCTACTTCACAAAACGTTTAAAAATAAAAAGTTGTTAGTTGTAGCGAAGTGTCTGATCACCGTAAATAGGGTAATCCCAATTAGGGTGATCTGAGGCCGTGAGTTTGTGCATGTATATATAAAACTTTGTGTGTTTTGAATCAAATCTTCTTCTTCTTCTTCCTGCCCTTATCCCATTATTTGGGGTCGGCGCAATATGTCGTCTTCCTCCATTCATCTCTTTTAGCCGTCATTTCAGCGCACACACCTTTTTTACACATGTCATCTTTCACATAATCCATCCATCTTTTCTTTGGTCGTCCTCTCTTCATGCAGCCATCCACATTCATATTTAACATTCGTCTTGTAATATGTCACTCATCTCTTCTCATCACATGTCCATACCACGATAACTGATTACCGCGCAGCTTTTCATTCACAGGAGCCACTTTCAAACTTCCTCTAATATACTCATTCCTAATCTTGTCCATTCTAGTAACCCCACACATCCATCTCAACATTCGCATCTCTGCTGCATGCAGTGTGTTTTGAATCAAATAAGAAATCAAAATTTAAAATCAGTAAAAGTAGCTCTCATAACTTTTGAAGAAACTCATCTCAAAAACAATAAATATTTATTTTCAACCTAAATAATACGATAAAGAAAATGGAAAGATATAAAGTTTAAGGACACTTGGTTTTCAGCTAATGCATACTAATTCAGTCAACCGCTTTCGTTTTATTTAGAGTATAATTCAAAATAATAAAAAGCCGTCGGTATTTATTTCATTCGGGCTGTAAATAAAAAGCCGTAGTGTGGAATACCACAATTAGTCTAGGAAAAATAAGGTTTGAGATTGCATTAAAGACACTTTAGTAAATTGCGTTTGAACTAATATTACTGTTCGTTTATAACACTTTTGTCGAGATTTCGTGGTTATATTGGCTCAGGAACCTGAGAAATACCTTAAAATCTATAAATTTACAAAGGGCGAGCTTCTTTCTAGAGATATTTCTTGCAGCATACCAGCAAAAGAGACAGTTATTTATCACAAGGCAAATTTAATGTGTACAAACAAACATAATAATCTAGTTTTGAGTTTATAATTTTTGAAGATTAACATAATATTAAATGTCTACTTAAATTTACGATACTAACCGGGGATTATTATTGTTATAAGTAAAACGTATTAAACGAAGCCATCCTGTACAAAATCACCAGTTCTCCATTTTTTGTTCATACCTAAATTTAATTTTTTGTAAATGTCTTAATTATTCAATGATACACAATAAAAAATCAGGGATTATTGAAAATTTATGTTTTTCTGATATGTATTTACTATATTCCAAAAGAATCACCTAAAGTGCAATTAATGCAACCTACTCCATACAAAAATCCGTAGATTTCCCCGACTAAATGACTACACCGCTCATTGGGTGTAATCTTTGATTAAATTAAAACAGGAAGATAGGTGACTGGCCTACAGCGCATGGACAGCATAAATTGAGCCTCGGGAAATATAGTGGTCTATATCTATGTCTATGTCTGTCTAGTAGTCGTATATTTTAACTACATACTCTGAGAATATAATCGTGAGCATGTGCTAAAGCCTTTGACTAATTATTATAAGGACTAGCCTTGCGGTAGCATTTCCCCTCTGCCACGGTATAAGCACAATTGATCTTGTGCATTTACATTCAATTTTACACCTTATCACTAAACGAGACAGCCTATAATTGCGAAATAATAACTTCGAACTTAGAACGTTTGGGGTTCACACGAGATTACTTTTCATGATTTTTAACATTCAAAATTAGAATCTAAAGTTATGGGGAATAAAATCCAAAGTTGCGGATTTCATGTTACCTCGCCCCCCGCAAAAAGTGGCAGAAATGTTTGTTAGTAGAATTACACGCGTAATCAGTCCACATATAAATAGTCAAAGGCTAAAGCATATATGCTCCCTCACGAATCCATACACAAAGCTTTTAAGGACTCAATAACTCATCGATCAAAAAGAAACTTTCACATACTCAACTAAAACAATCCCAGTACATCCCATGGAGGGTCCAACTTAATTAGAGACTGTATATTTGGGTTACATAAATAACATACTTAATAGTTAGGCTGAAATTGGGTCTCTATTATTTGTGCCCTCATTTTCGTGCCGTACTGTTTGGTAGGTAAGTGATTGAATAATTGTTTGCTTTCTGTTGTGAGACATAAGGTTTATTATGGGATGTGGCTGTGGATAAAATACCACAATTTATGATACAACTTTACATTTATTAATAAGTGCAGTATACAGGGTGTTACGGTCAACAGTTGCATTACTTATAGGGGTGATTGTAGCCATGATCTTGAACAACTTTCCCAAAGATATGTATTGTATTGGTTCGTTACAATAATGGACTATTACATGATATAAATCTAAGATATAAATAAATAATAAAAAACCGGCCAAGAGCGTGTCGGACTCGCCCATGATAGGGTCCGTAGCCGTGCATAAATAGAATAAGAAAACATTAGTAATGTCGATTCTCTTACCTAAAAAAAACATTTGGAACCTAACGATAGCGCGATTTAATTTCCTGCAACACGCCATCTAGTTTGTGTTTTTGGGTTACTGTTGCCTTCATGCCAATAATGTCTTCATGCCAAATTTCGATTCAATAAGTGCAAAAATGAGCAAGTTATTGAGGCGGGGCATACAGACAGACAGACAGAATGGACGAAAGTATAAGGGTTCCTTGTGTGACTACGGACCCTATCAAAATATCTCTGACTACCCCCTATGAACCCCAGGGGAATATAGTCGTGAACATGTGCATGCATGCATACAGGCGCAAATTATACTTTATTTTACTCTAAAACACAGTATGTAGCCAAAATGCCAAGATACGTGAAGAAAGTAAATACAAGAGATACTAAATAAGGCTGCCTTATTGCTTAAAGTTGCACTTCCGATGCCAGCGGCCGATGCTACTGACGTGCGCTGCTCGCGGCAGACGGCCGATGCGACAATACTAGTTACTATGAAAACGTATGGCGCCGCTTCCGATGCCAGCGACTGACGCGTGCGTCAGACGCGCGCGGCCGATGCGATATACATATAGCATATGACAGAACCACGCGTCAGACGCGCGCGTCAGTCGCTTCGGCCGCTGGCATCGGAAGTGCACCTTTAAAGCTAAATATATATGAGATTTCATTTCATAATTTCCTTTGTTTCACCAATAGAGAGCACAAAATATACATAAATACAGGAAATAATTTTAATAACGTGCCAAATAATTATGAAATGATGAAACGTTGGCGTCGAAACGAAGGAAATCTGATTTTGTAATAATTTTCCCAGGTGGTATTTGTAATAAAGAGGAGAATAAATCCACCAACTTTTATTACCTTGATAACAACCTCATTAATGGAGTTGATTTTTAATTTGGTTCCCGAATATCGAAATAAATAAAAAGCAAGGAAAATTACATAATTTTATGAACTGAATTTATGAATCGAAACATTACTCAGAAAAATATATCGTAAAGAAATACAGAAGATACAAAACAAGGCTTTCTTAGCGCTAAAACGCGACTTCTTCCATACAAGGTCATTAGTTATTGGTACTTTAATAGTACAGCGCCGATACGGCCTAGCAATGAATGTTTGAAAGGTCTTTAAAAACCTACGTAAGTTTCATTGCTAGCCAATGATGAAAAAAAAAACAATTTTTCGCCATTCAACTGTTTACGCCCAACGCCGGTTTTTGCTTTAATTTAAGTGGCGACGGGCTCACTCCCCGTCACACTGGATAGAGTTTCGGTACTTTTAGTGAAACGAAGGGAATGTATGAAAAGATGACTGTATGGACTTAGAGGAATTAAGAGAGGTCTGTCAGAACCGCCCAAAGTGGAGATCTAAAGTTTCTGCCTACCCCTCTGGGAAAAAGGCGTGAGTTTATGTATGTATGTATGTAGTGAAACGTGGATGTTTTGAGGTTTCAGAATATCTCTGACTACCCCATCGGAAAATATAGACGTGAGCTTATGCTTATGATGCTAATGTTCTGTTTAAAAAAACAGTCATATTTCTCGAAAATGTTGCGCTGTAAATATTATCGCTGAATAATCAAGTCGACAATGGTTATAGATGAAAAAAACGTCAAACCTGTCGGACCCGCATTTCATTTAAGCCATGACGAACAGGCAAATAACCTACCTACACCTGGTAGATACACATGTATCGTGTCACTGACCCTTTCTTCTGATTAGGGTTACAATTCTGCATATTTTAATAAATTAAGCTTTGACGAGCTATGTCTTGAAAACCTTTTTGGAAAACGGATAAAAATATGAGAATAGTTTCATGAGAAAAAAAGTTATACTCAGGGGCCGCGATCTGTCATTTTCTAGAAAGTGGGTCATTTTGATCCATAGATCCATGATCCAGATTGTAAACTTAAATTCGTTAGGGGCGGATTATACAGAAGAGACGTGTGGCGGTGGCGGATAGTCAAAGAAACACAATTATAAACCTTATAATACGTAGCATAGCGTCGTTTGGATAATTACGCCCGCGCCTCCAGGCGACGTCACCTGGAGGCGCGGGCGCGATTCTCCTTTACGTCAAAAATTACGCTATGCTACGTACTATCAGGTTTATATTGTGTAACTTAGATTATCTGCCAACGCCACACGTCTCTTCTGTTAAACCGTGACTTACATACTGCTCGATATGTTACACAATCAACGATGTATCCTGTACCTAAAATAGGAACGCAATCTGAAATTTTCTAGAAAGTGGGTCGTTTTAATCCAGTCACAAACTTTGTATTAAAATAAGCACAGGGAAGAGAGAATGATCTTTAACTTGAACATAACTTACCCAAATTTCGTTCCTAACCATTAAAACTGACAATGTTAATAGCATAACAAGTTACCCCAGTCAGGGAGAGTTGGGAGATAATTTATCGTAGTCAGATAATAAGGTAATCCAACACAGGGTTGTCCCAGATGAGGGTCACCTGACTGACCGCTCGCTACGTGTAGACGGCACTTAATTAGCTTTCAAACAATTGTTTACATTGAATCTGAATTTTGAATATCCATTCCCTCCGATAGTAGAACACAAAGGGTGTAAAATTTAATGCAATATACAGGGTCCTTTTTTAAGGGGATGATCAGACCATCAAACTGAATAACTTTCTCTATGGCACCAAAATGGCAAAAAAAAATCTGCTGTCCTATATATTTGGCTCGAGGAGGTTTGCAGTTTTGTATGGAGTAGCTGATTTTTTTTTCGCGATTTCGATGTTGGTGCCATAGAAAAAGTAGTTCAGTTTGATGGACTGATCATCCCCTTAAAAAAAGTGTGGGCAAATTAAGAAGGACCCGATTATGAAAAGGGGTACTTCAGACCATTAGTCTGAACAACTTTGACTGTAGAGTCAAAATCGAAAATGCGACAAAATATTGCTTGTACGTAGGTACCATATAAAACGTCAGTGACTAGACTTAAATGTATGAAACAGCAGATTTTTTTGTTGGCTACATAGTAAAAGTTGTTCAGTTTGATTTTCTGAAGCACCCCTTTTAATCTATAATGTAATTAATATTACTACCTCTATGTACAGGTTTTTTGTTAACAGCCCTACAAGTCAATTTTGACCTGAAACCATGAAATTTGAAACTCAAGGTTTCAACATCCATTCTGAATACTTCAGTATGCAAAGCTATGCTTGCTTCAATTGCGCGCCGTTTGAAAGTTGTTGCAAAATTTCGGAATGTCCTGAAAGGGAAAATGCTCATAAGTTTATGGTAATGTATATTCCATACCAAAAAATTAAGATAAGATAAGATAAGATAAATATTCTTTATTTGCACACCAAAATACACAAAAAACAACAACAATCGCGAAAAAGAAGGGTACAAAAGGCGGCCTTATCACTAAAAGTGATTTCTTCCAGACAACCAGTGGATGGAAGAAGATGGATGGATGGTGGTGGATATTTATCATCATAACCCCCCGTTAAACTTACAAAGTCGGAGTTTTGTAAACAATTATTAGGTTACCTTTGTATAGAAACTCGAACAGAAATTGAATGGCCTTCCAAAATACACTTTCATTACCATTTCCCAATTTGTTAGCCAATTTGCGCTACAACAAAACAATTTTGCTGTTGTCCTAATATTTGTATTTTCAGCGTTTGTTTACGTAAAAAGGCAAATTGAAAAATGTTTTTCCTTTCATGTAAACTGTTGCCTATTTGGGTTTTAAACGTTTTACATAAATTTTTCCTCGTTTATAACGATATAATGGTGTAAATGTTATTTGCTACGGCGATTTACGTATCGCGTCTTATTGCGTTGGTAAATTCACCTTGATCAAAAACAATCCCTGAGAATGGGATAGATACTCCCCACTAAAGTACTTGACACTGGCGCAAAATGCACACAATAGTCTATTAATTATAAATAGATAATTATTACATTTAGGCCTAAATAAAGGAGACATGCAATCCCGTTTCCACCCTTAGCCACGGTTTATACAGAAGAGACGTGTGGCGGTGGTGGATAATCTAAGTAACACAATATAAACCTTATAGTACGTAAGATTGCGTTGTTTTTGTCGTAAAGGAGAAGCGCGCCCGTGCCTCCAGTTGACGTCGCCTGGAGGCGCGGGCGTAATTCTCCAAACGACGCTATGCTACGTACTATAAGGTTTATCATTGCGTTTACTTTGATTATCCGCCACCGCCACACGTCTTTTCTGTATAAACCGCGTCGCGCAAGTTTCCTAAGAACTTAGGAGTTGTCATAATTATTCATGACATATTATTTTCATAGCTCTTTTCCTTTCAGATGGTAAGCACTTTTCTTTTCAAATCGTATCACAGTGTCGTAAATAAAATAGAAATCTGTCTATCATCGTTCGTCCTATAATAGGATATGAACAAGCGTACTAAGTCTGCATGGTAATAATTAAGCACTCTCGGCTTAATATGAAGAAGATATACAACGTGTTAATGAACTACCGCAAAACTAGAAAGTAGTTTGTTTGGAATCTAGAGCAGAATCAATTTATCATGGTTTCAACACAGGCAATTTTTTTCTCAAACTACTTACTACCAAAACAAGATTCTTAAAATTTACACATGAGCAAGTTAGCGCTTTCATTAATTGCTGAAATGATAACCAATGATTTTTGCCTCAAAACTTAAAATTCGAATAACTTTAAATTGTAACTTTCAAAATTATGAAATTATAGTTTCAATCTAATAAATTAGTTGGGGTGTATGAGGTTTTGCGCTTATTCATTAATACGTTGTATACATAATGATGGCAATTGAGAGCATGGAATAATAATCCCGATCTATCTCCAATTATTTTGCGGCTCCGGCTGACTGATGGGATGTGCTTCGTACAGCGTCTTATGGGTAGAAACAATTAAGCCGATTTATATATGTTATTACATATTTTATCTTTGACCTATTTTTAATATACTTTCAAAAAGGAGGTTGTTCATTTCGTTTTTATGGTAATTGTGTTTTTCGTCTTAGCATTTCTTAACCAATTTAGATGATTCTGTTTTTGATTAAAATTTACGATTGATTGATATGGGCTGAAGATGATGATTATGATTATATGAGTGTAAGTAAGATTTCAATAAATAAGTAATTCTTAATTTATTTTTTCCCAACATTTTACGTTTTTTTTTTTTTAATATTTATAAATTAAAGTCAATGGAATTTTTCCGAAACAATCTTGAAACTAATCTCTAAGCTTGTGTGTTATCAGATTATCTTTGAAATGTATAGTTTTAAAGTTACAGTGCCTCTAAAACTTCCATACAAATCTTATATTAATCCTAGCATTGAAACTGACTATTTTAACGAAAATCTGACAAGCATAGAGCTAAGTTTCTAGATTGTTTCTCAAATATTTCGTCGTCTTTAATTGGTAAGTATTGAACATATAAATAAACTTCGTTTGTATGGAGCGCGCAGCAAAATCAAAACAGAGAATTGATACAAATATAAATATACTAGAAATCTTAGTAACAAAATAAATCAATATAAGACAAATACTTTAAAACAAGCACTTTAATAAAACTCCTTTGATCAACAGATACACCTTTGATAAACTCTTTGATACAAGGATCCACCCTGATCAAAGATAAACTCCACACTAAAGCGTTAAGTAGTTTATATCCGACCCCTTCGACACCCAACCGCCTGATTGGTTTATGGGAGGCCCTTGCGTTAAATTAAATAGGTTTGTTATTTAGACTCAATACCATTTATCTATACTACATGTATACAACATAATTATAAGTACAGTGTAATTGTCCAACAACTTTATCTATGAAAACTATAGAAAATTCAAAAAAAAATTGTTGAATTTCCATACTAAATACGATCGAACGTTTTTATGAAAAGTAGAACATTTTTTTTTGCGAATTTCATATAGGTTTCTTTGGGAAAGTTATTCATTATCATGGACAGGGTTTTAACAATCACCACTTAAAGTAATGCAACTGTTTACCCTAACACCCTGTATACAACTGCAAGGCTGAGACATACTAGAGAAAGTGTGGAATTGCCCCAATAATAGGACGAAACAAGCTAAAATTATGATTTTGGAGCATAGATAGATAGATAAACAATTTATTTGCATAAGTAACACACATATAATATTACTGTTCACAACTTTTTTAGTAGTAGTCAGGCGCAGCAACAAATAGTATAAGAGATAAGAGGAATTTTGGTGACCATCAGCTGCGAGGCTGATTCAGTATTCATAGAGTGTAGAGCATCTCTGTGATGGGGATGGACTAGGTCGGCCTGCATATTCAAAGGTCTGGTATGGTTGCTAAAAATGAACATGCATGAATATGCAGGTATTATTGTAGTATGCACTGCAGCTATGTGAAAACTACAGAAACTGACATGACATCAGTCGGTTTAAGAGATACAGCCGATTAAAGGTCGGAACTTTAAATGGCTGCACCTCCTAAACCGACTGACAGAACATGCCACTTTTTGTACTGTTCACAGAGCTACAGTGCATATTACAATAATTCATCAGTTCATTTGATACATACCTTTGAAAGGTTGTAACTCCTAACATAACTGGAGTTATGCAGGCAGACCTGGTCCATCCCCATCACAGAGATGCTCTACACCCAATGAATACTGAATCAGCTTTGCAGCTGATGGTTACCAAAATTCCTCTTATCTCTTATACTATAATGAGTGATACTGACAATAAATGAGTACGTTTATTTTAAACGAAATATAGTTACGGAAAAAAGTGTAAAAACAGAAAAAAAATATTTGCTAAAAGTAATCCTGGCTTCAACTGCACTACAAAAATGTGGTTGATAGTTGTAGCAAAGCTTCTGATCACCCTGAAAGGGATTATGGTCGTGAGTTTATGTAAGTATGTATGTGTGAATATATTATTATTACATACCTACATACAATTAATATTGTATAACTTAAAATTGGGTAGTGAAACAATCTAAAATGTGTTGCAAAATTAATTTGTTTTTAAGATAAATTCCCTCAATTTTATCTTGAACTTTTAATTAATCAGCAAAAGAAAAGCGTTCTTTTGAGCTCATTTTCAGTCAAATACATCTCAATTATTTAAGGTTCATGAGTCCAACTGTAACTTGTCAGGTTTTATCAAAAGAAAACGCTTACCAACACTTTGTCAGCAAACATTGTATCAGAGAAAATGGAGCGTTGCCAATTTTTTTTTCTTCCCTAACTAAGGAACCCAAGAATTGATATCGCGTTTTTTTGTCCGACAATAAAACGAATCCGCCTTACGAGTACAATAAAAAGTTACTAGCAATTCGCTCCATTGACTTTCACTGCCTATTACACAATGTGTTTAAATTCACGATTAACTCTCATATTTTTCATCCTTATAAATCATTTTCCTCTTCAAAACTCGAATTTAGGTTTCATCTCTATCTTAAAAGCGTTATCCTATAGTTCCCGGATATAGCCGATAGGTGGTGGTATTTAGTCATGTCAGTAGCCTATTGATTGCTTGAAAAACTCTCAGCTAATTGCCCTCTACCTGGCTGACCCACAATGGCCCACTACCTTTTACCAACATTAACCAAATGCATTCTCAATACAATCATCTAGCGCTGATTGAAAAATATCGTCTCTACGATAGTAATTCAAGCTTATAATCCATTTCAAATAGTAACGAAAGTTTAAGGCTATTTTGAATTACAGAAACAAAGATTTGAAACACCCTCTCACTTATTCTTAGAACAACTTTAGTAACGTCAGTAATAAATAACTTATATTTGCCAATCAGAATCGGCCAGAAAGCTAAAATTGGAATCGGAAAATCTTTTCGTCCTTATTAGAAATGAAGTGTATATAGGTAGGTCCGTATTAAAACAATACCCTACTTCCTTGTTGTTCAAGTCATCCCCAAGCGAACGTTAGACTCTTTTTTACTAGTATTAATACTGATATTAATGCCATGCAGTCAACTAGATAAAAGAAGAGGATCAAAATGCATGTCTTTTATTCACTTCCTTCCGGTAATGATCTCATCTTGGTCTCATAGACAATCTTGTAACGTAGGATTTTCACGTGTCTTCTCTGTCTACTTGTAACTCTTCTGAGAAAATATAGAGATTATATTATGTAGGCTCTTTTTCCACTTTCTTCTTTGCTAGAGTTCTTCATTCCTTTGATACAAATTTTCATTACCAAAATGTCTAGACATTTAAGTCATCCTAAGCCTTCCCTTTGAATCTGAAACACTATCTACAAATAGCCTAGAGCTCATATAGATTAGACATTCATAAATTGTAATAAAAAAGGTCGCTAAAAAGGGTCCCGATTCTGAGGTCCAATCCACTCAAGCCTCACATCCGAAAATTACACTTTGTGAATACATTCGAGGAAAAAACGTTGAAAGGGTCCTATTTACTTAACGTTTATTTTCAATCAGACCTTGTAAATATGTATTTTCGTATTGTGCGGCTGAAACAATGGAAAGTTTGAAACCGAGGTCGTTAATTTGAAAGGCAATTTTGGTTTAGTTGGTTGTTAGGCGTAATTTGCAGAGAGCGGCGCGGCGTGTCCTTAATTCATCATAAATTCAATTTTTAGCATGAGGCGACATAAGCTGGCTTTTCGCAGAAGAAAAACTTGAATGCTTCAATTTCTAAATTATTGTACAACTTTCGAATTATTGTTTCTTAATTTTAGTTCTTAAAAAACGTTACAATTTTACCCGGTATTTTGTCGTTTCCGGGTTGGCAATAACTCGTTTGTTACAGCACACGGGGACTTCCCGCTGGCGGTATAACGACTAGTGAAATTAGCCGATCGATACGCAGCATGCGGGGACTCCCCGCAGGCAGGGTAACGACGCGACCAACGAAATTCATCAATATCCAGCACGTGGGGATCCTGTCCCCTATACGGAAGCCTCTCATGAAATTTCTCGAGTGTTGGAATGCGTTATATCGACCAATGAAAAAGGTTCTCCGAATGCAGTTCTAATGGCACAGAATAGATACAGAAATACAGCTTCATACAAGTTTGTGGCGGCCACCTACATGCGCAGCGATATTTCTAACAAACTGCCCAAAAACTGCCGCTCATACAAGAATTGTACGGGTACCTACGTTCACGTTTTGCCGCACGTATATCGGCCATTGCGAGCAAGTTTGAAGCAATTTTTCTAGTAAGTAATTTATTCGGTGCTTATGGCATGCGTTTTAGAAATCTCCCGCACCTCGAATTCATTCCTTATTTAATATACCAGTGTAAATTTTCAGATTCAAAGGTCATTTTAATTATCCGTGTCTTTGCCTGCGGGACCGGGGTGAGTATAATTTCATCATGTATCAACTCTGTATTAACGGTTTTCCGATTTTATGATAATTAATCAACGAGTCGCCGGTAATTTTAATTCAAAATTCATGAGCGTAGTTATCTTACAAAGAGATGTTATACATAGTATGGTAGATGGATTTAATTACTATCGTATGGTCTTTGCCATCCAGTAACAGCGTACACCATTAATTTTAACGTCAACTGTGTTATCCGGATAGTCCACTGAGATCCTTTATCATGCACCCGAGCTTAAGTTTGAAGAAGGGACTTGAATTCAATATCACAAGGACTTGAGGGGCCTTGAGTCCAATGTTATCTGTAGCAGGCTTCACTGTGTAGACATTGTTGAGTATTACATTCTAATCTTATTTTAATGAGGTCACAAATATAAATATAACTAAACAAAAACCAAAGAAGACAATACAGTCTACCGGTTGATTAATAATTATTTTTTAGTATAGTCTGTGGAAGATGTTGAAAAAAATCCTCTTGGAAGGGTTAGCCCGCGTTCGCGTTGCATAGAGAGGATTAAAGACGATGGAAGTAGTTTTAGCACAATAATAGACTAAATAAAATAAAAAGTAGTCTGTGGTTGATAATAATAATACTGCTCCATCTCAGTCACATTCAATCTACTATTTTTGATACTATTTTGCATAGAAAGGATGCCTGGAAATAATTCTATCTTTTTTTACCTACCTGTACTTACTCAAATAGACCCGTAAACCTGCACATTTTACTATTTGTTTGTATTAACTTCTTAATTAAGAGTAATCTGTTACTGGCCTTATCTTAAGCTCACTATTTCTTTTGTTCTATTGGTTTGTAACGCTGTTGATTACTTCAACAAACGAAAAATAAAATACAAAATTTCAACTAACATTTAAAAAAAATATTTAGTCTTACCTTTTGATTTATTTATAGTTAATGGACTCTTGCTTGTGCTTTACATCGAAACCGCGAAAATAAATCAGCTGTTCTATACCAAACTTTAAACCTACTCGAGCCAAATGTATGGGATAGCTGATTATTTTTTTCGCGATTTCGATGTTGGTCCCATAGAAAAAGTTGTTCAGTATCACGGTCTGGTCACCCCCCTGAAAAAAGTTTCAGTATATTAAGAAGGACCCTTATAAGTAGTTTCTAATTTTACACCAGGGCAGCATTAGCTCTAGCTCTATTTTCTTTTTCGTAGGAAATTTCTCTTGACTTATCTTCTCATATTAACATAAACACTAAAAAGATTTATCGTACTAGGTACTTTATAAAATACCTAACCTAATCTAAACAAAATAGATTATGAGTACAAGTAAAATACTAATTAAAATTCCTATACCTAAAAGTTCAAAAACTAGTATAATGATTCAACTTTTTTTTGTTTTTGTTAATTCCATTTACAGATTTTTATTCATTTTAAACAATCTTATAGATTAAGTATTTTACACGCTATTTTATAATTATTAAACGTTTAAGGGAAAGGGGAAATGATTTCCGTGTAGGGTCGTACTTGGTCCAACGCGTGTCGTTAGCCATTCAACGCGGAAATGCAGCCAACATTATGGGCACGTTTGGCCCAGGTACGGCTAGGAGCGGTCTTTTCGATTAAGTATTTGACGAGGCATGTTGCTGAATGGTGTTTTGTAAATTTGACGACGCATGTTGCTGAAGTTGATTTTGTGAGTAATTTTAAACCTAATTTTTATTTCAATAAAAGTAACATTTTTATTAGGACAATATTTTTAGGTATATCATTATTAAAACACCAGATTTTCAGTGTGGTCCTTGATTGCTTTAGTTTTTTTGTTCAAGACAATTAAAGTTTAATGAATTGGTATAAAAATAAATGGTGCACTTCGGGCTATCGCAACTCTCTAAGATTAGTAAATCTCTTTTACCACCTTGGCAAGCTCAATGATCGACTTGACTGAAGAAGAAAGCTACGCTATGATTATAAACTAGCCCCCAATCTACCCATACGTTAAGTAATTCACTTTACAAGAATTCCTTGGAAGCTTCTGTAAATATGTGAGAATATCTCAAAAGGCCTCTTCAGGGAGCTCTCTTCGTACTCGTATAGCTTTGTATAAGACTAGTAACGTAGATAGTAACTGTTGGGACATTCCTGCTATGAAATTCTACGTCGAAAACATATTTTCCACAGAATGGCAGAAGTGCTAACGGTATGACAGGACGGATAAACAAAGAGATTTTTGCACATAAATGTTAGAGTTTACCATCGTATCGCTATTAGAAACATTGCTACATTCCTTTAAGAGGGTACCGAGCCTATTGTGCTGCCACTAATCGTATTTTTTTATTTCTAATGAATTAAACAACATTTCCAAAAAACACGACGTAGAAAAATTACATAAAGGCGCAATAGTAGGATGAAATACCTTGGAGGCATCTTTTATTTTTCATTTTTCGACTTGATTTATTACCGAATTAGAATTTACCGAAACCAAAGTCATACCTCAGTATTCTTCTTTATCTAATGAAATAATAAATTGAATACACGATTGAAATTACTTCACTTGATAGAAAATCGTCACAAAGACGTCGACGTATTTTCATGTATTTTGAAAAAATTTTTTCGTTTTAGAAGAACTTAAAATAGTTTCCGATTTTTGTTATTTATACTTACCATATTCTACATATTTATATTCACCATTAGTTTATCTAGTGAAATCATAAAAAAAAAAGTACTTTCATTAATTCTTTTTAATCGAAAATACGCACGCACTTTTCGGAGGGCTGGTCAATCGCGTTTCTCGTAGAAAATATTCGTCCAAAATCTAGGATGTGAGAATGTTCGGCTTCCCAACAAAATAACGTATTGGTGATAGAGTGACTAGGCTAGCCTTTTGCCCTCAAAAACACAAACAGAAACTTTGAATGAATGAAATCTACCTTTTCATCCCCCCATCTCGGAAAGAGTATTTTTGCTCATCGATATCTGATTGCAAAAGCCGTTTTTATCCACTAGAGGATAAAGTAAATTGAATTTAGAACATCGTATGCACTAAGTTTGTGAATTCAAAACATCATTAAACCTATTTACTTCTCCCTCCATGGTGCCGAATTCATCTTACCTTTTTTTTTTTTAGTCATTTCCTCGCTGAGGTGGGATGAAAAGTTACGTGTTGCACTCGAGTGCAAATATTTTTCACCTCGTGCTCTTTTGATTCCCTCGCTAACGCTCAGGATTCAATTTTAGAATCCTTCGCTTGCTCGGTCATCAAAATTGAGCACGCGGTTAAAAAGCAACTTTGCACTCTAGTATAACAAACAACTATTATTCTTTTTTTAATTTGTCGACTATTAAATCACGAGAATAAAATGGGATGGTTCTTTTAAGCCACGCTGACCTTGGCTATTATGAAACGAGAGCAAATATAGTAGTTGGCCGGATATCTAATTATAAGGCATGCCCCTATTAGCCCTATAGTCAACTAAGAACGGTAACGATTCTATAGAGGAAATTTAATATGAACTTTAGCTCCTGTGTACACAGTTGAAATTGATATCTCTTTTACAAAGGCTTAGTAAATTATACGTACAGTTTACACAGTCACAAAAGGCTTGAAATTGTTTCATTAATAATGAACTCAAATTGAAATCGATGTTCGGACCAAAAGTAGGTTAGATTACGAAAGTATCAAATTGTTATAGATTTAATTAATTCTTTATTATACTTAACTATTTATTTACAACAATCTCGGTGTATTGCTGTACACTGTTTATATGCAGAGAGGTAGGAGTAACGATACGTGATACTCAAGATGATGGCAGCTTTTTTCGCTGAATGGGTAAACTGATCCCTTGAGCGAGGAAATTTAGCGCAAGTCCTTGGACCCAGGGTCGTATCTACCAGGCGCTTTGAAAGATCTTCAAAAAGCGCCTGGGCGCCGAAAACCCACTGTTCAAGGGTTTTGACACCGAATGCTACGAATTTGTATTGGGTGCATATAAGTGTGAAAGCAGGAATTAAATTAATTGCAGTTTTTCAGGAAATACTACGAGTGAAACGTGGATGTTCTGTTGTTTCAGAATATCTCTGATATCTCTGCCCCCTCTGGGAATATAGTCGTGAGCATATGCATGTATACCTACGAGTAACTTAATACCATGTGCTTGTGTGCATACACGAGATGAAAAACTACAAACAAATCTTTCCAATCCTGACATTACCAAGTCTAGTAGGAGAATAAGGTGGAAAGATAGATTAGCAAGTGAAATCAGAGTTGTGGGGAGAGGCAGGCGTTGATATATACGAGGTGACAAAAAGGCCTGCGTTTGGTTTGGGAAATTTGTGTTTGTTACGTTACATTACCTTTTATATTATTCTGTTCGGTTGTAAAAATTTTGATAAAGACATAAATAAAATAAAAAAATATAATAAATATCTTGGACATTGTCAGACAGGAGACAGGGATGATCAGACTATTAAACTGGACAACATTCTCTATGGGACCAACATAGAAATCGCAAAAATAAAAATCAATTGTCCCATACATTTGGCTCAAGTAGGTTTGTAGTTCTGTATAGAACAGCAGATTTTTTTCTCGCGATTGTGATGGTAGTCCCATAGAGAAACTTGTTCAGTTTGATGGGCTGATCATGTCCTTAAAAAGAGTCAGTATATTAAGAAGGACCCTGTACAGAGCGTCACGTCGGTGTCGCGCTGGCGCGTTGCAGAGAGGTATGGAGTAGGGACACTCAATCATGAGGGTCCGGGTTCGAATCTGCACGGACAACATACCATGAACCAAACTAATGAGCTTTTCTAACTTATGTACATAATACCGACTGCTCTCTAACGGTGAAGGGGACAATCTTAAAGAAACCTGAATATGCTGAAGAAGAAATTCTGATGCGTATGTGAATGCCATTAACCAATGAGCTTTTCAAAGTTATGTACGTAATACCGACTGCTCTCAAACGGTGAAAGGAACGATCGTGAAGAAACCTGCATACGCTGAAGAAGAAAGTCTGATGTATGTGAATGCCATTAACCAATGAGCTTTTCAAAGTTATGTACGTAATACCGACTGCTCTCAAACGGTGAAAGGAACGATCGTGAAGAAACCTGCATACGCTGAAGAAGAAATTCTGATGCGTATGTGAATGCCATTAACCAATGAGCTTTTCAAAGTTATGTACCTAATACCGACTGCTCTCAAACGGTGAAAGGAACGATCGTGAAGAAACCTGCATACGCTGAAGAAGAAAGTCTGATGCGTATGTGAATGCCATTAACCAATGAGCTTTTCAAAGTTATGTACGTAATACCGACTGCTCTCAAAGGGTGAAAGGAACGATCGTGAAGAAACCTGCATACGCTGAAGAAGAAAGTCTGATGCGTATATTAATGCCATTAACCAATGAGTTTTTCAAAGTTATGTTCCTAATACCGACTGCTCTCAATCTGTAAATATGTTCTTGTCCTACTCTTGTCGATCGCTTGCCGCTTGAATATTTTGCGGTAGATCGTTGCCAATATAACTCTGAGCACCCCTGTACTGGTGGAATATTCCACTTCGTTCCTCTGTACCACGTTCTTACCACCACTTCAACTAGTCTTACTTAGTACAAAACTCACGTTATCCTAAACAAAGTCAAGCTGTTAGTACTACACGATTACTGTTTAGTAACTTAGTTTAACAGGTACTAAACTAAATTTAAGCTAGATTATTTCATCTCGTTCCTCGACAAGTTGTTCCTAAGTTAGAAATAACTAAGAGCTTAGCTTCAACTGTTATGTTCGTAAGATGTTTGATAATGTTAGTAACACCAAGTACGAGCTGGAAGCAGCTGCTTGTAAAATTAGCTTTCCCTGGGTTTTATTAAAAGCAATATGCAAGTTTATTCATTTCTAAACTCTTACCACCTTTTGGTAGAAAGATACTTCGCTGCAACCACTAAACAAATGTTTAATAGTGCAAAGAGGCAAACTCATATTTTTATTCAAAATAAAATCACATAGACAGCTTTCTGAAGTTAATTTTTTGACTCTATCACCGCGTCGGAAGGTGTTCCATTGTAGAGAAGATGCGGCCAGAAACACGATTTTCCAAAGTCGTACTAGTAAAGTAAATAGTGAGTCGTAAAGCAGTACTACTTGTAAAGAAACACAACAATAGGACAGTAGACTCTTAGGTATATACCAAGGCGTACTCCAAAGCCAGTCTAAGTACAAGAACTAAAATTATAAAGAAAATAGATAATCTGTTACAATCAAATAGTTAATTCATTCGTCTTTCTTCAGTTCTGAATTATTCAAAAGAGATTACATTTATGTAGGTATTACGCTTAGACGAATTATATATGGACCCGCCTCGCCTTAGCATTTCCCCTCTGCCAACGTGCAAGATCAAATAATCTTACGCATTTACATACAATTTTATACCTTATCACTAAACGCGACAGCCTATAATTGCGGAACAATAATTTCGAACTTATGACGTTTGGGGTTCACAGGACACTGTTTTTCATGATTTTTAACATTCAAAATTAGAATCTAAACTAATGGAATAAAATTTCAAAGTTGCGTATCTCGTGCTACCTCGCCCCCCGCAAAAAGTAGCAGAAAAGTTTGTTAGTAGAATTACACGCGTAACTTGTCCTCATTCGTCTAAATATGAGATAGTTAAATAAACCACACAAAACGTTAAAATTTAAGGATGGACTAAAGGACTAAAGGACCTCATGTTATTATATTAGTCTTCCCAAACAGAAAACCATTCCAAATACGAAATTTCAAACTAACCAAAATGTACGTTAATTAATTTAAAAAAGCACAACATGTTCGTTAAGACGTCGACATCGCTGGAAAAATCCATGATAGTGTTGCTACTCGATAGTCGACTATCGATACGTAGTTATATTAAGGGTATATTACTGTTGGCGCGCTCCAAACAAACTAAGTCTGTTGATATTTTCAATACTAACCGATTAAACTTGTGGGGCAAGTCCCCACAGATGTCAACATCCACAAGTTATAGCAACGAAGCTAACAGATAGCGCTACGCTCGCACTCGCAAATGTGTACGTAAGACAACTTGCGACGTCACATTAGTAACCCATTAGCCGCTTCACATAAGGTTCACAATCGTATACAAGACATGAATCGCGCAAGAGAAATAATCACAGAGATTCGATATATATACAAAGTCGAACTAAGATCTGTTGGACCACGGCCGGTCCCCAGGCTTTACACCTAGCCTGGCGGACGATCTTCCCTTTTCACCGGAGGAACCTTCCACAGTAGTTCCTCCACAAACTCAATGAAATTTTGCAGAATCAATCTAGAAACCAATCTCTATGCTTGTATCGTGCCAGATTTTCCTTAAAATGTACAGTTTTAAAGTTACAGTGCCTCAAAGATTTCCATACAAATCTCAAATTAATCTTAGCATTGAAACTGTATATTTTAGCGAAAATCAGACACGATAAAAGCATAGAGATTTGTTTCTATATTGTTTCTGCAAAATTTCATTGAGTTTAATTGGTTAGTATTGAAAATATCACCAGACCTCGATTGTATGCGCACATTTACGCATTCGGAATAAACTTCTCTTAAAGCCTTTATCTATTAATATGTAGACTGGTTATGCGTGTAGTTCTACTAACAAATATTTCTGCCACTTTTTGCTGGGGGCGAGGGAACATGAAATCCGCAACTTTGGATTTTATTCCCCATAACTTTAGATTCTAATTTTGAATGTAAAAAATCATGAAAAGTAGTCTCGTGTGAACCCCAAACGTTCTAAGTTCGAAGTTATTATTTCGCAATTATAGGCTGTCTCGTTTAGTGATAAGGTGTAAAATTTAATGTAAATGCACAAGATCAATTGTGCTTATACCGTGGCAGAGGAAATGCTACCGCAAAGCTAGTCCTTATAATAATTAGTCAAAGCTAAAAGCAGTTCGTTGGTAAAATTATAAAAGATTAACTTAACTAGAAATAATGAATAGATATTTTGCTCTGAATTGATTTCTTTATACTTATGGATGTCTTTAGGTGTTCGTCTTTAGGATGCAAGCAATGTTCCTGCCAAATATCAAGATTGGTTTAACGGCATAACCTTAAAAAGGTTACCATCAAACAGTCAGACAGACATGTATACTTTCGCATTTATTATATTTGTGTGGATTGGATAGTCAGGAATTATTTTACAAGTATCTATTTAATAATTATCTTTTATCCATGTACCGTTCGTTTTTCAATAAATGGAACACAAAATTGTCTATCATCAGTCTAGAAATATTATCGAAAATGCTCTCAATACAATTGATAATTAACAAAACGGAAATCCACACTTTCAGTAATGTTGCTAAAAATCGATACATTATAATAAACTCACGACCTTAATCCCTAAACTAAACATCGATAGTATCTATATCACTGATTGTCAATGTCAACTATCGACTGAAAAACTAGCGATACTTCAACAACACTAATCCACACATAAATAGGTGTGTGAACAGAAATTCCAGCCCTCGTTTTCCACTATAGGGAAATTTAATGAAGTTTTTATTTGTACACATTATTTGCCATGTTGACTGCAGCTGGAAGTCATGAAAGTTTAAATAGCTGTCGTCTGGCGTATGCTGTTGGCTGACCAATTTTTATTACAGACTTGGCTACACAATTTTAGTACAACAATTTTGAGCTGAAAATTGTAAAGTAAAAGTAAAACATTATAACGCCTGTTTAACTATTATCTCAGAGAGCGATGATAGTCCATACGGCAGAGACTCAATCACGTGGCGGCGGTTCGATTTCTGGCCTGTACCACAAGTTCTACGGAATTTATGTACGGTTGTATTTATCATTATCACTAGCTCGGCGGTGAAGAAAAACATCGTTAGGAAACCTGCATACACGAGAATAAAAAAAAAAGTGCGGATGTATATGTAAAATATGGGTGAGCTTGGGGCCATTAGACCAGCAATGGTCGCAGTGTTACATAACGACCCTTGCTTGCAATAGCCCAGCCAACAATAATAATAATAATAATTGAAACACGAGTAATTTTCTGTCCCTTCTGCCATAGTCTCTGCACCGAACGTGGTTTGTCTTCTGGTGCGTGTACATAATGTATTCAGATATATACCACGCTTGGTGCATCCCCTCACATTTAGATAAAAGTGTCTCAAAGGGGCCTCTACGTGTTGGACCTGTGTCCCCACGCAAGCCGTCCAAAGGTCCGGGCTACGGCCCGTGAAATACCGTTAGAGATACAATAATAAAAATAATACTATTGTCTATTTTGAAGAAGTCATTTATTTATTTATAAATTATGACCAATGATATTCTATTTATAAATATCGTTGCTTATTACTGTAAACATTCCGCCTTTTATATTTCCGCTCGAGATTACATCTATTTCAGAATCTGTCCACTGGAGAATCCGTCCTGATGTGTTCAAATGCTACGAAGCATTATTTTATATTTTGTGTTTTAACTCCAGCTAAGAATATATCACTTTGGCTAAGAAAGTGTAGTTCATTAGAAATATTAAATAACTGTAACTTTGCAAAACAACGATTGAATTATGATCAATATTTAATTTTTAATATATTGTCTTCATAAATATTATTCTTTGTTGACTATTCGAGATAGAAACGAAACATTTTCTATCAAGAACACTTTAGTTATGATGTTATTTACCGCAGAGCAGCGGTCAAGGGCCTATACTTCATTCCAAATGAGGACGACGAGATTTTCCGATTCTTATTTCACTTTCTGGCCAATTCTGATTACCAAATGTAATTAATTTATTGGATACATATACTATCTGACATATCTTGGATTTTACTGAAGCTGTTCTAAGAATAAGTGAGAGGAAGTGTTTCAAATCTCTAGTTCTGTAATTCAAAATAGCCTTAAAATTTCGTTGCTATTTTGAATGGAGTATAGTATAGTACCTCGACAAGACAAACAATAGACCAAAAAGAAAAGAGAATTTATTTGTTACTACTAAATCTGGAGCTTATTGTGTTACTTCGTATAGTGAGGTGAACAAGTTTAAAATCTCTTCTAATTTGATTGTCTCCTTTTACATTTGAGACGGGTATGAGTAAAGGTGAATGCCATTTTTTTAACAGTTGCGGCCACCAATGAAAGTATTGTATAATTATAGTACTAATAATAAACAAACATTATTTCGTTTAAACTTATGGCATCCGAGCTAAGATATTTGACTCTAAAGGTTCATGAAAAAGTAACCAAAACCTTTAAGAATCAAATCATTTTCAATTAATCAATCGAAACATATTACCTACTCAACCAAATATACCGTAAAGAAATACAGAAGATACAAAACGAGGCAGTCTTAGCGAAAAAGCCATTTCTCCCATACAAACTTAGAAGTTATTTGTACCTCAATAGCACAGCTCTGATGCAGCCTAGCACTGAATGTGATGTTTTTTAATGTATTTTGAAAGGTCCTCTAAAAACCTATGTAAGTTTTATTACTGGCCAATCAAAAAAAAAGTAAATTTTTCTCCATACAACTTTACTCATTTATATTTTTGTCAAGACACTGCCCGCTCAATAAGCCTTGAATGCGAATTTTACCCGCTCAAATCACGTAGCATTTTTTTTTTCTAAATGAAACTCAAATATAAAATGTCAACAGTTTTAATTTTTCTTATCTCTTTGTAAATAATAAAAGTTGTAGGTTATTATTACGTTAAACAATATTTTGTTTTTATGTAGACAAGAGCAAAGGAGTTATCAAAGGTTACTTGTGTTTAATATTAATTTATACAAATTTTGTGTTAAACCGACTTAAAAAAGGGCAGTTCTCTGTTACACTAATTTAATTAAAGACCACATTATTATAGGTAATTTAAGAAATACCCATGTATAATCTATTATTTATTTATTTTTCGAGCTTCCAAAAGCTCTTGTACGATTTCTATTCAGTATTTGGACTACTTTCGAGAGGAGAAACCAGGTATTCGAAAGCAAGTACTCTGCCTAGAAATGACTCCTGTCTCCTGTTACAATATTAGCTAGATACCTAAATTCTTAGTTTTTGTTATTCTTAGTTAAAGATTTTGTAGTAATTATAGGAAAAAAATAAACATTGTCGTATCTTATCTTGTCTGTCTTATCTTAATTATGTTCCGTTAAGTTAATTAAGCAATAACGTTCAAAACTAAAAAATATCGATAGCTTGAATAGTCAATAAAAATAATGACCCATCTCTATTACCTATATTTCATATATTTTTGCCATTAGACCCGCTTTTGAATATTAATATTCAAATATGGAATCATTATTATTTTTGAAAATTAGAAAATGAATATGGAAATGTATACAACCAGATAATATAACATAACGTTTCCTAGTTTGACTACGGAACCCTAAAAACTATATTATGTTGAAAAACACTTAGTTTCGACTTCGAAAGATTTGTACAACTAATATTTACTATAAAATTATGTTTTTACAAAAACTTTCTTCGGCTTGTACCAACATTTTTCCTTTCCCTATTTTTTCTCAAACCTAGGGGACGTTTTTGCACTCTCATGCACCCTAACGGCACCCTTATAGTTGTCATAAGATTCATCACTCAAAATCAAGGGTTTTGTATTGTGTACACCATAGTAACTATACTATTGATATCACAAAAGTAAATAAATATTAGGATATAATTATGTAGGATGTCAACTTAATGCTTAGATTTTTAACACTTCTAAATCAAATATCACCTTAAATACACGCCTACATATTTTAGCCCCCACCTTTTATTTTTTTTACCACTGACTTTTCGGTGAAGGAATACATCGTGAGGAAACCTGCATGCTTCAATTTCGAGGCATGTATTGTACCCATCTGTCTCTGTATTGTACTACTAGAGAAACGTGAATGTTTTGAGTTTTCAGAATATCACTGACTATCCCCTCGGGGAATATAGCCGTGAGCATTTGCTATGCTACATATTTTAGGGAGTGATTCAGACCATCTTACAACCTAATTGAAAAACTTTCACTATGCACCAATCATTTCGGCCTAGAATGAACCACCTCGATTGTTACCGCGGGTATCGTATAAACTGACTGAGAGACAAAGCTTTCAATACAGTGATTTAGAAGGCAAATAGCCATACCATCTATATTGACATATAGGTACATCCATGAAATCTTTAACTGACAAATGTGAATCTTGCAACACTTAGTACATCAAAAATATTATTGTAGCAAAATTTTTGAACACCCTAAAAGGAAAAAGGGTTGTGTTTATGTAATAAATAATATATAAGGCAGTAACAGTAACAGTATTTTATCTTAAACACGAAGGGTCCGGAAGGTTTTAACATTCGCTTATTCAATACTATTTTCTATGAATTACATAACTTAGAATTCTTACTTACGTGCAAAACATTGCTTTGAATCCACACGGCATGCAAATACTCATAATAGTGCATATGCAACTTTCACTCTACCACGTTCACTTTCACTTTGCACTTAAATCACTTTACACTTTCAGTGCAGTTATTTACCACTACCATCGTTAGTGCTGTTGGTATGTTTTAATTCACTTTTTCTTTAATAGTAGAGCGGGAATCGTATGAAATAGTACGAAAAACGACAAGTCGTACAGGGACTTGGATTTGACTGAACGCGGGGTGTGAGCGGGGCAGGGGGGAGGGGACCGGCGCCGCGCAGGCGGGTACGGACCCCCTTGATTCACTCCTATATCACGATATCACTTTTCTGTACCACTATGACTTCCATTGCTGGTTTTGTGTGCTAGCACACAAGTTGACGCTGAAGTAGTAAAACAATGGATGGAGAATTCGATGGAAAATTTCGTGGAAAATAGAAAAGTTGGTGAAGGCAACCCCCGATCCACTATCGAGACGAACTTTATTTTTCTGTTTTCGGATCACCCACTTATCTTTGCTGATTCGAACGTTCGTTGGAGCAAAAGCGCAATTAGAATATATCGGATTCGATACACGTACTGTTTAATTGTTGTACTTTACACTTTTTCTCCTTGGTCAACTTTATATGTGTGTAAAATTTAATTGCGTTTTTTTCGATATTATTTGTTCGATTTAAGAAATGGTTCATTATAAGCCGATTTCGGCTTTCTTCTTGTCTCCATAGGTAAGCTACCTATGCAGTTTGATTTCTCTACGCCACCGCCGCGCCCGACACGGCGCGCCGTCACTGAATGGAAAATGACCTCTTCCTGCGCTTTTCAGAAATCAAAAATCAGAAATGTTAATTGTGAAACCAAGTACATTATAAAATGCAATATCAAAAGTGTCTCTCTAGCTCCTGTCCACAGACATACAAATATTAAATTATCAATGAAAAAAAAATTATCTGCTCTACAACATACTTTACTGATACAATAATTATGACTTAGGTACCTCAAAAATAGGCGAGTATACAACATTTTTGTAAGATTGATGTCAAAAATATATTACAGATCATTCAATTCACATCGTGACTTCACTCATTTTTTAAATTATAATAAATCACATTTATGTCAATTCAAGCACACTACAACAATACAAATAAGTATACATATTTTTTTTTTCAAAATGGCATAACTAAATTTATGTCAACAATATTATATAGGGTCCTTCTTAATATGCTGACTCTTTTTAAGGGGATGGTCAAACTGAACAACTTTCTCTATGGCACCAACTTCGGAATGGCGAAAGAAAATCAGCTGTCCCATACAAAAGTGCAAACGTACTAGAGCCAAATGTATGGGACAGCAGATTTTTTTTCGCGATTTTTATGTTGGTGCCATAGACAAAGTTGTTCAGTTTGACGGTCTGATCATTCTCTTAAAAAACTGTCAGCATATTAAGTTGGACCCTGTAGACAGAAAGCGAACTTCGTGCCTACCGCTAGCATTTAGCTCAAGTAGGTTTGCAGTTTTGTATGGAAGAGCTGCTTTTTTTCGCGATTTCGTAGTTCGTGCCATAGAGAAAGTTGTTCAGTTTGACGTTCTGATCATCCCCTTAAAAAAGGACCCTCCTTCTTAATATGCTGACTGTTTAAGTTGTGCGGACGAAGTCGCGGGTAAACTCTAGTATGAAATATTTTTTATGGGTCTTTATTTCTAATCAGTGTTGGTCTATTGGCGAGAAGATGGGGCAATGGCATGTCTCTTTCAAAAAGTCTCTAGATTTAGTTCAGTACATTTTAGGAGCTAAATTAAATATTTTACTTGATTATGATGTTGCTGTTATTAAATCCACACTAACCCAATTTCCGCGAATAAAACGCTACCATCGTAATTCAAAATAGTTGTTTACCAAATATCTGTGTTTGAAATTGGATTGAAATTTAAATCAAATTGTTTTGAGTCGAAGCTTGATGTTAGTAGAATTTAACCTATTTTGTCGGTATATTCATTGAGATAAATACAACGCTAGGGATGGTTAGGAACTTAAGAGAAGTTTATTCCGAATGCGTAAATGCGCGCTGCATACAAACGAAGTCTGGTGATATTTTCAATACTAACCAATTAAACTCAATGAAATTTTGCAGAAACAATCTAGGAACAAATCTCTATGCTTGTATCGTGTCCGATTTTCGTTAAAATATACAGTTTCAATGCTAGGATTAATTTAAGATTTGTATGGAAATCTTTGATGCACTGTAACTTTAAAACTGTACATTTTAAGGAAAATCTGACACGATATAAGCATAGAGATTTGTTTCTAGATTGTTTCTGCAAAATTTAATTGAGTTTAATCGGTTGGTATTGAAAATATCACCAGACTTCCTTTGTATGGAGCGCGCCAACAGTAATATACCCTTAACTACAACCGTTAATTCTGAGTTTGATTGTAGTAAAGTTAAACTTTAGCACATTCATTGTTAAAGCATAAGTTGCAAATGCAAACTAACTTTAGCTATTTGTTTCCCTAATAAAACAAAAACTGATATATCTTTACATGCATGCATATGCCCACGACTGTATTCCCCGAGGGGGTAGTCAGAGATATTCTGAAACCTCAGAACATCCATGTTTCACCAGTAGTACCGAAACTCTGTCCAGTGTGACGCGGGGTGAGCCCGTCGCCACTTATAATGGACAGTGGGTACATACATGCCTCGGAATTGAAGCATGCAGGTTTCCTCACGATATTTTCCTTCACCGAAAAGCTGTGTGTTATGCGAAATAAGTTTACCATGCAGGAATTATCATAGTTGATTTCGACTATACAGACTCCTTTATTAGAAAAAACAGTACGGTACATGTACTCTTTAGTCATTACTATCCTGAATCTGATGAAACGGAAATCCGATACTGACAAAGACGTACCCCCACAACGGCGAAGGGATGTATGGTATCATACATAATATACTCAAGAATAAGCGTATTCATTCTTACTTAATCTATTTAGTTCATACAAAGAGGTAGTTACATACTCTTCTTATACTGTAACTGTACATAATTTTAGGAGTACCAGCATAATCAATATACTAGAAATATTGTATTACCTATGTTTAAGTAATTATTGTCTCATTATCAAATACAAATACTTGTTTTACAAGTTAAATCAATTCTGTTACAATTTTAATCACAGGAAAGTTAATGTCAAACCATATTTGAATGCTAGGATCTTGGAAATAGAGCTGAAAATCAGTTGAATGCAATTCCTGCGACGAACACGTTTGTGGCATTAATAATGTTTGGTCATTATTTTCCCCAAAGATTCACTTATAGGGTTGTCGATTTAAGAATTTAATTATTTGAAAGGGAGGGGTGGAAATCAGAATATACAACGTGTTAATGAATTAACGCAAAACTAGAAAGTAGTTTGTTTGGAATCGAGAGTAGAATCGATTTATCATGGTTTCAACATAGGTTTTTTTTTTCAAAATATTAAATAATTAAAATATAAATTTTAATATAAAATAAATATATAAATTTTAAAATTTACTGAACTCGATCTCAACCCACCGCTTGGGCACTCTCAGACTACTTACTAACAAAACAAGATTCTTAAAATGTATACATGAGCACGTTAGCGCATTCATTCATTGCTGAAATGATAACAAATCATTTTTGCCTTAAAACTTAAAATTTGCATAACTTTAAATTTTAACCGTCAAAATAATGAAATTTTTGTTTTAATCAAGTTATTTTGTTATAAATCAGTTGGGGTGTATGAGTTTTTGCGCTTATTTATTAACACGTTGTATATTCATATTCATATTAATTTATTCGCATTCATGTACAATTACAGTATAGGTGTTACTTAGCAGCTAGAGTGGGTACAACAACCCTATAAGGGCACAGCAATATTAACAAGTAGGTAAGTAATTATAAAAAGAAAATAATCTATACAATGTCAAAATAGTTAGTGGATGCTTGCTATTAATTAGAGTAAAAATTACAATGTCAATTGTTAGTGGGTCAATAAATATTTTAGTTATGTATATATGTATGTATAGTATTTTAGTTATACATGGAAATATACCAGCCAGCATGTTTGTTGGCTGATTGTGTATTGGCACTGCACATGGCGTAGTTGGAAAATATCACACATGACAAATACGCATTTTCCAGCGTCTGTCGGTTTTCGACGAACATAAAGGAAGTGGCTTAAAAAAGCCGTGGTGGGCCAGTGGCGAGTAACCTTGCTTGCCGTGCAGGAGGCGATGGCTCGATCCCCGTCCAAGCCGACTCGTACCAATGAGTTGTTCGTAATTTATGTACGATTTGTAACATCACTGGCTTTTCGGTGAAGGAAAAAATCGTGAGGAAACCTGCATGCTTCAATTTCGAGGTATGAATTGTACCCACTGTCCACTATGTGGCGACGGGCTCACCCCCCGTCACACTGGACAGACTTCCGGTTCTACTGGCGAAACGTGGATGTTCTGAGGTTTCAGAATATCTCTGACTACCCCCTCGGGGAATATAGTCGTGAGCATATGCTTATGCTATGCTTATGCTTATAAATGAAGTGAAACAGACAAATATGCAACCAAAACATCCCCTGGGATCCACTTTTCGTTTTATTGCCTATTTTCACGTAGAAATGCGTATTTGTCATTCGTGATATTTGGCAAATATGTCATGTAAAGTGACACCATGATGTTGAAGGGTTTGCAACAAATCAGATAAGCACAAGTGGCGCAATAGAAAGGGCATTGCCCAGCATTGGGCTATTTTGATTAATTGTTTGTTTTGGTACAATGAAGATACGCAAGAAAACTATCACTTGAGCAACAAAACAAAAAAAAGAATTGAGAGCTTCGATCTTTTTTTTAATTTGCTTCTTTTTACAACTCCTTGTATTTTATTAGGCTGTACCGCTATAGTAACTGCCTCCGTGGTCATATGGTTAAGAGCATTGGGCTCTTGACGCGGAGGTCGTGGGTTCGATTCCCATGGAAGATACCTAGTGATATGTCACTTTGTGCGTTTTCTCAAGTAATTAAAAGAAAGAAGATTCTGACTTTGGATAGCACATGAAGCCGTTGGTCCCGGCTACTATCTCTAGTGGTAGTAGTCGTTAAATAAAAACGACGTCAGAGGCCGTAGGGCAGTTTGAAAAAACTCTGACTTCAGAGTTTGTTGCCCATACAATAAAAAGTAGGCTGTGACTTGATTCTAGTAAATATAAAGAAAATTGATCATGGCTACTAAATAATAGTACGTGAAGGGAATATAATTCGGAGCGTGCTCCATACAAATGAAGTCTGGTGATATTTTCAATACTAACCAATTAAAGTCAATGCATTTTTTTGAAACACTATAGAAACTAATCTCTATGCTTGTATGAAGTCAGATTTTCGTTAAAATGTATAGTTTTAAAGTTACAGTGCCTTAAAGATTTCCATATAAATCTTAAATTAATCTTAGCATTTAAACTGTATATTTTAACGAAAATCGGACACGATAAAAGCATAGAAATTAGTTTCTTGATTGTTTCTGAGAAATTGCATTGACTTTAATTGGTTAGTATTGAAAATATCACCAGACTTCGTTTGTATGCAGCACGCATTTACGCATTCGGAATAAACTTGTCTTAAGCGTAGCGTAGCAGCCCTACGATCGTGATTAAAATGAATCAAGTGCGGTTCTGTCAGGTTAGGGAACAATGCGAGGGCAGTCGCGACAGACGGCGCTCCATGCGAGTCGAGGTACTACAGTCTTGTATGTATGTAGAAGGTACATTATAGATAGAGTCTAGTCAACTCACACTGAAGGAGCAGCGGCGAAGTGCGGCACACACTTCTCAAACATTTTACAGTGCAGTAAAAATCCAGACTTAGTAGAACTACCCAAGTTTGTCGAATGTTTTTATTTTCACCCTGTAAAAATAAATGCGTTAGGTATTTTCTATTCATTTTTGGGGGTGATTTAGACTATCAAAAATTTATATATTTCTTTCTATGAAAATACTATTCAAATCGTGAAAACATTAAATCGTGTTCCATCATCATCATCTTATTTAAGAGCTACGCTCTTGTCGGTGGAGTATTCGCCAATCGTGTTCCTTAGGAAATATAAGTACTTGCTCTACTCTACCCCATTACTTTATGGAATATCTAAATATTATTTGTGATTTAGATGTTTCAAAAAGACAATTTTTAAATATTGTTCCAAAAAAGAAGTAGGTCATCCGGCGCGTGGACAGGTGGATTAATGATATCAAGAGACGCATCAATACTGAGGTCAAACCCCCAGTGACTCAAAGCTTCATACAATCACGCTACGATTATTGTTAATGGTAGTTGAGGGCCTTGACAGACTTGCGCCTGTGCCACTGTGGTCATTAATTTATCTCGGTAGACCCTTCGTGCTCCCTCCAATAGTTCGCAGTAAAAAGCAGTAACTGCTCTTTGCTGTAATTGTCATTTCTAAAAAAAAAGTGCCACTGTGATCCTTTTATAGTTCCCCACTGATCTCCACTGCAGTCAGGAACCACAGTAAGTTTCTAACAGGGCTGGTTTATATCCCTGCTGGTGCTTATTGCGCTGCGATAGGTCCACTACCTACAACGCGCGGTGATGTAGGCGTGACATTACAGTGACGAGTTCCCCTATACGCCGCCTTTGGACAATCTATGGGCGACCGCGTCACGTGATACTTAGAAGCTTTGTCTCTGTGGGGTGTTTACTCATGTGGCAGAAGCAGAACCGAGAAAGATGTTAGAATGGGTAGGAAACTTATGCTCTGCAGGTGGGTGGATACATGATGATGATGATAATTAAAGTGTTATAACGAGATTTGGTACGAGTATGTATAAAGGTGTAACTAATCAAAAAATTTCACAACTTTCACGACAAAGAAACTGCCGTTATGCACAAAATTGCAGTACCTACTCGAATCAAATTTATGGGACAGATGATTTTTTCCCCGCGTTGTCTCCATAGTTCTTCCTTATCATGTGGACAGCCAGTCCTGGTGTCAGAGTTTATTCAGACAGCTTTACGGCCTCTGACGTGGTTTTTATGTAACGACTACTACCACCAGAGATAGTAGCCGGGACCAACGGCTTAAAGTGTCATCCGAAGCACGGAATCATCTTTCTTTTCAGACTGTCAGGTGATTCAGTCTGCAATGTCTTAGTCAACTTGGGAAAAACGCACAAAGTGACTTATCACTAGGTGTCCTCTGTGGGAATCGACCCCACGACCTCCGTGTCAAGAGCCCTATGCTCTTAACCATTAGACCACGGAGGCAGTCGTAGTGAAAATTCTTAAGTTTGATAGTCTAAACCACTCCTTTAAATATTACTAGCGTGTTTTGCTACACCCTGTATAAATTAATCTCGAATCAAATTAACCAAACCTAGACATATTTTAATCAAAGTCTTCCTAGACTAAGAAAATCCTTCCAACAGACAGAAACTTATCGGTTTTCCACGACAGGCAATATTTATTATTCCTCTCTCTCTTTTTGTGGTTGTTAGTGAGAGAAGAAAACTGCAATACCTAGATTAGCCGGCAGCTATTAATTGCGAGCTTTGAAAAGGGATTTTGAATCGTGACTTGTTGACTTTAAGCTTTAGATTACAATGTTCCTTGAAGATTTCAAAGTGTTATTTCGCGGAACGAGGATAGTGTTTTTTTTTTAATAGAGTTCTGTAAAGTTGGACGCAATTAGTTCGTTTTATACGGTTTGATAAATATTTAGTTGACTGGGATAATTAAGAGGATATTCTTGATAAAGCGCTCCATACAAAATGAAGTTACGTCCTGGTTTTGTTAATAATTGAATTAAAAAATTGTGTTAACATAATCTAGAAATAAATATCTGTGTGGGTACCTCGTCGGATATCCGTTTAAATATTTAGTTCCAAAGTTACCGGGGCTCAAAGATTTCCATACAAATTTAATATTACTTCTAGCTTTTAGAAAAAATAAAGAAAAGAAGAATATACGGGATATTGGTTTCTAGATTGTGTTAACAAAATTTTTTACTTTATTTGATTAATATTGCAAATAAGTCGAAACTTAGTTTGTATGCAGCGCGCTCGGGCGCCCTGGCGAATGTATTATCTCAATTATCATCATCATCTCAGCCAATGCTTTTGTCCGTGTCTTTATCCGCTTTTAAACATAGTCGGTAGTTGTAGCCATGTTTCTGATCACTCAAAAGTGATTAATGTCATCGTGAGTTTATACTGGGTGTTACAAAAGTAAAAATAAGCATTTAAAACTTTGAAAGGGGTTGTTTAGACCATCAAACTGAACAACTTTCACTATGGGACCAACATCGAAAGCACGAAAAAAAAAGTGCTGTTCCATACATTTAGCTCGAGTAGATTTGAGTTTAGTATGGAACATCAGATTTGTTTTTCTCGATTTCGATGTTGGTCCCATAGTAAAAGTTGTTCAGTTTGATTGTCTAAACCATGTAATAAACTTAAATGTTTATTTGTATTTTTGTAACACCTTGTATATGTATGTGGGTGTATATTTATTGTTGTATCTATTTTGTAACCATGAATATTAAATGTGGTTTCAAATGTCGAACTTTGCTTATTTCATGTTACCAAAACTTTTATTTGGCCAAATCCTTTTATAAACGAATGCCGTTAGCCAATTCTCTGGACCAAAGCAAAACACATGAGTCATCTATGTCCCGGGGGGACTATGCGACGATTCGAAACCCCAATCGATTTTGATTAAACTCAAACCTAAGCTCTGGGAACTAATTTTACGATTCAATGCCAAATATTTGATTTGGATTACGTGTTTAGTGTTTTATGATTACAAAAGAGGAAAGAGGAAGAAAAGAAAAGGGGAAGAAAGCATTACAATCTTCGCATTCAAATTAACTTCAAACTTCAAAGAATGTATGGCGGCACAGGTAATATAAAGGTGGTTAACAGTATTTTACATAGAACTCTGTGGTCTGCCCATGCAATATATAATTCGAGAGAGGGCATGCATAACATTTACTACAATTCTTTAACTATAAGTATTACGTTACAATTTCTTTATTCCAATACTAAATAGGTACATTGATATATTGTCAGTATCTATAGTTTTATCTATAATTAGGTACTAATGGTATAAAATTACAAACTCTAACCCTTAACTAAACTAAATATAATAAAATAGAATCATTTATTGCACTCAAAATTTTTTAATCTGAATAATATCAAATACACAGCCGAGACAGCTTTCTAACGTCATTTTTTTGACTCTACCAAAAATCGCGTCAGAAGATGTTCTGATGTAGAGAAGATGCAGCCAGAAAGAAACATTGTTTCGGATTTTTTTTTCGCTATTTTGATGTTGATCCAATAGTGAAAGTTGTTCAGTTTGAGGGTCTAAACCATCCCCTTAAATGTTTATTTGAATTTTTGTAACACCTTGTATAACGAACTGCTAAATTTTTTATGAAATACTGCGTAAAGTTAGTTAATAATCAACAGTTCAAAATAACCCGCCTTCTCGCAGTCGGGTAATAAAAGTAACTATAGTTAAATAGGTATTGAGAGGTAAGTTAAAAACATGTTCAGGAAACAGTTACAATAAGCACAATGGAGCTTATCGTTTGAAAGAGGAAAACTTCAGCTATTTTTACACACCGCAAAATCAGCCGAAAAACCTCGCGACACTAAAACGTTTGCGATTTTTCCTTTAACCCCATTCGTGCAATTTACTTAGAATGTAGACAGAGGCGAAAAACTCTGCACGTTTGGTGACCGTAACGCCAGCTCGTTTACAATGTAATCAACGAACAGTGCTCGATGAAGAGACAATCTAAGCTTCGACTTTCGAAGTAAAGGGAATAACTCATAAACTGTATTTGGTTATATATGATATGGGGTTCCAAGAAGATGGATTTCAGAGGAAGGATTTTCAAATGAAAATTCGCATATCTACCCGATAAGGGGTTTAGCAAAGGAAAATCTATATCAACGCAAGGATTTGCAAGTGAAAATCCGCATTAAAAAATTGCTTAAATCGAATGATGAAAAATAATAGGTATGTTTCTATGTTTTGTAATGGAACCTCAAAATGCAGATTCTGTAAATATTGGTTTTCCACTCCCGTCACCACTTGTGTTAGACAGTGGGTACAATAAATGGCTCGAACTTGAAGCATGCAACCTCACGAATATAGTCCGCTCATCAATAGGAAAAATGAACCTTAAAATATCAGTAAGCATAAGCAGCATGAGCATATGCTCACGACTATATTCCCCGAAGGGGTAGTCAGAGATATTCTGAAACCTCAGAACATCCACGTTTCACCAGTAGTACCGAAACTCTGTCCAGTGTGACGGGGGGTGAGCCCGTCGCCACTTATAGTGGGTACAATACATGCCTCGAAATTGAAGCATGCAGGTTTCCTCACGATGTTTTCCTTCACCGACAAGCCAGTGGTGTTACAAATCGCACATAAATTCCGAAAAATTCATTGGTACGAGTCGGCCTGGACGGGGATCGAACCATCGCCTCCTGCACGGCAGGCAAGGTTACTTGCCACTGGACCACCACGGCTAAAATATCAGTACAATATCATAAACTTGAAAAGGGCAATAGTTATATAGTATAGAAAGGGGAATAGTATATTTTATATTGTCTTCTAACAGTAGCGTCATAAAGATCGCCGAAATCACCTCACGTAATTAATGGACGCCCTTAGAATGGACCCTAATTCTAAAGAAGATATAATTTTTTCATGACAATTTATTTATAAATAACTTTAAATCCCTTTTCTTTCACTCATGTAAATTCAATTCAAAATTATCGTCATTATAAAAAATCTCAATGATACAGAAAAAATCGACTCACAGGATCTATGAAAATACTTGATTAGATACCTGCTGCGAGGGAAAACTTGCTTAAACTTTTAAAATTAAATTAAAATATAGGCATAGGTACTTTAATAACAAGATTTTAATGAAACTTATAATTTTATTCGAGAACGCAAACAGATGTTACTGGAATTACACCTCTGCCACAGAGTAGAGAAAATACAGTCTTTGAGAGTTTACGCAGTTATTAGTTATATTCGTTTTTTTTATTTTTGGATGACTGTATCAAACCGTGTTTATGGTCTTTGTAACACTGCCTAAATAATTGTAACCCAAATAATGTTTTACTTTTTATTTTAGTACAGAAAATACTAAAGAACTGTAATCAGTTCAACCTATACTCCATTCAAAATAGCAACGAAATTTTAAGGCTATTTTGAATTACAGAAACAGAGATTTGAAACACTTACTCTCACTTATTCTTAGAACAGTTTTTGTACCGTTCAAGATATGTCGGATAGTATATATAGCTAATAAATTAATTAAATTTGGTAATCAGAATTGGCCAGAAAGCTGAATAGGAATCTGAAATCTCATCGTCCTTATTGTCCTAGTAAAACAGAATCTGCCATGTCGAATTTAAGACAGATTAGATGAAAAATCTTCATCATCCCTGAGGATTGGTCTTAGGATGAACATGTCTACGACCAAGATCATGACGAATTATTACACAAACAGGTCTGCTATAAATGTAGGTAGTGAACGAGTAGAGGTGGTGAACGATTACGTCTATCTTAGGCATTGTTTATCATTTGACCATGAATCCCAGGTAAAGGAGATCGAAAGGAACATTCGACTAGGATGGGCGGCTTTTGATAAACTGGATGACGTCTTTAAGTCTAAACTCCCACAATGCCTAAAGACCAAGGTGTACAACCAATGTGTTCTGCCGTACTTACTTATGGTGCAGAAGCATGGACGCTGACCAGGCAAAATATGCACCAAATAAAAGTCACACAAAGAGCCATGGAGCGTACCATGCTGGGCATATCGCTTTTGGACCGCGTACCCAACGTAGAAATCCGTCGAAGAACTAAGGTCGACCACGTTAGAGACCAGATTACAAAGTTGAAGTGGATATGGGCAGGACATTTGGCTAGAAGGGAAGACGGCCGGTGGACCAACGCAATATCGGAATGGTGGCCAAGAGAAGGAAGGAGGTCCGTGGGTAGACCGCCGTTGCGATGGTCAGACGACATTGCCAGAGTTGCGGGTCGTACATGGATCAGATTGGCACAGGACCGTGAGGAGTGGCGCAATAAAAAGGAGGCCTATGCCCAGCAGTGGGTTGATATGTGCTGATTTGATTAGGATGCCAAATGTCAGCTTAAAGCTTAAATACAATTTATAAAATCGACATGTTAATAAATGTAGATTAGGTTATTTAAATAAAACAGATGTGCCAGTGCCATATGGTATGCATTTTTTTTTTTTTTTGGAATGACGTATACAGCTTTGCTCAGGGAGCATTTACTGCTTTTTACTGCGGACTATTGGAGGGACTTGAAGGGTCACCGAGCCAATTGAATAAACTTAAGCAACCGACCTAGGGGCACCCCAGGACGGTACGGACCTCGGCATAGGACGTTGCTGGGGCTACGCGGCGGATTGGGTAGCTGGGATCGGTGAGAATCGGCCTGGTGCCTGTAGCATCTGTAGACGCCAGAAGTGAGAAGAGTGGGCAGAGGTCGCGACTGTCCCCGCCGGCGGGGACGTTGATTACTGTGTCGACTCAGTGTTGAGTGTTGTTGAGAACTTGCGATTGTGAGTCGTGTCTGTTAGGCATATAGTATGCAGTCTATCAAGAAACGTCAGTATCTATGATGCGAGCCTACCTCACGTGGCTACCAGCAATGCGATTCTTTAAGTATAACCATCTCGTCACTACCTTAACTTCGTCGTTGAAACATGGGCGAGCGGGCAATTCGGTTTTCACTAAGGTTATGTATACAGAGTCCTTCTTAATATGCTGGCACTTTTTAAGGGGATGATTAGACCATCAAACTGAACAAATTTCTCTATGACACCAACATCGAAATCGCGCAAAAAACATCAGCTGTCCCATATTTGGCTTGAGCAGTTCTGCAGTTTTATATGGAACAGCAGATTTTTTTTCCGCGATTTCGATGTTGGTGCCATAGATAAGTTTGTTCAGTTTGACGGTCTGATCATCTCCTTAAAAATTGTCAGCATATTAAGAAGGACCCTGTATACGAGTAATATATGAAAACAACGACGATCTGTAGAATGAATGAAATATACTTTATTTACACGAAACACAAATTACATTGCACAGGGAACAAAAACTGATTATGGTACACAATAAGGCGGTCTTATCGCTAAAAAGCGATTTCTTCCACACAACCTTAGGGTAGAGGAAATATAACAAAGAACGGGTCGGTGTTACAGAAAATTTACATTTGTGAGCTCCCTTTCGAGAAATACATAGTTAACAACGTTCTCTTTGAGACTACGTTTCCCCAAAAGGGAACTAAAAGTTTATGTGAGTCGTATGTAAGTTTAAGTACGTATTATAATTATTACTTCTGCAGACTATGACAAGAGTCGTCTTAGAGTTGATGCACTGAATCCAAGTGCACTGTAATAACGACCTTGTTACCCAGAAAGAGGGATTAGTATTCTTCCTTCATCCCGCCGCAGATAAAAGTTGTAGCCGCTATTTGGGATTCATAACACACTCATCACTCCATGCTAACGTGAAACTGAAACAATGTACAATTTGTGAACGGCATTTGTTCGGTCATAGACCAACTTTGACTAATTATTATAAGGACTAGTCTTGCGGTAGCATTTCCCCTCTGCCACGGTATAAGCACAATTGATCTTGTGCATTTACATTCAACTTTACACCTTATCACTAAACGAGACAGCCTAAAATTGCGAAATAATAACTTCGAACTTAGAACGTTTGGGGTTCACACGAGACTACTTTTCATGATTTTTAACATTCAAAATTAAAATCTAAAGTTATGGGGAATAAAATCCAAAGTTGCGGATTTCATGTTACCTCGCCCCCCGCAAAAAGTGGCAGAAATGTTTGTTGGTAGAACTACACGCGTAACCAGTCCACATATAAATAGTCAAAGTAGACCAATGAGGTAAGTATTTAGACTCCTAATGCATTGCTAAGAAATTCAGAAACTACCTATTCAATGCAAGACCAAGGTGTTACAAAAATACAAATAAACATTTAAGGGGGTGGTTTAGACCATCAAACTAAATGTATGGCTAAATGTATGGCTATATAACTAAAAACTAAAATCGAGCTAAATGTATGGGACAGCTGTTTTTTTTTTTCGCGATTTAGATGTTGGTCTCATAGTGAAAGTTGTTCAACCTGATGGTCTCTTAGACCCCCTTAAAAGTATTAAATGTTTATTTTTACCTTGTATTGCAGAGTCTTACAAAGGTCACATTATTCCATGGTTATTTTTTTATGAAGTGCATCAGTAAGCTGCTATACTATCACCCCCATCATCATCACCCACAGCCCAATGCCACCAAGGGTATAAAGGCCTTCATTTCTCTAAGCAACCCTCCTCGCCCAACACGTTTCCGGATGATATTACAATATACTGAATATTGCAGACTTTATAGTCGTCACAAACGTTCCTATGCGATGACTTAGGGCCTTTGACTAATTATTATAAGGACTAGACTTGCGGTAGCATTTCCCCTCTGTATAAACACAATTGATCTTGTGCATATACGAGTACATTCAATGTTACACCTTATCACTAAACGAGACAGCCTATAATTGCGAAATAATAAATTCGAACTTAGAACGTTTGGGGTTCACACGAGACTACTTTTCATGATTTTTATCATTCAAAATTAGAATCTAAAGTTATGGGGAATATAATCCAAAGTTGCAAATTTCATGTTACCTCGCCCCCCGCAAAAAGTGGCAGAAATGTTTGTTAGTAGAATTACACGCGTAACCAGTCCATATAATAATTAGTCGAAGCTTAGGGCTTATTTGACAACACAGTATGTAAACGGAACAACTTTTAGTATGGGAGCAAACTTGTCTGAGAAAAAAAAAATCAGCTGTTACATACTAAACTGCAATGCCTACACGACTGTCTTAAGAGAAGTTTATTCTGAATGCGTAAATGCGCGCTGCATACAAACGAAGTCTGGTGATATTTTCAATAATAACCAATTAAAGTCAATGAAATTTTGCAGAAGCAATCTAGAAACAAATCTCTATGCTCGTATCTTATCAGATTTTCGTTAAAATATACAGTTTCAATGCTAGGATTAACTTAAGATTTGTATGGAAATCTTTGAGGCACTGTATCTTTAAAATTATACATTTTAATGAAAATCTGACAAGATACAAGCATAGAGATTACTTTCTAGTTTTTTTCAGAAAAATTTCACTGACTTTAATTGGTTAGTATTGAAAATATAACCAGACTTAGTTTGTATGGAGCGCGCCAACAGGAATGTACCCTTAAGAGGATATATATATTACGAATTTTATCCCCTTAAACGTAACCCTACCCGTACCCTGTAACTGTGATGTACTGATGTAAGAAAAAGGCAATAAAAAATTTTTTTTTTATACGTATGAAAAAGCTGATATTTGTTTGTTCTGACAGGTTTGCTACCATAGTAAAAGTTGTTCAAGTTAATGGGTAGAGTACGTGGTTTAAAGGTTTGCCTTTAGTTAGTTTACATACTGTATAAGGTCGTTGACCTTGCAAATTCTTTTATTCTACCAAATTGCTTGCGGTTCGGAGGATTCCGATTTAATCAAAAACTTTGTAGACTTTTTTTGTTAGGTATGTTTACTTAGCAATTTATAGCATGTGTTTGGAAAAAGTTACTGAATATTTTTTGAGTAGGGTTATGAACCTCATTGGCAGCTTGTTTCATTTAACTTTGCTTAGGTATTGTACTTACCCCAACGTAAGTACCCTTACGAACTTACGTAAGATATGATAATGTATAAAAAATAAGTGTTAATCTTTGACTAATTATTATTAGGACTAGCCTTGCGGTAGCATTTCCCCTCTGCCACGGTATAAGCACAATTGATCTTGTGCATTTACATTCAATTTTACACCTTATCACTAAACGAGACAGCCTATAATTGCGAAATAATAACTTCGAACTTATAAAGTTTGGGGTCGACACGAGACTACTTTTCATGATTTTTGACATTCAAAATTAGAATCTAAAGTTATGGGGAATAAAATCAAAAGTTGCGGATTTCATGTTACCTCGCCCCCCGCAAAAAGTGGCAGAAATGTTTGTTAGTAGAATTACACGCGTAACCAGTCCACATATAAATAGTCAAAGGTGTTAATGAATAAGCGCAAAACCTCATACACGCCAAATGATTTTTAACAAAATTATTAGATTGAAACAATAATTTCATTATATTGATAGTGAAAAATTTAAAGTTATTCGCATTTTAAGTTTTCAGGCAAAAATTAGTTGTTATCATTTCAGCAATTAATGAAAGCGCTAGCGTGCTCGTGGATACATTTTAAGAATCTTGTTTTGGTAGTAAGTAGGGTGAGCGTGCCCGTGCGGTGGGTTGAGATAGAGTTCAGTAAATTTTAAATTTTACAAAAATATTAATTATTATTTTGAAAAAAAATTCTCTATGTTTAAAACATGATAATTCGATTCTGCTCTCGATTTGAAACAAACTACTTTCTAGTTTTGCGTTAATTCATTAACACGTGGTATAGATATATAGCTCGCGTACTCCAGTGTCGTGTCAAAGTATATATAGAATACTAAAAAGTTTACTGTTATTATGAAAACTGTTTCATTTACGGATAATCATTACAAGAGTGTCGGTGAGCGGAGAGGGATACTATTTTCATGTACGGTTGCAATTGATAAAGCAATTTTGAACTCAATCACGCATAAGTTACTGAACGGATTTGGATAACAGAAATAAAATTGTTACACAGGGTCCTTCTCAATATGGTGACACTTTTTAAGGGGATGATCAGACCGTCAAACTGAACAACTTTCTCTGTGGCACCAACATCGAAATCGCGAAAAAAGAATCTGCTCTTCCATACAAAATTGCAAACCTACTCGAGCCAAATGTATGGGACAGCTGATTTTTTTTCGCGATTTCATTGTTGGTCCCATAGAAAAAGTTGTTCAGTTTGATGGTCTGGTGATCTCTTAAAAAAGTGTCAGCATATTAAGAAGGACCCTGTATTAGAATAAGCGAGATTTAAATAGTATACAGATGCCATCCTGCTCTCCGGATCTATTTGTAGGCTTTTCGTTATGTCCTTAGTATGTGGTCGAGAGTTTGTTTCAGACTTGCGTAAAAAATTTTGTGAAATTCCATTACCTGATATTGCTAGTGTTTAGTTAGAGGTCACTGTTGCATACAATTTAATTGTTGGAAATCACTCAAAACCTTTTCCATGCGCATTTGTTTGTCCATACTTTTTCAAGTGAACGCAGATGAAGTTGCGAGCAATGTCTAGTTCAAAATATTTCTGATCATCCCCTTGATAATAATATGTTCGTAAATTGCTATGCAAACGTTCCAGGATTTAGTTAGATTTTTTCCAATACAAAAATATTGTGAAAAAGATATCGAGCTGAATTGCTAATGCCAACCGCAAACGTGACCTTTGGGTCAAAAAACTTTGTCAATTTGTTTAGAACACTTACTTTGCAACAAAACTTTTTGATGGATCGTCTATTTATTTTTTCTTTTTAATTTAACGTTTTTTATTCATAGTCCTTTGGCTTAACTTTACTAATATCTTTAGTAATAAAGTTATTTGTAGTTTTCTTATTTAGGGTTCTGTTTAAAGAGTGGCAAAAAAGATCCTTTATAATAAAAACTTTGCTGTCAATAATTGTGTTCAACCTGGAGTGAATCTCAATCATGGATTTATAACCAATGGATCCATAACCTCCTTACAAGCATGAAAACGCGAATATTGACCATGGCGGTCGGTAATGTTCGTCCTTCTTTCGTATGTTTCTGATTTTACGTTTTTCCCTTCCTATCAATTTTTGTCATTTGATTAGAAAGGGACAAAGTTAACGTCAGAAACTACGACGGAAATTTACGAAAGAAGGACAAACATAACAGCCTAGGAGTATTTTCATGTTTCACTCCTTGTAAGGCAGTCTGCTCTCCAGGTATAGACAATACCTAGTCCAACTTCCTGATCTCAATTTATTGTAGAGTCCAGAAACCGCCTTTCCATGGACAAGGGTGGCGGCAAGGGAAATGAAGCAAGTGAGCATTCAAAGTCAAAGTCAAAGTCAATATAATTTATTCAATAGAGGAGCTCACTTATCAAACGTCAAATCTTTTTTAAAGCTACCACCGCGTCGGAACGTGTTGTCGCTGTAGAGAAGATGCGGCCAGAAACTCTACAACATAACACGACTTAATAACTATTACAATATAAATTCTTAAGCTAACGTTATGTATACAATAATACATAGTCTATTTAATAAAATAATTGATACTATATAGTAAAGTAAATAAACTATAAGCTAGTGACCTCAGACCCAAGCATTTTGATCATTTAAATAATCATCCAGTTTATAATATGCTTTTTTACAGAGGACTTTTTTGATTTGAGTTTGAAACATGTTTTTGGAAAGATTCAAAATGGTCTCGAGGATTTTATTATAACAACGTTTACAGTGACCCATGAAAGACGTATTGACCCTACTAAGCCGAAAGTGTGGAGATATCAGTTTATTTTTGTTTCGAGTGTTGTAATTATGGACATCAAATTTTTTGGAAATAAATTCAAATTTTTTCTAACATATAAAATGTTTTCATAAATAAACTGTCCATAAACTGATAAAATATTTATTTCCTTAAAAAGGTCGCCAAGTGAATCACGACAGCGCAGACCATGTATAGCTCGAATTGCCCGTTTCTGTAGGATAAAGATTGTCTCAATGTCTGCAGCACGACCCCACAATAAAATACCATTGATACCTACTAGGGCCCTTCGCCGTCACTAGTTTCGTCCAACCATAGTCCGTAGTCATAACCAGTAATCGCTCTCTGAGCTTTGCTGTATTTGACTGTTTCGAAAAAAAACAGTCGTGCCTAGACTTTTCCGAAAACAGACAAGGGGCAGACAACATAAGGCGTCTCGTCGCTGACGACGACATTTGAGATGTTTCAGACGGTGACTTGCAGTTGGGTACGGAAAATAGTTCGGCAACTAATGCTATTGACTTTTAATTCTATGCAAGTGTATAGTGAACTTGTATTCTTGCATATTTTCTATCCACTACTCTGAATCTTTGTCTCTGATATTTCCTAGTTGTAATATAAAATTAATTAGCTCTTAGTTACCTATAAATTTAAGTTAAGTTATATCCTGTATAGCCCTGTATAACCATGTTGGGATCCCACTGCAGGGTAAAGGCCTCCTCTCACGAAAAAGGTTAGAGAGAGAGTGGGCTATGGAGGCAAGTTAGTGGTCATATTGCTGTCACGGAATGTTCACGTTGTCTTATAAGTCCCATGATTTTTTTTTTTTGGACATTGTCACACAAATTATCTAGTCACATTTAAAGTACCAGAATCTAGCCTAGACTTCTATTATGATGACTATACAACGATATAGCATACATAAATAATACAAACATCCATGACTTGGGTACAAATATTCATATTCATCATACAAATATTTAGTCCCTTACGGGATTCGAACCCGCGACCCTCGGCACAACAGGCAGGTTCATTACAGACTGTGCTATCGGACCGTCATTAAATCAATTAAGTACATATTATAAACATATTTAAGAAACGACACTATAACGAAAACTGCTATATGTATTATGTTTTGCCTACGGAATCCGATACTCGAAAGATCTACTCTCACTTGACGTATCGATTATATCACGTTTTAAATATTAATGATAAGCTCGTCGAAATAAAACCATTTTCACTTTGAAAACTTTCAAGTTGCTATTCCAAGTAGGTTTTCTTAACAATATTATTTACACGTAGTTATAAAAGTTACTCAAGTTTACAAGATAAATTGGTAATTAAGTGTTTTTAAGCAAATCAGTTGTAAGTTTTGTTGTTGTAATTTTGAAGTTTATTGTGGAACTGAAATTGTTTGTATGAATGTAGGTAGGTATAAGATTTAAATTTTGTACTGTATAGACACAAAAACTATGCTAATAGACTGTCGATAATATTGATAGCTCTATAAATATTATCGATATACTATCGTACAGCATACGATCGATGGAGACGATAGTAAACCGCTTCCCCTACGGATAAAAGAGACAATCCTAGATCCTTTTGAAATAAACACTGGACATCTACAAATTGTCCGTAAATCCCAACATATTTTGTGGCTTACGATAAATCCTTACAATGTTCATAGGACGGAAATGTGATTGCATGTTATTTTGTTTGTGATTTCTCTTTTGATTTGATGTTTTACATTGTTAGCGTCACAGAATAATAAATAATAGGTAGATATGCCTTGTGAGTGGATTATGCTGGCCACTGGAGAATGCAAAAGTCCCTAGGCATAAGTTAAGACCATTGGGGTCCAAAATATCTGTCATCGATGGTTTCGAAAACTAATTTTGATGCTATTTTCACTGTTTAGAAGCTTAAAATCTATGCTAATTTATGAACCAGGCTTTTTATAGCGATAAAAGTACCATCCTTATCTATCTGGCAATACTCCACAGCTCGGGTATGCTTGACGGTCGATCCCCACCGAGGGGTAAATGGCAATAGGTTAGATATACCGTGTAAACTTCTTGGTCCAATCTCTTTAGACTTGCCGCCATTTTGTGAGTAGTCAATGCGAGTATTGAAAACTCTAAAGCCTCGTTCAGGTTGGCGCGGGGCGTCAGGCTCAGGTGCCGTGGTGCGCGGAGCGTGCTGCCGGAAACACAAACATACGGCGATATATAGAGCGTTAAAGGATAATCGTTGTCACATGCGTCAAATTGTTATAGAGTTACTGGCCGCGCTACGCGCCGCCCAACGCGCCGCGCGATACCCCGCGTCTCTATTTATTTAAATCTGTTTTCGAAGTGATTCTTCTGTACGGGTATTACAAATATTTATTCTGTGGTTATACCTGAAAATTCAGTGTACGTCGCGAACACAGCTAGTTATAAATATAAAAGGTTATGCGGGCGGCGTTTAGTCCATACAAACGTATTTCCCTGTTTCCTGGATGAGTCCCTGGATAATGACACTAGAGCTTTTGATTAAATTAAAATAGCTGAAGATAGGTGACGTTCTTGCATTACGTACTCGAACGATTGATCTGCTTTTCATGTATTTACGAGGGAAAAGTTATGCCGTGTGATTTATTTTTTCTTTTTGAATGATTTGTACATGTATTGTTTTTTCATAAATTAATTACTAAAAGAACTTGGAACCTTCTAAAGTGAGTCATATTACCCTACTATATCGCCGCATTCCATTACCGTTTAAAAAAAATCACTAAAATTCTTTAAGAGACAACAGAGGAATACGAGATTGTGATTTCGTCTATTTATTTAGGTAAAATCAGTCCGAGCTGAAGCTCGGGAACAGCGCGACAGCAATAGATCTGTTATAAACCTATTCAAATGTCTTGCAGACCGTGTTTCCTCTTAACTTCAACATCCCTTTCGTCAAAAAAAGGAATGATTCGATTGTAAAAACGTCTCAACTTGTATTGTATGACTAAAACGATGGTGTTCCTAAAACAATGGCAGTGTAAAAATCCAAAAGAAATAAAAGATTAAAACCAGCAAACCGCAAAACACTTCGTCGATAAACGAAAACAACAACATCGGTCATTGATAAAACCAAACTGACCAATGGTTTCAAAGCTGAAATGCCACCAATGAAAGCAATCTCGTCGACAACGGATTAGTGGAAACACACGCGTAGGTATCCATTTGTTGCTAGAACCTCTGTATGTCACGTCAATGCTTTGACAGAATCGAGAGCTGTAGATCGGAAAATTTAACTTGAGTGGAAACGTATCGAATCGCTGCTAGTTTTGAATGTAAAATGGACTTGATTCCATAATCAAAATACTCAATATACCAATATTATTCATGCTACGCGTATGAATAAGAGTATCTGTGATCGAGTGAATGTGTGTGGGTGTGTGTGTGGGTTCATATGTGGCTGCGTGAGCGTGTTGAGTGCCTGGGTGTATATGGGTGTGCGTTTCCTTTATACGAGCACACGTGCGCGTGCCTGGTGTCAAAGAGAGTCACAGATATTTAAATTAAATGTAATTGTGTGATATGATGACTACTAACTACTAACTAAGTTTTATGTCATTAATGTACCTATCTACTAACGACACTATCTTTGTCTATGAAATAAGCTACGGAAGTGTTTCATAAAAGGAATTTAATTGAATTTGCAGTACGCCTCAGCCTAGCCTTTTATCGGTAAAACAAGACAACAATTAGTAAGGTAAATAAATTACCTCTCTTTCCAAGAAGATTCCTAAGAATTTAAATATTTTAAGAGATTGGAATCAAAACGTGGTTATCAAACTTAAGATGTTGAAATCTCAAGCAATGACCTGACGACCGTACGGCGTACCCCTACACAATAGCTGGACTGTTTATTTCACGTATGAAGTTCTTGTATGAAGACTTCCCTTAATTATTAACATTTTAAATTTTTTATTATTTGTTAGCAAATCCGTCATAATAACGCATATTCTGTGAAATAAACAGTCCAGCTATTATGCCCTAAATAGTTAGGACAGACGGACAGACGGACAGACGGACAGACGGACAGACGGACAGACGGACAGACGGACAGACGGACAGACGGACAGACGGACAGACGGACAGACGGACAGACGGACAGACGGACAGACGGACAGACGGACAGACGGACAGACGGACAGACGGACAGACGGACAGACGGACAGACGGACAGACGGACAGACGGACAGACGGACAGACGGACAGACGGACAGACGGACAGACGGACAGACGGACAGACGGACAGACGGACAGACGGACAGACGGACAGACGGACAGACGGACAGACGGACAGACGGACAGACGGACAGACGGACAGACGGACAGACGGACAGACGGACAGACGGACAGACGGACAGACGGACAGACGGACAGACGGACAGACGGACAGACGGACAGACGGACAGACGGACAGACGGACAGACGGACAGACGGACAGACGGACAGACGGACAGACGGACAGACGGACAGACGGACAGACGGACAGACGGACAGACGGACAGACGGACAACGTAGGCTTAGTAATAAGGTCCCGTTTTCACCTTTTGGGTGCGGAACCCTAAAAAAGATTCCTAGATAGCTGTCAAAATATTAATTTTAATTAAGATAAGTAAGCAGAGTCGCGTTGAGTTTATTATAGTTTTGTACATAAAACAAAGGTACACATTAATTCCCATAAGTAGGAGCATGCCGGAGGGCGTCCCAGTGGACAATTTTAATGACGTCACAATTTCGGCCGCCATTTTAGGTTCTTAGACTTCTTACCTTTTCAATAACATATTTTTGAGCGATATCATTCTGAGAATTCATTATACGTTTTAAATAGGTTTTCATCTATTAGATTTTTAGTTATTATGATATTTAGTTTAATTCTTTGACTAATTATTATAAGGTAGCACTTCCCCTCTGCCACGGTATAAGCACAATTGATCTTGTGCATTTACATTAAATTTTACACCTTATCACTAAACGAGGAAGCTAGAGAGGTTTGTCAGGATCGTAGCAGGTAGCGTTCCGTTGTCTCTGCCTACCCCAGTACGAGACAGGCGTGACAATATGTATTTATTTGATTATTGTATTATTTGGTAGGCTAATGCCCATAAGGGTAGACAAAGATCTACCTTTATGGGCATTATGACACAGGCCCTAGCAGTAGAGACGATAGAAGCTGATGATGATATCAATGTGTTTAAGTTTGTTAATTTCTTTGAATTGTGTACACACAGCGACTCATCGAACTACGCAAAACAAACATAAGCTGGCCGCGCGGCGTTATACATTTCTCTACCTACGCGCGGCTAGCTTATTTTAGTTTTGCGTAGCTTGATGTGTCGCCGCGTGTACACCTTGCCTGCCACACTTTGTAATCATGGGTCTGCTGGAAGAAATCTCTTCAAAGTCAAAAGTCAATATAATTTATTCAATATAGGAGCTTGCAGCACACTTATCAAACGTCAAATCTTTTTTTAAAGCTACCACCGCGTCGGAACGTGTTGTCGCTGTAGAGAAGATGCGGCCAGAAACTCCACAACATAACACGACTTAATAACTATTACAATATAAATTCTTAAGCTAAAGTTATGTATACAATAATACATAGTCTATTTAATAAAATAATTGTTACTATACAGTAAAGTAAATAAACTATAAGCTAGTGACCTCAGACCCAAGCATTTTGATCATTTAAATAATCATCCAGTTTATAATATGCTTTCTTACAGAGGACTTTTTTGATTTGAGTTTTAAACATCTTCAGAGATAAGCTCGCCCTTTTGTACTTGTCTATTATGCTGTATTCATCTGTATTTCCGTGTGTACAATAAAATGTGATGGTACTCAATATTCGTGAATTTACTCTCAACAAGTGCGATCATGCATGGAGTATTGTAAACACCTGCGGACGTTTCTGCGAAATTCCAGCTGGATGCATTGGACTCAGTTGAACGTGAAGTCAAGAGACTCGTAGACGATGTTGCATCGGTCGGGGCTAAGTTACATGGTCTGGAACATCGGCGATGGGTCGCATGTCTGACAGTGTGGATATGTTGTTTGTGACAAATAAAAACGGTCAAGTGCGAGTCTGGCTACTCGCGCACCGAGGTCAAGTCAAAGTCAAAGTCAAAATTGTTTATTCAAAATATTATCACATAGATAACTTTTTGACGTCTTGTTTTTGAATCTACTACCGCGTCGGAAGGTGTTCCGTTGTAGAGAAGATGCGGCCAGACCATGTGGTTTCCGTACCATATAACATATTAACTTACAAAAAAGTTTTGTTTTCTCCGGGACTTTTAGCGCGAAACCGACTCACACTTGGCCGTTTTTTATTATTTTTTGTTATACTGTAGAGTTTGATCTATAAACACACCAATTTTGATGCTTGTATGTATTACCTTTTATACGAAAAAGCGTTGAGTTTTAAAGAAAAAACGTTGATAAAACTAGTTTCTTGCATGAGGACCACCCTTTATTTTAACTTTTTGATATTTATATTACTGTGAAAATTTCAACTGTCTAGCAGTTACAGTTCAAAAGTTACAGCCCTAAATAGGTTGGACGGACGGAGGGACGGACAACGTAGGCTAAGTAATAGGGTCCCGTTTTCACCCTTTGGGCACGGAACCCTAAAAAGCTGCTAAAGAATGTCTTCGGTAGGTACATTAATGTGACGTGTATTGTACGTCCATTTTCTGGGAAAAGTGGGGATAGACTGTTAGGAAACTGTTAAAAATGACGAAAATGAAATGCAATAAAATACTTGAAAATGGGGAACGTGTGAAGATAATGTGTGTGTTTGTGTATGAATGTGTTTGTGCGTGTGTGTGTTCTTACGTGCGTGCCTGCGTGCATGTGTTGGTGCGTGTTTGGGTATGTATATTTCTGTGTATGTTTTACATTTTAGTAATGTCTACAACTATGATGGCAGCGTAAAACGACAACTTTGACTAATTATTATAAGGACTAGCCTTGCGGTAGCATTTGCCCTCTGGCACGGTATAAGCACAATTGATCTTGTGCATTTACATTCCATTTTTCACCTTATCACTAAACGAGACAGCCTATAATTGCGAAATAATAACTTCGAACTTAGAACGTTTGGGGTTCACACGAGACTACTTTTCATGATTTTTAACATTCAAAATTAGAATCTAAAGTTATGGGGAATAAAATCCAAAGTTGCGGATTTCATGTTACCTCGCCCCCCGCAAAAAGTGGCAGAAATGTTTGTTAGTAGAACTACACGCGTAACCAGTCCACATATAAATAGTCAAAGAACGACAATTATAATCAACATTCAAATACTGAAATAAGCAACTCTTTGAGTTGAAAACTAATTGAATGCGACCGCGTTTCCGAAAGTTAACTTTAGCCTGTTCAGATTTTTGGTAAAGCTATTCAGAACATGTTTTAGAGTTGCTAGCCATTCATTCATTCATTCATTCGTTCGTCCTGCGCAGGGCTAATGTTGCTTGTTCACTCATTCAGAATTCGTTTGAAAAGGCTCTTGCTTATTCGGAATAAAAACGTTACTTATTTTTTTTAGGGATCCGTTAATTCTTTCCAAGTGAACACAAAGTTTTTATCATAAAGAAAAGTGTACCTTTGAAAACAGTTAAACGACGTGGCAGAGTTATAAATGAAATTGAGGTCAATCATCATCGATCAGAAGGGGATGCGGATGCAGTGACCGGTAGCCACACGGTGACGGTATTAGAGATGTTGGTCATGCCTGAAAGAATAGGGGAGTGACTGTATAAGAAATACATTTCAGTTTTATCTACTCAGTAACAAAAACGTGAAAATAAAGCTCAACTCATATTATCAGTAATTCTGTAGCTGTAATTATACGTTCGATAAAGAGTTGCTGATTTGATTAGTAGGAAACTCGCGGAACCTCGTACGACCACAGATAACTGATATGTAGCAGCAGATGAGACAGTGAAATTTGCATTTAGTTCCAACAATTCCGTTGTGGCGCTGCTGTAGTCAAGCTAATTTGTATAGAACTTGTACACATCCCATGTATACAGTTATTGCAGAATGCAAAAATACGGATATTTGACCGAGGAACAAAGTAATCAACGATATTATTGTGTCATACAACGGAGAAGAATTAGGGCTTCTCAAGGATTCTCAACTCAAGCGAAAATACCAAGAAAAACACAAGATGACGCAACAACATGGCAGAACTCTGCTGTTGCTGTAAGTTCAATAACGCGTCTTATCGTCCAATGATGACGTTTCATGAGGGAAAATGTGAATTCAGCGCCAATACGGCTATATCGGAACTAAAGCTGTCATAGGCCTGCTTATGACAACCGTCTAGGTTGGTATTCAAAGCGGGACACCGCACGGCAAAATATAATATCTAAAAGATTTATTTTTATTTATTAATTTTTGTTCTATGTTATGAACGTCTATCGGCTGGGATGACAATGATGATGATTTATTTTTTTTGCCCCGCTGCTCCAAAAGGAGGGTATTTAGATATTTATGTTTGATAAATAAGTTTTCTTCGTGAGAAAATAAGAGTCACAGATCTGGAACCATTTGCCCTATGTCAAACTTAAACTTGTCCAGTTTTTTATTTAGCTGTGTTTGTGGGAACAACGTTTGTGAAAAGATTGTTTTAAATTAAAAACTTGTGTAATTATTCATTTCAAACTTATTAAAATGTTTTCTTATAGTAATAAGAAGGATAGCTTAATATCACTTTAATTTTAGTTTAATTTTGCATGTAATTTAATTTTCATGTTTTATTGCGCAAGATTTATACTTTGACATTATTAATTGGCAGATTTATAATTTTAGTAATTTTCTGCCTATCTTAAAATTTCTAGCATCTACATATCACTAGAATTTCCCTCACGTCACAGTATAAGAAAGAGTTGTTAGAATATGTAAACATGCTGTAAACGAAACGCTATCTATCTGACATACGTCAGTTGCTATTTTGTTTTCGTTTGTGATTTTTGTCGATGATCTCTATATATACTTACTGCTCTGTACCGTGGTTGCTGTGTGGCTTCTTACTAAAATCACTTTAATTACAATAGATCCAAGTCTTATTTACCAAATAACCATCAAGAGTATCTAGTACTACGCACAGTACGGCCACTCCCTGCCCCCCCCCCCTCCACCAATTCTAACCTCACCCCCGCTTGGTAGGAAGCGTGGCGAAAAACATAAGAAATGGCGTATTCCTGTCTCGCTCGGTTTCACTCAGAATCACACATGCTTACCTATTCTTGTAAAATTGTAAAGTTGTAAGACCGTTAATTGGCAGTACTACATAATAATTATACACGTCTTGAAATTGAAGTGTGCACCAATAGTTTTCTGTACAATGTTTTCTTTTACCGAAGGGTTTGTAGTATTATAAATAGTAAAGCAGGTACACTCGGCGACACATCAAGCTATACAAAACCAACATAAGCTGGCCACGCGTAGAGTGAATAACGTTTAAAGTCCCGCGATCAGCTTATTTCCAACAATTCGGTATGTCAAGTTTTTTTTTGGAGGTCGGAATCGAAAACCATTTCAAGATAATTGTCTCAAAAATAATATTTTCTATATCAGAGATTTTACAGATATTTAGCATAAGCATATGCTCACGACTATATTCCCCGAGGGGGTAGTCAGAGATATTCTGAACCCTCAGAACATCCACGTTTCACCAGTAGTACCGAAACTCTGTCCAGTGTGACGGGGGGTGAGCCCGTCGCCACTTATAGTGGACGGTGGGTACAATACATGCCTCGAAATTGAAGCATGCAGATTTCCTCACGATGTTTTCCTTCACCGAAAAGCCAGTGGTGTTATAAATCGTACATAAATTCCGAAAAACTGATTGGTACGAGTCGGTCTGGACGGGGATCGAACCATCGCCTCCTGCACGGCAGGCAAGGACCGCCACCACGCCACTGGACCACCACGGCTACCTACACACAGCTCGGCTCGGCTTTACAGATATTTTTAATAAAATAACGTCGTTTTTCAATCTGTCCAGTGACGTCACTGGAAAACCTGTGAACTCATTGGTAAACTTACAATAACTGGCCATTATGAAAAAAAAATACATAATGTCCGAATTTGACATTTGATGTTGTCGTTTCTGTTTCCAGCATAGAGTTAGAAAGCGGAAGCAGGATTTTTTTTGTTGAATAAAGCAGTAAGCAGTTTTTTCAATGAATTTCGAATTATCTTTCTCCACAATTTTTTCATTTAGAGATTACAGATCAAAACAATTTAAAAATTAAATTTATATTGATAAACTCGATAAATCGCAATACAAATTAAATTGGTTTCATAAAATTATGTCTTCTATCTATAAAAATAAAAAAATGAAGACCAAAAAATAACTTGACTTACCGAATTGCACCTATCTGTTTGGGAAGTAAATCAGGTGCCATCGGAAGGAGAACAATCTAAAGATCTGGAAAAACTAAACTCTCAATCTGCCAAAACTCTAGAGTTAAAAATGACGTCTTTGAACCCTGGCAACCCTAGAGTTGCAGCAGACTGAGATGGCAACCCTAGTTTTTTCCAGTCCTTTAGATCGGTCTCGTTCCGATGGCACCTCATTTACTTCTCAAACAGATAGGTGGAAAAAATTGTACCAATGTAAAAACAAATGTAATGTTGTTAGTGATAGTCTGACGAAGCTTGTAGCGGATATAGATGTATGTGATTAAGATTTGACGAAGCCTGCGTTGCGGATTAGATTATTTTTGGTATATTGTTTTTAATTTGAATAAACTTTCTTTTTGATGAAATAAAATATTTTTTATATATTTTACTTTCGGCAAGATTTTGCTAGGCAGCCCGGCGGCGTTATTTGAACCCCTGTTCACTTAAATCACATTTCATTCACCAAACGAATAGGTGTATAATTTTACGGTCGGATCTTAGTGTATGTTACCGTGTGTACAACTCAAGAGTGATCCAATCTATGATAGAAACATTTTAATTTCTTTCTAGGTATATTATTAAAGATACAGCATTAACAAAAACCAGATTCTATGTGGACCTCTTAGTACATAGGGTCACCTACTCATCCGCTACAAAAGTTAAGTCCACCAACGTCGAAATCCTTCGCTCATCCGAACAATTTAGCAATAATTTCTCATTACACCGTTGGCCTACCACGCCCTCCAGCCACATGGGCCATCTAAATTTCATGAGCCCACGTACCACGATAATGGACAACCGTGAGCCCCCAGTCAAAATTCATACAATATTCATTGAAAATGTTCTGAGGTTCTTCCTATTTGGTCTTAATTTAGCTTGAGAGAAATTCAGTGGTCAATTTGTTATTAATATTTTGAAAGCTGTGATACTAGAAAATAAACACTATTTTGCTTTGCAGTAATACCACTTTCGCTAGAATTAGGATTTGGTTAAATAGTTCTAGGGCACAGGCTTTCCATATTGTGTTGTGTTTGACACACAAAGTGAATTGGTGGAAATCGGATTATCGGAGTTTCTTCTTCAGCGTTTGCAAGTTCCCAAGTGATGTTTACCTTTATCGCAGCGACAGTACAAAACCAATAATGTTCTGTCCATTCAAAGAGGCAATAATATTCTGCCTCGGGTGGGCGTTTTGGACAATATTTTTTATTTGTAACTTGTTTAGTGGTCTGTGTGTTCGGTTATTATGGTTATTTTTTTTTTCACTGGTGTTTTGTATTTATTGTGTTTTTGTGTTTCATAGGTCTCATTATTTTATAGTGAAATTTAAATTTAAATTAAGTAACAAAGCATTATCAAATCTTCTTCTTCTTATCGTGAGCAGCAAGCCCTGGTGTGAGAGATTTTTCAGACCGCCTTACGGCCTCTGACATTCAATTCAATTCAATTCAATTCAATTCAATTCAATTCAATTCAATTCAATTCAATTCAATCAATTTATTGCCACAAAATCATAAAAAGAAAAATACATACATAAACAGTTTAAAACAACAACAACTATCATAAAAAAACACAATATTAAAGCATGCAAAATATTTCACAAATTCGGCAAGAGGACAGGAGCTCAGTGATACTGACTACAGCCAGCGGAGCTGACTGCGCAACGCTGTTTTTCAGTCCTGCCCTGACTCCACGAGGTGTTGAGTTGGAGTCGATGTGTAGTGTGGGAGGCTAGACGGCAACAGTAGGAACAAAATATATATATGTACATAGAACAATGTGTACAAAGTGAAAAGTTGAAAGCGAATGAAATTGTGTTACTGTTTGTGAGTGTACGTTTTTGTGTCGTAGTTTACAGCGAGTATCCTAATGATGGACATGGTTTATATAACGCATACCACCACCAGAGATAGTAGCCAGGACCAAGAACTTAACGTGCCATCCAAAGCACGGAATCATCTTTCTTTTCAGACAATCAAGTGATTTAGCCTGCAATGTCCTAGCCAACTGGGAAAAAATGCACAAAGTGATATATCACTAGATTTTCCGTGGAAATCGAACCCACGACCTCCGTGTCAAGAGCCCAATACTTTTAACCATTAGACTACGGAGGCAGCATAATCAATGACATTAGTAAACAGAAGCAAAATACGTCTTGTTTTTATAATGTTCTTAAAAATACATTAGCTTATTGATCCAGGTTGAGAAAACATTATTAAACTTCCGATGCCAGCGGCCGATGAGACTGGAGCGCGCGTCTGACGCGTGGTTCTGTCATATGCTATATGTCTATCGTATCGGCCGCGCGCGTCTGACGCACGCGTCAGTCGCTGGCATCGGAAGCGGCGCCATACGTTTTCATAGTAACTAGTATTGTCGCATCGGCCGTCGGCCGCGAGCCGCGCGCGTCAGTCGCATCGGCCGCTGGCATCGGAAGTGAACCTTAAGGGTATATTACTGGTGGCGCGCTCCATACAAACGAAGTCTGGGGATGTTTTCAATACTAACCGATTAAACTCAATGACATTTTGCAGAAACAATCTAGAAACAAATCTCTATGCTTGTATCGTGTCAGATTTTCCTTAAAATGTACAGTTTTAAAGTTACAGTCCCTCAAAGATTTCCATACATATCTTAAATTAATCCTAGCATTGAAACTGTTTATTTTAACGAAAATCGGATTCGATACAAGCATAGATATTTGTTCCTAGATTGTTTCTGAAAAATTTCATTCAGTTCAATTGGTTAGTATTGAAAATATCACCAGACTTCGTTTGTATGCAGCGCGCATTTACGGATTCGGAATAAACTTCTCTTAAGTGTTAACTTTTTTTTTAAACTATTATTATTATGGATGGGTATGCTCTTGACCTGAATCCAGTCCTCAGGACAAAGATCATCATGTCATGTTATCATTGTTCTATGATAAACCACAGAAAGAACAATCATACATACATTTTTACCTAGAAGGGTAGAGTCTCTACTACTAGAGGTTATGACATCTCTTACCTCCTTTAGTTCTCATGCACTTGGTCATGCATTCTCCTCAGTTTCAGTTCGACATACTTTTGACCTAGTATTTTTAGGGGTCCGTAGTCAACCAGGAACCCTTATAGTTTCACCATGTCCATCTATCCGTCTGTCCATTCGTCCGTCTGTTCGCTTAGCTCAGAGACGCTTAGTACTAGAAAGCTGTAATTTGACATGGGTATACATATTTACCACGCCGACCAAGTGGTAGAATAAAATCTTGAAAAAAATTTTTTTTAGGGTACCTCCCCTACACGAAAAGTGGGGATGAATTTCTTTTCTCGTCTATCGCATGGTGTGGGGTATTTTTGGATAGGTCTTTTAAAAATATTGTGGGTATGAGAAAAACATTTTTCGATTTAGGGATCCGTTTGCGAAATATTAAACTTTAAAGTATCACTTTTTTGTTAGAGTCAAGTGTCAAAAACAACAGTACATAAATTCCGTAGAACTTAGTGGAGAGTCACGTTGCAGGTTCTGACCCGAGAACTTGTCTCGCGTGTTGTCCGCGCGTCGCGTCTTTGCCTGCCACGAGCCTGCCTTAATCTCTTCTTGTTCTTTATCAAAAACAATCCCTGAGATTGGGATAGATACTCCCACAAACTACTTGACATTGGCGGAAATGCGGTGCTAACGCACAAGCAAAAAGTCCATTAATTATAAATAAAAAAAAAATAGAACTTAGTTGCACAAGCCAGGAATCGAACCACCGCCTCATGATTTAGTCGCTAGCTCTCTTCCGTATTGACTATCATCGCGCTGTTCCATCGTTGTTCTATTAGCAATTTAACTATCTACTTTGAAGTTGCAACAGCGGTCACCGTAATTGATACGTTGTAAAATGTCGTTGTCCAAGCCAGCCAGATGCTTGTCCAAGATTATTGATTGGCCACTTGCGGTTGGCTTGGCTTCAGCCCAACGGTATCGTGTAATCAACTAGCCAACTATCTAAGGGCGTAAATCTTACGGATACTAAAAACTGACAAGTTGCTTGGGACGACAAAAATGTTTGGTTGTTTGTAGTGATGTCTCGAAGGATAAGCTTGCAATATTTTATTGTTTTGTATTTGCTGTTACTGTTGTGGCGATTAAGAAAAATGTTTTTAATCGTGTGAGTCGTGTTGTTGTGGAATTTCTGGCCGCTTTCGTCTCTATAAATTTATCAATTTACGACGCGGTGGTAGCTTAACAATGAGTTAATTCTTCTGTCTAGTCTCTGGCATATCATTAAGTTAGACTTGCCATCTTGGTAAAGAGTTTTTCCAATCAGGGTGTTAGGGTAAGCAGTTGCATCACCTTAACGGGTGATTGTAGCCATGATACTGATCAAGTTTCCCTAAGAAACTTATAAAATTAAACAAACATTTTGCACTTCCCATACTAAATGCAATCAGCTGATCAAACTTTCATAAACAATCAAAAACATCGCAATTTCAATAGAGAGGACGGCTTCAAATTATCTAATACGTGGAATCCGGTGGTAAAGATGGGTATAAGTACTTCACCTGCTTACTCCCGGTCGGACAAATGTAGGAGTGACACAGTGAGTGTAGTCTGTCGTGCTAGACCAAGTGTGGCATTAAATAGCATAAACCGAGAAAACAGTGACGATGACTTTCGAGTGAGTTCCGATAGTGGTCGGAGCAAACGAAGAAGAATGAGGGTAGACAGATTTGTCTGCTCTTAAAAATCTACCTGCAGTTCCACAGTCATCCCGTGATAATAGCAGTTGCAACACTGCCGAAATATCGGTAACTCCAAAAACAATAATGACGCGGTAAGAACCCGTTAAAATGATTAACTTTAGCTTGATCAAACTTTTATGTGAAAAGTAAATTTTTTTAGTTTGTGAATACGTTTCTTAGGGAAAATAATCAGTACCATGGGTACAATCACCTCTTAAAGTAATGCAATTGTTTATCCTAACATCTAGTAAGTGCAAAAGCACGGCGAAGCACTTTGTATGTGGACTGGTTACGCGTGTAATTCTACTAACAAACATTTCTGCCACTTTTTGCGGGGGGCGAGGTAACATAAAATAAGCAACTTTGTATTTTATTCCCCATAACTTTAGATTCTAATTTTGAATGTTAAAAATCTTGAAAAGTAGTCTCGTGTGAACCCCAAATATTCTAAGTTCGAAGTTATTATTTCGCAATTATAGGCTGTCTCGTTTAGTGATAAGGTGTAAAATTGAATGTAAATGCACAAGATCAATTGTGGACTGGTTACGCGTGTAATTCTACTAACAAACATTTCTGCCACTTTTTGCGGGGGGCGAGGTAACATGAAATCCGCAACTTTGGATTTTATTCCCCATAACTTTAGATTCTAATTTTGAATGTTAAAAATCTTGAAAAGTAGTCTCGTGTGAACCCCAAACGTTCTAAGTTCGAAGTTATTATTTCGCAATTATAGGCTGTCTCGTTTAGTGATAAGGTGTAAAATTGAATGTAAATGCACAAGATCAATTGTGCTTATACCGTGGCAGAGGGGAAATGCTACCGCAAGGCTAGTTCTTATAATAATTAGTCAAAGATTTGACACGTCTTGCCATACTTAAAGTGCACCTTGACCTAGCAAAAATAATGAACGGCAGTGAATGTTCGTATTAATTCATTGAGATTGGTAGGAAAGGGGCTGATGGGAATAATCCGGAAAGTGGTCATCTTGTCCCCTCCACTTTTATTCTCGGTGATAAATAATAGCGGACATTCCCAAAAGTTAGCGGAAACAAGAGGTGTTCGGATAAATAAGTGATTATACTGATTAGTTTAGCGGTGTAGCAATTAATATTATATTTCGTTTGTTTTCGTGTCTACTATGGAGTGTTAATTGGCTTTAATAATTGTACTGTGTTTTGACAAAAGTTTGTTATAAATAAATAGAAATGGTGCCTTTATAAATTAGAAACGGAGTTTTTTTTTTTTTTTTTTGGAAATTACTTTACAGCGTCGCTCAGGGAGATTTTACTGATTTTTACTGCGGACTATTGGAGGGACCACGAAGGGTCTACCGTGCCAAATGAATGAACTTAAGCAACCGACTGCTGAGGCTACGCGGCGGATTGGGTAGCGGGGATCGGTGAGATGGAACGGTGCCTCAAGGAAGTTTTTACCTTAACTGCTCGCAACCCGGCGTTAAGAGGATTTAATTCGGAGCGCGCTCCATACAAACGTACTATGGTGATATTTTTAATACTAACCAATTAAACTCAATGAAATTTTTCAGAATCAATCTAAAAACAAATTTCTATGCTTCTATAGAGTCAGATTTTCGTTAATATGCATAGTTTTAAAGTTACAGTGCCTCAAAGATTTCCATACAAATCATAAATTAATCCTAGCATTGAAACTGTATATTTTAACGAAAATCTGACTCCATACAAGCATAAATATTTGTATCAAGAGTGTTTCAGCGAAATTATGGTGATATTTTCAATACTAACTTTAATTGGTTAGTATTGAAAATATCATGATAGTACGTTTGTATGGAGCGCGCTCCGAATTATATCCTCTTAAAATAACAATAAATAAGCAATGGGTGTTTCAATAATATCGCGTCCGGGTCCGAGGGAATTCTAGGGTGCTTAGTTTTTCAGAATTTACGAATAGTTGAAATTGAAATTTTTCGTGAATGTTCATAGTGGAACCTTGTAGTGGTTCCGTTTTGAACTACCTCTTTCTTCCCGTGGGTGATGTACGAAGCGACTATACTTGTAGTACAAGTTTTCTCGTACGTGCCAGAAAACCTCGCTACAGTTAAAAACAGGGTGTAAGTGACAATTCAATTCAATTCAATTCAATTCAATTCAATTCAATATAATTTTATTCAATATAGGAGCTTACAGCACACTTATCAAACGTCAAATCTTTTTTAAAGCTACCACCGCGTCGGAACGTGTTGTCGCTGTAGAGAAGATGCGGCCAGAAACTCTACAACATAACACGACTTAATAACTATTACAATATAAATTCTTAACCTAAAGTTATGTATACAATAATACATAGTCTATTTAATAAAATAATTGATACTATGACAGCCTAGCAAATACTGAAACGGTGAACTTAGACCATCAAACTGAACAACTTTCACTATGGAGCCTCCCTCAGGAAACGCGAAAAAATGCAGCTGTCTCATACATTTGAGTAAGGGTAGGTACAGCAGCTTTGTATGGGACAGCTGATTTTTTGACGACGCCCAGCCGAGTTGGATTCGACGATTGACCTCTTTCTCGAACATTATATAGGGCCCTTCTTCATATGCTGACACTTTTTTAAGGGGATGATCAGACCATCAAACTGAACAACTTTCTCTATGGGACCAACATTAAAACAAACAAAAAATCTGCTGCTCCATACAAAACTGCAAACTGACTAGAGCCAAAGGTATGGCACAGATGATTTTTATTTCGCGTTTTCGATGTTGGTCCCATACAGAAAGTTGTTCAGTTTGATGGTCTGATCTTCCCCTAAAAAAGTGTCAGAAGGACCCTGTATCATCTCTCAAAATAGTTTATTCCCTAAAAATAACACCTTCGCTCTACAAAGTAGCAAAAAACATTCCAATTTATTCTTGCACCCTAAAGCAAGATTCCTTTAAACACGTCCTTTGGATTACGGCAGCTTTTGTTCGACATGTAGATGAAAGAGCCTACTCCACTCAGACGCATAAAGGAAGGTTTCTGAGCAAAAAGCCTTCCTCTTCCTAGCCCATTTCACAAGGATGGAATATTCTAATAAGTACACATTGATGGCGTGAATGGGGTTTCGATAGTGGTTTCTGTTTGAAGGTTTTTTCCTGTAGAGTTTTTTTAGTGTTTAAGGCTAAGGAAAGAGATTTAAGTTTTTTTATTGAAAGCTAGTTGTTGCGGTAGCTATTTTCTACTGAAGGAAAGAGTTAAACGGGTTCAAATCCTAGTATTTTTTTTTATCTATCACCAGTATCGCTGCAGAGAAGATGCGCCATGGTAGCATGCATATTTCAACCTACGTTGAAGAAAACAATGTTGGTGGTGGAACCGGATTTTCTCAGGGATGAAACCTATCTAGATTAATTTGGAAAACGCCAAACAAAGGTAATCGTCGTCGGTCCACCTAGGTACTGTCTAATAGTTAACGCTATACCTATTTTAAAAAAATCAAAATCATTATACTATAAATGAAATCACTCAAATATCAGTAATCAATACGGACGTTTTTTCCCAATCATTACTCTTCAGAATTTCCAATGAAAGATGTTCCAAAAAGACAACTTCATTACGAAAAATAATTTATCACGGCGTAATATTTCATCTCTCTGAAATATAACTTCGAATCCAATCTGCCCATTTCGTTCCGTCAAATTTAATTTTATGTTTTTTAATTTGCTGCTGAACTACGATTGTCAGGGACGCTTCACTCTGGTTCAGGCGTCCATGTGGCAAAGAAAGTCTCATACACCTTTGTTAAATATATCAACAGTTATCTCAGGAGCTCAAAAAATTTAGCATCGGTTCGCGGCCACCCTCGACGCTGCTATCTGTCTAGCTATTATCAAACTGTCGGCCGATGCCGGCCGCTGCCAGCTATTGCTAGCCGCTGCCAGCTGCTGCCGGCCGCTGCTGGCTGGTATTCGCCGTGTCAGCCACCAGCCACTATTAACCACTGCCGGCCGCTGCCAGCTACTGCTAGCCGCTGCCAGCCGTTGCCGGTCACTGCTGGCTGGTATTCGCTATGTCAGCCACTACCGGCCACTGTTAGCCATTGCCTGCCGCTGCCTGCTACAGCTATTTTTGTGTGAATTGAGATTCGCTGTCAGTAGTCAGTATTTTGGTGTGAATTAAGTCTCATGTACTTTGTTAGAAGTTTAAATTACAAGTTAAACCGCGGATATAACTAAAAGGTAGCTTTATGAAATTAGGTCTTATCATTCACTACAGGAGAGTGAATTGCTCTTATCAACGTTTTTGCACGCACAGCATAGCATATGCTATATTCCCCGAGGGGGTAGTCAGAGATATTCTGTAACCTCAGAACGATGTTTTCCTTCACCGAAAAGCCGTTTTTGAAACGTATATTATCTGCTATTGCCTATCTATCTGTATATTTCAAATCTTTGTATTAATCTACATTATTGGTTATACGTTCTAGGTTATACGCATTCATTTTACAAATGCGTTTTTAATATGTGTATTTATAAGAAAGAGTACCTAATAAAATATAAATAAAATGCTCGAGAGTAACATAAAACTGTCAGGACTGAGATATGCTAGTCGTAATTTCGAGTAACTTGTTTTTATGCTTGTTAGAAATATGGTCTAGAATTGAAACGTTTCAATAAAAGCTTTTGTTCGGATTAAACTATAGCTATATTGACAGGCGTTAGCGATTACAAAATATATACGAAACTTATTTCCATCACAAAATAAAAATTGTACATTCGCTGGCGTGCCCGCTCTTCTATTCGGGTTATTTCTTAACATTGTTAACCTTCACAGATAATAATAATAGTACTACATACAGAACTGCCACTCCCTCACAAGGGCACACAGACAACGCGCGTCCGAGTGTTGAAGGGACTTGTCCATGCACCGTCATCTAGTTTTAGTAGTAACCACATGAGTAAATACCCCACACAGAAAAAGTTTCAAACCATAGAATAAATAAACATTCACCAACGAGTTCACCTACAAGCCGCCCGTGGACGAAGCCGGCTTGGCCACTGGGTAATCCATGAGCAAGCGCATCACGTATTCATTTTGTACGCTCTTTAGAAGCTTAATCTTTTTGGGATATTAACTCATGTGGTATATAGTAACCAAGAGATCGTTCTATGTTGTGCCCGGTGTAAGCCACCTTGCAGTGCGGATATGTTTACTTCGCTTTTAAAACCTTTCATGCACATCATGATAGAAAACGTCATAAATAGTTTATATTCCATCACGTTATACTGTATTTTTTTCCTGTAGTCAAGTCAAAGCAACCACTAAGTTGATTAAAAGCTGCAACAAAGTTGATCTAACCATTTTGGCGATAGATGGACACAAGCAGACCGGCACAAAGGGCACAATGACATAGTTTTTAGTTTACTAGTTTACTCCAACGCAAACAATCTCCTGTTTGCCACGAGAAAAAGTCTTGTTAAAATAAGAATGTATTCCAATTCCTTTCGTTGTGATGGGGAGTTTTCTGACAGCGAATTTAAATGTAGTTCAACATGTCATTTTGGCTTTGACGTGACCTTGGTCCGAAGATAATAATTTAGGCTAAAAAAGTTTACAAAAATGCTCGTCAGTACTGGTTCAGATACATGCGTTGACGGGGTCTCTTTTCATGGTTTCCTGCTTATTTAAAAAAAACAATGTTCTTGCTATTTTATTTGTGCTTTATAAATAGCAAGGTTGCACCGTTTCCTTTTACATACATACATATGTGATGGTCAGAACCAACCTTGTTACTGCGAAAGTCAACACTTAGATTATTATAAGTGTTCTTTGGATTGTATCTTCATTGACTGTCAGTTAATCGATGGTACGCTTAGGGTTGCAAACCTCCTTGCAAGCATGGAAACATGAAAATTGACCATGGCGGTTGTAATGTTCGTCCTTCATTTGTACGTGTCCATCGTCGATGTTTCTGATTTTACGTTTGTCTTTTTTTATAGATTTTTGTCCTTGGATTAGAAAGGGACAAAGTTGACGTCAGAAACAACGACGGGAATATACGAAAGAAGGACTAACATTACCGCTCGCCAAGGAGCATTTTCATGTTTTACCGCTTGTAAGACAGTCTGCTCTCCAGGTATAAACAATATCTATTAATCGCATTTCAGCAGCACTCTAGCAGTGCTGCGACCTTTGTCGCTCTAGCCAATGACGTTCCTGAGTGACAAAAAAGGCTAGAGCGTAAAAAAATTCGATTCCGTGCTGTCTGATGAGGCTCAAACTTTAATCGATAGGCTGTGGGAAACTGCATCTCGCATCAACGCCATCTATCAAGCCATTTGGAACTAATTTTTCTTTTTAATGGGATACGTAAAGTCGCTCATTGTAGTCGTATTCTGGCTTAAAGCCTGTGTTGTTTTATTTGTTAAAGTACTCGTAGCATGTTAATTCGGGTTAGGAAGCAGGTCGCCCACGAAATTTCTGGTCCGCAGGCGAGATTACACTTTAATCAAATCTCAATCCTAAGCCACTTTGATCTGACAGCCGTTTGATTATTTTTGACATTGACAAAACCATTTTGTGCAAATATCAAGGGGATTATCGTCAGAAGTCGTATATTCATTTATTCTTACGTTGCCTTCCGTCCGTTCGTCTATACGTCCGTCCTACCTATTTAGGGCTGTAACTTTTGAACCGTGATAGCTAGACAGTTGAAATGTTCACAAAATATGTGTTATTACAGTGGATTTAATAAATAATAAATACGACAAAAATTAAGGGGGCCTCATACAAGAAACTCGTTTTTATCAACGTTTTTACTTCTCGCTCTATAGTAAAAAGGGTTAAACAACGTGTTAATGAATTAACGCAAAACTAGAAAGTAGTTTGTTTAGAATCGATAGCAGAATCGAATTATCATGGTTGCAACATAGTAAAATTTAAAATTTACTGAACACGATCTCAACTCACCGTTCGGGTACTCTCACAATACTTACTACCAAAGCTAGATTCTTAAAATGTATCTTTGAGCACGTTAGCGCTTTCATTAATTGCTGAAATGATAACAAATAATTTTTGCCTCAAAACTTAAAATGCGAATAACTTTAAATTTTAACTATCAAAATAATGACATTATTGTTTCAATCTAATTATTTTGTTATAAATCAGTTGTGGTGTATGAGGTTTTGCGCTTATTCATGAACATGTTGTATATTCAAACGTCTAATTTGGTGTGATTATAGAACAAACTCTACAGTATAACAAATTATAATAAAAACCGGCCAAGTGTGAGTTGGTCTTGCGCTAAAGGTCACGTAGAAAACAAAGCTTTTTTGTAAGATTTTGCGTGGTGATGTGGTGTGGAACCCTCAATGCGCGAGTAGCCGGACTCGCACTTGACCGGTTTCATTTACTGATACGTGCGCCTAATTTTCGTCCTCGCTTCTGAGACTTCCGAAGCACGGAAATGCATGAGATGAAATACCACTAAACGGTCACCCATCCAAAGACTGACCGGACCTGACGTTGCTTAACTTCGGTGATCGTTTCCAATAACTAAGCCGCATTACGCCAACGAGCGCTTCAGCGCTTCAGTACTTAGTGAAGGCGAGCAAAATTCAAAAGCTTTTTAATTCCAGACAAAAATGATATATTAAGGTTAATAACAACTGAGACTTCGTCTACGTTAGTGTAAAATTAGGTTAGTCTTCAGTCCAGTTTTTATTTAATTAAAATTTTCATAATAATATAATTTATTCGTGGTGTTGACCTCCAAAGACACTGACCACCGTTTCAGTTATAATTTTGTATTGGCTGGTAGTAAAAATAAGAAAATTAAAAGTAACGAAACGTGATACAAATCAATGTACATTAGTAACAAAAATGTCTTCTGCTTCAAACTTGTACCAAAACCGAAGCGTGTGTGAGACCCTTTACCATGAAGGTAATTAATGTCTACAATAATTGTGTTGACCCTCATTAAGCTGGCTATTACGGCCTTTTTACGAATGTTTTATGACCTTTACGGCAAAGAGAATAAGAGCCATTGGAGATCGCACCTGTCTCAGTTAATTCTGCAAACTAATTCTCTTTTACCTTTTTTTCTTTTAATAGGTTGCTATGGGGTGTAGCTCGTTTATTAATCGAGGTGGTTTTTTAGAACGGTTTTAGGGTTCCTTAGTTGGATTGGGTCTGCAGTTATCTAATTAATTTCTTTTATTTTACTATTAAAGGTTAAATGTTATTTAATTACAACAAAAAAGTTACAAATATACATAACCCTTAACCAAAACAACAATCAAAAAACAAAACTTATCATTGTTTTATTTTATTGTTCTCGAAAGTAACTCATCAAATAAACTTCGACCTCACAAATAATATACCAGATTTTAAGTCAGATCATAAGCTATCAAACAAAAAAGTTTCATCGAAATTGGTTCAGTAGTTTTTGCGTGATGACAAACAAACATACAAACAGACTGACACAAATTTTAAAAACGTTGATTTGGAGTCCGGGATACCTAAACACCATATCGTAATCTTTTTCATGTAAATATCTTCAATGTACAGACACACTTCTGTTACAGTTTTATAATAGTTAAGATAAGAAGATTATTATAAAGAGGTTTCCTCGGGCAAAAAAATTGGTCGTGGTACCCCACGGGGGACTAGGCTGGAGGACCACGGGCAAGTCCCGATCACAACTACTGATTATGGCTGTTGACTTTGAGAGCTTCGATGATGTGCTCTTAAATGAATTAATTTTACTCAAAATAAATTTATCAAAATAGTAACATTCGTTTATTTTACTGTAATTTATCTAATTACCACATTTTGGAATGCTTCTTTTATTTTACTCCACAGTAATTAATAAAAAAGTTACATTATTTAATTTTACTAGAAAGTAATTTATCATCCATTAACATTTTTTTATTTTGATCTTAAATTTCCATTTTTAAAAACGCAAGAATATAGAATTCTAAATTAATTAAAAAGTATTCGGATAAAAGCCTATACTCATTTAACCGAATGTTAATTTTTATGAAAACAAAAATCTGTCAAAATAACATATTATTATTATTGCAATGCAAGCATCACTGCGACCATTGCTGGTCTATTGTGGTCGACCCAAGCTCACCCATATTTTAAAACATAATATATGTAATATATGTATGTTGTATTAATTTTTTTCATCATAAAACTTACCTATTCTATACTTTTGAACATTAAGTCTGGATTGTTTATCCATTTTAGTCATAACTTTGATTTTGACTAAAAGTCACATTTATAAGCGTGCTAAATGCATAAAGAAAAGGTTTAAAAACGTAATTATGTGGACAATATCATCTTATCATGGTCTAGAAAAAATGGTTTTAAAATTTTGTGTATTTTTTAAAATCATTTTTGCGAGTAGAATAACCGATACACGTAAACGAATGCAACACGGCTCTTTGATTACTGAACCCGAAAAATACAGATTAATTGTAAAACGAATTTTAAATTTTACACATCGCATCTGAAAATGTAATTGACTGCAAACATGAAAACGTTTTTATTTACGTTTCGTTTACTCAGTTTACGTTTTATTTAAATAACTTTACTATCGACGAATTTTTTCCTGTGTTTTATATGAAGCGACTAAAGGAGGAAGTATTTTTATGAACTAAGCCACCTATTTGACGACCCGATCGATATGTCTTTCAGACCAACTAAATAAAAAAAAATATACAAAAAACAAAATATAAAAAATAAAAAACTTGAAATAACTTTTACTATGGAGCCGCCACCGAAATTGCAAAAAAAAATCTGCTGTTCCCATGGAGGACAGAAAGTAGCAGAGCTGTCGCAAATATGTTTTTACTGAAGTAAGTGTCGCCAAAATGCAAGGACGGGGGCAACGGGTATGCAGGTTCCACCCCTGAAACTAAATCCAGGAACAGCGCACTTCATCGTTTTACATGTATTTTATTGGAAAACGCCTCTCAACAAAAAAAATGGCGGTCCGCTTCGAACTGAGCATCATAGTCCTCGCCCACTGTAACGTCATGACCTAATCTAATTGCGACAGACCTCTAATTGCCTTGCGACAGCTCCGCTACTTTCTGTCCTCTGTGGCTGTTCCACACATTTGGATCGATTAGTTATTCTAGGTTTTAAACTCAATATGCAATTATTTTTACTTTTAGCAGCTAAATTTGCAGTCGGAGTCCCTAAATGAGAAAATAGTCGTGTATATGAACGTAATATTTATTTATAAACCTGTCTATGTAAATAAACCATTCGATAAACTAAATCTATTTTGCTACATTAGAGCTCTACGCGCTACGGCGTAGCACTAAGCTGGCTACGTGCGTAGCGGGCCAAGGTTTACTTTTCACGAAGGAGGCACTTCTATACAAGGGTAAAGTGATCCTTTATTGGATTTTCTAGAACGTTTTAGAACAATGCTCTTGCTTTTAGTATGTTAAAAAGACTTATTTTATTTATTATCTGGATAAGTTTTTTATTTTTATTTGTGCGTGAATTTGTGATGTAGTGACACGTTTTCGCCGGTATAACGCTGCGTTCACACGTTATCTTGTTGAATTTCTTTTCTGCAACTTATATGCCACTTTACTTCTCCCACTCAATATCTATTTTTCAATTATATCTTTTAAATTTCAATAGGTATCTTTGGCGTCAAAAAAAAAAAATTTTTGTACCTCGCTTTGGCAACTCAACTGTTTATTCCCATTCAAGACACCAACATCTAGTCTAGTCATCGCAATACAAGTCCAACTCCGGACTTGTATTGCGATGACTAGACAATATACAGGGTGTAACAAAACACACTAATAATACTTAAGGGTGCTTCAGACCATCAAACCGAACAACTTTCACTAAGGAGCCAACATAGAGAAAAAATATTAAAATCTGTTGTCCCATACATTTTAGTCGAGTCGGTACTGCAGTTTTGTATGGGACAGTAGAATAAATACTATTTTACATATTTATGAAGATATCCATGACTCGGGTACAAATATTCATTAGCAAACAAGTGAGCTTTCTAGTCATCTCAGGAATGGGGTAGTCCGCTCTTATCACGCGATCCATTGCTAGTGGAAACAGATAACTCGCCAAAGGTGCACTCTGATCACGATATCAGATTCGCCTAAAATTAAGAGAAGTTTATTCCGAATGCGGAAATACGCGCTGCATACAAACGTAGTCTGGTGATATTTTCAATACTAACCAATTAAAGTCAATGAAATTTTTCAGAAATAATCTAGAAAGTAATCTCTATGCTTGTATCTTGTCCGATTTTCGTTAAAATATACAGTTTCAATGCTATGATTAAATTAATATTTTTATGGAAATCTTTGAAGCATTGTAACTTTAAAACTATACATTTTAATGAAAATCTGACACGATACAAGCATAGAGATTTGTTTCTAGATTGTTTCTGCAAAATGTCATTGACTTTAATCGGTTAGTATTGAAAATATCACCAGACTTCGTTTGTATGGAGCGCGCCAACAGTAATATACCCTTAAGCATGGTTTTGTAAAATCCGATCGCGTGATTCTATTCCACCGAAATAAAATAATAAATATTTCCACGGGACCACAGGTCCGGCATTTCAAACAACGTTTTGGATTTAACATGATGGCGTTCGCACATGCCCACTTGGTGCAAATTGTCTTTGACATATGTGTATGGTTGACTTACCACGCATCGTATGAACATCATCTACATTTCGTTACTTTTTATTGTTTGTTCTGTTATTAAAAATAGTATTTGAGCTAAAGAATTACTGAAAATTTAATTTAGGCGGTGCATACAGACAGACAGACAGACAGACAGAATGAACGAAAGTATAAGGGTTTCTTGTTTGACTGCGGAACCCTAAAAAACAACATTATTTACAAACAAATCTCAAAACTCAAACAAGGGTGTGGTGTAGCGAGTTCGAGCCACATTATCAGAGAAGTTGTGTAAGACGTACGTTATTATCCAATAGCCTACTTCGTACTTCGTGGCGCTTAACTGAACTGTTTTCTGTTGAAATAGTATCTAGTGCAAAACACCGCACTCCACTTTCTTACACGTTTTAGTGAAGACAAATTGCTTGTCATTCACCCTGCAAGACAGTTTTGGTTCCGTAGCTAATATGGTGTTTTAAGAATTTCAATTTCCTTTTAAATCATACAGGGTGTTTGAGTAAACAGTTGCGTTACTTTAAGGGGTGATTACATATACCCATGATCCGAAACAACTTTCCCTAAGAAACCAGTAGGAAATTAGCACAAACAATTTTGGACTTTCCATACTAAATGATAGCTGAACGAACGTTAGTATGAAAAGTTAATTTTTTTTTGCGAATCTCTCGTTTGTCCTTTGGGAAATTTGTTCAGTATCCTGAGTACAATCACCCATTAAAGTAATGAAACAGTCTACCCTAACACTCTGCATAAGTTACGTGGTTGCAAAACGATTTTGTTTTTTCATGCAATTTATGGCAATACACATGAAACACAGGAAGCAATAAAATATATGACTATGACTACAAACAAAAATAAATCGAATTTTGCAGTCGAAAAACGTCAATTTTTTTTTTCTTAGTACTGTAAGAGGAAGATGCCGCGGATTGGTTATTTGAAAAATAAAGCATATGCTCACGACTATATTCCCCGAGGAGGTAGTCAGAGATATTCTGAAACTTCAGAACATCCACGTTTCACCAGTAGTACCGAAACTCTGTCCAGTGTGACGGGGGGTGAGCCCGTCGCCACTTATAATGGACAGTGGGTACAATACATGCCTCGAAATTGAAGCATGCAGGTTTCCTCACGATGTTTTCCTTCACCGAAAAGCCAGTGGTGTTACAAATCGTACATAAATTCCGAAAAACTCATTGGTACGAGTCGGTGTGGACGGGGATCGAACCATCGCCTCCTGCACGGCAGGCAAGGTTACTCGCCACTGGACCACCACGGCTTTGAAAAATAAACAAACAAAATATATTTGTAACAATCTTGTAACTGTAGCCTCAATGTAATATTTAAAATAGAACACAGTGTTTATTTTTATTACAAATTATTATCAGTGCTGAATATTATATACTATTATTTCTATTCGAGCAGTTAGTTACAAACTCTGAACCCACATTAAAATAGTTAACCCTACCTTAAAGTAATATGAAGTAGTTTTAATAGTGAATTCAGTGTTTTTAATTACATTTATATCAGTGCTACATACTATCGTAAACAAACGAAAAGATAACTACTAACGATGTCCTAAATTTTCTACATTATGTAACTTTAAAGTAATATGAAAAAGAACAGAGCTTTTTTTACTATATTTTTATTAGCACTTCTGACAGTTTTTTCCATACGATCAAAAAGTAAAAGTAGAAAAAGAAGAAAAGTTTTAAACCTGTTTATCTTATCAAAGAGGGCCGAAAAAATTTTTTTTTTCATAACTACTACTCTGTTTTTGGGTTAGTGTTATCTGTCTTCATGATAAATTTCGATTCAATAGGTGCAAATATAAGCCAGTTATTGAGGCGGGCCATACAGACAGACAGACAGATAGAATGGACAAAAGTATAAGGGTTGCTCGTTTGACTACGGAACCCTAAAGATGTTGATATGAAGTTATTGATTGGCTTATATAGGATATCTAGATTTTATTCCTTTACTTTGGATTCTAATTGGTTAAAAATTTTAAAAAATTGTCGCGTGTGAACCCCACCCCATACAAGAGTATTTTGAAGATGTTGTTTCACAATCATAGTCTGTCTCGTTTAGTGATAAGGTATATCTAGTTAGATTCTAGTTGGTTAGATAGTTATGTAAATGTATAATGTATCAGTTGATCTAGTACCTTGGCAGAGCGGAATGCCAATGCGTGGCTGGTTCCTAGTTAAATGGTCTAGAAACGTTTTTATACTAAAAAAACAAAATTAATATGTCTGGTAGCCTTACAGTAATATAAAGTAGAACACGGTATTACCTACTATATTATTATCAGTACTACATGTCCCTGTCGTGTCTGTACGAGCAGATAGTTACAAACTTTGTCTTTGCTTTAATTACAACACTAGATCCTTACTTAAGTTATGTGTTTGCGTGTTCTATTGTTAACTTTATGTACTTGGAATACAGTCGATTAGGGGGGAAGAGGTTTAGTACGCAGAAACTCTAGCGGATGAATTTAGAATGGAAACAATGCTAACGGTTTTAAACAAATTACACCTTGCTAACGCAAAAAGTACAAACTATATTTAAAATACGGAGGCGGGTATGGTCAGCAACGAAAGTTCTTATTCTCGTAGAAATAAAGACGAAAAATATTAATCAACTTTCCGTTTATACCCGGTTTAGAAAATTAAAGATTGAAAAAGTCGGGCGGCGACCGAGATTCGAACCCACGACCTGCCTATCTGGGGCATGCTCCACTCCAACAGAGCTGTCGGCGCCCCGCAGGCCACGACGAAATTTTCAATCTATATCATCGTCTTTTAAGGGACGTCAGCGTCATCTACCAGAGTTATCACCCATTTTTTCCCAACAATGTTGTAGGAGTTTTCTTTAGCAGTATTTTTAGTGAAAAGCTACCCGCCACCACTTGATATCTTTGACTAATTATTATAAGGACTAGCCTTGCGGTAGCATTTCCCCTCTGCCACGGTATAAGCACAATTGATCTTGTGCATTTACATTCAATTTTACACCTTATCACTAAACGAGACAGCCTATAATTGTGAAATAATAACTTCGAACTTAGAACGTTTGGGGTTCATACGAGACTACTTTTCATGATTTTTAACATTCAAAATTAGAATCTAAAGTTATGGGGAATAAAATCCAAAGCTGTGGATTTCTTGTTACCTCGCCCCCCGCAAAAAGTGGCAGAAATGTTTGTGAGTAAAATTACACGCGTAACCAGTCCATATAATAATTAGTCAAAGCTTGATATAAGTCAGCCTTGTTTACAAATACACCCTAAATATATTCATATGCACTTTATTAATGTTTTAATATAGACCAGATGACCTATGGGCCAAAACCACTACCAACTGGTCCCCAATGAAACGAAATCGGCGTCACAGCAGACCTAGACGAAGGTGGCGGAAAAAAATTGATGGTTTCCTTAAGAACTTGTTTATCGAAGCGCGGGACAGAGACTCTTGGATAGAACGGAGGGAGGCCTTTGCCCAACAGTGGGACGTCGATGGCTGATAATAATAATAGATAAGTAATAAGTTGTTTACCTTTGAAAGTGTTACAAGGGGGTATTCTATGGTTACTGTTGATTATTTGATAGACAGGGTGTGGTCCTCCTGCGACCTGGAAAGATCTATTGTAGCAGTCACCCTGCAAATGCCTATTTGACTCAAAGGCACAGATTATTCAATAGTTAAGGTATGAATGAGCAGATTTTTTTTTGAGACTACTTATTGGCTCCTGTATTAAAACATGTTCAGTTTGATGGTCTGAACTACCCCAGAAAATTTTGAAAGTATTTAAAAAATCATCTTGCTTAAATGGATGTTGTTACGAAGTTTTTGGCCACCCCTAATGGATTATAGCCATAAGTTTATACAACTAAAGTTTTTAAATAGACACATGCGATTTCAATTATTATTAATTATAAACATGTTATAGCCATGTTACGCTATTTCAAATCAACCCGCAAACTTCCAAACCGCGGAATTCGGCATGTCAGGTTTTTTTTTTTTGAGTGCTGAATCAAAAACCATTTCGAGATATTAATTGTCGAGTCGCGCTGCAAGTCTCGTGGAGAGCGTACGCGTGCGTATCGGCGCGTTGGGCTTGCAAGTGGCTCTGCCATTTGGTGAACTCTTTTGTGTTTTAACCTTAAAACAATCACTTGAGATTATAAACTACTTACATTGGCAAAACTGCCACGCTAGACTTAATTAATACTACTGATCATTTTCCTACGTATACTCTCCACATAACGAGACATTGGCTGAATTGTGATAACACATCGGATGCCACTAAACAAAAATTGAATTGAATTGAGATAATTCTGTCAATAATAATATTTTCTCTGTCAGTGATTTTAAAATGGAATGATTACATATATTTTTAATAAAATAACGTCGTTTTTCGGTACTTGTAAACTCCTTTGTAAACTTAAAATCTACTTAAAATAACTTGATGTTTAGCATTTGACATTTGATGTTGCCGTTTCTGTTTCCAGCATAGAGTTAAAAAGAGAAGGCGCAAGGCAGGTGATTTTTAATTTTTTTAAATTAAGCAAAGGTTTTTCTCCATGGAGTTCGAACGATTTTCTCACGATCACTTTTACCATTTAGAGATAACAGTTAAAAATTAAACTTATATTGATAAACTCGATGAATCACAAAAAAAATCTGTTTCTTAAAATGATGCGTTCTATCTGTAAAAAATATAAAATAAAGACAAAATAAAAACCTGATACACCGAATTTGATAAATGAGATTGTAACCAAGAGCCCTACAACTTCTTTCCCTCTCGCCTCAACTTGGCAGTATAAAGACTCTATTTTTTTATAGTATGTAGGTACATACATATAAGGTAAATGATAACCCTTAAATCTCCGTAGCAGGATAAAAGAACCTAAACCCCAAGTCAACAACATGGCTTATAAAAAGGGATTCCCACCGACAATGAGTAAGACATCGGACGTGATTAGACGTCCCACTATGTCCCGACTCACTAAATATATTCAGTGCAGAAGGGAAGATTTAATTTAAAATGCGTGCGGCGTGTGCAGAAAACAAAATACATTGCATTTCGTTGATAATTTTCATATAGATCTACCGGTTGATTTTTTTTACCGTTCCGTAACTTTCAGGGGTGGTTCAGAACATCATACTGAACAATTTTTACCAAAGAACCATACTTGAATTCGTAAAAAAAATTGATACAGGATTTCTATTTGATATATTTAAAGAGGAATTTACACGAGTCGATTTTCGCTGTGCTGCTAAGTGCGATTTGAAGTACACCGACTGGTTAGTTTGACATAAACGTGAAACGCTACAAGCTCACAGCAATGTACTAGAAAATTCACTTAGTCACACGGCGAAAATCGACCCGTGTAAATCCCGCTTAACATAAGAAACCATAAATAATGTATTATTAGTGTTAAAAAAGGGTGTTATTAGCATACAACAGCTACAACCCCCCTTTTAAGTTTGAGTATTTGAATATATAAGTTTGTTACAGGAATGTACTTGTCTATCATGCTGTATTCATCTGTATTTCCGTGTGTACAATAAAGTGTTAAAATAAAAATAAATAAAGAAGATATTGACCCATAAAAAAAATTTTGCTGATCAGAAGAGTGAACCTAAACTAATTTATATATAGTAACTTTGACTATTTATATGTGGACTGGTTACGCGTGTAATTCTACTAACAAACATTTCTGCCACTTTTTGCAGGGGGCGAGGTAACATGAAATCCGCAACTTTGGATTTTATTCCCCATAACTATAGATTCTAATTTTGAATGTTAAAAATCATGATAAGTAGTCTCGTGTGAACCCCAAACGTTCTAAGTTCGAAGTTATTATTTCGCAATTATAGGCTGTCTCGGTTACTGATAAGGTGTAAAATTGAATGTAAATGCAAAAGATCAATTGTGCTTATACCGTGGCAGAGGGGAAATACTACCGCAAGGCTAGTCCTTATAATAATTAGTCAAAGTATAGTAAGCACCTACTACTGGTCCTGTTTTATATAAACAGACATTAATTAGAGCTAGAAGAAGAAACGTTTCCATTAATTTCATTGCAAATGTTCACACTCAAATCGTTACTTTTGCTTCCAATATACAGGGTGAAATTGATATCATATCTGAGTTTTTCAACATAAACACGTGTATCAAAAGAACCTACTGTACTTTTAATACGCTACCTACATCCCACGTCCCATCTCCCCGAATGTCCCGCCTTTGTCCTCCCCAGACATTCATCTTGCTCCTTAGAGCTACGGAGATGAGACTCGTTTTAAATGCATCTCTATGGTCGTCCTCATTAAGCCTTAGTCAGGGTTCCACAGTTTCTAAACTTAAATGACTTGTGTTGTAATTGTGTACGTTTTGTGTAATTTGTGGAAGATTTGTGATTATGTGTGTAGCATGGGTAGTTTGGTTTGTTAGTTGTTGAATTTAAACTGGTGTTTGGTAAAATTGTTTATGTAGTAAATTATTTTCATGTAAAATTTCCATCAGAACTAAACTTTAACAAACAGTTTGTAAACTAAGTAAAAGGCAAACCTTTAAACCACCTTTAACACACTCTACCCATCAACCTGAACAACTTTTACTATTGGAGCAAAACTGTCAGAGCAAAAAAAAATCTGCTTTTCCATACTAAACTGCAATAGGCATTGTAGGTTCTGACAGGTTTGCTCCCATACAGTACACCCTCCTTGAGGTTAGGCCTGTGCCCTGCAGTTGGACGTAAAGACAGGCTGATGATGATAGAACCACATTAGAACAGAACAGAAGTTTATTACCGGCAAATCTTTCTGTATGAGTCATACAGCATTAGTGATTGTCATGCGATGTAGCTCATGGGGAAACAAAGGAAGATCTTCACATTATTTTTCAAAATCTTCTTAAAATTCCAGGTGATTTTTAAACGTGCGCCGTGCAAAAATCACAAAGGAAAGTACCTACACAACATTACAGTAAATAAGGATTCTGGCGACGCCGTACAGTGATGTCTGTGAAATAGGTCACTGAACCTGGTTGACGGCTGATGGAGCGTAAGAATGAATTGTTAGATCTAACCTAACCGTTGCTACGTTTGAGCTCTTTGAGCTACGTACAAAGGCTTTACTAGGTCGTGAACGTAACGAGACCACGCTAACTTAATACTTCTACAATGTCATCTAAACATTTAGTAGTGCAGTCAGTGTCTGTTTATATTACACATTCGGTTACCTAGGCCTTATGCGACGAGTATGTGTGAAGAGACTTATGGATGTTCAAGACGCAAGATTTGTGTGGCAGAATCATGGCATGTGGCGATCTATTGTCTTTACCTCCTCCAGTAAGACATAGGCATGAGCATATGCGAGTATAAATTTACTCGGTTACCTGTCAGCCTAGCATGCCATGTAAGACAAAGTGACAAAACGGATAAACCGCTATGTGCGTTCATTTTGGCATGGCAAAGACAGAGGCACATCCTGATCTTTTTCGCTTTCTCGTGCGCAGTATGCTATGTCTATAGATTGAAAAGTTATACCACTAACAAGACAAAATACAAGAAAATTGCTGAGTAAGATTTTAAATCTTAACTATTATAAAACTGTAACAGAAGTGTGTCTGTACATTAAAGATATTTACATGAAAAAGATTACGATATGGTTTTTAGGTATCCCGGACTCTAAATCAACCTTTTTAGAATTTTTGTCTGTCTGTTTGTCTGTTTGTTTGTTTGTTTGTATGTTTGTAACAGCATCACGTAAAAACCACTGAACCGATTTTGATGAAACGTTTTTTTGTTTGATAGCTTTTGATCTGACTTAAAATCTAGTATATAATTTGTGCAGACGAAGTCGCGGGTTAACTCTAGTGATATATATATACATTTACATGTATGCCTTGAAGGCAAATGAGCGATCCTATATATACAGGGTATACCTGTACCCCTTTGTTCTAGAACGTACGTGTAACAAATGTTATTTATTTTTCCTGTGTTTGATTATCACTCGAAAACTACTGAATTGTTTACATACTTTTTACTCAACTATAAAAAGTATTATTATACCGGAATAGCAATATTGCAACGTTGCAAGTCATTAGTTAATCGTGGATAAAGCCACTGACGTAAGTTCGTAATTTAGAAGATTAATTGTAATTATCCTGGAAACGAACTGTGATTTAAAAGTGGATATGTGCTGACGTACTAATAGTATGTTGTTGCTACCTAAAACATCTAATGTCATATTCTCAACCATAAAGGTTTTACAACGCCCCTAAGGATCCCTAAAAGATCTCAATGTAGCAAAGAGGCAATTTAAGAGATTTTTCGTTATAAAGAATGATTTCTTATTGTTAGCAATAGGCGATTGTCAGTCGATGTCATTGTTGAGTATTTTTTATTATGGAGAATATTAAAATCTGAAAATAATCATTTTATGCCCAAAATGGTTTTTTCGGTCCCATTAGGCATTTTGGCTTAGCCCAATGCTGTCTTTTAAATGAGAATGCCCAAATGACTATAAGAGTGTACCTAAGGGTATTAAAACGTTATTGTGTCATAATCACAATTGACAACATTACATTTTTTTAACCACCTCTTTTATTAAAAAAATAGGTTAAAAAATAAGAGATAAGTATTTTTCCGATTTTATTTTTGACCGATATTTCTATTTTTAATTTACTTTTGAATTTTCTGAAGAACGTGGGATTTATCGCTATGATACCTTGGCCGCAATAACATTAAAAATAAAAACTGTCAAATACAACAGAAAAGCCGCAAAAAAGCAGGCAAAGGAATAAAATCGCATTCAACCTCTATTATATTTTTCAGTATTTTTCAAATAACTCGAGAAATAATGGATAGAAAAATCTGTTAATTTTGATGAATATAAGCTTTGAATCACATAATCTCCAAATGGTTTTCTTATTTTGGTACCTTTCTTAAAATGAAATGTTGTCAATTATTTCGAGGCATGTATTGTACCTATTGTCCATTACAAGTGGCGACGGGCTCACTCCCCGTCACGCTGGATAGAGTTTCGGTACTAGTGAAACGTGGATGTTCTGCGGTTTCTGAAAATCTTTGAGATGAGGGAGATGTGAGCATACGCTATGCTCACTATAATAGTTATGACCACGCATTCTACTCGTCAAGCGTGCTCCATAGAAACGAAGTCCATATCATTAGTATACGAATTTTACTAAAAGTGAGCCTAGATACAACCTGCTCTGTCAAAAGAAGAAAGATTCAGCAGCAAGACAGCAACATTTCTGACCAAACCTAAAGGGATCATTATCGTGATTTTTTGTATGTTGTTGTAGTATGTATCCACCAATATTTTTAGAATTCACAACATGCACGTTTCACCAGTAGTACCGAAACTCTGTCCAGTGTGACGGAGGGTGAGCCCGTCGCCACTTATAATGGACAGTGGGTACAATACATGCCTCGAATTTGAAGCATGCAGGTAGCCTCACGATGTTTTCCTTCACCGAAAAGTCAGTGGTGTTACAAATCGTACATAAATTCCGAAAAACTCATTGGTACGAGTTGGCCTGGACGGGGATCGAACCATCGCCTCCTGCATGGCAGGCAAGGTTACTCGCCACTGGACCACCACGGCTACGAAAACGAAAATTATTCTCTTTTGAATGTCCATCCTCTTTGTCAAGAAGTGTTACGTAGATTATGTAACACTCATTGTGCATTATTCTGCGCTTGGATCTCATAAAATTTAATTGAAGTCGCCGTCACTTTTTTTTGTTTTTATTTGTGAAAATTATCTTTTTCAAACGTGGTGCCCTTTTCCGACACTTAGAGTTAAATTTATTTGTCCCCAGGGTACGTTAAATAGCAGGGTTTTGACGCTCCCAGCTTTTTTTTCTTCATAAAAAATTAGGGTAAGTTCTCTTTTCCGTTTTGGTACTGCAACGATTATTTTTAACTGTACATGAGTTCTAAAGCTTTGAGATAACTTTTTTTTTTTCATTCTGTAAAGTACCTATGAAAAGTACTTGTATAAACCCTGAGATGCTGTTTTGTATGTTACTTTCGAATTTTTCTTTTTTTAAGACTCCCATTTCACATTCCTTGATCCTATTCGTAAATCATTCTTCAAATGTATGTTCTGTTTTGGTGTGCAATAAAGTATAATTGAATTGAATTGAATGTTTCAATTAAAGGCTTCTGTATGTTCACAGATAACAATATTTTTATGAATTGGTTTCCAACTACCTAGTTACTGATACCTGACGAGGATATAAAGGTACTCTAGTGATGATCTCGCGCTGAAACAGATTCTGTTGGACGCCTCAATAAGTCGTAGAGAGTCAATGTACGCAGATATTAATTATTGTAAAAACATTGTGTCGCTAAAAAAAAATCTTCAGGTTCAGCATTAGGTATTTGGTTATTTGATGTTAATTCAAAACAGTAATATGATAAATTCATGATAAATTATGAATAGATACATGGGGAAAAGATGATCAAAAAGACGCCAACACGTCTTTTAATGGAATGTTTAATTATTTACGCATCATTTTAATCGACACCTTGAAAGTGTTTACGTCCGACATGGCTGTATGGGCACGATCCCTTGGCCTTTAAAAAAAAGTGAGGCACACTCTTGATATGATTTTGACATGATCTTGCGAACGTCTCTATGGATAAACATGCCATCTGTTGGTTTTTTTAGGAACTAAATTTTAAAAAGAAGTTCATTAGAATTGAATCTTTAATTTCACAGAAAACTGAAAAACCATGGTCCTAAATATTCGATCGCTAGATCGTACCTACAATCTACATAAATTGCATTGCCTTTTATTAGTTACTATCCAAAACAGGATCATACTTCGTTATTGTTCCCCTAATTTTATCTTTAGTCAATAAAAGACCCGTAAATTAAGTAGAATCAATTTCTTTACTCGTTTACTAAAATGTATAGAGTGCAGTGAAGATTAATATTCAATTTTTCATATTTTTACCTCGTCACTGTAGGAATTGACGGTGAACGTGCATCGTTTACAATGACGTCACAATTTTTATATAACAACCTGCCGCGTCGGTTGCATGATGAGAAAATAATGTGGTAACAATTTTTAATAGCTAAATGTGTCTGCGTGACATGCTTTATAATGGTTTTATAATACCTATGTTATTGAATTTTTCAAGGGACAAGTCATGATTATTAAACATCTGGAGCAAGTGAAGTGAGCTCGAAATGTCAAGTGGTTATGGCCACAATTATTGTACCATGTCAAATCTACAAATGCGCATGGAAAAGGTTTTGAGTGATTTCCAACAATTAAACTGTATGCAACAGTGACCTATAACCTTTGACTAATTATTATAAGGACTAGCCTTGCGGTAGCATTTCCCCTCTGCCACGGTATAAGCACAATTGATCTTGTGCATTTACATTCAATTTTACACCTTATCGCTAAACGAGACAGCCTATAATTGCGAAATAATAACTTCGAACTTAGAACGTTTGGGGTTCACACGAGACTACTTTTCATGATTTTTAACTTTCAAAATTAGAATCTAAAGTTATTGGGAATAAAATCCAAAGTTGCGGATTTCATGTTACCTCGCCCCCCGCAAAAAGTAGCAGAAATGTTTGTTAGTAGAATTACACGCGTAACCAGTCCACGTATAAATAGTCAAAGCCTGTAACTAAACACTAGCAATATCAGGTAACAAAATTTAACAATTTTTTTACGCAAGTCTGAAACAAAATCTCGACTTCATACTAAGGACATAACGAAAAGCCTACAAATAGATCCGGAGTGCAGGATGGCATCTGTATACTATTTAAATCTCGCTTATTCTAATACAGGGTCCTTCTTATTATGCTGACACTTTTTTAAGAGGATATAAAAATTTTCAGAATCAATCTATAAACTAATTTCTATGCTTGTATAGTCAGATTTTCGTTAAAATGTATAGTTTTAAAGTTACAGTGCCTCAAAGATTTCCATACAAATCTTAAATTAATCCTAGCATCGAAACTGTATATTTTAACGAAAATCTGACTCCATACAAGCTTTGTTTCAGCAAAATTTCATTGAATTTAATTGGTTAGTATTGAAAATATCACCATAGTACGTTTGTATGGAGCGCGCTCCGAATTATATCCCCTTAAGGGGATGACCAGACCATCATACTGACCAACTTTCTCTATGGGACCACCATAGAAATCGCGAAAAAAAATCAGGTGTCCCATACATTTGGCTCGAGTAGGTTTGCAGTTTTGTATCGAACAGCTGATTTTTTTTCGCGATATCGATGTTGGTGCCATTGAGAAGTTGTTCAGTTTGACGGTCTGATCATCCCCTTAAAAAAGTGTCAGCATATTAAGAAGGACCCTATACAATGGACGTTTGTCATGCATGTGATCCGGTTTCTTTTAAATGAAGCGATTGTTATGCTCAAGACTATATTTCCCGAGGGGGTAGTCAGAGATATTCTGAAACCTCAGAATATCCACGTTTCACCAGTAGTACCAAAACTCTGTCCAGTGTGACGGGGGGTGAGCCCTTCGCCACTTATAATGGACAGTGGGTACAATACATGCCTCGAAATTGAAGCATGCAGGTTTCCTCACGATGTTTTCCTTCACCGAAAAGCTAGTGGTGTTTGACAGTCTCTTATATTAAATGGGAGAGAGTTCCACAGCTGGACTGCATGGACAGCGAAGGAATAGGAATATAAGTCAGTAGAGTGCGATGGAATAGGATGTCATCATCATCATAAAAACAATACGCTATATCACCGATGCGATGGCAACAGCCACGTCGGCAAATGAACAGTAGAACTGCATGGAACTGAAAATTTACAAAAATGCAAAAGCATAGCATATGCTCACGACTATACTCCCCGAGGGGGTAGTGAGAAATATTATGAAACCTCAGAACATCCACGTTTCACTAGTAGTACCGAAACTCTGTCCAGTGGGACGGGGAGTGAGCCTATCACCACTTGTAATGGACAATACATGCCTCAAAATTGAAGCATGCCGTTTCCTCACTATGTTTTCCTTCACCAAAAAGCCAGTGGTGTTACAAATCGTACATAAATTCCGAAAAACTCATTGGTACGAGTCGGCTTGGACGGGGATCGAACCACACAAAAATGACCTTTGATAATTATTTCATATCGCAAAGCAAAGGATACTTTTGTTTTGCGATTGGATGAGAAAATTATTCAAACGTAGCTAAAAGTCTTTTCAGAATAAAATTATAGATAAAAAGCATCATAATTTCTTTTAGTACGTTTTCCAGGTTCCATGTTTATAGGTTAGTCGTAAACCGTTAAGGCAATTACCGTCCCCTTCAAATCGTTTGACATAATCTCTGTCGAACCTTTTTTGTACCGCACGTTAATATTTACTAAAGAAAATTGAGGTCGTGCTTAAACTTTTAATAGTTGTCACGAAAGCTTTTAGTTGCCTTTTAGACGGACTTCCAAATAAATAAGAACTATGGGTATGAGATGTAGACTGTAGAACTATACAGGGTGAAATTGATATTATTAGTATCAATCTACCCATCAAACTGAACAACTTTCACTATGGGAGCAAACCGAACGGAGCAAAAAAAACAGCTGTTACATATAGGGTCCTTCTTAATATGCTGACACTTTTTTAAGGGAATGATCAGACCATCAAACTGAACAACTTTCTCTATTCCATACAAAACTGCAATCCTACTCAAGCCAAATGTATGGGACAGCTGTTTTTTTTTTCGGGATTTCGATTTAGGTGCCATAGAGAAAGTTGTTCAGTTTGATGGTCTGATCATCCTCTTAAAAAAGCGTCAGCATATTAAGAAGGACCCTGTATATTTGAGTCGAGTAGGCATTGCAGTTTAGTATGGAACAGCAGATTTTTTTTTCTCCGATCGGTTTGCTTCCATAGTAAACGTTGTTCAGTTTGATAGATAGACTCTTAGTTTAAAAGGATGCTAATAATATCAAATTCACCCTGTATAGGAACTATTGTCTATTCTGTGCTGTCGTTCAAGTCCAATCTTCGGATTTTCAGAGATTTCATCTTTGTCATTTTCAGCATAATCTAATTTTGATTTCGTGGTCAATTATTTTTACCGTCTTTTATATGGTGGGACCATATAAAAGACGGCATGGCATGTTTGATGATCGTCTATAATGAAGTCAAATCAATGATATTTTATATAAGATATGATATTATGTACCTTTACATAAAATAGCGCGTAAAAATGTGCTTTGTCCATCTCGCTCATAACATTGCTTGACGCGGACTATTGAAAGACGTCCCAATTAGTTCGTTTTCAAGTCTTCACTTTGCGCGAACTATTATACAACGTGTAACAAAAATATAAAAAAAACATTTAACTTGTGGTTTAGACCATCAAACTGAACAACTTTCACTATGGGACCAACATCGAAATCGCGAAAAAAAATTGTGATGTTCTATACTAAACTACAAATCTACTCGACCTAAATGTATGGGACAGCAGATTTTTTTTTTCCCGATTTCGATGTTGGTCCCATAGTGAAAGTTGTTCAGTTTGATAGTCTAAACAACCCCCTTAAAAGTTAAAAATGTTTATTTTTACTTTTGTAACACCTTGTATATGAGTAGTAACATATCTGCTTGATTGTGATACATCATTAGGTAAAAATCTCCCGATTGTAAAAGAGTTCCGTAACCGACTGAATGACTGTCAGATAACGCACAGCAGCGCCTGTCCACGGATGCGGAGCGAACCAATAGGATTGCATAAATCTCCGCAATTTTATTATTTCTCAGTTTCTCCGCTCCGCTCGCTCCGCATCAGTACATAGGCAGCCTAAACCGCTGAAAATAGAAGCATGAAATTTATTCTACAGAGGATGCGGGGGTGCACTAAGAAAGGATTTTTTGAAAATCTACCACTCAAGTGGTAATCCACGCGGACGAATTCGCGGGCAAAATCTACACTAATATTATAGAGGAAAGATATGTACCTATTTTTGTATGTTTGTATGTTTGTAATGAATAGGCTCAAAAAGTACTGTGCCGATTTAAAAAATTCTTTCACCAATAGAATGCTACATTCTTCCAATTTGACATAGGCTAAATTTCATTTTCAAAAAAATTAGGGATCCTTGGTAAAATAGACAATTGTCTAACCCGTGCGAAGCCGGGACGGGCTGCTAGTACTATTATAAAACGAGTGAAAGAAATGTTTCTGTAGTCACATAAAATTTTGTATACCTAGAAAAAATAACGTGATAATGATTACCCACATTATTCGAATACTTTTTTATTTTTATTTTTTTGCTCAAAGAATCTGCCTCCCATCCAGAGGGGGAATACTGCCAGCCTGTTGGGCACCATGTCTTGCGGTGACATTCTAGAGTGTGTGTATTTTTTTTTTTTTTTAGTATTTTTGGTTATTTTAGTTTTAGTATATTAATCGATTATTTAATTATTCATGTTTTACTTAGTTTCCTTCGAATACTTAATTATTAAAATATATGGTCTTACAATTATTCGTGAGAAGAGGACTTTTCCCTGCAGTGGGATCCTAGATATATTAGAAAGAAAGAAAATATTTTTATTTGCATACACAACAAACACACTGATATAATTATATAAAAATTCACGACATACGTTATTGATATATTTAACTATCTTCTTACTCCAAATTATATGGAAAGTACTGTCTAGCTTTCTTCTTATCGTGTAGGTAGCAAGCCTTGGCGTCAGAGTTTTTTCAGACTGCCTTACGGCCTCTGACGTAATTTTTATGTAACGGGTAATCCGAAGCACGGAATCATCTTTCTTTTCGGACAATCAGCCAACCATCCAACTATTATGCATGCATGCATATACTTACGACTATATTCCCCGAGGGTGAAGTCAGAGATATTCTGAAACCTCAGAACATCCACGTTTCACCAGTAGTACTGAAACTCTGTCCAGTGTGACGGAGGGTGAGCCCGTCGCCACTTATAATGGACAGTGGGTTCAATGCATGCCTCGAAATTGAAGCATGCAGGTTTCCTCACGATGTTTTCCTTCACCGAAAAGCCAGTGAGTTACAAATCGTACATAAATTCCGAAAAACTCATTGGTACGAGTCGACCTGGACGGGGATCAAACCATCGCCTCCTGCACAGCAGGCAAGGTTACTCGCCACTGGACCACCACGGCTATGATGCTATGATGGCTCCAACTATTATCTTTATTAATATATAAGTGTTTCTTGAAACTATAAATATCAAGTACGACCTTACCCATTCTACAAAATTCAAGAATGTTTTATCAAGTTCTATATAAATTGGCAGCATACGTATCAAAGATAAATTTATTCCAATATGAACCTTATCACAAACGAATATGATACCTTGATAACCAAGTATTTCTACGTGCTCACGGCTAAATGCAACCGTTTCCGCAGAATGAGTTGACATCTTCACCTTTGACTTTATATTAGTCTCGTTTGCGGAACGACAACGAATTTATTACACCCTATTACATATACGAAGTCTCTTGCCGTAACTCTTAATACCTTATCGTAAAGATGAAAATGCCTTGATGAGTAGGACCTGATGTATAAGATTACGTCACAGGAGATACGATGATGATAGCGTAGGGAGGATTTCGTTGGTTTTGACTTTAATTTCCATGCTGTTTGCTGGAATTTAATGCGGCTTTTTTGGTTTATTGAAGTAGTAGTCGATAATTTGTGGATATTCATTTCAGATTTCATCATCATCAGCCTCTATCATCCCCATCAAGTATACTAACTACTATTGCTCCGTAAAACTCTCCTTACAGTTGCAGTAATTGCGGTAACTGTAACTGTAAGTTACGGAGCGCGCGAAGCGAGCTCCAAATTTTTTAGCACTGGTCAATCAAAGTTGTGGTCAGAACGCTCTTAGTTTATCCATGCTGTGCCACAATTAAAACAAACTGAAAGCAAGCGAAGTGAGCGCAATTTTTTTTGTAATACGAATAGATTGTAGCTTGTGGTACAAAGTAATACATACATACCTATGTAAAAACTATGAAGCGAGCGTGGCGAGCTCGACATTTTTTGCACTACGACCAGACGGTGCACCAGGATAGCAAAGTTGCAGTACCCCGATTACAACGGACGAGCGCAGCGACAATATTATAAAATAATCCCTAATTTGGTCTGGCTAGAGATAAGAATACGTTGAGAGAGAAAACTCCGTCCCGTTTTCATACAAGCAAAATCCACTACGGTAGTTTTTGACGCGCTCTCTGATTGGTCAATCCGTTCATCGACCGCCAGGTCTCGTGTCGGAGTCACGTTGCAGGTTCTGACCCGAGAACTTGTCTCGCGTGTTGTTCGCGCGTCGCGTCTTTGCCTGCCACGAGGCTCCGCATTCCTTAATCTCTTCTTGTTCTTTATCAAAAACAATCCCTGAGATTGGGATAGATACTCCCACAAACTACTTGACATTGGCGGAAATGCGGTGCTAACGCACAAGCAAAAAGTCCATTAATTATAAATAAAAAAAAAATAAGTCTCGTGTCTGACAGTAAAGTAACTTCATAGAAAGACGATCGCTCCATATTCTTCATAATTAATATTTCCCATCAGGTGATAAGAAAACAAGAAAATAATATCCACATTAATCTACCCCGTTTTCTATATTTGCAAATAAAAAAGTCGAAATATAATACCCTCCAGAAAACATTCGCAGTTGAGTAAAAAGTTACTTTTCCTACGCACCATAAAACCTATTTCTTAACCATGACAGGCTTACAGTTTAATCTCAATTGAACAGGAAAAATACTGACGTAACGGGACATAAAAGCCCGACTCGCACTTGACCGATTTTAGTGCCCATTCTCTCTAATGGTGCTTCATAATTTCTTTATAGTCGGAGACCTAAAAGATTATTTAGGACTAGTGGTGCCAGCGGATCGTTAACCGTATTTTTATGTTCGTAAGAGTCAACGTCTATATAACTTTTGAGAAGAAAAGTGACTGCTATGTTGTTGTTTGTTTCTGTTGCCTATGTGCCTTTGACTAATTATTATAAGGACTAGCCTTGCGGTAGCATTTCCCCTCTGCCACGGTATAAGCACAATTTATCTTGTGCATTTACATTCAATTTTACACCTTATCGCTAAACGAGACAGCCTATAATTGCGAAATAATAACTTCGAACTTAGAACGTTTGGGGTTCACACGAGACTACTTTTCATGATTTTTAACATTCAAAATTAGAATCTAAAGTTATGGGGAATAAAATCCAAAGTTGCGGATTTCATGTTACCTCGCCCCCCGCAAAAAGTGGCAGAAATGTTTGTTAGTAGAATTACACGCGTAACCAGTCCACATATAAATAGTCAAAGCTATGTGCCCTTTGACGGGACATTTATACACCCTTAAATGTTTATTTGTGTTACAAAAATAAAAATAAACATGTAAGGGGGTGGCTTAGACCATGAAACTGAACAACTTTCACTATGGGACCAATATCGAAATCGTGAAAAAAAAATCTGTGCGTCCTGCCAGTAATGACCTATGGTGCGGAAACTTGGACCCTGACGATAGGACTAGTTCATCAGTTCAAGGTCGCTCAGCGAGCTATGGAGAGAGCTATGCTCGGTGTTTCTCTGAGAGATCACATCAGAAATGAAGTGATACGTCAGAGAACTAAAGTGGTTGACATAGCTCAGAAAATTAGCAAGCTGAAGTGGCTATGACCAATATCTGCCGAAGAACTGACCGGTGGTGTGTCAGAGTTCTAGAGTGGAGACCGGGAACTGGTAGGCGTAGTGTGGGACGCCCTGCTGCCCGCTGGACAGACGACCTAAAAAAAGTAGCGGGGAGCGATTGGATGAGGAAGGCCGAGGACAGAGTTTTGTGGCGCGCCTTGGAAGAGGCCTATGTTCAGCAGTGAACGATGATGGGCTGATGATGATGAAAAAAAAATCGTATGTTCCATACTAAACTAGAAATCTACTCGAGCTTTTTTTTCGCGATTTCGATGTTGGTCCCATAGTGAAAGTTGTTCAGTTTGATGGTCTAAACAACCCACTTAAAAGTTTCAAATGTTTATTTTTACGTTTGTAACACCTTGTATAGCTGTTAGCATATTTTTTAATACTTTTGTTTCTATATTTCCATCATATATTTTATCAAATAACGAATATTAATTAGTTCAAGCATTTTCTTTATTTTAGAGTTGAAATACTATTAAATGTAATTTGCTGGTTAATTAAAATTACATGCGTTACATATCAAAGGGATTGCTTCAGATAATCAAACTTAACAACCTTCACTATGGGACCAAAATAAAATTTTCCCAAATAAAAGAGCTCTTTCATAGAAAACGTCAATGGCTACTCGACCCAAATTTTTTCGCGATTGGTGTTGGCTCCATAGTGACGGAAGGGAAACTCTCTGGACAATTTTAAATGCATTTTTAATAGAATTTTCCTCAATAATTGTATAAAAAGAAGCAGAAGATAATGAAGGGCATTATGTAAGTTCTTCTGCTGGGCAGCAAGCCCTGGTGTCAGAGTTTTTTCAGACTACCTTACGGCCTCTGACGTCGTTTTTATGTTACGGCTACGAGAGATAGTAGCAGGTACCAATGGCTTAACGTGCCATCTGAAGCACGGAATCATCTTTCTTTTCAGACAATCAGGTTATTTGGCCTCCAATGTCCTAAACAACTGGGGAGAAATGCAAAAAGTTACATATCACTAGGTGTCGTGGGAATCGAACCCACGAACTCCGTGTCAAGAGCCCAATGGTCTTAACCATCAGACCACGGAGGGAGTTGAGCAGTGCCTTGTCAATATCAGAGTGCAGAAAAGCGATCCACAGAGCACACAGGAATCCGCCAATAACCACATATTCGCTAACAATAATTAAAGTTGTTCAGTTTGATGATATGGAGCAACCACTTCAGTATGTAAGTTATGTAACGTATTAATGTTTAAGCTCTGTATAATCAGTGCTTGGTCAAAGGATAAAGAATCTGTGCAAAATATTTTCAGGTTTCGCGTTCATAACAGTCATCTGATGACCGTCGTATAGTAGACCTATATTATAATAACACCTTGTTCGCCATGTAATAGGTAAGCTCGTACACGCATCTGTTAGCCTTACAGGTGATCACATTTACATAACATCGATTAGACGTTGACAACTGTGTGTATATTGCGTGTTATATAGTTAGGGACATAGAAGGGCAATCCAGGCACCTAGGGGAGCCAATAGAATGAAAACCAAATCTAGAAATGTTTCTGTACGAACATAATTTGCTGAGTGTTTGATAAAGTACGATTATTTATTTATTGGTAACAAAATTACAAAACGTACAATACTATGTTTTATCGATAATTTTAACGATATTTTTTCCATATAATTTTTTTAAATTACAATCGTGCCTGAAAATCTTCAAGAGCTGGAGTGCGATTTTTGAAACTCCTTCTTTGAACTTAGCAGTTGAAAATGTCAAAATTACTATGGAGATATGCATCTTTCTACTGCTGATTTGACTTTCAAAAATCGCACTCCTGAAGTATGATTTTTGAAAGTCAAATCAACAGTAGAAAGATGCATATCTCCATAGTAATTTTGGCATTTTCAACTGCTGAATTCAACGTATGAGATTAAAAATTGCACTCCTGTTGATGTCAAAGAAAGGAACAATAACGCGAGATGGCGAAAAAAAAACATCTCTATCAACATCTTGTCCTAATCACATTTATTTTGGATTCAGCGTAAAAAATCTCTACCCTCATCATCATCTCTTTTAGGTGATTATCGACAAGTTTAGTAAGTAGAGACAGCAAAACCATTATCCAGACAAATAAGCATTAAGCCCGACACCAATCTAACCGAAATTGACCAAAACGTAGATTGTCTTACCGCGAACGAACTACATTACGCAAAACTCAACATTTGTTACCGAAGCGGCCGCTTTAGATAAGTATCTTGTCTTAGGGAATGCCATTACGACCCGTTTAAACATTACCTTTGTCGATAAATCGTCGCCAATTAAGATAGAGGCCCGTTTATTGAACTAGTGTTGTTGAACTATCGATAGTTTTCAATGAGGAGTCTTCTGAAAGTTAGTAAAATGTAGTTCAACACACCGCGATAGATGGCGTTGACGTGAGTTGGATGTACATATCACTATATTGACATTTTCACTTAGTTCCAACATCTCCGTTTGGCGCTGATGTCGTCAAACCAATTTGTATAGAACTTGTCATTATAGGTATGTATACAGTGATTTCAGAATGCAAAGTAGGGATATTTGACCAAGGAACAAACTAATCAACGATATTATTATATCGGAGACGAATTAGAACTTCTCATTGATTCTCAACTCAAGCGAAAATACTAGGAAAAACACAAGATTATAAGCTTCTGACGCAACAACACGGCATAACGCTGCTGTTGCTGTAAGTTCAATATGGCGTCGTATCATCTACCTATGATGACGTTTAAGGGAAAATGTGACTTCAACGCCAAACTTGCTCATCGATATCCATAACGCCATCTATCGAGCCATTTGGAACAGTCTTTTTCTTTTTATTCGCTTCCGGAAAAAAAGAAGTTCCTAGTAGCGCGACATAATAATTATGGCGTTGACGAGAGATGGTTCTGTAAAAACTTATGATCTTGCTGTTAACAAAATTCAAATAAAAACTATCGATTACGATTTGATCATAAGCAACAATACACTATCGATAATATTTTCTATTGATACTCGTGATATCGATAACCCTATATCGATAATATTGAATTATCTTGACTATCGATAGTTTACTAAATTGAGCGGTTACACTAATTGGGCTTCACCTAAAAAGTCTCCAGTCAAAATTCTTATGGCCTCCTCTTATAGTTGAAATTGGGTTAACTCACGAGATTTGGTGATAAGGATCGATAGGTATAATTAAAAGGCAAGTTGTTTCATCAATTCCATTCTTTAACTAAGATAGCGTAAATTACTAAGCTGATAAACGTTTTTTTTCGGGCTCACTACCTTTCACACTGGACAAAGACGGGGCACAGTACAGAATGATCTTTCTATACTGTGCCCAAACTTTTTCCAGTGTGATCGAAACGGTATCTAACAGTTAATATTATCGCGATTTATGGAGTAGGTACTATCGCGAACTTTTCCGCCTGATCACTTAAATTTTTTCGCATAATTTAGCGTATAATTTATCGTTTAGTAACTATTCATTCATTGGTCTATTCATCAATAGGGCATTATTTTTTAGGATGCAAGGAAAAATGAGCCTTGTGGTGGTCAGGTGGAAGATTCCGCGATAGTAAATCTACACACAATACGGACACTCCCTGCCCGCACCAATTTTGACCTCACACCCTTCTCGGTGGTAAGAGAGGTGGAAGGCAGTAAGCAGTGGTGTATTCCTCTCTCAGTCACACTCACTCAACATAAATCTGCTAGCCTCTTCTAGTGAGTGCGAGCCCGTTTGAACGAAGTGGCACGGGTGTGGTATGGGCACGGCTAGTGAAATGTGGTTCTAGTGGGGTAATAATATTTTTATGGTTCCGGCTTAGAATGGACTACCCTATTTTTTGCTGTGGGTATATATGAGTTGACTAAGGGATAAGGTTTTTTAGGCAGTGTTTCTATGGGCGGAAGAACTAAAACAACACCACCATCAGTAGAAAACCTTCTGATTACTTCGAAATGGATTATGGTCATGATTTTACGTATGTATGTAAAAAAGGGTATTTACCTTTTTAAGGTACAGTACCCAAAGGGTGAGAACGGGACCCTATTCGTAAGCCTACGCGGTCCGTCCGTCCGTCCTAGATCCAGAGAACTCTATTTTCTAAACCTTCTATACCGCCAGTTGACATTTTCACAGAATATGTATCATTGTATTGGATTTGATAACAAATTAATAATAAAAACAAAAATTAAAAAATGAAGGGGGTAAGTTAGTACGGTAACTCGTTTTTATCAACGTTTTTTTCTCGCTGTATCGTAAAACGGTAATACATGAAACTTGGAATGATTATAATGCAAATTTTATAGTAAAACAACAAACAAGTCGATCTCGAGCTAAGGGTCACGGAAAAAACAAAATGTTTTGGTAAGTTAATATATTGTGAGGTGGTACGGAACCCTCGGTGTGCGAGTAGCCCGACTCGCACTTGGCCTGTTTTTATGGTTATTGGCAGCAACACAGCTTAGCTAATTAAATCAGGGATCAAGGGGACGAATATCTGACACTCATTATCTTCAAACCTCGTCTGCCCGAAGCAGACAATACTAAATTATAATAAAACAACAAATTAGCAATTCAAATGGAACCCTCCAGTCTCTGCTGATGTAAAAAATTACAAATTAATGTCATTTGAGTCATGACAGCTGGGGACGATTAGTCTTATAATGAATTAGTTTGTAAAAAGATGCTTGAAAATCGTAAATAGAAAATGGATGAAAAACCTGAAAAACATTTAATCAAAATTCAACATCATCAGTCTATACAACGAAGTCAAAGTCAAAGTCAATATAATTTATTCAATATAGGAGCTTGCAGCACACTTATCAAACGTCAAATCTTTTTTAAAGCTACCACCGCGTTGGAACGTGTTGTTTCTGTAGAGAAGATGCGGTCAGAAACTCTACAACCTAACACGACTTAATAACTATTACAATATAAATTCTCAAGCTAAAGTTATGCACACAATAATACATAGTCTATTCAATAAAATAATTGATACTGTACAGTAAACTAAATAAACTATAAGCTAGTGACCTCAGACCCAAGCATTTTGATCATTTAAATAATCATCCAGTTTATAATATGCTTTTTTACAGAGGACTTTTTAGATTTGAGTTTTATACATGTTTTCGTAAAGATTCAAAATGGTCTCGGGGATTTTATTATAACAACGTATACAGTGACCCATGAAAGACGTGTTGACCCTACTAAGCCGAAGGTGTGGAGATATCAGTTTATTTTTGTTTCGAGTGTTGTAATTATGGACGTATAACGTGTTAATGAATAAGCGCAAAACCCCATCCACCCCAACTGATTTATAACAAAATAATTCGATTGAAACATTAATTTCATTATTTTGATAGTTTCAATTTAAAGTTATTCGCATTTAAGTTTTCAGGCAAGAAGTGCTCGTGATACATTTTCAGAATCTTGTTTTGGTAGTAAGTCGAGTGTGCCCGTGCGGTGAGTTGAGATCGAGTTCAGTAAATTTTAAATTTTACAAACAAATTATTTAATATTTTCAACAAAAAAATCTATGTTGAATACATGATAATTCGATTCTGCTCTCGATTCTAAACAAACTACTTTCTACTTTTGCGTTTATTCCTTAACACGTTGTATACGAGTACGTCCCACTGCAGGGCCTACCCTCAAGGATGTTGTATGGGCGTTAGTCGATCACGCGTGCCCAATGCAGATTGGCAGACGCATCAGATCTTCTTCAGCGTGTGCAGATTTCCTCACGATTATAATACGAGTATAGTCATAAATTTAGAGCCATATTTAACAGTAACATTAAAAAAATAATCGTTTATTCAAATGAGCAGGTACTCATAATTGAAATAGTACATGAAAGTGTTTGTTGAATAGATTTAATTAACTCAATACTTCAACAAACTGTCAAAAATAATACTTTACGGAGAGGTCAAGAGGGGTCCTCTGGATTTCAAATAGTGGTGTCTGGTTTTGTCTGAATACTAGATATTTAATCGAGATAAAAGGAGTTCAAGGACCCAAAATGAGATAACAAAAGTAAAATTTTTAGAAACAGGTCTTGTACAAAATTCTTGTAGATTGAGAAGGATTAGGGGAGGATTATGGTTTGCATTGTTTCATTTTGTAAATTGAGCCTTACTGAAAGTCATTGACATAGAATACTATGGACGCCGGGTCTAGTACAAAATACTCGAATAAAGTGTCCGAGACTAAAATACACAAACTTAAGATCGTATAGTAATATAAACCAATTAAAACCATTGAAAATGCTGAAATTCTTTTCCGTCCCACTCCCCCATCGGGGCACGGCGCGCGCCGCGTGCGCGTAGTCAGCCGATTAAACGAAGAATGTTGCGTAATTCGTTCTCTTTTTTACGTTTTCGTTCTCTTTTTATTCGGACACTTTTGAGCGCGGACGCTCCGTCCAGTAGTGGTATGTCAATGCTGAAAGTGTATACATTAAGGTTATGGGTAGGTACTGTAGCAAAGTTTCTAATCGGTCCCTAAAGAATGAGATACAACTAGAAGACAATGCAAGGCGTGTCATTTACACCTCTAAAATCTTAAAAATTTTTGTGAAAACAAAAGTTTGTGTATGTAGTAGTCCTTATACGGTGGTTTGAGCACTACACTAATAAAAGTATTAGGTACATACAGAACGGACCGGTTCACCACTAATTTCGACCTCACCCCTACAAGCTACGTCTGTATATGCACAGTAAACTGATTCCATTGTGGTAAATATGTATTAACTCTGGAAGTTTATATTAATTTGTATTAGGCGATGATACCAACCTATTCGGTGGGTATCATACAAAGCAACTAAGCTATTGTATTCCCAAAAGATGAGCTTCGTCGTCAGTTGAATCTAAACAATTATACTGCGATCAACCGATCTGAAAACCGTAGTGATTATGGCAAAAACAATCCAAAAACATCAATACATAGGATACAAATTGGACTGGACCAAGTCACTAGCTTAACTAATATGCTAATAGTATTTGCAATTCGGAAACAGTGATATACTAGAGCCGTAAACCTCTAGCCATAGAGTTCAATTTGGTTCAACGAAGAGCCTATAGAATAAACTCCCTAATAAATCAAACAGCTATGAGCAATAACGTAAAAGAAAGGGCTGACAAAATGCCGACGGAAAGATAATAAATCCAACGCGAATGGGTAAATATTGTGCTAGCAAAACATAAAGAAAACATCTAGAAAGTTGTTGAGGAAGTGAGGAAATTTCTTGCTAATTTGAGATGTCGAGTTATATTGTTACGAGCGACGGGTTCCGGGATTGGAGTGAAACGCCAAGTCCAAATTTACAGAGTTTATTTAGGTATCTCTTACTTACGGTTCTCCGCGCAGGGATTCCCCTTACACCACTGTTCACTGTTCACTATGTCACTACTAGAAACGCACTACACTGTCACTTAACTGTTCACTTTGCACTTGTCACTATTCACTTTTTCACTTTCACTTCCTTTTGTTTAGCACTTTTCACTGTTAAACTCAATACTGCCCTGTGGCCGCAAACTCGCCGGTTTATATACCCCTTAGAATGTTCTAGACAATTTGAATTTCGATCGTCTTTTCGTTATTTCTTTGTTCCCTTCCAAAGCTTCTACTCCCTTCTCGAACATTCCTGAACACGACTGTCTTTTCGTTATTTTCTGTTTCTTTCTAAATATTCCTTCTCCCTCTTTCTTCTAGAACATTCCTAAACAACATTAAAATCTAAAAACTATTTTCACCGGGGTGAGGTTTTGAACCCAGGACTTCTCGACTTAGGTGTCAACTACAATCCATCCGTCGACCGCTGAGCCACGGAGACTGTTAATAAACCGTCCGAATTTTTGAATGCCTTTTTACGTTCGATGTTTGGTAGCATCCGTGACACTGCCCCTCCCTTAGTTCTGCTCGTCCCGAGCATCATTACTGCCGAAATATCGAGCTAACCGATCAACGTGCACTATCTTCAACGGGCTCCTTGGCGATCGTCGGATTCGATATGTGACGTCGTTTATTTTGGTCACTACCTCATACGGCCCTTCCCAACTTGCTTGTAACTTCGGGCACTTCCCTTTCTTTCGAACTGGATTATGCAGCCAAACCGATGTTCCTTCCTCAAACCCCGCGTAGTTCGCCTTCCGGTCATATCGTGTCTTCGAACGGTCACTGGAGTTTTGACCTGCTTCTCGAAGTTGTTCATAGATATCGACCATTTTCTCCCGCAGTTCACTCACATAATCACTGATACTTTTAGGAGTGCCTGGTGCGCACCCTGATAACAAATCCGCTGGAAGCTTCAATTCCCTCCCGAAGTTTGCCATTGCTGGAGTTGCTGAAGTACTCTCATGAACAGCGGTTCGATAGGCTAACAGGAAAAGAGGTATGTACTCATCCCAGTTATCTTGATGATTATCGACGACCTTCGCAAGATGCCGTTCCAAAGTTTGATTGAATCGCTCCACCATGCCGTCGGACTGAGGGTGATAAGGAGTAGTCCGGGTCTTATGGATTCCGAAAATCTTGCAAACTTCCTGGAACAACTGTGACTCAAAATTCCTGCCCTGATCACTGTGCATTTCTAGCGGAACCCCAAACCGGCAGAAAACTTCATTAACCAACTTGGTAGCCACAGTTATCGCTTCCTGATTTGGAATGGCAAATACTTCTGGCCACTTCGTAAAGTAATCCATTACCACAAGGATATACCGGTTTCCTGATTTAGTGACTGGAAATGGTCCCGCGACGTCTAATGCGATTCGTTCCCAAGGCACCCCAACATTATAGATTCTCATTGCTGCCCTGCTTCTCGTATGAGGTCCCTTTACAGCTGCACAGACTGTGCACTTGCGGCACCAATCTTCCACATCGTCTTTACAATGCAACCAGTAAAATCTTTCCTTTACTTTCTCCAAGGTTTTCTTTACACCTAAATGCCCTCCGGAAGTCCCGTCATGAAAAACTCGCAGAATTTCTTTCACCTTAACTCGTGGGACCACCAACTGTAGATACAAGTCTTTGCCATTCGGTGTTTCCCATCTTCTACAGAGTAATCCATTGTGTATGACGAGGCTTTTCCACTGAGCCCAAAGTCCCTTCGTGACTGCCCCATACCTTGCCACCTCACTCCACTGAGGCTTAGAAACGTCCTTCCTTAACCAGTTCAAGACTGGCCCGACTCCTGAGTCCTTTTCCTGTTCAAGGCGCATCGCCTCGTTTCCCCACTCATCATTGATGGCATCAGTTCTGATAACCCTGAGTGAAACTGTTTCCTTCCCTTCCTGCTTGCTGCAGTGCTTACAATCTTCTGGACATGGTCTTCTTGATAATGCATCTGCATTGGAATGAACTCTTCCGCTTCGATGTTCTACTTCAAAGTTGAATTCCTGTAGTTGCTCCAACCATCTTGCAACTTGACCCTCCGGATTCTTAAATTGGAGTAACCATTTCAATGCAGCGTGGTCTGTCCTGACTAAAAATTTACGTCCCAGCAGGTACTTCTTGAAGTGTTGTACAGTCTTCACCACCGCCAATAATTCTCGTCTAGTTACACAATAGTTTCTCTCAGGTCTAGATAATGACTTACTGAAGTAGGCTATTACAGTTTCTTGCTCACCATGTCGCTGTGAGAGCACACCTCCAATCCCGATGTTACTGGCGTCCGCATCTACAACAAATTCCCCCTGAACATCGGGATATCCAAGAATTGGTGCTATACTTAGACGTTCCTTTAACTCCATAAAAGCCTTTTCACATTCTGAATCCCATGTGAACATTCTCTTCTCTTCCGTAAGTCGATGTAATGGCTTTGCGATGTCCGAAAACCCTTTCACAAAACGACGATAGTAAGAACAGAGCCCAAGGAAAGCTCTAACTTGTGTCTTATCTCTCGGGGTCGGCCACTCCCTTACAGCAGCAGTTTTGGCAGGATCGGTCTCGATTCCTCTCTCAGAGATTACATGCCCAAGGTAATTGACTTGCTGTTTAAAGAAAGAACATTTGTTTGGACTCAACTTGAGATTTGCTCCACGCAGTCTTCCAAAAACTTTCTCCAACTTTTTCAGATGATCATCGAAGTCTCGTCCAACAATGATGATGTCGTCCAGGTAGACCAGACACGTGTCACCCAGAATTCCAGCTAGGACATGTTCCATCAATCTCTCGAAAGTCGCAGGGGCGTTACACAATCCAAACGGCATTACCTTGAACTGCCACAGTCCTTTTCCGGTAGAAAACGCGGTTTTCTCCTTGTCTTTAGGGTCTACGTCCACTTGCCAGTACCCACTTTTCAGGTCGAGTGTTGAAAACCACTTCATTCCATTCAAAGTGTCTAAGGTGTCGTCGATTCTCGGCAAAGGGTAGCTGTCTTTCTTCGTCACTTCATTAAGCTGTCGATAATCCACACAAAATCTTGTTGAGCCATCCTTTTTCTTGACAAGAACTACCGGTGAACACCAGGGACTCGATGAAGGTTCGATGATGTTACTCCTTCTCATGTCCTCTATCATTTCCTCCACCTCCTTCTCACGAGCAAACGGAATGCGCCTAGGTCGTTGCTTGATTGGCACCACATCTCCTGTATTAATCTTGTGCTTCACCAAGTCTGTTCTACCAATATCTGCGCCGTTCTTAGAGAACAAGTCTGAAAAACGCAGCAGCAAGTTCTTCGCTTTCAAAGCCTGCAGTTTAGTCAGGTCCTTGCCAGAGTCTTCCATAACTTTAGATACTACATCCACCTCACCCTTATGTTTTCTAGGAGGATTTTCCACACATTGTCGCAACCATAAAACTTCCTCACAGTGACCAACCACCTCCCCTTTCTCAATCGTCAGCTCCACATCTCCAACGTTGAGTATCGGGATCGAAGTAGATGAAACTGATCCAACAACTGTCCTCGCTGGAATCCAACAAGTTTCAGTTTTAACTTTTTCTACCACAGCACATCTCCGTGGTAATCTCCCTTCATTGTTCTTGGGCAAAACAACAGGTACCAAGGTCTGTGATCTAGGCTTAAGAACTGTTCTTCTCAGACAGTAGACTTTTCCCGATGATCCACCTTTCATTGGAACCTCCTCTGTGTTACACCGTAGCACTCCGTTTTTCATGTCTATATTGCACTGGTGATTTTGTAAGAAATCTAAGCCAATAATGCAATCGTCAACTATTTCAGCTACAATCACCTCATGTTTGAAAGGAGTTTCTCCGATCTTAATCGAAACTCCCAACTCCCCCTTAACAGGTATGCGCTGGCCGGTAGCTGTTGTCAACTGTAGGTTGGTTTGTTGCAGAAGTCGTTTTACCTGATAACTTTTGATTTCGTTTAACAGTCGAGTATTGATCACGGTTCTCGAAGCTCCGGTATCCAAAGTTAGTTGACAGATTCTACCATTGACCTCTCCTTCAACTAACAGACTATTTCCGTCCGATGTTTGCTTGACTCTAATGGTTGGGGTTGCAACATAACCGGCCAGCGCCCACCCCGCAGCCCTGGCTGGTTCTAGTTTTCCTGCTGCTCATCAGTCGAGACTCCTATATCCCGACGGCCTGTGCGCTTCGGGCAGGAGCTGCGAATATGCCCTCGTTCACCACACTCGAAGCACACATAATTGAAGTTTCGATTTCTCGGCGCTGATGTTCTGGTCACCACAATCTCCCTGAGACGAGCGGAACGAGGATCCTGACGTACGGCTTCCACTTCCAATGCATGAGCAACAGCATCCCTGAGTGTAACATGGTGCCCAAGTCGCACTGCAGCTCGCACCTCCGGGTCCCGTATCCCATCCGTAAAGGCCTGCAGGAGCATGTCATCGATGGCTGCTGGTGATGACTGGAAAGCTTTTCGCACGAGCTTTTCCACTTCCACGGACCATTGCTGCAGACTCTCGTTAGCATGTTGGTTACGTTCCTTCAATCGCGCCCGATACATGTGCTCGAGATGTCCATCACCGAATCTAGCCTCCAGAGCTCCGAAGAGTTTGTCGAACGTCAGGTTTTCGCCAGCACCTACGGCTTCCAGCACGGTGAGAGCCTGTCCCTGAAGTGCTAATGTCAACGCAGACTGCGCCTCTTCTTTGCCCCAACCATTAACCTTCATTGCTGTCTCAAACTGAAGCTTAAAGGCGGGCCACGACGTCAGTCCATCGTAAACCGGAGTCTTGACACCTTTTGGTTGCATGGGTGAGTCAAAAACAGCAGCGACACGACTATGAGATTTGCCCTGTTCAACCTCTCGTCGGATTTTAGCAAACTCACCCTCAACACGATCCAACCTCCCTTCTACGGCTTCGACTCTCTCCACTGCCTGCTGCAAACCTTTCGTGATATCTTTATGAAGCGTCTCTTGCATGGTGCGCATCTGTTCCTCCTGGCGGCGAGCCTGTTCCTCCTGGCGGCGAGCCTGTTCCTCCTGGCGGCGAGCCTGTTCTTCTTTCATTGCGCGCAGTTCGTGAACCTGTTCCTCCTGGCAGCGAGCCTGTTCCTCCTGGCAGCGAGCCTGTTCCTCCTGGCGGCGAGCCTGTTCCTCCTGGCGGTGAGCCTGCTCCTCTTTCAGTGCGCGCAGTTGTTCCTCCTGCCGGCGAGCATGTTCCTCCTGACGGCGAGCCTGCTCTTCCATCATGCACTGGATCTGATAGAGGAAGTTTCCTGGGTTCTGCTCCGGAGTTCGCTGCACCTCACCTCCCTCAGGTCTTCTCACTGGGGTTCGCTGCACCTCAGTTGCAAGGGTCGCACCTTCCTGCCGCGCTTCCGACATGGCCCGGGTCGTGACTCCCTTTAACTCCTTTGGCACCAGCGGCATCCTATTCCAATCCCACTTCTGACACCAAATGTTACGAGCGACGGGTTCCGGGATTGGAGTGAAACGCCAAGTCCAAATTTACAGAGTTTATTTAGGTATCTCTTACTTACGGTTCTCCGCGCAGGGATTCCCCTTACACCACTGTTCACTGTTCACTATGTCACTACTAGAAACGCACTACACTGTCACTTAACTGTTCACTTTGCACTTGTCACTATTCACTTTTTCACTTTCACTTCCTTTTGTTTAGCACTTTTCACTGTTAAACTCAATACTGCCCTGTGGCCGCAAACTCGCCGGTTTATATACCCCTTAGAATGTTCTAGACAATTTGAATTTCGATCGTCTTTTCGTTATTTCTTTGTTCCCTTCCAAAGCTTCTACTCCCTTCTCGAACATTCCTGAACACGACTGTCTTTTCGTTATTTTCTGTTTCTTTCTAAATATTCCTTCTCCCTCTTTCTTCTAGAACATTCCTAAACAACATTAAAATCTAAAAACTATTTTCACCGGGGTGAGGTTTTGAACCCAGGACTTCTCGACTTAGGTGTCAACTACAATCCATCCGTCGACCGCTGAGCCACGGAGACTGTTAATAAACCGTCCGAATTTTTGAATGCCTTTTTACGTTCGATGTTTGGTAGCATCCGTGACAATATTTAGATCTTTGACTATTTATATGTGGACTGGTTACGCGTGTAATTCTACTAACAAACATTTCTGCCACTTTTTGCGGGGGGCGAGGTAACATGAAATCCGCAACTTTGGATTTTATTCCCCATAACTTTGGATTCTAATTTTGAATGTTAAAAATCATGAAAAGTAGTCTCGTGTGAACCCCAAACGTTCTAAGTTCGAAGTTATTATTTCGCAATTATAGGCTGTCTCGTTTAGTGGTAAGGTGTAAAATTGAATGTAAATGCACAAGATCAATTGTGCTTATACCGTGGCAGAGGGGAAATGCTACCGCAAGGCTAGTCCTTATAATAATTAGTCAAAGATTTAGATGTGTTATGGTGTATCTATTTTGATATAAGAATCGTGTCTTCTTTAATATAAGAGATTTTCAAGACGGTTGGTAAGCAAATGGCTATGTATTGTGATTTCTTGCATATGCATGTTTTGATGTGTGTTTTCTTTGAGTTATTAGTGATTTTATTTCCATCGAAAGGTTGCATTTCTAGGAAGGTCGGGTAATAGTACTGTAGCCCCGGGACGTTTTAATTACCAAAAATATTATCGATTGCCGTTTAGAAATTGTTGTAAGGTACAAAATAACTAATATAAAAATCTAAGTCTTACAGATCACAACCCGCCGTAACAAAAAATACATTAAAAAAAAATTCTCGTTTTGGGTCTTCATCTTCACTTCATCATGTTCATCAGACTGTCTAAAGTTGCCATACAAAACTATAAGACCGGATGAAAAAGTCGATTTTGATTGGTCTTTATAGCTTTGTATGGCAACTTTAGACTGTCTTACATGGGTATTGAACTAAGGTGAAGAACATGACAGTATAAAAAACTATAACCTCAAAATTTAAAAATTTCTGCCATTTTTTTATTATTTTTTTTTGTTACGGCTGGTTGTAATGCGTAAGACTTAAGTTTTTATATTAGTAATTTCGTGCCTTACAACATTTCTAAACAGCAATCGGTAATCTTTTTGGTAATTAAAAAGTCACGGGGCTATAGCACTATAAGCTAGCGATGATTCTGACCACCCCGAAATATCAGAATAAAATAGCCACATTTCCACTGGAAGACGTGAAAAACGCAAAAAAACAAGTTTTAAAATTAAGTTCTAAGATAGACCTGTTAAATCGGCATAGATCTTTCCAAAAGAGTCGTTATCTCAAGGTAGGTAAAGGAATAGTAATTTCTCAAAAAGTACCAATTAAAACAGTTGTGTAAAGGTGCGATATGTTTTTGGAAAAAGAATGTTTGTCCCTATTGGACGGATATCATTCAAAGCCTTAATAAAATGCTGACTTATATCACAGTATTACTAATAGGCTTAAAATATGGCAACACTCTTGATGGGAGCGACGCCGCCGCCGGTGTACGTCATGCACAGTCAATCCCGTTTTCTTCATACAAAGCTCGGGATGATCCGCGCCGCCCGCTTCCCCACAAGGCCCCCTCCGTTGCTCTGCGCAAAAACATCCGTCGCCGTACTGTAATGACTACATAGGGTCCTTCTTAATATGCTGACACTTTTGTAAGGGCATGATCAGACCTTCAAACTGAACAACGCTCTCTATGGCACCAACATGAAAAAAAAATCTGTTCTTCCATACAAAACTGCAAACTTACTCGAGCGAAATGTATGGGACAGCTGATTTTTTCTTCGCGATTTCCATGTTGGTCCAATAGAGAAACTTGTTCAGTTTGATGGTTTGATAATCCCCTTAAAAAAGTGTCAGCATACCCTGTATAATTATGCTGTGCTTATATCTACATGCATATCTTAGAGGCTCGGTGGCACATTGCGGAGAGGTATGGACTCTCAATCATGAGGTCCGGGTTCGAATCCGCACGGACAACATGCCACGTACCAATGAGTTTTTCTAACTTATGTACGTATTACTGACTGCTCTCAAACGGTGAAGGAAAACATCGTGAGGAAACCTTCATATGCTGAAGAAGAAATTCTGATGTGTATGTGAAGTCTACCAATCCGCATTGGGCTCGCGTGGTGGACTAACGTCCATTCACACTCCTAGAGGGTAGGCCTGTGCCCTGCAGTGGGACGTATATATAGGCTGTTGATGATGATGATTATATCTACATAGCATTAAATGATTAGTTCTGTCATGTCTGATAAGCCTCATTTCTTCCTGTGGGTATCATACTACGCCAGTTAGGGATAAGATTCCTTACACTGTATTTTTGTGGGCAAGAGGCTATTCACTTATTACCACTTGACTCGCAATTCCCTCTAGAAATCTTCAATATGCTAAAAGTGAGCTAAAGGTCTCATAGCATTTTAATTAAATGCCCAGACGTCCAACAAACTGGCTAATTTAACCAAATGGCTGCGATTTCAAAATTGATTCTTAAACAGTTTTCCAATAAACTTAATCAAACGGAAAAAGTCGGCAAAGAAATGAAAGCCTTCATTAGTAAGCAATAAAGAGCATTTGCATTTGAAGTCACTTGCATCCGCAATGCAATCAATACATTCCAGCTTCTGGTGCTTACATTAATTTACACTAGATGGTAAAAAAAATCAACTTTGTTCTTCCAATACTGTTGGTTACCGTTTTAAATCGAACACCCATTTTTCCCCATGTGTTGTAAAAAGAGAAAAATATTGTATTTCCTCGTTTTTTCAACCCACGTCATTTCCATCCTGAAACCTTCACATTTCTTTGTTTAATTGTTAAAACAACACGATACAACGTGTTAATGAACTAACGCAAAACTAGAAAGTAGTTTGTTTAAAATCGAGAGCAGAATCGAATTATCATGGTTTCAACGTAGGTAATTTTTTTCAAAATATTAAATAATTTGTTTGTAAAATTTAAAATTTTCTGAATTCGATGTCGACCGCACGGGCACAATCACCCTATGTACTACCAAAACAAGATTCTTAAAATGTATCCATGAGCACGTTAGCGCTTTCATTCATTGCTGAAATGATAACAAATAATTTTTGCCTCAAAACTTAAAATGCGAATAACTTAAAATTTTAAGTATAAAAATAATGGAGTCATTGTTTCAATCGAATTATTTTGTTATGAATCAGTTGGAGTGTATGAGGTATTGCGCTTATTCATTAACACGTTGTATAATAATAATTATAGACTTAATTCATATAGATAAATAGCGAATTTTCCATCTTTATGTATATGTGCTGCTAGCCTAATACAGTACGATGAAATAAAATGAAAAATACAAAATATTTATTGAATAAACGTGTGATACAGGTTTTTAGGACACTTTATGATTAACAACCTTAGATGGAAAGGAAAAAAAAGGCATTTGTGAAAAAGGAGGCTGCATATTGTGACGTTATCACATGCTACAATTAAACGCTTAAAAAATTTAGTTGTAGTCATTGACTTACCAACAACTGGACGAAGGGTCCGCGCTCAAAAGTGTCCGAACCAAAAGAGTACCAAAACGTAAATAGAGAATCAATTACGCGACAGACAGCGGGAGTGGGACGGAAAAGAATTTCAGCATTTTCAATGTTTTTAGTTGGTTTATATTACGTACACGTACCTACAGGTACTTATACTTCATTCCAAATAAGGACGACGAGATTTTCCGATTTCTATTTAGCTTTCTGGCCAATTCTGATCACCAAATGTAATTAATTTATTGGATACATATTATACCATCCAACATATCTTGGACGTTACTAAACCTGTTCTAAGAATAAGTGAGAGGAAGTGTTTCAAATCTCTGTTTCTGTAAAGCAAAATAACCTTAAAATTACGTTGCTATTTTGAATGAAGTAGTTTAGTCTCGGATACTTTTTTCGAGAATTCTGTACTAGACCCGGCGTCTATGGTATTCTACATCAATGGTTGTAGTAATGTTTCTGACCAGGAAGGATAATGGACGTGAGTTTGTTATTTTGATAAGATCATAAATTGTTATCATTTAGATTTGTACACATGGAAAATCAACAGTAACGATTTATGCTCCACAATGATATATAATACGCAAGGTTGATGTCACTCGAGTCTTAACTAAGATGACATACTCGTATCAACGTGGGATCCAATTAATTGGCAGCATATTGCCGTGTGCATAAGTCACAATAATTATGTTCAAGATGCTGCTCGGTGGGGAGAACTTTGACTATCAGAGCATGCGTTGAAACGGGGACGTTGTCAGGCATTTTGTAGGGACTTTATGAATAGTTGCATCATTATATTTTTACGAGCTACGCTTTTATTGGTTAAGCTTATTTATTTTATTTCATTTTAATAGGGACAGTAACAAAAGACAATATAAAACATATGTTATCCACTAAAACTGCCTCTCAATAACAACTGCGCACAACATTATCTTAAAATTTAACATTAGACAATACTGTTTGTTTTCTGCAATTTTCTGACTTCTTCTTTCGAGTCAACGGCGTTTCATTTAGTTTGAATTGAAATAGTACATGGTGATAACATTCACCAATATAATATTAAAATATTACAGACATACAAAGTGACAGGCGGTGCCAAAATGTCAAAATATGACAAAATTGACAGGCGGTGCTAAAGTGACAGGTGGTGCCATAATGACAGACAAAGTCAGAAAGAAATAACAGGTTAACGCTAATGTCTAATAACCACGGAGTACCAGGATCTTCCTCGTGGTAATACTGGTATTACGTACACATATTGCTTGGTACGGACACCAGTCTCTCATAAAGATAAAACGATTAATATAAACATCTTACTATACGATCTTGTCACTGTATTTATTGTCTGTGTGAGAGAACAAATAAAGTATTTTGTATTATACTGTACTAGCTGTTGCACGTGACTCCGTCTCCGTTGACCTTAAAAGTATTTTATGTGTTAATCCTGATTATATTTTATCTGTGTGCCAAATTTCAGTAGAATCCATTCAGTAGTTTTTACGTGAAAGAGTAACAAACATCCATCCATACTTACAAACTATCGCGTTTATAATATTAGTAGGATTGCCTACAGTGTATAACCACCACGATCTCTCTTCCTGTGCCTATGCTCTTTTGACTTACTAAATTCGCACTTTCGAGATGTCGCACTTTCAAGATGTCGCACTTCCGTGATTCGTAAATTAGTTTGCAGCACTTCGGTGATTCGCTGTTTGATGATCTCGCACTTCTGTGGTAAGATCAACAATTACAAAATAAATTAGTATTCCCACATTTTCGACTTAGTAAGGTCAACACATCTTTCATGGGGCACTGTATGCGTTATTATAATAAGATACCAGAGAATATTCTTAACTTGACGGACAAAAAGTTTAAGTCCTATGTTAAACACTTTGACTAATTATTATAAGGACTAGCCTTGCGGTAGCATTTCCCCTCTGCCACGGTATAAGCACAATTGATCGTGTGCATTTACATTAAATTTTACACCTTATCATTAAAAGAGACAACATATAATTGCGAAATAATAACTTCGAACTTAGAACGTTTGGGGTTCACACGAGACTACTTTTCATGATTTTTAACATTCAAAAATAGAATCTAAAGTTATGGGGAATAAAATCCAGAGTTGCGGATTTCATGTTACCTCGCCCCCCGCAAAAAGTGGCAGAAATGTTTGTTAGTAGAATTACACGCGTAACCAGTCCACATATAAATAGTCAAAGGTTAAACAAGTCCTCTGTAAAAAAGGTTACTATAAACTCGATGATTATTTGAATGACCAAAATGTCTGGTCTTGACAATGTTACACTATGTAATTTAATATTGAATTTATGTAATTGTACTTTGTATATTTTGTTTTGTTTAAAAGAAGTGTGTTGTAGAGTTTCTGGCCGCATCTTCTCTACAAGGGAACACGGAAGCGGTGGTAGATTCAAAAGCATGATGTCAAAAAGTTATCTATGTGATATTATTTTTAATAAACAATTTTGACTTTGACTTTAATTACTGGCTTGCTGATTTCCCCGGGAGCGACAACATCCCTTGGAATCGCAAAGGCCTCACTTTACAAGTAGATTAAGTACGTTCCATCTCAGCATCACTAACAAGAACAAATACAGTAACTCGGCACTGCTTATTGTTCTCTCGGGCGTTCTTTACTAAATCTGTGAGCTTGTCGACTGTGATGCGAGCCGTGCGTGTAATCTTTACCCTCATTATTATTAATAGCCTGAAGAACTGTAACAGTTCTTTTGAACCTTAACTGGTTACTGCTACTGTTTAATTTGATGGCATCACACGTTTTTTGTTGGCTCTACAACTGCTTAGAACCGACCAACCGAATAAGAAGGTACTAAAGTCGCTGTTTACTAATCCGCACTGGGTACGCGTGGTGGACTAATGCCCATATGTCCTGTGCGTTGCAGTGCGATGTTTATACAGGGTCCTTTTTAATATGCTGACACTTTTTAAGGGAATAAATATCTTGGACATTGTCACACAAATTATCTAGTCACATTTAAAGTACCAGAATCTAGCCTGGATTTGTATTATGATGACTAGACAACGATATAGAATACATAAATAGATACAAACATCCATGACTCAGGTACAAATATTCATATTCATCATGCAAATATTTGTCCCTTACGGGATTCGAACCCGCGACCCTCGGCACAGCAGGCAGGTTCACTATTGACTGTGCTATCGGGCCGTCAAAAAATGATCAGACCGTCAAACTAAACAACTTTCTCTATGGGACCAAGGACGAATTCGCGAAAAAAAAATCTGCTGTCCCATACAATTTGGTCGAGTAAGATTTCAGTTTATTATGGAACAGCAGATTTTTTTTCGCGATTTCGACATTGGTCCCATAGAGAAAGGTATCCAGTTTGATGGTCTGATCATCCCCTCAAAAAAGTGTCAGCATATTAAGAAGGACCCTATAAGCTGATGACAAACGCTGTTAAGATAATAGGCATAATGTGCGGTTTCGTTAAATGCATGTAAACCTGAGAATTAAAAATCTGTCCTACAAATTATGTCTACCTCATACGCTCAAAGCCTTCTCACGTGTAATCAAAAGTATGTTGGGAGTTGTACTAAACGTCTCTGACCACCCTAAAAGGAGATAAGATCGTGAATTTTACACGTGAATGTTTAAAATGTTTGTGAGTAATCTAGTCGTTTAAAGTCAGATAAGATAGGATCTGAGTTATTTCGGGCCAACTAATGACTGAGCTTTAGAGATGAGCAAAGAGAAAGCACAAACGGAGTTATATTTATTAAACAGTTATAGTTACTATTACAGTATACTTAAGGTTGAAATTTGAACTGTTCCAAATAAGAAACAAACAAAATTATATAAAATTTGTATCTTAAAGACATTGATCGGCAACCTCACCACAAATATGAAGGTTTTAAATTGTCTACATTACAAAATCTTCACATCATCATCATCATCAGCCCATCATCGTCCACTGCTGAACATAGGCCTCTCCCAAGGTGCGCCACAAAACTCTGTCCTCGGCCTTCCTCATCCAATCGCTCCCCGCTACTTTTTTTAGGTCGTCTGTCCAGCGGGCAGCAGGGCGTCCCACACTACGCCTACGCCTACGCCTATCTTCACATATAAGCTTCCAATTATTCAGGGTTACCAACAACTTTGTTACAACTGCCAACTATATTTTGATTGTAGCAAGGCTTATTTTGAGCGTATGAGGATGAAATTATGTATCAATGGGGAACTTGCACCAAAATTATAATGAGAAATTATCTTAAAAATTCAATAATAATTGTAGTGAATAGAACATTACTGAAAGAATTATTCTAAAGTTTTTATTTTTTACGAAATATTACAATTATAAGTTACGTGGATCGGAACGTAATTTCAAACACCAATCAGCGCAAAGTGACGAAGCGATTAGCAACTTGCATGCCTTAGAAGAGTACGGCAACATAGTATAGCGTATGATTTGTAATGAGCTTAACGCGTCATGAAAAGGAGTGACGACAGTGAGCGTGGGCGTAATCTGCAAATTCAACTTTTAATAAATTAATGATTTTGTGCATATATTACCATTTTTGCTTTTGGTATTTTTATGTAAGCCTTAAATCTTTATGATACACTAAAAATATAAAACTGTGCAAGTTCCCCATTGATGTTGTAAATTTATTAAGTCTACTGCATAAGAGACGGATTCCGTTATTAAACTCACAGGGCTTCGTTTCAACTCAATTAAAACAAAATAGACAAATATTAATTAAAATGTTTAATATAAGCAGAATGAACATTTTAAATGTCACTACGATGTATTGAATTACAAACGAAATAAATTATTTGAAATCAGTTCAAAAACGAAAAATAAGTATCTTAAATCCGCAATCTTCCAAACTGGGGAATTGCTTGTTGTTTGTTCATACTATCTTTGAATCTATATTTGAAGTTCATACTATCCTAGAAAACTTAAAATCCAGCTAGTATTTAGTCCTCGATCCAAGGCTAGACTTCTCTAGACAAAAACACTCAAATCGACAAAGTTTCAAGACAAAAAGTTGTAACGGATAACCGTCCTTAGCTCCAACGTAGGAACAAAATAAATGTAATATCGTAACAAACGGGACAGTGAGGAATGTAAAGACACCGTTTGTATGCAAATTCTTATTTGCCAACTGAGACAAAAACTCTCGTGGAACGATCAGAGGCGTTAGCTGGGGATGGGTGAGGCTTGGTCTTAGTGTAAGCGGAATAAGGTTCAATTTTATAATAGTTTCCGATCACATAATAAACCGTTTAAGACGAAGAATCAGCTGTTCCATTTTAGAGGTACGGACTTTAAATTTCTTTTAACTCCCTCCTGTAGGGTTTGTACCTACTGTCTATCCTGAATTTTTAACTAATGTTCCACAGGGTGTAAGTGACAGCATAGCAAATACTGAAACGGTGAACTCTCACCATCAAACTGAACAACTTTCACTATGGAGCCTACCTCAGGAAACACAAAAAAAAAATCAGCTGTCCCATACACTTTAGTCGTTTCAGTATTTGCTCGGCTGTCACTTACACCCAGTATAATGAGAAAGTGTATCTTAATGTCGCAACAGAATAACGAATCGACGTGGGAGTCACGTTGCAGGGTTTGCCCCGAACATTTGTCGCGCGCTGGTGTTCGCGCGGTTAGCGTTTCAGCCTGCCACGAGGCTCCGCAATCCTTCTCAGTTGTGTTCTTACTCAAAAACAATCCTCGAGATTGGATAGATATAATCAAACCACTTGTAACTGGCGGAAATGCGGTGCTAACGCGCAAGCAAGAAGTCCATTAATTATTTTAAAAAAACGCATCGACGTGATTTTTTGGGACTGATATACCTGAGAGAGTTGGAAAGGCTGAGGGTAACATAAGTCCTTTTCTAAGTATTCACACCTACGAAACCGTGGGCGATGGCCGTAAAACTATTCAGGATGGCATTAACTTGGATTTCTATACCCAAAAAACTACCACCAGTGTAAATTATATTCAGTTACTATGTGCTAGGAAAACATCGTGAGGAAACCTGCATACTTCAATATCGAGGCTTGTATTGTACCCACTGTCTACTATTTAGTAAGTAAGTTATGAAGAAAAACAATTTCAATTCTGATTACAGAATAAACCTAATTATTTCCTCCATTTAGTTTTTGTATTAATTACTAATACACCATTGAATTATTTATAGGTTACGCAAATACATGGACCAAGAATTTTCGCTTTTCTGATACGAAGGCTTTACAATTATGTACCAATTGTTGTAGGGTAATTATTTTTACTACTATTATTTTTAATGGCAATGCCACATAGAATGCATTGTCATACATTTTCATTGGCAGCAATTTCTATTATTTGGGTAATTTATTAATTCTTATTAAAATTTTAAACAGAAAGCCAAATGCTTAATACAGAACAGAAGTTGGTAAACTAAACTTTTCTAAACCAAAATACAGGCTCCAACTTAATATGCTGACAGTTTTTTAAGAGGATGATCAGACCACATTTTTCGCGATTTCGACATTGGTCCCATAGAGAAAGTTGTTCAGTTTGATGGTCTGATTATCCCCTTAAAAAAGTGTTTGCATATTAAGCAAGACCCTATTTAACAACAACGCTTTCAAACCACCTCCAAAACTGCTTATATAAACCCCAGCAATACTCTAATTTTTATTTCGTAATCCATATATGGCAAATCTATATTTCTGTCACTGGTCAAAACAAAAAACATTAGACATTTATTAATTTTTTTATTTTAATACCATGTAAAAACCACCATGGAACCTTGTCAAAGCAAACTATTTTAATTGGGACAAGCAAGGATCTAAGATGGGCTCAATTTCAAATAAAGGTTACCTAAACCTACTAAATACTCTTTCTTATATTGTGTGTCTATACTAGGTTAAACTAAAAACTTTATTTTAGGAGCTTATGTATAATTTATGTACAATGTACAAACACCACTGGCTTTTCAGTAAAAGAAAATATAATAGGGAAACCCAGATACTTCAACTTCAACGCTTATTTCTTCTCCACTATCTACTGTCAATTTAAACTGGCAAAATGACCGGTTAAAGTGTTCAATATTTGTCCCGCTGTCTTTTACACTCTGTATAAAATCTATGGTTTAACGGTACCTTAAACAAAATCGATGTTAGAACTCAGTTTACTTAAAGGATAATTTGCAACTAAGTGAGAAAGTAAATAAACTGCGAGCGAACTTGCCATTTATTCTTAAGTTTGTAACACTATCGGTTTATTGATCCCGCGTCTGAGCTGAACTTAAATTGTGAGAAAAACTTTAAATGAAAGTAGTTGGTGATAAAAATTTAAGATTGAACATTGCTGTTTGAACTTGGTCGACAAGCAAGGTGTGGTTCTTTTTAGGAGGGCTAGGGATGGGTCCGAGTTATTTATTTATTTAATTTTAGATGGTTTTGCAAGATGCACTCTCTGGGAAGAAAGGATACCTCCACCAGCTTAGTTCATTTCCCCACAGGAACAACTACCTCCCGGACACAATTTGCAATGGCAAGTGTGGAGATCCTTAAATCGGCTTCACACTCAGGTCAACTGGTACAGACTAAAGTACAATTGGGAGTATAGGGATCCTGACCTAACATAGTGTGATTGCGGCAAATCCGAGTCGATGGGTCCATGGGATGCTGGAATGTCCGTTGTGTGTGAACATCTGTACGAGAGAGGATTTAAATACTGCTACACCTGACGCTATCAGGCTACCCGAAACCTACCTAGTCAGTAAAATATAAAAACACAACTGAAGAACGATTGAAACGAAAAGAAGAAGAAGATTGTCAATAATATAGGATGATATCTGCTTGAAAAGCGAAGCATGATATTCTGCTCTTGGGTGGGGCACTACGTAGGTAGTTGCACAGCGAGATGCTGTTGTAGAGAATCGCTCCGGTCTGCTATTTGTCGCAGACTTTAGCGGCGGCTACTCAGTTTATTAACACCGGAGTTTACGTCATAGCCACATGAAATAAAATATCTAGAGCTCAATCGCACCCAATAGTAATACAGCCTTTGCGGTCACACTACAATGTCAGAACTGAACAAGCGATCCAAGATTCCACATAGGGTATAAATCTCGGCTTAGGGTCTGGCTGGTGATGTGTTACCGACGAAGCCCAAAGCTTATTCTGGCATCGGTGAAAATAGCTTTTGAGAGTCAAAGACTCAAAGTAATTCCCTTGAGCACTGAGGTCCGTCGTGCATGTCGGTAGGTTTACGATATTTGAAAATGTTATTAAACTCTTTTGTACACAGTTTCAATTAGAGTGATAATGTGATGCTTAGAGTTTAGATGACTCTGCTCTGTCACTTGGGCATGGCAACTGTCAAAGTAGCTTTACATTAATGAGCTAAAGTTCACATTTGCACCGCTACGCTGAGATGAAGACCTACGGATAGACTGACATCAATCTCATCATGATACTTTTTGGCTATAAAATCCCTTAATCGTTAGGTAGACTACCGTATGTACCACCAAAATAATTATGAAAATATAGTTGTGAGCGAGCATTATACTATACTAACCATATTTATTCCTGTTGACTCTTGAGAGGTTAAAACGTCACAACCAGGGTCTAATCTAACTGTAACATATGCAGACAAAGGTCGCAAGTAAACTAGACCCAGAACAAACGAAAATCCCAAAGAATTTCTACCTCGAAATAAACCTGTCACCATTTCTTGTACTTGTAACCCCGACCGAGGTATTCCCAGGAGCGCATTTCAGCGACAAATAATTACGTAACAACGCGCACAAAAAGCTGTATATTTTTGAGGGCAAGGACGCACAATGAGCACGGAGGTAATCTGGGGGTAACCTCACAAGTGCCATTGTTTGCGGAACCTCCCAGCCGCCACTCGTCGAGGCCGGGCTGCTTGTTACATAGATGCGAACGGGTTGAGTTACAAGTGCTTTGGAATTGGATTTAGGTCATTGCACAACTGTAATGGATTGTGTAGGTAGGAAAAGATTTTAGGTTCAGCATACATTTAATATTCTGGAATGCAATTCAAAACGCAAACATCGTCACAACCTAAAATTCGTCGTTGAAACATCGGCGATCTGTCAATTCCTTAGAATTAGGTATTCGCTTAGGTTATGTCATGTGTAAAACTTATATAAAACTTCGGTGTTCTGAAGGATGCAAGAAGGATGTTACATTTGTGAGCTGATCGATGTTTTCGACAGCGATGTGATGTTTAGAGAATTGCACTCCAGAAGCTAAAGTAGGCACTTAGCCAGATGGAATGATGGCAGATGGACAAAATAAGGTACAGAGTAGTGAATACGGTCGGTGGGCAGACCAGCTGCTGGATGGTCGGATAACATAATCTGTAGAGTAGCTGGCAAACAGTGGATGAGACAATCAATCAATATTTATTCAAAGAATAATGGGACTAGCGCGGGAGTTTTCTATTTCAGCAGTGACTGAATGTTAAATTTTCAAAAAGCTATAGACATGAAAGTAATCTAGCATCAATACGTGTGAAATCAAGTTTCGAAAATTTTAATTTAATACCCCACTCTAAAAATTACCTACGTCACAATATTACCATAAATAAAACCATTAGTAAAGTTAGATCTGTCATGGACAAAAAGATACAGATGGCCAACTCGTTTGTGTTGGCCCGTTTGAACGTTGTTTTCGGTACGCAAAACCAGAGAGGTAATTCAATCCCGAGTGGCGAATGAATCAGGCGTCTGGCGTCGGTCTGAGTGGCATCCACAACATCGTTAATTGTAACCGAATGCCCAAGGCACTTTGATAAGTCATCCTTTGTACTGCGCCACAAATAAAAGTATTTTTTATTATTATTTTCGATTCGGAAACCTTCGACTCTCAGCGGTCAAGTTGATGATTATTAAACATTCTATTGAAAAAGGATTTTTATTTTTAAAAAACCGGCCAAGTAACAGTCGGTCTCGCGAACTGAGGTTCCGTACCACTGCATTTACAAAATTAATTTCTCCGAGAACCTCAGCGCGAGCCCAACACACATTCATTTCATAAATAATAAGATAATTACAAGCAAAAAAGCAAAACTTGGCTGGTTTTATTATAATATTATTTTACTTTTGAGTATGCTCTATAATCACACCAAGTTTAACGCTTGTATGTATTGTCTTTTTTACGATAGAGCATAAACAAAACACCCTGAAAGAGACACGTTTCTTGTAAGGTACTCGTAACCCCGCTTCATTTTTTATTACTTATTTGTTAGCAAATTCTAAATTATATCACATATTCGTAGTATTTAAGGTCACGCATATTGTGTAAAAAATACAATTCTCTACCTGTTACAGTTTAAAATATACAGCCCTATATTGAGTTCGGACGGTCGCCCGCACAGCCAGCGCAGGCTTAGCAATAGGGTCCTGTTGGCATCTTTTGGTTACGGAACCCTAATAAAAAGGTTCAGAAACAAAGAAATGTTCATCTGAAATGAATCGAGTATTTCTTCAGACGATGGCTAATTTAAGTTGACTGTATTTTCGCTTCGAATGAAAAAGAAATCTAGAAAATAATGGACTTTGTTTAGCTCTGGATTTTTTTTTATACCAACATAACGATGTATTTAATCAGACTTTTTTTCGTTTTCCAGACCAACATAATGATGTAATCAGTCTTATTAACTATAATAAGCTGTATATGAATGATCGTTGTAGAGATCTTTGTATGACAAAGTACATAAGACGTTATTTGGTAAGGTGGTTGTGAAAAGTGATTACGATGTCAATTTTAATTAGATAACGATCTTTTTCGAAACGTTTGTAGTTAATGTCTAAAATGTGTGTGTGAATGTTGTTTTGGTACATCGAGAAAATACAGAAACACAGACAGAAATTTGGTAGCTGTTTCTGACAACCCCAAAAGGAATTACGGCCGTGAGTTTATGTATTTATGTACATCGATACAATGGTATGAACGTGTTTTAGTAATTATATTAAAATGCAAGTGATAAATAAATATTGTTCATTTCTAATATAATTTTTTGCTACAACTTATCTTTGTAACAAGCTGTTGATTTTGTCGATAAACAAAAATAAAATAACTTAGATTTTCTTACAAATAAAATTGTTTAAATAACTTGAAAGAAAACGTATCTATTATACATTCTCTTTATTTGTAGTTTCAACAGCTGACGACAGCAAAGTTTTTCTTAGAATAACTTACAAACTCGATTCTATTTTCTAAACACTAGCAAAATAAGACTCAATACACAAACGTCTCTAAGTCCATAACTTAAAGAATAAAATTGTTTGCGCCAGTAAAATCGCAAAGGGATACCTATTTAGTTTTTAATTAAACAAAAACAAAGAGACATCTCGACGCTGGGATTTACATAGTGATATCTGGAGGGAATCTCTGTAATTAAGGTTGTACGGATTGTCTTTTAAATCTATTCTCTTTTTAGCTGGCTTCTAAAGAAGACACTGTTTGTTGTTCTAAGTGTTTTATTTGTTTTTTAGTGGTTCTGTGGCTATTTCGTAGAGCTTTGTGTTATTGATACTCCACGGAAAAAAAATCTGTGACGACCCTATTTTTTTGTTGACTTTTTTAAGAACTTTTGTTCTTGTAACTATTATAGTAAACTATTATTCTTATCGATATAACTAAAATATACTTACGAAAATAAATTTTCTAGTAAAGTATACTGTTTGACGTGCGGTGCTCGGATCTGCACTGCTCTGAAATGCCTCCGTGGTCTAATGGTTCAGAGCATTGGGCTCTTGACACGGAGGTCGTGGGTTCGATTCCAACGGAGGGGGGGGGGGGGGGGCACCTAGTAAAATATTACACAATTATTCAAAATCAGCAGTATGTAGTAAAATCTAATCTTACGCCTTATTGTTATAGCCACAATCAATTCAATTCAATTCATTTATTGCTTTCATGTACAGTATTAAAGGTCTTATCAAATAAAATAAAAAATCAAATCATTTATTTCAGAACATAAATTTCATACAAATTACAATATCATTAACAATATCATTGCTTTCTCTCTAGGTTAGTAGGTAGGTATATCAAATTAATGTCATTACTAATGCATCAGCATCACACGATAAAAACACAAAAACAATTAGTTTTTTTATTATTGCAAAATATAAAAAAACGTGTGGTAAAAACTGTAAAAAATGCACATTTTAATTGTTATTTATTTTCACAAAACACAGTACATTACACAGATATATTTTATGCCAAGCTGCATAATTTTTGCAATTATTTTTGTTGGCATAATTATATATATATATATATATATATATAAATAGTCTCTTCTCATTATACTCATAATTATTCAATAAAAATACTTTATAAAATTTTGAAGAGTGCATTATTAGTACAATCTATGGTGGATCTTTTCTGTACCATACTGGAAACTCGAAATCTTGTACAATTCATCATGGATGGACGAATTTTACATCAAAATCGCGACAAACAAATGTTTCTTCCTCAGAAAACTTCAACGACTATATAGGTAGTCGACACAAATTTATGGCCGAAATAGCGGCATTTCGCTATTTATATTTTTACTCCATCGTGCAAAGTTGTTCAGTTTGATGGTCTAAACCACCCCTTTAAGGTAATATAATTCGGAGCGCGCTCCATAAAAACGAAGTCTGGTGATATTTTCAATACTAACCTTCGAGGCACTGTATCTTTAAAACTATACATTCTAACGAAAATCTGACTTCATACAAGCATAGAGATTAGTTTCTAGATTGTTTCTGAAAAAAATCATTGACTTTAGTTGGTTAGTATTGAAAATATCACCAGACTTCGTTTGTATGCAGCGCGCATTTGAAATTAAATTTGAAATACATTAATGTTTAAATCCTGTTCGTTGTACAGTGTACATACAAATATCATTTCTTATAAGAATAAGGATAAATATCTTGTTATGAAACTACTACGCCAAACTTTTCAAGAAGAAAAACAGAAGTGGAGTTTTTTAATATTCCTTGTAAGACACCCTTCTTTTTAGAGTTACGTACAAACGTAACCGAATTGTTAAAAACGAGTCAGTTACAACGTACAATGGTTATCAATTCAGAAACTGTCCTCCTTTACCTTTAAACCTACCTTACCTTTACCTTACCTTACCTATCTACCTACCTACCTACCTACCTAACCTACCTACCTACCTACCTACCTACCTACCTACCTACATACCTACCTATCTACCTTAACCTACCTTACCTAACGGGTACCTTTTAAGTTTTAAGACCTATGTAACATACAATTGTAGGGAAAAAACTTTCAGAGGCTTGTTGGAATGCCAGGAACTTTAGTGGAACCCTTGAAACCCGAAAACTCTCTAACAAACCTGCAGGATCCTTATTCTGATTGTTGGCAACACCAACATAAAATGTAGTAATTAAAAAGTTGTACTTCCATTTCCGCCTTCCATATTGGTACGGTGCTTGTGTAACTAACTCTGGTGTAAAAAATCACTAAAATAAACCTCCAGTGCTGCAAACAAGACTTTCCTTGACATCGAACCACTCCTGCCGCCAGAAAAACTACAATCCACTAAAACCTCTCCAGCGGAGCCGAATAAAACACCGGTAGGCCACGTTCCCTACAATGACTTCCTCTTCTTAATATACCGTGATCAGGAAACTGGAAAATGTATTGTCTATCATGATCGTGATTTCGACAATTTAAAGTTTAGGAAGACTCCTATGCGACTCCTAAATATTAATTATAGATCTCTTTTCGACATAAATAAATAAATAAATAAATAAATAAATATCTTGGACATCGTCACACAAATTATCTAGTCACATTTAAAGTACCAGAATCTAGCCTGGACTTGTGTTATGATGACTAGACAACGATATAGAATACACATATAGATAAAAACATCCATGACTCGGGTACAAATATTCATATTCATCATACAAATATTTGTCCCTTACGGGATTCGAACCCGCGACCCTCGGCACAGCAGGCAGGGTCACTACAGACTGTGCTATCGGGCCGTCCATCGCTTTCCTTAGCTAAGTCATCTTTTTTACATCTCCATACCAACGCAGTTTTATTTCCTTGGTAGTTTTTAGGGTACCGTAGTCAATAAGGAACCCTTAACGTGAAGTGGGGGTGCATTTTTTTTCTTGTCTAGATGTGGGGTATCGCTAAGTAGAAAACAATTTTTCGATTCGTTAGCGAAATATTAAGTTTTAAAAAGCAATCATTTTTAGAGTCAAGTGCGACACGACTGCGGAACCCTTTTAAAATATTTAACTCGTTCTTGGCCTGTCCTTTATGTCTTGATGTCCACCTAAAAGTTTTATTCTCGGAACTTCAAAGTTTCTGACGACGTTTGCCAAAATTGTTAACCGATATAATAGAATCGGATCGAGGGAACTTTCGTGATTTTACTGCACGGACAATTTGACGTCAATATTTAATGTCTACGATGGTAACACCACTTGCAATAGACGGCCCTATAACTCAGTTGGTAGTAAAGGACTTGGTTGTTTATATTTATCACATTGGTTTTGGGTATGATTTCGTGCCAGCCGCTTTTGAGACTGGAGGCCCTTGGGGGGTCGATGCCAAGGACTTTGTTAAGAGAGATAGGGCAGCGAATGAGGACTACGGGGGGGAATTCGCCTCCATCGGCTCCTTCGCCACGGATAGATATGCGTCCATCCTTACATCATTTCAGCACTCATTCATTTGTTACATAATATATCATCCTTCTCACAAACAACATTTTTTTTAATATTACGTTTATTTTATTTTACAATCCCGAAAAAAAAACGTAATTAGCCTCGACTCAACCCGTAAAATGACTGGGCTAAAACTCGTCTCTCCGTATCACATGCCCACAAAACCACCTAATCTAACAATCCTAAATCCCTCAATCGGCAAATTTGCTGACATCTCCATTATTCGTATAGTAGTCGTTAATAGTAAAGTGATTTTAACGAAACACAATGGGCTTACCCTACTCAGATCTCCGGAGAACAATGGAATTTGAACTTTCTCTTCATTACAAGACATTCCTAAATTAATTTGTGACATGTTTATTTGCAATTATATAATAGCTTTCCAATTATAGGTATTCAAGATATTGTACCAGATACAAAAAGAGTTTGTAAATATTTGAGCTATATAGACACCGAATAAATCTAAAAAACGGCTAAGAACGTATCGGGCAAAGAAAATTTTCGAAATGAAATTACGATGTAGACGATAATGGTATTTAGGTGTCCCGGACTTCTTATCGCAAATTGTTTATTCTTATCTCTGTATGTTTGTTTGTTTATTCGAACATCATGCAAAAACAACTGGATCGATTTTGATGAACCTTATTGTATTTAAAAGCTTATAGGCCTTAAAAACTGGTATAAAGTATTTTTTTATCTCGCTACGATAACGATAGCCGGTGCAGACGAATTTCTGGGAAAAATAGAGTAAAAAATTCAATTCTATTCAAATTTTTAAATTGTGGCTCTATCAAAAGTGTCGATGACTTTGCCAATATCTAGATTAAATAGCAAAAGTTCTAAATAATAAAAATAAAAACGTTTATTTTTCACCACAAACATACAAGCAAGCATTTTTATTAATAATAAAGCTTCGTACAATGATTATGTTTGTGGAGACTAGAGCCTGAAAAAGGCTTTAACTGTTGTAACCTGTTAAACCAGGCCCCCCAACTACAAGAGGTATTGCTACTTTATATTATAAGCTAGAGGTGCGATGTTTGAGTTTGTATAAGTGTGCGGGAGTATTTACTTTTGTATGTATCTGTGTGTGTGTGTGTGTGTGTGTAAATATATTTAGAGATCTCAAACGTCTCTGCTTAAGCATAGTACTGATACTGAGAAGTTGTGCAATCTGAAGAACTCTCCCGTTCGTTACCCATGTTACGTTTTAAGGACTGTGCTAAGCGTGATATGGTGTCCTTTAAAATTGACCACTCGAAGTGGGAATGTCTTGCAAGCAATAGAGGCGAGTGGAGGAAGGTAATAGCTGACGGTCGAACAGCCTACGATGAAGTCTGGTTTGATTCTCTGGCCGTAAAGCGAGCAAAAAGGCACAGGGATGAACGGGCTCCTGCACTAACCGACACACAGCACAGAGGCCGTAAATGCGGTAGGCATTGCCGCTCCCGAATTGGCTGATACAGCCATGAACATCGGTGGCTTAACCAAACAGACGCTGTTTGAAACATCTACTTAGATGAGATTAGCCCCGGATCTAGGGGAGAGCAAACCGGAGCCCACGCCCCGGGCAGCAGGTTAGAGGGGCGCCAAAATCAAGAGTTGAAAAAATTTCTATTGAAATAATATTTTTGCAATATTGCTGATTATAAGTCCATTATAAGTGGCGACGGGCTCACCCCCCATCACACTGGACAGAGTTTCGGTACTACTGGTGAAACGTGGATGTTCTGAGGTTTTAGAACATCTCTGACTACCCCCTCGGGGAATATAGTCGTGAGCATATACATACATACATACATATTGCTGATTTCAGATCGTATTGCAGTTATCTCATTATATTGCAGTGAAATCTCGAGCTCGCTTCGGACGCTCTTGGTTTTAGACAGTATTGCAGTCGTCTCATTATATTGCAATAAAAAATCTCGAGCTTGCTTCGCTCGCTTTAAGTTTTAGTTTAGATTTTATTGCAACCACTTAACCTGAACCTGGCCTCCCTGGGGCAAAAATATTCCTACAACCTTGGAGGGGAGGGGCGCCAGTATCATGTTTTGCCCCGCCTCAGTAAAATCGTAGATCCAGGGCTGGATGAGATAAAGCCCATGATGAGAGATCTCAAGGACTATTTTTGGACAAAAACAGTTTCGAACTCACGAGATACGAGTAGGTACTCGTGAGCCCTCTAGCCGAAGTAATAAATATTCCTTAATCATTAATTCACTACGCTACGAAATTTTCATGCAAATATGTAATTAAATTCGTGTCATAATCATATCATACCAAAATGGAGTAAGTTTGGCAAAGCTGCAACAGTTTCATCACGACTTACGAGTAGTAAAACACTCCCGAACATCTTTTATGACAACGAGTCCTGTTAACTCTGTTTTACTATAGTTTTAATACGTCGTTTCAAGTTAGTTTCACAGCACATTATTATGCACTTTACATTGTATAAGTCTGTTAAGGGCCTAGGTCGAAAAATAATTGAAGCGAAATGGGCGTGTGATAGCTTATATTACTGCCTGATGCGAGAGAAAGAGATAGGGCGGCGCGCGCGCCTGAAATGACGCAAGCATAAAACAAACTTTATTTAATTGTAATTGTACTATTTATGTAAGTTCAATTCTGCTCTAATCAACAATTATAAAAAATCAATCTCTTTTTTTTTAAATCACCCTCTTTTTTCTAATATTTACCGTTTAGCACTTCCAAGCGTTTATCAATAAAGACGGAGGCTACTTTGGCTTGTTTTTCTATCCAGAAAATGTGTCTTAATCGTGTTTTGGCTCTAATCAAAACTTCAATTATATGTTCAATTTACACATATCCGCAAATCATACTCCTACTGTTAGTACTCCATGAGATATGATGCTTTGAAGAATCTTATTTTTTTCACATAGCCTCTTAAGGTCTGTTACTAATATTAGGAGAATCTCAATAGAAGGATAGCATTGGAAACTAAGCATACACTTACTAGACTATTTATTATTCTTGGACGTATTCTTCTTCTTATATCTTGTGGGCAGCGTTTTTTCAGACCGCTTTAGGCTGCCTAGGATTTTTTCAATGAATCAACCAATTATACTTTATTTTACTCCAAAAAACATATAGGGAAATCTACGGATTTTTGTATGGTTGCATTAATTGCACTTTTGGTGATAATTTGGAATATAGTAGATAAATACCTGAAAAACGTAAATTCTCAATAATCCCCAATTTTTTATTGTATATTATTGAATAAATAAGTCATTTACAAAACATTAAATTTAGGTATAAAAAAAATTTAAAACGTTTCATTCAATACGTTTTACTTATAACAATAATAATCCCCGGTTACTATCGTAAATTTGAGTAGATATTTAATATTTTGTAAGTATTCAAAAATTATAACCTCAAAACTAAATTATTTACCGTTTGATTGTACACATTAAATTTGCCTTGTGATAATTAACTGTCTCTTTTGCTAGTATGCTGGAAGAAATATCTTTCGAAATAAGCTTGCCCTTTGTACATTTAAATCGATTTTAAGGTATTTATCAGGTTCCTGAGCCAATATAACCATGAAATCTTGACAAAAGTGTTATAAACTAACAGAATTATTATTTCAAACACAATTTACTAAAGTGTCTTTAATGCAATCTCAAACCTTATTTTTCCTAGACTAATAGTATGCAGAGAGTAAACAAACAGGAAATACAGAAGGTACAAAAATAGGCGGTATTATCTCTAAAAAGCGATTTCTTTCAGATAACCTTAGGGTAGAGGAAAAGGTAAAAGACGATTGGTAGGCGGTGTAGATAACAATAACAATATAGGTACATAACATACACGAATAAAGTTATACAAATACATACTGAAATATAAAATATACAACGTGTTAATAAATTAACACGTTGTATTGTTAGAATCGAGAGCAGAATCGAATTATCATGTTTTCAACATAGGTATTTTTTTTCAAAATATTAAATCATTTGATTGTAAAATTTTAAATTTACTAAACTTGATCTCAACCCACCGCACGTGCACACTCACCCTACTTACTACCAAAACAAGATTCTTAAAATGTGTTCATGAGCACGCTAGCGCTTTCATTAATTGCTGAAATGATAACAAATCATTTTAACCTGAAAACTTAAAATGCGAATAACTTTAAATTTTAACTATTAAAATGATGAAATTATTGTTTCAATCGAATTATTTTGTTATAAATCAATTGGGGTGTATGAGGTTTTGCGCTTATTCATTAACACGTTGTATACTGTTTCTCCCTGTATTTTTAACTAGCCTCGAATATATTTTTAACCATGCAGTAGGTAAATAATTTGTCGAATCAAATGATTTAAATTCATCCTAAAGATCTGATGTACCTAGTAACAACACCAAGAATATTTCAGAGTTTAACCACGTTTAAAACTTCAAAAAATCTTTTTCGACCGCGAAATGAATTTCAAAGATCTCTGATATCTTTCAGACGCTTTGTTAACGAAAAGGGTTGCATAATAAGCTTGAATTAATTGAGCGCGATTTTTGTTTCATCCAATCTGAAGTGAAACTCTCAATGTTCTTTAAGGGCGTTAATTTCTGAATATTGTTCAAAGTACTTAAGGAATCTACGAGCTTTGCCTCGAGCGGTCTCTGAATTAATATGGATGAACTGTCAAGATTTTCAAAATTGATGAACACAAGAATTTATTGTCCCCCAGAATAATGTAAAATTGTCTTGTAAATTAATAGGAACTTCATCATCCCCAATTTGGGATTGTTTGAATTATTTTATTAAGACGTTGAATGAGATTGGGGACATAAAAGGGGACGAGGGACAAAGGCTTTGTCGACACAGGTTTAGTATAATAATGTTGCCTTGAACGACAATCTTCGGAGCGCGCTCCATACAAACGAAGTCTGGTTATGAAATCTGGTTTTATAGTTACAGTCCTGAAAGATTTCCATACAAATCTTAAATTAATCTTATCATTGAAACTGTATATTTTAACAAAAATCTGACACAATACAAGCACAGATATTTGTTTCTAGATTGTTTCTGCAATATCTTGGTTGTAAAATATTAGTTAGTGTTGAAAATATAACCAGACTTCGTTTGTATGGAGGGCGCCAACGGCAATATACCCTTAACTTGAATGAAAGTTTATTTGATGAATAGTCCAAATTTAGACCAACACTTTTCTTCGAGTAGGTGTAGTTATAAAGCGACTAAGGGATAAGGTTTCCTATTTTTCATGTTTACACAATCATAACTTGACACGTCCGTGTCATTCCATCCTGAATGTGATTGTGAGTTTTGGAACGTAGTTGTTAGCGATAGTCACTCTGCTTCATAGATTACCAAACATGTATCTGCTTTTGGTGTCCTATTTTGAAAATAAATACCTAATGAGGTTGTCAGGCGATTGTTGCGTGCATTATCTAAGTTTGCAATATAAGAGTACCTAACTATGCATCTATGATGCGCTGGAGCCAGCACGCGCCGCATCGCGCCCCTCCAGGCCAGTCCCAAATTCACCTTCAGAGCGCAAGCACGCGCAATCGGCTCTCAACCTTATTCTATCAAAAATCATTCTGCATTCTTATTTCTCCCACCCCCGCCTACAGTAGTGACGACTGTCTATCTACACATATAACTTATATCAAAGGTAGGATATATTTTAAGAATCTTGTTTTGGTAGTAAGTAGGGTAAGTATGCCTGTGCGGTGGGTTGACATCGAGCTCAGTATATTTAATATTTTGAAACAAAATCCCTATGTTGAAACCATGATAATTCGATTCTACTCTCGATTCTAAACAAACTACTTTCTAGTTTTGCGTTTATTCATTAACACGTTGTAGTCAGGTACATGCATGCATGCCTAACATGCATGACTATGTAGATCTAGATATGACTCATCATCATCAGCATCAACCTGGTACAAAAAAAAATCAGCTGTCCCATGCTAAACTGCAATACTTACTCGATTCAAACGTATGGGAAAGCATATATTTTTTGTTCTGACTGGTTTGCTCTCACACTAAAAGTCGGTCAGTTTGGTGGGTAGAGTATGTGGTTTAAAGGTTAATGATACTTTTCCTTACATCCTGTATACTTCAAAGTCAAAGTCAATATAATTTATTCAATATAGGAGCTTACAGCACGCTTATCAAACGTCAAATCTTTTTTAAAGCTACCACCGCGTCGGAACGTGTTGAAGCTGTAGAGAAGATGCGGCCAGAAACTCTACAACATAACACGACCAAATAACTATTACAATATAAATTCTTAAACTAAAGTTATGTATACAATAATACATAGTCTATTTAATAAAATAATTGATACTATACAGTAAAGTAAATAAACTATAAGCTAGTGACCTCAGACCCAAGCATTTTGATCATTTAAATAATCATCCAGTTTATAATATGCTTTCTTACAGAGGACTTTTTTGATTTGAGTTTTAAACATGTTTTCGTAAAGATTCAAAATGGTCTCGGGGATTTTATTATAACAACGTATACAGTGACCCATGAAAGACGTGTTGACCCTACTAAGCCGAAAGTGTGGAGATATCAGTTTATTTTTGCAGTTTATACTTGACTGCTTATGTAAATAATCGATGGCTGTAATCAAAATCAAGTACGACCATAATCATTAATCAAATCAATATTACGATTGAAAAGACTTAAGAACCAAAATTTCACGCCCAAAATTATTAATAGATCGTCCGACCAAACTTCGAGCAGAATTCCAAGCCAGCTGATGCTATAAGAAATTAACATTAGATTTCTGACAAATGGTCGTCATATAAAGTTTGCGTTAAAATAAACTTTGGGGCTCGTGAATATGAAATGGGCACTTGGGCCAGGGGATAGTTTGGATAAATTTACTTTTCAAGTTCAAACTGAACTTTAAGCTTACTAATATTTATTCATAGCCATGATCTTCTTAGACCAGACCGTGTACGGGATTTCGCTTGCATAATATGCGTTCCTACCGTGGTTTGACTTATGTTCTTACCCAGCTCCTATAGGTACCACCCTCTTCACCTGGCTGGCTGCCCTTGCTGGTTCCCCAGAAGTGAAGAAAGACCTGATGAGGAAACCTATGTACTTGGGTTGACGTCAGGCAGGCCGATTGGTTGTAACACTTTTGCGAAAACCTTCATCGCAGAGTTATCGAAGTATTTACAACTCGTCCCAGTTTCGTAACTGGTTACACTGTGTGGTTTGGTTTCTACGTGTGGTAACGGTTTACTCACAATCGGACCGAAGTTTCACTAGCTGTGTGTTGTCGCTGTGTCCTCACGTTACGTAATTTTAGTGATAACACACGGTGGTATAACTGTGCAACCAATTTTTTATGTGTCTTCTCTTCTCCATTGTTAGTCGTGGCGTCAAACACGTGTAAAGTCTCAACAGATCAGAGTCGACACCATCGATCCATCGCCCATCTTCAAGGCTGACGCCAGTCGCTGTGACCATCGACTGAAAGAAATTTTGTGGTTTTTGTCGCCATCTTATTTCGGATGAAGTGATCGCCAAACGTAATTCTTGGCAATTCAAGACCCAAGGCTGAATAAAACTTCATGAAACTTTAATCAAAGCAATTTGAACTTTAAACTGAATCCAATAAACTATTAATTTGCTACCAATTTATATAAATTTTACAGTAGCGTACTCGGAGAGAGAGCAATTACTTAAATACACAATACCATAAAAGCATTTTGATAAATTGGTTGGCATTTGACGTAAATAAACAATCTGGGTAAATAGAATGCAATGTTTGTTGTTAAAGTTACTGCAAATTGAATTCTAAACATGTCTGGGGCAAAAGCTATTTTACATTGAGAGGTTTTGTGCTGCTTACCACAATTTGTTTTTGTGAAGAGTCAGACATCAAAGAATGAATAGACTAAGTAAACATCGTTTTAATATGTATTAGAGTATAGTATCGATGGATCAGATGACAGCAATAAAGATGATTATGATTATAGGTAAGTAGGTAGGATCCCACTGCAAGGTAAAGGCCTCATCTCTCGAATAATGTTGAAGAGTTTCTGGCCGCATCTGCTCTACAACGGAACACCTTCCAACGCGGTGGTAGATTCAAAAACATGACGTCAAAAAGTTATCTATGTGATATTATTTTGAATAAACAATTTTGACTTTGAATTTTGACTTGAATGAGTAAGAGGGAGTGGGACGTATTCCACTACGCTGGCCCAGTGCGGATTGGTGGCAGCAATGAATAGGCTGCCTTAATAGACATATGACCTGGCTTAACGAATAGTGGCTGAACTTAGAGAACACCGCCACCTGACGGAACTATACGAAACCAACTCCTCAACGTGCATTCCGAAGCACGGAGACGATGAAATACCAATAAACGGTCACCCATCCAAAGACTGACTGGTCCTGACGTTAACTTCGGATTATAATTATAAAGAGGAGTTAAAAGTTTTCTAAACATATATGGCAGGGTTGTCACTTTTCGGAAGCTGATTTACTATTTTTAATTGGCTTTTAATCTTCGGCCTCCAACTACCCTGTACTGTATGGGGTCGCGTTAATCCAAATAATGTTGCAATACGGTTGCGTAGACTTTACATAGGTACGCATCAGAATTTAATCTCCACTATACTGGATGTAAACTTCAATGTGTTAAATACTGTACGGGATGCTTCAGACCATGAAACTTTCACAATGGGACCAATTATATATTTAAAACATGAAATCTGGTAGAGTCGTCTGCAGAATCAGAGGATTCTAATCTTTGTTGGTTGTATGTCAGTCAGTAAGTCACGCGGCTGTTTTATATATACAGATATCTCCGACTACCCCTTCGGGGAATAAAGTCGTGAGCAATTATGGCATGTTAGTTAACACGGCTCATGAAATTCCAGGGCCCAGAAAATGACTTCTAGGTCAAGGGTGATAGCTACAACAGATCTATCTATACTTCATTCCAAATAAGGACTACGAGATTTTCCGATTCCTATTTAGCTTTCTGGCCAATTCTGATTACCAAATGAAATTTATTTATTGGATACATATACTATCCGACACATCTTGGACGTTACTAAAGCTATTCTAAGAATAAGTAAGAGGAAGTGTTTCAAATCTCTGTTTCTGTAATGCAAGATAGCTTTAAAATTTCTTTGCTATTTTAAATGGAGTATAAATCGTGGTAGCTATTGGTCAGTTACCAAACCCTAGCAACTAAATGTTAATAACATGCTATTCTATGATAATTTCAGTTATCAGCGCATACGAAATCACCGGCAGTTAGTCATCCATAAATTAATTATCACTCACACAAATTGATCCCAATTCGTCCTTCAACAATAAATTCATTGACTGCACAAGATAAGATAATAATTTAGGGGAACATTATCGAGGCTTTATGTAATATCCATTATGAGAGAGTATGCGACCCTAGTGGGTGATTCATCGCCATTCATCATCCCTAATCGTTGCGTCGGCATCGGTTGACTATCAAGTGTAGATTACCAGTGGGAAGCTATCGCTAAACTATATTTTTTAAATACATTGTATACTGTACCCGTGACATCATACACGTAAATTTTAAAAATTCTGACCGAGTGACATTTTTAATCTTTTAATTATTATATCTTCTGATTGAGTGAGACGATTGTAATTTTCTTTGCAGTAACCACTGACGTTTTCGATGTTGGGTCCACATTGAAAAATTGTTCAGTATGATGGTCTGAACCAGCCCATGTGATATAAAACGCATTTAATTTTGCGATCTGTGTAAATGTTTTTATTTCCCAAGTGAGAACTAAATGTAACTGGCAACAAACTGCACTGCACTGCTGTTATATAATACGGTAATAACACTTATTGTTAAGCATTGTGAAATATACAACGTGTTAATGAATAAGCGCAAAACCTCACACACTCCAACTGATTTATAACAAAATGATTATATTGAAACAATAATTTTATTATGTTGATAGTGTTAACATTTAAAGTTATTTTCATTTAAAATTTTGAGGTAAAAATGATCTGTTATCATTTCAGCAATGAAAGCACTAACGTGCTCATGGATACATTTTAAGAAATTTGTTTTGGTAGTAAGTAGGGTGAGAGTGCCCGAGCGGTGGGTTGAGATTGAGTTCAGTAAATTTTAAATTATACAATAAAATTATTTAAAATTTTGAAAGAAAATACCTTTGTTGAAAACATGATAATTCGATTCTGCTCTCGATTCTAAACAAACTACTTTCTAGTTTTGCGTTAATTCAGTAAAATGTTGTAGATACAGGGTCCTACACATGTTTACGGGGATGACCATGACTATTAAACTGAACAACTTTCCCTATGGGATCAATATCAAAATCGAGGAAAAAAAACAGCTGTCCCATACATTTGGCTCGAGTAGGTTTGCAGTTTTGTATGGAACATGTGATGTTGGTCTCATAGAGAAAGTTGTTCAGTTTAATGGTCATGGTCATCCCCTTAAAAAAGTCTCAGCATAATTAAGAAAAAATATATGAAATTTTATTTATGTATCTTTGAATTATGTATGGCTGTTTTACTTTCTTTTTCTTTAGCGTACTTTATCCTACTATTCCTACTATTAGGCAACTGACTCCCCCTTCGTCCTCCATTCATCACTGTAATCTTCTTATCGTGTGGGCAGCAAGCCCTGGTGTCATAGTTTTTTCAGACCGTCTTACGGCCTCTGACATGGTCTTTATGTAACGACTACTACCTAACAATAGTAGCCGTTACCAGCTTAACGTGCCATCCGAAGCACGGAATCATCTTTCTTTTTCAGACAATCAGGTGATTCAGCCTGCAATGCCCTAACCAAAGTGTCCCCCGTGGTAATCGAACCCACGACCTCCGTGTTAAGAGCCCAATACTCTTAACCATTAGACCACGGAGGCAGTTCATTCACTATAATGAAATCGACTTATTATCGTATCGCATATAGTGTACTACAGCTTTAGATTTCAAGATTCAGAAACGAAAGGAATCTTAGACTAAATGCGAGTTACAATAGTTTCGAACTGTTTTTGATTGGAGTTATCTTTTCAACTGGTGATGCAGTGTGCGGGATTTATATCAGTCACAGACAGTTTAGAAGGAAATCTTTCAGAAAATATTATTTTTGGGGAAGACTTTTCTAAAGAGATTACTGTTTTATGCTCCTGTTTTCTTCCACTTGTTTTGACTGCGAAAAAGATACGAATAGTTATTGCTGACACTTGGTTTTATAGCAGTTGTCTAGTAACTGTTTAGTAAAGTTGTGTTACCAAACGCCCGTTGTCTTGTGTTCCGTACATTGTATATTTTATTTATATGCTCACGAGTATGAAATCAAAGAAAGTCTTAATTGTAGGCACATTCAGATTCATGGGAAAGTTGTTCAGTATCATGGGTATAACCACCCCTTAAAGTAATGCAACTGTTTACCCTAAAAACATGTAGATACAAGATTCGATTCCGAAACCAGTATTGATAAGTCAGTTGTAGGGGCGGGGAGGAATCAAAGAGAGCGCTAATGAGCCGTCCACTACCCTTATTTACCCTGTCACATGGACCGACACGATTGATGAGGTGGATCCCGTCATCTAAGGGTCAGGGTATTAGCAGCTCTCGTTGTAGTATTCATAACTTTTGCCTGCGATATATTTCAATCATAAGTTACGTGGATCGGAACGTAATTTCAAACACCAATCAGCGCAAAGTGACGAAGCGATTAGCAACTTGCGTGCGTTAGAAGAGTACGGCAACATATTTTAGCGGATGATTTGTGATGACCTTCACGCCCTTTGACTATTTATATGTGGACTGGTTACGCGTGTAATTCTACTAACAAACATTTCTGCCACTTTTTGCGGGGGGCGAGGTAACATGAAATCCGCGACATTGGATTTTATTCCCCATAACTTTAGATTCTAATTTTGAATGTTAAAAATCATGAAAAGTAGTCTCGTATGAACCCCAAACGTTCTAAGTTCGAAGTTATTATTTCGCAATTATAGGCTGTCTCGTTTAGTGATAAGGTGTAAAATTGAATGTAAATGCACAAGATCAATTGTGCTTATACCGTGGCAGAGGGGAAATGCTACCGCAAGGCTAGTCCTTATAATAATTACTCAAAGTTCACGCCTCGTGAAAAGGAGTGACGTCACGTCATGGCAGTGAGCGTTTTGGCGCGGAATTTGAAGTTCGACTTTTGATTGGCAATAAATAAATGATTTGTGCATATTTTACCATTTTTGCTATTGGCATATTTTATGTGAGATTTAAATCTTTATAATACACAAAAAATTTAAAAACTGCAAGTTCCCAAGGGAAGGAACTGATTCCGGACACGCAGTTTACTTGTTTAGGAATCAGGTCTAAACCGAATTGAATGCGGTGGTAGTTTTAAAAAAAAGATTTGACGTTTCATAAGTGTGCTTCAAGCTCCTATATTGAATTAATTATATTAATTATATTGACTTTGAATCATCCTAGTAACTCATTAAAGACTATTTAATAATTTTTTTTGATTTCTTTTATAATGGGTATAATGGGTATTTCTTCTAAAAAGTATTTAAGCTTTTCAAATCCAATTCTAAAATAAAACAGAGCTCTTCGACACAAAAACTAATTAAAAAGTAGAAACTTGAATTATTTGAACAAAACTAAACTCTCAATCCAAAATTGAGAACCGAAAACTTTGAAAACAATTAAATGTGTACTCCAACAATAATAATACTCTTTAAATTTAATTTTAAAATTCACATTCATAATAACTGTCCCGCATTCCGTTCATTTTGGAAGAAATACGAGTAAAGTTTGAACAATTGTGCGTGAATTAAGGCGGGCAAAGTAATCGGAACTTGAAAGGGAACTTCACGACGGAGTGGAACGAGGGTGACCTGTTCATTAATCAAGCGTCCCACGATCTTGATTGATGGAGCTAACAGTTTTTTCGTATGGAAACACCGCAGAAATGAATGTCACCTTGATAACAATGCCTTTTTTGAGATAGGTTTAAAAGTGGGTTTTACTTAAAAGGTAAGTGAGTTTTAGCCTATACAGGGTGTAAGTGACTGCCTAGCAAATACTGAAACGGTGAACTCAGACCATCAAACTGAACAACTATGGAGCCTACTTCAAGAAACGCGAAAAAAAATCCGCTGTCCCATACATTTGAGTCGGGTAGGTAGGTACAGCAGTTTTGTATGGGACAGCGGATTTTTTTTTCGCGTTTCCTGAGGTAGGTTCCATAGTGAAAGTTGTTCAGTTTGATGGTCTGAGTTCACCGTTTCAGTATTTGCTAGGCTGTCACTTAATCCCACTGCAGTGCAAAGGCATGAATGAGAGTGTAGAGATGAAGTGTGACAGCAACATAAACATGCATGCATGCATATGCTCACGACTATATTCCCCGAGGGGGTAGTCAGAGATATTCTGAAACCTCAAAACATCCACGTTTCACCAGTAGTACCGAAACTCTGTCTAGTGTGACGGGGGGTGAGCCTGTCGCCACTTATAATGGACAGTGGGTACAATACATGCCTCGAAGTTGAAGCATGCAGGTTTCCTCACGATGTTTTCCTTCACCGAATTGACCAATCACCATTCCGAAAAACTCATTGGTACGAGTCTGCCTGGACGGGGATCGAACCATCGCCTCCTGCGCGGCAGGCAAGGTTATTCGCCACTGGACCACCACGGCTAGAGTAACATAAACATTAATTTATATTACTTTGAAATTAATAGTAAAAACATCGAAAGGAAGCACCATGTCACCGACCCCTGACATCGGAAGGGGCGATCCGATAGACGTCAGATGTCGCAAACACCCGGCTCCTACTGTTACGCCCTGATAAGGGAATGCTACAGAATTACTATTTTGCAAATTGTAGCAACAGCGGTTATCAAATAATGGACAAGGACGGATTTTATTAACAAGGGTTCTTGCATAATGCTCAGGACTATATTCCGGGTCGGCAGACGAATTCTTAAGGTGGTTGCAGAGTTGTCAATTTCATACAAAAGTTTGACGCATAATACGCGTAGACGGTAATAATAACAGTGATATTTTATATATGGAAAAATAGTTTAGAAAATCTAGATGCCGCGTATCAAATAACATTTGCAATTTATAATATAATTACGAAGATATAAAGCTTTTAAGTTCATAGCTTTATATCTTCATAATTATATTACAAATTGCAAAGTTGATACGCGGCATCTAGATTTTCTAAACGATTACTACTACTCAAAGTCAAAGTCAAAGTCAATATAATTTATTCAATATAGGAGCTTGCAGCACACTTATCAAACGTCAAATCGTTTTTAAAGCTACCACCGCGTCGGAACGTGTGGTCGCTGTAGAGAAGATGCGGCCAGAAACTCTACAACATAACACGACTTAATAACTATTACAATATAAATTCTTAAGCTAAAGTTATGTATACAATAATACATAGTCTACTACTTACTGTTATTATTACCGTCTACGCGAATTATGTGTCAAACTTTTGTATGAAATTAACAACTCTGCAACCACCTTAATAGCTCTTACTCGCGACTTCGTCTGCATGGACTGTTCCTTGATTGGAAACAAATTATATCGAGACGAAATAGGACAAAAAAATGTGTTATTCTTTTATATCTCCGGCTCTCATCGTCCAAGAGAGATAAAATATATATTTATATTGTTAAGTAATCGTACGTTTTTAAACACAAATAGTTTCTTAAAAATCGGTTTACTAGTCTTACCCTTAGTCCTTGCTATGCTCGAATCTTTTTCATTACAGAAAAACAATTAATTTTTATTTTATGTTCACTTTGTTATAAAGCTTATTAATTTTCTCACTTTTGTAATAAAAATCTATTCTTCTTTCAATTAAGTAAAACGCAATTAAAATTTTGAAACAAATATTTTTGAAGACTCTTGAGAATACCATTTCAGTAGAACCTTAAGAGGCATGACAAAAGTGTTTTTCAATTATCCCTTTGAGTAACGAAACTCCAAAAAATGTATAATATAAAAAACGCTTTTTACATTTTATGAGGCCCTCAGAGGCTTAAAAAGTCTTTTAATTGTACCAATAAAGCTTGATAATACCAGAGGTCGCAAGAGGCCTCAAAAAGTCAATAGCTCGATTTTCCCTCCTAAAAATTCACAACAGAATAAAAATTTTTAGAGAGCCGCTTTGGCATCGAGCCAACAGAAACGATAGCTCTCCATCATATAAAATGGTCTATCTATTGTCATTTTTATATTAATACTTTATTCTTTTGCTGTGCAAATTGTTTAAGGCACTATTGTAACATGACTGGATTTTCGGCGAAGGAAAATAAAACGAGTTAGGTAAACAACGGACAAAGGTGAACTGATTATGTATTGATCTAATGTGAACATCGTGAATTGTTTAAATTTCGAGTGTATTGTGCCCTCTGTCCATTAAAGATCAACTCACATTGAAGATGCCGCGTGCGTTACTTGTCTGATCTATAGGTATATCCATAGCTACATCTGACATTTTATCTTATCTCAGTGCAGATAAAGTCCAATTTACTAGGTCAAATTTTGCACCGACAGTGTGCACCGCGCTACAGCCGGCCAGATGCTGCTCTCTCAATTTTATTTGACAACAAACTCAGTATGTCACATTGGATAGAGTTGGGCCACTGCTTAGTTATTCTGAATATGTTTTATATGCATTTAGAATATATCTAACAATCAGGCAATGCAGGCTTATTCCACTACCATCTGAGCTACGCGACGTCTATTATTTTCATGCTTCAACAACATACGACTTACTTACTAGAAGCCTCTTGCATCTCAGGAGAGCTCAACTGTTTCAAGTTACGTCACGGCCCTTTAACAAACATCTTCTTAAAATATTGATGTTACTAACAGTCCTCTGTGCAGGGTGTGCATGTTGAGGAAATAACCACGTACTCTGGAATGCAACGGGCTATACTATCGGCTACATCACTTCGGATCCTTGGGGTATTTTACGAAAGTCTTCGACAATATTTACAAGCTGGCATCCTGGAGATTCTGGGAAGCATTGTCGACCCCATCCTTATCCTGATGACTGGATTGAGTTCAAGAGCAAACCCATATGTAATAAAAATAGAAGGCAGGAGTGAAGTAATTCCCACCTCACGCAAAATAGGCGCAATAAGACGCCGGGTTTTGGAAAACGAGCCAATATCTTATTAGTAAGTTCTTGTTAGCTTATCTGACAGCTTATTTAATATATTTCATGTGAAAAATTATGTCTAACGATCTGTCAGATAAGCTAACACGAAGTTACTAAGAAGTGGTGAAACGTGCCCTTAGTCTACGTTAGTGTTCAAATAAGTTAGTAAATCTTACTTGTAATATCCTCTATGTGAGGGACCGCATCATGGGAATATGTTTGCAATGATGCTAATTCTAAACCAGTTAAAGTGTGAATTTATTTTGTTTCCCTGCAGTAAGAATGACAAAATAAAGTAACAAAGCTAATTTGCAGTGGCGTATCAGCACTGCATAAAATGCAACCGCAGAGTCCGTAGAGTTTATGTTACGGCGATACGCGGCCGAAATTCATAGTTGTTTGTTGCTCTGTTTGTCGGATTTGTTGCGTGCCTATGTGATTCCGCAGTATAATGTGTGCGGTAGGGAATGTGGCTTGAGAGAGTTATGATTTCGCTGTCTGTACCATCAACCGATTTGAAATGTACCATAATATAGAACTTTAATTAATTGAATCAGGGGAAAATAGATGTCCATTGTATGCCCCTCAAGCCTGAAAAATTTTACGATCCTTGCTAACTGCACGTTTAACAAGGTAAGACTAATTTGGACCATATTGTTAGATTCTTTATTCTACACAAAAACAACATAATTATGAAAAATTACAATACGTCGTTAGTCATACTGGAGCTTCAATATTGGAAACGATCACCGAAGTTAAGCAACGTCAGGTCCGGTCAGTCTTTGGATGGGTGACCGTTTAGTGGTATTTCATCTCGAACGTTTCCATGCTTCGGAAGGCACGTTAAGCAGTTGGTCTCGGATAGTTCCGACTGATGGCTTTGTAACTATTCGTTAAGTCAGGCCTATTAAAGCGGCTTGAAAATTCTCTGACAGCAAGTTGACCACTAACTTGCCACCACCAACGTGCACTGGCCCCGCGTGGTGGAGTATGGCCCACTCCCTCTCACCCTTATTCGCGAAAGGAGACTTTTGCCCTTCAGTGAGATTCTACAGGCTATAACATACTTACAATTAGTCGTGATGTTCAAAGATGACCTTAACTTGTTCGTTACTGTAACGTGTTTCATATCCGGTCCTAAAAGTAACTAGGAATATTGTAAATTTTTACCATACTACATCCTAAAAGAAAATAAGAATTTTGCCAATTTGGACCGTTTGTTCTAAAAGGAAATACCAAGTGGTAATAGGAATATCGTATTCATACTCGTACAATATTATTTTGCACAGCGTTAAAATGACAGTTGAATAGGTTCGCAGTTTTGCTACTGTCCGCAACTCACTGTGTCAGCAACCTCTCACTCACTGTTGTTGTGTTGTTGTTATCTGGAATGCAGTAACTATTTTGTTGGAAACACATTGTTCGTTCTGTGATCTGTGTGATATGTATGTAGTTTACAACACGCCGCTTCCTTCCCATTTTGTACGATAACCGTTTTAGTTTTTACCATGTCATGGTATGAAATAATTCATCAGAAATCTGTAGCGTATAATCTGTGAATAGGATTTTTTTCTGCATTCTATTTCATTTAACTTTATTTTAATTCTTACTTAATATTACATTTTTCAGCGGCGCTAGGTGTTGTCTTGTATCGTTTCACAGTGAAACGCGTTCGGTAAGCGTGCGGTTCGCACAATTGGCTATTGGAAAGTTTTCGGAAAGTTATTTTAAAATATGCGTAGGTTTATTTTATACCTCTTACAATTATCTTTTTCTTTAAAAACATTATTTGAGATTCGCGCAAAAACAGCCGGTCACGTGACATTTCTGGCTGTGACGTCACAGCACAATAAAAAGGTAAAGCTAGCTACGACGCTTCAACTCACATGACGTTTTATTGTTTGAAATGTGACGTCACACGATGCTCAATCATGGCTGACCGCGTTTCAGTATTTGTAATCCACAGATAAAAAAACTCTAATTTATTTTTCAAAAAATAAAATATTTACAAATTTACTTTAATGCAAAACACATATTGTATGATTATTGTGAACCTATAAGCTACTATATTTAACATTATTTTATATTTTATCGTTACAGTTGTCAAATAGCCAATTTCAGGTGCAAACCGCGCGCTGACCACCAGCGCGGTCATCGTGACTCTGAAACCAGCCCAACGCAAGCAGGTTTCAGAGCAGTTTCTTACCGCATAAGCATATGCTCACGACTATATTCCCCGAGGGGGTAGTCAGAGATATTGTGAAAACTCGGAACATCCACCAGTCCATCCAGCAGTGTTTTATCCATTAATAATTAGAAAAAACTTATTTAAAATGCTTACTTAGTTTGAATCCTTGTTATGATAGAGTACCTATCCGTTGTCTGCAATGCTCCACCGACCCTCTGATAGTTTTAATAACAAATAAGATAAGACAAGATAAGATAAATATTCTTTATTTGCACACCAAAAATAGAAAAAAAATCCTGCTTTAAATCAGAAGTATATAACAGGTATAGTAGATATGTTTCAGCCTTACCTACCGTCCTAAACACATCTAAATTACAATCTGAATGTAGCAATCATTAGAATACAGTTACATAGACAATATAGCAATGCCGGTACTTACTGTTTGTATTCCCTACGATATTAAACTTGAATATCTGCTAACTGAAGATTATACAGGGATGAAATAAGGAAAGTTAGGGGCCCCTAAATAAAACTTCATAATATAAAATTACTTTTCAAATTAACGACGGCGGTTACGGTAATGTGGAAATGTCTTATTTACAGATAAAACAAAATTAGAGTTGATTGATAAATAATGTATTAGTCGTACTATATTTTTTATTGTATACGCGAATGTTCAAGTTTATAAGTATATAAGTACCGAATATATTGCTCGTATTATTAGTTAATTTGTTAAATATACCATCTAGGTTAACTGACGTAACTCTACAGGTCCATTCTTAATTTTGATACACAATTAGAAAATTGCATGTGGCTATCACGATCTACCTAATGGCAAAATTAACGCTCGCATTATTGAATAAACACTCCTGAACCTGTAAGTAATCTGAAGTAACCCTCGCCACATGTTTATTCCTAGTTATTCGGATACTTAAGTATTTACTTAATTTAAAAAGACATGTGACTATAATTTATACCATATAAGAGAAGTTTATTCCGAACGCGCTGTATACAAATGGAGTCTGGTTATATTTTCAATACTAACCTAAACTTTGCAGAAACAATCTAGAAACTAATCTCTATGCTTGTATGTTGTCTGTTTTTTGTTACAATATACCTACAGTTTCAATGCCAGGATTAATTTAAGATTTGTATGGAAATCTTTTAATTTAAATTTAACCTTAAAACTTCACGAAGGGCTATCATTAGCCTAACTCCGGCCCTGCGAGCACTACAACTTATTACTCGTATTGCTACATGTTTGAATGGCTATGCTACAAATGTATATTGTAATAGAACGCTGAAATACAATAGGAGTTGAATCCGAGGGATTACTGTACCGATCTATGGCAATCCCGCTAGATTGCTATTGCGATCTTTTGTATGGTTTTCTTTTTTCTTATTAAACCGCTGTATTAGAAGTACAGTTTAGTTAGATTATTGGTCTGCAGAGCAAAACTAACAGAAATTATTGGCAATCTAAAAAATGTTTTGCTGAAAGAGCAGATCAGCGTTGTTGTGTTTATCTACAACCAATAAGGGTCTAAAAACTTTTTTTTTTTGGAAATGTGTAATACAGCGTTGCTCAGGGAGCAGTTACTGCTTTTTACTGCGCACTTTTGGAGGGTCCACGAAGGGTCTACCAAATGAATGAACTTAAGCAACCGACCTAGGGGCATCCAGAGGGGTACGGACCTCGGCATAGGACGTTGCTGGGGCTACGCGGCGGATTGGGTAGCTGGGATCGGTGAGACTTAAAAATTCCACATCGTATGTGCACATTTAATTGAAAAAGAATAGGGGAGGCGATAACGGTTAAGTTTTCAATCAGACCATTTTCTGAAATTATGTGTGTTTGCGCATGTATCATATAAAAACTTCTGAAACAATTCGGATGAAGTTTTCAGAAAAACAAAGTTGACTAAACTTGGAGTATTATTTTGTTCTTGTCGTCATCGGCTCATCAATAAACGTTGTGCGGATTTGAAGTTTTTCAAAATAAAGCGTACGAAGTCGCGGGTTCCTACAGCAAAAATTATATATTTATATATATAGATAAGATTATTGTAAGTAGATATAAGTAAACTTAATTTTGCTATTGGAATACTGTCCTCTTTCCTTAACTCCTCTTTGACTATTTATATGTGGACTGGTTACACGTGTAATTCTACTAACAAACTTTTCTGCCACTTTTTGCGGGGGGCGAGGTAACATGAAATCCGCAACTTTGGATTTTATTCCCCATAACTTTAGATTCTAATTTTGAATGTTAAAAATCATGAAAAGTAGACTCGTGTGAACCCCAAACGTTCGAAAGTTATTATTTCGCAATTATAGGCTGTCTCGTTTAGTGATAATGTGTAAAATTTAATGTAAATGCACAAGATCAATTGTGCTTATACCGTGACAGAGGGGAAATGCTACCGCAAGGCTAGTCCTTATAATAATTAGTCAAAGTACCTCCTTTTGCAATACCTTAAAGGTGGCTAAGTTTTAAGTGTAATGTAATATTATTTAAGAACTTATATGTACACTTAGTATGCAAAATAAATATTTAATTTGATTTGATAATAAACTACCGCAGCATATGAAAGAACTGCCACTCAATACATTTAAGATCGGCTTCTCCAGAACGACGGCGGCGACGAGTGGCGACGCGCTCACTTCCCGTCACACATGGTTTCGGTACAGCTAGTGAAACGTGGATGTTCTGAGGTTTTACAATATCTCTGGCTACGCCCTCGGGGAATATAGTCGTGAGCATATGCTTATGCTTATGCTTCTCCTGAACATGTTCATTTCCATCAAAGAGTATAATGTACCTACTAATAAGACTATTGTATTTGACTGAACGGAAACTGAACAACTTCGACTATGGAGCCAAAATCGAAATCGTGAAAAAAAAACAGCTGTGCTACACATTTGAGTAGAGTTGGTAATGCAGTTTTGTATGAAACAGCAGATTTTGTTTCGAGATTTTGGAGTTGGCTCCTTAGTGAAAGTTGTTCAGTTTGATGGTCTTAAGCACGCCCTTAAATGTTCATTCTTCTGTCTAGTGATATTGATGTAAGCCTCCACCAGTCTTCTTCAACTTTTTTTTAAACTTAGGATTTTTACCTTTTATCATAATTGCGGGAATTTTAGTCTTTTGTTCTCCACGGTCAATATTCCAACAGCCAAAATTATTATCTCTGTAAATACCATAGAGACTAAAAGTAGAGCTATAAACGACTTAAGAATAAGAAATTCTATTTCAAAATCTAGTTTGACTTAAAATAGAAACTATTCTTAAATGTCAGCCAATTAACTTTTATCCAATTAAATTAAATTCTATGAAATAAACTATGCAAATCTAAAAGCCAGTCGAAGGCAATTTGAAAAGTTCTGCATCAATTTTCATCAACTGAATAAAAATTTTCAAAACGATGTAGTTTAAAGTGTTTCTAAACTAGAGCCTTTATTATTAATCGGAATATCATTATTGCATTAGTGCTTAGTAGTGTCAATGATATCATCATCATCATCTCAGCCGATGGACGTCCACTACTGGACATAGGCCTCCCCCAAGGATCGCCATAACGACCGGTCCTGCGCTGCCCTCATCCAACGGGTTCCCGCCGCCTTCACCAGGTCGTCGGTCCACCGTGTGGGGCCTAACCACGCTGCGCTTTCCGGTACGCGGTCGCCACTCGAGAACTTTTCAGCCCCATCGGTGTCATCGATATAAATATCTCAAAAATACATTCCTGTGGTAGGCTCCATAGTGAAAGTTGTTCAGTTTGATGGTCTGAATTCACCGTTTCAGTATTTGCTAGGCTGTCACTTACACCGTATAGATTATATCGATTAGACATAAGTCAGAATTTCTTCTATAACGTATGCAGGTTTCCAGATAATGTTTCCCTTCACCGTTTAAGAGCAGTCGGCAGTACGTACATAATGATGTTACTGACTCATTAGTATACGGCATGTCTTCCGTGTGGATTCGAACCCGGATCATCATGATTGCATGTCCATACGTCTCCGCAACGTGCCACCGACGCTCTTTAAGATAAGTTTATTCCGAATGGGTAAATGCGCGCTGCATTCAAACGTAGTCTTGGTGATATTTTCAATACTAACCAATTAAAGGTATTTTATTAAGTTAGTTTTATTTCAGTTAGTTATTTTTTAGTTAGTTATATTTTAGTAAGTTATATTTAAGTCAGTTATACTTTATTGTTATTTATATTAATTATATTGTCGTTTCTGTTAATTAAAGTCAATGAAATTTTTCAGAAACAATCTAGAAACTAATCTCTATGTTTTATGAAGTCCGATTTTGGATAAAATATACAGTTTTAGTGCTAGGATTAATTAAAGATTTGTATGGAAATCTTTGAGGCACTGTAACTTTAAAACTATACATTTTAACGAAAATCTGAATTCATACAAACATAGAGATTATTGTATCTTTATTTGTATGATAATATTTATTGTTTCTGAAAAATTTCATTGAATTTAATTGGTTAGTATTGAAAATATCACCAGATTTCGTTTGTATGGAGCACGCCCCGAATTATATTCCCTTAAAGCCAAAATAATAAAGTAAATTCAAAATGTCTTGTTCAAATAAACGTAGCCAATCATAGTAAAGATAATTACATCACTGAGCATACTAAATAGGATTGATGGAACAGAGTACATCCTAAAATTAATTTAGATAAGAAGATTATAATTACAAAGCCAGTTGCGTAGAGCTTTGTATAAACAACGTCGTCGATTTAATGAGGAGTAACTGATTAATTAATTGATCTACTGTTAATATTGTCAGGAAAGCTACCAAGCTTCAATTTTGAAGCGAGTACTGTGTCCACTATCCATTCAACCATTAGAAGTAGCGACAGGTTCTTTACCTACGTACTGTATACGCTATTATAATAAGACACCAGTGAATATTCTAAACTTGATAGACCAAAAGTTTAAGTCTCATGTTAAACAAGTCCTCCAAAGGTTACTATAAACTCGATGATTATTTGAATGACCAAAATGTCTGGTCTTGACAATATTACACTGTAATTTAATATTGGATTTTTGTAATGTTATTTTGTATATTTTGTTTTTTTTTAAAAGAAGTTTGTTGTAGAGTTTCTGGTCGCATCTTCTCTACAACGGAACACCTTCCGACGCGGTGGTAGATTCTAAACATGACGTCAGAAAGTTGTCTATGCGATATTATTTTGAATAAACAATTTTGACTTTGACTTTGACCTATCACATTGGGACTGGACTGAGTTTGGGCATACCGTCCTTTCAAGGGCGTAGGTGGCGCGTTGCAGAGAGGTCCGGGTTCGAACCGCATGGACGATATGCCATGTAAGACTGCTCTCAGACGGTGAAAGAAAACATCTCGAAGAACCTGTGTACGTTGAAGAAGAAATTTTGATGTGTACCTAAGTGTAGTCCACTAATCAGCATTGAGCACGCGTGGTGGAATGATGCCCATAAACCCTCCCTAAGGGCAGGCCTGTGCTCTGCAGTGGGACGTAATACAGGGTGTAAGGAAAAGTATTATTAGCATTTTAACCACATACTCTACCCATCAAACTAAACAACTTTTACTATGGGAGCAAACCTGTCAGAGCAAAAAAAATCAGCTGTTCCACACTAAAGTGCAATACCTACTCGACTAAAATGTATGAGACAGCTTATATTTTTGCTCTGACGGGTTACTCCCTTAGTTAAAGTTCTTCAGTTTGGTGGGTAGAGTATGTTTTTTAAAGGTTAATGATACTTTTCTTTACACCCTGTATAGGCAGATAATTGTGATTATGTCGTCCTATCGTATTTAATTAAATTCGAAAGTACACTTAGAACGATGAATGTAAACCTTGATAATTTAATCCTTGAACACCTAATGTAAATTTAAGTTCAACAAATAAACATTATTATAATGATTATGATTGGTTTATGAAAATGAACGGGAATTTTCCAGTCGGGCTTAATACGGTGGTTAACATAATAAGATACTTGTCTACACCGCATTCTCTGTTGGGTGAATGTGTATTTTACACATACAAATTTCTGATTATAACCACAAAGTACTATAATTACTTATAACTATGGGAATATTAATTTCTGTTCATATTTTAAGATGAGTTTGAACCTATCAAACTAGACAATTTACTTTATAATTTGATGGAGTCGACTACACATATAGTCTAGGAAAAATAAGGTTTGAGATTGCATTAAAGACACTTTAGTAAATTGTGTTTGAATTAATATTACTGTTAGTTTATAACACTTTTGTCGAGATTTCGTGGTTATATTGGCTCAGGAACCTGAGAAATCGATATTAAAGTACAAATGGGAAGCTTATTTCTAAAAATATTTCGACCAGCATACCAGTAATAGAGACAGTTAATTATCAAAAGGCAAATTTAATGTGTAAAAACAAACAGTAAATAATTTAGTTTTGAGGTTATAATTTTTGAAGACTTACAAAATATTAAATATCTACCCAAATTAACGATATTAACCGTTGATTATTATTGTTATAAGTAAAACGTATTGAACGAAGCCATCCTGTACAAAATCACCAGTTTTCCATTTTTTGTTCATACCTAAATTTAATGTTTTGTAAATGTCTTAATTATTCAATAATACAACATAAAAAATCGGATATTATTGAGAATTTATGTTTTTCAGGTATGTATCTACTATATTCCAAATGTTCACCAAAAGTGCAATTAATGCAACCTACTCCATACAAAAATCCGTAGATTCCCCGACCAATAAGCATAAGAGTGACAGTGAAGCTCGACCGCACAGCAGTGTCGTCGACCGCAGTGTCGGATGCTACGCAGAGTATTTCATAGAAATACCATAGAAACCAGTAGTGTCGGAGCGACACGTCGTCTGCTGCTGCTGCGTGCGGTCGGCTACCAACTTGTACCTTAAGGGTATATTACTGTTGGCGCGCTCCATACAAACGAAGTCTGGTGATATTTTGAATACAAACCGATTAAACTCAATGAAATTTTGCAGAAACAATCTAGAAGCAAATCTCTATGCTTGTATCGTGCCCGATTTCCCTTAAAATGTACAGTTTTAAAGTTACCGTGCCTCAAAGATTTCCATACAAATCTTAAATTAATCCTAGCATTGAAACTGTATTTTTTAACGAAAATAGGACACGATACAAGCATAGAGATTTGTTCCTAGTATGTTTCTGAAAAATTTCATTGATTGTTTAATTGGTTAGTATTGAAAATATCACCAGACTTCGTTTGTATGTAGCACGCATTCACGCATTCGGAATAAACTTCTCTTAAGCATTATGCTCACGACTATATTCCCCGAGTCAGAGATATTCTGAAGCCTCAGAACATCCACGTCTCACTAGTACCGAAACTCTGACTACAATATGTATATAGGGTCCTTCTTAATATGCTGACACTTTTTAAGGGGATGATCAGACCATCAAATTGAACAACTTTCTCTATGGCACCAACATCGAAATCGCGAAAAAAAAATCTGATGTTCCATACTAAACTAAAAATCTACTCAAGCTAAATGTATGGGACAGCTGATTTTTTAAATCGCGATTTCGATGTTGGTACCATAGTGAAAGTTGTTCAGTTTGATGGTCTAAGCAACCCCCTTAAAAGTTTCAAATGTTTATTTTTACTTTTGTAACACCTTGTATAGGGTCCTTCTTAATATGCTGACACTTTTTAAGGGGATGATCAGACCATCAAACTGAACAATTTTCTCTATGGCACCAACATCGAAATCGCGAAAAAAAACTGTTGTTCTATACAAAACTGCAAACCTACTCCTAAACTAACTCCTCTTAAAAAAGTGTCAGTATATTAAGAAGGACCTTGTATAGAAAAATAAAGTAGGTGTTGTATCGTATTTCATTCTAGGATTACATACAATAATTTAGAACAGAGAACTTAGAACACTCTGTCTAAAGATTTTGCTGACGTCTTAGAAATAAAATTGAAACGCAAACGAAATCTTAAACTTTGAAATCAAATGTTGCATCGCTTCAGATATCAATTTCCAATACACGAAAATAAAATCCGCACACAAACATATTTCGTAAGTATAGATAAAATAAATATTATATTTATTTTGCAAACCGTTCCGTGTCTCTTGGTATTGCAGAACATTTTCAACTTTGAAATTGGAGCAGGGACGTATTTGGGTGAGTGGGTGTCAGATATAAGACTTATTTACCCCACCCCAACATTTTAAAAGTTAATATCACTTATGTATTTTGATATTTATTTAACATATTACGTGCACAGATCACTGAATATTAAACAATAAATAATGACGTAAATAGTTTTAATTCGTCGTATTTTTCCTCCCCCGCCCCGATCCCAAAGCGGTATCAAGCCCTGAAAACACAACTTGTAATCGTTCAGATAAATGGAATTTTAGAAGATTAGTAGGTAGGTACAATCCTATACATATTACTATGATGAAGATCATTTTCTGAAACTTTTATGTACCTACTGCATAAAATACTACTAAAAACTGCCTTGGTCTAATGGTTAAGAGCATTGGGCTTTTGACACGGAGGTCGTGGGTTTGATTCCCACGGGGGACACCTAGTGATATAATATGTCACTTTGTGCGTTTTTCCCCAGTTGATTAGGACATTGAAGACTGAATCATTGATTGTCTGAAAGGAAAGATGATTCCGTGCTTCAGATGGCACGTTAAGCCGTTGGTCCCGGCTACTATCTCTGGTGGTAGTAGTCGTTACATAAAAAACAAAAAACCCAACTGCATAAAAAAACCTATTAACTGAAAAGAGAAAAACAAGCTATATAATAACTAATAAACTATAAAAACTTCATTTGAGCTAATATAATTTGAATATTATTAGGTAGGTTTTATGCAGTCGGGTTTTTTGTTTTTCTTAATAATTTAGTTTATTTAATACTTTTTAGTCTTGTGTCGAAACGGTAACATAAAAGGACTATAATATGTATATTTTTGGAATCGTCAGATCACTAACTTTCATTTGATACCCATATTGTAATTTTAATGAAAAAGAAAATCGTTTATTCTCCCACTCTTTTTTATTTCGCAGAGGCCATATTAAAATAATAAAGCCTATGTCACTCTCACAATTTTTACAAATCTAATGACACCTCAAACGGTAAAATCCATCAAGCCATTTAGACTGTAGGCCGTGCCAAAGAAATAGACATACAAACATACATACATATATACATACATACGCTCGAAAAACATAACCCTCCTTCTGGCGCAGTCGGGTAAAAACACGTCAGAGGCCGTAAGGCGGTCTGAAAAAAGTCTGACAGCAGGGCTTGCTGCCCCGTGTGGGCAGTAAAAAGACGAAAATACTTTGAATAATAACCCCCTATTACCTGAAGCACCCTCCACCCCTGCTTCAAAGGCAGGTGGACGCGGAGGAACGATATTGCGAAAATTTTATCTAGTTTCAATTTCCTCGCAAGATACGTTGCGAGATTAGATATCTTATCGACTTTTTAACTTTAAAATTGTAGACAGCGATGTCAGCAAACTTAACTATAAACTATGTTTGTTAAAGTTCAATTTGGGAGAAGATACAAAATTCTATTAGATTGCTGAATTATTGAGTTGACCCTTTTTTACGCTTGCCGTAAGCCTGTGGTTTTCACGGATGTGAGACCTAAGCCAATGATATTTTATGCACTTAGTATTGTCACAGAATATGTAATTAGTTCTACATACAGAACGGCCACTCCCAGCCCCCCTCTGACTTCAGATCCACCATCTCACCTCACACTTTCTGGGAAACTTGAGGGAAGACGAGCAAGGGAATGCAGTCAGGCACGCGCACCCGAGGTATATGTCTACATAAAATTGAGTCTTTTCAGTGCATAAAAAACGTTGAAAAATAACGCTAAATTCATATTTTCAGTAATTCTTTAGCTCAAATACTATTTTTAATAACAGAACGAACAATAAAGATTAACGAAATGTTAATGATGTTCATACGATGCGTGGTAACTCAACCCTACACATTATGTCAAAGACAATTTGCACCAAGTGCGCATGTGCTAACGCCATTTTAAATCCAAAACTTTGTTTGCCGTGTCGGACGTACATACATTCCGAAAAACTCAAAATGCAAAATCAAAGTTCCAGGCAAGTTTCTGCAAAATGTCATTGCTTTAATTGGTTAGTATTGAAAATATAAACGGACTTCGTTTGTATGGAGTGCGCCAACGGTAATATCCTCTCGCACGTACGTGCAACTGGCAGTTAGGGTCCAGTGGTCTAACGAGAAACCCTTTAAAGATCATTTAGTCTATCGAGGCGCTCGTTGATGGAGCTTCGGTATTGGACACGATCAACGAAGTTAAGCAAGGTCAGGTCCGGCCAGTCTTTCGGAAGACACGTTAAGCAGTTGTTCCGGGATAGGTCCTTCTGATGGCGGTGTAACTATTCGTGTAAATTATATGTGTGACTATGTAGGTATGAATTTTTTTGTTTTTATTTATTTTCAATCTATTTCGTCCCATTGTTGGGTAAAGGCATTTTACTTGGTCTGCCTCGGCTCCAGATGGAAGATTTATTTTATAAGAAAACAATTTAAGTCAACAAAATAGTGTTGTTAACCCAAACAACCTTTGTAAATCTGAAATCCCTTTTCATTAATCTTCATATAGATACTATTATCTAGCTATCCAGCTATAAATCTGGATCTAGTCTAGACTCCTGGGATTCAGACTTAGTTACAGTACAACTCAATTTATTAACACTGCCTACCTCACAAAGCGTTTGTTGAACGTGTTATGTTAAACTTGTACTAATTTGGTTAAGTTGTGAATATAACTCATTAGAGCGTTGGTATTAAGTTCACACACTGTCGAAACAATTGTATTTACCTAACCTAATTGTATAACCTAAGTTTCTCAATCGAGAGTGTTTTGTTTAAACATTATTTTTAGGGTTCCGTACCCAAAGGGTGGCAACCCTATTAGTAAGTTTTCGCTTTCCGTCCGTCAATCCTTCCGTCCTAACTCTAAAAGGCTCTGGCCTGTATCTTTTGAACCGTAGCGAGTTGAAATGTTCAAAGAATGTGTGGTATTATTTTGGATTTGGTATCATGTAATAAAAACAAAAAAGAAAAAAAAATTGTAGGGGCTGCATACAAAAAACATATTTTCAATGAATAACTAACTAAGGGTGAACGCATATCTATCCGCGGCGAAGGCGCCGAAAGAGGCGAAACAAACGAATTTATTTTTAATTCTTCTAACGATTCGTCCGATTCGCCGCGGATAAGTCTACGAGGTGTCATATAATTTCATATAAAGAATTCTAAAATCCGATTCTTTCGCCTCCTTCCGCTCGTTCGCCGTAGATAAATATGCGTCCACCTTAAGGAACACATTATCAACTGGATCACCCCTAGGATGTTAGCTTTTGTTATTATTTAGGTAAGGTAGATAGAAAGAGTAGTAATAAAAAAAAAGTAACAAAATGTAGGTATGTTTAAACAATTGCTTGGAAAAAATTGTTTCAATCAAACTATTGTTTCGAACCTAAAAGTTTTTCAAAAACTTTTCTTGGCAGACTTTAGTATCTAACCTATATCTAGGGCTGTCCACTATGAATTGACTAAATAAGATTCAGATTTAAGTATACGAGTATCTTGATAATCATTATTGTATTTACACTTATACTAAAGTTACTAGTTAAGAGTATATAAATCAGGAAATACATATATGCCGAAATCGGGTGCGACGAATTTGGTCATTGCGCCGTTAGAGAACCCTTAATTTTTTGGGCAGGAATAGATGACTGTGTTTTTTTATCCCATGGACACTTATCAATCACAGACAAATTTAAATGCTATTTGTTATACATTCACAGGATCGTCTTAAAATAGGTTTATTTAATGTCTTATTCTTATTTGCAAATATAATATAATTTATCAGAAAGATATACTATCCGACATGAACTTGGATTACTAAAGCTCTTCTAAGAATAAGTGAGAGTAAGTGTTTCAAATCTCTTATTTATAAATTAAATAAATAGCCTTAAAATTTCGTTGCTAGTTGAAATGGAGTATAGTCAAAGTCAAAGTCAAAGTCAATATAATTTATTAAATATAGGAGCTTGCAGCACACTTATCTAACGTCAAATCTTTTTAAAGCTACCACCGCGTCGGAACGTGTTGTCGCTGTAGAGAAGATGCGGCCAGAAACTCTACAACCTAACACGACTTAATAACTATTACAATATAAATTCTTAAGCTAAAGTTATGCATACAATAATACATAGTCTATTTAATAAAATAATTGATACTGTACAGTAAAGTAAATAAACTATAAGCTAGTGACCTCAGACCCAAGCATTTTGATCATTTAAATAATCATCCAGTTTATAATATGCTTTTTTGCAGAGGACTTTTTAGATTTGAGTTTTATACATGTTTTCGTAAAGATTCAAAATGGTCTCGGGGATTTTATTATAACAACGTATACAGTGACCCATGAAAGACGTGTTGACCCTACTAAGCCGAAAGTGTGGAGATATCAGTTTATTTTTGTTTCGAGTGTTGTAATTATGGATATCACAATTTTTTGGAAATAAAGACACATTTTTCTTATAGTATCTTTTTTCGTATAGGTATGAACGAGTAATTGTCATTAAGTTACTAAACATGTTCAGAAATAAAAAATTGAGAAGAAATCTTGATTTTGGCAGCCCTATTATATAGTAGGTAGGTTGTAATAAATATTTATAGTAATAAAACAAAGCAGACTGAGTTTTGTGAAAGTTTTGTTTTTCGATAAAATAAACTTAGTAAGAAGAAACGAGCAAACACTAACAAAAACATAAATTAGTTTTGGGCTAAATCTGCGCGTTTGATCTTTTAATGTCTTGTTTACACTAGAGGCCAGTGAAGTGGTAAGTGACAGTGACGTCCAGGGACAACGAATAAATGTCAACTTGTTACTTGTCACTTAGCGGGCTGTTTACAAGTGAACGCTTTACTTATTTTAACCAAAAGCCTACTTTCCGATGACGTCAGAGCTTAGGAAGAGTTTGCAATTTAATTTAGTTCTAAAACTCGTAAAGTAGCAGCAAATAATAAAAAACCGGCCAAGTGCGTGTCGGGCCACGCGCAGGGTAGGGTTGCGTAGTTGTCCGTTACAATATACGGACTTAGAACGGGTCTTTTTGTTTTATACTACGGTTTAACGGCTAATAAAGTATAAAAAGGACATTTTACAAGTTGATTGACTATTATTCATTAACTTGTAAAGCTTACTTAGCGGTGATAGTTTTCCTTTCAAATTCGTTATATACACTACTGCCGTGAATTTTTTCACGTATCCAGAAACAACCGTTTAGCTGGCAGGGGGGGAGGGGGACACTTGACTCTAACAAAAAATTTCACTTTAAAGCTTAATATTTCGCTAACGGATCCCTAAATCGAATAATAGTCTTCCCACACCCACAATATGTTTTGAAAACCTATCCAACGGTACCCCACATTATGGGATAGACGAAAAAAAAATTGCATCACCACTTTTCGTGTTGGGGAGGAAACCCGAAAAAAAATATTTTGCAAGATTTTATTTTACCGCTTCGTCGGCGTAAGAAATATGTACCCATGTCAAATTACAGCTTTCTAGTACTAAGCGTCTCGGAGCTAAGCCGCGGACAGACGGACAGACGGAGGGACATGACGAAACTATAAGGGTTCCTTGTTGACTACGTAACCCTAAAAATTGATATTTACGAGAAACGGTGCTCGAGTACGTCGCTATAATTGTGAATGACCTTTGTCCTATGCCCTGTGCCCTTCGATGAATCAATTTGCTTATTCTTCAATACGGGTATAAAAAAACGACAATTTATAGTTTATTATGTAACTTTCTCTTGTATAAAAGCATTTGGCAAGTTAATATTAAACTTTTACGGTTATATATTGAAACTAAAATAACAATTTTTAACCACGTACTCTACCCATCAAACCGAACAACTTTTACTATGGGAGGAAACCTGAAAAAACAAAAGAAAATTCAGCTGTTCCATTCTAAACTGCAATGCCTGCTAACAGCAGATTTTTTGTTCTGACAGGTTTGCTTCGATAGTAAAAGTTGTTCAGTTTGATATGTAGAGTGTATGGTTTAAAGGTTAATGCTACTCTTCCTTATACCCTGTATACCTACTAGACACCCCGTGAAGCCCTTATATACCTAATAGACACAAATAAATTCAAAAGATAATCGACAGACGTTTCGCTGGGGTCCGACTACTTATTTTGCCTTGAACCCACGTAATGTAGTTTGAACAGAACCCTTTTCCGCTTTATTAGGACCTAAAGTGACCTGCAGTGGGACTTAAATAGCCTTAGACTTAAATTGATTATGAAATAAATAACAATTGAAATAGAGTTGAAAATAGCGTGAAAGAGAAAAATCCCTGTGGCGTATGTTCGCGTGATCTCTTGCTATTATTAATTAGCATAAGCATATGCTCACGACTATATTCCCCGAGGGAGTAGTCAGAGATATTCTGAAACCTCAGAATATCCACGTTTCACCATTATTAATTAGGTATATTTATAAGTTTTTGAGATTATCAACGAAAACTACGCGAGCATATTTTCCGCTTGATGTAAACTGACCCTTAAGATTCCAAATATCCAGTAATATAAGTTAACGACCTTGTATCTTTGTATCGTCTCTATTTAATAAACTCTTATAAATACTACAAAACATTTTCCTAAGCTGTAAAACACAGAGACTTTAAAAATGTAAAGAATTAAATGTACTCTCCAACCAACAGCACACTCGAAATTAGATTATACAAGCGTTTTAGTTTTGTCACGTCTTTTACTAAAACCATTTCTATTTAGTCGTGTTTTCTTCTGCTCTCTCTTTGCTCCGCTAAGGAATTGTTAGTCGGTAGTTAAAAGAATTTAGCTATTTTTTTGTTTCCTAAAAGTTGGGACTGAATTACTTTTCTTGTTGGAATGTTATTTGATTTTATACTGGAAAAACTTTTTCGTTTCACATTTTTGTTGCTAAACTAAAGTAGCTAAGTGTAATGCATCCTGGGTGCTATTGTATAAAAGTAGGTACTATGCACATGATCGTTCGAAATCGAATCCGTGTGAGTTTTTAGTCCCTGGTGTGACTGAACTTTGTTAAAAGTTGGTCAGAGTGGAAATTATTTATTTAGGTATTAGCACTTTTAGTATGTAAACATTGTAAGCATTGACCGATGGCAACTTACACAAGCATCTTTGTACTTGTATACTTAGATAGCTTAGCTTAGTCACCGGTATGCTTAGCCTTAGGTAAAAAGCCTTAATCTTTAATAATTTAAAGTTCCCAAACTGTATTTTCTTGTGTTTTATGTTTTTAATATGGAATACATTTTATTTATTTATTATTTATTTTGGTGGAATCGGATCACGCGATCGGATTCTATTAAACCATGCATTTTATTTTAGGCGAGTCTGATCTCGTGATAAGAGCACGCACGTGCACCTTTGGCGATCCGTTTCCACCAGCAACGGATCGCGTGATCAAAGTGGACTAACCTCTCCCATTAAATCTGTTGCTGTCACTTTGTGTCTTGTTCAAATACTAAAAGCACAAAATAAATACTATTACTACCCGTACAGAAGAATCACTTCGAAAACAGATTTAGATAAATAGCGACTCTCTCTGCACGACAATGAGGTGCAAAGTTATTCGCACCCGTCCTATCGTACAATTCGTGAATATCTCACCGATCCCCGCTACCCAACCCGTCGCGTAGCCTCAACAACGCACAGGGCCGAGGTCCGTACCCATTATGGGTGCCCCTTGGGCAGGTTGCTTAGTTCAGGTTCGGTAGACCTACCAGGGCGCTTCGCCGTCACTGGTGTGGTCACCCAATAGCCCGCAGTAACAAGCAGTAACTGCTCCCTGAGAAAACTGTATACGTCAGTCAAAAAAAAAAAATTTGCGAATAACCTACCAACCGTCACAACGTGCAAACAAAAATGAACCGAGTCATTAGACATGAAAGCTTCCTTTACATAGTCTCCCTCTTTAATTCTTTCACGTGCTGGCAGCGTGACATCGCTAGGGTTTTCAAGTCTCGCATTGACTATTCATAAAATGGCGGCAAGTCTAATGAGATTTGACCAAGAAGTTTACACGGTATACCTAACCTATTGCCATTCATCCCTCGGTGGGGCCGTCGAGCATCCCTGACCTGTGGAGTGAGACAGGTCTGGTATACGCTAGCAAGAGATTTAATGGAGGATTAACTATAATGAACGTACGTGCAACTGACCGTTAAACATACAAAAAATCATACAAGTTTTCCTATAAAAAGTATCTGAAAACATAATAGAACAATCAATTTGACAATGAATATGGTTTATATTTGTAGAGTATAAAACAACAGCATTCAATATGAAAAAAGCCCAATTCAATTTTCGTAGTAAACAGTTTTTACAAAATATTTATTTTGAATTTTTCCAATTTTCAATTCTGTTAACGGATAGGCAGCAATCCATTCCATTTTTGCATCCTTCTTTTCGAACATTATATATTTACTCAGTATAAAAACCTACGAATTCTACTGAAACAGATTTGTGTAAATGTGTAGTAATATGTCATGCGTCTTATCGATGGGAGATTGCGCGCTCCATACAAACGAAGTCTGCTAATATTTTCAACATTAACCATTTAAAGTAAACGAAATTTTTCAGAAACAATCTACAAAGTCATCTCTATGCTTGTATGAAGTCCGGTTTTCGTTAAAATGTATAGTTTTAAAGTTAAAGTGCCTCAAAGATTTCCATACTAATCTTAAATTAATACTAGCATTAACACTGTACATTGTAACGAAAATCTGACTACATAAAATCATAGAGATTAGTTTCTAGGTTGTTACTGAAAAATTTCAGTGACTTTAATTGGTTAGTATTGAAAATATTACCAGTCTTCGTTTGTATGGAGCGCGCTCCGATTTATATTCCCTTAACTCTCCGGTCTACAGCACTGCAAACATACATAAGCCAGTGTTAGTTACTACAGCAGACTTTACCAAATTTCCAGTTTACCTCATTATTTCAATGTACATTTTTCCCTTTCCGACTCCAATCCACTTCCCAAATCACGTTACCCATTCCGCTCAATAAAGTAAAGACTTTTATAGTCCAACAAACATAATAATATCTAAATTCAATTTGGGAGCCCCTCGCTTTAATACAAAAATCAAACAGTATCAACACTAAAGTGCATAAAACTTAATTATAGTGAGGAAGCTCTTAATAAGAAGTTGCGCACGATGCTTAAGAGGCGGTAATCATATTGTATGGGTATTGCATGGGCTCTCCATAGATTACCTCATTATTGTATGACGATAAGGTAAAATGACTTACCCCTTCATCTGATGATTTCGAGGCTACCTACCCAATATGCATGATGATGCTCCTACTCGATTTAGACTTCTAATTTATTAAAGTATGTCAGTGTGTATTTAGCGAACAGTTAAACACAGATGATCTTTCTAACGGTCAGTTTCACGTACATTCATTAAAGTTAATTCTCCATTAAATCTCTGTCCAGCTTTTACTACGTCAACAAGACAAAAAGCGACAGCAAGAGATTTAATGGAGGATTAACTTTAATGAACGTACGTGCAACTGGCAGTTAATCTGATAGAACGGGAAACTGCTAAGATCCGAGAAGGGACCCCTTTTCTGGTTGTAGTAACTCACGTGGTGTTGGTACCATAGATGTTGACGATGTCTGAAGCAATTCGACATCTTTTAAAACATCTGTGAACACGACAACGAAGGCAAATATTTAAAGACACAAGCATTGATATATCCCATTCACAATGGCGCTTCCAAAATATTACGATGATCTGGTGCAGATTCAAATAGGCATGGATTGCATTATCGCTACTGCCTGACTAATATCTTGAGGCCTCGTTCCGTGGAGATAATAACAAAGTTCTGTAAAAAAAAGAAACTAAAAAGGGCTATCGGTCCATTGTTTGAAATGGTACTCGAGCAATTTTGTTAAGAGATTTATGATATTGGACTTTGCAAACATTTTCTTTGGTCCTTTGAGGAGGATTCTTCTTTGCGATACTTTAATGTGAACGTACGAGGATTGCTCCCAAATTAAATTTCAGATTACTTACCAACTTTAGTTTTAAGAAGACGTGACCCACTCTAATAAAGAAACGATATAAAAATGGCGGATTCTCAACGGGTTCCCGTCGACTTCACCAGGTCGTCGGTCCACCTTGTTGGGGACCTACTTTCTGGTACGCAGTCGCCACTCGAGAACTTTTCGACCCCATCGGACATCGGTTCTACGAGCAATGTGCCCCGCCCATTGCTTTAGACTATGTATTATTGTGTACATAACTTTAGCTTATGAATTTATATTGTAATAGTTATTAAGTGGTGTTATGTTGTAGAGTTTCTGGGCGCATCTTCTCTACAGCGACAACACGTTCCGACGCGCTGGTAGCTTTAAAAAGATTTGACGTTTGATAAGTGTGCTGCAAGCTCCTATATTGAATAAATTATATTGACTTTGACTTTGAAATTCTTTGGAATATGTCAGCTACTCTGGTTCTTCTGCAGATCTCTTCATTTCTGATTTAATCTCGTAGAGAAACTCCGAGCAAACTCTTCATTGCCCTTTGGGTGACATTTAGCCTTTTTATAAGGCCGTGAGTGAGCGACCACGTCTCTGTTCCATGTGTAATCACTGGCAATACAAACTGGTCGAAGATTTTCGTTTTAAGGCACTGCGGTATAGGATTTATGTCCGGTTGTATTTATCATTATCATTAGCTCGGTGGTGAAGGAAAACATCGTGAGGAAACCTGAATACTCGAGAATGGAAAAACAATTTGGGTGAGCTTGGTGACGTATAATAAAGGTAAAACAATCCTTTCGCGCCTGAAACCGTGCTACCAGAGCTCCCGGTGCCGGAGGTCCCGATGCCGCGAAATTCAGCCCCGGATGCTCAATCTCCGGACCCTAGACTTCCACACTTGCTACGTCCGCAGAGACAACGCCGTGCTCCGACTTACTTAGAAGATTACGTTAATTACTAAGGAGGGAAGAATGACGTATATTATCTGTGGTTGTCCAGAGATACCTAGTGATGTGCGTAGTCATAGAAACCAATAATAACATTGTCAAGTTTTAGCATAATAAAACCTAAGATACGGGTTCTTTATTATTTCACTTGGGGCGAAAACAATAGACTAGCAATGGTCGCAGTGTTACATAACGAACCTTGCTTGCAATAGCCCAGCCAACAATAATACTACCTATAACCTAGTAAGTTCTAAAGTTCTTTCACGACAAAACTCTACAGTTTCCCTAAAACTTTATTTCATGTTTACACATTTGTGACACACAGAAGGCGGCCCCGTTTATACATTGTCATCATTCATCTCGCACGAACTGCACAAAATGAAAATAGTCGAGCGACGCCAGCGGGCGTTGCTAGTTCTTACATGATTCATGGCAGAGATTTTTTTACTTGGCAGAACTTGCCGCTTCGCTGCTGCGCAAGTAATAAATTATGCCGATGTGCATCCCCCTTTATTTTGTAACAGGAAAGTTTAAGTAAAATAATGTTTGTAACATCAAGTCTTATAGAAATAAGACAGTAAGTAGTAGTAAAGTACAAATTGTAAAGTATCTCTTGAGGGATTTTCCGAAAGAAATTTTGTTCCTGTTTCATCCCACTGCTGGGCAAAGGCCCCTTTTTTAATCCTCCAACAATGAATGCCAAAACCCATTAAAAAAAGAAAAAATATTCCAAACGGCTCGATAGATGGCGTTGATACGAGATGTATTTGCAACCTTACCATTAGTTTATAAAATACTAAAGATTACCTGCGACTTCATCCGCACAAATTTTTTACCAGAATTCAAGATCATAAGCTATCAAACAAAAAAAGTTTCATCAAAATCGGTTCAATAGTTTTTGCGTGATGATGTTACAAACATACAAATAAACAAACAAACAAACAGACAAACAATTCTAATAAAAGGTTGATTTGGAGTCCGGAGTACCTAAACACCATATCGTAATCTTTTTCATGTAAATATCTTCAATGCACAGACACACTTCTGTTACAGTTTTATAATAGTTAAGACAAATAAAAATTGTAACAAATCGTTTTTTTAAATAAGCAGGAAAATATGAAAAGATACTGTCAACGGATGCGTCTGATCTGAACTAGTGACGTGCATTTATTTTAACTATCCGGTCTACAGCACTGCAAAGGGTTTTCTAGCGGTGTAACAGGGTAAGTCCCTGAGTTCATGCTAAACGGCAGCATGAGCAAAGCTCGTGCCGTATCGTCGGAGCCCTCACCGGGCACTAAGCCACGGGCACGACCATCTTACGCATAAGATATCGCACAAGATGAGGCACACCCTAGAACCCAGCTACCGCGTGCCGAGAGGAGGAGAAAACCATGGAACATAATTATACAACAGCATAACTATATAGTCCTTACCGTACGGCATCGGATGTACGTACGCAGAGCAACGGAGGGGGCCTTGCGGGGAAGCGGGCAGCGGGGTCGCATCCCGATCTCTGTATGAAGAGATTGGGATTGACCGACAAGGACAGGCGCGGGACAGGGTAAGTACTTACACTGGCGCGGCATCGAACGCCATCAAGAGCGATGCCATACTGTAAGTATACTTATAGTAATACTGTTAATACTTTGACTATTTATATGTGGACTGGTTACGCGTGTAATTCTACTAACAAACATTTCTGCCACTTTTTGCGAGGGGCGAGGTAACATGAAATCCGCAACTTTGGATTTTAGTCCCCATAACTTTAGATTCTAATTTTGAATGTTAAAAATCATGAAAAGTAGTCTCGTGTGAACCCCAAACGTTCTAAGTTCGAAGTTATTATTTCGCAATTATAGGCTGTCTCGTTTAGTGATAAGGAGTAAAATTGAATGTAAATGCACAAGATCAATTTTGCTTATACCGTGGCAGAGGGGAAATGCTACCGCAAGGCTACTCTTTATAATAATTAGTCAAAGTGTTAATATACTCGTACTATCTGACTGTGATATCTTGGTGGCTAAACACACGTGCCTTCTTGGAGATGGATCCCAAAACCGGGAGATTACAGGTTTCTTCCCCTGAACGGTATTTCCTCCCTCACTTAGCATGTTTTTGAAGGATGAAGAAAATAAATATCAACACAAAAGATCCTATTAGACTGAAGTATTACTATAGATATATCTGAAAATGTACCTCAGATCGTGACTAAATTACCATTGTTAAACAAACAAAATTATTGGTACAAAAGCAATATACAAATAAGTAAATTATAAAGAACAAAACCTACAATACATTGAGGTAACTACCTTATTTCTTAAGGTCAGTTAAAACGCTTTTTAAAAACCTCTTTGCAATAATAATATTTAACACAGCGTTTGTTTGGAGACTGTTATCTGACAAAAATTACATTAAACTTTTATAATTGCTAAAGTTCGCCAAAATAAGTCCCTTGAGGAGAATTTGTAGAACGTGAATTTAATTTACCATTTCTGAAAATGTTTCGAAGACGACTGTAGAGTGAAGATGTACCTACATTAGGAACTGGGATTGAATCTGAGATATCTTTGTACAGTTAGCTGTGGGAATTGGATAGTTTTTTTATTATTTACCTGTTTATGTATTCTCTTTCGGGTTGGTCTGAGTCTACTGAACTTTTGCGCACAAAATAGGTTTCAGAACGGCTTCACGCAATGAACGAAATACACGCAGGCTCGCCACAAACATCCGGAATTCCGTGACGGAATTGTGTTTTTTATGGTTTTGATGCCTCCGTAATTTCGAAACGGAATTGAGACCCCCTCCAGAATTACGTTTGAAATTTCGGAAGCATAAGCTAGTAAATCCATACAAACTCCTAATTTCGAATCAGAATTCCGTATCGGAATTCCGGATTCGTGTGTCAGGCCATAAACGTGCACGTGTGTGCACAAAATAAATATATAGATAGTACCTGCTGGTGTTCGATAGGCCTACCATGAGTTTTCACTGTACTTTACTATTGTAGTCACGTCACAAATTTTGTAACAGAAATTAGTTCTCAACGTAACCACTAGGAGCGCTGTACAAAATTCAATACAAAATTGGTGACGTAACTACAGTAGTAAAGTACAGTGAAAACTCATGGTAGGCCTACGACTGACTTGATGCTAGATAGGCGTACGTGCGCGTCTAAGTATGTGCGAGCCTGTTTCGTTCATTTGTAAGAAAGCCGCCAGTCTGGGAGGTTTTGATAATTATTTTGGCTTAGAAGAGAACTGAACTACTGATACGAACGAAGACCGTTAAGTATCGTAAAACAATCTCAAAAGTGCGGAACAGTACGACCACGTTTATTTATCGTGTCGTCAATTGTCGTTCGCGTAGACAAGGACAAAAATTTCCCGATTATATTCGGAATCATTGGAGTCGGTTGAGCGGGCTCGTTTTCCGAAACTCAACGATGGAACAGAAGACCACTACGATCAGAGGTGAGGTGGGGTCGTATGATTCTAGCAAGGTGTCATCGAGAAGTATAAGGTTAGCTCTGAGGTCACTAGCTTATAGTCTATTTACTTTACTGTATAGTATCAATTATTTAATTAAATAGACTGTATTTTATTGTATACATAACTTTAGGTTAAGAATTTATATTGTAATAGTTATTAAGTCGTGTTATGTTGTAGAGTTTCTGGCGGCATCTTCTCTACAGCGACAACACGTTCCGACGCGGTGGTAGCTTTAAAAAATATTTGACGTTTGATAAGTGTGCTTCAGGCTCCTATATTGAATAAATTATTTTGACTTTGACTTTGACTTTGACTTAGTAGAGAATGCATAGAATGTTTGTACTTATCGCGTAAGCTGGTAAAACCAAAGGAAACGAAAAATCAAAATTTAATGAAATACTTGTTTTCAATTTCAAATATTATTGATTATAAACATGTTGCAGCCATTTTACGCCATGTGGTGTGTGGAACAGGATGCGTCATTTATATCGTACGAATTTTAGTTGTAATGTTGGACTTGCGAATTGGTTAGTTTGTAATAACTTCCAGTAGATTTCACACGTCCCCTTAAGACGCAATAGATTTAAAAATTTCGTTCTCTGGCTAGTTGGCTCGGTGGCGAAATTGGATAACGCAATTCCCCGGTTTGGAAGAGTGCGGTTTCAAGTCCCGCCCGAGACTTATTTTTTCAATCTTTAATTTGATACTCGTTATCTTTTTAATTAAAAGTTAAAGCAACGCTTCGCAAAAACAATTATTATTGTTTCTAAATGAACAAAAAATGCTGCGGTGAATAGACTAAAGTTATTCTCAAGGGAATTTGTAAGGAGCGAATTCAGATAGAGTTTTTCATGAGATGAAAGGTCAACTACCTTTCACTACTTGACCCGTCACTTCAGTCACCTTCAGTCGGAATCTCTACATAATGTAAAAAGTTAACTTTACGATTTCAAAACCTTAATATATTGGTATCAAATTACCATTGCCACCACCATGTAATCTGTCTTGGAACCCGCAACAAACCATAGAAGTTATCAGGAAAATTCCGTCTTTCCTCAAGCATGGATAGCTCCAGGTTATACAAGTTATCCAGGTTACAGGAGGTCAAAATTATATTATGTTTATTAGGGCCTATGTGGCATGTGTTATGTCCCTAACTACTGCTGGCCCCGCTTGTAACAAAGAGATCATTCTAACGGCACGCGAGCTGCGCAGTAGAAACGCACGAGCATAAAATGCACCCATCCTACAAGTCGCGGCAAGCGCGGCTTTCGCTCTCCGAAAAGCGCGGGAACAGGTTATTTTCTATGCAATGTAGGCGCGTCGCGCGCGTGTAAAGAAATCATACTAGACGTGCTGAGTTTGAATTCCGGACTCCGGTTCGGTCATGGACTTTGACTATTTATATGTGGACAGGTTACGCGTGTAATTCTACTAACAAACATTTCTGCCCCTTTTTGCGGGGGGCGAGGTAACATGAAATTCGCAACTTTGGATTTTATTCCCCACAACTTTAGATTCTAATTTTGAATGTCAAAAATCATGAAAAGTAGTCTGGTGTGAACCCCAAACGTTCTAAGTTCGAAGTTATTATTTCGCAATTATAGGCTGTCTCGTTTAGTGATAAGGTGTAAAATTGAATGTAAATGCACAAGACCAATTGTGCTTATACCGTGGCAGAGGGGAAATGCTACCGCAAGGCTAGTCCTTATAATAATTAGTCAAAGGTCATGGATGCTTATAATGTTCATGCCGTGTTGTTGTATAATTTCCAATATAAAAAGCTTGTACTTTAATTGGGTTCTTTACAATGAATGTGATGGTTATTTAATTATTTTAATTATTTTTTACTTTTATAATTTACAAAGTATTGCAGACAGCTGTACCATACATTTAGAATTACCGTGTGTACTGAGCTCATTAAAGCAACTCCAGATAAATAATACATGTCTTAGGACGTATTTAAGCTTAGAGTTTCGTACTCAGAGTTTAAACACTCTCGTCAGGAAAGCAATTGAGTTAAGTCTTTAATACATGCGACGAGATTTTAATTGACTTTAAGGATTATGTACTCAATAGAGCCATATTATTTTGGCTAATCTGTTCATCTGGAAAGAATAAGTGAAATTAGGTTGACGCATGTTTATAAGGAAAGTGTGAATGGAATAGTAGAAAGAATTGCCTACGCGCTGATGAAAGAAGGGCCAAGTAAAATGTACCCGGAACCGACGAGCAAGTATGCCTCTTCAACATCCATATGCATAAGAGGCATATGGATGTTGAAGAGGCGAGATATTTGTGTCAGATTCGTAGCACGTGGTGAGCGATCAAGCGCTACTCCCTACCCCAGAGGGAAATAAACATGAGCGTCTATGTGCCCCATCTCTCTTATTTTTACACAATATTGAAACTTTAGCATGAAATTTAAATTAAGGATTTAGAGTCTAACCTCAGTTGCAGAAACACTCATTATAGTTAATCCTCCATTAAGTTTCTTGCTGTCACTTTTTGTCTTGTTGACGTTGTAAAAGCTAGCAAGAGATTTAATGGAGGATTAACTCTAATGAGCGTTTCCGCAACTGAGTGTAAATCAATCATCCATTGCTTTCCAACCCTTATTATTACTACATCATTAATTAATACTTTTAATAATAATGAATTAATAATAATGTTAAAACTTAATAATGAATGATTTCATTTCATTTATTCACGTTAAATTGTAAGTACATAATAATGTGGATGCGTGTGAATAATTATTTATAAAGTGCATTTTCTGACAGCTACTTTAAATGTAGTTCAACATGCCTCGATATAAATATGGCGGCGTGAAATGGTATAGAAGTTTAGGCTAAAAATGAAATCCTTTATTTAAATACAATATGTATTTCTTAATTGTATTCATTAAAAGTCTGGTTGCACTATCATCTGGCATCAATGCCATCTAACGGGCCATCTGGCACTGTTTCTTGTTTTCTTTTTTAATTGGCGTTCGGAGGATTCCCTATTTCTATTATCAGTAATAAACGAAACGAATAAATAAATAATAATTGCTAAACTAAATTATAATATAGGGAACTCAAGGTCTGTAACTAGTGTATCCTAAAATCAAAATTCATGTTTAAGTGACTGTTTGTGTCATTAATAAATAAATAAAAATAATAATAAGGCTTTTGATATGACTGACACACGCATAAGTTTTTACACATATGATCACAATGCACTACGGTGACTGCGCGATAATGAATGAAAAAGATTGGTTGGGCCACTTCTTGGCTATCATCCGTGGCCCGTATGCAAGGAACCTATGCCGGTATTGATTCAGACCCGTTAACCTCCTCGTCCCGACCCACTGGATTGACACATACATGTCTTATAATTGACTTATACGATGAACTCTAACTGCGAGGTAAATCGATCGCTCCCAATTCGGTTTATTGGCACTACACAATTTCATTAAAGGCGCTCGTTTGCGTAGTAGACCTTCGGCGTCAAACAGTCCTTGAAGCTAAGCAATCTTGGGTCAGTCTCTGGATGGGTGACCATTTAATCTCGAGTGCCTCTATGTTTCTGAAGATACGTTACACAGGTGTGGCGCGTTTATTTGACACGATAACTATATTGCGGCAAGTGTAAACTCTATTTAATAGGCAACATGGGGTTTGGGGGCAAGTATTGGGTGATTGGGAGGAATTTCAATGTTGTTGCCTAGTTAATAGAGTTTCGCCCTAGGTTTTGGTTGGTTGAAGCAGTCGCTGTGGCCGAAATCGGTCAGGCACAATACACATACACACAATAGAGTTTACACTTGAAACAAAAAACACGTGAGCGCGGCGGCCGCTGCAAGAAAGTTTTCGCGTCGTCTGTCAGCGCGCTTATGGTCTGGGATTGTGATTAGATAGTGACCATTCATTAAGGCAGGTCAGAGGCCTATAGGGTTCTTCTTAATATGTTGAAAATTTTTTAATGGGATAATCAGACCGTTAAACTGAACAACTTGCTCTAAGGCACTAACATAAAAATAAAAAAAAAATTCTGCTGATCCATACAAAACTGCAAACTTACTCGAGCCAAATGTATGGTACTTTTTTTTCTGCGATTTCGATGTTGGTCCACTTGAGAAAATTTTTCAGTTTGATGGTCTGATCGTCCTCTTATAATAAGTGTTAGCATATTAAGAAGGACCTTGTATATTGAGGTGGATTGTTTTTCAGGAATTTTTACTCAGTTGCCTCAATTCTACGTTGGGTCCACGTGGAGGGAAATGTTCCACTTACATTTATCGTGACAGGATGCCTGTGCCACAACATGATCCTCATACACGTGACAATCATAGAGCCGTCTAACTCCCAGTTTCATTTTCCTGGCGGTTGCTATAGTTTCTATAGTGCTACGTGTGATAATTGAGCGCGCTTTTTTTCAGCAAAATAGTTTTTGCGCGAATACCTACGCGGTGGCTGCATGCTCTACTGGCAGGCGGTATTTTAATCAATACTGTGCCTGTGGCATGCAGTGGGATGATATACAGGGTGTAAATCTAAATGCATAACATACCTACTTTAAATAGTGATTCAGACCATTAAACTAAACAACTTTCAACTTGAAATCAACAATATTGAAATCGCGAAAAATATCACCTGTTCTATAAACCTCAATGGCGACTCGTACCAAATGTATGGGACTTCATAAATGAGATAAATATGGTGTAAAAACAAGATTCAAACTCAAACTCAAAATGTTTTATTCAAATATGTTTTATTATAATATCACACGTATAGCTTTCCGACGTCATTTTTGACTCTACCAATGCGTCGGAAAATGTCCCGTTGTAGAGAAGATGTGGCCAAAAACTCTTCAACACACATTTTAAAAAAATATACATACAAATACAATATTGAATTACAGTGTAACATTGTACAGACCAGACATTTTGGTCATTCATATAATCATTTAGTTTATAGTAACCTTTTTTACAGAGGACTTAATTTTTGTCTGGCAAGTTTAGAATATCCTCTGGTATCTTATTATAATAGCGTATACAGTGCGAAAATGTGGAAATACTAATTTATTTTGATATCTTGTATCTTTATTTCTTCTTATTTGACTTACGATACGAAAAATGTTACAAAATATTAAAAATAAAACTTAGTAAGAAACACGAGGAGTCGACATCGACACGGTAATATTACGTGACGACGTTCGGAAAAGCGTAACGTATGGCAGAATTCAATTTATATTCAAAATACAAAATTTAAAATTCAACCTGGTCGTGCATCTGCTTCAAGAATAAGTCAATTGCACTTTGCAGTATACACAGAAAATAAATTTAACTGCATACAGGGTTCTTCTTAATATGCTGACACTTTTTCAAGGGGATGATCAGACCATAACACTGAACAACTTTCACCATGGGACCAACATCGAAATCGCGAAAAAGTCCCATACATTTGGCTCGGGTAGGTTTACAGTTTTGTATGGAACAACCGATTTTACCATTTCGATGTTGGTGCCATAGAAAAAATTGTGGGGTGGTTTAGATTATCAAACTGAACAATATTCACTATGAACCCAACAAATGAGCTGCAGTACCTACCTTCTCTACTTAAATGTGAACAACGGACTTTTTAAGCATATGCATATGATCACGACTATATTCCCCTAGGGGGTAGTCAGAGATATTCTGAAACCTAAGAACATCCACGTTTCACCAGTAGTACCGAAACTCTGTCCAGTGTGATATGGTGTGGCCCGTCCCCACTTATAATGGACGTGGGTACAATACAAGCCTCGAAATTGAAGCATGCAAGTTTACTCACGATGTTTTCCTTCACCAAAAAGTCAGTGGTGTTACAAATCGTACATAAATTCCGTAGAACAAATTTTTTTTAAATTTAGTTTTTTGAAAAATGTTGGTAGTTGTAGCAGGCTTGTCTCACTTCACAGCTCGGGTACGTTTGACGTCCGATCCCCACCCAGAGGTGAATGGCCATAGGTTAGGTATACCGTGTATACTTCTTGGTCAAATATCATTAGACTTGCCGCCATTTTGTCAGTAGTCAATGCGAGACTTGAAAACCCTAGCGATGTCACGCTGCCAGCACGTGAAAGAATTAAAGAGGGAGACTATGTAAAGAAAGCTTTCATGTCTATAATGTGACTCGGTTCATTTTTGTTTGCACGCGCGCCGATGTGTGCGAATAACTTTGCACCTTATTGCTGTGCAGACAGATTCGCTATTTATTTAAATCTGTTTTCGAAGTGATTTTTCTGTACGGGTAGTACTAGTAGCAAGGGAATTGTGGTGATGAGGATAGTCAGTCAGTTTGTGTGAAAAAACCGAATCACTTAGTCATCTCAAACTTCATTATAGGTACATTTACTTCGATCAAGCAACTATCAAGTCTTAATTCGATATCGAGCAGGAAGCCCTTTGTAATCTACTGACCTTGAAGACACCACGTGTAGCCAAGCTATCTATATCAACCTTTGGGCCACTAAACCAATAAAACGGGCTCGAAGATCTAAGAACTTTACGAATCCAATAATAAATTCTTATTTCACACTTATATTGCTTCCCAAAACATAAGCAAACGCGTTAAATATTACATTATTGTCACCAGCCTCGGTAATTTATATCTCGAATAAGGACATGTCACAAATATAAGAGTAAAATAGGCTGCCGTGGTGGAGGCCGGTTGGTAAACAACTTGCTGTCGGAGTAATTTATTTATGTAATCTCTAAAGGGTATAAAACTAATTCCCTCATCGTTTCTGTTTCCTCGCTAACTTCTTACAAACCACGCAACGCGGATTTTGAGACGGTTTTTACTGTCATTAGTCACTAAAAGCTGTTCAGTTTGATGGGTAGAATCTTAGTTTAAAAGTATGCTAATGATATCAATTTCACCCTGTAGATCCCACCCCGGCGAAGCTGGGGCCGTTCGCTAGTAGTTTATAAGAAATATGTTTTGTAAGTTTCTGGCGGCATCTTATCTACAGCGATAACACAATCTGACGCGATGATAGATTCCCAATAAAAATATGATGTCAATAAGTAATACAGTAAGTAGCTAATTTACAGTAATTTATGTAAAGCTAAGTAGACGGCCCGATAGCACAGTCGGTAATGAATCTGCCTGCTGTGCCGAGGGTCGCGGGTTCGAATCCCATAAGGGACAAATATTTGCATGATGAATATGAATATTTGTACCCGAGTCATGGATGTTTGTGTCTATATATGCATTCTACAGTCATCACAATACTCGTACAAGTGTAGGCTAGATTCTGGTACTTTAAATGTGACTAGATAATTTTTGTAAGAAAAAAAAAGTCGTTATAATTTGAAAACATCGTAAGGAAACCTGCATGCTTCAATTTCGAGGCAAGTATTGTACCCACTGTCCATTATAAGTGGCGACGGACTACGGTTTCGGTACTACTGGGGAAACGATTATTTTACCGCTATTGTCGCGAAGTGGCAAATATTTACTAGCTGTCTCATATCTGCCACTTCGTCAGTCACTTGGACAGTTGTGAAAAAGGTTTAGGGTAAAGGAAATAAAGTGCTGTACCACGGGGACTAGAGGTGGGCCCACGGGTCAGCGAATATTGAAATAGGGTTAACTGTTCACTCCACACAATTACGTCCTTTGAATTAACTCTTAAACTCACGACATAAGTGGTAAAACTGGCTGATTTACGGGACCTTGTAAAGGGGAAAGATGTACCTGTATGAGTCCGGAACGGCCAACTCTCGCCGTTTTTTATATTATTTATCCGAAATGTCAGCAATGTTTGTCGTAATATTACACGAAAAGGTAATACTTTTGCCACGGAAGTGGATTTTAAATTAATGGATTTTCGTTTCAATGTTTTCGATTTGAAAGTTAAAAAAACCGGCCAAGTGGGTGTCGGGCCACGCGCAGAGTAGTTGCGTGTCACAATATACGGACTAAAAAGGGGGCTTTTTGTTTTATACTACGGTTTAACTGCTAATAAAGTCTAAAAAGTACATTTTACAAGTTGGTCGACTATTCCTCATTAACTTGTAAAGCCTACTTAGCGGTGATAGTTTTCCTTTTAACTACGTTATATACACTATTGTTCCTACTGTCCACTCAGCAGTGGACGATGATGGGCTGATGATGATGATGATGATGATGATGATGATATACACTATTGCCGTGATTTTTTTCACGTATCCAGAAACAACCGTTTAGCTGGCAGGGGAGGCGGAGGACACACTTGACTCTACCAAAAATTTTCACTTTAAAGCTAAATATTTTAGTAACGGATTCCTAAAGCGAAAAATGGTTTTCCCATACCCACAATATTTTTAAAAGTCTCCATAGTGAAATTTGTTCAGTTTTATGGTTTGAAGCACCCCTTAAATATTACTAGGATGTTTTTTTGGGTGACGGACGGACAGCGCAGGCTTATGAATAGGGTCCCGTAGGCACTCGAAACCTTAAAAAGCTTTAAGTCAAAAACGTAAACAAAAACATTTTACAAAGCTCTTCCTTCAGTCGCTTCGTCAACAGAATACAACAAAGTTGTAAACTTCAAACACTACCTACTGATTATGTAAACTGGATGCAGATGCAGATCCAGACCAAGTCCACAGAAGGAGACGTTAAGGCGATTTGTGGAGTAAATAATTTAAGAGAATCCCTAGTCTGGAATCTTTAATATTATCGCGGACATGGACGGGACATTGCAGAAGGATGAGGCGCTACTAAGGAACCTATAAAACTGTAACAGAAGTGTGTCTACATTGAAGATATTAACAAGAAAAAGATTACGATATGGTTTTTAGCTGAGTACAAATCAATAGTTTTTTAGAATTCTTGTCCGTCTTTGTGTGTGTTTGTTTGTGCGAGCATCACGAAAAACTATTTAATCGCAAAAAATCAACGATTTGGATGAAACTTGTTTTCTTTTTGATAGCTTATGATCTGGTATATAGGGTCCTTCTTAATATGCTGACACTTTTTTAAGGAGATGATTAGACCGTCATACTGAATAACTTTCTCTATGGCAACTCTCCCATACAAAACTGCGAACCTACATAAGCCAAATGTTTGGGACAGCAAATTTTTTTAACAGCGATTTCGATGTTGGTCCCATAGAGAAAGTTGTTCAGTTTTATGGTCTGATCATCCCCTTAAAAAGTGTCAGCATATTAAGAAGGACCTTGTATAATTTGTGCGGATGAATTGGCGGGTAAACTATAGTCCTCTATAAAATCATTCTCTCTTTGGCTAAATAAAATGAAAGTGTTGCTTTCAAACAGTTTTTAAAACAAACGTCTCTTAATGAATCCACACTCCTACTCCAATCCACTTTAATCCTAACTAGGACCAACAGCGATGATAATTTACAACTTTAGACAAAGTAGTTACGACTTCTCTAGCACGAGAGATCTCTTTTCATGTACGAAACCCTGTATGAGCCTTTACTGGGTGCTTCAGACCATCAAACTGAACAACTTTCACTATGGAGCCAAATTCGAAATCACATACATTTGAGTCGAGTTGATACTGCAGTTTTGTATGAAACTCGTGTTATTTTTTTCGAGATTTCGATGTTGGCTTCCTAATTAAAGTTGTTCAGTTTGAAGGTTCGAAGCACCTCCTAAAGGCTCCAACAGGTTTTTTTACACCCTGCATTTTCATAGAGACGTATTTCTGACTCATAATAAGCGATTAACCTTGAGATGTACTGTGGACGCACGTCCAATATTACAGATTTCTCTCTGGCCTCTAAACTAGAAAACCACTTCAAATTCTCTATCTAGAATTCACGCTATAAGGACACGGTCACGTTTCAAACTACTACCTACACTAAAGTACCTCCTTAGTTCTTTTCTTCAATGGTTATAGAGGTTCTCAAATCGATTCAATGAGTTTCAAAGTGACTACGTGGTCTTACTCTAAAAAAACTCGCTTTTTGCCAATACTTCGATATTTCAGGCATTTTAACGATCCTCAATTATCGGTTACATGATGGAAAGGGTGCTAATAGTTTAATCACTACAAAACCAATTCATGAAAAAATAATGCTGAGTCTCGCAATTGTTTCGCTATATAAAGTACTGAAATATTTTTAGCGTTATACTCTCTAATAAAAAAACTGTGACACTCTCTATTGAAAACATAATTATTGAAGTAACAAACCTTTATTAATAAAGATAATTTTGCGACTAATTTTTACACAGCATGAGAACTGTGCTGCATCCGGGCTTCAACTGCAGATATGCAGATACCACTGCTTTTATACACTTTTTTCATCTCATTGATAGAAATTTCTGCCAATTACATCGGTTAAGAGCATAGAAGAGAGAATCTGGTGTATACCTAGTTCGGCGCATAGAGCTTCATTTCAAACAGAAAAAGGTCATTAGTTACTATAGCAATTTGAAACTAAGGTTTTTAATTTATTTGGTTTTTTCACGATTGTTCTTGTACTAAATAGTTTAATCTAATTAAAGTGAGTGCATTGGTTTTATATTAAGTTGAAAGCCTTCTGGGAGATACAATTTTTATTTCTATGTTGCGTAGCGAAATTCTTTTTTAAGGGTATATTACTGTTGGCGCGCTCCATACAAACGAAGTCTGGTGATATTTTCAATACTAACCTATTAAACTCAATGAAATTAGGCAGAAACAATCTAGAAACAAATCTCTATGCTTGTATCGTGTCAGATTTTCCTTAAAATGTACAGTTTTAAAGTTACAGTGCCTCAAAGATTTCCATACAAATCTTAAATTAATCCTAGCATTGAAACTGTATATTTTAACGAAAATCAGACACGATAAAAGCATAGAGATTTGTTCCTAGATTGTTTCTGCAAAATTTAATTATGTTTAATTGGTTAGTATTGAAAATATCACCAGACTTCGTTTGTATGCAGCGCGCATTTACGCATTCGGAATAAACTTCTCTTAATATGTTTTCAGATAATCTTTCTGCCACTAAATGGTGCCGGTTACAGTTTAAAAGTCCCATTCATAATTACTTCCTACCCCTCCTAACAAAACTACGTAAAATGACTGGACTATTGAGAGAGAATCTATAATGGTATGTTCTCTTCGGATATTACGAATATTCTGAAGATAAACCTATCGAATAGAAAGTGAGTTAACGTGGTAACCAAGTAGATCTCAGTTCCATGTAGAGCAGACAGTCACGTACCGGACAACTATTACCGCTCTTTCTTTGTCCCAACCATTCTAGCATCCTTCTCTAATGCAATAAAGCGCAGTATACGTGTTAACTGACTGAGTTTGATTCTGCTTTATGATTTCTCAGAATTCTCTTACTTTTTATTTGTCTGGAATTGAGTTTTGTTCTAATATAGGCACTTGTTATATTACCGTTGGTGCGCTCCAAACAAACGATGTCTGGTTATAATTTCTACACTAACCAATTAAAGTCTATGAAATTTGACAGAAACTATCTTGAAACTAATCTCTATGTATGTATGTTGACAGATTTTCGTTAAAATTTATTGTTCTAAAGTTGTAGTGCCTCAAAGATTTCTTTGAAACTCTGCAACTTTAAAACTATAAATTACATACAGTAATTTAATGTTAGAATTAATTTAAACTGTATATTCTAACGAAAATCTGACACCATACAAGCATAGAGATTTATTTCTAGATAGTTTCTTCGTTTGTATGGAGCGCACATTAGCGCTTTTGGAATAAACTTATCTTAAGCCGTGGTGGTCGAGTGAAGAGTAGCCTAGCCTCTCGTGTAGGAGGAGAGCGACGGTTTGAATCCCACCGAGGTCGTCTCGTACAATATTTTAGTATACAAGCATCCAATTCGTTTCCCATTAGATATCCATACAAGCCTGCATATTTAAAGTTGGAGCCGATTGTAAGAGTTGTAACACCACTGGCTTTTTGGTGAAGAAAATCATCGTGAGGAAACTTACATGCATCAATCTCAACGTATGTCCTTTCGCGAAGATATGGCATTAATCATAGGTAGTTTACAACAATTTACTATTCGTCTTCGGAGAGAAGGGTTATGAAAAAAGGAACTGTTGACATTAGTTCGGTAACCTAACCTTACCACAGATGTAAAGCCAACACGCCGCTTGTGGAAAAACTGGATCGGCCAGTTTTTCCACAGGAGGAGTGTTGGTTCGGTAACTCGTCGGTGAAAGGTCACGCACACACCGATGAGTTGTAGTAGTGTACTATAGGGATGCAACTTGCTGCGAGAGGTGGAGTAATTGATATACTTGATAAAATTTTTATTAATTTATTATTTTACGAGCGTTTATCTGCGACTTCGTCTGCACAAATTATATATCATATTTTAAGTCAGATCATAAGCTATCAAAAAAAAAGTTTCATCAAAATCGGTTCTGTAGTTGTTGCGTGCAGCGTGATGCTGTTACAAACATACAAACAAACAGACAGGCAAAAATTCTAAAAAAAGTTGACTTGGAGTCAGGGATACCTAAAAACCATATTGTAATCTTTTTCTTGTAAATATCTTCAACGTAATTATGTACACACGGCGACACATCAAGCTACGCAAAACAAACATAAGCTGGCCGCGCTACGTTATACATTACTCTGCCTACGCGCGGCCAGCTTAATTTGGTTTTGCGTAGCTTGATGTGTCGCCGTGTGTACATACACACTTCTATTAGTTTTATAATAGTTTAGATAGAAATCAATCTAACGCGAGATAAACGCGAGACGTCATTCCGTCCAACCAAATAAAGATATAACAAAAACTAAATTATTAAGATAAACAAAAAACCCGACTGCAGAAAAAACCAATTAACTGAAAAGAGAAAAAAAAGCTCTATAATCACTAATCAGCTATAACAACTTTGTTTGAGCAAATATAATTTGATTGTTATTTGGTAGGTAGATCATAGAGCTTGTTTTTCTCTTTTCAGTTAATAGGTTTTTTCTGCAGTCGGGTTTTTTGTTTATCTTAATAATTTAGTTTATTTCATACTTTTTAGTCTTATGTCGAAACGGTAACATAAAAGTACTATAATATTTATATATTTGGATTCGTTTGATTACTAGCTTTCATTTGATACCCATATTGTAATTTATAACAAAAAAAAATTGTTTATTCCCCCTCTCTTTTTTAATTCGTAGACGCCATCTTAAAATAATATACCCTATGTCACTCTCACAATTTTTACGAATCCAATGATACCTCATACGTTAAAATCCATCAAGCCGTTTAGGCTGTAGGCCGTGCCAAAGAAATAGACATACAAACATACATACATACGCTCGAAAAACATAACCCTCCTTTCGATTTCGAATGCTTCTTCTCTCGATATGTATTCCAAATTCAATCTCAATTGGCCATTACGGAACCCTTTGGTATATCATCTCTACAGTACCTACCTTTCGTAGTAGCGTGATTGTATGACGCTTTGTCTTTGTGTGGTATTTACTCATGTGGATTTGGACTCTCTCGTCCAAAGAGATTATACCTAATAGAGTGAGCCATACCAATTGTAAAGTGTCCACTTTTTTTGACGTTTAGGTTTGAGTGTGTGGTGTCAAGTAGTATGGACAAAGACACCCAGTGATATATGGCCTTATGTTTACGGTCACTTTTCACACACACTAGCTCAAAAAAAAGTGGACAGCCGCATAAACAAATATCTATATTTCCATCTCCTTCTACTATTAAAGGTACGTCATAAGACAAAAGAGACTAACTACAATCGTAAATTTATGCGGACTCTATGGAGATCCTTCCTCTGAGCTCTCGTCCTAACACTTCTAAATCTGATGGAATAGGCATATTGATAATATGACTCCCTTGTTGAATGTAGTCGTGAACAAAATAGTATGCTGAAGTATTTCATTTATATCTAGAGACAATGGAGCTCCTTTCTGATGCAAATAAATGTTGTTTCTGGCTAAAGCTTTTAACATTAAAGGAAGTGCTGGATTAGTGAGCGTGATGCTGAAATGACTGGTGTTTTGGAATACTAATGTGTTTGCTTTGAATACACATTTTTGGTAAAAGCTTTTTTGATTGTATAACCATTCACTCTCATCAGTTTTATTAGCCACGTTTCCAACGAGAGAGTTTCTTTATCTGTTTTTTAGGGTTCCGTACTCTAAGGATGAAAACGGGACCCTATTACTAAGCCTATGTTGTCCGTCTGTCCGTCCTAATCATCACGTCGAGTCGTGTGGATCTAGGACACGGGCAGTATCCTTTTTAGGCGTTCCGTACCCAAAGGGTGAAAACGGGACCCTATTACTAAGCCGTCCGTCCATCAGTCCGTCCGTCCTATCTATTAAGGGCTGTAACTTTTGAACCATAATAGCTAGATAGTTGAAATTTTCACCGAATATGCCTTATTACGGCGGATTTTTTAATAAGTTTAATAAAAATTAAAATTAAGGGGGGTTCTCAATAAGAAACTCGTTTTTTATGTTTGTTTCTTTCTGTTTCTAATGTTTTTTTCTTCTCGCTCTATCGTAAAAACGCTAATACATACAAGCGTCAAACTTGGTGTAATTAGAGAGCAAACTTTACAGTATAACAACAAATAATAAAAACCGGCCAAGTGTGAGTCAGTCTTGCGCTAAAGATCGCGGAGAAAAAGATATTTTTTGTAAGTTAATTTGTTGTGTGGTGGTGGTGTGGTACAGAACCCTCGGTGCGCGAGTAGCCCGACTCGCACTTGACCGGTTTTATTTCGTATTCACGTATTGTAGACTAGGTTTTGAAGAAATTCAGTAGAAAGCAGACGCTGCGAGCTGCGCTGTTTAGAATTTTTTATATAAAAACGCTCACAGACCTATTGCTCTGAATAGGCTTTTATTTATGGAAATCGGACACAAAGGTACATATATGCTTAGATCAAAGTAAGTGTGCTTAAACTTAACGCGCGTTAGGCCTTTCCATTAATTTTACTTTGATCTAAGCATACATGTAACTTCCATGACCGAACGGGATTCGGATTTCGGACCCAAGACATCTGCGTTCTATCTAACCACAGCACCAACCAAGTCGTCATATTGTATGAGCAGTATGTAGGGTTGTAATTTTTGTGCTGATTGATTAGAGAGCATATAGGTAGAAAGTAACAAAAATAACGTTGGAAGGGATGTATCTAATCATCATCAGCCTCTATTTGTCGTTATGGTGAAGAGTAGTCCACCACGACGTGTGCCCAATACCATTTTGGACTCTATTAAAGAGGATTCACTGTGTTTTTTCGTATCTTTCTATGACTTCACAATACATCGAATAGAAAAAGAATAGAAAACCTTACATGTAAATTTACGAAACCAGTGTAATGCTAATTTGGAAATGGTGTCGGGGAAAAGAGAAAATTTTCAATTTCGCACATCCATTTACGTTTATTATGAGCTAGTACGCCCGGCATTTTTCCCGCATTTATTTTGCTTGATGTATGACATCGGGTTCGTAATTGACTTTATAATTTCTTATTCGTCTGAGTAATGTATTTATAATTTCGTCCGACCAATATTTTGATGGTATACGAGACGATTTACTAAAGTATATTAATTGAATTTATTGATAGTGCGGCAATCAAATAATTTCTTTTAATTCCAAATAATATCAAAGATGTAGATAGCTTTCTGACTTCATTTTTTGACTCTACGGAAGATGCGGCCAGAATATCTCGCATCACTTGAATACGGCTGGACTGATTTGGTTAATATTTTAATGTTCATAATAGTAAGAATAAGATTTTTAGAGAAAAATTGCTTGTAAAATTAGAAAATACGGAAAAACTGGAAGTGTTTTTTGACAGCTGATTTGATCACACAGTTTTGTCGAATAAAATGCACGCAGAACAGCATGGGTCGGGAATGGATGAGATTAGCTCAGGACTGCAAAAAGTGGCATAATAAAAGAACGCTTATGCAGCAGTGGAATTATTTCATTGACTGATTGAACAATAGTCAAGACCATACATTGATAATAATTTAGTCATTCTTGTGTTGGTATAATAAATATGTATCCAAATATAACATGAACTCAACTGTTCCGAGAATGTTAAAATACCTAGAATATTTTAACAAATCATCTGGGTATTTGGTGTGTTATATTTCACGCATAGTTAAATACTGTCTACAGGCTGCTCCATGAACCGTCCCTCGATAAAATGTCGGGATCACTATTCCAGTAAAAAGGTAAAATGAGAGAAAATACTTTTGTCACCAATTTCAGTCGCTAGGGAGGCGGTTCATAAAATATTTCAGGGTTGACTTGTTATTTCTATCTTTTTACTTTTGAGTAAGTTAGTAACTGAAGCCCTGAAGGCACGAAAATTGATGCTAAAAATTTATTTGAATTAACATTTTCAGTCTTGCTCAAAATATTAAAACATTTTACAATCATTTCGTATCTATTATTATTACCTGTACAATATTGCCGTAGGGTAAAAAACCAATATTTCAACAGTATTTAACTGGCATGATCACAATTTGTATTACTGGTAGTTTAAACAAGTAATACCTACTTAGTATTTTAAATTGGTATGAGTAAAGGTATTATCTTTTTTTTACAGTCGCGGCCTCCAATTATAGTATTATATAAGGTTATTAAGGGGATGATCAGACCATCAAACTAAACAACTTTCTCTATGGCACCAACATCGAAATCGCGAAAAAAAAAACAGCTGTTCCATACAAAACTGCAAACCTACTAGAGCCAAATGTATGGGACAACTGATTTTTTTTCACTATTTCTATTTTGGTGCATTAGAGAAAGATGTTCAGTTTGACGGTCTGATCATCCCCTTACTTAGTGTCAGCATATTAAGAGGGATAATTATAGTACTATAAAAACCAACCTATTTTTTAATGTACACTAGCTAAGATCGCATCGGAGCTGAGATATTTGACTCTGAAGGTTCATGAAAAAGTAACCAAAACCTTTAATAGTGATCATGGAATAGAGTTGAAATTGAAATGTGAACATTATTAAATTTCTTCTTCTTCAAGTTCTTCTGCATTGGTGGTTGCCAATTAGTTCTGCATATCCCTGCCTATCTCTCGCCAAATGAAACAACTCTTCAATGCTGGCAACTCATGTCTACTCCTTCAGGCTACTTGATTTTTGTGGTTCTTGGTAGATACCTTGATTGTATCTTCAGAGATTTTGACAGCGCTTTTAGTGTTGTATTGTCTGTACATATGACGTCCGTCCTGTCCCACATGAAAGGAAAGATGCTGCGTGTCAAAGCGACGCTGATAGCTCTGCGTGTAAAAAGACTATATGGGTCATTAAAATAGGAACAATCTCGTAACTGTCAATGTTTAACCTGAAGCATTTATTAGAGAAATCAAAAACTAAACTAAAACAAAATCCATCGACTTCTAACTATCAAAAACAGTTTAACAAAACGTAACTCAGGGATCGACCGACAACCGCATTTCATACCTTATTTCGAAGTCAATCAGATATTGGCAGGTCAGATAATTCGCATATTAAAATTCATAGCACGTCGAACGTTGGCTCGTTTACCTTCATTTTTGTTTGTAATAATAAATTGTCAAAAGTTTGCGGTTATAATTTACATCTTTACCTACTTTGATGGAATCTCGGTACCTATACATTTCCAATTCAAGTGACCTATGATTATGATCGAAAGTTTATATACGAACTTATATGTTTTTTTTTTTTAATCTTTATTAAAGAGCTTGGCAACTTATGTAATGTTAAGAACTGTCTTTCTGTCTTAACATAAGATCGGCCACGATTTGAACCTTAATCTAAATACATTTTCACTGAGTTTCAAAATAGGTGAAAAGGTTAATGATTGAATTTTAGGTTTTCGTAGTCAAACAAGGAACCCTTATACATTCTGTCTGTATGGCCCGCCAAAATTTACTCGTTCATTATTGCAAAAACAGAAATGTGGTAGTTAAGAAGAAACAAATTTTTTACGACCCGTCATATACGACGAAAATGGGGTTGGAAAATGCACGCTCTTGGCCGGTTTTATTAATTATTAATTGAATACGTCATTACCAATCATCATCAGCTCTTTGCGGAGCAAAAACGTTTTATTAATTAAATTCAAAAGATTAGCTCATAGTTAGATTCTACCCGTTCCCTATCAAGTTCAAGCAGTATTTGCAGGTTGAATCAAAGGAAACCCCACCTTATGATCATCATCATCATCAGCCCATCATCGTCCACTGCTGAACATAGGCCTCTCCCAAGGCGCGCCACAAAACTCTGTTCTCGGCCTTCCTTATCCAATCGCTCCCCGCTACTTTTTTTAGGTCGACTGTCCAGCGGGCAGCAGGGCCTCCCACACTACGCCTACCAGTTCGAGGTCTCCACTCTAGAACTCTGAGTGAGACCAGTTGTCAGCACCTTATCACCTCTAACTATTTTAAAGTCAAATCCAGATATTGGCCGGCCGGTAATTTGCGTATTAAAATTCATGGCACGCGTACCGTTGGCGTAATTTACCATAATTGTTATGTGCATTATTGCTTCCCCATTAATTTGCTGACAGCGTGATTATGGTCATGGTTTTACTTCATATTTTATGATGGATTAATGAAATAATCGAAACCCTCATACACCCCAACTAATCTTCATTGAATTAATTAATTGAATCTGGCGTTACTTTGCGGAATTGTATCGATACATCCGCTTCCAAATACCTATTAGACAAAGTTGTATTACGTTATGGAATATAACGTGCCCACCAAATTATTTCTACTCTACCAGCGGTCCGGCACTCTATAGAACGTTTTTGAATTTCGAAATGGCGTCTCCACATGCGTACTATGTAGGCAGGCCTGTCTCACTCCACAGCTCAGATACGCTTGACGGCCGGTCCCCACCGAGAGGTGAATGGTCGCTCATTGACATAAGGCGCATTTTAGTTTTCGTTCCTGAAGCGCAAAGTTAGAAATTCGAATAAATCGGGTTGAGTGAAGTATCTGTTACGGTAATAACTACTAAATAATCTGTAGTGTAGGGTTGAAAGCCGCGCTTTGCATTTAACGTCATCTACATTTCGATACTTTTGATTGTTCGTTCTGTTATAAAATATTTGAGCTAAAGAATTACTGAAAATGTAAATTTAGCGATATTTTTCAACGTTTTTTATGCACTGAAAAGACACAATTTTACGTTATCAAATCTAACGGTTGCGCGCCTGACTGCATTTCCTTGCAAGGCTCTGCTAAGTGTCCCCAGAAAGTGTGAGGTGAGGTGGAGTATCTGAAGTCAGAGGGGCCGAGGTGTGGCCGTTCTGTATGTAGAACTATAAACTATTACCTATTTTTTAACTACACCTATTTCCTGAGGATGCTCCTTGGTGGAGCAAAACACGTGGAGAGTATACATTATTTGGTGGGCAAGTTGTATTGCATAACGTAATACAATTTCGTCTGACAGGTATTTGGAAGCGGAGGTCTCGATACGTGTTATCTACTACTTCATTGAAGTAAATCAAACTCCGTTGAAACAGTAAAAAAAAAACAAATATTCATTGAGATATTCGTATTAACTTCGTCACACCCGTCCTTTGCCACCACGCCCGCCTACTCACTACTTAGTCTAGGAAAATAAGGTTTGAGATTGCATTAAAGACACTTTAGTAAATTGTGTTTGAAATAATAATTCTGTTAATTATAGTATAACACTTTTGTCAAGATTTCATGGTTATATTGGCTGAGGAACCTGAGAAATACCTTAAAATCGATTTAAATGTACAAAGGGCAAGCTTATTTCGAAAGATATTTCTTCCAGCATACTAGCAAAAGAGACAGTTAATTATCACAAGGCAAATTTAATGTGTACAAACAAACAGTAAATAATTTAGTTTTGAGGTTATCATTTTTGAATACTTATAAAGTATTAAATATCTACTCAAATTTACGATATTAACCGGGGATTATTATTGTTATAAGTAAAACGTATTGAATGAAGCCATCCTGTACAAAATCACCAGGTTTTAATTTTTTGTTCATACCTAAATTTAATGTTTTGTAAATGTCTTATTTATTCAATAATACACGATAAAATTTTTTGGATTATTGAGAATTTATGTTCTTCAGGTATTTATCTACTATATTCCAAATTATCACCAAAAGTGCAATTAATGCAACCTTCTCCATACAAAAATCCGTAGTTTTCCCCGACTAACTGTGTCTCGCTCAATGTGACGCTATAACTTAGGACGTAGGTATTGATAATATTGTCTTTAGCCGTGCGCGTATCTCACCGATCATAGCTACCCAATCCGCCGCGTAGCCCCAGCAACGTCCTATACCGAGGTCCGTACCCACCTGGGTGCCCCTAGGTTGGTTGCTTACGTTCATTCATTTGGCTCGGTAGAACTTTCGTGGTCCCTCCAATAGTACGTAGTAAAAAGCAGTAACTGCTCCCTGAGCAATGCTGTATAAGACATTTAAAAAAAAAATCCTTGCGCGTAGCTACAGAAACATTTAGAAGCGGTATAATGGAAATATGAAAACAAATGAACTTTATGAAAAAGGTGTGAAGATTCTACTCTACTCTCGATTTTGAATAAACTATTTTCTCAGTTTCGGTTATTCCGTTAACACGTTGCTGCTGTCCCATACATTTAGATAGACCAGGCTTGCAGATTTGTGTGGAACCATAGAGAACATTTTCAGTTTTTTGGTCTGATAATCCCCTTAGAAAATTGACAGCATATAAAGTTGGACCTTGTATTATGTTTGATTGTTGACTTAGTATCACCAAGAATTAAACGAGTAAAATAATGAGCATTATGGATGAATTAATGACCACCACAAAATTGGGACGCTTAAATTACTACCTAAAAACCTTTTCTAAAAGCTTCTCTTCTCAAAACATTTACATAAGTAGGTAATCGTACAGCCTACGTAATCGAGTTAAACCTAACAAATTCTCCAATGCCTACAAGTGAAACAAACGTGAAAGCTGTTGTTTCACAATTAGATAATAATCGCTACTGAGAGGCTCTTATTATAAAGTATAATATGTTAATTATATATAATTATGAATATTATATCCCGGGATAATACAATAGGCAGTATATTAATTTGTACTTATTAATTATCGGCACGCTTTTAAATTAATTTATTTTGAGAGGTAATCCATACTTGGGAGCTTCTGGTTAGCTTCCTTTTAAATATGTTTATATATAATTTATGCTCACCTGCTTATTAGGGCTCACCCCCCGTCACACTGGACAGAGTTTCGGTACTATTGGTGAAACGTGGATGTTCTGAGGTTTCAGAATATCTCTGACTACCCCCTCGGGGAATATAGTCGTGAGCATATGCTTATGCATGCTATAATTTATGGTATGGACTTTCAGAAATAGCGGACTAACACTCAGTTGCAGCAACGCTTATTAAAGTTAATCATCCATTCAATCTCTTGCTGTCACTTTTTGTCTTGTTGACGTAGTAAAAGCTAGCAAGAGATTTAATGGAGGATTAACTTTAATGAGCGTTTCTGCAACTCAGTGTAAGCCAGTCGGCGCGGCGTTTCAGGGCGGAGAAATTAAATGAGTCCAAATTTTTCTTATAATAATATGATTAGGTCGAAAACTAGGAGAGAGCGTGGTAAGATCGAGATTTTGCTTCAACGGGACTTGGTCGTTGCAATACAATCAAAACCGAGGAAGCTAGCGAAACGAGCTCGAGATTTTGCTACATTATAATTCGATTTCAAGCTCATAACATGACGTAATCAAGGTGATTCTGATTCATATATGAAATAATCCTGGAGCAAGCAAGATCAGTTTCAGAGTGCAGAATCAAAACAAAAAGATTGAGTGAGCGAAGCGGCGAGCTCGAAAATCTCTCAATTTATTTTGAATCTTATCTTTCTTTGGCTACGTATAACCTCACAACAGGCCTCCAACTCCAAACTGCCTCTTACTGAATATACAGGGTCCTTCTCAGACCGCCAAACTGAACAACTTTCTCTATTGCAACAACATCGAATACGTGAAAAATAAATCAGCTCTTCCATACAAGACTTCAAACCTACTCTAGCCAAATATATGGGACAGCTGTTTTTTTTCGCGATTTCAATATTGGTCCCATAGAGAAAGTGGTTCGGTTTGATGGTCTGATCATCCCCTTAAAAAAGCGTCAGCATATTAAGAAGGACCCCGTATTCTGGCCTTGTTTTGGACTTGATTAAAGAGGACTTCTCTTCTCGAGGATCTTTCTCCCACCAGGGGGCCTTTATCCGCCACTGGTTTCAGAGTCGTTGTCTCACCGCTTTGTCACACCGACCCGGGTCCAATGTAACTACGGCATATCTCGTACATTACATGCCATAGAACGATCGTCACGATAATTATTGTATTCTAAAACATAAATAAGATTAAGTATGCTCACGAGCCGAGTCAAAGTTCCTGACAACCTCGAAAGTGATTCTGTTTTTGATTTTACGTATACGTGTGTGCAGTAATAACTGTTTTTATTTTTATTTTATTTTCTTTTCTTTGGAAGACCAACAGCTGTTAACACGATACAAATATGGATGGGTAACAGAAAGCCAATTATAGGTCTCCGCTGATAGAAACATAATTTACTAAATACAAAGCAGATCTTAGACTGTTTATTAAGAGATAACATTTGACGTCTGAAATAAACACTTCCTGATTCAAAATTGGGTTCAAAAGACAAATATAATCTGTACAAATACGGTCCTCATTATTGAGCGCCCCCCTTCACACGCTCCTTGAATTTAAACGAAGCTCAACTTGTAAGCGATTGTCAAGATTTCACCGAAAATATAAATTGAAACAAGAATGTGAATAAAAAACTTTTATAAATAAATGAACGCATTTCATTTCAACAACATGTTCGAATTTTCAATCCATCGTGAGGGAACCTACATTATGCTGAAGAAGAAATGCTGCTGCGTATGTGAAGTCTACCAATCGGCATTAGGTACGAGTCCATACGAGGTGTATGGGCTTGAGGGTAGGCCTGCAGTAGGACATTTATCCACGGAAAAAAAAAATGTGGCGACGTATTGTTGTTGACTTATTTAGAAAATTTGTTGCTGTAACTATCTTGTCGATATAACTAAAATGTACATACCACAACAATTTCATAGTAAAGTGTACTAAAAAGAATAATCTGTGAAAACAATGTTTTTTTTTAGATTTAAAGGAAAATTTGTGGTTGTAAGTCTAAGACAATATAACTGTGGACGAATTACGCGTGTAATTCTACTAACAAACTTTTCTGCCACTTTTTGCGGGGGACGAGGTAGCATGAAATAAGGCAAAGCAACTTTGTATTTTATTCCAATACTTTAGATTCTAATATTGATTGTTAAAAAAGAACCCCAAACGCGACTTATTTGAAGTTATTGGTCCGGCAATTATAGGCTGTCTCGTTTATTGATAAGGTATAAAGTGGTATGCATATGTACATGATCTTGTAACGTGGCAGAGGGGAAATGTTACCGCAAGGCTGGTCCCTAGTTACATTGTCTAAGTTATAAGTATATTTTAGTTCAATCGACAAGAATTATAGTTACAACAACAAATTTCAAATTTTCGAAGTAAAGTCAACATAATAATTAGAGGGTCGTAACAGATTTTTTCTGTGTAGGCTGATGATTTCATCCTTATTCTTGAGAGGAGACCTTCGCCTTCTACATCATAATTATAATAGGTATTCAAATATTACTCATACTCATATTGGTAATTCAGTTTAATCTACGCCTTGCTATAACTTTATTTTCCGAGTTTAAACACTAGAGACTACCATTCTGAACTTCATGTAGTTTTGATGAATCCCTTTGCGTCGAATAAATTTGAACCAAGTAGTTAATGTAACAAATGCAGTAACAGTGAAATTTCCACAGCGAGCTGGCGTTATCAGTACTGCAACATAATTTACAGTTGGGTGTTACTTCCACACCACGGGAAAATGTTGTCGTGCAAAATAAAGAGGTGTTACATTTTTAAGTTCGAAGTTACAAAGCGGCGATGTGCGTCATTACCAAACGACAAACACAATCAGAGATATTATCTTCTTCTTATCGTGTGGGCAGTGTAGAATACACCTTTTCTACAGGGTTGGTTGAGGTTGATGTATAATAATAAAACACAGATATAGTATTCACTAGTGAATGTGGCTAGGCGTACGTCCGCACGGCACGGCGGTCGGTGAGTGAATACCAAGCGAATGCACGATAGATATTCACCATAGACCGCACCTGCCGATAGATGGCGCTAACGGCGCTTTCCACATTAACTACTCTTTATTGCTGTACACTACATCTCTTTCTTGTTTTAATTTAATTTTTATATTTACTCGAATCTGCCACCGCTTCGGAAGGTATAACCGTGGAGAAGAAGCGGCGCAAGAAACTCCACAGGTTAACTAATTTCTTAAACCATATTAACAATACATGTTGACTGTTATCAATGCTATTACATTCAAACAAATCACTGAACATTTATTGAGACTACTTTGTTTACAGAAAATAGATTTTTCAAATATTGATTTGAAATTGACAAACACTAAATTCAACGATAAACAATGTTTACAGAATATGCAATCTCATCGTATCAACACATTTCAATTATTTGTTACTTCTGTTCTATATTACCCATCCTTGTGAAAAAAATGTTTTTTTTTTAATTGATAAGTAAATAAGTAAAGTATACCTTGTTTTATAATAATTCTGAGGTACTTTAGTGTAAGTAAACATCTAGTTGATCATTAAGTAAATTTCAGTTGAATTAATTCTTAATTTGAAATAAATTCTTAATCACCACAAGATAGACAACATAAAATTTAAATTCAGAAATAAATATTAAGCTAGGTTTGGTAAGAAACAGTACCATTCTTAAATAAGAAACCTTTTTACTTATCCTAATCTTTATCACTAGCTTTTCCAGGTTTAATATATATTTATTTTTATTTTTACTAACCTTCGCAAAGACTATAAGTTATCAATACGACTATTCCTGGCTATTCTCTGAATTATTGAATATTGTTATTGGTTATAATAAATATAAATACTTGATGAGTATTATACCTGCATGAATGCTGATATAACTTTGACTAACAACAATACACGGTAAGGTGCACTAGGTGGATTTTGTTGTCAGCTATGTTCAGTAGTTACCTTCATACATAATACATTACTAAAGAATCATAAGAAGTACTGTATAATACATTTTAATTCATGAATGTTGCATTGAGACTAGTTTTGACAGATCAGCAGTATCTATTTATTGGATCAGTTTAAATAGGTACTATTTTACTCAACATAAACAAAAAAAATGCTGATACCTAAATTGAAATAATAATCGTAATAATTTAACTTTTCATTACATTCAAAACATTAAAACATATGGACGATATCAACATCGCGATTGAATGCTCTTTGACCTTTGCTGCTGTTCTCTGACAGCGTCGCAATTACTTAACAGATTCGCAATTTGTTAAGATCGCTCTTTGATCGCTCTTTGATCCAATTTAATGCTTTTCTTTGACAGCGACGCAATTACATAACAAATACATATTCGCAATTTAATGCGCAGTCGCAATTGAATGATCTTTGATCCAATTTAATGCTTTTCTTTGACAGCGACGCAATTACATAACAAATACGCAATTAAATGCACCCGTAATTAAATGCATGGCTACTTTTAATTGAATACATTCGTAACTAAATTTTCCGACTGGCTTCTCGCAATCTAATGCGCATGTCTCATTTACTTCTCCTGTGCCCCGAGTTCTCCTGCCTTGGGCCGAATTGGGCATCCATAGTGAGATGAATTTGGACTAAATCTTATTCTTCTATTTCCCCTTTGGTCTGTAAAAGATCTACCCCATTAGATATGCAATGCTTTGATTGTTCCTGAAATTGGACTGAATTTTATGTGGATGAAAGGCTTGTCATTCTTTTACCATTTGTTAAATAATTCCGTCCATAAACACCTAAAATACAAAAGAAGTCTAGCCTACTACAACAGTCTGCTAGACTAGAAACCTGGGATTTTATTCCGCTATCTTGGTACCTACTCACGAAGATTGATGTATCAAAGGGTCTGATGGTGACCTACCCTATGAGGGAGTTATTTTGTCTACAATACCTATTCAGTCACTAAAGCAGTATTCTGAATCAGATTTATAAATGGGCAAAATAATTACTACAGTTCAACAATGATTAAGTTGGTATAGTTAATTACTCCTATACATACATTTCAACAACTTCATATCAACATATGTTAGAGCGAAACTGTATCATGTTATCTGTAGTTAAAATGTATCTCGGTCATTGCATTATTTATTATTACAATTACAATGAAGAGATCTTTGGTAATTTACAAAGAGTAGTTTTGTAATTTGGTTTGTTTACATACCTCCATATTTCTATAACAACATCAAAATTAACGTGACATGATGACCAAATTAGGAACTAGTTGTTAGCTACATGATACGCCACGAAATAAAAAGAAATGGAAGATATACCTATACTCCATTCAAACAGCAACGAAATTTTAGGGCTATTTTGCATTACAGAAACAGAGATTTGAAACACTTACTCTCACTAATTCCTAGAACAGCTTTTGAACCTCCAAGATATGTCGGATACTTTGACTATTTATATGTGGACTGGTTACGCGTGTAATTCTACTAACAAACATTTCTGCCACTTTTTGCGGGGGGCGAGGTAACATAAAATCCGCAACTTTGGATTTTATTCCCCATAACTTTAGATTCTAATTTTGAATGTTAAAAATCATGAAAAGTAGTCTCGTGTGAACCCCAAACGTTCTAAGTTCGAAGTTATTATTTCGCAATTATAGGCTGTCTCATTTAGTGATAAGGTGTGAAATTGAATGTAAATGCACAAGATCAATTGTGCTTATACCGTGGCAGAGGGGAAATGCTACCGCAAGGCTAGTCCTTATAATAATTAGTCAAAGGTCGGATGGTATATTTATCCAATAAACTAATTGCATTTGGTAATCAGAATTGGCCAGAAAGCTAAATAGGAATAGGAAAATAATTAAATATTGTCCTCCTTTCTTGGAATACAGTAAAAGTAAATACCTAAAATATTAGGTACTTTTAAATATATTTACACTAATAATGTTTTCCTTCTAAAAACCATAAATATATATCATTGGGTAAGCTTTAGGAAAAGAATACTATTTTTATTTAAATGAATATGAATTATGTGCAACTGTTGTTTCGACTTTATTGCGTGGCGTAATATTATAGAAGACTATTTGGGACTAGAAATATATTGTACTTTTAAAATATGATAATAATTTATCTATATAATCGTATACCTACAGGTAGGGTACTGATGATTAACCGATTTGGTTCAAGTACAGTATAGTGTACTTTAACACATACAAATGAATAAAGTAACAGTGCAGTGAAGTGCCTGCAGTGACTAGGTAAGATACATAATTAATCTATACAAACAAGACCACACCACATAAGTTACCTACTCATTTGTAATGTTCATAGTTGCTGTGCCCTACAGGGTCCATAATGATCTTATAGCTTATAAGTTAACATCTTGTTGTACATTATGGAATGCAATAAAATATTGAATATTGAGTATTGATATTGCAATACGTCATTAATACCTTAAGAGTTTCCTTGCGTAACTAAGCATAATCATGTATAGCATAGCACAATTAATGTCAATTGAATGACCAACTATACAAGCTGCCAATAATTATTTATATATAATTATATGACTTGTCATTTGAATAACCAACTACAAGCTGCTGATAGTGAAATAAAAGTTGTTTTTATCAATTGAATGACCAGCTGCAAGTTGCTAATAATTATTTTATTAATTATTTGACTTGTCATCTGAATGACCAACTACAAGCTGCTGATAGTAAAATTGTTTGATTTGACAGCATTTGATGCCCAGCTAAAAGTTGCTAATGTCAATTGAATGACCAGCTGCAAGTTGCTAATAATTATTTTATTAATTATTTGACTTGTCATCTGAATGACCAACTACAAGCTGCTGATAGTAAAATTGTTTGATTTGACAGCATTTGATGTCCAGCTAAAAGTTGCTAATGTCAATTGAATGACCAGCTACAAGTTGCTAAATCGAATTGAATGACCAGCTAAAAGCTGCTAATGTCAATTGAATGACCAGCTGTGCGTTGTAATAATTATTTGTTATATATGCCAACTGATTAAACAGCTACAAGCTGACTGACAATATGAGAGTAATTGCCCTGACCATTTCAAAACTCTTAGCTATTAATTGGAGACATTTTCTCTTTATTATGCACTGAAGCAAGTAGGTATGGTTCAATCGGCGCCTTGGCAGTGGTCCTGTTGGAGGCTGGTTTCCCTGTGACATCTAGGAACATACAATCTGAGAACAAAATTTCGAAGCAGTATTATCGGTTCAGTTATGATGCTTGAATCACTAAGGTTTATCTGTAATCTACTCTCAACAGAGATGAGTGTTCTTGGTTAAAATGTGGGTAGGCAGATACTTCAGAAACACTCAATTTAATATGAAATCACCTGATCATTTTCAGGCCGCAATCCGATCTTCAACCTTAAGTTACAGTACGTTTCGTAATATAGGTTTGATCATAAGATTGCATATTCTTTTAGTACCATTTGGTATTATAATAGGTACAAGATTCAGGTTGACTGAAAATCGAATCGATCGAACATCCAATTCTTTGCTTAAATAGCAAAAGAAACGAATTAGTTTCACCTGTACTGGGGTAATTGTATCCATATGACCCTAACAACAATGTTGCAAAGATAAGATCAACGTAAGGTCACTGAACTGGATTTCAAATTTATAAAGTATAGGATACGACAAATAAGTTCCGGTAACAAATTATGTTGGTACAATTGAGGTTTGAATTGAAATAGAACAGACGATTACTATTTTGATTTTGTGAAATCTGTATGTTCATTATGCAGAATGTTCGATCCGTAGAATATTAATACGTAGAATGTTCGATCCGCATAATGGTCAATACGCAGAATGTTTAATTCTACGCCAACCTGGTATTATGGCATAAACATTGGCATAATTTCGTAATGCGTCACTAGGCATAAATAGCTATCGAAATAAACTCACTTAGCATATCATGGATACACTACAACATGACTAGCCTGTTCGATTCCCACGGGGGACACCTAGTGACATCTCAATTCGTGCGTTCCTCCCCAGTTGGTTAGGACATTGCAGGCCGAATCACCTCATTGTCTAAAAAGAAAGATGATTCCGTGCTTCGGATGGCACGTTAAGCCGTTGGTTTCGGCTACTATCTCTCACGGTAGTACTCGTTACAAAAACCCATGTAAGGCCGTAAGGCGGTCTGAAAAACTCGATAAGAAGAATAAGGAATGATCACGTGACCTTAAAGATTGATGTCCACAGCTGGCGTTCGCTTGTTCATCGTAGGCGTAGTCGTCACGTGTTGTCCCACACCTTCCTTCTGTCTCGAGTCTCCCCTCTTTCCTCCAGCACTCGGCAGTCGACATCCGGGAAAAGAAACACAGTATGTAGGTAATTCCAAATAAATCGATTTAACGGCTCGGTTCACTCACTTCCCGTCACACTCGACAGAGCTCGACAGACCACTAGCGAAACGTGGACGTTCCGAGGCTTCATTCAGAATAACTCTGACCACCCCTACGGGGGATACAGTCGTGAGCATAATCAAATCAAATCGAGTTCCAATCGGGATTGAAAACTATATTTACTTTTCTTTTTAAAATATATGTTTTTAACACTGTGTAACTGTAGGCAACAAACAAAACAACGCTAGCAGACACCGTCTTCGATTGTGTAGGAAATAAATAAAACGCTTAGTGGCGTTTATACGCAAACGCAATTTGAATTTTAAAATTTTTCAACACTCAAACAAACTAATAAGCACTTTACTCACGTGAATTTCGAATCCCGTCGTCGCCAATGTAGAATACACCTTTTCTACAGGGTTGGTTGAGGTTGATGTATAATAATAAAACACAGATATAGTATTCACTAGTGAATGTGGCTAGGCGTACGTCCGCACGGCACGGCGGTCGGTGAGTGAATACCAAGCGAATGCACGATAGATATTCACCATAGACCGCACCTGCCGATAGATGGCGCTAACGGCGCTTTCCACATTAACTACTCTTTATTGCTGTACACTACAGGCAGCAAGCCCTGGTGTCAGACTTTTTTAAGACCGCCTTACGGCCTCTGACGTGGTTTTTATGTAACGACTACTATCATCAGAGATAGTAGCCGGGACCAACGGCTTAACGTGCCATCCGAAGCTAAGAATCATCTTTCTTTTGCAGACAATCAGGTGATTCAGACTGCAACGTCCTAACCAACTGGGGAAATACGCACAAAGTGACATATAATTAGGTGTCCTGTCCCCCGTGGGAATCGAACCCACGACCTCCGTGTCGAGAGCCCAATGCTCTTAACCATTAGACCACGGAGGCAGTTAGTACTAGGAGTTGTGCCAGTGTAACTGGAAGTGACTTTTAATTGACTGTTGACACATCAAAGGCCTCAATATTGAAACATGTAACCAAGGAGGAACTTCCTCAAGTTAAAATAACTTAACGCGTTAAAGCGAGTATTACAAATGATAAAAACTCACTGAAATGAACCGTTGCCCCTGAAGCCCTAGAGGATATAATCTATCTATCTATCGGTGCTTCATACAAAAAGAAGTTCTGTCCCAATTTGAACAATTAGTAATTAAGGTAAAAACACAATCTAGAAACCAATATCTGTGCTTTGCATTTGTCAGATTTCTTTTTAAATGTTTTCGTTCTAAAGTTATCATGGCTCAAAAATTCCATAAAAATCTTAAATAAATCCTGGTATTGAAACTAAGAAAATCGGGCAATTGCAAAGCACAGACATTGGTTTCTAGATCGTGTTTAAAAATTATATTGACTTTAATTGGTTAATATAGAGAATAGGACGGAACTTCGTTTGTATGCAGCGTACTCGGGAGGTCTCGGAATAAACTTCTCTTAAACCGATACAATATTGCACACCACATTCCCTCATTAGACCGCATTGCGTAACATCACGGTACAAAAAGACCGTGGAACACGCACCGATCGCAGCATTTATGCTAAGCGCGCTCTGTCTGCTGCCAAATTCCGCTAATGAACGTCAGTTGAATTGCAATTGGGACGAAGCATTAGAGGGTGTGCACTAAAACTTTGCACGTAGAATAATCCAAAACATGTAGACATACGCTGAAAATAGTGTCCTTTTCGGGTTGGTTAGAATCTTTACTACAACTGCAAAAGAACTGTCAAATGTGCAATTGTAGCAAGGCACATATTGGAGATTTCAGGAATGATGTCATGAGACCCAAAAAAAGATTTGGTATTTGTAAGTTTCTGACTACCCCGAAAGGGTCCATAAAGTCGCGATTTTTATTTAGCTAAGTCTAACTTTAGCACATTTTCATAACTTAAAAATTATAACGCTACGCTGTGACTCAGATCATAGAATGTTAAAAGTTTCTGGGTTGGAGGAATGAACTGCCAATATGCCTATGAACCCATAGAAGGGGATCCTTGACGGCCTATGGATCCCAAAACAACTTAACAGTTTTAAAAAATATTTGATGTGAAATGTTTTTAATTTTTTTTTATAATGTCTTTAACGGCTCTGGATACTAGTCCTTTTGAGCCATTCGTTATTTTTTTCTTTATATTCTTTATTTTGATGAAGGGATGATAGATGACGATGAATTTGTGGTCGATTTCGTAAGCTCGCGCGATGCCGCCGCCATGACCATGGACGAGTTAACTTGAACCAAAACTTATGTTCTGTTATCGTATTTATTTGAGATTCTTGTTACGTCGGTCGTTTTACACAACTGTTTGGTACACAATCCGCACGAAATTATGTCACAAATATCACTAAAACCAATTTTATACGAATTTCAAATACGACGAAACACAACAAGAGCAATGGCGCCAAGCAAAACTCAAAATGTTTTTAAGATCCCATAGGGTTACCATAGGATAGACGTTTGGAGTAAAATTATACATATGTTATGCATATATTTGGCTACCCTAAAAGATACAATGGTCATAACTTTGTTGTCCTTTATACATAATTATTTAACATTTAATAAGTATGTGACTAACTGACAGAGTAACAGACAACGCACAGCCTAATCTACTGATGACAGAAACATGAAAGGGATACATATTCTATAATAGAATGTAAGGGGGTTCACTCAGGGTCGATTCACACCAGAAGAGCATCGAGCATTTGTTCGCAGCGGTAATCTTATTACTAGTGAATAAATGTTAAATCTATTTGCGCTTTGCTAGCTTTATTTACTAGTGATAAGATTGCCGTTGCGAGAAAATGCTCTTCGATGCTTTTCTGGTGTGAATCGACCCTATGAAAAGATTTTCGAAAATATTCAAGGACGAGGTCGCAGGCAAAAATTAGTGTTTGAGTAAAACACCACACCTTGTGCAAAGTAATCGTGAGAGCACTTTACTCCCATTGGTACCTAACGACTGCTCTAACTCCGGATTGCCGTTTCGTATAATTGGACCCTCTATATAAAGCCCACACTCAAATCATGTAAAAAATTCAATTTCAGCTCAAATTGCTTTGCATTACCGTTTACGTTTCGCATTCGTAAGCTAAATCTTGACAACCGGATCCGTTTAGAAGTAACAGGAAAATGCTTTGTAGTTACAAAGAAAGAAGTTGTCATGGCGGAGATCCAATATAAACAAAAACAGTGGAGGAAAAACAAATAGAGTTTATAGATCAAAGGAAAACTCATCTTACCTTTCTTGCGTAAATATGTCACAGTTGCGGAAATCATAATGTATCTCGAATATTCTCGAAGAAACGGTTGATTGTGTGAATCGATAATTTCATTATGAAGATAATGTCTTTGTTGTACTTTTTGACCATAGCGACTACCAGTGGCGGACAAAGCCCGTCGGAGGCCCGGGGCGGGAAAAACTAAATGAGGCCCCCCGGGTCTTTCCAGAAATGTATATATACTTTTTGCCACTGGCAAAACTTGACATAGGCGCCCCTTCCCTCCATGGATGTAGATAGCAATGATTATTTCCCAGAGAGTTTCAGGTCCAGGTTAGGTCTTTGCAATAAAATCACCAGGAGTGAGTGAGTGAGCGAGCTCGAGATTTTACTGCAATGTGAATAGGTCTTTGCAAACCCCGCAATACGACCTACATTCAATCCGTCTGAGATACAATCATAACCAGGAGCGAGCAAAGCGAGCTCGAATTTTTACTGCAATACGATCAGGTTGAAAACTTGGAGCGAGAGTCAAGAGTAGCAAGATCAAGATTTTACTACAATGAGACCAGGTCGTTACAATACTATTAAAAACGAGGAGCGAGCCAAGTAAGCTCCTGAATTTACTGGAATATAATGAGATCATTGTAATATGATTCAGAACCAGGAGCGAGCGAAGCGAGCTCGAGATTTTCATTTATTATAATTATAACTCAAGTTCTAGCCCAAATTATGGCTATTCTTCTATGGAACATAAAGCTGGACCGAGCGAACCGAGCTCTTGATGATGCTAACTACATAATAATATGATTGGGCAGCTCATGCCGAAATAGAGTTGATTTGTGTGTGAAACAAAAACTGGAGCGATCATGCTTAGTTTCAGAGCGCGGAAAAAATCAATAAAGCATAAAAGATTGAGCGAGCGAAGCGAGCTCGAAAAATCTCAATATTTCTGACTTACTTTGACTATGTGTGGAGCCTCCAACTCCAAACTGTCACTTACTTACTAAACATATTTTGGATTTGATTAAAAAGGACTTCTCTTCTCTTCTCGGGCCCCTTAGGCCCCATTAATGTGCTTGGCTGAATAAATAAGGATTAACAGAGGCTTCTCAAAACACTAGACAAGTGTATGCAGGTCGTCTGTGTATGCAGGTTTCCTCACGATGTTTTCCTTCACCGTTTGAGAGCGGTCGGCATTACGTATAATAGGTAAGCTATACAAAACCAAAATAAGCTGGCCGCGCGTAGGTCGAGAAACGTATAACGTCGCGCGGCCAGCTTATATTTGTTTTGCAAGTAAATAAGTTAGAAAAACTCATTGATACATGGCATGTCATCCATGTGTTCTGCATAATAAAATAATACTCAATAAATTTCGTTACATCCTTCACAAGAATATTTGCCATTTTCGTTTTTTTTCTGAAATTTTTGCTAGATGTAACGACCCGAAAACATCGACGAGTTGGTTCTAGGATTTCTACTAGAGTTTTGAAAATGCTTTAGAGGCACGTATACTCGCATTCAATGTTCTGACACGTAGTTCAATGTGAACATGGTTTTGGTCTAGATCTAAATTTTTAGCACTAACGACATTTTGAACGATAAAGACAGTCAGCAAAAATGTTTCTAAGATTTAATTTAATTTTTTTTGGATACGAAATTATCTTAGTGGCTAAGGCAGAATCGATTTCATGCCATTGAGTTTTGCCAATCAGTGTTGGAGGCTTTGCCAATCAGTTGACTATCAACTGCGCGTTGAATGTTTTTTTTTTGTTTTGAAGGAGTTACTTCCGAATCAGCCCAAATTGGACCTCAGTCTAATTTGGTGAAGATCCGAGGAAGTGCTTCGGAGATAGACAAAGGAACTCCTCAAAAGTTGACAGCAAATCATGGACGAATGAAGGAATTGTTCTGTGTCAATATGCCAATTCCGTATGCCAAGAAAGTTTATTTTTGGTCTTCATTTTATATTTTTTTACTGATATTTTGCACTGTACAATCAAATTCAAATTAAAATTTTCTACATAATTTTAAGAAATTAATTTAATTTTTATTGCGATTCATCGAGTTTATAAATTTAAATTTAATTTATAAATTACTTTGATCTGTAATCTCTAAATGCAAAAATGGTTTAAAAAAATAATTCGAAGTTTTTCTCCATGGACTTCGAAGGAATTTAATTTTTATTCAAGCCTGATTTAAAAAAATCCTGCCTACTCTTTCTAACTCTATGCTGGAAACAGAAACGACAACATAATATGTCAAAATCTGATATTGTGAATGTATTTTTTTTCATAATGGCCAGTCTTTTTAAGTTTACCAAGGACTTCACAGGTGTTCTACTGCCGTCACTGGACGGACCGAAAAACTACCTTATTTTATTAAAAATATCTGTAATCCTTTCATTTTAAAATCTCTGACATAGAAAATATTATTAGTGAGACAATTTTATTATCTCGAAATGGTTTTTGATTCAGCCCTAAAAAAAAAACATGACATACCGAATTGAATGTATATCGACATATAACAATTCCTACATTCGTGCCATTACCAATTGAATATACACAACTGATATCAATGTCAACCCAAAATTATTTCACCACTGATCTTTGACTAATTATTATAAGGACTAGCCTTGCGGTAGCATTTCCCCTCTGCCACGGTATAAACACAATTGATCTTGTGCATTTACATTCAATTTAACACCTTATCACTAAACGAGACAGCCTATAATTGCGAAATAATAACTTCGAACTTAGAACGTTTGGGGTTCACACGAGACTACTTTTCATGATTTTTGACATTCAAAATTAGAATCTAAAGTTATGGGGAATAAAATCCAAAGTTGCGGATCTCATGTTACCTCGCCCCCCGCAAAAAGTGGCAAAAATGTTTGTTAGTAGAATTACACGCGTAACCAGTCCACATATAAATAGTCAAAGCCACTGATAGAACCAACATTAACAGACTTCAAATCTAAGAAGTTGCAAGTAAAAATACAGTCAATGTTTTTAACATTTTACTTATTTTATTAGAGACCGTGTCAAGCCAAGTGCAAAAAGACCTCTAAGTCCAGTCGCGAATCCTACTGAAATAAAGTTTTATAATGTTTTAAAAGCGTAGGTAAGTACTTAAATAAAATAAATGTTTTGCTGGCTTTACATAGACGTTAATTACCATTTCGTGCACCAGACTAATAGAAACAAGTTGGCAATTAGTATAGTGACAGACTGGTTATTTAAATTCAAATAAATCACTAAATTCAGTTAAATTTTGGTTTAATTGTAATGCTTTTGGTCTCATTGCGGCGAATGAGTGAGACCTGAATTATATACTGCGTTATACTAATTAATTAAATTCAATGAAACATTATTCATTTGTCTCTTATTACGGTTAATATGTACAACAGAAAAATAAGTACGTAAATGAATAATAATTATAGATATAAATTCACTACCTTTAAACCACATACTCTACTCATCAAACTGAACCTTTACTATGGGCACAAACCTGTCAGCGCAAAAAAACCGCTGTTAAACTGTCTCATACGTGTAGGTAGGTTTTGCAGTTTAGTATGGAACAGCAGATTTTTTTTTCTCTGCCAGGTTTGCTCCCATAGTAAAAGTTGTTCGGTTTGATAAGTAGAGTATGTGGTTTAAAGATTAATGAAACTTTTTCTTAGGCGCGATTTATACAGTGGCGGATAGTCTAAGTAACACAATTATAAACCTTATAGTATAGTTGTTTGGAGAATTACGGCCGCGCCTCCAGGCGACGTCACCTGCACGTCTAGCATGATTTGTCTACTTGCAGGCGACTCGGCTTTATTCCATAATACTTGCCGCGGCAAGCGCGGCTTTCGCTCCCCGAAAAGCGCGGGAACAGGCTATTTTCTATGGAACAAAGACGCGTCGCGCGCGTGTAGAGAAATCGTACTAGACCCTCTGCACGTCTAGCATGATTTCTCTACTTGCGCGCGACTCTGCTTTTTCCCATACTACAAGTCGCGGCAAGCGCGGCTTTCACTCTCCGAAAAGCGCGGGAACAGGCTATTTTCTATGCAGCGAAGGCGCGTCGCGCGCGTGTAGAGAAATCATACTAGACGTGCTGGAGGCGAGGGTGCGATTCTCCTTTACGACAAAAACGACGCTACGCTCTATAAGGGTTTATATTGTGTTACTTATATTATCCGCTACCGCCACACGTCTCTTCTGTATAAACCGTAGCTTACACCCTGTATAGTTCGATCTATGAATAAGTTCAAATACAAGTACACTACTACAAGGCGCGGCGGTGTGTGCGTGACCTCTCACCGACGAGTTCACCTACACGCCGCCCGTGGAAAAACCAGCTAGGCTAGTGGACAATCTATGGGCGAGCGCATCACGTGATTATTTATTGCTTTCCTTGGAAGCTTTATCTCTATGACTCTATGGGGTATTTAAGACTTATGTGATAGTTTCAATGTGCCATGCACATTTCATTTTGGACCCCCAGAAATATTAAAGCTCATATTGAAACACCTAATTTTCAAAAGGGGCTAAAACTAAGTAATATTTCCCACAACTATTCTATTTTCAAGCACTTAAAAACAATTCTTAGCATAAAGAAGGACTTAACAGAAAGAATCTCCACTCTGGATTAATAATTAAGATTACAAAGGCTAAATGAAATCTAAACAAAAGGTGGTGAGCGCGGTGTCCCACTGAGATAAAAGCTTGCTGAATAAATTGTCTGTTAATATTAGATACTCTGGGTCTTTGGGTCTGGGCTCAATCTCTCTTACCCTTATTCGTGAGAGGAAGCGATAGTCCCGCAGTAGAATCGGCTATTTGCAAGCCGTGGCTTGAAATACCGCGACTTTTTTTTAAAGTGATGCCAAACTCTATGGGATTTATGTCACTTTCGAGTATGTACACGACATTCAAAAATAGAAAATCTAATTTATACTGCTCGCCCAAACTGTTTTTACACATCATGCGCAGTGTGTAAACATAAATACGTTACAAAATTTAGGGGGTGTTTCAGACCATGAAAGTAAACAACTTTTACTACTGGACCAAATCACGAATAAAAATTGATTATTCCTTTTTTCTCCTCTCATTGTATGATTGGCATTTCGTTATGAAGGTAATCCTAAAATTACTGATTGATGTGTGATTGTAGCTCCCACAAACAAACCGAGCAATCGGTTTTGCGGGATTCATTGTCATTAAGTGTTCACTGAAACTTATGGAATAATAATAAAATATACTAAACAGTTTTTTTTACAAATACAGGCTTTAGTAAGAAGAAAGAAGAATATTATACGTTAGTGGAAACATTTTTACGAGCAAAAATTTTTATCATATCGGCAAGTACAAATTAATGCACGTCCCAATAATAAACCCTCAAGAGGTGTTCAGAAACATTTAGGATATCTACCTATAGTCCTAACCCGGTAGAACCAATATAGAAATCGCAAAGAAAAATTGGTCCTTTAAAAAAGGTCTCTCGGCTTCTCGCCCTAAATGTCTAAATCAACTGAAATTTTTTTCCTAACTTCAATATAGGGCGGGGGGCCTGCATAGAAATAGCGAAAAAATTAGGTAGGGCGACAGCCTATCAAAATAGCTTGCGTGATATGTCAATTCAATTTTTGTTTAGTGGCATCCGATGTGTTATCACAATTCAGCCAATGTCTCGTTATGTGGATAGTATATGAAGGAAAATGATCAGTAGTATTTATTAAGTCTAGAGTGGCAGTTTTGCCAATGTAAGTAGGTTATAATCTCAAGTGATTGTTTTAAGGTTAAAACACAAAAGAGTTCACAAAATGGTGGAGCCACGTGCAAGCCCAACGCACCGATACGCACGCGTCCGTACTCCGCCAGAATTGCAGCGCGACTCTTGCGTGATATGTCTCTCCTATGCTGGGATGACATTTGAGTATGCGTTTGACGTTACTTATTACAAAACTTTTATTTATTTGACAGTTGCTTCGTTTATTAATACGGGCCTAAGTGTCGTGCATCGATCATGAATCGGGGCATTACTAGACAGATGTTAAGTCGAGTAAGAGTTCGAGGAAGGAGAACATGGATGTAGGTCTATCAACGTTCACATTTATATAAAGTGTCTTGCTTGTTTAATGTTTATTTTACTAACAAGGGAATAACAAATTGTTTACTTACAATCACAAAGTCAACTCAGTAACCAAGCCTACACAGTTGGTTACAACAAACATTCCGGAGACGTGTTTGATGTTAATTGTGCGGTGTTTTTAGAGGGAAAATTGGAGACAAGTGAACAGAAGCGTGAGTTATGTTAAACGAGGTCGTATCGCCAACACACACTTATCTTTTTCTCTGAAAGGACTGTAATAGACTATAAATATAATATAGGTATACTATGTATTACTGTAAACATAACCCTAGCTTAAGAATTTATATTGTAATAGTCATTAAGTCGTGTTATGTTGTAGACTTTCTGGCCGCATCTTCTCTACAGCGACAACACGTTCCAACGCGGTGGTAGCTTAAAAAAAAATAAGTGTGCTTCAAGCTCCTTTATTGAATAAATTATTTTTCTTTGACTTTGAATATAATATGTTTCATAATCTGATAATATCATTATTACAAATATTATCACTCTTTGTGGAGAGTTAAAATCTAGTCTCTTTTGTAGTATTAATTTTGGTAAACCATGCTAGAATTTTTTATAAGCCTTGATAGGCTACATCAGCCATCTAAGAGCATATACCAACGAAGCTCAAAGCCAACAACCAAAATCAGTCGCTGTGGTCAAACACGGGCATGAAGCATCATCAATTAGACATCTGATTATATGCATTTGCATGTTCGCATATGCAAAAGCATATAACGCTATATGTACAGCTTTATAACCGAATTTTGTACTTTCTTGCCAATCATGCTCATTTCGGTAGCGAGGCGTGTAGCATTGGCAGTTTTACCTCTGGAAATACTCGAAAAAATAATCGAACCAACCAAAATCTTTCCTGATTTTTACTATGAGAAAAGGTTCGTGATTAATTACATTCTGTTCTGTATGAAATACACGGGTCTTGAAAAAATAAAGAAGTAATAAGTTTCCTCTATAAAATCTAGAAAATGCGTGTTATGTAATAATTAACTAGTAAAGTAAAGAAAAATTTGTAAATTACGTATAGTGCATATTTGGTTCTTTTATAGAGCATTGATTGATTTGTTGGTTGGGCTATTGCAAGCAAGGTTCGTTATACTGAGACCATCGCTGGTCCTTTGTGTTCGCCCCAACTATATATTACGCATACCTCCGAACTTATGGTATTTTCGCGGTACCTACTCGTATTTATTTTATTCAGTGATTATGGTCTTAAATTTACGTTTGCATGTGCAGTCGGCAACTTATGTTGATAAACACTTTTATTTATATGAGACTAAGGCTCAGAAGTGTTCAGCGACTATCCTTGCCTTATAAACCATCTTACAATCTCATCCAGTGAAACTAATTTTCTTCAAAGCGGCGTCTGTTACACAATAAGCTCAGGAAACCTTATGTAGGCTAGACTCAGTCTTGAAATATAATGAAAATACGACAAAAGAATGGAGACTGATTTTTCTTCAAGACTTCTTAGGGTTGGCACAAAGTTGAATGGATTTTCTTATTAGCCAACCGGAGCTCTATTTAAAATATTGTTATTTTACAGTAGATATGTGCAAAAAGCTAATAAGACTAGCTAAAAATAGGGTTGTGTATTTTAACTACCTAACTAACTTTGTTGGCTCAGTGACCCACGGGTCGGTAATTCTAAGTCCCTATCTTAATCTTATCCCTTACATCCAAAGGAAGAGAAGCTAGTGACAAAGACGGAACCTCATGAATCGTGGTCATCAACTCATTCTTCCAATTTGTTCTCTTGTTGGTACAAGAGGTTGTTTCAAGTTTGCCGCCTCCAGAATATGGAATGACCTACCCCCACCTGTTCGCGGGGCGCTGTTGAATCCGGGCACACGTTTCATAAAAATGCATTTTTTGGTTACATCAACAACAATCGATGGCGGCGGTGGTCCTCCCTTGAATAAATAGAGGCCTACACACAAATATTTAATGTTTTTCCATCTTTTGTATAATACTTGTCTCTTGAGCATCAGGCTATGACAGAATTAAAGAAAAAAAGAAAAATTTAATTTATATTTATTGGTTTTCAAACAGCAAATTACTTAATTTCTAATACAACAAAATTTAAATTTTACAACGCCAATTACATGACAACACGTTAACGGCGGTTGTATGCTGAGTCATAGACCTTTCTGTCTCTAAACTTAAATTAATATTTTTCTATGTTTCCTGTGTCATTTTGTGTATTGTTGTTTTGAGACTAATAAAAAACCTTTATTTATTACATACATCATACATACATACATATTCTCACACCTGTGTCCCATTGGGTAGGCAGAGACAATTGATCGCCATCGGCTACGATCCTGAACTACCTCTTTTGCCTCTTCCACAGTCATAAGTCGTTTCATACAGGCTTGTCGGTTTCGGGTACATTTGATCTGACCCTTCTTTATTTATTATTTAATTTATTTATAGATGTAAGATGCGATGATGTAAACCACACAACCAAACTATTTTCAGTGATGCGGAGACACGAGTTTCTATTACAAGATGAGTTTTATGAATGTGGATGACTACAAGAAGAGAGGACGACCAAAGAAAAAATTGATCAAAGAGACGGCTAAAAGAGACGGATGGAGGAAGACGAATAAAATCTTTTTTTATTTCTTGAAAGTCATTTATATTGTATAATCGAATAAAACCGGCCATGAGCGTGTCGGACTCGCCCATAATAGGGATCCGTAGCCATTCTATAGGTAGAAAAAGAAGAAACGTTTTTAATCTGTTTTTTTTACCAAATATAGCACAGGTTACAGTATAAGAAATAGTAACTAGTACTATATACAGTATGGACACTCCCTGTCCCCCACCAATTTTAACCTCACCCCTTTTGGTAGGAAATGTGGTGTAAAATGTAAGCAACGGCGTATTCCTGTCTCACTCGCACTCACTCAGTATTACCATAGAAATATTAATTTACTACGTAAAACCAGTATTACACATGCTTTTTACTTTTTTCCCTTTGTACGAAATGACAGCTAAGTGTCGAAAGTGTTGTTCAGGTGGGTTAAGGTGAGGTTCTTTACCTATTGCGCCGATCGCAAGTAAAGGGATAAGGGTAAGAAGCTGATGATGACGATATTTATGTTTCTATATTGCCAGTATTAAGTTGCATTTTAATTAGTAACCGCAGAATGGTTAACATCCGAAACGTTATTTTCACTAACAACATCACGGAATAATGTTAAAAGTTCCTAGCTCGCGTCTCTCGACCACCTCCGAGGCAAAGAATAGAGAATCAAAGCCAGCACAGAATGTTCACTTTATTCATGGGGTCTCTAGTTGTAAATTTTTGTAAAATTCGTCATCTACTTACTTCATTATTACAAATGAGAGCTGAGTTGTTGAACTACTCAAAATACTTAGGATGTATTATTAGGAAAATTTTCAAAAAAAAAGAAAACCGGATCGTTTCCAAATAAAGGGACTGCAGTGAACAGTATAAAAATATACTTTCTTGGATAAGATAGGTTGTTCTCAAGAATTATGTGCCATGATCATGATGATCATTCTATCACTCGATCACCCTACTCAGCACTCATTTCTCTCAATTTAAGTTGGGATCCATCTGGGCGTTCGGATTATTAGGGTGCGTTTTAAGGGTTCCGTAGTCAAACAAGAAACCCTTATACTTTCGTCCACTCTGTGTGTCTGTTTTTATGCACCGCTTCAATAACTCGCTCAATTTTGCATCTATTGAATCGATATTTTACATGAAGACGGATAACAGTAACCCAGTAGACAGAAAACTGAAATGTAGTAGTTACGAAGAAACTATGTTTTATGACACCACTCCCATACCTACAACTTCTTATCGTGTGGGCAGCAAGCCCGTGTCAGAGTTTTTTCAGACCGCCTTACTGCCTTTGACGTGGTTTTTATGTATCTCCTACTACCACCAGAGATAGTACCCGGGACCAATGGCTTAACGTGCCATCCGAAGCACGGAATCATCTTTCTTTTCAGACAATCAGGTGATTCAGCCTGCAATGTCCTAGCCAACTGGGGAAAAATGCACAAAGTGACATATCACCAGGTGTCCCCCGTGGGAATCGAACCCATGACCTACCTGTCAAGAGCCCAATGCTCTTAACCATTAGACCACGGAGACAGTACCTACAACGAAATGGGGGTTATACTTTTGGTAAGTACTTTTAATGAAAATTATACCGGAAGCTGTAGCCCATATAGTTTCGGAAAAATCTGTAAAATAAATAGATTTTCTAATAATAAACTAGAATGCGTTGCAGGAAATTAAATCGCGATATTATGTTTTTTTTCTTATTCTACTTATACAATGGCTACGGAACCCTACATGAGTGAGTCAGCGACACACTTTTGGCTGGTTTTTTTTCTTCTACAGGCTAAAAAACAAACTAAAACAATGATGATTGAAATATACTTGGTGCTGCAGTAATAATATCATAGAAATCAAACAACTGACTCTCAGTCGTAGGTGTAATTGCCAAAATGAACCTTCTATGCTCTGTTTAGTATCTGAGGTTAGCCTCAAACCTTCCCACATGCAATTAAGGTTAATTGGGCTTTTTAATCGTAATGCTTAAGTACGTGGAGTTGAATACCGGTGGGTAATTTGTACGTAGCCTGACCAACGGCGAAAAAGCTGGAGAAAATAATAAAATTATATTTAATAATAAGTTTTTCTTGAAAGCACTAAGAAGATGGAAACAAGCTTATCTTTAGTAAGTCAAAGTCAAAGTCAATATAATTTATTCAATATAGGAGCTTGCGGCACCGAGTCGCGCTGCAATTCTGGCGGAGTACGGACGCGCGTGCGTATCGACGCGTTAGGATTGCACGTGGCTCCTCCATTTTGTGAACTCTTTTGTGTTTTATCCTTAAAACAATCACTTGAGATTATAACCTACTTACATTGGCAAAACTGCCACTCTAGACTTAATAAATACTACTGATCATTTTCCTTCATATACTATCCACATAACGAGACATTGGCTGAATTGTGATAACACATCGGATGCCACTAAACAAAAATTGAATTGAATTGAGCTTGCGGCACACTTATCAAACGTCAAATCTTTTTTTAAAGCTACCACCGCGTCGGAAAGAGTTGTCGCTGTAGAGAAGATGCGGCCAGAAATTCTACAACATAACACGACTTAATAACTATTACAATATAAATTCTTAAGCTAAAGTTATGTATACAATAATATATAGTCTATTTAATAAAATAATTGTTACTATACAGTAAAGTAAATAAACTATAAGGTAGTAGTCAGCTTTTTATATTCTCAGCGGCCGATGACGCGACGAAATGTATTGGCTCAACGTAAAATTGAATGGGGCAATTAGTAGTCAAGTCGCTGTCAAAGAATTTTTAAGCCTCCTCAATAGGCATCTGATAAAGCTTAACGAATCTATACACCGCTATCTAGCTGATGGAACCAATAGAATAACATACAACGTGTTAATGAATTAACGCAAAACAAGAAAGTAGTTTGTTTAGGATCGAGAGCAGAATCGAATTATCATGGTTTCAACACACGTAATTTTTTTCAAAATATTAAATAATTTATTGTACAATTTAAAATTTACTGAACTCGATCTCAACCCACCGCAAGGGCACACTCGCCTTACTTACTACCAAAACAAGATTCTTAAAATGTATCCATGAGCACGTTAGCGGTTTTAATCATTGCTGAAATGATAACAAATCATTTTTGCCTCACATTTTACTATGCGAATAACTTTAAATTTTAAGTATCAAAATAATGAAATTATTTTTTCAATCTAATTACTTTGTTGTAAATCAGTTGGGGTGTATGAGGTTTTGCCCTTATTTATGAACACGTTGTATATTCTGGCACTAGAAACGAAATACCACTAAAATGGTCACCCTGACCTGGGACCTGACGTTGTTTATCTTTGGTGATCGTTTCGAAAATCTCGTTTCCAAAATCAAAGCTGTATTACGTTAACATACATACAAACATACATATACTCACGCTTGTGTCCCATTGGGGTAGGCAGAGACAATTGATCGCCATCGGCTACGATCCTGACATACCTCTTTTGCCTCTTCCACAGTCATAAGTCGTTTCATACACGCTCGCGCTCGTCGGTTTTGGATATACTTGATCTGACCCTTTTTAAGTAAGCTATCGATTTGGTCTGCATACTTACGTCTAGGGCGACCCCTTTCGACTGTTCCATTCACTCTAACTTTATCAATTTCATACGTCAGTCTACTTACACTCACGTTATCGTTATTACGTTAACGAACGTTTAATATGATGTACCTATGTTTGTATTTTCCTTATCTTGGGATATAAGTGTCCCAGGCCTTTGATAGGCGGGCGTGGGGCCGAAGCCAACACGCACTGGCCCGTCAGACAATTTGATCTAAATGGTAATGTCACACCAACCGGCAACTACCACAGTATACACTATAGAAGTGCATCCAAAACAGCCCCCGGTGGAAGTAGGACTATGCTAAGGAGTGGAACGAAACAAATCTGGGCTATTGGATAGGGGTACTAGTGGACTATTAGGTAATTAGGTTATGGGGGACTATGGCGCCTGCCTGATAAATGTATAAACACGGAAAAAATGGCAGACGGTAACTCGCCAACTCAAAACGAATGTGCCCCCGAAAACGGCTGCTCGCACGGACCGACAAGGGGCAACATTTTCTGAGTGACTTAGAGTGGAGCGGAGCTTCTGGACTTTAAACGGTATTATTATTGTATCATTTACGGTATTTTTCGAGACGTAGCCCGTACCTTTGGAGGGCTTGGGGATTAAGGTCCAACACGTAGAGGCCCCTTTGAGACACTTTTATCTAAATGCGATGGAATGCACCAATCGTGGTCTATCTTTGAATGCATCATGCAAATGCACCAGATGACATTACGTTCGGTGCAGAGACTATTGTAGAAAGGACATAAACTACTTGGGTTATGGGGGTGTACTGGGTGGGCCGGGAAATCTGGGTTATTCCGGAGAGACTCGGGACGCCTGCCGTAACAAATGTATCTTAAATGAAAACAATAAATCAAACAACTCCAAGCACTGACTCCACTAACGTCAATCCACCACTTGGACTTGCCAATAACATAGGTATTTCTCAATTAGCCAACTCTTGTATCCATAGTTTAGCTTCAACTTCACCAGACCCTGTAATGAAACTACTCTATATCGAATAACACAAGTTGTCCGGTCTCCATGTGAACTAAGAAGACTTTAGATACAGCTCGTAAGTCTAAAACCGTAAGGGTTTTTACGGCTTGGACTCCGGGTCATCATGTTTGGAACTAACTATTAATTGGGCTATCGGGCGTTGGGGCCAAATAATTTGGGTTTGCTCGAACCCTGGGCATCGAAGCGAAACTTTCTGTTAGTACTAATAGTAGTTTGTGTACATTTAAAAGAGGAAGCTAAGTGAAACTGGAATTGGTGTTTAGGAAGTGAATTCGTGTTCTTTTACAGTTTTATTATGTTTAAGTTTAGTTTATAATTTAAGTTGCGGCTGGAAGGTGGCACTTTTCTTCGAATGAATATCGTGTGAGGTGACTACATGATTCATGCAGTGTTTTGTAGGCGTAAGTCTATCCTGACATCATTTAACGAAATTTAATTATGAAACCTTCAATAAACTGAAACTGGAGTCGCGAGGCATGTTTGTTATTTGGTGGACGCGTGTCGGTTGTCTACTCCCCGGCTTTAAACGAAGCTTCATGTTCTGTGCATAAACCATTCTTGAAGTCACTACGTAAATATGTAGTACCGTACAACGTCAAGCTCTTATGCTATTGTGTACTAGATAATGGCAAAATCATCAACAGTAAAATGAAGCCCGAATTTTAAGAGTATATAATTCGGAGCGCGCTCCATACAAACGAAGTCTAACAAATATCTAATTTCATTGACTTTAATTGGTTAGTGTTGAAAATATTACCAGACTTCGTTTATATGGAGCGCACTCCGAATTATATCCCCTTAATATTAGACTTGAATATACTGAAACTGCAAATTTTCTACAATAACATACCTGAATTGATAGTTGTAGCAATATTTCTGCCAATCCGAAAAGAGATTATGGTCGTGAACGAAAATCAAAACTTGTTCTATTTGTTGTATTATTCTACTAATCAAAGACTTTATTCACAATCACCTTTTGGTAGGTAAAGTTTATCAAATCCAACCTTGAAACAAATGTAAATATACCAAAAAAAACCTAAACCAAACCTGCAAACCTTGAAACTATACTTAAAGTTCTCTTATACAATCTAAATTATCCTGCATAAATAAAAGGCAATAGGCCCAGTCCGTGCCAATCACTCCCAAATCTCGTTTTGGACGGCTTTAATATTTAATGCGACACACTGTAAGAGGGCGACCCGAAAATCTGATTGGGTTGTGTCATACATGATAATCAGTCTGAGGTTTTACGGCCCTTTGAGCATTAGACTTTATCTTGAGATTTAGATTTGGCTGTAAGTAATGCCACAGTTGTGAAATTCGGCGGTCGCGACAGGTCAATCATGCGGTTCGCACGATATTGAATGTGCTACCGGTCATAGTATCATTTTGTACCTTATTTCTTTACTACAAAGCCTAGTTTAGGATGCCCTACGGCCTGCTTGATCAACGAAATATGAAAAGTGAGAAAAGTAGCGAAAGGATGCGGAAGGTCGAGGATAGAGTATTACGGCGCGCCATTAGAAGAGACTTATGTTTAGCAGTAGACAATAACAGGCCTTAGACTACTTATATGAGGACAAGTTACGCGTGTAATTATACTAACAAACTTTTCTGCCACTTTTTGCGGGGGGCGAGGTAGCACGAGGTACGCAACTTTGAATTTTATTTTATTAGTTTAGAGTCTAATTTTGAATGTTAAAAATCATGAAAAACAGTGTCGTGTGAACCCCAAACGTCATAAGTTCGAAATTATTGTTCAGCCGTTATAGGCTGTCGCGTTTAGTGATAAGATATAAAATTGTATGTAAATGCGTAAGATCTTTTGATCTTGCACGTTGGCAGAGGGGAAATGCTAAGGCGAGGGGGTCCGTATATAATTCGTCAAAGTAACAGGCAATAAAATATATGTATTTTCTCCACAAGTACATTTTCTCAAAGACAGACAAAAATGTAGGTGGTGTGGAGACTGGTTTTTGGATTGGGTTGGTGTTCCGGTATTCCAGTCACCAAGTCCTCACTCCTCGGACTTCTATTCAGTCAAAGTCAAAGTTTCAGTCAAAGTCAAAGTCAAGGTCAAAGTCAACGTCAAAGTCAAAAGTCAAAATAATTTATTCAATATAGGAGCTAGAAGTACACTTATTAAACGTCAATTCTTTTTTTTAAGCTACCACCGCGTCGGAGTTTCGGTAAGTTACTTTCTTTTTTGTATCAGATAGTTTATCACAGCATACAATGTTTATTATACATAATCTGCCATATTGTTGTCGCCTCATCGGCATCACGCGAGTTCTTAGGATTTTGCTCCCTCCCTAATTATGTGCGTCCTCGCAAAAAAGATTCAGTTATCGGGTTTTGAGTTGAGAAAAAGCTGGGTTATAATGCTGAAACTGGACCCTTTCTGTGTGGACCATTATACAACGTGTTAATGAATAAGCGCAAAACCTCATACACCCCAACTGATTTACAACAAAATAATTAGAATGAAACAATAATTTCATTATTATTGAAATTTTGAGGCAAAAATGATTTGTTATCATTTCAGCAATGAATGAAAGCGCTAACGTGCTCATGGATACATTTTAAGAATCTAGTTTTAGTAGTAAGTAGGGTGAGAGTGCCCGAGCGGTGGGTTGAGATCGAGTTCAGTAAATTTTACATTTTACAAACTAATTATTTAAAATTTGAAAAAAATTACGTGTGTTGAAACTATGATAATTCGATTCTGCTCTCGATTCCAAACAAACTACTTTCTAGTTTTGCGTTAATTTATTAACACGTAGTATACATGTTTTTATATATGGGCGTCCACGCATAAAGGTTCAAAACTGATCGTGGAATTCTACATTAAATCCAGGGTTTGCCTAAGACTCAATTCAATTCAATTCAATTCAATATAATTTTATTCAATATAGGAGCTTACAGCACACTTATCAAACGTCAAATCTTTTTTAAAGCTACCACCACTCGTAGGAAAGGTTGGTCGATCTAAAAAAATACAGCGGGGCCTGGATACATGATCATTAGAAGATAAAAGCGAGGTGTTTTCAATTTTCATATCATCTTCATCTTGTTTGATCAAATTCGATCCAAGTTCAAAACAGTTCCGAGTAGTTCCTTGAGGTAGTCCGTTTTGAATTGATGAGCGTACATACATTTCAGCTGTACAAATTAGGAATTGTACGAACTGCCCGAGAAGGTACAAGAGTTTATCGTTATGTCATCGACCGTACATGTCCTGTCCAGTTGCTAATCTGTCCAGCTGAGAATCTGTCCAGCTAAGATTCTGTCCAGTTGCTACGGAGGGGTGGCAACTTCGTTGTTCATTGTCGTGAATGGTTGTTGTAAATCCTGGTAGTTCGACAGGAGTTACAGTGTTGGACCAAACCTGGTCAGAAGAGCATTTTATCCACAAAACATTATAAGAGGGGTTAGAAGTGCAAAGTAGGCGTGGAACGTGTCGCCACAGGTTATGCAATAATTTGCATAACATCATAAGGCGCGCGGCGTGGTGCGAGCGAGAGGGCATGAGTAATAGTAGCAGCGTGAGCGGGAAGACAAGTGGCGACAGCCGTCTCCGAAGCAAAAGCGCTACTTTGCATTTCTAACCTCTTATAATGTTCTGTGATTTTATCCAACACCAGAATCGATGTAGGTTTAGGAAAAAACTTTAAAACGCTTTCCGTAGTATCTCAAACTTTTCCTCACTTTAGCACTAACACAAAAGACACTACACAAATGTCGTTGAAGTAAATTGTGAATCCGCGAAACACCAACAAACTCTTAACGAATTTCTTTTATCTCACAGCTTCAAATCCCGTCAACGTTCCTTCAGAGCGTTCGTATGAATAACAAATCCCCGAATAACACCAAAGTTTTAACAGAAAGGTCTTCAATCTCCAATCCTCTTAGTTCCACATCCGGCAAACCGCGAAATATCTTTCACTCGAATTCTAGAGTAAATCTCATTTTATTCATTCGTCACTTGCGTCTCGGAGTTACGCATCATGGTCTCGACTCAGTAAGAAGAGGTAGCGATGGCGATTTTGAGATCGACATTGTCATTCGTTAGGTATAGATAATCCAGTCTGACAATCCAAAGGTCCTATGTACGAATCCCGGTTCTCAATATCTGTGGGTGAAGATCAAAGTTATCAATGATTGCCAACGCTAGCGATAATTTGGACTCAGTAAATCAATAACAAAAAAGTTCTGCGAATTGTCATAAGCACGAACTTATGCAAACCGTCACGAAAGGGGACGTGAATCGGAGTGAAGTCCAGCATTTGTAGTACACAAGCTTCAAAAGTGCTGCTGTTCAGTATCGCCACGCGAATGAGAAAAGGAAATAATATTATATTAAAATTGAGAAGAAGAATGGCCAAATCTGACGCTTTTATCAGCGATCAAACTGTTTCCAACAATTGCAATATTCCTTTTGTAGCCAACCCTGATATTTATGATTATGTATTCGTAAAATTCTTATACAACGATTTGAGATTCGATAATTCTAAAGTCACAAAGTCATCCGCTAATCCGCCAATTCTCCTACCAAAGTCCAACCTTCTAACACGTCAATGGAGGGGGTGTCATTATGTAAAACAGTTGGGCTCTGAACGACAAGCTCGCCCACGGAATGAGCCAGCGGCGGGGATCCCATCCCAGCATACTTATTAACCAAGTCAGCTGTTCAATACAACTTACAAGAAACTCAAGGAAGATCGAAAGATGGTAATAAGATTTGATTATTTAAGCTTTGCAAATGGAGTCTTTGATAACAAAATCTAATTTGATCTCGTAATCGCTTTGGAACAATGAATCTTTGTGTCAATCAGATTTCTATGAATAGTAATGTTGGAAACCTGAAAGGTTTATGAAGCTTTCCTGTTTATTTTATGGATGGACTAAAGTTTACCTGCGACTTCATCCGCACAAATTATAGTATATCAGATTTTAAGTCAAATCATTGGCTATCAAACAAACAAAAATCATCAAAACGGTTCAGTAGTTTTTGTGTGATGCTGTTACAAAAAAACAAACAAACAGACAGAATAAAATTCTAAAAAACCGGTCAGGAGCGTGTTGGACTCGCCCATGATAGAGTTCCGTAGCCATTGCATAAGTAGAATAAGAAAAAGTAGTAAAATCTATTATCTTACTTTTTCCAACCCCTCTTTCGTTGTATGGGAAATGGTCGGATAATTTTTTTTTCTTCATAACTACTACATTTCTGTTTTTGGGTTATTATTATCTGTCTTCATGGCAAATTTCGATTAAATAGGTACTTCCTGGTCCATACTATTACGTAGTAGGTACAGTACCTACCTATAATTTCTACCAATACCTACCGAAAATTCGTAAGTATCAAAGTTTTTACTTAACACTCGCGCAAAGCGTTCCTAAAACAATTTCACTAAATTATTCGACTTCGTAATAAGAGAAAATAAACTGTTTTAAGGTGAAAGTACTTAATAAAGGCAAAACACACAACTTCTACTTCTGCTTACTGTTAAAGATGCGGTCAAACCATCACGGTTTGCGGTCACAATTTCAATGTGGTTGCTTTGTCAGATAATACCACAAAGATTATAGTAAAAGCTAGTATTGCTAGTTATTTATTTATTGATTGATACATGAAAATTCAATGTTTAGTAAATTAACAAATATACAATTAAAAACAAGATGATAAAGTAATTTATTTTGTAGCCTCTAAGAACCCACAATAAGGCAAAAGTGGTCCTCTCACAAAAACCGCGAGTGCGAGACGGACTCACGCCCTGAGAGCGCGGACAGACAGATGGACAACAAAGTAATCCTACAAGGGTCTCGTTCTTTCCTTTGGAGGTACGGAACTCTAAAAAAGTGTGTGTGTCAGTGGGCTACATTGTACCACGCGGTTAAATAGCAGTTAGTGGTCATCTTGCGCATTAATGGCGTGAGTATATGTATGCATGGTTACCCATCCAAAAACTGACCGGACCTGACGTTGCTTAAATTCGGTAATCGTTTCCAATACCAGAACTCTACTACATAATAACTAAATGTTATTTCAAAGCTCGACATTAAAACCTGCCAGAAAGTATTTGAATAGACCTCCGCGTTTGACGTTTCGCCCTTAGAAAATATTTCTACATGCCTACATAAATCTATTCAATAAGGATTCGTTTCCACGATAACGAGCACTCTATAAAGATACTATGAAACTGTAAGTAGGTATAGAATACTTCATGGAACGACGAGGGAGCACAATAGGGATGCTCAACGCTCAACTATAAAACTTCAATAGAAATTGGCTTCAGAGAATTGGTACTTTAGTTATCTAGGGTAACACGTTTTATTGCAAATCACAAAGGCATAGTACATAAATTATGTAGGCAAACACGCACACTCTGACGCATGCACGGACGAACGCAATGACACTGACACATGTTATCTTAGTACAAACTAAGTGGAACGCCGATTTTCCATAGACAGCTTCCGACTCTAACGGTGACGTTTCGAAGCACTATGTGTTGAATTTGGTATCTAAATGCGTGCGACAGCGCGCTACACCTCACCGCTGTAATAGTGAAAGATTTCGCTCATATCAATCATTGTCTTGTTGGTCTAGTGGTCTAGACAACCGGCTGACGATTCGGGTACTTATGGTTCGATCCTCGTGTTGGCTGGACCGTCTTTTTCAATTTATTTCACACTAGCAGCCCGTCCCGGCTTCGCACGGGGTAGACAAATAAATTTTAAGACTCATTTTTCTACACCTTCGGTTACATTGTTCAAATTTTACCAAGGATCCCTAATTTTTTTCAAAATTAATTGTAGCCTATGTCAAATTGGAAGAATGTAGCATTCTATTGGTGAAAGAATTTTTTAAATCGGCCCAGTACTTTTTGAGCCTATTCATTACAAACATACAAACATACAAAAATAGGTACAAATCTTTCCTCTTTATAATATTAGTGTAGATTGGCTCCCCTTGGTGCTAATAAGTGTTAACGCTATAATTAGACGTCCTAAAATCCTAGGCGACTTACCTATCTAAGAACAATATACATATTAATCTATGGACACATGCACGCACGCACAGCTGTGACCATGCGCGTAAATATACACACTCAATATGCAGACACGCGTACGCTTGCACGCATAGGGATGCAAAATTAAGTAATTTTACTGAAAAAGCACCTAAAATACTGTTAATTTACGGTAATATAAATAGATTACGGTAAAATTACCGGCTACCTTGGGCGGTATTTCTATTTCTTTATAAATTAAAAGATAAGATAAGATAAGATAAATATTCTTTATTTGCACACCAAAATACACAAAAAACAACAACAATATACGCGAACAAGGAGGGGTACAAAAGGCGGCCTTATCACTAAAAGTGATTTCTTCCATACAACCAGTGGATGGAAGAAGTCTTACATGAGATAAATGCTATGGCGGTGTACTAATTGATACATAATATTATAATTAACAAAGTATAAATATATACATAAATACATACATACTAAATATAACAAAATAATTGTAGAATTAGGTACCTTATGAAATAAATAAAAAAGTAGTAAGTAAAACTTTTCAAAATGTAGGTACCAAACTTAAGCGAAGATTGTCAAAGCGAAAGATAGTAGTTTTTCAGCAATTTTATAAAGATAGATAGTGAGGGAGCTTGTCTAACAGAAAGTGGTAGTTCATTCCATAGACAAAAAACAAATAGAATGCGAGTTTTCCAAATTGTCATATCGTTTTAGACACTTGTAAAAGTAAAATCGCAAATATTTAGGCACCTACCAATCCTACTATTTAACATTTGACTATTATTTTATGACCTACTCTAGTAAAGTCCCCATTATATTAAAACTACAAGAACAAAAAAGATTACGTTCCTCTCCCGCTCCCTTCGCCCTTTTCCCCTTCTCCACCCGCTCTCACCCTCTCTGACACCTGTATTAGAAAAGTAATTTTACGTAATGTACTTTTTATTTAGTTAATAAAAACCTTTCACTAAAATAAACGAGGTGAGCTGAGCGATCACCCGACTACTGAGCAAAACATAAAATATTTGTATTTTACCGAAAATTACGTAAAACATTGACTTTTACCGTTTTTTACTGGGGTAATTTTACCGGGTTTCATCCCTGAGCACGCACCAGCCGGCCCATGCCCAAACACGCGCGCACTTAAATGCACACACGCACGCTTGCATGTCCCAACTCACACCCATAACACACCCGCAAAACTTCATATGCGAAGCGATTTCATTATCTTTTTATTCTCTATTAGCTATAGAACAGGACCGTACCAGAACATGACCATACTAGGACATGACCTCACCAAAACAATGACGATACCACAACATGACCGTACCAGAACATGTCTAAACCAGAACATGACCATGCCAGCACATAATCATACCAAAATATGACTAAACCAGAACGGCCCCCTTTCAACCCCTTAGAACGGATGTGAAAAAGTATTAAAGAGCAAATCCATTTTGGGTTAATATACCTTATTCTGTACCCACGTTACCTCGATCGCGTACCGCGTTTATTTACCCTCAAGTAACATAAAAGCAAAACACACAACTCCTATTTCAACTCACAGTTAACTGTCGAAGTTTGTTATTGAATCCAAGGATCGTAAATCAAAATTAGTTACTTTGAACTCAGATGCAACTAAATGAGGAAGATGTTGTACTTCTTCTCACTTTATCTTAATACCTATTCCAAGATCCAAGACCCACTCCCTCTCACACTTAATCGTGAGAGGCGGCCTTTGCAGGATCTTACAAGTTTTAACTCATTTACTTTATATGTTTAGGCAATGATACAAATTCCAATGAAAAGATAATTAGAATCCCGAAAAATAAGGTCGTCACCATTGTTCTCAACGAGTTTTCAGACCTATATAAATACAGTGGCTACGAGCATGCTACGAATCGCGAAAGTGCTACGTGATACGAGTATATAAAGATTAATTGATCAACAATTTCAATAAAAGAGGATTGTAAAAGGAAAAAATCCCTTCCCTTTTTAATCCCTTTGGGGTGGACAAAAATTTTGCTACAACTACCAACATTCTGTTTAAGAAGTAGTTGTAGCAATGCTCACATTTAACAATTCAGGTTGACGGAATGACGTGTCAAGTGGTGAGAGTTGGCTAGCATTTTGCCCACATAAACACTGCATACGCATAAGCATATGCTCACGACTATATTCCCCGAGGGGTAGTCAGAGATATTCTGAAACCTCAGAACATCCATGTTTCACCAGTAGTACCGAAACTGCATAAGAAACCTTTTTGTTGAATTCCTTAGTTGCCTCGTACGATACCCACGGGAAGAACTGGAGTAGTCCATTTCAAGCCGGAACGACACAGCGGAACGGACGGAAAATTGCATTTATGGAAAAAGCCCAAACTGATGTCTCTTGCATCTCAAGGAGTATCCCATGCTAGTCCCATGAAATTTTATTTCATATTCTTTGCATTTTTGTCCAGTCCTTTCTTTCTTTGGATGTCACCTTCATTAAACCATTATCACCAGCGTAATTACAACATTTTAAACACCCCGAGAGATAACGAATAACGAGTTATTGTAAAAGCTTTTGCGTTAAAATACATTTCGCGTGAATTTCAACTCTCTAGCGGATATCAGCCTCCCACTTCCCCCAACGATTACTAACTTCAGTAATGAAAGAGTGATAAATATTTATCAGCAGGTTTGTCGTTACCTTAATGTTACCCTTATTTGTCTGATAATATGGTAAAAACTGATTGGCTCGAGTCGACGAGGCGGGGATCGAACCGTCGTTGCACGGGCATCGCAAGACCAAGCTGCTTTCCCATAGACCACCACGTCTCCACAGAATACACAATAGTATATAGATCTAAATGCAGTATGGCCATTCCCTGCCCCTCTCTGACTGCAGATACCGCACCTCACCCTGCACTTTCTGGGGACACTATAGGAGCCGAGCAAGAAGCACATTATACAGCAGGAGCACGCGTACGAGCTGGACGGCGCGTGTGCGCCATTTTATGTCTGCACCAGTACTAATCAAGCATCGTGAGACCGTTGCATGAAGTTCCGGTAGGATGACAACTCTACCACATTTGTTTTGTTTTCAGGCTGGCCGTCCAGCTTAGCTTAGCAGAAATAATGAACCAATGGGAGCGTTTCAGTTCTACTTATGACGTGATCAAGCGAGCACGCTATTGGTGGATTAATTCCTCGGACGTCACCTAGCTGCCTTTCAAATCTCTGGTAAATGGACAACTTCACACTGAAAGATGGGCTTCCGTGGATCACGGCCGAAGCAATAGACAAGCGCGACCGACGGTGAACGGCCAACGGCTGACGCGATAATACTAGACACTATGAGAATGTATGGCGACGCTTCCAAGCCAAGTGACAGACGCGCGTGGCCGGTGTCTGTCGTGTCAATACATTTTCATGGGCCTTGCGCGTCTGTCGCATCGGCCGCGATCCACGGAAGTCCACCTTTATACTTTTAGGTATACCTTTTCATTGCAATGTAATGTTTGTTTATGTGCTACAAAACAGTTTGGAAGTTACAATAGTTTTGTTATATTTAACAAATAATTTTTTCAGTGCAGACGACAAATTGAAATATTTATTTTATTTTACCTATATAGGACAGCTGTTGGTCAAGTGGCAATAAAAAGATATTATCTAGGTCATTTCACCCGATATTATAAGCGTGAAGTTATTCTTGTTATTGCTACACCCATTAAGTTGACGCCAGGCTTTCGACCTTCCTAGAACAAAATTAAGCAAACAATAATCTTGTATAGGAATAAACCCGGAGCTGAATACCATGTGGGTGGCAAAATCCAATGGATCCTATTTTAGTACTGCAGAGAAAAAACCTTTTTCGAAATCCCCAAAGGGTAATCCGTAGCAAAAACCGATACGTTATAATATCGGAACAAAAAATCTATTTAGCTAGCTGCTGGTAGCAGGTGAATCTAGACCACATACAGCAATAACCTATAGACTTCTATTGTCATGTGCTCTCCGACTAATAACTCCAATCCATACATGTGTTGTTAGAAACTACATAGGCTTTTCACGCATGAATTAAGCCTTATGTCTGCGAGTACTTTTTATATACTATGCTTATAGTTTCAAGAATAATCAACAATACAAATAATTAGAATATAACGTTGTTTTCAAAGCAAAATCTCGTCAAAGCTTACTGAAATCATTCCTCAAAGTATGAACAAATTATGAATTTTGGCAAAATCTTCACATAAACAGTTCCGAGACTGATTCCCTGGCAGACAACGCACAGCCTAATTAATGCACTGAAGATACAAACAAAAAACAAGAAAACACTTTTTGTAAATCACTCCCGTAGGAAGTGGAATGTAAACGAAATACACACGCACGAAAAGCTAGTAACTATCTAAAAGTATAAAGTCAAAGTCAATATAATTTATTCAATATAGGAGCTTGCAGCACACTTATCAAACGTCAAATCTTTTTTAAAGCTACCACCGCGTCGTAACGTGTTGTCGCTGTAGAGAAGATGCGGCCAGAAACTCTACAACATAACACGACTTAATAACTATTACAATATAAATTCTTAAGCTAAAGTTATGTATACAGTAATACATAGTCTATTTAATAAAATAATGATACTATACAGTAAAGTAAATAAACTATAAGCTAGTGACCTCAGACCCAAGCATTTTGATCATTTAAATAATCATCCAATTATCCAGTATCTCTTTGATGTGTTACAGAATTATTTTCTCCTTGCATCAGAAGTCTATAAGACAGATAATCGACGGCCCGAACCTTTTATTGTCTAAAAAATTTCAGTAATTGATTCTGTTGTGCTTCTGACAGTTTTTCGACGAGGGCTTACGGGACTTCTTCATTAGTCTGTTTACTTCTAATTATACTATTTTAGTCTAATTAGCGGAATTTACGCTTACTCTAATTACTGTTTTAACTGACAATCCCGTATAAAAAGGTTAGAATTTTTTATTTAGTTAGTGAAATATTCTTCTACTCATACAGGGTGTAACAAAACACCCTAGTAATACTTAAGGATGTGCAGACCATCGAAATGAACAACTTTCACTATGGAGCAAAAGATGTCTCACACAAAACTGCAGTACTTCCTCGACTCAAATTTATGGCACAGCAGATTTTTTTTTCTCGTAGTTGGCTCCATAGTGAAAGTTTTTCAGTTTAATAAATAATAATAATACATTTATTTCATATTAATAACATAAAACACAAGAAAATACAGTTTGGAACTTATTATTATAAAATGCTGCTTAGCTGAAATTTATCCTAAGGCTAAGCATACCAATGACCAAGCTAAGCTATCTAAGTATACAAATACAAAGATGCTTGTGGAAGTGGCCATCGGTCACATACGATGTTCCTTACTAAATTATTATTACTAAAGATAAGATAGACTAGATTACTAAAGGTGCTAATATACTCATAATAATATTACAATTTTGTATATGGAGTAAGCATACATTTTTATATCCACCAGTTGAGTTCACTCTGTACAGGGGTGAGTATGTTTATATGTGAGTGCACGCTATATATTGCGTGTGTGTGACAATTTCATTTTAATATCAAAAATAAATGTTCAGTCTCCTCATAGTTTTGGGTAAAAAGCCACTTTTTGTTTGCATTGGTACTTACATAGGTGGACAAGATAAAGAGTTTGATAGTCTGAACCACACCCTTAAACATGTAAAGTTTAATTTTACACCCTGTTAAACTATTAAGAAAACAAAACCACATAGGCACGATTTACAAATCAACGGGGGAAAAAACTATTCCTAAACAAAAGCCAAACGGAACTTGAAGTATGAAGTCATCCAATTAGAACCCAAAGGCCCTCAGGTCAAAGGTTCTAGCATAGCTCAGTGGTCTGCGAATGAATGATCAAAGTATTCAGTTCACGACTCGCCCGCTACGGATTGCGTCTGACAACTTTTATAGCTTACCTACCGTATCCTTTGTGAAAACTAATCGTCTTGACCCTTGGCGGAGAGACAGGTAGCTTGGTGTTTCCATACGACGGGACGCACTTTATACTGAAGGTGAAGACTAATTAACAGGGTAGTTGATTGCATTAAATATATTTTATAGTACTCTGTGGTTTTATCTTCTCAGTAAAAAAACTAAAAACCCGGCTGCATAAAAAAATATTAACTGAAAAGAGAAAAACAAGCTCTATAATCACTAATAACACCTTTATTTGAGCTAATATAATTTGTGTGTTATTAGGTAGGTATCGCAAACGGGGACAAAGAAGATTTTTGTTTGGTTATTGGTTTGTCCCCGCCTGCAATACCTACCTAACAACACGCAAATTATATTAGCTCAAATAAAGCTGTTATAGCTGATTAGTGATTATAGAGCTTGTTTTTCTCTTTTCAGTTAATAGTATTTTTATACAGTCGGGTTTTTTGTTTTTCTTCATAATTTAGTTTATTTCATACTTTTTAGTCTTGTGTCGAAATGGTAGCATAAAATGTACCATAAAATTATAAATATTTGGTATCGTCTGTTCACTAGCTTTCATTTGATACCCATATTGTAATTTTTAACAATTCTTGCAATTGGCAATAATTATTTTAATATGGCGTTTGTTAAGAAAGAAGGGCTTTTTTCTTCGCAAACGCCATATTAAAATAATTATTGCCTATGTCACTCTCACGATTTTTAAGAATCTAACGACAGGATTTTAACGTATTAGGTGACGTGTTAGGCCCGCCAAATAAATAGACATACAAACATACATACATGCACACTTACATACATACCTACAAAAGTTTCACTCGCATCAGTAATTCTTTAGCTTCAACACTGTTTTTAAATAACATACAAAAGAAATATTTCCTTATGGTTATTTATTATTTTTGGCCGAAGTTATAATAATTTCACTAAACTTTTTGTACATTAGATACATTTTTACCCGACTGCGCCAGAAGGAGGGTTATGTTTTTCGAGCGTATGTATAGGTATGTATATATGTATGTTTGTATGTCTATTTCTTTGGCACGCCCTACAGCCTAAACGGCTTGATGGATTTTAACGTATGAGGTATTTATAGATTCGTAAAAATTTTGAGAGTGACATAGGGTATATTATTTCAAGATGTCGTAAGCAAATTTGAAACGAGAGGAGGAATAATTTTTTTTTTTTTTAATTACAAAATGGTATCAAATGGAAGCTAGTAATCAGACGATTCCAAATATTTCGACAAAAGACTAAAAAGGATGATATAAACTAAATTATTAAAATAAACAAAAACCCGATTGCATAAAAACCTATTAACTGAAAATAATACCAATTAACTAAAAAGTAATACCTAAAACCTATTAACTGATAATAGGTTTTTTATGCAATCGGGTTTTTGTTTATCTTAATAATTTATTAAAAAAATACTTCACTGTTTTTTTACAACAGTCGGTGAATTTTGAACATTATCGCAATGTCAATATTAACGTAACAATTTTTTTCACAGTAATTGCTCTACAATCCACGATAAGGGTCATATACACTGGCAAGAGTATTTTGTATGACATGTAGGTACCATGTAAAATACGCTATATGAATACAACAGCCTCATTACGTCAGGAAAATAGACAAGTGGATTTCCAATTAGGTACATTGTTCGAGTTTAAAAACGGAATTGTTTTGCAGTAAAATTTGTATGCCAAGATCCAACGTCGATACAAAAATGAGATTAACAGGTCATATTTTGTAGTCGGTGATAGTCCTAATTGTTTTAACGCGTTCCTTAGTTTAAGGCACATAGTGATATACCTAAGTGAAGAATTCAGAATAGATAGTAGCACAGAGTACTAAAGGTATCAGTTACAGGCTTTGACTATTTATATGTGGACTGGTTACGCGTGTAATTCTACTAACAAACATTTCTGCCACTTTTTGCGGGGGGCGAGGTAACATGAAATCCGCAACTTTGGATTTTATTCCCTATAACTTTAGATTCTAATTTTGAATGTTAAAAATCATGTAGTAGTCTCGTGTGAACCCCAAACGTTCTAAATTCGAAGTTATTATTTCGCAATTATAGGTTGTCTCGTTTAGTGATAAGGTGTAAAATTGAATGTAAATGCACAAGATGAATTGTGCTTATACCGTGGCAGAGGGGAAATGCTACCGCAAGGCTAGTCCTTATAATAATTAGTCAAAGGTTACAGGCATATTTCAGTAAACATTTTTTTTTTGGGTAATATTTGACTAAGCCATAAGAATAAATGTAGAGTAAACAACATTTTTTCTTAATTTCTTCACAACTAACTTTGGATGCCGATTTCTCTCACCTGTAATTATTTGGTAAGCTGAATAATTGCTCAAGTTATTGAAATTAGTTTGAACCTATGGAACATCCATTTTATGTCCAACTAGCAGCCCGTCCCGGCTTCGCACGGGGTAGACAAATAAATTTTAAGACTCATTTTTCTACACCTTCGGTTACATTGTTCAAATTTTACAAAGGATCCCTAATTTTTTTCAAAATGAAATGTAGCCTATGTCAAATTGGAAGAATGTAGCATTCTATTGGTGAAAGAATTTTTTAAATCTGCCCAGTACTTTTTGAGCCTATTCATTACAAACATACAAACATACAAAAATAGGTACAAATCTTTCCTCTTTATAATATTAGTGTAGACTTAAAAAAAAAATTCACCTTCGACCCTTTTTCGATAACTTATATGAATGTTGAGTAGTTGGTTATTTTACATATGGAAGAATGCGAGAGCATCGAGACATGCTGCAAAAAATTTGAAAAAATTTACAATTTTTTAAACTTATATGATAGAACATTTGCAAATACCACTGGGTATTTTTGGATACATTTATACATCATTTCAAATAAGGACGAAATGATTTTCTGATTCGAATTTTTTTATCAGAAAGATATACTACCCGACATATCTTGGACGTTACTAAAGCTGTTCTAAGAATAAGTGAGAGGTAGTGTTTCAAATCTGTTTCTGTAATTCAAATAGCCTTAAATATCGTTGCTATTTGAAATAGAGTATAGGTGAGACGAACCTATTTAACAATTTTGGACGTCGCTGCTTGGACCACCTTATATAAGCTACAGAGTTATTACACTGCTATGTTAAACAGGAAAATAAAATGTTGATGCAAACATTATGATATTTATTTAACGTTTTAAAAATAGCAAAGTGTATCTACATCCTCTCCCTCGCAGCATAAAAGGGGACATTATGTTTTCTTTTCAACATCCTTTTTTATTTATCCATCACGTTTTCCTGTTTATTTTTTTGCCGCTTAAATAAAATACGACAAAGTGTTTGGAACTGCCGAGAATTATGTATTTATGTCAGTAAGATAAACTGAATTACATATCATCATAACAAAAATACTCTTTAAGGCTTTGGCTTAAGGGGCTATAGGTTTAAGCGAATATTCACTATGAGAAACGCAATTGCTCAGCGTGGGTGTGAGTTTATGTATGTTTGTATGTAGGTTAAAAAATGCGTTATTTGCTTAACTTTTCGAATAGAAATTCTATCGTTTGAAGTAATTTCAATCTTGTATTCAATTTATGATATTTTTTCGTTTTACTTTAATGAACGTACGTGCAACTGGCAGATAGACACCATTACAATATTTAGCGCCGTTTCTAAGCCTTAGCCAAGCAAAATTTAGCGACGCGACATTAAGTACTAGACATATACACACCAAAGGCCAAGCCAGACAGAGGCGGGACTGCGGGAAAACGGTCCAGGGGTGGACCTTTAAATGACAATGTTTAGCGACGTTTCGAAGCACCGGGACAGACGGGCGAGGCCGACTCCACGCGCGTCTGCCGCTTCAGTCGCAACCCACGGAAGTCTACCTCAACACTAATTTTGCGGATATCGGGTTCAGTTGAAAACTGAGCATCCCACTTGAAGCCAATATTAAATCGGTATCATCATCATCAGCCTATCATCGTCTACTGCTAAACATGATTCCCGTACATCGAACTTCCAATGGTCGATTCACTACTGACAGGTCTCTTACAACACTTTATCTTAAGCTGGAAAAACAAATCTGTTGTTCCATGGAAAACGTAAAGTTTGTGACGCATTTAATTCCAAATTTTTCTTACTAACCTAAAGGATGTAGTATAGTATAGTCGTGAGCATTATTTATTTGTGAAGCCAAAAACATTTTCGAACAAGGTAAAATGTGATATGAAATTTCTACAAATTCTCAAAACATTTTATCAACATGCACGCGAAAGCTCAACTCGACACGCTTAATTTTAACGAGAAAACGAAATTCATTTTCACATATTACCATAAGTTTTGTACTCTAGTTATTTTGAACAATTTTGTCCATGTACCTAAATTCATTGCAAACGTAGATTTTAGGTACTGACATTCATTAATTCACTCATATTCATTATCCTACAGCAATTTATTCAAAATAATATGACGTAGACAGCGTGGTAATTTTTAGTCCGTCCGTCCGTTCCGTCCTAGCTTAAGAGGGCTGTATCTTCAAAACCTTAATACGTAGCCGGTTAAATTTTTCAAATAATATGTATTAGATTTGATGACAAATAATAAAAAATAAAAAAATTAAGGAGCCCCCCCCCCCCCCCCCAATTTCTCATACAAGTAACTAGATTTTATCAATATTTCTTCTTCTGGCTCTATCGTAAAAACGGTAAAACAGCGTCAAACTTGGAATGAGTATATTGCATATTCTAAGTCTAAGGTAAGACAGCAATTAATAAAACCCAGTCAAGTGTGTGTCGGGCTCGCGCTATGGATATAGAAGAATTATATTTTTTATTTTGTTGCTGGTTACGGAGCCTTCCTTGCGCGAGTCCGACTCGCACTTTGCCGGTTTTTGAAATTTAGTTACTGTCGTTACATGAATATTTTTATCTTACCTACTTCGTTCACCTGATCACATAAAAAAGACATACAGTTACAGAAACGTTCATTAAAGTTAATCCTCCATTAAATCTCTTGCTGTTACTTTTTGTCTTGTTGACGTAGTAAAAACTAGCAATACATTTAATGGAGGATTAACTTTAATGAGCGTTTCTGCAACTGAGTGTAATTATCTTTATGCGTACCAAATCCCCGTTTATACACCTACCGTAAGTATACTATTCAGATAAGCTCATTTAACCTGATCATTACAATATTAAAGGTAAATCAAATAAGGTCAGGTCAGGTAGTAAGGTCTTCTCAAATAAGGTTATTTTGTAGTTAAAAATGAAACTACGCCCTGTAACTGTACTTTCGATTGCCCTGTAATTAGTGTGTGATGCCTAACGTCACGCAGCAACTGTGGATCTCCCGATAAACTCCTTATGGAGTTTTGGAGAGAAATTGTGTATCTTAGATTATTAATCATTCTGTAAAAGTTATTAAATTTAAAAAAAAAGATAGATTTTTGCATAGGTACTTTGCACTAGACGCATGAAATCCACGAGGCATATCTTCCTTTTATTTTCTTCATAATGGGAACCAATCAAATACGTGCCTAACAGGAACTGAAATCGGGTTTAGGGTAAACATAAAAAAAACCGGCCAAGTGGGTGTCAGGCCACGCGCAGGCTAGGGTTCCGTAGTTGCCCGTCACAATATACGGACTTAGAAGAGAGCTTTTTGTTTTATACTACGGTTTAACGGCTAATAAAGTCTAACAAGTACATTTTACAAGTTGATCGACTATTACTCGTTAACTTGTGAAGCCTACTTAGCGGTGACAGTTTTCCTTTGAAATTCGTTATATACACTACTGCCGTGAATTTTTTCACTTATATAAAAACAACCGTTTAGCTAACAGGGGCGACACTTGACTGGGGAAAACATTTTTCAAGATTTTAATTTACCACTCTGTAGGCGTGATAAATATGTATACCCATGTCAAATTACAGCTTTCTAGTACTAAGCATCTCTGAGCTAAGCCGCGGACAGACGGACGGACGGGCGGACGGGCGGACGGGCGGACGGACAGACGGACAGACGGACAGACGGACGGACATGGCGTAACTAAAAGGGTTCCTTGTTGACTACGGAACCCTAAAAAGGTTACATCATGTTTGATTGAATAACAACTGCCAGCGGCGTATATCTCTCGAAATAGCTAGAATAATTTAAGCCAAGAAAAACATGTCACTTAATTTTATCTTTCAGCTCCAATTTAACTATCACTCGTAATTTTCGTCTGCTATCCGATAACGTCGAAAAGCTCGTAACATTTAGGTCGAGCCTTCACAACTCGTCATAATGGTTGTCCATTAAAATGCCCATGCCGATCCATCAGTAAGATGGCGTAATACGATATTTAAGTTATTTTCTACGTGAAAACGAAATCAGGTATCTCTTACTTTAGGAAGAATAATATAGGGACGTAAATCTAATTTAGTGTTTCATTTAGGAAATGCTATTCTTGTTGTTGTTTGGTATGAGATAAATTAGTTATTAAGTTTGTTGTTTACCCTAGCAAGTGTTGTAATTGAATATACCTTTTAGGTGTGGTCCTTGACTTACCACTACTGGACGGAGCGTTCTCGGTCAAAAGTGTTCGAATAAAAAGAGAACGAAAACGTAAATAAGAGAACAAATTACGCAACAGTCTTCGTTTGACATCGACGGAGAGTGGGACGGAAAGGAATTTCAGCATTTTCAATGTTTTTAGTTGGTTACCTACTTAGGTTTGTGTATTTTAGTCCCGGACACTTTATTCGAGTATTTTGTACTAGACCCGGCGTCCATATTATTCTACGTCAATGGGTGTGGTCTATCTATATCTTTGTTACAACAACATAATTTCTGGAACTGGTAACACCCTCAATGTCATTAAAGTTCTAGAAAAATCGTTTTGTTAGAGGCTTCGTAGGAAAAGATAGGTCTGTTCTTAACCGGAGCACGGCATGACCTGTTTAAAACTTGTTGAATTAAAAACGTTATTGACCGTACCTCTCATGAGAGCAGCACCTCCTCGGTCGATAGTATTTTTTTAAATAATTTCTGTGCGTCAGCCATCATTCATTCCTACATTATGAGTCCTGTATATGTATATCAACGGCGATGACCACTCATATTATTAGACAACAAAATCAAGCGAGCGCCGAGCTAGCGGACTCTAATCGTCTAACCTCTCTTGAAACTTGCAACGAATTTAATAAATAAAACTGGTCAAGTTCGAGTCGGGCTACTCGCGCACCGAGGGTTCCGTACCACATCACCACACAACTTATTAACGTGGATAAAAGTTTTATTTTCTCCGGAACCTTTAGTCGAGACCGACTCATACTTGGCCGGTTTTATTATTTGTTGATATACTGTACGTGTAGCTTGACGCTTGTATGTATTACTGTTTTTATGATAGAGCGAGAAGAAAAAAACGTTGATCACAACTAGTTTCTTGTAGGACCCCCCTTTATTTTTAACTTTTTGTCATTTTTATTACTTATTAGCAAATCCGCCATAATAACGCATATTCTGTGAAAATTTAAACCGTCTAACTACTACGGTTCAAATGGTTTACAGCCTTAAATAGGTAGGAAAGACCTTCTTTATTTCCTGTGTGTTTACTCTCTGTACTTATACTATGTTTTTTGTTCTAAAATAAAGTAATTACAGACGGACAGCGTAGGCTCATGAATAGGGTCCCGTTTTCACCCTTTGGGTACGGAACCCTAAAAAAGAACGGAGGAGAAGGAAATTGGTCGGTGGCAGCATTGAAAACAAATGACTCTTGTCGCAGAAACACCGAGTGATACGTCATAAATATATTATTTATAGCAAATATCAGATCTAAGAGGGGAAGTTATAGGGAATATCAGTAATGATTTATATTGGTAGATTCGACGCAATCTCTGGATAGATGCCCCGCTCGAGAGCCGGGTCGGCATTTGACGGGAGACATTAATCTAACTATTTGGAACGTTGACTTATCGAATGGTTTGAAAATTTGATAATTTTTTGACACAAGTCGATCTGAGAATAGCTGGATGGGCAGGTTACGCGTGTAATTCTACTAACAAACATTTCTGCCACTTTTTGCGGGGGGCGAGGTAACATGAAATCCGCAACTTTGGATTTTATTCCCCATAACTTTAAATTCTATTTTTGAATGTTAAAAATCATGAAAAGTAGTCTCGTGTGAACCCCAAACGTTCTAAGTTCGAAGTTATTATTTCGCAATTATAGGCTGTATCGTTTAGTGATAAGGTGTAAAATTGAATGTAAATGCACAAGATCAATTGTGCTTATACCGTGGCAGAGGGGAAATGCTACCGCAAGGCTAGTCCTTATAATAATTAGTCAAAGGAGAATAGCATCTAATCTTCTTGGAGAACTAAAATTTTATACTGTGATCAGATATTTATAACTTTAATCTTCTTGATGGTGATTGTAAAACGTAGTGATTACTTGTTCAGTGGTGATGTAGACGTAGATAGATAAGATTATAAACTGGGCAGCAATCGCGGTAAATATTTGGTGATTGAACCGTGATTGGACTACGTACGAACCATAACTTTTGATACATTTGGTATTGCGCTAGTCACGGTACGCTCTTGACAGCCGTTAGAGCCGTTTTGACAGATCGCTCAGACGCTAGAGGCTGTCAGTTACATAGAGTTTAGCGCGATGCGGAATTCAGCACAGTTGAATAGTAATTGGATTACAATGTGATTAGAACTGAAATTGGATAAGAACAGAACTTCAATGTTTTAAATTACTGCAATCGGACCCCGGAAAAGATGTCAACCCTATTCCTACCACGACTTTTCACTGTACGTTACTACATAATTAGTTCTCAACGTAACCACTAGTAGTACGATACGGAAATTCAATACTAAAATGTAAACTCATGGTAGGCCTGCAGGTAATAGTTCCCTGTTCTGTTGAGTCGAGAGAATATCATTATGATTTACTTTCCATAGTGGTGAAGAGAACCAATCAGTATAAAGATTCTTACTAATTGCCCAGGAAGAGCCGGGCGTTCATTTTCACCGTTCTTCGCTTACTCCAACTGCTATTGAAACTCGGAATCAACATAATTCGGTTGAGGAAAAAGTAAAATTAGTTTGCAGTTGTACAGTGAATGAACACCTTGGATTTGATCATGAAACCCTAAATAATACAACCTCATTCCACATCATTCCTGCTATTCCTTTCATATTCAACTGAATCAAATAACTCTTTCAACCTAAAGGTTGAAAACATCTACCTACTCCTTTCTTTGTAAGTATAGTACCTAGTTTTAAAGAAGAATCATACATTCCAGACATGCAAAAATACATAGCATATGCTCACGGCTATATTCCCCGAGGGGGTAGTCAGAGATATTCTGAAACCTCAGAACATCCACATTTCACCAGTAATACCGAAAATCTGTCCAGTGTGACGGGAGGTGAGCCCGTCGCCACTTATAATAGACAGTGGGTACAATAAATTCCTCGACATTGAAGCATGCAGGTTTCTTAACGATATTTTCCTTCACCAAAAAGCCAGTGGTGTTACAAATCGTACATAAATTCTGAAAAACTCATTGGTACGAGTCGGTATGGACGGGGATCGAACCATCGCCTCCTGCACGGCAGGCAAGGTTACTCGCCACTGGACCACCACGGCTATCGGCTAAAATGAAAACCAAATAACACTAAAACATATGAAAACCCAAAATCTCCGACACAAATCATTCCAACTGCACTCAAACCCCCAAAAGACAAATGACGATCACATCATGGCACAAGTAAAAGAATGTCTCCAACTGCAATTTGTAATTCTTGAGCTCGTGATGGGTACGCCCTAAACAACGTGAACGGGAGCTGTTTGGCCCAAAGTGACGTTTATGGGCCATTGCGTCTCGCTAACGGGCCGTCACGAGTCACAGGCAAATAATACGTGTTTTATTATTTCCACATTCGTCTCCGTCCCCAGCGAGAGTAAACAAACAACTGGTTTATTGCCAGTTAGTTGTATTGTCAGGATTCGGGAGGTCAGTTCGTGTTTGAACCATTATGAACAGCCTTCGGGCATCTTCAATACCATTACGGTCCCTATGTCGCGTGGCTACTGGTTGGAATAACCAGATTCAGAAGGATAAGGTGGAGAAATTGCGCCTGTATTTAGTGCGTCTACTGGTTAGAGGTATGACCCCGTCTCTGATCGTAACAGATTCTGTTTGCATCACATTCTGGAGGGTGAAGACGAGAGATTACTTTTATGTTGCGAACCTGACTCTTAAGAATGCCTGGCTGTCCTTTAACTAAGCAGTGGCCAGAAAGAGGCCAGTAAATTTTCATGTTTCTACGCTTAATATAGTCAAAATATAATAGTTTTGGGATAGTGGAGAGGGAGGTGGTTTCAGTTTCAACAACATAAGAGTGAGTAATATTAGGTATACATAATTATCTATCTTTAAAAAGGATATACATAACATGTTTTCTCTTCTTAATTAATAAGTTTCAGATTTTGGGTTATTACCTGTCTTGATTCGAAATTTTGGAAATAGGTTGGAAATAGGTGCTAAAGAATCCTCTAAGGGTGCTAAAATGAGAAATTGTTTGAGGTGGGACTCAGAGGAAGGATCTCCATAGAGTCCGCATAAATTTACGATTGTAGTTAGTCTCTTTTGTCTTATGACGTACCTTTAATAGTAGAAGGAGATGGAACTATAGATATGTGTTTATGCGGCTGTCCACTTTTGTTTGAGCTAGTGTGTGTGACAAGTGACCATAAACATAAGGCCATATGTCACTTGGTGCCTTTTGTCCATACTACTTGACACCACACACTCAAACCTAAACGTCAAAAAAAGTGGACACTTTACAATTGGTATGGCTCACTCTATTAGGTATAATCTCTTTCAGGTGGGATATACAGTGAAACTATAAGGGTTCGTTGTTGGACTACGGAACCCTAAAAATGATGTTGGCTAGTTTTGATATTTGCTAGAAATCACAAACGTGGCTTTTAATAAAAGTAACATAGAAAAATATCAGTTTTATTTTCTATCTCCAGAAATTGCAGCACTGCTGTTTGACATAGGATAGAATTTACCTATCACTCAGCATTTTTACATGCATCGGTCGACACGACTGCGATTTCAGTTTGCATGTTATTTTGTAAAATATTTTGATTCGAATGGATTCCGCTCTTCGTGCAACTGATGTTAATATTTTGTGAGATCACGAGCCGATTACAAATTTGCTTTTCGGTTAGGGTATTGAATTCGACAACATTTTCGTTTCGAATTGCATGAGTTTTAATGATTTTATCAAAATGTGTTTGCTTGTACACTGTTATAATCATTTTCTGCTGACGGATGGTATTTTTGTCATGCTTTTTATGACATCATTAATTCGGTATGTCAAGTATTTTTTAGTATCAATTTTATATTTTTTACAGATAGTAGGCATCATTTTAAGAAACTAATTTCATTTTTTTTTTGCTATTCATCGAGTTTATCATTATAAATTTCATTTTTAAATTAATTTGATTTGTAATCTCTAAACTCAAAAGTGATCGTGAGAAAATCATTCGAACTCATTGGAGAAAAACCTATGATTAATTTAAAAAATAAAAATTACCTGCCATCTTTTTCTAACTCTATGCTGAGAACAAAAACGGCAACATGTGTGAATATCATAGATATCCAAAGTACTTCCTGTCTCTATGGTGCAAAGAGATTATACCTAATAGAGTGAGCCATACCAATTGTAAAGTGTCCACTTTTTTTTACGTTTAGGTTTGAGTGTGTGGTGTCAAGTAGTATAGACAAAAGGCAAGTGACATATGGCCTTATGTTTACGGTCACTTTTCACACACACTAGCTCAAAAAAAAGTGGACAACCACATAAACAAATATCTATAGTTAGATCTCCTTCTACTATTAAAGGTACGTCATAAGACAAAAGAGACTAACTACAATCGTAAATGTATGCGGACTATATGGAGATCCTTCCTCTGAGCTATGGTGAATATATATTTTTTTCTAAATGGCCAGTTATTTTAAGTTGATTTTAAGTTTACCAAGGAGTTTTACGGTCCTACGAGGAACGTCACTACGTCAGTTTATTAAAATATCTGTAATCCTTTCGTTTTAAAATCTCTGTCAGAAAATGTTGTTATTGATGAAGTCAGATTTTCGTTAAAATGTATAGTTTTACAGTTACGGTGCCTCAAAGATTACCATACAAATCTTAAATTAATTCTAAAACTGTACATTTTAACAAAAATTGGACTTCTTACAAACATAGAGATTAGTTTGTTTCTGCAAAATTTCATTGATTTTAATTCGTTAGTATTGAAAATATCACCAGACTTAGATTGTATGCAGTGCGCATTTATTTACGCATTCGGAATAAACGTTTCTTTTCGCGAAAGCGGCGCAGAATCCTCCTTAGGATCTCAATTTCATTTGTCCTAAAGAGAGTTCAGCGCGAAAAAAATATTGTCGTGTGAATACGCACTGACATTATTACCAGGTTTATAAATTCCCCCGATATACCTGCGCAGTTGGAAAATTTTAATAACGCGCAAAATTATATTGACCAATCAGGATGTGCCACCTTCATTCTCTTGCCTTAGGTAAGTTTTCAAGCCCTTTTCGCTGCTATCCGACTTTGCACCCTTTGATTACTAAACGACTTCGAGTTTTGTCGCGGGACTGCGCAAACGAAGATTGACGAGGTAAATTATTTTTCTGGTCGTACTGTACTCATTTTACTTCATGGTTGCTTCATCATCATCATCTTATTTAAGAGTTACGCTCTTCTCGGTGGAGTATTTGCCAATCCTGTCTCTTTTCCGCTAGTGTCTTGAGTCCTTGATACGACTCGACATCAACCTTTTCCTTCACTTGGGCTAGATAACTCTGTCTGGGTCTTCCTCTGTCTCTGTCTGCCTCTTTTCCCCTCTATCTTCCCTTCCAGTATGGTGTTAAAGAAATTGTCGTTTTGTATCGCATTTGTTTACTACTTAAGCATATGCTCACGATTATTTTCCCCGTGGGGGGGTAGTCAGAGATATTCTGAAAACTCAGAACATCCACGTTTCACTAGTAGTACCGAATCTCTGACCAGTGTGACGGGGAGTGAGCCCGTCGCCACTTTAAATGGACAGTAGGTACAATACATGCCTCGAAATTTAAGCATGCAGGTTTCCTCACAAAATTGTTTGCTTCACCGAAAAGCCAGTGGTGATACAAATCGTACATAAATTCCGAAAAACTCATTGGTACGAGTCGGCCTGGACGAGGATCGAACCATCACCTCCTGCACGGCAGGCAAGGTTCCTCGCCACTGAACCACCACGGCACGTATCAAGTCTCCAATCATTTTTCCTCTCCGGTTTTCGATTGTTTTTTTTAAATATTTCTCTTTTCCTTAACTATTCTTAACACCTCATAGAATACACTATTCTTCTGGTTGTGTATAGCTTGACGTGTTCCCGTGTGTTCAATATACAACGTGTTAATGAATTAACGCAAAACTAGAAAGTAGTTTGTTTAGAATCGAGAGCAGAATCTTATTATCATGGTTTCAACATTGATAATTTTTTTCAAAATATTCAATAATTTGTTTGTGAAATTTAAAATTTACTGAACTCGATCTCAACCCACCGCTCGGGCACTCTTAACCTACTTACTGCCAAAACAAGACTCTTAAAATGTATCCATGAGCACGTTAGCGCTTTCATTCATTGCTGAAATGATAACAAATAATTTTATTATTAAAATAATGAAATTATTGTTACAAGCTGATTATTTTGTTGTAAATCAGTTGGGGTGTATGAGGTTTTGCGCTTATTCATTAACACGTTGTATAGGTACAAACATTGCTGACAATGCCGGTCTGCACGCTTTGCACGTAATACGTTCATTTATGCACTAGACGTCACTCGTCGACTCAAGTTTCTGTGTATCTTCAATTGTTCTATATCAAATGTTATAGAACGTTCTCAAACAGCACTGAATCAAATATAGGATTGCCAACAATTCGCCAGCTTCCAATCCACAATCGATGAGAACTGCATTGCATCAAACAATGACAAACATATCATAATCGCATTTGAATATGAATTTGCACACTGCCTGCCGACAGTTCGATAATGACGCATTAATTTTCTATTATCTTTCTAACACACGAGCTTTTGATTGTTACGGGTTCTAGTTTAGTATTGTACTAAAAAACAGTCAAATCTCAGACCATCAAACTGATCAACTTTCTCTACGGCACCAATATCGAAATAGCGAAAAAAAACATGTTCTATACAACACTGCAAACCTACTCGACCCAAATACAGGGCCCTTCTTAATATGCTGACACGTTTTTAAAGGAATGATCTGATCATCAAACTGAACAACGTCTGCAGTTTTGTATGGCACAGCTGATTTTTTTTTTGCGATTTCGATGTTGTTGCCATAGAGAAAGTTGTTCAGTTTGACGGTTTGAGCATCCCCTTGAACTCTAATGTTGAACTCTATGTCTATGAACATAGAGTTCAACTATGGGAGGTGGATCTGTCGCCGTGAGTACTAACAGGGCGTTCTAAAATCGTAAAAACCGTCCGGTCGCCACAGGCGTACATGTGCCTAAAAGGCACTGCAAATATGAAAATCCAGTCCAGTATAGTTTACAATTTTACGCACCCCCTGAAGGCATGCATTTTTAAAAATGTTAACCAATTTTCTGTAGAATCTGTTTCGTTTTAGAATTTAAAAAAACTAAATTCAGGGTGTAAATAGATACTGAGGACACTTGACTCTAACAAAAATGTTCACTTTGATTCATAAATCGAAAAATGGTTTTCCCACACCTACAATATTTTTAAAAGACCTATCCAACGATACCCCACACCATTGGATAGAAGAGAAAAAAAAATTATCGTGTCTTTTCGTGTACCCTAAAAAATAAAATTTTTAAGATTTTATTTTACGACTTTGTTGGCATGCTAAATATGTATACCCATGTCAAATTACAGCTTTCTAGTACTAAGCGTCTCTGAGCTAAGACGCGGACGGACGGACAGATGGACAGACGGACGGACATGGCGAAACTATAAGGGTTCCTTATTGACTACGGAACCCTAGAAACATCACATTCATTGCTAAGCTGCATCAGAGCTGTGCTATAAATGTATAAATAACTTCTAAGGTTGTATGGGAGAAATCGCGTTTCAGCACTAAGAGCGCCTTGTTTTGTATCTTCTGTATTTCAATACGGTATATTTTGCTGAGTACATCACCATTTTGATGTAATCCATCATACCTATTTATCGACGTTAAAAGTAAAATCTCCTCCCTTTTAGACTTAAGTCAAAGTCCACACAAGCCTTTGTATTAAACGTTTTCCGTTCCAGTATTCATTGCAGAAAGAAAACAAACATTTAACACAAAACAGCAAGACTAGACTAGGGCACTTCAAAAAAAGATTAAAAGTCAAGTATGCAGTCACAGCAGAGAGAATTGAACTTAACTCAGCAAAAAACAGCAGATTTCCGCTGCACAATAGTACTTGCCAAGAAAAGGGTTTTTATCTTAAGGGGAAAATATTGTAAATATCGCATATTCTATTGTTATTTTAATGCTTCGTGAATTCAAGCCAGGCCAGTTTTGAATATTTCAAAATACTTTACTCCGTTGTCATTTCATTTTGAATATTAATGATGGAAATATAGCTGAGCACACAAAGTTAACTACAATAACAACAAATAACTAAGCCAATTTCATTATTCAAATTGCTACAAATGAAACGAGAAACTTTTAGTTAATAACATAAAATAAGCTGCATTATAAAAATTAGTGATGATTGCGAACTCAAAATCTCGTCTCAAACGTGTAACAGACACGCAAATTGCCACTTTCACTGTGTATATGTAATTAGATGCCAACAGAGGGAGGTAATGAGGGAATGCCTTACCTAAAATTTACCTTGAGATCAACTGCTCGACAGGTATTTAGAGACAAGTATTTTGTTACTGTAAGGGTGCATCCACATTGGCGAATATGCAACGAATATGCAAATGACTTACACGCGTGCATTACGTAGTGCGATCTATTCACGCGAAGTTCTTGTATCAATACGGTCTCATCCTATGCTGTGCCTGTGAACTGTGGTAGCACTGTCTATAACCGCAGTAAAGAATATCTAGCTAGTAATAATAATAGTGAGTGGAGACACCACGGACCTAAGTGCTACCGGGGAAAGTCACTGACCCTCATCTCCAACTTGCCTTTACTGGCCGGTCGGAGTGGACCCCAAGAGCATCTACATTGGCGAATATGCAGCGAATATGCAAATTACTTACACGCGTGCATTACGTAGTGCTATCTATTCGCGCGAAGTTCTTGTACCATAACGCTCTCATCCTATGCTGTGCGTGTGAACTGTGCTAGCACTGTCTATAACCAAAAGAGTATTTGGCTAGTAATAATAATAGTGAGTGGCGACACCACGGACCCGAGAGCTCCCGCGAGGGAAGTCCCTGATCCTCATCTCCGACTTGCCTCTACTGGCCGGTCAAAGGATCAGTTCCTCCACCTCTGCGCTTGCCTTCATCGGCCGGCCTTAGGTTGCAGTCGCAAGAACTATATGCTCGAAGAGTGGATGTGTTGCGTAAGTGTCAAGTGGGCACCTGATTAGCCGTTGGAGACTGAAATGATGGTCGTTTGAAGTCCACCTCTCCACTCTAAGCCGCTCAGGAAATGTTGTCCCCTTGTGGATCCGTGCGAGCGGCCGTTTTCGGGGCCCCATTCGTTTTGAGTTGGCAAGTCACCGTCTGCCATTTTTCCCGTGTATATACATTGGTGAGGTAGGCGTCATAGTCCTTTCCATAATCCTAAGAACCTAGTCAATAAGTATTCCACCCCAATAGTCCAGACATCTTTCTTTCCACTCCTTACAATAGTCCTCTACTAACCGGGGGCTGTATCTTGGATGAAATTCTACAGGGTGATATTGATATCATTAGCATCCTTTTAATCTAAGAGTCTACACATCAAACTGAACAACTTTTACTATAGGAGCAAACTGATCGGAGCAATAAAAAATCTGCTGTTCCATAAAAAACTGCAACTCAAACTCGACTCAAATGTATGATGCTCACACTTGTATTCCTGCTGGTTATCATAATATATATAATCCAGACTGATATTATAAATGCAAGTTTCAGTTACGTTTTCACGGCTTAACCAATTATAATGCAATTTTGTATTTATTAGAGACGAGCGTTTACCCGCGACTTCGTTCTTCAGATTTTAAGCCGGATTATAAGCTATCAAACAAAAAACGTTTCATCAAAATCGGTTCAGTAGGTTTTGCGTGATTCTGTTACAAATATACAAACAAACAAACAGACTTTGACTTTGACATCAAACTGCACAACTTTTACTATGGGAGCAAACCAGAACTTGCAAAAGAACTGTAGATAGTAGATAGATGCAAGATTGTACAAAAAGTGGTCAAACTGTATATAGGGTTTAACAAAACACCCTAGTAATACGTAAGGGGATGCTTCCGACCACCAAACTGAACAACTTTCACTAAGGAGCCAACATCGAGAAGAAAAAATCACCTATCCCATACATTTGAGTCGAGACGGTATTGCAGTTTTGTATGAAAGAGCGGTTTTTTTTCGAGATTTCGATGTTGGCTCCATACTGAACGTTGTTAAGTTTGATGGTCTGAAGTACCCCCTTAAATATTACTAGCGTGTTTTGTTACACCCTGTATATCATACTCAGTTCTACCACAGAGTACTATAATTACTACTACACTGTAGTTTTGTCACGATTTATATCTCCTTCTTTCGCAAAGAGTGAAGGAGAGTTAAGATCCGACAAGGATGTATAACGTGCGCAGACCATCAGGGCAGCACGAAGTCAATTAAGCTGACATCACACGGGTAAAACATTCGCCGCCGCTGATTATTTAAATCAAGTCGATTCTGTATTCCTTCTCCACTGAATAAAGTGTGCTATGCAAATAATCTTAAGGCTCTAAATCATGAGACGAAGCGATGTATACGATTAAGCCATGAGGTACTAAAGTCGCGACATACATCATGGTTATTTGGGGAGCACGGGGGTGTGAATGAGTTTCTAGCCATTCACCGAATGAAGTGAGGTGATATCACCACACTTGAAAGACAGCGTAATGAAGTGCAATGTCTTTGTGTGACAATGTCCAAGTCCATGATTTTTTTTTAAAATTCTTATGGTGAAATAAACTTATGACCTTCTTTTTTCCTATCAGCATGAGCCATATCGTATGACAATCAATGAATGCTGTAGGTAGTGTAAAGGGCGCGCCATACGAATTCAGGTTTCGTCATTCGGAGAGTCTGTTTCCTTGCAGCTCTCTCAATAGAAACATTGCTAAAACCAGGCTTGTCTCACTATGATTGGTGAATGGCAAAAGGTTAGGTATACCGTGTAAACTTCTTGGTCAAATCTCATTAGACTTGCCGCCATTTTGTGAGTAGTCAATGCGAGACTTGAAAACCCTAGCGATATCACGCTGCCAGCCAATGAAAGAGGGAGACTATGCCTATGACTATGGGGAAGATTTTATGTCTAATGACTCGGTTCATTTTTGCTTGCACGTGCGCCGTTGTGACGGTTGGTAAGTTATTCGCGAATTGTACGATAGGACGGTTGCGAATAACTTTGAACTTTATTGCCGTGCGGAGAGAGTAGCTATTCATTTAAATCTGTTTCTTCTGTACGAGTAGTACTAGTATTTATTCAGAGCTAAAACTGGAAACATGCTTATCATGCGTACATTTGTGTCCAGTTTTACGTATGTCGTTTGTAGCGTTTCAGGATTAATCAACCGGTCGAATGGCAATGGTCACGGAAGCACTGAAATAGGAATCATATAAATTAGCCACGGTTTAAACAGAAGAGACGTATGGCGGTGGCGGATAATCTAAGTAACACAATATAAACCTTATAGTTCGTAGCATAGCGTCGTTTTTGTCGTAAAGGAGATACGCGCCCGCGCCTCCAGGTGACGTCGCCTGGAGGCGCGGGCGTAATTCACCAAACGACGCTATGCTACATACTATAAGGTTTATATTGTGTTACTTTGACTATCCGCCACCGCCACACGTCTCTTCTGTATAAACCGCGCCTTAGACGTCTTGTACGATTCTCACAGATATTACGGTACAGTCAAGATACTTTTTAATATGTTTGCCTCACGCGAAACCTATTTTGATATGGTTTTTACTACTCGGAAGTCTATAATCGAAATGTCTGCATTGAAAATATTTGGGTAACTTTTCTAGAATTGCAACTACGGCGACTTCGAATCCACGAAATTCAATTACACCAAAAACCTTATTAAAAAATGAATTTTGTTTTACAACGAAATCAAAGTTACTCAATATTTGCCACAGGCTTACGAGTGTAAGCTGTTAAAATTACTTACATAAGAATAAAATATTGAATATTCATAATTATTTAAATGAAACGTGAATTTCGAAATTCAATGCACTTTATTATACTTTCTGCTGTTTAAATGGCGGTATTTTGTTAACCCAAGTCGCCATACATAGGTACATGACTATTTTATAGACGACATTGGTGCGAAGCGGAGAACGTGGAGAGCGTTGCGTCAATGGTGCATTGCGGAGAGGCGTGGAAAGCGTCGCGTCAGTCGCGTCAATATGGTGCGTTGCAGAGAGGCGTGGAGAGTGTCGCGTCAATGGTGCGTTGCGGAAAGGCGTGGAAAGCGTCGCGTCAATATGGTGCGTTACAGAGAGGGGTGGAGAGCGTCGCGTCAGTGTTGCGTTGCAGAGAGGCGTGGAGAGTGTTGCGTCAATGGTGCATTGCGGAGAGGCGTGGAAAGCGTCGTGTCAATCGCGTCAATATGGTGCGTTGCAGAGAGGCGTGGAGAGTGTCGCGTCAACGGTGCGTTGCGGAAAGGCGTGGAAAGCGTCGCGTCAATATGGTGCGTTACAGAGAGGGGTGGAGAGCGTCGCGTCAGTGTTGCGTTGCAGAGAGGCGTGGAGAGTGTTGCGTCAGTGGTGCGTTGCAGAGAGGCGTGGAAAGCGTCGTGTCAGTGGTGCGTTGCAGAGGTGTGGAGAGCGTCGCGTCAGTGGTGCGTTGTAGATAGGCGTGGAGACCGTCGCGTCAGTGGTGTGTTGCAGAGAGGCGTGGAAAGCGTCGCGTCAGTAGTGCGTTGCGGAGTGGCGGTGAGAGTCGCATCGGAGGTGTACTGTAGATAGCGAGGAGACCGTCGCATTTTCAATGATAGAAACAGCAACTGCAACTCTCGCTGCGCTGAATTACGCTATGGCTTATAATTTTAATGACCTCAAGTGGACCTATCCTTGAAGATATAATACTAAGGTAAACCTAAACTCTGATCATAGTGACGTTCAGGTTCCGCATTCATTTAACATATTATATAAATTCAACGTCACTGCTAGTTAGAACTATTGCTATGCTGGTATCGTAAAGTCGCTCGTTTATCACTTGCACGCCCCAGTCGGCGTCTTGGCAAAGCTACAGTGATTTGTGTGGTTTCTGCAAAACGAATGGAATAGAAAATGAGATCATTCTGTCTTCCACAACGTTTTACAATACTCTTTGTAGCTCCTTCAGCTTTGTTCTTAGTATTCATAAGAGTGGCTTATTTGTTTCAGTTCGTGAGAACGAGACTAGTTCCTGGGTTTATTGTTTTTGACCTTGATTTTGTAGTTGATTCGGAAGAGACTTTTAAACAGCAGCGTCTTCTAGTGTAACATCGGTGTATATTGAATGTGTCTTGAATACTGTTGGAACGATATTTTATAAGTTCAATTTAGGCCGAACACGTGTGTGTCTGAATTATATCGTTCATTCCTTCCTTGTAAAATACGTAGTTCCTTTAAAATGCGGGAATTGAGTCCTCTTCTCAACGGAACGGTGCCGGTGTACGGTGTACATTACCGTACGATTAGCAATGTACACACGGCGACACATCAAGCTATGCAAAACCAAAATAAGCTGGCCGTGAGTAGGTCGAGTAACGTATAATATCGCGCAGCCAGCTATTGTTGGTTTTGTGTAGCTTGATGTATCGCCGTGTGTACCTACTACCTACTTACCGAGTTCCTGTATGATATATGTACAATATTTAATACACATTCTTATACTGTGATCGAAGCTTGTAAGAGGGTTTGAACAATGTTCAACTTTTACGTTTAGAGAGATTTAAACAAATTATAAACTGTACTTTAAAAACTAATGAGCGTAAAGTAAAATAGTAATACTAAAATTAACCTAAGAAAAGAAAAAATGTAATTGCAAAACTACCTTTTCGAGGAATCGTTTATCACAAAATACCCAAGGTGGACGCATATTTATCCGCGGCGAACTAGCCGAAAGAGGCGAACTTTAGAATTTGTTGTATAAAATTCTATTAATTAACTCCTCGCACACTTATCCGCGGCGAATCGGATGAATCGTCAGAAGAATTAAAAGTTCGTTCATTTCGTTCCCCTCCTTCGGCTCCTTTGCCGCGAATAGATATGCGTCCACCCTTAAAATTTTTCTTTTTTCGCTGTGCATTGCACATAGAAATACATAAAAACATCAATATTATTATAAAAAATACTTTAAAAAACAATAGTGATAGTTAATAAAGTTAGCTAGATAAATAAAATTTAGTAGATGGAATAAAAATATGGAAGAATAAAAATATGGTAGGAGGCAGCGGGTCGGTCGCAGCTCGCTACAAATTGTATGGTGCAGTGACGTTCAACGCTCGTTATTGAACGAACTCTCTAACGTGGAGATACATACTTCGGAATAGACTTTTTACTGATCGAAAATAGTGTGTAATGTTTTTAAATTTTGATTCTAAAGGGGCCAATTTAATATGCTGACACTTTTTTAAGGGGATGATCAGACCATCACACTGAACAACTTTCACTATTGGACCAACATCGAAATCGCGAAAAAAAATCTGCCGTCCCATACAATTGGCTAAAGTAGGTTTGCAGTTTTGTATGGCGCAGTTGATTTTTTTTCACGATTTGATGTTGGTCCCATAAAGAAAGTTGTTCAGTATGATGGTCTGATCACCCCTTAAAAAAGTGTCAGCATAATAAGAAGGACCTTGTATATAGAATTTAAAAAATATGATAATGCCATGGGAATTTTCTAGCGTAGTGTTGGTCTATGGTTCCGGGAAGAACATCGGCGACACTTGGCCAACATACGTCGTCGCTCACGCACCGCACCACCCGCGCCCCTCTTTTTTGGACCTACCTTCTCTATCTGCTCTTCCATAAATACTTTCTACTGCAAATTACAGTCCATTTTCATTGAAAGGATTCTAATCAGTCTCAATGTATAGAGTGCTTTTCAGCACTATTTTGTTTAACAGTTTCATCTGTGAATCAATAGGTAGGCCGCAGTTAGATATTAAAATGCGTCCATACGACTATGCCTAGATATGTGAATGCACAAATAATTCGAGCCAATCGGTCACGTTTGAGGCCTTTTGAAGCATTTTAACTATCTAGTTTGTATGTACAAACGTCGTAAGCAAAAAAACCAAAGGCGATTTCAAAACTCTCAGTGTCTTTTACGCAGTTACTTCCAATCAAGTGCAGAATATGGTATTGTGATAGTTGAGCATTCCAAACTATCGAATGTCTACACGCGCCCCGTCAATTTCATGTGCTGAACGGAGCAAAAACGGTCATGGACGTTGTCCGTGATGGCCAAAAGCTAATTGTTGTGTATTATTGAACAAAGTACCTAGTCCCAAGACGATTTCAAACTCTTTAACGCCAGTAAGCCGCGACGTCAGTGTCAAGTGCAAAACTGGGCACAAACGGTCATGGACGTCGTCCGCGATGGCCGATAGCTGATTGTTGTATATTTATGAACAAAATAGTCCCAAAACGGATCCAAAGTCTCTAATGCCAGTAAGCCGCGACGTCAGTGTCAAGTTCAGAACTTGGCACAAACGGTCATGGACGTCGTCCGCGATGGCAGAAAGCTGATCGTTGTATATTTATGAACAAAATAGTCCCAAAACGTTTCCAAAGTCTCTAATGCCAGTAAGCCGCGACGTCAGTGTCAAGTGTAGAACGGGGCACAAACGGTCATGGACGTCGTCCGCGATGGCCGAAAGCTGATTGTTGTATATTTATGAACAAAATAGTCCCAAATCGGTTCCAAAGTCTCTAATGCCAGTAAGCCGCGACGTCAGTGTCAAGTGCAGAACGGGGCACAAACGGTCATGGACGTCGTCCGCGATGGCCGAAAGCTGATTGTTGTATATTTATGAACAAAATAGTCCCAAAACGGTTCCAAAGTCTCTAATGCCAGTAAGCCGCGATGTCAGTGTTAAGTGCAGAACGGGGCACAAACGGTCATGGACGTAGTCCGCGATGGACGAAAGCTGATTGTTGTATATTTATGAACAAAATAGTCCCAAAACGGTTCCGAAGTCTCTAATGCCAGTAAGCCGCGACGTCAGTGTCAATTGCAAAACGGGGCTCAAACGGTCATGGACGTCGACGTCACGTCGTCCGCGATGGCCGAAAGCTAATCGTTGTATATTTATGAACAAAATATTCCCAAGACGGTTCCAAATTCTCTAACGCCAGTAAGCCGCGACGTCAGTGTCAAGTGCAGAACGGGGCACAAACGGTCATGGACGTCGTCTGCGATGGCCGATAGCTGATTGCCTCCGTGCCGATTGCTCCTAGCGTGTTGTTACAATAACTTTACACCCAGCGGCGTTGTCCGATATTTTTAGCTTCTTTTGTTTTCATTTGGTTTTATTTGAATTTTGTGGGTTGAGTTTGTTGAAGCAATTTGTTAAAAAATTTAGGATTTAAGTGAATAGGTTTCATTGTAGGTACCTTCAACCGATCATTCACAGACCACACATTTTCTTGTTCATTAAAAATTAATCTTTTCACACAGTCTATTATTTTGATATACCTATTTATTATGTAGTGTCGTGCATAATTATATTTTATAACCCCTCATTATCATTCTCTTGCCCATTTCCCATTATTTGGGGTACGCAATATGTCATCCTCTTCCATTCATCTCTCTTAGCCATCATTTCAGCACTCACTCCTTTCTTACACATATCATCCTTCATTCAATCCATCCATCTTTTCTTCGGCCTTCCTCTCCTACCGCAGCCATCCACATTCATACTTGACACTCGTCTCGTAATATGACACTCATAATTATATTTTATACATTGTATGCTAAACAGGGTGTAGAATAACACCCTAATAATATTTAAAAGGATGTTTTAGAGTCTAAACCACCCCTTTAATATTAATAGGATGGTCTAAACTTTACACCATCAAACAGTACAAATTTCACACACATCGAGAAAAAATTACAAAAATCTGCTCTACTCAAACTCGACCCAAATCTATGGGACAGAAGTTATTTTTCTACTTTGTATCCAAAGCGAATGTTGTTCAGTTTCATAGTCTAATCCACTCCTTAAATAACACTAGGATGTTTTTTTACACCTTGTAGAGTTAAAGTTCTACGCTTTGCGACTATTGTAACTAACTGTCAGTAACATGCAAACTCAGCGATGCAACAATATTTTATACTAACAGGAAAAAATCCAATTATAGTCCACTAGAAACATATTGAACATCGAACGATCCATTTGAAGAAAACAAATAAACAAAACATTTCATTCTATTGTCGCTCGCTATACAAAATCCGTCGAAAATACAATTTCCGAATAACATCACTTCAGTTTTTCGTTTTAAAACAACAGTTTGCTTGAAATGTTCCTGCGACTCCTGTGTAGTACGATACCTATCACTGACGGATATTTATGCCCACTCATACATTTTTCAACTAAAATAAAAAAACTCCCCTGGATTGACAACTGCCCAATGGCCAGACCTGATATGGTTACAGCGCTAAGGCTTCGCTCCGGTCACATTCCATCCAAAAAGTTCACGCACCTGATGGGGATTACCGCATCCCCCAATTGTGAAGACTGTGGTGTAGTAGAAGACGTCTTCCATGTACTGATGGAGTGTGTGCGGGGCGAGCCCCTTAGGAGACAGATGTTTGACGGCTTGCCGGCCCTTAATATCGGGCGTTGTAATTGTGCCTTGGCTGCACTTACGTCGGCTGCAGCAAAGGCACTTTACTCCATTTATAAGAAATCTTTAAATTTGTAGTCATTTATTTTTCTATTTCTTCATGCTCTATTAACTAGTTTTTGTAATTCATAATATAAAGTCTGTGAACCTACACAAAACCCACAGAGCGACATGGCCTCAGGCCAAGCTCTTTAATATAGATTTTAAAAAAAAAAACTGAAACTTTAAATAATTTGTTCCATATAGCTTGAAGTAACTTGTTAAAGGACAAATCTTTTTTGAACTCCTTTTTTTCTACCACCGCATCGGAACGAGAGAAGATGCGACAAGAAACTCTATAACATAATACGACTTAATAACTATTACAATATAAATTCTTAAGCTACGGTTATTTATACAATAATACCATAGTCTATTTAAAAAATATCATTGTCACAAACAACACGATTTGATTTGCAATATTGTTCTCAAACACAAACTGAGGAATCTGGCATAGATAATGTCGAAAATAATATATTCAATATAGGAGCTTGAAGCCCAGTTACGTCAAATCTTTTTTTGAAGCTACCACCGCGTCACGTCGGAACGTGTTGTCGCTGTAGACAAGACGTGGCCAGAAAATCTAGGGATACTCCAGCTGGTCGTACGTACGTGGAAAGATTTACATTATAAGCTGTCACAATTATAAAATACAACAAAACAGACAAACGTCAAACTAGGTGTGATTATAGTGCAAACTCTAAAGTAAAACAACAAGAGACGTGCTCGCACTAAGGTTCCTGAATTGAAAGAAAGAAAAAAAAGAATTGTTTGTTAAACCTTAGAGAGTCCAATTCTCTGTTAAAAACCTATTCTTCAAATTTCTTACTGTCTTTTCTCTTTATCGGCAAGTTTCACAATTATCTTACTTGCAATATCAATCTTAATCTTCATGCATGTTTCACAATAGCTTTACTTGTAATATCGATCTAAATCGGTAAGATACGCAACAAACTCCTTTGTAATTCTTGAGGGAATATAATTCCAAGCGCGCTCGATACAAACGAAGTCTGGTGATAGCTTCAATACTAACCAATGAATGTTAATGAAATTTCAATGTTTGTATGAAGTCAGATTTTCGTTAAAATGTATAGTTATAAAGTAACAGTGCCTCAAAAATTTCCATACAAATCTTAAATTAATCCTACCACTAAAACTGGGCCCTGAGCCGGAATTTCGATTTTCGATATATAGCGACCCGAAACTCATTGTAATATATTTTACATTGGAACGAAAACATTCACTCTGTATATTTTAACGAAAATCTGTCTTCATACAAACACGACATTATAAGTGGCGACGGGCACACCCCCCGTCACACTGGAGAGACTTTCGGTACTACTGGTGAAACGTGGATGTTCTGAGGTTTCAGAATATATCTGACTACCCCCTCGGGGAATATAGTCGTGAGCATATGGTTATGCTTTACAAACACGAAGATTAGTTTTTAGATTGTTTCTGAAAAATTTCATTGACTTTAATTAGTTAGTATTGAAAATATCAGCAGATTTCGTTTGTAAGCAGCGCGCATAATATACGCATTCGGAATAAACTTCTCTTAATCTTGAATTGGAAACACGATCTCATAATAATCTTAATCGGCATGTTATACATGTACAGAACAGTATGACTAACCAACCCAAAATTATGTTCTATGATTGTCACCTTTGACTATTTATATGTGGACTGGTTACGCGTGTAATTCTACTAACAAACATTTCTGCCACTTTTTGCGGGGGGCGAGGTAACATGAAATCCGCAACTTTGGATTTTATTCCCCATAACTTTAGATTCTAATTTTGAATGTTAAAAATCATGAAAAGTAGTCTCGTGTGAACTCCAAACGTTCTAAGTTCAAAGTTATTATTTCGCAATTATAGGCTGTTTCGTTTAGTGATAAGGTGTAAAATTGAAAGTAAATTCACAAGATCAATTGTGCTTATACTGTGGCAGAGGGGAAATGCTACCGCAAGGCTAGTCTTTATAATAATTAGTCAAAGACTGTCACTAATTTGAACTAATTTCCTAGCTACTAAATAATGTAACTCAAGTACTTTACAAACTTTGACGTAACTTTATAAGTATAGCATATCAAACTTATAGGTATTGCTGTGGTCTTAGGGAGCCGTTCGTTTACTCAAGACGGGTTATTTATACAAACTTCGGTGACACAAGCAACCCTTATTAAGATGAAGTATGAAATACGGATGTGGTATTGATTTGATTAGCTTGTAATATGATTAATTGATGTGGGTGAAAGTTATGCGTGACAGCGCATTCTCCTTTAAAGTTTGTTGGGTCTTATGTGCTGGGAATCGACGTTTAAGAGAAGTTTAGTCCGAATGCGTAAATGAGCGCTGTATAGCTATATACAAACGAAATCTGGTGATATTTTCAATACTAACCATTTAAAGTCAATGAAATTTTTCAGAAACAATCTAGAAACTAATCTCTATGTTTGTACGAAGTCTGATTTTCGTTAAAATATACAGTTTTAGTGCAAAGATTTATTTAAGATTTTTATGGAAATCTTTGAGGCACTGTATCTTTAAAATGAACGAGTTTTAACGAAAATCTGACTTCATTGTATAATCCCCTTAAAAAGTGTCAACATATTAAGTTGGACCCTGTATTTAAAAAGATCCTGTATGCTATGCACTTTGGTACTACCCTGACTAAACTACTACTATACTTCATTCCGAATAAGGACGACGAGATTTTCCGATTCCTATTTAGCTTTCTGGCCAATTCTGATAACCATATGTAATTAATTTATTGGATACATATACTTTCCGACATATCTTGGACGTAAAGCTGTTCTAAGAATAAGTGAGAGGAAGTGTTTCAAATCTCTGTTTCTGTAATGCAAAATTGCCTTAAAATTTCGTTGCTATTTTGAACGGAGTATAGATAAATCATAAATTAACAAACTAGTTCTTATCCCCGGATAGCCTTGTTAAACAGCGGGTTTCACCACGGGATGCCACTAGTTTTGGTTCGTAATTCTGTCACCTCGGAGTCCAGCGTCCAATTTTTCAAGTTACCCTCCCGGGCATCGAACCCCCGCCGTTCCTGCACTACCATAACTTAAACCGGACAGTGACAAATTATCATCCCGGCTCTCAAGTTGCCACATCCCATTCATTCTAGTTGCAACTTTATGACGTTTAACTTTAAACCAATTTTTCCTTATCTCTTCCTTGCCCATTATTCAAAAGTTTAGATGAACAGTTTCCATTTTCTAAGCATCTTTTGCAAATGGAATGAAAACTCACTTTTAATGTTTCTGGTACAAATGAAACTGTAACAGATGTGTGTATGTACGTACATTGAAGAAGTTTACAAAAATTAAGATTTTTGGTCTTTATGTGTCACGGATTTAATTTTTTGTCCATCTATTTGTTTGTTCTAGCAACACGCAACAACTATCAGATTTTAATGAAAAGATTATGATTAAACTTAAGGTGGTTGCAGAGATGTCAATTTCATACAAAAGTTCGACGCGTAATACGCGTTGACGGTACAATTAAAAGTAATATTTTATATATGGAAAAATAATTTAGAAAATCTAGATGCCGCTTATCAAATAAAATTTGCAATTTATAATATAATTACGAAGATATAAAGCTTTGAAATTTTCTATGGATAAGTTCAAAGCTTTATATCTTCATAATTATATTATAAATTGCAAATGTTCTCTGCAACCACCTTAACAGCTTGTATATACAGGGTGAAAGTGACAGCCTAGCAGAAACTGAAACGGTGAACTCGGACCATCAAAGTGAACAACTTTCACTATGGAGCCTACCTCAGGAAACGCGAAAAAAAATCAGTTATCCCATACATTTGAATCGGGTAGGTACAGCAGTTTTGTATGTTACAGCTGAGCTTTTTATTCGCATTTCCTGAGGTAGGCTCCATAGTGAAAGTTTTTCAGTTTGACGGTCTTAGTTCATCCTTTCAGTATTTGTTAGTGTCACTTACACTCTGTAATTTATCTTGCTGCATTAACGTGAGCCGGAGATAAAACAATCAAACATTTTGTTCTTCCTATTTTATCTCGCTATGTTTATTTGTACAATCAAAGACTACTTCGGATGAAGTCGCAAAAGGCAAAAGCTAGTTACTGACTTTATTGTAGTATGAACAAGTTTTCTATTTTTGGATTAAGGATTTATTCTATGTTATAACAACACTGATCTAGGAAAAAAATTGTGGTCACTTAAAAATCTTCCGCGAAAAATATCCTCACTCAATCAGTACCAAACTGTTCGAGCTTCTAGCAATTTACCACATCCATTGAAACTAGCAAGTTTAGGTAATAAGAGAGGATACTGTAACGCACGTCCCCGGAATGCCAAGTGGTGGGGGGAGAGCTGAGGAGAGGGGAGGGGGCAGATATTAGCGTCGTTCACAACTCGAGCACGTATTATTCGAGAGTTTGTCGCTCGAACTTCGTTGTCGACAAAGACGACCAACAGAATTATAGTACGTGGGCTGTGGAGCTGAGGATAAGAGGAGATAGCTTCGGGATCTGACTGTATCCAGATTTGATGCCAATTTTGACTTACAACCTTTGATAGCTACGCGGATAAAGTTGAAGCTACAATCAACCGAAAATAACAATAAAGAATTTTTAAGAACGGAAGAAATGGTTTTTAACTATCTTGCAACGAGATAAACATAAAAAGTCCTTTATTGTATTTAACAGATTATAAACTAATTAATGCGGTCATGGCTCCTAAATTAGTCAAGTCTGAAGGTCCGGAGCTAGACACAATTAAGAATGGATGAAATTAATAAAAATAGCAGTAAAGGCAGGGATGAAGCCGTTGGATACGGGCTTACTAGCCGTCAGACCACCATATGAGGTCATTTTGATTTAAATAGTATTATCAATTCAAATAGATTTCTTTTTGTAAGGATGTTTAAGATTTTCGATATTTTCTTAGCAACTACAGCGCAGCGTAGCAAAAAAAACTATTTATTGATTTAGTCCGCTAATGATTAATTAAAAAAAAAAGTTTTACTTATGTAGCTCGTGGAATCGATAATAAGAAACTGAAGTCGAATCACCTCTCCGCTTAAGTAAACACTAAAACTTCACGGTGTATGCACCCCAAATGTACCTGCAAATGAGAGTGCATGCGACAACTTATGAATATGTAAAAGGCGAGAGTGTGTCAGCATAACCGCAGACGGATATCTTTTATGCATGTCTCCAGAATGGTGTGAAGCCGATGTGCGGTTGGTTACTGATTACTGGCAAAATTTAGTGTTTTGTCTTCTATAACTTGTTCTCATAGAGAATTTATACGAGTATGTGTATAGAGCACGCGCATCTGTCACGGCCCGTGGCGCCGAGCGTGAGCAAATGATTGTCTTTCATAGTGTTGCAATATCGCCAGTCTAGAATTTTTTTTAAATTTCCATTATAGACAGACGTTTATGCACTCATATAAATGGTTGAAGATTGCTCTTGAAAATTCGTTTTGGTACGAATTGAACGAGAAATTTATATGTTTTTGTTCTTCATACCTGTGCTCACAGTTAATACTCGGTTATACATACTCTAAGCTTGTGCAAGATAACGTCTTTTGTTTTGTGATATATTGAACACATACAACAATAAACCGTTGTGGTCCAGTGGCGAGTAACCTAGCCTGCCGAGCAGGAGGCGATGGTTCGATGCCCGTCCAAGCAGACTCGTACCAATGAGTTTTTCGGAATTTATATACTGAAGGAAAACATCGTAAGGAAACCTGCATGCTTCAATTTCGAGGCAAAGCAGTCCATTATAAGTGGCGACGGGTTCACTCCCCGTCACACGGACAGACTTCGGTACTACTAGTGAAACATGGATGTTTTGAGGTTTCAGAATATCTCTGACTATACCTCGGGGAATATAGTCGTGAGCATTTGCTATGCTTGAACGAGTTTATACGTTTTTGTTGTTCGTACCTGTTGTCACAGTTCATACTCGGTTAGGCGCGCTCTATAGCTCGCTTATACTTACTCTAAGCTTGTGCAAGATAACGTCTTTTTGTCGTTAATACCTACTTCAATTAGTCACATATCTTACGAGGAAAATTTTTCAGGAAGAAGGTAAAACATTGTATCCACAGGCACCACATCTGACTGACAATTTTGTGCCAAATTGTGACAATTTGCCACAAGCTAGTCACCAGCGCCCGCGGCATGATGGCGCGATAAAGCGCTATCGCACACTAGCTCCCTTTCTTTTTGCGCGCGAATGAACGAGTTAGCAGGCGCGATAAAACGTTTATCTGCGGGCGCAGATATCGAATATGTAGCGATTAAAAAACGAAAATTCATTTTATTTTACATGTAGCAGTATCAACGACGTTTTGTTTTGTGATATGTTAAACACATACAATAGGTTATACAACGTGTTAATGAATTAACGCAAAACTAGAAAGTAGTTTGTTTAGAATCGAGAGCAGAATCGAATTACTGTGGTTTCAACACAGGATTTTTTTTCTTTAATTTTAAATAATTTGTTTGAAAAATTTAAAATTTACTGAACTCGATCTCAACCCACCGCTCGGACACTCTCACCCTACTTACTACCAAAACAAGATTCTTAAAATGTATCCATGAGCATGTTAGCGCTTTCAGACATTGCTGAAATGGTAACAAATCACTTTTGCCTCAAAACTTAAAATATGAATAACTTTAAATTTTAACTATTAAAATAATGAAATTATTGTTTCAATCTAATTGTTTTGTTATAAATCAGTTGGGGTGTATGAGTTTTTGCGCTTATTCATTAACACGTTGTATATGCCCTTTCGAATGTTTGAGTAAGCTATAAACAGTAGTAGCCTGTAGGATCCCATAACAGGGCTAAGGCCTCTCACGAAAAAGAGGGAGAGGGTTGTGGTTTTGATGTTCAATTTTTTAAGGATCGTGTGTCGATATACTAATGCAAATACAAGTTCATCAAGGTTAGTGGTCGTCTTGCTGTCTTTGTTTCTCTAAAGTAGTTTAACGAAAAGACACCGCCACACTGTTTGAGCAAAGTCAAAGTTAACATAATTTATTTAATATAGGAACTGGAGACCAAATTATTCAATATCAAATCTTTTTTTTCCGACCACCGCGTCGGAAGATGCGACCTGAAGCTCAACTGCCTAACGAACCTCCAGATGCAAGAAGGCACTTGATTTGCAATATAAATATTGTTAGATGGTTTGCAGAATATAAACTTCAATAGCTTGATCCTTTAGTGTTATTTCATCTATGCCAAGAGGTAAGCTCAGAAAGAATGTAGCACGTTCAAATCGTATAATGTTTTATGAGCTGTTATGTGCATTCAATTACATTTCACACATTGTCTTTGGCATTGCCGTGAAAGGCTTTATGTTTTCCCTTGTCTGGTGAAAGTACTTTATTGCATTCCATAATGAAGATACAGAAAGTTCTTAACTTATACTGGGTGGAACGTAACGAGGGACTTTCCTTTTAAGGGTGTATTCGGACAATGAAACTAAACAACTTTCCCTAAGGAACAGTGGTCGAAAAAAGAGACAAATTAAGGGTAGGTATATTACTGTTGGCGCGCTCCATACAAACGAAGTCTGGTTATATTTTCAATACTAACCAATTAAAGTCAGTGAAATTTTTCAGAAACAGTCTAGAAAGTAATCTCTATGCTTGTATCTTGACAGATTTTCGTTAAAATAATAATATGCTAACACTTTTTTAAGGGGATGACCAAACCATCAAACTGAACAACTTTCTCTATCAGACCAACATCGAAATCGCGAAAAAAAAAATTTGCCGTCTGATTTTTTTTTGCGATTTTGATATAGGTGCTATAGAGAAAGTTGTTAAGTTTGACTGTCTGATCATCCGATTAAAAAAGTGTCAGCATATTAAGAAGGAGCCTGTATGTATCCAATAAATTAATTACATTTGGTAATCAGAATTGGCCAGAAAGCTATATAGGAATCGGAAAATTTCGTCGTCCTTATTTGGAATGAAGAATACTACAGTGAAAATTCAGTGGAAATTTAATAATTACGACCCAACCCAAACCATTTCATTACGGCATAAATATATAATATTGTGCGAATTGTTCATAAAACAAACCGCTATCAGAATCCTCTCGCAGAATAACAAGTTACAATACAAACGTATCTATATCTTATTTATATACCAATAAGAGTAATAATAGGTTTATCTGGGAGTTTATTAAAGGCTGGAGAGGATTATCTGGATGCCTTACACACCGGGTTTCGTGGAAATCTACTGGACTTTGTTAGTTAAGTATATTATGATTTGTACGGAAATCGATTACTTTTATATACTTTGCTGGTATTATTTGCGAAGGATCATCACCAAATGACTCTTTATTTCGGAAAAAATTATGAAAAATAGACATTATAACTTAACTAATAAAAAAAAAATTGAAAACTTTGAATAACACTAGCAACCACTGCATTTCCTCTATGCAACCGGAGTATTCAAACGATTACAAACAACATGCAATTTCTTAAAACATTCTCAGATATTTCCATACATTTTATCTTTCCCTCTTCAAGCAAGCTCTACATCCAACTAATCCATGTTCAACACAGAAACACACCTCAAGCCGCTGGCTGTCAGCACATAGCGTCTAACGGTACACGTTGTATTACAACGTAGTATCAGCTGTATCGCTGACTAGTCTTGCAGTCATAGTTTAAAGGATAACATAGCATGCATCCAGCACATATATTGTTCTTGAGTATGAGATTATCTTTGCTTGTAATGCAACGTGCATATTATGCTTTGTCTTCGGATTTTGTCAGATTAAACTGGCACTAAAGTTCAAAGTAAACTTTCTGAATTTCTGATCAATAGTGCTACCGCAGTTGTATGAATACTATACTTAGTAAATTAGGTAAGAATAACAATTACCTCACATGGTTTACTCACTTATAAAACAATTTTACTGATGCGGCGACGCGACGTCAAGTAGAACCAACAGTATGGGAAATGATAAGATTTAATTTTCCTAGCCTATTTTTTTTTATTTTTGGCCAAAACTACTAAGATTCCGAAAGATTTTTTTAAATTTCAGTAAGTGATTCAAAATATTACTTGCATCTTTAGTGGGTGTCCCTTAAGTTACATAACTTTAATAATCATATTTTAAACATCCATAACAGACATAACATAACGTTAATTCATATAGCAATTAAAATATTTAATATGGAAATATATAGCATTATTTGCGATAGTAATGAAAATCCATAATTTAAAAACCCATAGTACATGAAAATCCATAACTCTATAAAACTCGTTTTTAGATCCCAGATCTAACTCAATCGGTTGGGTTAGCCAGGAGCGAAGCAACGAGCATGCTAGGTATCTTGCGACCACAGCGCACGAGCCGAGCGAGCGCAGCGAGCGTGCTGAGGCAGCGGCCGGCGAGTGCCAGAACCTAATTGATACCGTTTACCTAGTCCACCCGAAACTATAAGTTTTCTCAACCCCGTTGAAAGGAGGATTCACCTTTACCTCGCATTTTATAGATTGCAGAGCGTGTCAAAGAAAGGGACATACATACTAATTTATTAGTGTTACAATTATGTGTATTCATTTAACGATTTTATAACGTTATTGATATTTATGTTAATCATATTAAAGATATGCTTTTTAAATGTATACATTTCAACATTATGGATTTTAATGATTATGTGTTTTCAGTTTTGAGGGTTTTCAATATATGCATTTTCAATTATGGATTCTAATATAGACCCCTTTTTATTTAATAAACAATTTTTTTTTTACTAAGAATTTTCAGGGAACAGTGGGAGTCACATTATTAAAACTTTGCTACAACCAAGTTCACGCTTACAGCCTGACCACAAGGTTGACGTGTCGGGCAATTTGGGATTAGGTTGAAACGTACCCGAAGCGGCTGTATTATCCATAAAGTTACTATACCCTACAAAAGTAGAGGAACTGCCATGAGTTGTCAAATGAAACCGTTTTTGGGTACTAATCGGCTGGGTAAAAATTCGAGCTCTGTGTATAATTGTGAATCTAATGTGAAATCGTGGATAATTTATTGAAATAGTGTTAGTATATTTAACAATTTTTATCTAAGTTTTCACTTTAGATTCACAATTATTCACATTGCTCGAATTTTTACCCTCATGATATGTTTACAAAAACGGTTATATTGCCTCGCGTCACGTATCTCTTTCTATCAGTCTTTATTCCTGGGCCTATAGACAAATTATCTTTCGATTAGCGTTAACGACAGTAGAAAACATAAAAATGTATGAATTTGACGCATGGTAACGAAAGCAAACGTCAAAATGTTTCGATCGCTAACGTCAAATCCATACCTTCTGTCATTTTCTACTAGCGTCAACGCTAATAGAATGTCACTTTGACTAGGGGGGCTGGTATATTAACTTTATGGGACCACCATAATAGTTTCTTATGGTTTTTACTTTATTGTACTCTTATGTATGTGAATGTAGCTGAGAGTTTGTGCCATAATAATCTTCAAGACCTGTCATCCCTCCTCAGGACATAGGCAGATCCCGTCTCATCTCATATTTAGGGCGACGGCCTCTTTTTCATAACAGTTCTTGTTAGTATTCAAGACATTATATGATACTATCTTATGTCAATTTGTTTTTCACAGCAATATTTTAGTATTCTACCCACAAAGAAATGTCCATGATTCTACCTTAGTTTGAACACGAAATAAATAAATGTACTTTGTACCATTGACATAAGACGTGCAACTTTTACTTTTTGCACTCACTTTGTTCATATTTTTCTCGCTGATATTTTAATATGAGAGTCACAAAATAGTAATATATTTTACTGCTTCTTTTTGTCGACTAACTTTTTGGAGACGTGGTGCCATTTCTATGGGATCTAGGAGGATGACTCTTACATAGAATAGAACTAAACGCTCCGGAAAAGTTGTATATTTTTATATGCTCAATTCTGGTAAAAACCATGAAGGTCTAGTGACTAGTAGCTTCACCTGGGTTCGATCTGACCAAGGATTCGACTAATTAATTTTAGGAACTTATGAACGATTTGTAATACCAATGGATTTTTGGTCTTTTTTGTGATGTAGAACATAACAAAGATAGCCACATGCTATCATTTCGGTGGTAACGGGCTCACTCTCGAGACCATGTTGCAAACGATATATAACACAGCCCTTGATCAGTTGCAGAATAGGCCTCCTTCATAATCCTCCATGGCGTTCTGTCTCTCGCCGTTTCTCATTACATTATTTCGGATTACGGTCGTGAGTTTATGTATGAATGTATAAAATATCAATTATAGACAATGCAAATATAGACAATACTCACGACTATATTCCTGAGGGGTAGTCAGAGATATTCTAAAACCTCAGAACATCCACGTTTCACCAATAGTACCGAAAATCTGTCCAGTGTGACGGGGGGTGAGCCCGTCGCCACTTATAATGGACAGTGGATACATGCCTCGAAATTGAAGCATGCAGGTTTCCTCACGATGTTTTCCTGCACCGAAAAGCCAGTGGTGTTACAAATCGTACATAAATTCCGAAAAACTCATTGGTATGAGTCGGCCTGAAAGGGGATCGAACCAGCATGTCCTGCACGGCAGGCAAGGTTACTCGCCACTGGACCACCACGGCTTTTACAAATATAGACAATATATTTTCTGCACAAATCACATGCCTATAGTATTGTATGGTTAAAACAAAAACCGGCTGCAGATTTTGCAAGGAGATGGAGATTTATCTGCACCTCCTATGTGACCCAGTCACACCCCCTTATGTAAAAACGTAGTATTCATCTAGGCAGACAAGGATTGACACCAAATGAGATACAAACCATCTCGATCAAAAACCTTCTACAATTTTTGACTGCTGTAGGAATTTGTATTATAACAACGTGTTAATGAATAAGCGCAAAATCTAATACACCCCAACTGCTTTGTAACAAAACAATTCGATTGAAACAATAATTTCATTATTTTTATAGTTAAAATTTAAAGTTATTCGCATTTAAGTTTTGAGGCAAAAATGATTTGTTATCATTTCAGCAATGAATGAAAGCGCTAACGTGCTCATGGATACATTTTGAAAATCTTATTTTGGTAGTTAGTAGGGTGAGTGTGCCCTTGCGGTGGGTTGAGATCGAGTTCAGTAAATTTTAAAGTTTATTATTTTGAAAAAAATTACCTATGTTGAAACCATGATAATTCGATTCTGCTCTCGGTTCTAAACAAACTACTTTCTAGTTTTGCGTTAATTCATTAACACTTTGTAAATGACTGTAAAAGGGGCATTCACAAACGACCAGCGATGTTCGAATTAGCACAAGTGCAAGAGTGTCAAGGCCACAAACTCCAAATAATAATAATAAAATCAAGAAAATCTTCGGCCTTCCTCATCCAGTCACCATGTTTAAAAAACTACAGAACTATAATTACAATTCGGTGTGAATGCCGGCCTGTTTAGCACGGCGGTGTCACGTAACGGGTTGAATGTGGTCTGCTAGACCTCCGTAATGAGGAATATTATCACCTCCGAGGGACGTGCCGACCCCGCCGTCGACCTTTGCTTAATTAACGCATTTTTTTCGGTAATCCCCGTCTCGCAGGTCGAATAATGATGTTATTTGAGCTTCCTGTATTGAGACGAAGAGGCGTATGACTGGGAGACTATTTCCAATGTTCTAATTTCTATTAGGTATCTATTTTAGTGCGGGAAGGTGTTGTTTCAATCCGGGCTAACACTTTACAGAAAAATACGCACATACATCACGTTAAAAATATTAATAAATTAAGTTTGGCGATAACGTCTTGTAAGTGAAAAAAATAATTTTCAAGAGCATAAATCTAAGATCTTTGTCAAAATGTTGTTTGACTGACGCCATATTAAAAAGGGCAATATATATTAATTTAGATTATTTTTGAAGTACTTGTCTGCCGAAGCCTGAAACTGTGGAACAAAAGAAATGGAGAAATTTTCATTAAAAATTTTATATCGTATCATTATCTCAATTTATGAAAAATCACATAAAATAAAAATAACCATGCAATCTACTTGTCGAATTTGAAAAAATCACATTTAACCAGGAAGCTGGAAATAGGTATTGTCTATACCTGGAGAACAGACTGCCTTACAAGCGGTGAAACATGAAATTACTCCTTGGCAGTCGGTAATCTTCAACCTTCTTTCCTACGTTTTCATCGTCGTTGTTGGTTTGTCCCTTTCTAATCCAAGGACGAAAAATAAAAAAGATATAAATATAATTGTTGTTCTGACAGAAAGGGACAAACCTAAAGTTAAACATCGACGTACGAAAGAAGGTTAAACATTATTGACCACCATGACCATGTTTCGCATTTAATTGCTTGTAAGGAGGATTTGTATCCTTTATCAATCTAAATCCATGCAAATCAAATTAAAGATTGTAAAATTTGTCTCGGGCGGGACTTGAACCCGCACTCTTCCAAACCGGGGAAGTGCGTTATCCAATTTCGCTACCGAGTCCACTAGCCAGAGAACGAAATTTTCAATCTATTGCGTCTTAAGGGGACGTAAATCCATGCAATTAACCATGCAATCTGCTTGTCAAATTCGGAACAATTCGAACAGTGGCAATAGATTCAATAATTTGAGATGGACCCGTTTTTTTCTTTTTTCATCTATTTCAGTACAAAATGTAGGTATAAAGTACATAAAAATATGATATACTCAAGTGGAGTCAAGTACCCTACACCCTCTTCTGAATTCATAAGTCGATGTGTGAACGCTTATCGGTTTTCTCTTATTGGTATTAAAAGCGTGTTATTTTCCATTGCCTTTATCTTCTATAGTACGTGAGTTTCACACAGAATTTTCATTGTCATTTTCCTAAGAAACATACAATACATAAACACACGATTATATACCTTTCAGGGTGGGCTGAAGTTTTGCTGCAACTTAAATATCTCTCAAGCGAGCACGATGGAAAAATAAATTGTACTATCAAACCAAATAGCAAACAGTTAACAACTCACTGCTATTGTAGTAAAGGTTTATCTTAGTATTGTTAAAAGTTCCAAGATGTACCTAAGTATACCTAGTGATACTAGAATGGACAGGATTAGGAATGAGTATATTAGAGGAAGCTTGAAAGTAGCGAAAAGCCGTGGTGGTCCAGTGGCCAGTAACCTTGCCTGCCGTGCAGGAGGCGATGGTTCGATACCCGTCCAGGCCGTCTCGCACCAATGAGTTTTTCGGAACTTATGTTCGATTTGTAACACCACTTGCTTTTCAGTGAAGGAAAACATCAAGGCATGAAAAACATCAAAAATTTCGAGGCATGTAATGTTCTGAGTTTTCAGAATATGTCTGACTACCCCCTTGGGGAATATAGTCGTTAGCATATGCTTATGCTATGCTGTTGAAAGTAGGGCCAGTAACCGAAAAACTGCGCAGTAATAGATTATCGTGGTATGGGCATGTGATGCGGAGAGATGAGGGTCATATTGCAAGAAGAGTGTTAAATATGCATGTGGATAGCTGCATGAAGAGAGGACGACCAAAGAAAAGATGGATGGATTGTGTGAAAGATGACATGTATAGAAAAGGAGTGAATGCTGAAATGACGGCTAAAAGAGATGAATGGAGGAAGACTACATATTGCGCCGACCCCAAGTAATGGGATAAGGGCAGGAAGAAGAGTGCATAAGAAACGTAATTCCTTCGTCGTTTCGTACGACATCCATGAGGAGAAAGGGGAAAAGCAGGATAAAAGTTATTATCTAAGGTCAAAAACTTCTTGTTTTATTCCTCATTTTCCGAAAATGTTCAGTGTTACCACCATACAATTTTATTTGGCAGCAAATCCCGGAACTTTTAATTCAAATTAAATAATTCCATTCTGTTTTTCCTTCGGACTCGGTGACGACAGGATATCTGCTGTCACACGGAGAAAAATAAAGAGTAGGTACCATAATATGTGAAAACTATTTACTTTGATAAACTTTACTAGATTTGTTGTTATTAGTAAAGACCCCGAAAACCATCGGATACAAATTTTCAGTCGGTTTGGTGCAACATGAAAAACGGCCGCCATCTTGGATCCGCCATCTTGGATCCGCCATCTTGGATCCGCCATCTTGAATTTTCGTGACGTCATCCAAATAGTTGACCTCGGTCCCTGTGACATTTGTTTAATCACCATGTATTTATCTCCCGCCGTTAAGAAGTTACAGGCGTTTGAAATTTCCATGGCCACCATCTTGGATTCCGCCATTTTGGATTTTTTTCACCGCCAGTCGAATCTGCCCATGATCCTCTATGACATTTGTTTGGGGCCCATAACCCTATCTGTCATTTGAAATCTAACAGAATTCGATTTAAAACAACAAAATAAATACTAAAATAAATAGTTGTCACATAACACTTCTATATCATTTTCTACTTTTCATACAAACCGAAAATCAACGCACTAATATAAATTTAGTTGTTAACATCTTATACTACAACACAACTATAAATGAGAAAAAATAGATAGTCCATCAATTTCCCGATAGAAAAAACTCTCCTAGACGTACCCTAATAACATAATATTAAATGTAAACATTAAACACAAGTAATTATACATCCAGAAACATCCCTAAAGCAACAGCTTTTTACTTCACTTTATAACCTCATCATAAAGGATAATTCCCGCGGGCACAGAATCTATACATAAAATAAAACTGTAACGGTGCCGTGGCTGTACATTATAAATATTGGCGAATAAATTAATACGAAGTTAGGAGCGTTCAAACAAAGACATAATCGTTTCGAGAAAAGGTATGGCGACAGTTCTCCCGCTCGTTTAGGTCCTTTTAGCGGTGGCACTGCTGTGCCCCCAATTTTGGTGATGAGAGATAATTAAGTGCATTTAAACAAAATTTTTTGAACTTTAGTATATTTTTCTAAAAGTCTGTTTATTTGTACAAGTACACGTTTTATTAGTTGTACTAGTTTTATTGAAAGATATCCCATTAAATTTATGAAAAAATACGATATCAGTACATAATCTTAAAAACAATTAAAAAGTGAAAAATAATTCTGTCACCTTATTATTTTTGATGTAAGCAAATGTATGTTTTACTTTTAAAATGTCTTTTAAGATATTTTAGGTGAATTAATGTGTCCCCCGACACATTGTTGTTGCACCCCCAAGTGATTGTTGAATAAAAAGTCAATGAGCATTTCATAGCGGTCCCTACACATTAATTGACCTTAAATATCTTAAAAGAGGCTTACATCAAAAATAATAGGTGACCGAATTATTTTTCCTTTTTTATAAATGTTTGTTTTTGGCGTTGGGGGTTTTTTAATTTGTAATTTAATGTTATTTCGTAATTTTTAAAGTTACTTGAAAACTGCTGAACCGATTCTCATGAAACAAAGCTAAGACAATCTCGCAATAATTAGCTTTATTTAAAAAACTCGCTTCGAAATCGGTCCACCCGTTTGGGAGCTACGATGCCACAGACAGACAGACATAGGCATCAAACTTAAAACACCCCTCTGTTTGCGTCGGGGGTTAAGAGGATATAATTCGGAGCGCGGTCCATACAAACGTACTATGGTGATATTTTCAATACTAACCAATTAAACTCAATGAAATTTTTCAGGTATCGATCTAAATACAAATTTCTATGCTTGTATAGAGTCAGATATTCGTTAAAATATACAGTTTTAAAGTTACAGTGCTTCAAAGATTTCCATACAAATCTTAAATTAATCCTAGCATTGAAACTGTTTATTTTAACGAAAATCGGACTCCATACAAGCATAGATATTTGTGTCAAGATTGTTTCAGCAAAATTTCATTGACTTTAATTGGTTATTATTGAAAATATCACCATTGTACGTTTGTATGGAGCGCGCTCCGAATTATATCCTCTTAAAAAGATAAAACATTGTTTTGTAACACATGAGTACCTATACAGAAACATGCGAATCGTGCTTCTCAAAGTAAGTCCTCCATATTTTGCATCGCGGCTGGATAAACATTTTTTCCAAATAAAATGCGCGTCCGAACTCGCGGGCACAGCTTGTTCCTAAATAATTTTATTTGCGTAAAACCAGCACATATGTTCTTCCAGCGTAATCTTTCCGTAACTGCTCCCAAGCGGCGCCGGCGCGGTGTAGAGTTTCTGTTTCATAAGACTCGTGTTTTAAATAATGATGTTCATATTTTTGAGCGCGTTGTGCTCGTGATAGCATGAAAAGTTAAAAAATTAAGTTGCAAAGTTGACAAAGTAGATAGTTAAGGTACTTACTTTAGTAACAGTAGCGCTACTTTGAATTTTCCATTAAACACGGGAAACAACCGTATCACAGTCGCTTGCTCGAACTATGCCTCGACTCAAGATCAGTCAGAAATTCCTTTATTCATCCTCGAAATCAATATTCTTAGTCACAATCTCAAGGTTCCTCCACTAGGATTGAGTCGAGGAATTAGTAATAATGTAAGTAAGTTAAAAGTAAGTTATAGCCTGTAGAATCCCACTGCAGGGCAAAGGCCTCCTCTCACGAATAAGGGTTAGAGGGAGTAGGCCACGCGGGCCCAGGGCCTGTTGGTGGAGGCAAGTTAGTGGTCAACTTGCTGTCAGATAATTTTCAAGCCGCCTTAATAAGCCTCTGACCTGGCTTAAATAATATTTACAACGCCATCAAACGGAACTATCCGAGACCAACTGCTTAACGTGCCTTCCGAAGCACAGAAACGCTCGAGATGACCACTAAACCGGTCCGGTCAATCATTAATAATAATGATGGAATTTAAATACCTTTTTTCTTTTTGGTGGTATTTAGCAATAGATATACATTTTGTCAAAATTAATTGATTAACCACCACCAACTAAAGCTGTACATGAATGCAATAAAGAAATCTAATCTAATCTGGCCGCGTAACTTTCAAAAACTGTAACTTAGTTTGTATTCCATAAAATCATCGCATCTCAAAGAAACCTGCCTTAAGGGGATATAATTCGAAGCGCGCTCCATACAAACGTACTATGGTGATATTTTCAATACTAACCAATTAAAGTCAATGAAATTTTGCTGAAACAATTTTGAAACAAATATCTATGCTTGTATGGAGTCTGATTTTCGTTAAAATATACAGTTTCAATGCTAGGATTAATTTACGATTTGTATGGAAATCTTAGAGGCACTGTAAAACTATACATTTTAACGAAAATCTGACTCTATACAAGCATAGAAATTTTGTTTTTAGATTGATTCTGAAAAATGTCATTGAGTTTAATTGGTTAGTATTGAAAATATCACCATAGTACGTTTGTATGGAGCGCGCTCCAAATTATATCCCCTTAAGGTAGGTTGCTTGGCTTGATCTTGAGCTTGACGTTTCTTTCTTCCAATCATACTCGACTAGATTGAACGAAGAAAAACTCTGAACCCTTCGTTATAGATCATCTCCATGCGACGTGTATAACTATTCCCTGTTGACAGAAAATGGACAGTGTCACTCTTAAAAATTGTAACGGCGGTACCGACTTTGACTAATTATAATAAGGACTAGCCTTGCGGTAGTATTTCCCCTCTGCCACGGTATAAGCACAATTGATCTTGTGCATTTACATTTAATTTTAGACCTTATCACTAAACGAGACAGCCTTTAATTGCAAAATAATAACTTCGAACTTAGAACGTTTGGGGTTCACACGAGACTACTTTTCATGATTTTTAACATTCAAAATTAGAATCTAAAGTTATGGGGAATAAAATCCAAAGTTGCGGATTTCATGTTACCTCGCCCCCCGCAAAAAGTGGCAGAAATGTTTGTTAGTAGAATTACACGCGTAACCAGTCCACATATAAATAGTCAAAGCGGTACCGATGTTGGCACCTTAAGATGATAACGGGAATTACCTGCAGCGAGTGCCAAGAGTTTTACTATGCCTGCGGTGGACTGTGACCTGGGAACATAAAAATTTCTCCGATAGATGCAACATAGAACTAAGTTTTGTGAAGTATACTATACTTTAAAGGAAACCTTATATCTTAGCCGTCGTCTACGATACCCACAGGTACCTTCTGTATAGAGTCGTGCCAAATATTAAAGTGCTAGTCTATCAGATGTGTTCCTGTCTAGAGCCGACTATTATTATGATAGTTCAAAATAATTTAATCAAGAAAAACGAATAATTTTTTTTGTATGTAATTTTATAGTTTTATTATATACAAGCTGTTGCCCGGGACTACGTCTGCGTAGGCCTTAAAAAGTATACTTTGTGTTAATTCAAAACATATTCTATCTGTGTTCCAAGTTTCATCCAAATCTGTTTAGCCATATACAATTTAGCTGTACAATTATGGCGTGCCGTATTACAACCTTACAAACATCCAAACATCGTCACAAACTTTCACATTTATACAGGGTGGTCCAAAATGTGACGTCCAAAAATTTTTTTTAGATTCCTTACACCTGGGTGTATCCGAAAATACCCCATGTATGTTCCGCGATTTTTTGTAGTTTAGAAGTTATGATTTTTTAAATGTATATTTCGAATTTTCTGCCGGAGCGACTTAAAATAATCGTAACTTGTTTAATAGTAAGGTTTTTTTATTTATTTTTTCTCGAAAGTGATCGTCTTGAATCACCCTTTCTACTTTATTATCAACTACACAACGTTATTCATTACAAGTTACCGACAAAAGGGACGAAAGTAAAAATTTTAGGTTTGAGTTGAACGGAGCAAAATTTTCAAAAATTTCTTAATAATACAAAATTAATGTTTCATTGGTTCAAACTAATTTTAAAAACTCCAGCAGTTTGTCAGCTTACCAAATAATAAAAAAAAAGTTGTTCTTAATAGGCGATTTTACGACGAAATTGGCTTCAGAACTTAGTTAGGTGAGAATTCATAAAGAAAAAATTTTGTCAAAAAAAAATATTAAGCTTATTTTGTTTTCATTTTTATGGCCTACATTAGCAAGGCATCATCAAAAGCATTCAAATAATTTCAAATTGAACGATCAGTGACACATTAGAAAACATTTTATTTTAAAAAAGCTTAGTTTAGTTTTTATTAATACGGTTATTTTGGTTTATTTTTAGCATCAATAAAAGAAAACACAAATTAAGTTCAACTACTTTATTAATGAAGATTTTCAAAATGACGCCCTTCAACTTCGATACACAATCGGCAACGTCTTAAAAAGTTATCTTTTAGTCTGCGGAAAGCGCTTGAATTTTGTCTGACTTTCGTCGCTGCTTCTCTCAATTTTCGTCTCAGTTCTTCTTCGGAGTTAGTTTGCTGAGCATAGACAACTTCTTTGTAGTAACCCCAAATGAAAAAATCTATTGGGTTCAAGTCCGGTGAACGTGCAGGCCATTCGATTGGGCCGCCACGCCCAATCCATCTGCCCGGGTATGTTTCATTAAGGTGCCCCCTCACTTGGCGTGCGTAATGGCCTAGGAGCACCATCATTTTGGAATATCATGTGCCTTCTTGTTTCCAAGTTTACATCTTCCAGCAATTCAAAAAGGTTGTTCTGCAAAAAGTTTAGATATGTGTCTCCATTCAACCTAGACGGCAGCTCGAAAGGCCCAATCAGTTCTCCATTTACAATTCCCGACCACATGTTTACGCTGTATCGATGTTGAAAATTTGATGCTCTTGCAAGGTGTAGGTTTTCAATTTCCCAGCTGTGATAGTTATGGATATTAAATACTCCAGTGTTTTCAAAACGGGATTCATCGGTCCATAAGATCTTATTAAAAAAATCTGGGTCTTCCTGACACCTTTGTATCATTGTTTCGCAGAAAGCAACTCTTCTAGGGTAATCTGAAGCTTGTAGCTCCTGAACGCGCTGAATGTGGTAAGCGTGGTAGCCTTCTGAAAAAAGAAAAGGACTATTACTCACCACCTAGGCAGGAAGAAGTCTAATACCTGGCATTGTATCTGTGATTTATGTTTTGTGTAAATAAAAAACAAAACGACATACCATTTTTCAATATCCTTAGAACTGAGGTCCGTGGTATTCCAGTCCTTCTGGTTATTGCTCTGGAACTCGTAGAAGAGTCTCTTTCTACAGCTGCGATGACTTCATCTCTTCTGTCCGGATCTACTCTGGGTACTCCTTCGTGCCTTTGGCTACGACCGGGGATACGCCCGGCCATCAGCGTATTATGAGTACTAACCTAACCTAACCTAACCTAACCTAACCTAACCTAACCTAACCTAACCTAACCTTTTTTTTTTTTTTTTTTTTTTTTTTTTAGGTGGGGAAATCCTCATGGATACCCGTCGCCTTGGGGACGACGACGGGTTATGTCGGACTCTTACCGGCTAAAACCCCACCGTGTTCCACTTCTTGTCGCCTTAGAAGGGGGTTGCGGGAACGCGTTAGCACTCTACCGCAACCCCAGCGACATCCCTTTACAGGGGCCGTCCTCTGGAGCCAACAGGTGGCTCCGGACTCCATACTATCGTGTGTGTGTGGAACACATACACACACACGATATCCGTCTCGGGGTCTTGTCGCATCGGGTGACTGACTTCCCCACGTCAGTCACCCAGCGGATCCCATTTAGGGCGGTAAGCGGCGATCTTGCGCCAAGCGCCTCCGTCCTACTCTCTTCCGGCGGATCGGGTGAGCGAGGGGATCTTCCTCTCTCGCCCGCTCCGCCGCCTCCTTCTGTGACATAACCTCTTCACAGAAGGAGGCCGCCGCCTGCCAGGACTCGTCGTCATTAACCATGGCATTTACCATGGCCGACAATGACAAGTCGGCCCCAATTGTGGCTATGAGCCTCGCCCGAGGCTCCGCCCACGCCGGGCATACCTCCACAGTGTGTGCAGAGGTGTCTTCCGCCGCGTTACAGTGGTGACATACAGTTGAGGGCTCTCTTCCCGCAACGACACACAGGTACCTCCCGAAACAACCATGCCCCGAGAGGACCTGCGTTAAGCGGAAAGAGAGTACCCCAAAGCTGCGTCCGACCCATGTGTCCAGCACGGGTCGGATGGCCACCACTGTCTTCTCGCCTGCGGCTGGCTCCTGCAGCCTTTCGAGCCACCTTTGGAAAGCCACCCGACCGGACTCTTCCCTCCAGCGGGTAACTAGTCTCGGAGGTGGCTCCCCACCTCCTTCGCGTACCTCCGACACTCGCCAGTAGACGTCGGCAAGTGTCCGAGCGTCCAACTCCCACGGCAGTGTCCCCGCGAGCACACATGCCGCCTCGTGCGAGATGGTGCGGAAACCTCTCGCCACCCTGATCGCCATGAACCTCTGCGGTCTCCGTAGGAGGGCCTTATTGTGGGCGCTCAGGGATCCAGCCCAGATCGGGGACCCGTAAAGGGCCATCGACCGCACCACCCCGCAATAGAGGCGGCGGCATCCCACATTGGGCCCGCCCACGTTAGGCAGTAGCCGACACAGCGCGTTGGCCGCTGTGATGAGCCTCGGCGCAAGAAACTCAAAATGGCGGCGGAAGTTCCACCGGCTGTCGAGGACTAGGCCGAGATATCTCATACTCGCCCCGACAGCAATGGATACCCCACCAACCACCAATTCCAGACCTGCCGGGGGCCCCCTCCGAGGCCCGTGAAAACAAATGGCCTCAGACTTGTTGAGGGCTACTGTGAGTCCCAGCCGCTTTATACGACCCACGACTTGGGCCACTCCCGCTGTGGCGAGAATGGAGGCCTCCCTGTATGTGGCGCCCTTAGCCGTCACGAGGGTATCGTCTGCGTAGCACGTAACGCAGACCCCCTCTAAATTGGTACCGCGAAGCACCCAGTCGTAGCCAATGTTCCACAGGAGCGGTCCTAGGACAGAGCCCTGCGGAACACCGCACGACATCCTCCATTCTCGCCATTCCTCGCTCGTGGGGAACCGGACCGTCCTCTCCGACAGGTACGAGCCCACCAACCGTCTTAGGTACCGCGGCACCGCATGGAACTTGAGCGCCTCCATTATGCACTCCCAAGGCAAGGAATTAAAGGCGTTGGCGATGTCTAGAGACACCGCCAAGACGACCTCGCCCTGGGAAACAGCTTCCTCCGCCAGGTCCCTCACCCGCGCAATTGCGTCGATGGTGGACCTGCCCCCACGGAAACCGAACTGGAATTCACTCAGATTCGGTCCCTCCGCTTCTAGGTGTCTGACGAGGCGAGCGGCAATGATGCGCTCAAAGAGCTTGCTCGCCTCGTCAAGCAGCACGATCGGCCTGTACGCCGATGGTGACTCGGCCGGCCGACCCTGTTTACGGAGCAGGACCAGCTTGCCCGCCTTCCAACGACGAGGAAACTGGCCCCGCTCCATACACTGTGTGAAGAGCGCCCTCATTTTTGGCTCCAACGCCTCTTCAACTTTGAGAGCGAGGACCCAGGCTCGCCCGGGTATGCCGTCTGGTCCGGGCGCAGTATTTTTCTTGGCTTTGAGCCGCAACACCGCCGCCCCCAACTCGCTTTCACTCACCTCGGGCACTTCAGCCTCCCGCTCGGACACCGTCTGGGAACTGGTCATCGGTGGCACCATAGAAGGGGGCTCAAAGGGTTCGACCCTTAATTAGTGCAGTAGAATTAGCACGAAATAAAGCATCATTTCACATAAATTGTGCCACTAATGATAATTTCCACATCAACAGAGTTATGTATGGATATGATTACCTTAAATTTGCAACCGATTTGGAATTACGGAAAATGGTGAAAATTGGGAAAAACCTTAATTATTTAATAACTCCAAAACAAAAATTGTGGTACTAGTTGCGATTATACCATTTATTTACAGAACCAGTACCTACCTTCTCAGGAAATTTGGAGCGGTTGCGACATACGGAACCTACCTAAACTTGTAAAACAGATTTTTCGTCTTTAACTCCTAGGCATAATTTGTGGTACTAGTTGCGAACTCTTTGACAATTTGTATTAGCCTTCGACATTTAGTTTTAAGTTCGCAACCGGTTGCGACCTACGGAACCCTAAAAAAATACTTTTTTCGAAATTCTACTTCGGGCAAAATTTGCGTAGTCTGTATTATTGCTTCTATCATATTTATAAGTCGAATTCTATCTACCTTGTAATCGCAACTTAAGAAAACATTACGGAACATTGTCTATTTCATAAATAAAAACCGCGGGTAATGCGAGGGGAATGCGTGCGGCGCGCGGGGGGGGGGGCAGCTTGTGCGTGTACGCGGGTGTTGTGAGACGCGCGGGATGTCGCGGGGGTTCACGGCTCGTTACTACTATTACCTATTCTGTGACTTTACTAGACTTACCTTATACTACACATGGACGGATTAAAACCGTTAGTGTACACAGCCAGCACACATCGTTCGTACGTATAGTCAGTTACAGAAAACGTGTACATAGTTACATTATACAACGTGTTAATGAATTAACGCAAAACGAAAGTAGTTTGTTTAGAATCGAAAGTAGAATCGAATTATCATGTTTTCAACTTTTCAATTTTATCAAAATAATAAATAATTTGTTTGTAAAATTTAAAATTTACTGAACTCGATCTCAACCCACCGCTCGGGCACTCTCACCCAGAGGTGGGCGCCGACCTGAAATTTGCCGGCGGCGGCGCGGCGGCTCTACGCCGTGGCGACTATATTTTTTTGTTGAAAATTCACATTATAGGTGTTAAATGTTTATCTAGAAGCTCCAGGAGCCAAAAATATAACGAGAACAAAAAGAAAAAACGTGCTCATGTTATTACAACTACAAACGCGATCTCTCAGCATTCAAAAAAACCAATTTGACTGTAAAAAAAATAACGGGGTTCGTATTAGCAGGAATCGCTAGACTAATCCCGGTATGTGTAGAAACCCCGCTCTACAGTTTAAATCGGTAATAAGCGCTGTCTTGGCTTGGCTGTCGGCGCTGGCAGCTAGCTCGGCAACCCGCGCCGCCGGCAGTTAACTCGGCAACTGGGGCGCTGCCAGCATTTAGCTTGGCAAGTAGCGCCGGCACTGATATGGAAAACCAGCGACGGCAACCAAATGAGCGACTAGCGCTGTCAGCGGAGAGTGGCCCTTATAAAGTAGTTTAGGCCTGTAAGCAGCCAACTTGGCTGTCGGCGCTAGCAGTAATCTCGGCAAACGGTGACACCTGCACCTAACTCGGCAACCAGGGTGCTGTCGGCAGCTAGCTTGGCAAGCAGCACCGGCACTGATATGGATAACCAGCGTCGGCAAGCAAATGAGTGACTGGCGCCGTCAGCGAAGAGTAGCCCTTGTAAAATAGTTTAGGCCTGTAACTACCTATAAAGCGCCGGGAGCGAACTTGGCTGTTGGCGCCGGCAGGTATCTCGGCAACCGGCGCCGCCGGCACCTAACTTGGCAACCGGGGCGCTGCTGCCAGCTAGCTTGGCAAGCTAGCTATATGGATAACCAGCGCCGCACACTGTTTTCAAATGGATAAAAAGTGGACTTGGATATTTTGAACCTTTTTTTGGCTGGCATCCCATGCAGTTTATCATTTCCTACAACGTTTGTATGACACACTTTTCAAAAAAGGCTACAGTTTCAAAGATATTACAACTTATAGGATTTTTTTGTATTAAACGTTAACTATTTATTACATTTCAGAAAAACTGATTCATTTGGGACGCCTCTCTCTTAAAGTAGTTTATAGACGGACTTTTCCAGAATCTATCACAATAAGAACTAAATCCGAACCGGGACGGTTCTCATGATATGGGGCGAAGAAACATACAACAATTAATGTGTTACAATTTCAATTTTAAATGATAAGTTTTCGCATGTGGTGGTAATTATCTTATGAAATACTGTAAAATAGTGAGAATCAACACTGACAGACCTACCTGTTTACCCAAAGCGTCCCAAATAAACCCATTTTTCTGAAATGTAATAAGTAGTTTACGTTTCATACAAAAAAATCATTTAAGTTCTAATATCATTGAAACTGTAGCTTTTTTGAGAGAAGTGTGTCATAAAAACGTTGCAGAATGAAAGGATGGTAGCCAAAAAAGGTTCAAAATTCCTAAGTCCACTTTTTCTCATAACCGGTGTGCGCCGGCAACCAAATGAGCGACTGGCGCCGTCAGCGGAGAGTAGCCCATGTAAAGTACTGGAGCCCGATTGCGCTAAGTTAAAACATCGAAGTTCTATTCTTATCCAATTTCAGTTCTAATCACATTGCAATCCAATTACTATTCAACTGTGCTGAATTTCGCATCGCGCTAAACTCCTGACAGCCTTTAACGTCTGAGCGATCTGTCAAAACGGGTATAACGGCTGCTATGAGCTGTACCGCGATTAGCGCAATACCAAATGTGTCAAAAGTTATGGTTCTTACGTAGTCCAGTCACGGTTCAATCACCGAATATTTCCTGCGATTGCAGCCCAGTTTAGGCATGTAACTGTTATATGATTTAAATTGGAGATAATTATTAAAACACCATTGACTTGTTTGAAATCCAGTTCCAGAAGACCTTTATTCATTTTAAAAGCATAAAACCTCATTTAACATCATTATGACAGTAACTAGCACCGACAGCCAACCTGGCTGCCGGCAGCAAGCTTGGCAACCAGTGCCGGCAGCTAGCTTGGCAACCAGCGCCGGCACTGATATGGATAACCAGCGCCGGCAACCAAATGAGCGACTGGCGCCGTCAGCGGAGAGCCCATGTAAAGTACAGTTTAGCCCGTCAACTAGCGCCGGCAGTACCTTAACTCGGCGGCGGCGGTGGCGGCACGGGTAACCCGGCGCGGCGCCCACCTCTACCCTCACCCGACTTACTACCAAAACAAGATTCATAAAATGTATCTATGAGCACGCTTTCATTCATTGTTGAAATGATAATAAATCGTTTTTGCCTCCAAAATTAAAATGCGAATAACTTTAAATTTTAACTATCAAAAATAATGAAATTATTGCTTCACTCTAATTATTTTGTTATTAATCAGTTGGGGTGTATGAGGTTTTGCGCTTATTCATTAACACGTTGTAAATGTACGCACGTACATAATGTATTTACACACATACATACATAATTATATACGCGTACGTATACATAATTAATTAATTACATTATGTTTATACGTGCATAATGTATACAGGGTGTCCCAAAATTCAACGTCAAGCCGAATACAGAAGATAGGTGAGTTTATTATAGTTCAGGGAAAAATACAAAAAAAAACATAGTTTGATAGTTTTCGAGATTTTGAAAAAATTATAACGTTGAAAATTTCGCCACCCCGCGCTCAACTTTTAGATGTAGTTACTACAAATTTGTAAATTTTTTCATGACAATACTTGTTACGCATTTGACATTTCATTTTAAGAAAGGTATCAAAATAAGGAAACCGTTTGGAGATTAAGTGATTCAAAGCTTATATCAAAATTATCAGATTTTTCTATCCATTATTTCTCGAGTTATTTGAAAAATACTGAAAAATATAATAGAGGTTGAATGAGATTTTATTCCTTTGCCTGCTGGGCTTTTCTATTGTATTTGACAGTTTTTATTTTTAATGTTATTGCGGCCAAGGTATCTTAGCCATAAATCCTACGTTTTTCATAAAATTCAAAAGTAAATTAAAAATAGAAATATCGGTCAAAAATAAAATCGGAAAAATACGTATCTCTTATTTTTTAACTTATTTTATATTTTTTATTAAAAACAAGTGGTTAAAAAAAATTAATATTGTCAATTCTGAATAAACTTTAAAGTCGAACCAATTCAAAAATAAAGAATTAGTTCCATACTTTTTACAGAAAACACCGTTTTCCATCAGACCTCTGCGGTACATTTTGTTTTCTATGTTAACTTTGAGTTTACACCCTGTATCAAAATGTATCGTCCTAACCTGGCAAGTTATTTTAAAAGTTGGCCAATTGCGTCGAGCGCTCGAAACGAGCAATTTTTGTTACGAAAACCGGTAAAATCGAACGAAAATCAGTAGAAATCGAGCGAGGCGAACGATTCATTAAACACATTACCCTCCTTTGCGTCACGCAGTCGGGTAAAAATAAAGCTTCTGCCTCCCGCGCGTCTCACCACACCCGCGTACACGCACAAGCTGCGATCCGCCCCCGCGCGCCGCACGCATTCCCTTCGCATCACCCGCGGTTTTTATTTATGAAATAGACAATGTTCCGTAATGTTTTCTTAAGTTGCGATTACAAGGTAGATAGAATTCGACTTATAAGTATGATAGAAGCAATAATACAGACTACGCAAATTTTGCCTGAAGTAGAATTTCGAAAAAAGTATTTTTTTAGGGTTCCGTAGGTCGCAACCGGTTGCGAACTTAAAACTAAATGTCGAAGGCTAATACAAATTGTCAAAGAGTTCGCAACTAGTACCACAAATTATGCCTAGGAGTTAAAGACGAAAAATCTGTTTTACAAGTTTAGGTAGGTTCCGTATGTCGCAACCGCTCCAAATTTCCTGAGAAGGTAGGTACTGGTTCTCTAAATAAATGGTATAATCGCAACTAGTACCACAATTTTTGTTTTGGAGCTATTAAATAATTAAGGTTTTTCCCAATTTTCACCATTTTCCGTAATTCCAAATCGGTTGCAAATTGAAGGTAATCATATCCATACATAACTCTGTTGATGGGGAAATTATCATTAGTACCACAATTTATGCAAATTGATAATTTAATTCTACTGCACTATAATGGGAATAGGGTCGAAACTACCCGGCTCAGAAGCTCCGGCTGGAGACTTTCTGTTAGTGGTGGGGCCCATGGTCGCAGCTTGCGCCGGACCATTTTATAAGGTCGCCCCCACGGATCCGAGTCGAGAGTCTCAAGCATCTCTCGCTGTGCCACCTCTTTAGCCTGGGCTATAGCCGTCTGCAGAGATTTAACAGCGGCCCTGTAGGTGGCGTAGAGCTCCTGTTCCCTGGCTTCGTCTCGGACCAGGCGTCTTCGGGACCTGGTGTACTGGCGTCTCGCCACCACACACGAGTCGCGCAACTGTGCGAGTTCAGGGGACCACCAGTACACCTTCCGACGCAGAGATGGAGGTCCGAGACGTGGCATGGCCGTGTCACACACCCCCTCCATTGCCTCTCTCAGCCACTCCACCTGGCCTTCGATGTCCAGTGAGTCTTCAGGTGGTGAAAACCACGCTTGGACAATGACGGCTTCCTTGAGGAGATCCACATCTAGCTGTTTTAGCGCCCAGCGTGGACCGCTTCCAGCTGGTGCTCGTCTTGGGCCACTCGGGGTCCCTGAGAGCGGAGTCACATCGAACCGGATGTACCGGTGATCGGACAGTGTCTCAACGCTCTCCAGCACTTCCCAGCCTTGGACACGGCGCGCAAGGGCGGCATCCGTGAATGTGATGTCCACGATAGAGCCGCCGTTATGCCGCACGCACGTTTGGACCGAGCCCCGGTTCAACACCACCAGACCAGCCGCCGCCAACCACTCTTCCAGGACCTCTCCCTTGGAGTCTGTCGCCGGGCACCCCCACACCGTAGACTTGGCGTTGAGGTCCCCCGCGACTAGGAGATGTCCCGGGCGTCTTTGCCGAATCTCAGCCCTAAGCCCAGGCAAGCATTGCTCGAAATCGGCAGTGCTTAGCGACGGTGATAAGTACACTCCAATCCAGTTAATGCCGCCGATTTCGGCAGCTACGTACCCGTTGTTCTTTGTCACGTTCCTAAATGGGGTGCGCGAGAAAAGAGCAATGGTACCCCCTCGATCCCCCACCCAACTATCAGAGGTGGGAATGAAATAAGGCTCGGCTACAATGGCAACATCAACCGAGAGCTCGGCCAGGCTCTGGAACAAGAGGTCCTGACCTCTGATGCAATGGTTGAGGTTTGTCTGTAACACTCTCAGGGCCATCTTAATCGACGGTCATTTGCACCGGCTTGACCCGTGGCACTGGCGACGGGTGGGAAGGCTGCGAGGGGACCCGGGGGCCATCGTTCTTCCCTTTCTCATTTTCTCTCCTCTGTTTATTTTTGGAGGAGGGGGAATGGGTGGCCGCTACGCAGGCTTTGGTGCCCATCCTGTGGTCCGCATTTTTGCCCCTGTCTGCACATACAACGCAGTGCGGGCTGTCTTTGCAGTCGACCGACTTGTGGTCAGCCTTGCTGCAGCGATAGCACAGTGCACTACGGTCTACTTCCGCAGTGCATCGCGCGCTCACGTGCCCCACCTCCATGCAGCGGTAACACATCTGTGGCCTGGGTTCCAGCACCTTCACCTGCGCTGCAACCCAGCCGACAAGAAGACGGCCGCCCTGTGAGACCTTTTTGGCGGCCTCCACGGGGCACTTCACCCATATGGTGCCCAGGCCGTTAGTCCACTGACGAATTTCGCCAGTCTTAACGGCCTCTAATGGGCACCCTCCTATGCGAGCCACGGCAGCAGCCACTTCCGCCGGTGACACTGAGTCATCCAGGCCCGTGACACGCAGGTCAGCAGTCTTAGTGGGCCTGGATACCCTAACACCCTCGCCGAGAGATTCCCTCAATTTCTCGGCGAGTTTGTCCGCTTTCGCGGCGCTCTCACTTCCAAGGACCTCCAGCATTCGGGCCCCTGTTGCCGCCACACGGAAGCGCACACCCGCGATGCCAAGGTCTGAAGGGTTGATTGCCCTTCTGGCCTCGCCCAAGACTGCAGCATAGGTTGCCCCAGCTGCGACCGCTTTTGGCTCCAGTGTTAACACCACTGCCGCTGTGCGAGGGACTCGAATTTTTGGTCCCTTCCCTTTTTTCGGAGCCTGTTTGGTAGGGTCCGAGTTATTTTTTGGGGCCTTCTTCACTTTTTTGCCACCCACAACGACCCACTCTTCAGTGCGGTTCTCAGTAGGGGCTCGGGGCGGTGCAGTGGGCACCTTCGGTGGGGCCGTTGTCCCTGCCATTCGTTGAGCAGCTGACACCCGTGGTAAGGGCTTCGGATGTGGTGGAGGGTTCTTGCCTCTTTGCCCATCCGACGCAAGGGGTGGGCGTACGCGTTTTTCCGGTAGAAGCCGGTCTTGGATAGCGTCGAAACGTGCATTTATCATGATCCCGACATGCGAGATGATGTCCCGCGCTAGCATCTCGACATCCAGCCCTCCCGCCGGAGCCGCCTCCTTTAAAAGATCCCTCTCTCTGTCGCGAGAGGACTCATGTAACGTGTTGCTGAGGTTTTTGAGCTCCACCCTCAGATCATTAACTTCGGCCTGCAGGCGGGCATTTGCCGCTTGCAGCCTCAGAGTTTCGTCTGAAGTCGTCCGCCGATTCAGTTCCTCAAAAATGTCTCTTAATGAGGCCGCAGTGTCGTTGAGGGCACGTTGAAATGTGCCCTTAAGGTTTTTGGACTTTTTGGCGACTGTATCGATAGTCGCCACGCAGTTTTTTGCCATCTCGGAGAGGTCCTTGGCTTCTGCCGAGAAAGAGGTCGTCGCGGGCAGACGCGTCAATCTGACTACCGGCGTTCGTTGTAGAAGCTCCAAGGCCTCTTGCTCACTCCCCGAGAGCTCTCCTTCACAGCTAGCCTTCCGAAAGGCTTTTGCGGAATTTACCGTTGTCGCTGGGCGACCTCTTCCGCGTTTAGCCGCCGACTTGACAGGCGGCGGCGCATTCTCCTCAATAGTAAGAGGGCGTTTTCGGCGAACGCCCCCAGAACCCTCGTCACATAGTGACATCGTATCCGAGTCGGAAAACAACACCTCGGAGTCGCTATAACGTCCGACCGGACGTGTTGGTGACGTATCACCATCATCATCATTAATTGTATTTTTATTTAGAGAATCCATAATTAGTCCCACGAGTATGGGGGAAATAAAACGTCCGTCCGGGTAGAGCCCCCTGTGCCCGGATAAGCCTACATACTCAGGAGGTCAGCCGGTATCCTGAGGTTTTTACGACTTCGCTGTCGGGTCTTATTGACTTTTCCTTGTCTTGGCCCGGCCAATAAAGGCAAGGCCTTCGGTCGCCTGGAGCCGCTAGACGTGATCAACGACACTCCAGGCGATAACGACCTACGTCGCCCGGCGGTGGCGGGGAAGGAACTCCTTCCCGGCCTGCTCTACGGTAGGGTGAGTACACGCAGAGCCCGCCCTTGCTCCTCCACTGTGCCCTCTGATGAACAGAGGGACACGTAGAGGAACTAACTACACGGTCGGGTCAAGCTGACCCGCCGCCCTCCGGTGGTCACATCTCAGTGATGCGACCACCCCACCTTGGGTTGGTTCGCGCCGGCAAGCCGGTACCCCCCATATCTGGGGGGCATTCCCCTATCCACCACCTGGGGACGCGCCCGATAGCAGACCCACCTGCCACGGGAACCTAACCTAACCTAACCTAACCTAACCTAACCTAACCTAACCTAACCTAACCTAACCTAACCTAACCTAACCTAACCTAACCTAACCTAACCTAACCGTTTCCTTTGGCCATACCATAGTAAAAGTGCATTTCTGCGTACTGGCTTAGACTAAAATTACTCATGTTGCCGTCAGTAACACAAGCACAAGTCAGTCGTAAGGCAAATCGGAGTCCGTAACACAAGCACAAGTCAGTCGTAAGGCAAATCGGAGTCCAGTAACAAAGCGAAAGTAGGTTCAAAATATCGGTATCGGAAAGAAGCAACGTCAAGTAGTATCACACGCGATGGAAGTGAGTGAACGACTAGCGGACGGACGATACAGTGAGATGCTACGGAGAATGTATGGGGAGAGGGGGGAGAGGGAAGTGCAGGTAAAAAACCCCTAGCGCGCACGGCTGACTTTTGTGGCCAAGACAGTAGGTCTTTCTCTTTCGTACTTCTACGCAACCATAACAGTGCGAAAGAGAAAGACCTTACTGGCCTGGCGCCTTTGAAACGTGTTATTTATTGCTTTGTGTCATTGTGTGTGATTGGCCTTGAAGTAGATTTTGGTTTAATTCTAGCTTTCATAATTTCATGTCTAAAAACAGAAAATGAAATGTGTCACTGATCGTTCAATTTGAGATTATTTGAATGCTTTTGATGCCTTGCTAATGTAGGCCATAAAAATGAAAAAAAAAATAAGCTTAAACATTTTTTACGACAACATTTTTTTTAATGCATTCTCACCTAACTAAGTTCTGAAGCCAATTTCGTCGTAAAATCGCCTATTAAGAACAACTTTTTTTTTATTATTTGGTAAGCTGACAAACTGCTGGAGTTTTTAAAATTAGTTTGAACCAATGAAACATTAATTTTGTATTATTAAGAAATTTTTTAAAATTTTGCTCCGTTCAACTCAAACCTAAAATTTTTACTTTCGTCCCTTTTGTCGGTAACTTGTAATGAATAACGTTGTGTAGTTGATAATAAAGTAGAAAGGGTGATTCAAGACGATCACTTTCGAGAAAAATAAATAAAAAAACCTTACTATTAAACAAGTTACGATTATTTTAAGTCGCTCCGGCAGAAAATTCGAAATATACATTTAAAAAATCATAACTTCTAAACTACAAAAAATCGCGGAACATACATGGGGTATTTTCGGATACACCCAGGTGTAAGGAATCTAAAAAAAATTTTTGGACGTCACATTTTGGACCACCCTGTATTATTAGTGAGATAATTAAACAACGAATGTTCAATGAGTTTAAAATAACATTTTGTTGAAAAAAAAACATTTTTATTTAAAGTTTACGGTGACACATCAAGCTGTACAAAACCAAAATAATCTGGCCGCACGTAGGTCGAGTAATGTATACCTTCGCGAGGCCAGCTTATGTTGGTTATGGTAGCTTGATGTGTCGCCGAGTGAAATTTTGAACTTGCTCAAACAAAAACTGTTTTTGGAAATACCTATTTATCGTCGTTTACTCATCATTATACCTACATAGACTACTTTTCGCTTGCAAACACACTGTAGCAAATTGTTTTTAATATTGCCGTTACCTTAGCGATATTTTTTATCTAATAAGGTTCATCCAAACTTCACCAGTTTCTTGGCCAACAAAATCTTAAACTCTCCTTTCACTACGTACTACAGTTTACAGTTCCTAGATAAATACAAATACAATTACAGTTGGCTTGTTTATTTGAGTAACCAGTGCAGTGCAGTCGCTCTCGCCTTCTGTTACTGCATAATATTTGAAGGCACCCACAGAGACGGTACCTCATAGTTGTTTGTTCATAATTTGAATATTCTTCCGTATTAAACTTTGACTATTTATATGTGGACTGGTTACGCGTGTAATTCTACTAACAAACATTTCTGCCACTTTTTGCGGGGGGCGAGGTAACATGAAATCCGCAACTTTGGATTTTATTCCCCATAACTTTAGATTCTAATTTTGAATGTTAAAAATCATGAAAAGTAGTCTCGTGTGAACCCCAAACGTTCTAAGTTCGAAGTTTTTATTTCGCAATTATAGGCTGTCTCGTTTAGTGATAAGGTGTAAAATTGAATGTAAATGCACAAGATCAATCGTGCTTATACCGTGGCAGAGGGGAAATGCTACCGCAAGGCTAGTCCTTATAATAATTAGTCAAAGGTATTAAAGGATGGATATAGGATAGAAGAATTACAGTACAAGAAAGAAATGGTACACACAGGTCGGTCGGTATACAGGGTCCTTCTCAATATGCTAACACTTTTTTAAGGGGATGATCAGACCATCAAACTGAATAACTTTCTCTACGGGATCAACATCGAAATTGCGTAAAAAAATCTGCTGTCCCATACATTTGACTCGAGTAGGTTTGCAGTTTTGTATGGAATAGCAGATTATTTTTCTCGGTTTCGATGTTGGTACCATAGAGAAAGTTGTTCAGTTTGACAGTCTGATCATCCCCTTAAAAAGTGTCAGCATATTAAGAAGGACCCTATACAGTACGATTAGTTAAGATTACATACAGCACATCTCAGCCCCCACAAATTGTAGTCCCATCCATTTGACTCTGTATACTTATTAGAGTTAACATACCTGTGAAAGCACGGAATCGCATTTGAGCCCTGTGTGCTGCCGCGTGCTATAACGTACTATCGCGTGTTGCCGCATGCGATTGCATGCTTTTGGCCGTGCTGCCGTGCGCAATAGTATTCCCGCTATCGTTCTCGTTCTAACAAATGTAGTTCCTAAACGACAGAAAGAGAGAACCCTAAGGGTTGATCTTCCCTGAATCTCAAACGTCAGAAAATAGTGCGCCGCCATCCCTATGTGTCGAATACATTACCAATTTCCCATGATTGAAAACTTCGTCCGCCACCGCCTTTGACTAATTATTATATGGACTGGTTACGCGTGTAATTCTACTAACAAACATTTCTGCCACTTTTTGCGGGGGGCGAGGTAACATGAAATCCGCAACTTTGGATTTTATTCCCCATAACTTTAGATTCTAATTTTGAATGTTAAAAATCATGAAAAGTAGTCTCGTGTGAACCCCAAACGTTCTAAGTTCGAAGTTATTATTTCGCAATTATAGGCTGTCTCGTTTAGTGATAAGGTGTAAAATTAAATGTAAATGCACAAGATCAATTGTGCTTATACCGTGGCAGAGGGGAAATGCTACCGCAAGGCTAGTCCTTATAATAATTAGTCAAAGGCCACCGCAGATCGCATTGTTTTGAACAAAACAGACAAAAACATAGGAATGTTTCTACAATGGTTTCTACTCAAAACGAAGCGAAAACTAATTTTTTATCACAGCCTCTTTATTACTACGCTACTGGACAAAGGGAATACAATATTCTTTCTCTATTAAACTAAGTTCTTTACAGTCACAAGATTTTTCTTTTATTATACTCTCTTAATGGTATTCAGAGATGGAGTAAGTGAATTTGGGGACCTCGATATTAAAGTAAATTTGTTGGGTCTCATATTATTATACCAACTTTTTCTGTCATCAAAATTAAATGCAATAATTTTCTGAAAGAACATAATTACTCACTTTCGCGTTCAGTTTTCGTATATTATTAGCAATATATTTGTATATATTTCGTAAATACTAAGACAGGTCATTACATTTTTTATTTCTAAAGGAATTTTTTGTGTTGAAACCATTATTTTGACTGCAACGGTACACATGGCAACTCGTATTCTCGTTTCTGGAAACTGGGTTAGAACCCAGATTTCACTATTGTACTCTGAAATCATGATTTATCATCTATTATTACGAATGGGCTAGTATGTCAAAATCGGAATAGACTAATGCCCCAGTGGGACAGATTAGTATATTTATTATGAATAACGATAATGGAGGTACCATACGTCTGCCGAGAGAAACGCTACGAGTGCTACGTTGGCTACGCCGTAGCGAAATTTGTCAGCCAGCGACCTCTTCCTTTTCTTCCTTCTGTAGGGTTAGCATGGCAGCGCGGACGCTCCCCATGGGTAAACGCAGGGCTGGGCCATATTTTCCAGGTTTTTAGAAGCTATCTTCTCGTTATTTGAAAGACTTACAAATTAATGAAAAATATAGCAATGACCTTCAACACCTCGAGTTTATTTGCTATTAACCTGTGAACCTGTGTTCAAAGGAAAGCCTAAATATTGTAAAAAATCTTCATATCTAATGAACATTTATTTTATAAGTGGAAGTCACTTTTACATGCGACACACACTACTAAAATGACGTAGTTTAGTAGAGGTGAGCCGGCTCTGAAAGGGTCAAGGTCGTTCGGTCAGGGAAACCTCTTAATATCTCTCCCTTATTTGATGCGAAACAATGCGCGGTGGCTCTCTCGTGGACACGCCGCGCCGCCGCCGTCTCAATCACTTAGGGCCCCAGAAAGATACAATTTGGTGCTCTCTTGGCTCCATATCTGTCGACATATTTGCAATTCTTTCAGACTTCTTCTTAATGTCGCCTTCGGCGTTACATTCTTCATGATATTAAAACAGTCTTGTGTTCTAGTTTTTAAGGTTCCGTGACTTTTTTATAAAATGAATAAAAGAAAGAATATTGAAATAAAGATGATTCAGTGCTTCGGATGGCACGTTAAGCTGATGGTCCCGGCTACTATCTCTGGTGGTAGTAGTCGTTACATAAAAACCATGGCAGAGGCCGTAAGGTGGTCTGAAAAAACTCTGACACCAGGGCTAAAAAATGTGTTCTCTCCTGGGTCCTTAGCGCAATCCCGACACACACTTGACCGGTTTTTATTATTCGTTTTACGGACACCCTTTGGGTACAGAACCTTACGGTATTTGACAGCATGTAAAATATAGGATCTATTGATGACATCCGTATTGAATATGAATTTTGGAAACCGACTATTTAGGCAGTTAATAAAAATACTGGATATTTTATGAGAAAATCGACAAAGAAAATGTGTTTTTTGTCTACTTATTCATAAGATCGTAAACCACTGTGATTGGCCGAATGGTTGATGACGTCATCTGCTTGTAAACAGTTGCGTGTAGAGTGTGAGTGTCGTACCAAGTTTACGTCATCGTGACGTCACCTGGTTGTTGCCACGTATATTGTCAGTTTTCGTTTTTACTTGCACTATACAGGGTCCAACTTAATATACTGACAGTTATTTAAGAAGATGATTAGACCATCAAACTGAACAACTTTCTCTATGGGACCAATGGCGAAAAAGATCAGCTGTCCCATACAACAGCTGATTTTATTTTCGCGATTTCGACATTGATCCCATAGAGAAAGTGGTTCAGTTTGATAGTCTGATCGTCTTCTTAAAAAAGTGTCAGCATATTAAGAAGGACCGTATATGTAATGGAACGTAAAATATACATTTTCTATAGAGTCTTTAGACATCAGTGATTAACGTACAACAGTTTTTAAAAACCTGTCAAATACCCTAACAACATTTAAGAATGTAAGTTTCATTTTCATTTCAAAGCTAACATAAAAAAATTGTTCGCGACACACATGTACGGTACGCTATTAATTTTCCACTTTTTGTCCGATGTTTCGGGTGGACCGTAATAACAAGGCAATGAGAGAAAAACTTTAATCTCAGTCGTACGAATTAGCTTATTAAAAATGCAAGGAAAACGTATTATTTGCTCTATCGCTATGTACAATACAACGTTTAAGCTACGTTGCTTTCACAAAAACTTTCTGCTATTAGCAAAAATTTTAGATTTTATCTTTTGAAGAATAAATGTCTTATATGTTTTTAAAATGGACCATCCCATTTCTTCCAGAGAGTAATATACAGGGAAATAATTAAACAAGGCGTAAAATTAAATGCGTTACATACTTAATGAGGTGCTTTATACCATCAAACTGAACAACTTTCACTAAGGAGAGAACATAGAAATAGTGAAAAAAAATGCTGTTGCGTACATTTGGGCTTGAGTTTTTTGACGTTTTCTATGAAACAACATGATTTTCGATTTCTATGTTTGCTCCATAGTAAAATTTGTTCAGTTTAATGGTTTGAAGCACCAAGTTTAATATGTAAACCATTTAGTTTATGCCATATGCCATGCTGCTCTTCCGTCGTAGATTTCCTGAAACCTTCAATCCTTAGACAATATAACTATGGACGAGTTATGCGTGTAATTCTACTAACAAACTTTTCTGTCACTTTTTGCGGAGGACGAGGTAGCATGAAATCCGCAACTTTGGATGTTATTCCATTACTTTAGAATCTAATTTTCATTGCTAAAAACAGTCTGGAGTGAACCCAGAACGCGACTAGTTAGAAGTTATTGTTCCGCGATAATAGGGTGTCTCGTTTTGTGATAAGGTATACAATTTTTTGTAAATGCACATGATCAATTGATCTCGTAACGTGGGAAATACTACCGCAAGGCTGGTCCCTAGTTATCTGGTCTAAGCTTCAATCTAATAAAAGTTAGTCCTGTTACAACTGCAGGCTTAAAAATATAGTTGGTAGTTGTAACAAAGTTACTGACCACCCCGAAAGGGATTATAGAGTACGTCCTAAAAAACCGTAAGCATGAAAGACTCTATGCAGGAACAACCCTCCGCAGACTGGAACGGTAAACTCAGACCATCAAACTGAACAACTTTCACTATGGAGGCTACCGCACATTTGAGTCTGGTAGCAGTTTTGTATGAAACAGCTGTTTTTTTTTTCACTTTTTCTGAGCTCCAAAGTGGAAATTGTTCAGCTTGATGGTCTGAGTTCACCGTTTCAGTCTTCGGAGGGCTGTCCCTTACACCCTGTATTTTACCCTGTTATACCAAACCAAAAACATACAAAAAAAAACAATTCTTAATTTGTACCGGGTTAAACCGTAAAATGACTGGGCTAAATAACACGTCATATAACCGATTAAACACTCATATTAATTACTCTAAAGCTGCAACCAACTCATATTTAAGACGAACATAATATTCTCCGCTCAAATTGTAAATTACACTCAGAAACGACGAGCCTTATGCACAATTAACGTTGAATTTGCGCCTTAATCTGACTTGTGACGGCATAAATTGGAATAACACGATATGAAACATGAGTCCGAGTTAGGTATGTGTGCTAAGTACGTGTGTACACGCAGGGTGGCTATAATCCTGTATTTACCACTCAATTTAGTAGTGTAATGTTGCCACCAATCATCCTTGAATGTAGAGGCTTAATCTGTGCTTACTGTGAAACAAGGATTGTGTGCTATTTGCTCATACAGGGTGAAATTGATATCATTAGCATCCTTTTAAACTAAGAGTCTACCCATCAAACTGAACAACTTTTACAATGGGAGGAAACCAATCGGAGAAAGAATAAAATCAACCGTTCCGTGCCTACTTGACTTAAATTATGCAACAGCTGATTTTGTTTGCTCCGATCGGTTTGCTCCCATAGTAAAAGTTGTTCAGTTTGATGGGTAGACTCTTAGTTTAAAAGGATGCTAATGATATCAATCTCACCCTGTAGTAAGTTTGAGTCAGTGTTTCTATTTATACTAAGTTAATCTGTCACGTAGAATATGTGCATGCATGCATGCATATGCTCACGACTATATTCCCCAAGGGAGTAGTCACAGTTATTCTGAAACCTCAGAACATCCACGTTTCACTGGTACCGAAACTCTTTCCAGTGTGACGGGGGGTGAGCCCGTCGCCACTTGTAATGGACAGTGGGTACAATACATGTCTCGAAATTGAAGCATGCATGTTTCCTCACGATGTTTTCCTTCACCGAAAAGCTAGTGGTGTTGCAAATCATACATAAATTCCGAAAAATTCATTGGTACGAGTCGGTCTGGACGGGGATCGAACCATCGCCTCCTGCACGGCAGGCAAGGTTACTCGCCACTGGACCACCACGGCTTCTAACCTGCCACCTAGGGTGCAAGGGGACCCTATTCATAAACCAATGATGTCCGTCTGTCTGTCCTACCTATTAAGAATCTTTTGAACTAGGTGTAAGCACGACGGTTGAAATTTTTACAGAATATGCTTTATTATGGCAGGTTTTCTAACAAATAATAACAAGTAAAAAATTAAGGGGGTCCTCAAACAAGAAACGTGTTTTTTTTTCAAACTTTTTTTTACTCTATAGTGAAAACTGTATTATATACAAAAGTCAAACTTGTTGAGATTTTAGTGCATACTTTAAGGTCAAATACAATAAAGCCGGGTATTCATTAGGCAACATTTGACTATAAACACTGTTTATAAACAGTGTTGCACGATGTTGCATCACCTCTGTAAACATGTTTATAAACAAAAGTGATGAAACATTGTTGCATAAACATGTTCCTGTGTTCCCCACTCTAGATGGAGAACATGACAAAATATTCAGTTTATAAACAAGTGTCATCGAGTGTGGACGTGTCAGACTCTTGTTCATAAACATGGAAATAGTGATGTGGTCTAACAACCAAATTACAATGCTCATCGAGCTTTTTCAACAACATGCTATATTGTGGGACGCGTCTAATAAAGACTACAAAGATAAATTTAAAAAACATGATGCTTGGGCCGACATTGCCGCTAAATTAAATGTGCCCCAAAAGGAAGTAGAAATTAAAATGCACACTCTAAGATCCCAATTTTCTCGTGAGAAGAAAAAAATCAAGTCTACAAAACAAACGGGATCCGGAGCCGAGGAAGTGTTTAAAAGCAAGTGGCAGTGGTACGATTCACTGCAATTTTTGTTACGTGGTGCAACAACGTCTGGGACATCAGATACGATGGGAACGGTGCGTATTTTTTTATAATTATATTTATTTGCTAAATAGACGAGATATCTATTGTAGATCAATAGATATGATCAGATATTTTTTTAGGTTAGGTGTTAATGTAAACAAAATACAACTCATGTTATCAGAACTTTATTAAAAAAACACGTATTCAGTGGGTACTATCTTTATGCGTGAGCATTTTGCCATGGCACACTGCCTTCTGGACTACTAAAGTGTTCAGCGAAGTGATCTCTTACGACCGCTGCAGCTAGTGGTGGGTGTCTTGCAATAGGTTGTAAATTCAATATGCCTTGAGGAGCAACTTCTCTTCGCCAAGCACCTTCTATAACGTTATGTTCTGGGTCTTCATAATCGAATGTTCCTGGTGGAGTATATATAGCTCGGGACTGTTTATTACGCCTTAAAAAGTTATGCAAATATACACACGCCATTGTTACAATTTCACAAGTAGCAGGCTTAAGAGGCATGGCTTTTCTGAAAACGCGAAAGACAGCACTTAATAAACCAAACACATTTTCTACAATCCTTCTTGATCTGGAAAGGCGGTAGTTGAAAATGCGTTTTGTAGTTCCACGGTTGTGAACGCCAGGATACGGTTTCATCATATTTTCAGATAAGGCAAATGCACTGTCCCCTACTATTACATAAGGTAGATTCGGACCATTTGGTAATATTGGTTGTGGCTGTGGAAAATTAAGCCGGTTTGCAGTCATTGCCTCGTAAAATGAAGTTTCTTGAAATACTCCACTGTCGGAAGATCTGCCTTTAGCACCACAATTCGCATATATAAAGTTGTAATCTGCATCAACTATTGCCAGTAGTATAATGCTGAATTGTTCTTTATAATTGAAATAATCACTGCCAGAATTAAATGGTGCTTCAATAACAATATGTTTTCCATCAATGGAACCGATACAATGAGGAAAATTCCATAATAACTCGAACTGGCGGGCCTTCTTTTTCCATTCTTGTTCAGTTTGTGGCACCTTAAATAAATAAAATTTATAGGAATTAAAGTAGTTCTTTATTTATAGGAAGGCATTGTCGCAACGCAGTCGACAAGTGCACCGCCGCCACCACCACCATCACCACTACCACCACAACAATCATCATCATCCTTATTACCGCCACCACCGCCACCACCAACAAACCCCAAAAAGAGGAAAGGTGACGACACTCTAAACGAAGCATACGAAATGATGAAAAGTGCAAAGAAGAAAATGGACGAGGTATCAAATAACGAGTTCGATATTTATGGCCAGTATGTGGCATCTGAATTGAAAAACGTCAAAGACGAAAGAGCACTTATGCAGGCCAAGTATTACATAAATAATATATTGGTACAAGCAAGAATGGGCTATTACAATAGTGGTGGGTATGGAGATTGGTACGGCTATGGCAGTGGATATCGCACCGCATCGTCAACATCAACATATGCTGAGCATGCTTCGACCCCAACAGGGACACCAGAACCAGGCGAAGCCCATAATGCAAATAGTCAAGATGTCTTGCACATCTCTAATCTTGAGGAATTAGTCTCCCAGTTGGAATATGACGATTCACAATAAAAATTTGTAATTTCATTTAAATAATTAATAAATAAGTACGTTATTAAATTTATTTTGCTTACCTTTACATAGTCCTTCAAAACATTTATCAATTCCTGGCAAACTTCTGGTATGATCTTGCTGATTAATTGTTTCGATACTTTAAAAGTATATGACAGTGAGCCATACGAGTCACCTGTTGCAATAAACCGTAAAGTTATAGCCAGTCGTCTTTGGGGCTCAATGGGATGCCGAAATTTCGTCTCCTGTCTTGTTATAGCAGGTCCAATCAATCCCAATAATAATTCAAAGTCAGATCGTGACATTCTGGTAAAATTCTGGAATGATCCATCAAAGCCTCTAAGATCATCAAATACGTAAGTTCTATTCACAAGGTAATTTCTCATCCACCACCTTTTCTTTTTTTTCTTAGCTTTACACTTGTGCATTATTATATAAGCAGCACAGAGCATCACTACCTCTTCGGGCGACATCCTAGCAACAACTAAATAGTGTGGACTGCTAAGTTTCAGAAACAGTGTTTACGGTAAACTTGTTGCGGAACAAGTGATGAAATTCGTAAACAGTTTATCAACAAATGTTGCCTAATGAATACATGGCTTAACAAACAATAAAAACCAGTCAAGTGTGTGTCGAGCTTGCACTTAGGATCCCGGAGAAAATATTGTTTTGTAGTAATATTGTACGGTGGTATGGAACCCCCCGTGCGCGAGTCCGACTCGCACTTGGCTGGTTTTATACTTACTCACGTACATACATCATTTCAAGGCATGCGTGGGCAGCATGCCCTGGTGTCAGGGTTTGATCAGACCGCCTTAAGGCCTCTGACGCAGTTTTTATGTAACGACTACCACCAGAGATAGTAGCCGGGACCAACGGCTTAACATGCCATCCGAGGCATGGAATCATCTTTCTTTTCAGGCAATCAGGTGATTCGGCCTGCAATATCCTAGCCAACTGGGGAAAAATACACAAAGTGACATATCACTAGGTGTCCCCCGTGGGAATCGAACCCACGGCCTCCGTTTCAAGAGCCCGTGCTCTTAACCATTAGACCACAGAGGCAGTGAGCCTTACTACAACCGCAAGTTTAATAGATATTTGGTTGTTGTAGCACAAAGTAAATACTAGTACGAAATAATGTTTTCGACAACATCGAAACTCGCTTTACTGACTACATTGGTAATATATTCTTAAAACTTCACATTTCCTGTTTACACTAAAAATTTTCTCAGACTCGAATATAAAAATTTCTTGAAGCCAACGCAACGTTAGTCATTCAAAAACTTGAATTCAAAACTTAGTTTAAAAACTACTGTCCATGGACAGTCAACCGGCACGAATAGTGACTTCGGAACGCGAATCGCCGGTATTGCCCGCCGAGGAAACATTTTGAACTAAACTTTTGCTAATTTGAATTCAGTTCCAACTAGTTTTGGTTTCATTTCAAACTCAAACGTAAGTTCTGGTCGTTCAAATGGAGCGACTCATAGCCGTAAAGGTTTGTGCTGATGGTTAGATTTAAATACCTACATTTCAAAGGGGGTTCTTCAGAGCATCATACTGAACAACTTTCAATATGGAGCCAACATCGAAATCGCGAAAAAAATCTGCCGTTCCATAGAAAATGTAAATAGCCAGCTAGACCAAAATGTATTCGGAACAGCTGATTTTTTAGGGTTCCGTAGTCAAACTAGGAACCCTTATCACTTTCGTCCATTCTGTGTGTTCGTCTGTCTGTCCGTCTGTCTGTCTGTATGCCCCACCTCAAGTATCTACTCGCCCATTTTTGCACCTATTGAATCGATCTCTGACTACCCCCTCGGGGAATATAGTCGTGAGCATGTGTGTGTGTTGAATCGAAATTTATCATGAAGACAGATAACACAGTTCACAGTTCACAGTTTCGGTACTACTGGTGAAACGTGGATGCTCTGAGATTTCAGAACATCTCTGACTGCCCCCTCGGGGAATATAGTCGTGAGCATATACAGATAACAGTAACCCAAAAACAGAAATTTAGTAGTAGTAAAACAGAAAAACACATTTTTCGACCCCTCCCATCCAACGAAAGAGGGATTAGAAAAAGCGACACGCTCTTGGCCGGTTTTTTTTAACTATTTAAAAGTTGGTCCCGTAGATATTGAAAGTTGTTCGGTTTGATGATCTGGGCCTATAGACAAAGTATCTTTCTATTAGCGTTAACGACAGTAGAAAACATAAACATGTATGAACTTGACGTATGGTAACGAAAGCAAACGTCAAAATGTTTCGATCGCTAATGTCAAATCCATACATTCTGTCATTTTCTACTAGCGTCAACGCCAATAGAATGTCACTTTGTCTAGGGGGGCTGAAGCTATAGCACCCTGTTCGATCTGACGAATGAACAAAGTTTTATCTTATCTTATCTTATCTTATCTTATCTTACCTATTTAATTCTACACCCTGGATAGGGCCCTTCTTAATATGCTGACAGTTTTTAAGGAGATGATCAGATCATCAGACTGAACAACTTTCTCTACAGGACAAATATCGAAATGGCGTAAAAAAAACTGAAAACTTACTCTACCCAAAGGTATGGGTCAAATGAAATTTTTTTCCTGATTTCGATGTTGGTCCCATAGTAAAAGTTGTTCAGTTTGATGGTCTGAAGCACCTGGCACCCTTTAAGTATGTAAAGAATTTAAGTTTACACTCTGTGTATTACAGTCAAAGAATAGCATATTATAGAAGGATTAGAAACAATTTAAATTTATTTACCGAATTGTTGCTAAGTCACCTCATCTCATTCCAGTTTGTTTCAAACAATTTCATCGTGTGATAAAATAAAATCTAGTAAAAGAAATTTGTGCTATATTTTTTTCAGCGTTCTCTAAAAAAACAAAAAGGTTTCATCCTGAAACCGCCGTTTTCAATCGGACGCTAAAACAAAATATTCGCGCGAAAACCTATCTAAATCTCTGCAATAGGCAGTTAGTTGCCAGGCTGAAAGGCCTTTTAAACTTCTATCAACTTTCCTATTACCCATCTTGTCTGTTACAAATTACATTTTTTTTCGCTGATTGCTTTTAAGGCAACGAAAAGGTTGAATAAATTTTTTTTAATCTACTCTACTCGCTTCGTCCTTTACTCGATATCAAATGGCAAGTGCTATAAAATTATCTCTGAGAAGTAGTATATCTTCAGCTTACTGTAAACGAGAGACTTATTAAAATCTGAGAAAAACTTTTAATAATAAACCCCCTAACGCCAAAAATAAACATTTAAAATGATAAAAAATAATTTGTTCACCTATTTGAGGATGTACGCAAATGTATGTTTTACTTCTAAGATATTTTAGGTCAATTAATGCGTAGGGTACCGCTATGAAATGACCATTGATTTTTTTACAATCACTTGCGGTCCCCGACACATTCATTGACCTAAAATACCTTTTTTATATTGAATGATCCATACCAAACCAAATAGTTTTGGTATTAGTGATAATTCAATATTAACAAAACTATTAACTGTTCTTCACAGAATGTATAATATTAATTACTGGTTGCCTGGAGTAAGCTGATGATATGCTCACGACTATATTCACTGAGGAGGTGGTCAGTCACATTCTCATATCAAATTCAGAATATCTACATATCACATACATTGCCATCAAAACAATAGCCCTAAAAAAAGAAGACAACTGATGTGGATACATAAATAATTTCGAAAGCCTCCGAAACAGATGAGAACAATTAGCTTTTAAAAGTGGCCAAGAGCGTGTCGGCCTCGCCCATGATAGGGTTTCGTAGCCATTGCATCTGTAAAATAAGAAAATATTTGTTATGTTCATTCTCTTACCTAAAAGAAAATTTGGAACCTAACGATAGCGCGATTTAATTTTCTGCAACACCATCTAGTTTTTATTAGAAAATGTGGTTGCGCTACAGCATCCGTTATAATTTTCATTGAAAGTACTTACCCAAATCTATATTTAATAACATTTTCAGATTTTTTACTCCAATATTTTAGAAGTTAGAGGGGGTTACGCCCTATTTTTGATTTAGAGCGCAGATATCTCGAGACAGAAGCATTATAACGATTTAGTTTCTATCAGAGTTTTGTTTCATTGGACAAGACCTATCCAACGACACCTCACTCGATTTATAAAAAACTATTTTTTCCAACCTCTCTTGTGTATGGGGGGTCGAAAAAAATTGGTTTCTTCATAACTATTACTTTTCTGTTTTTAAGTTAATGTCATCTGTCTTCATGCCAAATTTCGATTTGAATAGTTGCAAAAATGAGCGAGTTATTGAAGCGGGGCATACAGACAGACAGGCAGACAGGCAGACAGACAGAATGGACGAAAGTATAAGGATTCCTTGTCTGACAACGGAACCTTAAAAAAGTTAATCTCAATTATACTTTTGTTGTTGTTCTAATTTCTTTAACGGCTCTGGATACTAGTCCTTTTGAGCCGTTCGTTATTTTTTTCTCTATATTCTTTATTTTAATGATGGGATGATAGATGACGATGAATCTGTGGTCTATTTCGTAAGCTCGCGCGTTGCCGCCCAAATGACCATGTACGAGTTAACTTGAACCAAAACTTATATTCTGTTATCGTATTTATTTGAGATTCCTATTACGTCGGTCGCTTTACGCAACTGTTTGGTACACAATACGCACGAAATTATGTCACAAATATCACTAAAACCATTTTTTTACGAATTTCAAAAAACACGAAACAAGCAAGAGCAATGGCGCCAAGCAAACTCTCCATTATACTTTTGTAGATAATAATAAGTTTGCTAGCAAATGAAGATAAGCAAATGCAACAACAGTTAATTAATTTGTTTGTACGAAATCTTTTAATTCCAATTTACATACAGTACCTAAACACAAACGAACCATATCAAATTAATTATGATTAGAGTGTATTAAAGCAGTACCGTACAGAGAATAAGCCAATAATTATATTTAGACACTAGCGGCGCCCGCGGCTTCGTACGCGCTGACCACTGACTTTAAATACTCATAACTTTTGATTGGAATAACCGATTGCGATGAAATAAAGCCTAAATGTTAACCCAAACTTAGCTTTGTTTCTATGATAACTCAATCCAAATCAGTTCAATTTTATTTTAAATGCATGTACAAACAAACAGATAAAAATTCTAAAATTGGTCTCAATGCATTCCATTGCGTATCATAAATATCAATGATTTTTTTTTTTATATTCTTCAATATAATACATCCATGCTATAAAACGCGGTAAGAACCCGTTTAAATGATTAACTTTAGTTTTTCCATGTTATTTTTTTATTTTATTATACAGGGTGTAAGGAAATGTGTAATTAACCTTTAACCCCACATACTCTACCCATCAAACTGAACAACTTTTATTATGGGTGCAAAACTGTCAGAACAAAAAAAATATCAGCTGTCCCATACTAAACTGCAATACCTACTCGATTCATAAATATGGGACAGCTGAAACTTTTTTTGTTCTGACAGGTTTGCTCCCATGGTAAAAGTTGTTCAGTTTGATGGGTTTAAAGGTTAATAATACTTTTTCTACCCTGTATATATGTATACCTATAGATATAGATTGAATATTTAAGGGGATATAATTCGGAGCGAGCTCCATACAAATATGGTGATATTTTCAATACTAACCAATTAAACTCAATGAAATTTTGCAGAAACAATCTAGAAAAAGATCTCTATGCTTGTATGGAGTCAGATTTTCGTTAAAATTTACAGTTTCAATGCTAGGATTAATTTCAAATTTGTATGGAAATCTTTGAGGCACTGTAACTTTAAAACTATACATTTTAACGAAAATCTGACTCCATACAAGCATAGAGATTTGTTTCTAGATTTTTTCTGCAAAATTGTATTGACTTTAATTGGATAGTATTGACAATATCACCATAGTACGTTTGTATGGAGCGCGCTCCGAATTATATCCTCTTAAACATGATATTTGTACCCAAACTTGTACCCCAATCTGTTTACGTACATTTTAATAATGGTAACTAGAGCTTCGTTGAATCAATAAATATTCCCATTAGGGTAATGCCCTTCAAGTACCAGACGGAGACTGGCACCAACTGCTAGGAAGCAGAGCAACCATCAATAATTCACGGCATCCTTCGTGGCTAAAATTACCTTTGAGAACATTACCTTTAGGAACGTATGAAGCGAACGGATTCGACACATTCTTGAAAAAGGAAAAAGTTTAAAAATCGACTTTATGCTCTAGGAAGTAATAAGAGATATTCTTAATATACCATTTTTAGAGCCAACCATTTTAGAATAAACCATTCCTACAAAAAAAAACACATTTCTAAATATAAAATTTTTAGGGTTCCGTAGTCAAACAACAAACCCTTTTATTTTCGTCCATTCTGTATGTCTGTCTGCCTGTATGACTCGTACATTTTTGCACCTATTGAATCTAAATTTGGCCTGAAGACAGATAACAGTAACCCAAAAACAGATATGTAGTAATTTTGAAGAAAACATTTTTTTTCGACCTTAATCAAAGAAGGGTTGGAAAAAATTTGTTTATTTTTTAAATTGAGTGAAGTGTCGTTGGATAGGTCTTGTCCCACGGAACAAAACTCTCATAAAATTAAATCGATGTAATCCTTCTGTCTCGAGATATCTGCGCTCAAAGTCATACCCCATACCGTTTGACTATTTATATGTGGACTGGTTACGCGTGTAATTCTACTAACAAACATTTCTGCCACTTTTTGCGGGGGGCGAGGTAACATGAAATCCGCAACTTTGGATTTTATTCCCATAACTTTAGATTCTAATTTTGAATGTTAAAAATCATGAAAGTAGTCTCGTGTGAACCCCAAACGTTCTAAGTTCGAAGTTATTATTTAGCAATTATAGGCAGTCTCGTTTAGTGATAAGGTGTAAAATTGAATGTAAATGCACAAGATCAATTGTGCTTATACCGTGGCAGAGGGGAAATACTACCGCAAGGCTAGTCCTTATAATAATTAGTCAAAGCTCATACCACATTCTAAAAAAGGTTGACTTGGAGTCAGGGATACCTAAAAACTATATCGTAATCATTTTCTTGAAAATATCTTCAATGTACAGACACAATTTTTTTACAGTTTTATAATAGTTTAGATTAGCCCGTCGCCACTTTTAAGGGTGTATTACTGTTGGCGCGCTCCATACAAACGAAGTCTGGTGATATTTTCAATACTAACCAATTATACTCAATGAAATTTTACAGAATCAATCTAGAAACAAATCTCTATGTATCGTGCCAGATTTTCCTTAAAAAGTACAGTTTTAAAGTTACAGTGCCTCAAAGATTTCCATACAAATCTTAAATTAATCCTAGCATTGAAACTATATATTTTAACGAAAATCGGACGCAATACAATCATAGATATTTCTTCCTAGATTGTTTCTGAAATTTCATTGAGTTTAATTGGTTAGTATTGAAAATATCACCAGACTTCGTTTGTATGCAGCGCGCATTTACGCATTCGGAATAAACTTCTCTTAATGAACAGTACACAAAACACACGTCTCTTAATTAAGGCATGTTAGTTCCTCATGAAATTTCCCTAGACTTAAACGGTTGTAAACTTATTGTAATTTATTTAAGTTCATGTTAGTGTTCAACAGACGACTCGGACTTCACCTTAAGTAGCAACTATTAAGTAATTTGTGCTTCAACCTTATTGTGATGTTGCTTCTTGAACGCGAATTGAATTTATAGACGCTTCCGGTAGTGCGACCAGGCAACAGTCTTCCACATAATGAGAGTACTGCCCCTAAAATAACATTAATAGGTCATCACCTTTGACTATTTATATGTGGACTGGTTACGCGTGTAATTCTAGTAACAAACATTTCTGCCACTTTTTGCGGGGGGCGAGGTAACATGAAATCCGCAACTTTGGATTTTATTCCCCATAACTTTAGATTCTAATTTTGAATGTTAAAAATCATGAAAGTAGTCTCGTGTGAACCCCAAACGTTCTAAGTTCGAAGTTATTATTTAGCAATTATAGGCTATCTCGTTTAGTGATAAGGTGTAAAATTGAATGTAAATGCACAAGATCAATTGTGTTTATACCGTGGCAGAGGGGAAATGCTACCGCAAGGCTAGTCCTTATAATAATAGGTCAAAGGTCATCACCGACGTCAGCTTCCTTGAATTGGGCTAGATCATGGACACAGAATAGGTAATAGTATACAACGTGTTAATGAATTAACGCAAAACTAGAAAGTAGTTTGTTTAGATTCGAGAGCAGAATCGAATTATCATAGTTTCAACATTGGATTTTTTTTTTCAAATATTAAATAATTTTGTTTGTAAAGTTAAAAATTTACTGAACTCGATCTCAACCCACCGCTCGGGCACACCCACCCTTACTACCAGTACTTACTACCAAAACAAGATTCTTAAAATGAGCATGTTGAATGTGCAATGAAATGATGCATGTGAAATGATAACAAATCATTTTTGCCTCAAAATATAAAATGCGAATAACTTTAAATTTTAAGTATCAAAATAATGAAATTATTGTTTCTAATTATTTTGTTAAAAATCAGTAGGGGTGTATGAGGTTTTGCGCTTATTCATTAACACGTTGTATAGTTTTACATACTATGGACCAAGCATCGAAATCGTGAAAAAAAGATATGAGAATTAAAAATAAACGAAAGAAGTTAATCTTACGGTCAACGTAGATCACGTTAATCTAAGATCCCTACTCCACCTTCACACCCAATATAAAGTTCCCAACTATAATTGAACCTGTAAATCATTGAGTTTTAAACTTTTTTACACTTAATAGCATAATGTGAGTTCTTTCTTATTATTAGCGGGGGTCGTTAATAAAAGTGAACCAACTTGTTTAAACTTCCCCCGCTCGCTGTCAGGGTGACACACTTTTTAGAATAATGAGGGATAAAACGGTAAGTTGACAATTTATTTTAAAAGTGGCCGTTGACTTAGTTTATTCTTTTATTTCGAGTTCGTAAAGCTTATTCAGAATTCTACCTTATAATTTTAAAATATTATTGACTAATTGTTGCTCGCGACTCCGTCTGCGTAGACCTTAAAAAAGTATCCTATGTGTTAATCGAGATCATATTCTATCTGTGTATCAAGTTTCATCAAAATCCGTTTAGTAGTTTTTGCGTGAAAGAGTAACAAACATACATCCATCCGTACAAACTTTCGCATTTATAATATTAGTAGGAAGGATTTTAATTATGTTACATCCATGTTGTGATATTTTGAATCTAATTAAAGATTGAAAAAATAACGCTCACGACCCCTTAAGATGCAACAGATTGAAAATTTGGGTAGTGGGCTCGGTGGCGAAATTGGATAACGCAATTCCCCGGTTTGGAAGAGTGCGGGTTCAAGTCGCCCGAGACTTAATTTTTCAATCATTAATTAGATTCTAATAATTTTAGTTTAAAATTTACCTAGAACCGACGAGCATGTATGAAGAGAGACTTTATGAGTTATTGATGGTGAAGAGGCGAGAGATGTCAGTATCGTAGCATAGGTATGGCTATCAATTGTCTCTGCCTACCCCAGTGGGACAAAGGATTGAGCAATGAGCAATTATACATGTATATAATTTTATTTCGTTATTTTTAAGGGATTGAGTTTGACTTCTAATGTTTTGCGATTTATTAATTCCAATCCCATCTATCCCCCCCCCCCCCCCCCCCTCTGGATACGTGCGTGTGCAGTTGAAATCGGCAAAGTGTTTTTTTTTTATTAATTTTCATATCAAAAGTGGCTTTCAAAAATGTATGGGCTATAATGATAATTAAGCTTGTATTGAATATTGGTTGACCGCATAGTAATCAAATGTGCCAACAAGGTGAAGGAAATCAATTCGAAAACCGCTAAGCTGTCGGTCGACCGTCACCTTAATTGATTTTGGTAAATTAACCATTTCCTTTGAAAGCAGAGAGGGTTAAATGTAAGGTAATAAATGAATGAACACTAATAATGATAAATATATAATAGGTATAAGTCCCATTACAGGACACAGGCTGATGCTGATGATGATGAAGAGGAAGAGTTAAGCACATGTGGTACTGAGTTCGAGTGAGATAGAACACCACTGCCTACTGTCGTCCACCTCCTATACCACCGAGAGGGGGTGAAGTCAAAATTGGTGGAGGGTAGGAAGTAAATAAAAAACCGGTCATGTGCGAGTCGGGCTACTCTTACACCGAGGGTTCCGTACCACACCACCACACAACATAATAACAAAAAATTTGGTTTTTTCCTTGACCTTTTACACGAAACCTACTAACACTTGGCCGGTTTTTAATATTTGTTGATATACTGTAGAGTTTGCTCTGTAATAACACTAAGTTTAACGCTTGTGTGTATTACCGTTTTTACGATAGAGCGAGAAGAAAAAACGGTAGCTAAAACTAGTTTCTTATGTATGATCCCCCTTAATTTGTAACTTTTCGTCATTTTTATTATCTGTTATCAAATCCGCGTAATAATACATATTCTGTGAAATGCTGTTTCAACCGTCTAGCTATTACGGTTCAAAAGTTACAGCCCTAAATAGGTAGGACGGACGGACAACGTAAGCTTAGTAATAGGGTCCCATTTTCACCTTTTGAGTCTGGAACCCTAAAATGACTCGTAATTCTAGGTCCTTCGTATTTTGATTTCAAGGCGTGTATTGTGTCCAATCTCTGCCTTTCTCCAATGGAAGGTAACTGATGGAGTTTAGGCAATGCTAGGCAGCGTAACAATAAGTGAGATAATCTAAATAAGGTACATTAGAAGTATTTAGAATATTTCAGACTAAAAACCTTGCATAGTTGCGATACCTTGAGGGCTGATTGTACCCATGATACTGAACAACTTTCCCTAAGAAACCTATAGGAAATTCGCAAACAATTTTTTGAACTTTTGTACGAATAGTTGAAAAAAAAATTGCGAATTCCCTAAAGGTTTCTTTGGGAAAGTTGTTCAGTATCATGGGTACAATAAGCCCTCAAGGTATACTTAGATATACTATACCTTAGAAGTTCTTTCTTATCACTGTGGTCTACTACACTTTAGGAAACTTTGCTAGCGAAACAAAATGCCAAATTACAAAAACAAAAACAACAATAAAATGATTACATAATTATTAGATTGGTTAGCATAATTTTATTAATCTTAATATTAGCAACATAGGAGAGGCATGTTGCTAATATTAATAATATAAATAAAATTAATAAAATAAAATACAAAGTGAAATTGATATCATTAGCATCCTTTTTAACCCCTGACGCAAAACGAGGGGTGTTATAAGTTTGACGCCAATGTCTGTGTATCTGTCCGGCTGTCTGTGGCATGGACCGATTTTGATGCGTTTTTTTTTTGCGTTAAAGCAACTTTCCTTGGAGTGGTTCTTAGCTATATTTGGTAAAAATCGATTTAGCAGTTTTCACGCAACTTTAAAAATTATTGTAACACCACTGGCTTTTCGGTGAAGGAAAACATCGTGAGGAAACCTGCATGCTTCAATTTCGAAGCATGTATTGTACCCACTGTCCATTACAAGTGGCGACGGGCTCACCCCCCGTCACACTGGACAGAGTTTCGGTACTACTGGTGAAAAGTGGATGTTCTGAGGTTTCAGAATATCTCTGACTACCCCCTCGGGGAATATAGTCGTGAGCATATGCGTATGCTTTAAAAATTATGAAGTTGCATTAAAAAAAAACCCCAACACCAGAAACAATCAGTTAAAAAGTAAAAAATAATTCGGTCATCTCGGAGCAAAAAAAAAATCTGCTGTTTTAATACTAAACTGCAATGCCTACTCGAATTATAATGTTTGCAACAGCAGATTTTTTTTGTTCAGATTGGTTTGCTCCCATAGTAAAAGTTGCTCAGTTTGATAAGTAGACTCTTAGTTTAAAAGGAAGCTAATGATATCAATTTCACCCTATAGATGTGCAGTCAATAATCCACACAAGTTTCGTCAATACAAAGTAAGTGGTATGGTATCTACAGGGTGTTAGGGTAAACAGTTACATTACTTTAAGGGGTGACTGTACCCATGATACTGAACAAATTTCCCTAAGAAACCTATAGGAAATTCGCAAAACAAAATTTGGACCATACTAAACACAATCAGCTGATCGAACGTTTGTATGAAAAGTCGATTTTTTCCTATAGGTTTCTTAGGGAAAGTTGTTTAATATCATGGGTACAATCACCCCTTAAAGTAATAAAACTGTTTACCATAACACCCTGTATAGAAAAGTTTCTCGAAACCTCACTCGAGAACATAGGTATAGGTAGTCACATTGTATTACCTCTCCACCCAAACCCTTTTCTCAGACTGTAAGATTTCACAAAGTCTAATGGACCGCCAGTCTCAACAACCAATAAACGCGAGTGTAAATGAAGTCGTTGGACACGTTCTACGATGCCGATAAAACGTGCAAATATCTATTCTTTTAAAAACGTTCATATATGATACGTTCTAGAGCGTGGAACGGCCATAGCATCACAGTTTATGTATCTATACAGTTGTGAAACTCAGCGATCTCGACACAAACGCGTGGGTTCGGAAGTAAACAAGTTGAGGACGCCAGACATTAAATTGAATAGAAATGGAAATTGAAAAAAAGTTTTATTAAACGCTAAGACGCACTTTACTTACTTGCTTAGGGTAAATTCACACTGAAAGAGCAGCCGCGAGCAGGTGCGAGCAGCCGTGAACAGTCGCGCGGTGACTCATACCTTTCCCCATTTTACCGTTCTTAATTACGTGGCAGCCACGAGCAGCGTCTGCGCAGCTGCTCGCGGCTGCTCCTGGACTCTCTTTGATCTTGGGCGCGCGGCCTCGTGGCTGCTCTTTTAGTGTGAATTGCCCCTTACTGCGCTAGCTCAGGGACCTGAATTGGGTATTGGCCTCCGAGGATAAAACACTCCATTTATCTCTTTTCTGTGCCATCTCCGTCCAGTAAAACATAAGCTAACCCATTCAATTTTATACAATAGAAAAAATGTATACTTTCAAGACACCCTTTTATGTATTTCTGGGGCCGTATCAGTTTTAACAAAAAACACCAAACTGACTGGGCACGTGTGGAGGATAGCCTACTTCCTTTGCCCCACTATTAGTGAAAGAATGCCTTTGCCCTTCAGTTCTAGTATCTCACTCTTCATTTATCTCTAACATGACGTCAAAAAGTTATATATGTGATATTTTGAATAAACAATTTTGACTTTGACTTTGACGTACGAATTCTGTGTGATTTGCCAGGTATAACAATAAATCGACATAACGAGAAAGCCATCATGCGCTCTCATTTTAGCATGCGCAAAGTGACAAACTCAGAGACACATCTGGATCTCCCTCTTTTCCTCAAACTCAGCATGATAGGCTTCCTTTTGATGTCAGCATGTTATATCGCATTAAAATCACTCACCAGGTTCACAGGTTCTCTGCAGTACGATCTTATAGGCTATAACTTTTATATGAGTACGAAACATCATCGTTACAATTTTCATTCTAAAACACGGAAGCTCAACTCTCAACCCACCCCACTTCACACTTTATCTTGTTTTACGATACTTGCTCCTTTAATGTCTTAATACACTCAAGCGAATGAGTAAAATTTAACGTTTTCTCGTTCTGAATTCTAGTCTCGTCTGATGCAGAAAGCATGGCCACTGTATGTTCCGAGTGCATACTAAGCTAGCCAATAATAACTGTTCAGATCTTTCAATTTAATAAGTCACTTGAATTGAGGCAATTTCATACTTAAAAGAATAGCTTAAGAGTCATCTAAAAGGAGTTCCAATGTCGTAGCCGTGTTGCGACACCACACAAAGAAAATTTACCCTGGATTTAGTTTTTTTAGTTAAATGCCATTTTTAGAAGAGTTAATCGTTCCATTTATACTGGAATATACTTAAACACTATATACAAAGTGTTAATGAATAAACGCAAAACCTCATACACCCCAACTGATTTACAACAAAATAATTAGACTGAAACAATAATTTCATTATTTTGATAGTTAAAATTTAAAGTTATTCACATTTTAAGTTTTGAGGCAAAAATGATTTGTTATCATTTCAGCAATGAATGAAAGCGCTAACGTGCTCATGGATACATTTTAAGAATCTTGTTTTGGTAGTAAGTAGGGTGAGAGTGCCCAAACGGTGGGTTGAGATCGAGTTCAGTAAATTTAAAATTTTACAAAGATATTATTTAATATTTTGAAAAAAATTTGCTATGTTGAAACCATGTTAATTCGATTCTGCTATCGATTCTAAACAAACTACTTGCTAGTTTTGCGTTAATTCATTAACACGTTGTATACTTTAACCTTAACATAAAAAGACCTATCCTGGACAAAGTTTCGGTCATCATCATCATAGCCCATAAAGAACAGGCCTACCCTCAAGAAGGGTTTATGGGCGTACTACTAGTGAAACTTAGATGTGCTGAGTTTTCACAATATCTCTGAGTATTATCGTGAGAACATAATTATGTTTAAAAATGCTAAAAGTGTACCTTTATTTTATTTATTTATCTTTTACAGAATGATTATAATCTAGAATACCCAATTTCTCTCCCAAACTCCATAAGGAGTTTATCGTGACGTTGGGCATAACACACTAATTACAGTGCAATCAAATGCACAGTTACAGGACTTAGTTTCATTTATAATTACAAAATAACATTGTTTAAGAAATTAATTTAAGCCTCTATCAATAGCAATATCTATAATAATGAGTGCGTACATACAATAATGAGTACCTACATAACCTGACATAACATTGTTACTAACACCCACTATATTACACAAAATAAATGAATTTAATTGAATTTAATTGATTACTTAAAAATAATTGATTAAAAAGCCGTGGTGGTCCAGTGGCGAGTAACCTTGCCGTGTAGGAGGCGATGGTTCGATCCCCGTCCAGGCCGACTCGTACAAATGAGTTTTTCAGAATTTATGTACGATTTGTAACACCACTAGCTTTTCGGTGAAGGAAAACATCATGAGGAAACCTGCATGCTTCAATTTCGAGGCATGTATTGTACCCACTCTCCATTATGTGGCGACGGGCTCACCCCCCGTCACACTGGACAGAGTTTCGGTACTACTGGTGAAACGTGGATGTTCTGAGGTTTCTGAATATCTCTGACTACCCCCTCGGGGAATATAGTCGTGAGCATATGCTGATGAATTGATAACTAATATCTGGCAAGGGCTGATCACAGCATTACTTTCATATATTTATAGTTACAGTAAAAATTACACATTTAACTTTCTGATTTCATTTCTCCTGCCTAGTCCTTCGACAGAGTTTCGGGATCGGATTTTACAGGAATTAGACTTGGCAGGAGGAATAATACAAATAAGTTATTGGTACAGCGTAACACCACAGTGTTATAATAGTTAGTATAGGATTAGTAATCCAATACTTTAATTTTTATTTTGCCTTGCTGCAACAGTATACTAGAAAGGAAATACGGTTTTAAGTTTATGCACACCGGCGCAGCGTGGCAACTTCACCTCGGTACATCACAACAGGTTACTTAGAAGGACATAATCCTCCTCTTCGTAACTGATTACGAAATCCTCTATCGCAACCGGACGTAAAAATCGTAATCGTAACTGGTTGCGAAACTCGGTTGCCATGGCGGGCGGCCAGCGTAGGCTTAGGTTGCAAATAATGTAGTACCACAGAAAAATATCTAAGCTCTATAAGAACAGCTCGCCAAGCCTCCCACTGACCTAAAGCACTGTATGTAGGTCACGAACTCACGAAGCAAGAAACATAAAAAACTTGCAGACCACTGCATGTAAAGTGAAATAAATAAAAGGTGGCTTAACATTCTGAGACCGCCCGCCGATATCCGCACCACATTTCCCTATAAAACCCCAAATTTTATCGTTAATATCTCCCTCTCTTTGTTTTTCAAAGTGAGCAAGATAAGGACGGGAACTTTTCGTTAGGGTGTCGTTTGTTTTTATGGTACAGGGGATAGGATTTAAAGGGAATGTTTACGATCTGGTGAACTGTCGCGCAATTTTTCACTGGCGACTTTTCCCGTCGGATGTTAACTAGTTAGTTTTGTAGCGAGGCTTAAGAAGTGAGTGTAACATACTCTTAGCTAAAGTAAATGAGAAGAAAATGTTTTATCTCAAAAGCATTTTGTTTCCATTCTTTTGTTTTATTCGGATGGCACTTCTCGTGGCGTTTCGTGTAGTGAACTAACAATACACGTTGTATGTGGTCAGTTAATTTTATACGACACATACAGGGTGTTACCTTGCATAGATGCCATACCTTGAAGTGATATGATGCTGAACAACATTCCCAAAGAAACCTATAGGGAATTCGCAATTTTTTTTTCTACTTTTCGTACAAAAGTTCGATCAGTTGATTGCATTTAGTATCGAAAGTCCAAAAAATTGTTTGCGAATTTCCTATAGGTTTCTTAGGGAAAGTTGTTCAATATAATGGGTACAATCAGCCCTCAAGGTATGGCAACTATGCAAGGTAACACCCTGTATAAACTTGCCCATGACTACATTTTTAGTCTGAAATATTATAAATACTTCGAATGTTCCTTATTTAGAATATCTCACTAATTGTCACGCTACCTAGCATTCCCTAAACTCCATCAGTTACCTTCCATTGGAGAAAGGCAGAGATTGGACACAATACACGCCTTGAAATCAAAACACGAAGGACCTAGAATTACGAATCATTTTAGGGTTCCAGACTCAAAGGGTAAAAACGGGACCCTATTACTAAGCCTACATCGTCCGTCTGTCCTCAAACAAGATACTAGTTTTTATCAACGTTTTTTTCTTCTCGCTCTGTAGTAAAAACGATCATACACACAAACGACAAACTTGGTGTGATTATAGAGCAAACTCTACAGTATAACAATAAATTATAAAAACTGGTTAAGTGAGAGTTCGTCTTACACTAAAAGGTCCCGGTGAAAACAAAACTTTTGTGTAAGTTAATATGTTGTGTGTCGGTGTGGTACGGAACCCTCAGTGCGCGACTCGCACTTGACAGGTATTATTATAATTACATTTCTGATTTAATAATACCCTGCTCACAATTTTCTGTCAATAGCACGCGTGCCATAGATTCGCCATCCCTAATGAAGGTTGACTCTTCCGAACTCCTAAGCCGACATAGGTTACTGAAAATATTCAGAAATACCGGCTAAGTAAGTTACGAACCACGCAGTAATGAAGAAAATGATGAGAGAAATGAAACCAAAACAGAAAACTAATGAGACAACATGATGTTATTCTGACAGCAGGATGACCTATTCATCGAAACATCGTGAGGAAACCTGCATGCTTCAGTTTCGAGGCATGTATTGTACCCACTGTCCATTTAAGTGGCGACGGGCTCACTCCCCATCACACTGGACAGAGTTTCGGTACTACTGGTGAAACGTGGATGTTCTGAGGTTAAAGAATATCTCTGACTACCCCCTCGAGGAATATAGTCGTGAGCATATGCTATGCTATGACCTATTTACCTCTTATATTACCGTTGGCGTGCTGCATACAAACGAAGTCTGGTTATATTTTCAATGCTAGGTAACCAATTAAAGTCAATGAAAATTTTCGGAAACAATCTAGAAACTAATCTCTATGCTTATAATATGTTGTCAGATTTTCGTTCAAATGTATAATTTTAATGTTACAGTGCCTCAAAGATTTTCATACAAATCTTAAATTAATCCTAGCATTGAAACTCTATATTTAAGAGAAGTTTATTCCGAATGCGTAAATGCGCGCTGCATACAAAAGTCCTACTAACAAAGTCAATGAAATTTTTCAGAAACTATGAGGCACCGTAACTTTTAAACTATACATTGTAACAAAAATTTGAAATCATAAAAACATAGAGATTAGTTTCTAGATTGTTTCTGAAAAATTTCATTGAACTGGTTAGTATTGAAAATATAATCGGTTTGTAGTGCGACATCGGTTTTTATCATTTGGCGGTTTGTCCACGTCAGATAGAGAGCAGGAAGTACGACTGGATATTGCCCTAAAATATGATCCTAGAGGCATATTTATACTTCCTTTACAGAAATAAACAACACTCTAGACTTTAAATACCTACTCATAACTTTTGATTGAATAAAGCAATTGCGATGAAATAAAACCTAAATGTTAATCAAAACTAAGCTCTGCTTTTTTTAGAACCCCATTCAAATCGGTTCATTAGTTTTTCAGTTGAAAATCACACAGAAAAGAATCCCAAAAATGGTATTTTAATACATTTCATTACACGTATCCTAAACTCCCCCAATTAATATTTTTGCAAATATAGTCAATGTACATCCACGCCAAGTTTACAATTTGATTGTATATAAAGATATATGTAGATTTATCATACAGGGAATAAGGAAAAGTATCATTAACCATTAAACCACATACTCTACCCATCAAACCGACAACTTTTACTATGGGAGCAAACCGATCAGAACAAAAGAAATCAACTGTCCCATACATTTGATTCGTGTAGGCGCTTCAGTTTAGTATGGAACAGAAGATTTTTCTTTGTTCTGATCTATTTGCGCCTATAGTAAAAGTTGTTCAGTTTGATGGGTAGAGTATTGTGGTTTAAAGGTTAATGATACTTTCCTAACACCCTGTTATAGAATTATCTAATATTTACGAAGATATTTCCAAACGTTAACATTTTACAACTTCCATGACGTGCTATTAAAATAAAATGAATTCGATATTTTTTCAACATAGCTTTAAAGATTTAAATTGGTCCGTTTGTTTTCAGAATAAATAATCATTTCTGTAAGACGCAATCCATCGCTTCTCAATAATGGTTCTTATTTCAAGGAATTAACGTTACAAGAGAATTTTCTGTTCAAGTTGAAATGCTTTTACAGATATTTTCATTTGATGCAATGGTCTGGTTTTCAATACCACTTCAAAGCGTGCTGTCTGGGTAAATTTCGCAGAAACGTGTAGTTTGCAGAGGATTTATCTTATTTTTCATTCTTTGTAAAAGGTAATCATCGTGGTGTTGCTTCAAAAGATTTGCATCTTCAAACAGCTTTATTCAGTTTCTATTGTATTATTATAAGTAAGATATTTCTCTTGCTAAACAAAATTCTTGAAGAAAGATATGCTTCAAGTATTGTTAAACTTTTAAAAATAAATAATGACCATTTTTTTTTCAGACATAACATCCATATTATACAGGGTGTAAGGGACAGCCTTCCGCAAACTGAAACGGTGAACTCCGACCATCAAACTGAACAACTTTCTCTATGGAGCCTAGCTCCGGAAACGGGAAAATAAATCAGCTGTCCTATACAAAACTGCTGTACCTACCCGACTCAAATACAGGGTGTTCGGCAGATCGTTGAACATACGAAAATGGGGGGTAGGTAGGGTCATGTGCTACCTACTCAGCCCCAAAAATTTAATTTAGACCCAAATTTTTTTTTGGTGAATGATTTTTTGAAATTTTGGAAATTCGTCACTAGCACGCCTTTTTTTTAATGGACAGATCTGGATGTATTTAAATGAAGATTACCATATTTAAATTGATCGTTTTATTATTTTCACGTTTGCATTGATAAATTTCGTAAAACATTTAACTTTCCACATAAGTAGAATTTCATCGAAATGGTCCGGCTAGGTAAAGGTCCTTGGTCAAATCTTTGGGGCCGAGTAGGTAGCACATGACCCACCTACCCCCCATTTTATTATGTTCAGCGATCTACCGAACACCCTGTATATGGGAAAGCAGATTTTTATTCGCGTTTCCGGAGGTATGCTCCATAGTGAAAGTTGTTCAGTTTGATGGTCTGAGTTCAACGTTTCAGTTTACGAAGGGCTTTCCCTTACACCCCGTAATGTTAGTAACGAACTTAAATAAATTGAATTATTGAACTTAAATGTTAGTACATAAAAGTTACTGTCACAGTCTTGAAACCATAATCAGGATGCTATGGTTTTTGGACCAATATTTGGCTGTTATTTATTGATTAAATTTCTGGCCACGAAACATCACAAATTCAAAATTATATCGTATCTTTTTTGTTTTTTATTTGGAACGCACGAAACGAGCTTTCTGTTGACTTTTTAGGGTTCCGTAGTCAAAAAAGGAACACTTATACTTTCGTTCATTCTGTCTGTCTGTCTGTCTGTATGCCCCGCTTCAATAACACGCTCATTTTAATCTAAATTTGGCATGAAGACAGATAACAGTAACTCAAAAACAGAAATGTGGTTGTTATAAAGAAATAAACTCCATCCTTGCCTGTATTGAGGACCCCTGGTAACAGTCGATGTACATTCCACCCAAAATGTTAAAGTTAATTTGTACTGTATTTGATTATGTTTAATTTTAAGTTCGTTGTTTAATTCTAGTTTAGTTTTAAATTTTACTGGGAATGTACCTACCTACTCTGAGGAGAAATAAATAATTTTCATTTTTTTTCATATTCTTTTTTTTTCATCCGCCGTTCTTTTTGTTGACCTATCTCAGATCTTCTGTTTTAATTTTGAACGCACGATATAAAAATGTGTAATTTTGGCTGCTGGTCTGATATAGTCCTCCTCCATGACTGTCATTTTGTCACTACCTTTGGCTTTGTTCATCTTCCATCATTCCAAGGCCGAATTATTTAGGAAATTACAAAAATCTTTTTTATTTATGCATGCATCAGGTACCTATGTTTTGTAATTTTCCTTTGTAAACGTTTGCGATACCTACCTAACCTACCTTACATTCAAATTGTATTTGCTCAAACAAAGTTGGTATAGCTGATTAATGATTTTAGAGCTTGTTTTTCTCTTTTCAGTTAAAATGTTTTTTATGTAGTCAAGTTTTTAGTTTTCTTAATAATTTAGTTTATTACATACTTTTTAGTCTTGTGTAGCATGAAAGTACCATACTATATATATTTTTGGAATCTGCTCTTCACTAGCTTTCATTTGATACCAATATTGTAAATTTTTCCAAAAAAAAATTGTATTCCCCCTCTCTTTTCAAATTTGCGGACGCCATCTTGAAATAATATACCCTATGTCATTCTCACAATTTTTACGAATCTAAAGACACTATTTTACTTTAGAATCCATCAAGCCGTTTAGGCTGTAGGACGTGCCAAAGAAATAGACATACATACATACGCTCGAAAAACGTAACCCTCCTTCTGGCGCAGTCGGGTAAAAAGCTGAGGTTTCTTGTCGAAATCTACCTATAAGCAGTACGATTACAGTTTTTTAGTTATTTTTCAAGCGACACTGTCCATTTCCTTACTGAGAATGCTACTTTCTATTCCATTCCTCTTTTCATTTGCTTTATGCTCGACGCAGAGATGCTAATTGAAAATCAATCGCTCTCTCAATAGCTACTTTTATAATTACAGTTGAAGATACACATTTTTTTCCGTCTTTGATTGCGCCATTTTTACGACCGGTAGCTTTTAAAAGATTAAGTTCTCGTTTCACGTTTTCTACATCCATTATGAGTACAATATTCCAGTCTTCTTCGTATCGTGTGGTTTTACCAGAGATAGTAGCCGGAACCAACGGCTTAACGTGCCCGAACGTATCCAAAGCACGGAATCATATTTCTTTTCAGACACTCATGGTGATTCAGCCTACAATGTCCTATCCAACTGGGGAAAAATGCACAAAGTGACATTTATCACTAGATGTCCCCAGTGGGAATCGAACCCACGACCTCCGTATCAAGAGCCCAATGCTCTAAACCAATAAACCACGGAGGCAGTACTATATTCAAATGGAAATGTCATAGTTGAATTTAAAAAATCTATGGTGCCACCCTGTCACAACCCGGGTGTGAAAATGATGCTTCCGTTGAATATCTATACGCAGCTATATAAGGCTATATAAGGCAGTCACAGAGTGGCAGCTGTAGGAGCGAGATGATCAGTAGACAGTCAGCATATAATTATTAATGAATGAACATAGTCAGCATAGAATGGCAATCAGATGGTCAGTCATGGTGACCTGATAACAGTGGATGACGTGTTGAAGTGAAATGTGAAAAAGTGGATGAACTGAGAAAAAAATGCTACGTATACTATACGTAGCTAGTCGCAGCATACGTGTACCACGTAGCTTACGACGCGATACTGATTACGAGTGTTGCATCAGTATTTAAGTTGTCTCGTACTTTATAATGAAGCGTCATTGTGAAGTACGAGACAACTTAAATACGTAGCTTACGACGCGATACTGATCACGAGTGTTGCATCAGTATTTAAGTTTTCTCGTACTTCATAATGAAGCTTCATTGAAGTACGAGACAACTTAAATACGTAGCTTACGAAGCGATACTGATTACGAGCGTTGCATCAGTATTTAAGTTGTGTCGTACTTCATAATGAAGCTTCATTGTGAAGTACGGGACAACTTAAATACGTAGCTTACGACGCGATACTGATTACGAGTGTTGCATCAGTATTTAAGTTGTCTCGTACTTTATAATGAAACGTCATTGTGAAGTACGAGACAACTTAAATACGTAGCTTACGACGCGATACTGATAACGAGTGTAACGTAAGTTACGTGGTACGTAAGATGCGACGGGCTACGTATAGAAACATTTTTTTCTCAGTGTGAAAACTAAATACCTATTTCTCTCCAAGTTAGTGACTGTCAGTATTAAATCCAACCCTCAATCTGCTACCGTTTCCTGAGTAACCCTACATTTTAAGTCTCCCAAATCACGATCACGACGGCAATAAAAGAATCTTTTTGAAAACTTCCAAGAAACAAGGCAATAATTTTGAAAGATAAAAAGTTTCCAAATTACTTCTTTCATAAAAACCTTTGTTATTTGAATATTTTTAAAGGTTCGTTTTGAGATTGTTTTAAATTATATTTATTCTTTTGCTACAATACACCTGACTGTAATTGCTCTTACGTTTTCACTCTTATTTCAAGCGATACATTTTATTGTTAGTTTTCACAAATAATAACATACCTATTCAAGTTTACATACACAGAACATTAATACAGGGTCCAACTTAATATGCTGACAATTTCTTAGGATGATCAGACCATCAAACTGGTCAACTTTCTCTATGGCACCAACATCGAAATCGAGAAAAAAAAATCAGCAGTCCCATACATTTGGCTCGAGTAGGTTTGCAGTTTTGTATGGAACACCTGATTTTTTTCGCGATTTTGATGTTGGTGCCATAGAGAATGTTGTTCAGCTTGACAGTCTGATCATCCCCTTGAAAAAGTGTCAGCATATTAGGAAAGAACCCTATATTTTTTGATCGGTGTAAAGTAGTTACGTTGAGGAGTTCCAATGTACATCTACAAAGCGCTTCATCTTCATCAAATTACTTTTTGATGATCATCCATCATTGAGAAGCCATCTTGGTGTCCCAGAAACATAATCATCTAGTTTGTTTGACAAAGGCCGCAGAAAGGCCGAATTGACAACCTCCTTCTTTTCGCAGTCGGTTAAAAAGAGATCATTAGCTTTTCACTAGCAGTCTTTAATTGACTGTCGATATCAATTATCTTTTCACGCTTGAGGAAAGGTTAAAAAATCTTTTATTTCAAAGTAATTAAAATTACCCAACCATTATCTAAGGCTAATGACTCGCCAACAGCCTTAAACCATTTTTTAAAAGCCTTAGAAGGGTAATTTCCATTGATCACACTGATTCCATCGCGGTACGTCGAATAGAATAGGAATTGTGCCGATCTACATACAAGGTCCTTCTTAATATGCTGACTCTTTTTAAGGGGACGATCAGACCGTCAAACTGAACAACTTTCGCAATGGAACCAACATCGAAATCACAAAAAAAAAATCAGCTCTTCTATCCAAAACTGCAAACCAACTCGAGCCAAATGTTTGGGAGAGCTGATATTTTTTTCGTGATTTCTATTTTGGTGCCATAGATAAAGTTGTCCAGTTTGACGGTCTCATGATCCCCTTAAAAAGTGTCAGCATATTAAGAAAGAGCCTGTCTATGAGACGGTGTGTTACCGATATTTTGACTTATCGCCAGTTCATGGACTCCGAAACACCATAAAAAGAGTATTTAGTCAGAAAGGTATTTAGTCGCCTCCTAAAAATCTGGAAATAAAATTGTCTATCCTAAATCAGGAATAAAATTTTACTTTGCTTATTGTTACAAGGTATTTAAATTGACCTTGTCCAAGTCAGATGTTATCAAATTGCCCGTACGATTGAAATCCTCTAACAACAACTCAACTTCAGCCCAAAATGGAAGCACAAAATGATCGCTAAAAGGGAAAATATCTGTTCAATTAATAACTCCCAAGGCTTTTTCACAATAACTCCTTTAATTTGTATTTCGAACGATCCCCCTCCAAATCTCAAACAATAATAACCGAGGGTTCAGAATCATTCCTGCGTTACCCTAATAAATAATTTTGTACCTTTGTTTGACTTTGCCAGAACCCCGAGAGACAATTACGAGAAACAAAAGCTTTGGTCAAAATATCGTTAATATGAAAACAATGCAAAAAAAGTTTTTTTTTTATTCAAGCTGGTTTTATTGTAACTGTATTAAAAGTTCAACAAACGTGACATAAGTTACCAATTTATGCGCAATTATAGCTATTGTAATTTCAATATAAGGTTTAAGAACAGAATTTTAAGTTTTTTTGGTTGTGATAATGAATTTTCTCAGGAATGGAATCCAGATTAAGTTTTAAAGTAAAAAAATATCGAATGTCAATATTTCATTCAAATCTTTAGAGCCGTTTTCTAGAACGAAGAAGTTAGGTCCAATCCTATTTTCAATTCTAACTATTAACTAAAACAAATAAAATGTTTAAACACGATCTAAATACTAATCTCTACGCATATTGTTTATCACATTTCCGTTAAAATATACAGTTTCTTTGCCAGAGTAACTAGGATTAATTTGAAACTAAATAAAAAAATTTTGAGTTTGAAACTAAGTATACATTTAACGCAAATCTGACAAACCACAGGTACAGAGATTAGTTTCTAGATTGTATTTGAAATGTTTAAATTACTACAATTTTTAAATGTTATTAATCATCATCATCATCAGCCCATCATCGTCCACTGCTGAACATAGGCCTCTCCCAAGGCGCGCCACAAAACTCTGTCCTCGGCCTTCCTCATCCAATCGCTCCCGCTACTTTTTTAGGTCGTCTGTCCAGTGGGCAGCAGGGCGTCCCACACTACGCCTACCAGTTCGCGGTCTCCACTCTAGAACTCTGACACCCCACTATACTGTAATTATTTATTATGGTTCTAAACTGCAAATATTTATTGCTAATATTTTAACCTTTAAAGTAATGCAACTGACTACACTGTTACATTGACTTAAATTGGTTAATAATAATGAGATACCATCTGAAGGGGACCAATCTAAAGAACTGGAAAAACTAGGGTTGCCACCTCTCAGTCTGCCACAACTTCGCAACTCTAGGTTTAAAATTAAAAACGACGGCGTTGTATGAACCCCTGTCTAAACTTTCACTTAAATCACATTTAGTTCATCAAACAAATAGGTTCATAAATTTACGGTCGGTATACGTGAATGACTGATTGACTGGCTGACTGACATAACGCACAGCCAACGTTGAAGATAAAACATGCAATTTGGAATACATATTCTACGGAAGATGTACACTAAGAAGGGATTTTACGAAATTCTAATTACACGCGAAGGAAGCGCCTGCAAAAGCTAGTCTAAAATACAGGGTCCAACTCAATATACTGACAGTTTTTTAAGAGGATGATCATACCATTAAACTGAATGATTTTCTCTATGCAATCAACATTGAAATCGCGAAAAAAAATCGTATGTACGCTTTTGCTTGAGTTGCACTTCTGTGTGGAATAGCTGAACGCGATTTCCATGTTAGTCTCTATGGCACTAACAAAGGGTGTGATCATCCCCTTAAAAAGTTTCAGTATATTAAGAAGGACCCTATAGTATAATTAAACTTCCTTTTTAACCCTCGACGCGAGTGGTGTTATAAGTTTGACGCCAATATCTGTGTGTCTGTCCGTCTGCCTGTGGCGTCGTAGCTCTCGAACGGATGGACCGATTTTGATGAGGTTTTTTTACGTGAAAGCAGGTTTCTTTGCGGTGGTTCTTAGCAATATTTGGTAAATCGATTCAGCAGTTTTCATGTAACGCCAAAAACAAACATTTAAAAAGTAAAAAATAATTCGGTCACCTTTTTGGGGATTTAAGCAAAAGTATGTTTTACTTTAAGATATTTTAGGAAAAATTGATGTGTTGGAGACCGCAGATGATTGTAAAAAATTTATGGTCATAAAATATCTTAAAGAGTAAAAGAAGTAAAACATACTTTTGCTTACATAGGTGACCGAATTATTTTTTACTTTTAAATGTTTCTGGAAAGCGCTAACGATTCTCTTAAGGATTCAGGTTTGTAGAATTTCTTTTCAAGTGTTGAAAGGCTGAACGCCACCAAAGACTTCCAATAGAATCAATATCTCAAGGTTACTTCATATGACACCCACGGTAAGATATGGGGAAATATATTCAAAGTCGGGAACCACAGAAACATAACCTATAATCTTCTCAGCTCAAAATGTTAATTAATTTAGGTTACATGTGACGTGATATTCTATAGTCTATTGTGCAAGGTAACATACCTTGCAACTGACAACGTCCCCGACCAAAACTTTACTGCTAAAGTGATTAGTTTCAAAATGGCTTGATTTACGAAACTCTGTATTTTAACAAACGTTAGCACACCCTGCAATATAAGAAAGCTCCTAACAGAACCCTTATGCTCTTGTAATAAGTATAAAATTCACTTGTTTTCTAGGACTACATATAAAATGGGGTTAGAAGACCTTGCCACAGATCTTGTTATAAACTTAGACAATCGAGTTATATACTTGACTGCGACACCGTTTGGAACTAGGTTAAATAATGAGATTGAGACGTGTGTCTAACTTAGTTATTGTATTGACGTTTTTGTCTTGTTTGATCGTATTATTTACTTTCAGCCACTGACTTACACTCTAACGTTAGACAACCACACAGTTCATAGAAAGAACATGTCAAACAAAATGACACATTGCGGTCTGTCATTGCCATACGAACGATGTGAACTTGGTAACATCAATGCGGTAAGGGAACCGTATTCCAGTGTAACATGCAGTTGCTACTGATCGCCTTATCTAGTACTGGTACATTAATATTAATAAAATCTTAATAAAATTTGATGAAACTCGTACCTACCAATAAGTTTTAAGGAATTTACGTACGATTTTTAACACTACTTGCTCTTCATAACACTCGTTTTAAGTACAATATATTCTGAAATTTCACATTTACTAGCAGAGGACCAAGCGTGATTCGCGTGACGTTATCTCATGCCTTATCTCTCGCTCTGTTAAGCACCAAGTGAAAGAGCGATAAAGTGTGACTTTGCTGTCGTGTTGCCATTGCCATGGTAGCCCTACAATCATCTGGTAGTGAGCCAGTCGCCACTTTTCGACTGATCATTAGTTACGCAACCTTTCGCTCGTAACTGACTTGATGCTTACATAGGTCAGCCTTTATTACGTCGCTCCAGCGACACCTGGGGTGACCCCTTGGACGTCAGCCAGTCAAAATCATCATTATCATCTCAGCCGATGGACGTCCACTGCTGGACATAGGCCTCCCCCAAGGATCGCCATAACGACCGGTCATGCGCTGCCCTCATCCAACGGGTTCCCGCCGCCTTCACCAGGTCGTCGGTCCACCGTGTGAGGGGCCTATCCACGCTGCGCTTTCCGTTAGGCAGTCGCCACCCGAGAACTTTTCGGCCCCATCGGCCATCGTTTCTGCGAGCAATGTGCCCCGCCCACTGCCACTTTAGTTCAGCAATTTTTTGGGCTATGTTAGCTACTCTGGTTCTGCTGCGGATTTCTTCATTTCTGATTCGATCTCGCAGGGAAACTCCGAGCATAGCCCTCTCCATTGCCCTTTGGGTGACTTTCAGCCTTTTTATGAGGTCTTGAGTGAGCGACCACGTCTCTGTTCCATATGTCATCCATATGTGAGCCAGTAAGATGACGAAATATGCTCTTCTGACATTCCAGTCCTCACCCATTCGTTCTTGGTGGCCAAGCCAGCGGAAGCGGTGTGCTTTTATTTCGCCAATAATATTTTGAAAGACAACTTCTTTAATTTCGGTATTTCCAGCTGCCATCCTCGATTTGCTTCGTACTGGCCCCGGGATCAATGATATTTTACACAAGATAATATATGTTACCTTCATAGAAAATAGCGCGTAAAATTGAGCCACGCCGCAGCCGTCTCGTGTATAGCATTGCTTGACGCGGACTATTGAAAGACGTCCCAATTGGGTCGTGTTCGAGTCTTTACTTTGGACGCGCAAGTATCATATCTCCTTCTTTTTTGTACAATATCATTGCCCTGGATATTAAGTTAATAAATAATTTTTAATTCTAGCGGATCTTATTTTATAAGAAACAAAAACTTTGTGTATAGCTCGAGAAAATTGTCATTTTGTTTTGGCAAGCAATTGCAGTGAACTAAAAGTTGGAGTTATATTTTGTTCCTATTTGAAACAGGAATCTAATGGAAACTGTCTATTGAACCGTGTCAAGTTGGGCACAATTTAATTTAAACTCTGTGACCGGGGTCGGGATGAAGAAAATAGTTTTGTTTTCCTACCACTTCCACTTCTAATTCAATTTTGAAATTTCTGTTGAAATGTTTTAGGTTAATTTTAATTTACTATTATTACAACACCATGTGTTGGCAAATGTTTATTGTCATTAATATGAAGAATTTAATTACCAGCATGCAAAATAGAAGTTTATGTTTTATTAGAGTTTTACCGCGACTTTTTCCGCACAAATTATATAAGTACCCGATTTTAAGTCAGATCATAAGTTAGCTTTTGCGTGATGCTGTTAAAAACATACAAACAAACAAACAGAAAAACATTCTAAAAAAGGTTGATTTAGAGTCCGGGATACCTAAAAACCATATCTTAATCTTTTTCATGTAAATATCTTCAATGTACAGACACGCTTCTGTTACAGTTTTATTATAGTTAAGATACTATTACTATTAACCACACTGTATTTCCGTACAATAAACATATTTTCAATTGGTCAAAAAGAGGTTAATGTAAGTTATTTTGTTAAACACATTTATTTTTAAATCAAATTAAAGATTGAAAAATTTGTCTCAGGCGGCACTTGAACCCGCACTCTTCCAAACCGGGGTAGTGCGTTATCCAAATTCGCTACCGAGTCCACTAGCAGAGAACGAAATTTTCAATCTATTGCGTCTTAAGGGGACGGTTTGTAAGAGTGCGGGTTCAAGTCCCGCCCGAGACAAATTCGAAATAACACAACATGGCTGTAACATGTTTAGTCGGGGAAATCTACGGATTTTTGTATGGAGTAGGTTGCATTAATTGTGCTTTTGGTGAAAATTTGGAATATAGTAGATACATACCTGTAAAACATAAATTCCCAATAATCCCCGATTTTTTATATTGTATTACTGAATAATTAAGACATTTACAAAACATTAAATTTAGGTATGAACAAAAAATGGAAAACTGGTGATTTTGTACAGGATGGCTTTGTTCAATACGTTTTACATATAACAATAATAATCCACGGTTAATATCGTTAATTTGGGTAGATATTTAATATTTTGTAAGTCTTCAAAAATTATAACCTCAAAACTAAATTATTTACTGTTTGTTTTTACACATTAAATTTGCCTTTTGATAATTAACTGTCTCTATTGCTGGTCGAAATATTTTTAGAAATAAGCTTGCCATTTGTACATTATTATCGATTTTAAGGTATTTCTCAGGTTCCTGAGCCAATATAACCATGAAATCTTGAAAAAAGTGTTATAAACTAACAGTAATATTATTTCAAACACAATTTATTAAAGTGTCTTTAATGCAATCTCACACCTTATTTTTCCTAGACTAGTTGTGTTGTATAATCATTTATTTTATGTTTAGTTATGTTAACGGCAACGGGAAACAGAAAAAACTTTAAATCAACGTCCGGTTTTGAAGCACAGTACAATGTTTTCTATTTTGCAAATTTTGCACTCCATCGCTCGTGGACAAATCTTGAGGCCTGATTTCTGATGTTCTTCTTCTTATCGTGTGGGCGCCCCTGGTGTCAGCGTTTTCAGACTGCCGTACGGCCTCTGACTTGGTTTTTATGTATCGACTACTACCACGAGAGATAGTAGCCGGGACCAACGGCTTAACGTGCCATCCGAAGCACTGAATCATCTTTCTATCAGGTGATTCGGCCTGCAATGTCCTAATCGACTGGGGGAAAACGCACAAAGTGACATACCACTACGTCTCCCCCGTGGGAATCGAACCCACGACCTCCGTGTCATGATGTCCTGATGTTCATTCAAAGCGACAAGTATGAGCACCACAAGTTATGATTGTCAAGATGCACATGTCGCAGAGTTTTTGTTTGAGTGCCAGAAGAAGATTACCCTTCATAACCTCCTTCATCGTAGCTCTACCGGGTATTTTGGATCTGTCTTTTGACTATTTATTTTCAAAAGAGATAGTAGCATCCACAAGAACGCAGCTTTCTTTACATCCTAGTTTAAGTTAGATTTAAGATCTTATATTATATTATTATATTATTATTATTATAACACTTTATTACACACAGACACATTGATAAAGACAATAGAAAAGACATGTACAAAGGGCGAGCTTATCTCTTAAGAGATTTCTTAAAGCAGACCCGGCTTATATTTAATGGTATTGCCTCTGCAGGCACAGGACTGCGGGTTCCGGTACTACTAGTGAAACGCGGATGTTCTGAGGTTTCAGAATATCTCTGACAACCCTCTCGAGGAATATAGTCGTGAGAATATGCTTATGTCATCTGCAGGCTGAGCTCTCATCATCTGGTTCTTTTACCCTTTTCTCTATTTCTTTTTTTATTTCGGTTTGTTTTTGTTCTGTGCCATCTTTTTTTCACAAGATTGTATTGAATGTGCTGTTAATAATTCTTTCTCTTTAATGTCACTGTAAATATTTTATTCTTAGATAAATGATTGGCCTTCGGTGCGCTCCGATCGAAGCGAAGACCAATCAAAGATTATATTTATTTGCCGTGCAGGAGGCGATGGTTCGAACCCCGTCCAGACCGACTCGTACCAATGAGTTTTTCGGAAGTTATGTACGAGTACGATTTGTAACACCACTGGCTTTTCGGTGAAGGAAAACATCGTGAGGAAACCTGCATGCTTCAATTTCGAGGCATGTATTGTACCCACTGTCCATTATGTGGCGACGGGCTCACCCCCCGTCACACTGGACAGAGTTTTGGTACTACTGGTGAAACGTGGATGTTCTGTGGTTTAGGTTCAGAATATCTCTTACTACCCCCTCGGGGAATATAGTCGTGAGCATATACATACATACAGTTTAATTATATTGTTAAATATGTTTTGTCTCCCTGTATTCCCCCCCCTGATAGTCCTCCGACTTGTCTTAACGAGAAAACCTCTATAAAACCGCATGAACTCTACAATTTCGGTTCTCAGCAATATTTTTTCAGACAAATCTCTGCAGACCCACTGCAGTATTTTCATCTCATCATATTAGACGTGGAATGAATGCGGCGTTACGTCACGGGTTACGTGAGTCTCGTAATATCTACGTCCATTGCTACGTGTAGCAGGCCAACGTGAGCTTAGGTGATTGAGTGCAGTTACTTGGATCATAAATAACTATACAGATTTCTCTCAACTCATGTCCTTTTAACCCCCGACGCAAAAAGAGGGGTGTTATAAGTTTGACGCCTATGTCGGTATGTCTGTGTGTCTGTTTGTTGGTCTGTCTGTGGCATCGTAGTTCCCAAACGGGTGGACCGATTTCGATGTTTTTTTTTTAATTTTTGCGTAAGTGTTGTTAGGTTTGTTTCGTGAAAATCGGTTCAGCCGTTTTCAAGTAACTTTAAAAATTTCGAAATAATAAACCTCCAATGCAAAAAACAAACATTTTAATAGAATTTTGACGTAAGCAATATTAAATGCATGTATTACTTTTTAACTCTCTTTTAAGATATTTTAGGTCAATGAATGTGTCGGAGACCACAAGTGATTGTAAAAAAATCAATGGTCATTTCATAGCGGTACCCTGCGCATTCATTGACCTAAAAAAAATATATAATAAATAGGTGAAATTATATAATTAATAGCCGTGGTGGTCCAGTGGCGAGTAACCTTGCCTGCCGTGCAGGAGGCGATGGTTCGATCCCCGTCCAGACCGATTCGTACCAATAAGTTTTTCGGAATTTATGTAAGATTTGTAACACCACTGGCTTTTCCATGAAAGAAAATATCGTGAGGAAATCTGCATGCTTCAATTTCGAGGCATGTATTGTACCCACTGTCCGTTATAAGTGGCAACGGGCTCACCCCCAGTCACACTGGACAGAGTTTCGGTACTACTGGTGAAACGTGGATGTTCTGAGGTTTCAGAATATCTCTGACTACCCCCTCGGGGAATATAGTCGTGAGCATATGCTTATATGCTAATAAATAGGTAATAAGTAATTACAGTACTCTGTGATTCTACCTACGGATCTCTTCTTTGGGAGATTTTGTGATTATTTCCTTGCTTCTTCTTAGATTTACACCATCTTGACATACATATAGTAATAGTGATGGCCCGATAGCACAGCCGGTAGTGAACCTGCCTGCTGTGCTGAGGGTCGCGGGTTCGAATTCTAGTGTTTTGTAAGCACTTGTACAATTTGGGCAACCATCGATCTCCTCTCTTTAGTCCCTTTTATTAGTTTAGTTCTTATTTTTTAGTGTTCCGTAGTCAGACAAGGAATCCTTATTACTTTCGTCCATTCCGTCTGTCTGTCTGTCTATATGCCTCGCCTCAATAACTCGCTCATTTTTGCACCTAATAAATCCAAATTTAGCATAAAGACTGATAACAGTATTTTTCTATTCTTGGTGTGCAAATAAAGAATATTTATCTTATCTTAACAGTAACCTAAAAACGAAAGAAATGTAGTGAATATAAAGAAAAAAAATATTTTCGACTTTGTAGTGAAAGTTGATCAATGATCATTTTATGGCCTTAACCACCCCTTTAAATATTAGGTAAGTACTAGAGTGTTTTGTTACAACTTTTATATCTAGAATTGCTTGGTTAAAGTATTATACAACGTGTTAATGAATTAACACAAAACTAGAAAGTAGTTTGTTTAGAATTGAGAGCAGAATCGAATTATCATGTTTTCAATATAGGTAATTTTTTTTAAATATTAAATAATTTGTTTCTAAAATTTAAAATTTACTGAACTTGATCTCAACCTACCGCTCGGGCACTCTCATCCTGTTTACTACCAAAACAAGATTCTTAAAATGTATCCATGAGCACGTTAGCGCTTTCATTCATTGCTGAAATGATATCAAATCATTTTTGTCTCAAAACTTAAAATGCGAATAACTTTAAATTTTAAGTATTCAAATAATGAAATTATTGTTTCAATCAAATTATATTGTTGTAAATCAGTTGGGGTGTATGAGGTTTTGCGCTTATTCATTAACACGTTGTATAAGATATAATATTTAGTTCTTGAAATATTTGAAACCACGCCGAAATAGGGTAGTTTACTTTATCTATAATAATGTTTCGACGAAATATATTATAGTCTAAAAGACCAGCATTTTCAATTTAGTAAACCCTAAAGGCAATATGGTAAACAGGTAAACATCCTGTTATTCTTAAAAATATCTTGTTATGAATATCTTATAATTGTATTCCATCGTTTCTATTGGACAAACAACTTTAATAGTCTTTAGCTACGGAAATCTACGGATTTTTGTATGGAGAAGGTTGCATTAATTGCACTTTTGGTGATAATTTGGAATATAGTAGATAAATACCTGAAAAACATAAACTCTCAATAATCCCCAATTTTTTATTGTGTATTATTGAATAATTAAGACATTTACTAAATATTAAATTTAGGTATGAACAAAAAATGGAAAACTGGTGATTTTATACAGGATTCTTTCAGTACGTTTTACTTATAACAATAATAATCCCCGGTTCATATCGTAAATTTGAGTAGATATTTAATATTTTGTAAGTCTTCAAAAATTAAAACCTCAAAACTAAATTATATACTGTTTGTTTATACACATTAAATTTGCTTGGTGATAATTAACTGTCCCTTTTGCTAGTATGCTGGAAGAAATCTTTCTAAATAAGCTTGCCCTTTGTACATTTATATCGATTTTAAGGTATTTTTCAGGTTCCTGAGCCTATATAACCATGAAATCTCGACAAAAGTGTTATAAACTAACAGTAATATTATTTCAAACACAATTTACTAAAGTGTCTTTAATGCAATCTCAAACCTTATTTTTCCTAGACTATAATCGCCTCTTTCAAGTTTAACTTTCGGAAACATTTTCCTGGTTCCTTGTTTGTGAATTTACTTTCTATTAATTAACTTAGTCATGTTTGTGCGTAATTTGTGGAATTAAATCCTGGTCTTTGCATTAACGTAAATTTGTATCTTACATTAGCCAATTGTAGATATAATCTGAGGGTAAGGCTCGGCGCAAACGAGCCACCGGCCACAGCCACCGACCACTTGTAGCCACCGCAATTTACAACGCATATGAAGCTTAAAGATCGCTTAACTGAAGAGAGAGCGTGCGATGCGGTGCGTCTCAGTAGCGATTGTTGGTGTTTTGTGGTTCACAGCGGCCACAATTGGCAAATCGCGTACACACAGCGACACATTAAGTTATGCAAAACCAACATAAGCTGGCCCCGCGACGTTAAACGTTACTAGATCTACGCGCGGCCAGCTTATATTGGTTTTGTATAGCTTGATGTGTAGCCGTGTGTACGCGATTTGCCACTTGTGGCCGCTGTGAACCACCTGCTGTAGCGACTGTAACACGTGTGCGGAGAGTCGCAAAACAATTTATGAAATGGCTTGTGAACTGCATGGCGCTGGCCACCGGTGACTATGGCTGGTTGCTCGTTTGCACCGAGTCTAAGATAGAACAAGTATGAAGTTTTTGGCTGACTGGTTTGGAGGAATTAATTTAAAGTACCTAATGCGAATTTTCTGTGCAGAATAAACGAAATTAAAACGTCTAAGAAAAACACACGTAACCTTAAGAGAAGTTTATTCCGAAAGCACAAAGGCGCGCTGCATACAAACGAAGTCTGGTGATATTTTTAATACTAACCAATTAAAGTCAATGGAATTTTTCAAAAACAATCTAGATACTAATTTCTATGCTTGTATGAAGTCCGATTTTCGTTAAAATATACAGTTTTGATGCTAGAATTAATTTAAGATTTGTATGGAAATCTTCCAGGCACTGTAAGTTTAAAACTATACATTTAACGAAAATCTGAGTTCATACAAGCATAGTGATTAGTTTCCAAATTGTTTTTAATATCACCAGACTTCGTTTGTATGGTGCTCGCTCCGAATTATATTCCCTTAATTCAATCAATAAATCCCATCAAATTTCCTGGCTGTGGCCCGCCATGCTTATGCTCGCATACGCATATGCTCGCATACGCATATGCTTAAGACTACATTCCCCGAAGGGGTAGTCGGAAATATTCTGAAGCCTTAGAACATCCACGTTTCACTAGTACCAAAACATAGTCTAGTGTGACGGGGAGTGAGCCCGTGGCACAAGCTTATACTAATGCTTAATAATTCTTTTTTTCTTACCAATAGCCACTTCATCCATTCCATCAGATTGAAGAGGACGAAAGATTTCATTTGCGCACACACTCATGCACTTAAGCAGGTTATCCTGAAAGGCCACAGAATTCGAAATCAACTATAAAACGTAAAAGGTATCATATCATTAGGCCTCAGGAGATTAGATCCCAGGCAAATTGTAAGTAGCCCAGTCATTTTAGGAAGTTTCTTAGGAGGGCAGGGAGTAATTATGAATGGTACTTTTAAACTGTAACCGGCACCATTTAATGACAAAAGGACTATCTGAAAACGTATTTAAAAAAAATTACTGCGTAGAAATCCAAATTGTACATCCCAGAAGGCCAACCTTTATAATTTTAATACCAATGCACTAATTTTCTAGATTAAATAATTTAAATGACTATTGAGCAATAAAATAGTCATCGAAATTTCAAAAATAAATTATTTACGAGAATATAAAAATGTATTTTTCATAGCTTTCTAAGAAGACAAAAATATTTACTCCATGTTTGAAGGGTGTATAATTGTAAAGCCTAAAAAAGGTGGAAATAAAATTTACCGTCAGGTGTTTAGAACGAGATAAATGCCAAATTTTAAATTTGGGGCTGTTGCTGGCGTAATTTTTTTTATTTTGGTATATTTCTATGCCCAAATTGGCTCTTAAATGATCCACCGAAAAAAATCTTTATTAGTCCCGGCTCAAACCGTAAAGTGACTGGACTAAAGTCCCTAACCATCTAAACTTGCGTAATCATTTCCCCCACAAGTCTACCACCCCAAACTCAAAACCACTTTAAATTGCCCCGTATCTCAACCAGTCTTCGGCTTAATTTTAACCCCTATATCGAAAGGTGGTGATGTCGAACGTTGCATACAGACGGACGTGTCTGGCACGCTGCCAGCCACGCCACCCGCCAGGTGTACGTCGCTCCTAAGGGACCACCACCGATATGGATTTTCTATTTTTGTCAAGAAAGAAATTACTTTGAAAATCATTCAAACAATATCTTTTCTACAACATTTTTAGGTTTATTGCATCAGGTTGACCATTTAATATGTCGTGAACAATAAGTAATTGATAGAAAATTAATTCTAGTAAAATGAGTAAGTGGTGTATTCATGGCGTTTTATTTTGGAGCAACTGTATAGGAGGAGCATCATTCTGCAAACAGACTTGTAAACAAACACACGAAACTTTTTTGAACTCTCCTAAAATGCTTACATAAGCCACAATTTATGTGTAATTTAGCCCCAATGTAACAGGATACAGTTAAAACATTGTGTATATTCATAAATACAACACAGATAATGTAATTTTGGTTCAATAGTAATAATAAATTTTGATAGTATTTCCAGATCAGAGATATTCTAAATTTAGTATATTCAGGATATCTAATTTTCACAAGCATTATCCAAACTATGTTATATGAGAGGTGGTCAGCGGTCAAAATAAAATAAAGTAATCAAATAAATATCTTTGACATTGACACACAAATTATCAAGTCACATTTAAAGTACCTGAATCTATTCTGGACTTGTATTATGATGACTAGACAAAGCTATAAGATGCATATATAGATACAAACATCCATGATTCGGGTACAAATATTCATATTCATCATACAACTATTTGTCCCTTACAGGATTCGAGCCCGCTACCATCGGCACAGCAGGCAGGTTCAATACCGACTGGGCTATCGGGCCGTCTGACCAACAATGAAACGATTGATGGTCCCGCTAGCGTTATACACAAGCCAGTCTAACTGGCCCGGTCAATGATCAGCTTTGGCGTGTTTATGCGCGGTTACTGGCGGATACTGGCAGGCTGTACCGGAGGGTTGGCCGGGCGGTGCCGGAGCTGCTGTCGAGAACTGAGTTATTCGCTGTTCTGGTGCTGTTGACAGGGTGATTAAGCAGCTTGTAATGTTTTAGGTAATAGGTGAAGAAAATAGCGAAGTTTTTGTTTGGTACTTAGGCATAGATTGAGTTAGATTTCTTACCAAAGCACAACACGATACTACTGATATTAAATCCGTATAATAGCCGTAAAGCTATTTTAGCATAAGCATATGCTCACGACTATATTCCCCGAGGGGGTAGTCAGAGATATTAATAAACCTCAGAACATCCACGTTTCACCAGTAGTACCGAAACTCTGTTCAGTGTGACGGGGGGTGAGCCCGTCGCCACATAATGGACAGTGGGTACAATACATGCCTCGAAATTGAAGCATGCAGGTTTCCTCACGATGTTTTCCTTCACCGAAAAGCCAGTGGTGTTACAAATCGCACATAAATTCCGAAAAATTCATTGGTACGAGTCGGCCTGGACGGGGATCGAACCATCGCCTCCTGCATGGCAGGCTAGGTTACTCGCCACTGGACCACCACGGCTTTTTTTTAAAGCTATTTTATACATTCCTTTTATACAGGGTGTAAGGAAAAGTATCATTAACCATTAAACCACATACTCTACCCATCAAACTGAACAACTTCTAATATGGGAGTAAAACGGCAGACCAAAAAAAATATCAGCTGTCCCATACTAGGTTTGCTCCCATAGTAAAAGATATTCAGTTTGATGGGTAGAGTATATGGTTTAAAGGTGAATGATACTTTTCCATACACCCTGTACAGTCATTGTATAAAAATTACGTTATAATCTACAAGCATTTACCAGTGACTTCCTCTACATGGGTTACCGTCATCGTAGTTTTTTACCATCATTTGTTTTTTTTGTTAATAAAGTTCTTAAAGCTAAAAAAAAAAAAAAAAAAAAGTTACATTTATCTAATGTTGTCCAGTCAGATTATTCAAACGATATTTGACTGTTTACTAATGCCATTGGAAAAAAACCAGCCAAGTGCGTGTCGATCCACCCATTACAATTATACGGACTTAGAAGGGGGTTTGATTTAAACTACGGTTTAACGGCTAATAGAGCGGCGGCGGCGGTGGCTTCTAAAACGTACATTTTATAAGTTTGACGACCATTACTCGTTAACTTGTAAAGTCTACTTAGCTATCCTTTTAACTTCGTCATAACTACTGCCGTGGACTTTTTCACATATCCAGAAACAACCGTTTAGCCGTAGCTAACAAAGTCGTTTCTTTTTTATTTTCTGTTCCACCTTGTATACAACGTGTTAATGAATTAACTCAAAACTACAAAGTAGTTTGTTTTGTTTGTTTGTTAGAATCGAGAGCAGAATGGAATTATCATGGTTTCAACATAGGTAATTTTATTTTCAATTTATTAAACTTTTTTTTTTTAATTTAAAATTTACTGAACTCGATCTTAACCCACCGCTCGGGCACTCTCACCCTACTTACTATCAAAACAAGATTCTTAAAATGTATCCACGTTAGTGCTTTCATTCATTGCTGAAATTATAACAAATAATTTTTACCTGAAAACTTAAAATGCGAATATGCGAACTTTAAATTATAACTATCAAAATAAAAATTGTGTTATAAACCAGTTGGGGTGTAAGAGGTTTAGTGCTTATTCATTAACACGTTGTATAAGTGAGATTACAAAAGCAAAAAATATCTCACTAGGCTCTTGGCTTGCTATTCCTATGACAAAATATGCATACATGCAAATACGAAATTTTTGCATGTCAAAACAATGGTAGTGCCGCGCTGTTTGTTAAAAAAGTTAGCTCACAAACTAAATTAAAAAACGAAACCTAAGCTAAGCAAAACTCAGGTATTTCCCTTTTTTTACCCGACTACGCCGAAGCCAAAAGGAAGTGTTACGATTTTAACAGTTTATGTTAGTCTCAGTTTAATACTGAAAAGTAGCCGGGTTATTCTCACAAAATGTACCTACGTAATAGTGACTATTCTTAAGAGCCCTTTTACCGTTCCTGTTATAGCAATTAACGGTCCAATGACATAAATAAAGTCAAAAATTACTTATTTAGAGGCAGTTTTGGACGGAAAAAGAGATGAAAAACTACATTATTGTTTCTACTATATCGTGTGGGGTATCAATTGAAAGCTTATAAAAATACGAATCTAAAAATATTTTTTATATTTTTCTTTGAAACTTTGTTAAACCAAATATTTCAGTAAACCCTGAAAAACTGTTGTACCCACAGATATTTCATAAACTAGAGCCACATAAAATCTTAAAAAAATCACGCATATTAGAAATAAGGTGAAGATGGCGGGAAAATTATCAGGCTGGCACTAACTTGTATAGTTTTTTTTTTCTATGCCCAAAAAACTACCACCAGTGTAAAATGATCTTCAGTTACGTGTGATGTGTTAGTGGTGATTAAAATACCCATTTTAAACAACTGATAGTACGGAACACTAATTGCACGAGTCCCGACTCGCACTTGGCCGGTTTTTAATTTAGGTTTTCTTTGTTGAGAAATCTTAAACATATATATGCTGACACTTTTTTAAGGGGATGATCAGACCGTCAAACTGAACAACTTTCTCTATGGCACCAAAATCGAAATCGCGAAAAAAAAATCACATACATATAAAGTTGTTCAGTTTGGCGGTCTGATCATCCCCTTAAAAAAGTATCAGCATATTAAGAAGGACCCTGTATAGACAATCGGAGCTACGAACGCGTCCCAAAAAATGTCACCGAACTCTCCGTAATAAACCGTATCGCTATACACAGAGAAAGATGTTGAATAACGCCTCACGCACACCAATCTAAGAAAGTGGGCCACTTTTGTTTTATACGGTATAATTGTGAGGCTCAATCTAGACATATACTTTATCTAAAGTGTCAAATATACTATATTTACACTTCAATCCTCCATCTTCTAATTTCATCTCAAAGCATGAAATCCTCATAAATGTTCATAGTCGGCCAGTTCCATAACTCAGTAACATGTGAACCGGTATTAAGGCCCATTCCGTTTACAAAGTCTCACAAAACAAACAATTTTCTCTCTTAAAACGTCGGTATAAGAGGAAAGTAGGTGACCTTTCATGTAGAATGGACGTAGGGTCGAGTTCACAAGGTAATAAGTGGGTCAAGGCATCTATTTGGGATGTAATCCAGAGGCTCTTCTCTAGTGAAACTGAATGTGTTTGTTTAATAGTTCCTTACTTCAGAGAGTAAAAGACAAGAAGACTGCTATACTCAATACTAAGTGGCGTACGTCGAGAAAGGCCCAAAATCCCGTCTCCTAGATGGCGCTGACTCCTTGCCCGCGAGTAGATGAATTGCGAATATACGTTAAGAAATTTCGATTAGTCTTCCAATATTGTGAACCAAACCAAATACGTAGGAGAGTTAGCTTAGGTAACTAAAAAGAGTAGTAGATTAGAAATTTGTATTGTTGAAACTCGCGGGCAAGGAGTCAGCGCCATCTATGAAACGGGATTTTGAGCTTTTTCCGACGTACGCCATTTAGTATGAAAGCACTCTTCTTGTCTTTTACTCTATGCTTTTAAAAAACCCAAATAAATTTACGACCATAGTCCCATTCGGGGTGGACAGAAGCTTTGCTACAACTAGGTGCCAATTTTACAAAGCACACATTTATTGTTTTTATTTTATTTTATTGACGTTTTTACGATGCTGTTAAATTACGAGTCAAGTGGGTTATTGTAATAAAAAATGCGTTTTGGACAAGGTCCACGCAAAGGTAAAGGTAAAAAGGAGCAGCGAATTGAATCACTACGTCCGTAAAACAGTAGGTCAACAAAAATCGTAAGTTTATGACGTAGTGAAATAATTATTGGCATTGTGAAAATTACCTTTGTAATTTGTGAAGCGAAGGCATATAAGATAGAGAGATAGAGATTTAATGGATCAAGTAATCCAAAATAATGTTTTTTGTCCTTATTATTAAATTTAAATGAATATCTTGGACATTCTCACGCATAATCTGGTCCAATCCGTAGTACAAGAGTCTACGAGTAGTCCAGATTTGTATTTATAATATTGTAGAACGCATATAAATATTTCATTTTATTCATTTTAGGAAAACTTACGGGACTTATTACACAATAGGATATAAACATTTTTACAGAACAACATTGCCACAAAAGGCCGTGGTGGTTCAGTGGTGAGTAACCTTGCCTGCCGTGCAGGAGGCGATGGTTCCCATTCTCATCCCAGTCCAGGCCGACTACTACCAATGAGTTTTTCGGAAATAATGTACGATTTGTAACACCACTGGCTTTTCGGTGAAGGAAAACAACGTGAGCCTGATGCTGATGAAACCTGCATGCTTCAATTTCGAGGAATGTATTGTACCCACTGTCCATTATGTGGCGACGGGCTCACCCTCCGTCACACTGGACAGAGTTTCGGCACTACTGGTGAATCGTGGATGTTCTGAGGTTTCGGAATGTCTCTGACTACTCCCTCGGGTAATATAGTCGTGAGCATTTACTTATGCTTATACATTGCCAACTAAAAGTTCTACAAATAAACACATAAATATACCAACCTTATACTGTACAAACATACACAAAAATGTCACTTTTAGAAAATAACTAATTACAAAAAATACGAATCGTTTTGGGTATCAAATGAAAGCTTGTTCCAGTGAAAACACGAGTTCAAAAACGCGATAGCATAAATTGAATTGCGGTGGAAACGTGACGAAAGTAAGAGAGTCAAATATAACTTATTTCACAGCACTGATTTTTTCCAGGAATTCTTTCTAACATTTCCATAATTCAACTAACGAACTTGTTAGAATGGAAACATGGCTTGGTACCGGTACCAAAAGAATAGGTTCTGTACCGCTACTTAGCAATTCGGTACCTGGTTACCGGTACTCCGCGTAACAACTACTGGAACTAAATTTAGGTACCCGACTCATATGAGAATGCCTATCCTTTTTAAAACAACTTTTTCTTACTCATAAAAATATTAGATAAGTTTATTAAGAGGCTATCTTCGAAATTTGGGCCACTTTCTGATTCGCATAAATCGTAAAATAACAGGACGCATTTCATATTCATATATATGTTTAAGGACTATAATTATAACCCTTTGACTAATTACGGACTAGCCTTGCGGTAGCATTTCCCCTCTGCCACGGTATAAGCACAATTGATCTTGTGCATTTACATTCAATTTTACACCTTATCACTAAACGAGACAGCCTATAATTGCGAAATAATAACTTCGAACTTAGAACGTTTGGGGTTCACACGAGACTACTTTTCATGATTTTTAACATTCAAAATTAGAATCTAAAGTTATGGGAATAAAATCCAAAGTTGCGGATTTCATGTTACCTCGCCCCCCGCAAAAAGTGGCAGAAATGTTTGTTAGTAGAATTACACGCGTAACCAGTCCACATATAAATAGTCAAAGTTATAACCTAGGGCTGGGTAGACGGAAAACATGATTTCGTAAAATTTTCTACATAGATTTGTGTGCCAAAGTAGACTCCGATTATTTACAAAATAAAGGCATATTGGTACCTATCAGTACACACATAGCAACACGTCAAGCTATACAAAACCAATACGTTACGTTACTCGACCTACACGCGGCCAGTCAAAGTCAAAGTCAATATAATTTATTCAATATAGGAGCTTGCAGCACACTTATCAAACGTCAAATCTTTTTTTAAAGCTACCACCGCGTCGGAACGTGTTGTCGCTGTAGAGAAGATGCGGCCAGAAACTCTACAACAGTTTAGTTTGGTTTTGTATAGCTAGCTTGATGTGACGCCCTGTGTACATGAACATTTTTGGTACCGGTATAATACCGATACTGATTATAAAGTAGTGGTGCTACGTCTGTTACCGGTACCAATAGTACAGATATCCATCTGGTACCAGTGCCGAAAATTACCTGTGTTTTAAGCCCTATCTGGAAACCCTTAAATAAGCTGGAGGTGAAGCTTGCTACAGGTCGTACGATAACGGAACGATGGCATAATGTACTTTCGGTATTGGAAAAGAAACTTGAGTAGGTCTACCATGAGTTTTCACTATACTTTACTACTTTCGTTACGTCGCCAATTTCGTATGGCAGAAATTAGTCCTCAACGTAAACACTAGGAGCGCTGTACGAAATTCAATGCAAAATTAATGACGTACAATGAAAACTCATGGTAGGCCTACCAGTCTTGTCTCTTTTTGGAAGGGGGTCCGTTTAAGTCAACCGTTTAACAGCCGTCAAATTCCAACATGCATTTCGAAAATAGAAACTTTTTATCAATAAATAACCACTTGAATTTTGCAAAAAGAATTGGCCTTTCAAAAGGATATCTTAATTACATCTACACAGAATTCCTTTCATTTCTTTCGAACGAAAACTTATTTTCTCATCAGCGCCGTCCAGCAAATCCTTCTAATCAAACGTTCTAAATGAGCGCAAGATCACGTTACGTTAAAACTCGACATATTAAACAAGCAGTATGGAAACTAAAATCCGTTGGGTACTAGCGAGTCTTAAGCTGGCGCCACCGCGACTTATTTTTCTGTCTACAAAAAATTGCAGCTTCATGACAATAACTCGAGTTGAATTTCTGCCCAATAGTATCAAAGTAGACGAGACAATTAAAAGACGACGACCAGGAGAAACACCAGCACACCAACGCCATTATCACAACAAATTGTCAAAGAGCATTTTTCTGTTTTTGATCTGCTATCAATGGAAAATTATTTTGTAAATCTCATTGCCTGAGCACTGTAGTATTGCAAATAATTAGTTGGCCAACCCCCACCAGATTTTCCAAAAAAATAAAAACACCTGTATAGGTATCTTTCAGAAGTAGCAAGAAATTTCTATGATTATGGATATCCCTTATTCGTGAAAGGAAGCCCTGCAGTAGGATATAACTTAAACTAAAATATAAATTATTCTTGCTCGTAATCTTACGCGTAGTTTACCCTTTAATAGATAAATTGTGGATGTAGCAAAGTTTCTAATCAGCTAAGGGACACTCCTGGGTCTCCATCACTCACGTTTGATAGCTGAGATAAGTACCTACAGAGGCGCATATCGCACACGATACAGGTGGTCGTGCATTGACATAAGGCGCGTTTTAGTTCATTGCAGGTAGGCTGTTAAAGCACGCGAAATCGGCAGAGTGCAGTATCTGTTACGTTGGTAACTGTTAAATATTCCGTGCTATTTGTAGCTACTGCGGTCACTGTATACGTTATTATAATAAGATACCAGAGGATATTCTTAACTTGACGGACCAAAAGTTTCCCACGTTAAACAAGTCGTCTGTAAAAAAGGTTACTATAAACTCGATGATTATTTGAATGACCAAAACGTCTGGTCTTGACAAAGTTACACTATGTAATTTAATATTGAATTTATGTAATTCTACTTTGTATATTTTGTTTTGTTTAAAAGAAGTGTGTTGTAGAGTTTCTGGCCGCATCTTCTTTACAACGGAACACCTTCCGACACGGTGGTAGATTCAAAAACATGACGTCAAAAAGTTATCTATGTGATATTATTTTGAATAAACCATTTTGACTTTTGACTGCTTGATCAGTGCATTGTGGTACCGGCTTCATCACGTTCACAGTTAAATAATACGCTCGTTGCGGCACGTTACGTTAATAACTAGACTGTTGGGGGAGATTGGAAATTGCCTGTTTTAGTACTAGTACTAGGTATACTTTACTACACCATAATATACCTATAGGGACCTTCTTAATTTGCTGACACTTTTTAAGGGTATATTACTGTTGGCGAGCTCCATACAAACGAAGTCTGGTGATATTTTCAATACTAACTGATTAAACTCAATGAAATTTTGCAAAAACAATCTAGAAACAAATCTCTATGCTTGTATCGTGTCAGATTTTCCTTAAGATGTACAGTTTTAAAGTTGCAGTGCCTCAAAGATTTCCATACAAATCTTAAATTAATACTAAAGTCCGGCCGCTGAAAGATTGCGTTTGACAGTTACCATAAAATTATAAAAAACTGAATGAAAATATTGTTTACCTGTGCTCACTCTAGTACACAGGGCACTAGCTGCCCTTTTAAGTTCAAAAAGCTACTAAATAATGATCGACATTTATAGTTTTCATTCAGTTTTTTTACAATTTTATGGTAACTGTCAAACGCAATCTTTCAGCGGCCGGACCTTAGCATTGAAACTATATATTTTAACGAAAATCGGACACGATACAAGCATAGATATTTGTTTCTAGATTGTTTCTGCAAAATTTTATTGAGTTTAATCGGTTAGTATTGAAAATATCACCACTTCGTTTGTAGGCAGCGCGCATTTACGCATTCGGAATAAACTTCTCTTAAGAGGATGATCAGACCGTCAAACTGAACAACTTTCTCTACGGCACCAACATCGAAATCGCAAAAAAAAATCTGCTTTTCCATATAAAACTGCAAACCTACTCGTGCCAAATGTATGGGATAGCTATTTTTATTTTCGCGATTTCGATGTTGGTTCCATAGAGAAAGTTGTTCAGTTTGACAGTCTAATCATCCCCTTAAAAAGTTTCAGTATATTAAGAAGGACCCTGTTTATTTTTTAATTTCGTCTAGCTCCTTAAGGGTAGACCTGTGCCCTGTGGTGGGACTTTTATAGGCTGATGATGATGATGATAGCAATATTTATCTGTGTATGTAGCCTAGTATGATCCGCAGGAAAAAGGCCTCCTCGCACGAATAATGGTGAGACGGAGTATAACATCTCAGAAACAACAATAATGTTTACTAATTTTGTTCTTAGACGAATTATATACGGACCCGCCTCGCCTTAGCATTTCCCCTCTGCCAACGTGCAAGATCAAAAGATCTTACGGATTTACGTACAATTTTATACCTTATAACTAAACGCGACAGCCTATAATTGCGGAACAATAATTTCGAACTTATGACGTTTGGAGTTCACGCGACACTGTTTTTCATGATTTTAACATTCAAAATTAGAATCTAAACTAATGAAATAAAATTCAATCTCGTGCTACCTCACCCCCCGCAAAAAGTGTCAGAAAAGTTTGTTAGTAGAATTACACGCTTACACGCGTAACTTGTCCTCATATAATTAGTCTTATATTTTGTTTTATTAGAAAGCCGCACGTATTACATAAACACTAGAGTCAACATTCCATAAACAACGCAGTTAGCACGCAATCCGGCGTTCTCAATCAATAAACTGGACCGTAAATATGGTTGTAAACCGTCGTGCCGCATAAAATATATTGTTTCTGTAAACGATGGCCTTTATTGATACTATAACAACATAACACGTCAAACAGTATCGGCACTGAGCCTATTAGGCACTCGCTCGATCACAGCTATTACAGTTATCAAAAAAAAAAAGTCAATATAATTTATTCAATATAGGAGCTTGCAGCACACTTATCAAACGTCAAATCTTTTTTAAAGCTACCACCGCGTCGGAACGTGTTGTCGCTGTAGAGAAGATGCGGCCAGAAACTCTACAACATAACACGACTTAATAACTATTACAATCTAAAATCTTAAGCTAAAGTTATGTATACAATAATACATAGTCTATTTAATAAAATAATGATACCATACAGTAAAGCAAACAAACTATAAGCTAGTGACCTCAGACCCAAGCATTTTGATCATTTAAATAATCATCCAGTTTATAATATGCTTTTTTACGAAGCTAAAATTTTTTTTTCCATACAATCTGTCACCTCTGCCATGTCCCTATGTTTTACTTTTTGGGATACTGAGTGCGAGCGAGACAGAAATACGCATTTGCTTAAGAGAAACCACGATTCAACCAGAGGGGGTGAGGTAAAAAGTCGGTGGGAGGCAGGGAGTGTCCGTACTGTTTGTAGTAATAGATACTCTTTCTTACACTATGTTATAAATCTAGGTCAAAAATCTAAACTGATTGCGTTTTGTCGGGTGTAAACAAAGAAAAGTTTTTGTTAATGTTTTGGTATAAACCAAACTTGAAGGCGAAATAAATAGTTTTCAGTTTACGAAATACAACAAACCCGACCTTTTCGAAACATGAACTTCATTAAACAGTACTAATATGAACACTGGTGCCGTGTTTCTAGCTCTTTTATATTTAGATATTCAATAAATGTAGATCAAGCTCTAACATGACTTTAGAGAAAACTTGATGTGGTAAATAGAAGATTAACTACCTTCCCAGTCTTAATTTCCAGGACTTATAAAGTTACTATACCAGGAATAGAGAAAGTGACAGCTGAGAGAGCGAGATGTAAGTGCCTAGTAGCACCACTGGATGATAGAAAGAGATATGTGACGCGAGTCAATATAACCGTTTTTGGGAACTTATCGGCAGGGTAAAGATCCGAGCTCTGCGAATAATTATTGTCAATCTAAAGTGAAGTGGATAATTTTGTGAAATATACTATCACTATTTCATAAAATTTTCCACGATTTCACGTTATATTCACAATAGGGTATTTGACAGGTTTTAAGAAACCGTTCAACGTTAAGCACTGATGTCTAAGGACTCTATAGAAAATGTATATTTTACGATCCATTACATATAGTGTAATGAAAAACGAAAACAAAAAATGTTAATTAAATATCCAACGCTTTTCCTGACAATATACGTGGCAACAAGCAGGTGACGTCACGATGACGTAATCTTTGTACGACACTCACGCTCTACACGCAACTGTTAACAAGCAGTTGACGTCATCAACCATTCGGCCAATCACAGTCGTTTACGATCACGTGACTGAAGTAGACAAAAAAATATTTTCTTTGTCGATTTTCTCATACTAAATAGTTGGTTTCCAAAATTCATATTCAATACGGATGCCATCAATAGATCCTATATTTTACATGCTGTCAAATACCCTATTATTCAAATACAACAATTTTTACCATGCCGATAAGTTGTCAAAAATGGTTTCGTTTGACAACTCATGTCAGTTCCTCGAAGTGTTTTTTTTTTCAATTTATCTCGTAGGTCTGTGTAAGCTTATACAGGGTGTTAGGGTAAACAGTTGCATTACTTAAAGGAGTGATTGTACCCATAATACTGAACAACTTTCCCTAAGAAACCTGTAGGAAATAAGCAAATATTTTTTTGGACTTTCCATACTAAATGCACTCAGCTGCTCGAACTTTCGTAAGAAAAGTTGAAATTTTTTTTGCGAATTTCTCTTTGTTTCTTTGGGAACGGTTTTCAATATCATGGCTACAATCACCCCTTAAAATAATGCAACTGTTTACCCGAACACCCTATAGTTATCAGCAGTTATTCATTGTTCTATATTAGCATATGATTAAGATATCTCGGCGAGGCCGGACCAGGAGATAAGCTTCTTGCAAACAGGCCGCCGCACTAGAGACCACTGCTAGACCCGTATATAAATATATTCTTATTTTAATACATAAAGCACTGGACCGAAAAAAGTCTTTCGCGTAGTTTCTCGCCAGTCTAGCGTCATTGTGCGCGCTTGAAGAAGCTTGACGTCTAGTCGTATCTATTGATATGATATTAGTACCTACCGACATAGTTTATTAACAGGATTGCTCTCAGCTTATTACGAAGAATAAACAATATTCTTTTAAACATTCATAAGGTTAAGGTACCGCTACAGCTTCTCCAGTATAATGAAATTGATGGTTGTTATAAGGACGCTGTTAAAGTGCTATCGTATAGTGAACTGTGACGTCATTATTACAGTTGAAGGTTGAGAAAATAGATGCGGTCGAACGATCGCGGTCTGCGGTCATAATCTCGGCTTCTACTCATTCAAGATTTAAAGCTACAGGGAGTTTTGTGTTCAAATTAAGCAGGCACAACACTCGCGACAATTTGTCTGTGACAATTCTCGTCAAGAACTTCCAAAGTAAATAACTACAGCTCATGACGACGCCGGCAGCGCCGCTAGAGCAATGAAGTGTGTTCCACACTAGTTCCAATATACATATTAATCTATGCGCTAGTTCTCGGGCTATCTTATCTCTTCTGTTCTTTGCGGGAATGTTATGCCTGCTTTATGTTAGTACAAATTTATTCACAAATGTTTTTGTTTCCAGCATAGAGTTAGAAAGAGAAGGCAGGTGATTTTGTTTTTTAGGTTTTTCTCCTTGGAGTTCGAATAATTGTCTCACGACCACTTTTGCGTTTAGAGATTACAAATTGAATTACCTAATTTAAAAATTAAATTTATATTGATAAACTCAATGAATCGCATTAAAAATTTTACAAGTTTCTTAAAATGATGTCTACTATAAGTAAAAAATTTCATTAGCAGTGCCCAAACTACCAATATTATGCCTTATTAGTAACATTACCTAATCTGTGGCATTCTAACCATAGTTACTGGAAGTCCCTGTCCAACAATTTTAATAGACAGTTTACATACATAATCAAAGAGATTATACCTAATAGAGTGAGCCATACCAATTGTAAAGTGTCCACTTTTTTTGACGTTTAGGTTTGAGTGTGTGGTGTCAAGTAGTATGGACAAAAGGCACCAAGTGACATATGGCCTTATGTTTACGGTCACTTTTCACACACACTAGCTCAAAAAAAAGTGGACAGCCGCATAAACAAATATCTATAGTTCCATCTCCTTCTACTATTAAAGGTACGTCATAAGACAAAAGAGACTAAGTATCGTAAATTTATGTGGACTCTATGGAGATCCTTCCTCTGAGTACATAATACATGCTTTAAAATAAAACAATGTAGTAGCTTTAATATTGTACGTATTTCTGAGAATCAAGAATGAAAAAGTTAGTAGAGTTATCAAGAGTTTTGGTACAAACACGAATAAAGGCGAGAACATACTCCCGAGTATTCTTATAATCGTATTCTTGAAATATTATTAAATTGGTTAAGTTTTGGGGGAGGAAACGGGACTACGAAATCAGTCGTCCATTTTGTGTTGATCAAATCAATCTGAGCTGCAGTTGTCTCTTTCGCACTCTAGTTGGCGGGGCGTGTGGGAGCATCCGTCTCTCCGTCCTTCCTACTCGTATTTATTTAGGGCTGCAACTTTTGAACCGTAATAGCTAGACAGTTAACATTTTCACAGAATGTGCGTTATTATAGCGGATTTGCTAAAAACCGATAAAAATTCCATAAAGTTAAAAATTAAGGGTGGGCCTAATACAAAAAACTAGGTTTGCAGTTTTGTATGGAAGAGCCGATTTTTTTAGCGATTTCGATGTTGGTACCATAGAGAAAGTTGTTCAGTTGTATATGAAAATATACTTGGTCTACGGATGCATCAGAATCAGTTCCATGATTTTATAACATTTTTTTTTTAGCGTAATCCATATGAGCCATGACGTCATTTATCAACGCCGCGCAGTTGCGATCGAGGCATGTTGGACTAAGTTTTTACTTTTTAAACTGTCGGAAAATAGCTTCTGTCAGATTAAAGTACAGATTTGTTCGTAAAAAGCGTAGATTGAGTATTATATAGATTTGCTGACTGCGTATACTGGAAAGGGACGGAGATATGACAAAAATGTATGAGAAATCGGGCCTTTTTTTGACTTAGTTGCAAGATTTTGTATGCAATTTCAAGTAAGATTATAATCCAAGTATTTAATTGATTTTAATTATTTTGTTTGCTTTTGTAAGTACTGTTTTATGTAACCTATTTTGTTAAATATATTTTCACTTTTAAACGTACCTGCATGCATGCATATGCTCACGACTATATTCCCCGAGGGGGTAGTCAGAGATATTCTGAAACCTCAGAACATCCACATTTCACCAGTAGTACCGAAACTCTGTCCAGTGTGCGGGGGGTGGGGTTAAATGTACCTATGTCTAAAAATGTTTATATTTCAAAAAAACATTTATCTACAACCTACTAAAATTTTTGAGTAAATGTAACCGATCATGCTGTGCACATTGTTTTGGGTCACGTCTAGAATTTCAACTTTTTCCTGTATTTTATAACCTTTACGACTGTGATCTGTTTATGTGCCTAATGAATAAATAAATAAGTAAGTCAATCAAAAATATCCTTTGACTAATTATTATAAGGACTAGCCTTCGTTAGCATTTCCCCTCTGCCACGGTATAAGCACAATTGATCTTGTGCATTTACATTCAATTTTACAGCTTATCACTAAACGAGACAGCCTATAATTGCGAAATAATAACTTCGAACTTAGAACGTTTGGGGTTCACACGAGACTACTTTTCATGATTTTTAACATTCAAAATTAGAATCTAAAGTTATGGGGAATAAAATCCAAAGTTGCGGATTTCATGTTACCTCGCCCCCCGCAAAAAGTGGCAGAAATGTTTGTTAGTAGAATTACAAGCGTAACCAGTCCACATATAAATAATTAAAGAAAATATCGCATACGCAGAAATGGACAAACAATAAAGATTTTCTCTCGCTCACTCTGTGTTAATAGCGAATAAGCCTGTCTCGTTTTCGCGACTATTATTATTTTAATGCCCGTTCTATAGCTTTTCTCTTTCTACGGTAAAAAGCCATGGCTGCACAATCCTAACCAAATCCGTTCTAAATTCGGAACCAGTGACCTGTGGCGGTAATCTTCTGGTTCTGTCGAATAGTCCACACGAATGCATAAACCATTCAGGGCTTACCGGTTACAAGCGATCTGCAAATCGGTTATAAAATCCGTTGATACCCTACCGGTTAAATTGATTTGAATCGAAACATGGTATAGATAAAAAAGTCAGATGTAAAGTAACAGAATTGATCACGAACATCTATACAACGTGTTAATGAATTAACGCAAAACTAGAAAGTAGTTTGTTTAGAATGGAGAGCAGAATCGAATTATCATGTTTTCAACATAGGTCATATTTTTCAAAATATTAAATAATTTATTTGTAAAATTTAAAATTCACTCAACTCGATCTCAACCTACCGCTCGGGCACTCTCACCCTACTTGCTACTAAAACAAGATTCTTAAAATGTATCTACGAGCACGCTAGCGCTTTCATTCATTGCTGAAATGATTGCAAATCATTTTTGCCTGAAAACTTAAAATGCGAATAACTTTAAATTTTAACCATAAAAATAATGAAATTATTGTTTTAATCTAATTATTTTGTTAAAAATCAATTGGGGTGTATGAGGTTTTGCGCTTATTTATTAACACGTTGTATATAAAAAGTCAAAACTGTAACCATTGCAATCCTTATGTTCATCATGGATAATGTAGCATACTAATGGTGAAATAATTATTCAGATCGGTCCAGTAGTTTCGGAGCCTATTCAATACAAACAAACAGACAAAAAATCTTATCTTTCCTCTTTATAATATTAGTATAGACAAATCTTCCTAATAGCGGGTAACATAATTTAAAGAATCGAGAAAAATGCTATTGAAATTGTTGAGATTATAGACAACACATACGAGTTCCGATCCGGAATTCCGAATCAAGATTATTATTTTGTATAGGATTTGATACCGAACGGAATTTTGGAGGGGGGAAATCCATATAAAATCGTAATCCTGATTCCGAATTCCTGATCAGAATTCATAATTTAAAACTGTAGAAGTAAAACAGTGTGTTCAAAGCTTAACGTTAAGTAACGTACACTACTGCGAATATGAGTGAGATGTGGTGCAATAAAAAATCATGAGACACTACAAAAGAACATCACACGGGCAATAAAACGACTATAGCTTTTGTCTTCCTTCACAAGTGTTCCGAAATGTTATAAAACAGCGTCTCTCAAACTTTGTCATTGACCACTAACGCATGGCTTTTCAATTTGCTAAATTTAGTACGCAAGAGGACTTTATCGTGATATCGTACAATGACAGAGCGGAGCTTCCAATTTGATGATGGTCAGAGGAAATTTTTCTTTGTTTGTGCGTTAAATGGTTTTGTGTTTTTTGCAATGAGAATAATTTAATTTGTTTGCTTTGCATAAATATTATTATTATTGCGTGAATAAGGGCCTTGTAAGACTTGCGCCTGTGCCACTGTGGCCATCGCAGATCTTTTGTGATCGCCCCTTCCACAGTTCTCCATTAATAAATATTGCAGTTAAGAATCGTTATAGATTTTTAATAGGAAGGTTTTGTATGCCATCTGGAGTACTCGTAATTACCTGTCTGCCCAGATGGATACTTCGGATGCACAATAGTGGACCACATTTGCAGAGAATACGCAGGGGAGTTTCCATTTCCTCTATGCAAAACCTGCAGTAGGTTGAGTCGCTTAATTTCAAGCTGTGCATGTGTTTATTTCGTACATACATACTGCGGTACACTTTGTATATTAAATTACTAGCGGCCCGCCCCGGCTTCGCACGGGTATATATAAAATATAGCTTATGTTCATGTAAGAGCGTATCTGGGGTGGCCCTCTCGCGTCGCACGGTGGGCAGGCACAGATATAGCTGGATAGACCAGATCACCAAGGATCTCGACGAGCTGGAGGTGCCCAACTAGACTGAGATGGCACAGAGAAGAGATGAATTGCGTGTTTCGTTGTCGGAGGCCAAGACCGACTTCGGGTCCCTGAGCTAGCATATTAAGTAAGTAAGTTAATTTCACCACGGATAATGTAGCATTCTAGAATTATTCAGATAGGTCCAGTAGTTACAGAACCTATTCAATACAAACAAACAAAAAATAAAATCTTTCCTCTTTATAATATAAGTGTAGATTTATTATACCGTGTCGTAATCAACGTCAAGTTGTAGTCAACTTGTCAAAAAGAAACATTATGAAACCACACAAAAAGTTCCAATGTGTTTATATGATTTAACTTTTAACATAAAGTTGGTACGCCACAAAAAAGTTTGAGAAACACAGTAATAAAAGAATCGTATCTCGTTTGTCTTTTAATCTTGCTAAAAGCAGGGAACGTGTTTACAGTTGCAGTTTGTGACCGAATGTTGCGAATGGAAATGACTGTCGACTGCAACTTGCACATTTGTATTTCCATCTACTGTATCTGAAAATATTTTATGTATTTTATCAGTAGAGTTATTTGTGTAAATTGTCAGTTTATTGACATTGATATACATTTTGTTCTATTTTATTCTTAACTGTTTAGATCTGTAAGTGAAGCCGTTCAGACTACTCCAGCTTATAATTGAGCACCCCATTTATTCTATATAGGGTCCATCTTAATATGCTGTAATTTTTTTAAGGCGGTGATCAGACCGTCAAACTGGATAGCTTTCTCTACGGGACCAACATCGAAAGTGCAAAAAAAATCTGCTGTCCAATACATTTGGCTCGAGTATGTTTGCAGATTTGTATAGCAAAGCTGATTTTTTTTTCCGCGATTTCGATTTTGGTGTCAAAGAGAAAGGTATTCAGTTTGATGGTCTGGGTATTCCCTTAAAAAACTGTCAGTATTTTAAGAAGGACCCTGTATAGCACGAGGCAACTATGGGTTAAGGTTTCTAATACTGTATTTTTGTGGGCGAAAGTCTAGCCGAGTGACTATTCATCGGGTTTTAAAGCCCAAATTTATCTGGCCGAACATTTGTATCTTGTGAGAAAAGGCATAAAATTATATAACGTTGTTATAAACACCTACAAACTTTATAATAGCGCATTATTATATGCCTTTTCTTTTGAAATGGCATTTCAAGATGAAAATGTTCGGCCAGATAAATTAGTGCGTTCAAACGCTCTGAATATACCAGTCACCTATCGCCACTTAAAACGTAAAACAATTCGAAAAGAGAACCGTCTTATGAAGCCGTTGTGGTCCAGTGGCCAGTCCATGCTTGCCGTGCGGTAGGCGTATTGTACCCACTGTCCATTATAGTGACGACGGGCTCTCTCCCCGTTGTTGGCAACACCAACATAAAATGTAGTAATTAAAAATGTTGTATTTCCGTTTCCGTCTTCCATATTGATACGGTGCTTGTGCGTGTAACTAACTCTGGTGTAAAAATCACTAAAATAAACCTCCAGTGCTGCAAACAAGACTTTCCTTTACATCGAACCACTCCTGCCACCAGAAAAACTACAGTCCTTTAAAAACCTCTCCAGCGAAGCCGAATAAAACACCGGTAGGCCAGGTTCCCTACACCAATCACACTGGATAGAGTGTCAGTTCGGTACTACTAGTGAAACGTGGATTTTCTGAGTTTCAGAATATCTCTGACTAACCCCAGAATAACTCTAACCCCTCGAGGAATATAGTCTTGAGCATTATATACCAAAGGACAATAATATAGCCTATAAACGTTCCACTACAGTACACATGCCTACCTTCAAAGAGGGTGTATGGGCGATAGTCCATCATGCGCCCAATGCGGATTGGTACACTTTACATACGCATCAGAATTTCTTCAGCATATGCCGGTTTCCTTACAATGTTTTACTGCACTAATTAAGAATCGGTATTACGTAAAATAACAGACCTGAATCAGGCTATTGACATTTTTACAGAAAGTTTGCATAAATACAATATCTCAGCAGTTTCATATGGTGACAAAACTGCGAACTTACTCGACTAAAATAAAATCTTAATTTTTCAAAGAAACCAGAAGCCTTTGTTCAATGTTCAGCAATGGAATACAGATATAACTTCGTTACTATTCAAAGAATACTTAGTTGTTGTATAGAATAATATTTTAATGTCAACATTGTGTGAAAACCAGAAAAATTCCCAACATCTCTCTCGCCAATACCAACAGAAACATTATTTTCTGCATCGCTTGAATACCAATAGCAAGAACACATAAGTTTCGCATTTCAAATTGCAGCGACTTCGTTCTTTCTACTAGCCCCCAACACGACTCTTATGCGAGTTACTTAAGTACGAAAACCGCCTAATTTGCGGGACTTTAACTGTGCAAATGGTTCGATCAACATAAGGAGTCCCCTGATGGAATTCTCAAGTCTAGCCCGTAAGTATCAAAATGCCTTAAACGGCAAGGCTTGTGAAATAAAATATTAGTCTCACGTGGTAAACTTGACCGCAATCCTGTTACGGTTTCAGAGTTCCTAGTATCGATAGTGTGAAATGTTAGCATCGAAGCTGTAAGAAATTCTGATAAGGCATGTCAAGCAATGTGATAGTTTTTTGAATTTCTTTCACTGTTTCTGGAAACAACAGCATAACATTTTCTGAATACCTTTGCAGAGTGGTGTCGTCATCTAGGAAACATAAGTTTCGTACCTATTTCAAATTGCAGCGAGTTCGTTCTTTCTACTAACCCCCAACTCGACTCTTATGCCAGTTTCTTCGGGAAATGGAGAGATATTGCTATTTAGCTTTCAAAAATATCACTTGTGCACTTTTACTGCCAGTATCTTCTCAACAATAGTGGAGACAAGTCCCACTGCGTAAGTTAGTAAAACTCATTGGTACATGGCATGTCGTCAGTATGGATTCGAACCCGGACCTCATTGAGGTTCAGCGGATACTCTTATGTAAATAAATATATCTCAATACCTGTAGTAAAAATCGAATATGACTTTAAAATTATTTTCTCAAAATAATTAATTAAAATCCTTTTGTTAATTTAAATTCATAGTAACCACAATTGCGGACCAAATTTTACATTTACAAACATTTCACTGCAAAGTTGGATAAAAATAAAAAATTGTAAACAAAAAATAACAGCAAGTTAATTATTTTCGAGCGCGACCGAGCCCGGGAGCCGCAACTATTTAATGATGTTACAAACTGTAAATTTCGAGCTTAAAAGTTAAATATTTCCCCTTTGCTGTGTCAATTTGTTGCACAGACCGTGTTGTACATTGTTTCAAGTATATGCTTAGGTATATGCGGTTGTATCTACAGAATATAATTGGCAATTTACAAATTACTATCACGAATAGATACATTCACATTCGATGTGATGTAAAATTTTCTACGACTGATTTAATCTTCTTCTTATCGTGTGGGCAGCAAGCCTTGATGTCAGATTTATAAACTGCTTACGGCATCTGACGTGGTTTTATAATGTAATAACTACTATCAACAGAGATGGTAGCCGAGATCAACGGCTTAACGTGCCATCCGAATTACGGAAACATCTTTCTTTTCAGACAATTAGGTGATTCAGCCTGCAATGTCCTCACCAACTGAGGAAAAACCCACAAAGTAAAATTTTACTAGGTGCCTCCCGTGGGAATCTGGATCGTGGATGTTCTGTGGTTTCAGAATATCCCTGACTACCCTTTCGGGGAATATAGTTGTGAGCAAATGCATGCATGAATGAAACTCATAGCCGTGTAGAAGTGACTGCCTAGTAAATACTGAAACGGTGAACTCAGACCATCAAACTGAACAACTTTCACTATGGAGCCTACCTCCGGAAACGTGAAACAAAAGCTGTCCCATACATTTGAGTCGGGTAGGTAAAGCAGTTTTGTATGGGACAGCAGATTTTTTTCATGTTTCCTGAGGTAGGCTCCATAGTGAAAGTTGTTCAGTTTGATGGTCTGAGTTCACCGTTTCAGTATTTGATAGGCTGTCACTTACACCCTATATTTTGAGTCGATTAAGGTACAGTACAGGACCGTGAAGAATGGCGCAATAAAAGGAAGGCCTATGCCCAGCAGTGGCTTGATGTGGGCTGATTTGATTGAATGATTAATTGATTCAAGGTACAGTATTGTATCAAAGTTGTTCTGTTTGATGGCCAGTGTTCACCGTTTCAGTTTGCGGAGGGCTGTCCCTTACACCTTGTATATTTCTTTTCGCGATTTCGAGGGTGGCGGTTCCAGTGAAAGTTGTTCATTTATAATTCATGGTTAAACTATCCACAGTTAAAAAAATTATCCTGAAATAAATGAATAAAAGACAAGACCGTATTCTCATGAAAATTCGTTTAGAAGTTGTCTGAAGCTTTACACAAAATGCACATAGAAACTCAAAATAAAACGAACTTACCGTCCAAAAACATAAGCGTTAAAACTCTATTAACATTTAAACAGCGCATCCTTATCGCCAACCATTAACACTATATCATAGTAAAACGAGTCCTACCAAGTTTACTATGCAATAAAAGCACGGTCGGTTCATTCGCCGATTTAATTTTGTTTATCAGACAAACTTTTAACGGACGAAATAAAGTCCGGAATTCCGTGAATGTTTAATACCCGGACGGATATGGGCCTGACAGGACGGACTTTATTATGGTGCAAGTAAAACAATATTTGAGAATCTTGTTGCCATTTATAAAATAAGGTTTGTGAAAAATTGGGTAGGGATTTAAAGTGACGGGTAGGAGAAACATACAAATACACTTACCTCGATTATTTAATACAATAGAGGAGTTGACTACATTAAATATATTTTAGTTTTAACTGCTCAGTATATAAACACATTTTCAGAAATGCTGTTGCTTGAATACTATTTTTAATAACTGGATAAACTATAAAAAGTATCAAAACGAAGACAAAAAACAATGACGTCACTATTAAATTTTTAGTACAATATTTCATACAAAGCACGCGTTTTGACGTTTGATAAAGAGTTGTTAATTTGACTAGTTGGAAACTCGCGGATTAAGGCTATACAGACTGGTAACTGGATGCTGAAAAGAACTGATACATTTTTAAGATCCATCTACAGGGTCCAACATATGACAGATTTTTAAGAGGATGATCAGACCATCAAATTAAACAACTTTCTCTATGGGACCAACATCGAAATTGCGAAAAAAAAATCTGCTTTCCCATTTGGCTCGAGTAGGTTTGCTGTTTTGTATGGAACAGCTGTTTATTTTTTCGTGATTTCGTTGTTGGTGCCCTAGAGAAAGTGGTTCAGTTTGGCGGTCTGATCATCCCCTCAAAAAAGTGTCAGCGTATTAGGAAGGACCCTATATGTATGAACGCACTAAGGATATAGAAAAATAAATTATTGACTTCTAAACCACGTACTCTACCCATCAAACTGAACAACTTTTACGATGAGACCAAATATGAAATCACAAAAAAAAATTATTATAAATTAAGTATATCAATAAAGCATATGCTCACGACTATATTCCCCGAGGGGGTAGTCAGAGATATTCTAAAACCTCAGAACATCCACGTTTCACCAGTAGTACCGAAACTCTGTCCAGTGTGACGGGGGGTGAGCAAGTCGCCACTTATAATGGACAGTGGACAGTGGTATATCAATATATTTCTGATAGGTAATAATAATCGTATTTTTTTGCTGATGAGAATTCGGAATATCTTTTGTTTTCTTATGTATATGGAACGAAGTATTTGATAATGAAGAAAGATTGAGAAACACGAAAATATAAAGAGCGTAGAAAAACAAACGACCAACACAGGAAACAAAAGCAAGGCCTTTTCCGAACCGAAGTTTTAGGATCGACTCATTTCTCGTTATACGTTAGAACTAGTGTTGTTAATAACTCGGGTCTTCGTGTCTTCGAAGCGAGTCTTCGAGTCTTAAAGACTCAACCTGAAATATCTAAAAAACATGCATAACAATTTGTTGTGAGATTGAGTAAACCAGCGTTTCGAAATGTCAATTTAATACGAATTTGGCAGGTGTGGATGGTCGGGCGACGGATAGATCTGAATTTAATGGATGAATGGATGGCATAATACGAGAGGAGGCTTATAGGTACACTATACTGCAGTAAACACAGGCAAACAACGATGACTCGTCAACATGATAATATTTTTAAATTTTCACAGAATTCGTGTTACAGTTATTTGTATCATTTTAAGGAAATACAATGCTGAGCGCGCTTAATAAACGAAGTCGTTAGTATTTTCAATACTAACCAATTAAGATTTTTCAGAAACAATCTAGAAAATAATCTCTATGCTTGTATGAAGTCAGATTTTCGTTACAATATACAGTGTTAATGTTAATGCTAGCATTAATATAAGATTTGTATGGAAATTTTTGAGGCACTGTAACTTTAAAATAAAAACATTTTAACGAAAATCGCACTGTAACTTTTAACTTGATATTTTCACTAAAATCGGACTTCATACATGCATAGAGATTAGTTTCTAGATTATTTCTGAACATTTTCATTGACTTGAATTCTTTAGTATTGAAAATATCACCAGACTTCGTTTGTATGGAGTGCGCTCCGAATTATATTACCTTAATGGTCAGCACAAGCGTCGTCCAACAAGAATACAAAAACAGACATAAATCAGCAACATGCTTCGTCAAAACCATGAAATACAGGCAAATATCTGCAAATCAAATCATTACAATACTGCATTAAATATAAAATCGTAACTAGGCTAACTTCCTGACCTAGTCAGACTTTAAGGGTGCCTGTCCAATGAAGCGGAGCGAGGCTGCGAAGCGGAGAAACGATGAAACATCAACCAATAGAATTGCATAAAATCTCGGAGAGGAGCCTCGCTCCACATCAGTGGACAGACTGCCTTAGATTTGTAAAAATCATAACATAATAATATTATGTTGAGAGAATTGCACTTTAGTGCACAAAATAAAGACTCAACCCTAATTTAGTGACAAAAAGGTCACTATGAGTTATTTGAGTCTATTATCATGAATCGAGTCGAGTAAATTATTTTTGATTCCTTAGTAATAGTATCCGTGGTGGTCCACTGGCGAGTGACCTTGCCTGCCGTGCAGGAGGCGATGGTTTGAGTTTTTCGGAATTTATGTACGATTTGCAACACCACTGGTTTTTTAGTGAAGGAAAACATCGTGAGGAAACCTGCATGCTTCAATTTCGAGGCATGTGTTGTACCCACTGTCCGTTATAAGTGGCGATGGGCTCACCCCCCGTCACACTGAGCAGAGTTTCGGTACTACTGGTGAAACGTGGATGTTCTGAGATTTCAGAATATCTCTGACTACCCCCTCGGGGAATACAGTCTTGAGCATATGCTTATGCTTATAAATAGTACTCCTGAGACTCGAGTCTTTTGCAAGAACTCGCAAATTCGCAACACTAGTTAAGATCTCGATACAATACAAGAAAAGTAATCGCGCAACTGTTAGCCTACCCAATGGCCAGTACTTACAATAGTGAGAGTTTCTTGGTAGATGGTCGTCGTATCGCATACCTTTTGAGCTGACAGATTTGTGCGCCTAATCCATATTTTCCTTCTCTTGAAACAAAAACCGAACTCATTTTAAGTGTTCACTTTTTCTGATCTTTGGTAAAGATTCCCAAAATCGTTTCTTCAGCGTCTAATATCGGAAGACCACCGTTCGATGAACGCAATTAAGATCAAAATGATGAATGGTAAGTCCGGAGCAGCCATCAATAACTAAGAGATCACGTCTTGGCAAAAAGTCACGGATTGATCACAGAATTAGGACAAAGGTGAAAGAGCGATGGCCTGAATGTTGGGATTCATTTCTCATTTGGATAGTCTAGGAAATATTGATTCCGATTATTCCTAGACAGACTAGTGATGGATTAGATTTTTAGCAATAACATCTATGATTAATTATAAAAACTTAGCATGTAATCAACGCTCCAAAAATGAAAGAGCCAAAAGAACATCTCAAACCATAGATTTTCATATCTAACATGGACTTGGACATGGATGGATTCGAAAAAAATAATTTCAACTTTTCATACAAACGTTCGATCAGCTGAATTTATTATGGAAAATCCATTTTTTTTTTGTTGAGAATTTCGTATTGGTTTCTTAGGAAAAGTTGTTCAGTATCATGGTTACAATCACCCCTTAAAGTAATGCAACTGTTTACCCTAATACCCTGTAGTATACTTTTACGCTAATAATATTATTATTATGTTTATGGAACGAACTCACTATATGCTTCAGTTATTCCGTACCGACATTATGTCCGCCTGTTTTTTACATCTATGATCAAACGTATACAACGTGTTAATAAATAAGCGCAAAACCTCATACACCCTAACTGATCTATAACGAAAAGATTACATTTAAACAATAATTTCATTATTTTATTAATCAAAATTGAAAGTTATTCGCATTTTATTTAAGTGCAAAAATTATTTTTTATTATTTCAGGAATGAATGAAAGCGCTATCGTGCTCATGGATACATTTTAAGAATCTTGTTTTGGTAGTAAGTAGTGTGAGTGTGCCTTTGCAGTGGGTTGGCATCGAGTTCAGCATAAATTATACGTACAAATTATTTAATATATTGAAAAAAAAATATTTATGTTGAATCCTTGATAATTCGATTCTGCTCTCTATTCTAAACAAACTGTTTTGCGTTTATTCATTAACACGTTGTACATCTGCGCCTGTGGTGCGTTGCAGAGTGGTATGGTCACTCAACCATGAAGGGCCGGGTTCGAATCCGCACGGACGACATGCCATGTCATTGCCATGCCAAATATACTCTTATTTACACAATATAATATCGACTGTTCTCAAACGATAAATAAAAACTTCGTAAGGATACCTGCATACGATGAAGAAGAAATTCTTACGCGTATGTGAAGTCTACCAATAAGGCACGCTTATTGAACTAACACCCATATTCTGCATTCTTGAGGGAAACACGTTGTTCTATGTAGTGGGACATAAATAGGCTGATGATGATGAAATGTAGATATTCATTCATAATTAGACTATATTCCCCAAGTTGTTAATATCATTGGGCTATTGACACGGAGGTCGTGGGTTCGATTCCCACGGGGACACCTAGAGTTATGTCACTTTGCGGATTTTTCCCCAGTTGGTTAGGACATTGCAGGCTGAATCACCTGTTTGTCCGAAAAGAAAGATGATTCCGTGCTTCGGATGGCACGTTAAGCCGTCGGTCTCGGCTACTATCTGTGGTGGTAGTAGTCGTTACATAAAAACCACGTCAGAGGCCGTGAGGCGGTCTTAAAAAACTCTGACGCCTGCTTGCTGCAAAGTATTCCGTATGAAAAATATCCACATATTACCAGCAATGCCCAAAATCTGTCCAGTAAGACAGGTAGTACCCACAATTTGTAACTTTACGTTCTTTTTATTCTGTTTTGCTGCTGTATGTTTTTGGGGTGCTAATAATGAATATTTATGTTATATTATAGTACCCGTTGTCACTTTTAATCAATTTTAATGAACAATCAATTTGGGGCTGCCTCGTTTCTGCAGCGCATCTGCCCCCTAGAAGTGACATTCTATTGGCGTTGATGCTAGTAGAAAATGACAGAATGTATGGATCTGATATTAGCGATCGAAACTTTTTGACGTTTGCTTTCGTCACCATACTTCAAGTCCATACATTTTATGTTTTCTACTGTCGTTAATGCTAATCGAAAGATACTTTGTCTATAGGCCCGGGCATGTTTGCGGCGCGGCAGCGCGAGTAGCTTTGCAGCCATCATACGCAAACGAGCCGCCTCCCTGCTGCACAGGGTACAGGACGGCATCAACATCCTCCTCGAACCCATTGCAGAGCGGTTACAGTGTCCCATCATTGGGCATTGGAATAGCCTGCATAGGGCCTCTAGGTCCCCATTTGTTAATGTTAAATAAATAAATGTGAATTGTTTTTGTCACTAACATAAACTTTAAGTCATTGTTACTAATACCTACTATGGATCTATGATCCTGACCTCAGAGGAAGGATCTCCATAGAGTCCGCATAAATTTACGATTGTAGTTAGTCTCTTTTGTCTTATGACGTACCTTTAATAGTAGAAGGAGATGGAACTATAGATATTTGTTTATGCGGCTGTCCACTTTTTTTTGAGCTAGTGTATGTGAAAAGTGACCGTAAACATAAGGCCATATGTCACTTGGTGCCTTTTGGTCCATACTACTTGACACCACACACTCAAACCTAAACGTCAAAAAAAGTGGACACTTTACAATTGGTATGGCTCACTCTATTAGGTATAATCTCTTTGATCCTGACACAAAATAAATTAATGCATGAATGAATACATTGGAGCCTCGAAAAACGTCACCACTGTAATCTCATTTAGGTATCAAATTGACATTCAAATATGAGCCAGTGTCACTAAGAGTTTATGTTAATCATATAAAAATTTTATGGCGGAAGCTTGATACGATTAAAATGACCTCGCGAATTTCGCGATAACTCATGAACCATTTTATCGGAGCAATAATTTTTATCAAACATAAATTCTGTCTCGTCATCGCATCGCCGCCGTTTAAACCCATATTTTAACCGACCGATAATTTAATAACCGTTGAAAACATCATTCAATATTATTATCATTATAGTATTGTAATGGGATCCGTACATCGTTAACGAAAACATTAAACTTATGACTGAGTGTCCATACCTCTCCGCAATGCGCCACCGATAGCAAAAATGTTTTTTTTTCTCAAAATAATGTGGCGCGTTGCGGAGAGGTACTAGGAAGGTGGCATAGGTATACCTGGAGTACAGACTATCTTACGAGCGGTGAAACAGGTAAATACTCCTTGAAGATCGGTAATGTTCGTTGTTATTTCGTAAATTCCCATCGTTGTTTCTGAGGTCAACTTTGTCACTTTCTAATCCAACGACAAAAATTGATAGAAAGGGACCCACGTAACATCGGAAACATCGACGACGGACACTTACGATAGAAGGACGAACATTACTGACCGCCATGGTCAATTTTCGTGTTTCCATGCTTGTAAGGAGGTTATGGATCCATTGGTTATAAATCCATGGCAGACTGCCTTACAAGCGGTGAAACATGAAATTACTCCTTGAAGGTCGGTAATGTTCGTCATTCTTTCGTAAATTTCTGTCGTTGACCACGTCAACTCTGTTCCGTTCTAATACAACGACAAAAATTTTAAGAAAGGGACAAACTGCTGTAACTCCTAAACCGACTCCAGTTATACAGGAAGACCTGGTCCATCCCCATTACAACGATGCTCTATGCCCTATGAATACTGAATCAGCCTTGCAGCAGATGACTACGAAAATTCCTCTTATCTCGTATACTATATTTAGTTTATAAAACTAAAACCCTTAAGAGTGAACCCAAAAAATCTAAGGGTTCATAAAACGGTGCACGTTTCGACAATTTGCAAATGGCGGACTGCGCGGCTCGAGCCCACTGACCCTCGGGCGATTTATTATCCGTCCGCCTGCCAATGAAATGGATATCTGAAACTAATTTACGCCCGAACATACCTTTTTACGACCTGAAATTTATTTTTTAATAGGATTCTCATTCCAAAGTTTAAAAAGGCTAATTGTTTGGGCGGATTATAATTACATACAAGGTGTTACAAAGATACAAATAAACATTTAAGGGGGTGTTTTAGACCATCAAACTGAACAACTTTCACTATGGGACCAATATCGAAATCGCGAAAAAAAAAATGTATCGACTCGAGCTAAATGTATGGGACAGCAGATTTTTTTTTTCGCGATTTCGTTGTTCAGTTTGATGGTCTAAACAGCCCCCTTAATAGTACTAAATATTTATTTTTACTTTTTTAACACCCAGTATAACAAGTACAGCTTTTGTGCGCTTCTGTTCTTCAATAAGTAAGTACAATCAACTGATTTAAAATGCAGGTCTCCGTAGGACCTTGTCACGGCAAACTTATTGCAACGTACGTACAATATCACGGATTTAATGATAAAGGATACAAGCATGGAAACACGAAAATTGGCCATGGCGGTCGGTGTTGTTCAACCTTCTTTCGTACGTAGATGTTACAAACTCCCTTTAAGTCAGAACAAAAATTAAATAAACACTCTTTTTTTTAATTATCTTTGTTGTATTAGAAAGGGACAAACCAACAACGACGATGAAAACGTAGGAAAGATGGTTGAACATTAGCGACCGCCAAGGAGTATTTTCATGTTTCTCCGCTTGTAAGGCAGTCTGTACTCCAGGTATAGACAATACCTATTTCCAGCTTCCTGGTTAAGGGTATATTACTGTTGGCGTGCTCCATACAAACGAAGTCTGGTTATATTTTCAATATTAACCAATTAAAGTCAGTGAACTTTTTCAGAAACATTCTAGAAAGTAATCTCTATGCTTGTATCATGCCAAATTTTCGTTAAAATGTATAGTTTTAAAGTTACAGTGCCTCAAAGATTTCTATACAAATCTTAAATTAATCCTAGCATTGAAACTCTATATTTTAACGAAAATTGGACAAGACACAAGCATAGAGATTTGTTTTTAGATTGTTTCTGAAAATTTCATTGACTTTAATTGGTTAGTATTGAAAATATCACCAGACTTAGTTTGTATCCAGTGCGCATTTACGCATTCGGAACTTCTCTTAATATTTAAAAATAAATGTTCTTAATTTTGTTTGAAGATACGTCATTCCATCCCGAAACCTTAAAATATGCTGCTACAATAGCACGTCGAAAGAAAAACAAAGAAAAATAAACAAAGGTCTCGTATAAACCAGTAAATCTAAAGCATTCACGTTATCGATAAAATCATCCTTAAATCACATAGAATAAAGTTCCCCACTTGATAGAGGAGCAATATTACAACTCGTCTCTTAAGCAGACCATAAAGTCACGTCCATGCATCTTGAACAGCCAACTGCATCTAAGAAAATGCGGGAGGAGCAGATAAAATATCTTGCTTACACGTCTTTATGATATCGAGGTATTTCTGGATAAGGTCGTTCGCTTCCGACATTTAGGGGTGTACATACATCAAAAATAATAAAACAATTAAGTGTATACTGGGATCTAAGAGGAAGGAGCCATACCAATTGTAAAGTGTCCACTTTTTTTGACGTTTAGGTTTTGAGTGTGTGGTGTCAAGTAGTATGGACAAAAGGCACCAAGTGACATATAGCCTTATGTTTACGGTCACTTTTCACACACACTAGCTCAAAAAAAAGCGGACAGCCGCATAAACAAATATCTATAGTTACACCTCCTTCTACTATTAAAGGTACGTCATAAGACAAAAGAGACCAACTACAATCGTAAATTTATGCGGACTCTATGGAGATCCTTCCTCTTAGACTGGGATAGTTGTAGTTTGTGTCACATTACCTTTTAGATAAAAATTGTCTTCCGGGCCTTTTAGTGTTGGCTTCGGCCCCACACACGCCTCCCAAAGGCCAGGGACACTTATGTCCGGAGATAAAGAAAATCCAAAAAGATATGTATTATACAGGGTGAAATTTGAGTCGAGTAGGCATTGCAGTTTAGTATGGAAAAGCAATTTCTTTTTTTCGCTCAGATCGTTTTGCTCCCATAGAAAAAGTTGTTTAGTTTAATGGGTAGACTCTTAGTTTAAAAGGATGCTAATGATTTCACCCTGTACTGTAATGTTTTGGCGGCATATACATCATCGTAGGCCTGTTACAGACGATCTCTGTAACCTGTACAGAGCCATGCTAGCAAAGTTTCTGTTCTGTGATTTTATGCGTTTGTACTAAAACGCGCCTGTTCGAAGAGGTTCATTGATAAGAAAAACTTTGTATGTAACTAACTACTTTTTTATAATCCTTTTCTTGTAATTTATAATACCTACTTTCGTTACAACCCTAGTAAATATAACATAGGGAATGAATGAATGAATGTAGATAGAACGTGAGGAGGATGGCAAAGAGGAGTGACTGAATGAATGATTCAAATTACGCCCGGTAGGTGTTAGGTCTAGAGGTCATTGACAGTGATTTATTCCAAGTAAATTCTCAAGTCTAGTACCTACACTTGAGTTCTCTAGGCCTGTACTTAAGCACTCTAGGTCTGGAATGGAAACGTAAAATGTATCCTTTTACGGTTCCGTCGCCAAACAAGGAACCCTTATAGTTTCGTCCATTCTGTCTGTAACCTCCAATAAAGGAGTTGACTACATAACTTATATTTTAATTTTAACTGCTCAGTAAATAAACCGTTTGAAAATAAAGCTAAACTCACATTTTCAGTAATGCTGTTGCTTGAATACTGTTTTTAATTACTGGATAAACTATAAAAAGTATCAAAACGTCGACGGAAAACAATGACGTCACTATTCAATTTTTAGTACAATATTTCATACAAAGCACGCGTTTTGACGTTTGATAAAGAGTTGTTAATTTGACTAGTTGTAAACTCGCGGATTAATCTATCATGTTTGTACCGATGAAACATTTTGGCATGCAATACCCTAAAGTCAACAGTTTGATAATTAAGAAGAAAGAAAGCAAAAGTCCCATAAAAAAGAAAAAAGGACATCGAAAAATAATTATTTTTTCATACCCCCATCTCGGAAAGAGTATTTTTGCTCTTCGATTCTGAGTTCCAAAGCCGTTTTCACCACTAGAGGATAAAGTAAATTGAATTTAGAACATCGTGTGCACTAAGTTTGTGAATTCAAAACATTAATAAACCTATTTACTTCTTCCTCCATGGTGCCGAATTTATCTTTTTTTTTTCAATTAGTAATTTCCTCGCTGAGTGGGATGAAAAGTTACATGTTGCACTCGAGTGCAAAGATTTTTCACATCGTGCTCTTTTGATTCCCTCGCTAACGCTCAGGATTCTAATTTTCGATTGATGATTCAATTTTAGAATCATTCGCTTGCTCGGTCATCAAAATTGAGCACGCGGTTAAAAAGCAACTTTGCACTCTTGTATAACAAATAACTATTACCTTTTACCTAGATTGAAGTTGCTAGATAAAGATTTTTTTATACTTCCGGGTTCACCAATCTTTCTTCCCTATGCATTTGACGTTTATTAGCGTTTAGACGGCCCGATAGCACAGTCGGTAGTGATCTTGCCTGCTGTGCTGAGGGTCGCGGGTTCGAATCCCGTAAGGGACAAATATTTGTATGATTAATATGAATATTTGTACCCGAGTCATGGATGTTTGTATCTATATAATTATGTATTCTATACCGTTGTCTATTCATAATAACACAAGTCCAGGCTAGATTATAGTACTTTAAATGTGGCTAGATAATTTGTGTGACAATATACAAGATATTTATTTATTTATTATTGGAGTAGCACTTTTTCAATGTAGGCTTTATTGAGAAATCTTTAATATTGTGATGACGGCGCCACTGAACTATAAAGGACTCGTTTTTAAGGGGATGTCAAGACCATTAAACATATTGTACCAAATGTGGCATACATTTGGATCAATTAGGTCAGCATTTAAAGAATGATGATATTATTTTATCTACCTCTCTGATTACTACATTGTAATATTCAAATTAGTACATTCATTTTTGGATTTTCTGTCTAGTAAATGTAGATCAAACTCCAGATGGGCGGTATCAATAGCAACTGCTGTAACGAATTCCAATTCTTGTGAAAAGTTCCCGCGGACCTTCGGCTTTAGGGTTCCGCACCTATTTTACTTTCGTTTCCACAATAAATTAAATATAGTCATGCCCATGATTTCCACAATTAATAAAATATATTCATGCTCATGATGTCTTGAATGTCTCCAGGATGGTCAGGAACATTATTACAACTATCAAATATAAATAAATAAATATATTGGACATTGTCACACAAATTATCTAGTCACATTTATAGTACCAGAATCTAGCCTGGACATGTATTATGATGACTAGACAACGATATAGGATACATATATAGATACAAACGTCCATGACTCGGATACAAATATTGATATTCATCATACAAATATTTGTCCTTTACGGGATTCGAACCCGCGACCCTCGACACAGCAGGCAGGTTCACTACCGACTGTGCTATCGGGTCGTCAACTACCAAATGTCTTGCATGCAGTTGTAACTCTCATTTAAGAGCGATGATAGCCCATACGGAAGAGAGCTAGCGCCTCAATCATGAGGCGGTGGTTCGATTACTGGCCTGTACCAATAAGTTCTTTGGAATTTATGTACTTTTGCGGTAGGGTCTTCGAATCTCCCATAAATGATCTCTGGAATTGGTTCTCTAATAGCCATGTTTTTTTTTCCTGTTGCTGTCTCCCGTTTGCAATAGACAGAAGTCGGATATTTCCTACTCTTCCTATCTTCTTTGATTAATTCATTGTGGGTTCGAAGACAGATTAGAGCCATCCTTCATTGTCTAGTGTTGTGAATGGTCGCTGTTGATCCTGGTTTACAGGAGTTACAGCGGTGGGAATTGTGGTGGGCCCATGCCCGTAAAAAAACAGAAATTATGACATATCCTCCTATTTTTTGAAAGTCAATTAATCAACATCATTATCAGTCTATAAATACATCCGACTACAAGGCACAGGTCTTCTATCACAAATGAACGTGAAAAACGATGAAAATTAATCCCGTACTGCGGACTTTCTTATAAAATATGGTTTAAGCAACGTCTTGGCGGTACTCGCATTCGTGGCTATTTCCTAGTGTAGATAAAAGCATTATTTTTCTCAAATATTCATACTAGCGGTTCTGCTGGTCCCAATAGCCTTTTTAAAGAACATACCCTCTGTTTCCCGGCTGGCAACGCGCCATTACAACATTGTAATCTTTTGATCCCGGGAGAATTTCTTCAGTTCTTTTATAACAAAGGTTCAATTTTAAGTAAGAGAGATTATTTCTTTTGTTTTGTGTTATAGATGACCATGTTTTATACTTTTCAATGGGTGGGTTTAGGTACCTGCTTGAGAAATGAGGCCATTTTGAATAATATACCTACTGTCTTCAGGATACCGCTGGCTTTATACGTCATGAAAAATAAACATGAGCATAATATGCTATGCTATGATAATAATTCCCGGTTTAAGAGAAGTTTATTCCGAATACGTGAATGAGCGCTGCATACAAACGAAGTCTGGTAATATTTTCAATACTAACCAATTAAAGTCAATGAAATTTTCCACAAACAATCTAGATACAAATCTCTATACTTGTATCTTGTCCGATTTTCGTTAAAATGTACAGTTTCAATGCTAGGATTAATTTAAGATTTGAACGGAAATCTTTGAGACACTGTAACTTTAAAACTATACATTTTAACAAAAATCTGACATGATACAAATATAGAGATTACTTCCTAGATTTTTTTTGAAAAAATTCACTGACTTTAATTGGTTAGTATTAAAAATATAACCAGACTTCGTTTGTATGGAGCGCGCCAACAGTAATATACCCTTAAGTATTCTCTAATTGTGACATTTTGGGACTGTGACATTTTGCGAATGCAGCATTTTGCCTAAAGATGACATTTTGCGAATGTGACGCGAATGTGACATTGTGCGCCTAATCCTCTAAAATCCTTATTTCAGAAAAAATATGATAGGGCAAAAAGAAAAGGCTCTCTGAAAAGAAGAGGCTAGCAAATGTATGCACAGTGAGTGCGCGTGAGTGAGAGAGGAATACACCACTGCTTTCTGTCGTCCACCTCCCGTATCACCGAGAGGAGTGACGTAACAATTGGTGTGGAGCAGGGAGTGTCCGTACTGTATGTAGATACGTAATCTTTCTTATAATGTGGATATTATAATGTGGCTTCTTATATAATCTTCTTCTGTTATACATGATTATAATAAAATTTCGAACGTGAATGTAGGTACATTGACGATATTTGGAAAAATATTAATTAGAGGCGTTTAGAATACATAATGGAATGCACAGAGCTCATTTTTAGAATTTTCGTTTGTTTGTGCACGCATCACTTAAAAACTACTTAACTGATTCCGATGTAGTTTTCACAAAAGCATAGGGTTTAGTTTGGATTAACATTTAGACATAGACATCACCATCGATTAATTAAATCAAAAGTTATGAGTTTTTAAAGTTAGTGGTCTCCGCCTTCGAAGTCGCGGGCACCGCTAGTCCTTAATCTAAACTATAGGTATACTACTCGCCGTGTGTATATTAAAGAAAATTTTAGGTGTACCTGACTCCAAATCAACCCTTTTAAGAAATTTTGTCCGTCTGTTTGTTTGTTTGTTCGAGCATCACGCAAAAAGTACAGAACCGATTTTGATGAAACTTTTTTGTTTGATAGCTTAGATTTTACTTAAAATCGGTTATGTAATTTGTGCGGACGAAGTCGCGGGTAAACTCTAGTAATTATTTACAATACGTGTATATTAGTACCATAAACATAAAGTTTAAATCGATTACACCGCTAAGCTTGTACTACAGAACCATCTCTCAAAACTCCAGTTCGGAACGCCCAGTATCTAACCCAACTCCCTTTCTTCATAATTCCGTGAAATATTTGTTCCAAAGTGTGGTAATAACGGAGCTCGAACGTTCCGCTCCAAAAAGGCCGTTCGAGAAAATCCGTTTTACTCTGTTTTACTTTATTAAACGAATTTAAGCTTACAACGTAAATTATTTATTTGTAACAACAAGATATGGTTATTTGAGTAATGATGTTCACTAATATTTGTAGAAGAATAAATAAATAAAATAAATAAATCAAATTGTAATTAAATAATTTATTTTAAGCCGTGGTGGTCCAGTGGCGAGTAACCTTGCCTGCCGTGCAGGAGGCGATGGTTCGATCCTCGTCCAGACCGACTCGTACCAATGAGTTTTTCGGAATTTATGTACGATTTTTAACACCACTGGCTTTTCGGTGAAGGAAAACATCGTGAGGAAACCTGCATGCTTCAATTTCGAGGCATGTATTGTACCCACTGTCCATTATGTGGCGACGGGCTCACCCCCCGTCACACTGGATAGAGTTTCGGTACTACTGGTGAAACGTGGATGTTCTGAGGTTTCAGAATATCTCTGACTACCCCCTCGGGGAATATAGTCGTGAGCATATGCTGATGCTGTAATTTATTTTACAACTAAAAAAACAGCAAAAATATATACACCGTGTTCCTGTGGATATGCATTAACTTTGGCCTGTTGTTCAGACCAGAGGAATTGGTCAATCACCGTTTTTTTCTGTTGAGTTTTGTATGTTGGTCCCATGGAAAAAGTTGTTCAATTTGATGGTCTGATCAGTCTTATGACTGAAACTTCGTAAGTTTTTTTTTTCGGGCGTATGCCCAACTTACATACCCACCGCTGTCAACCAGGATCAACAACGGTTTCCATTCACAACACTAGACAATGAAGTCCAGCGAGCCCGGGGGATGACTCTAATCTGTAGCGGAACCCGCAATGAATTAATCAAAGAAGATAGAACAAATATCCGACTTCCCTGCATTGCAAACGGGAGACAGTAATAGGAAAAAGCATGGCTATTAGAAAGCCAATTCCAGAGATCATTTACGCCAGACTTGGACCCTACCGCAAAAGCACGAAAAAAAACATATCAAAAACAAAAGAGGAACCTAACATTGTACCTCAGAGGAAGGATCTCAATAGAGTCCGCATAAATTTACGATTGTAGTTAGTCTCTTTTGTCTTATGACGTACCTTTAATAGTAGGAAAGGTGGAACTATAGATATTTGTTTAAGCGGCTGTCCACTTTTTTTTGAGCTAGTGTGTGTGAAAAGTGACCGTAAACATAAGGCCATATGTCACTTGGTGCCTTTTGTCCATACTACTTGACACCACACACTCAAACCTAAACGTAAGAAAAAGTGAGCACTTTACAATTGGTATGGCTCACTCTATTAGGTATAATCTCTTTGCATTGTACTGAAACTAAGACTTATTTTGCTTCCAGTAACAGGTATGGCAAAAACATCTGAACGCATGGAAGTTATCCCTAGTTGCAACAAGATCCGTGTAATAAGGGACACCAGAAACGATTTAATTGAGTCAAGCATGGTCTGGCGCTCGGCGTACCAGAGCTCACACTCCCAAAGAATATGCTGAGCGGTTTGTTCGAACTCGTTACCGTTAACAGAACATTCACATAAGGGTTGAGGCACATTTACCGACGGCGACCGACTTCGGGCCCATATAAAAATGATATTTAGTATGAGAAGCCGTCCGCCGTCGACGCTACTAAATGTCATTTTTGTATGGGTCGATACGAAATGACATTTTTCTTTGGGCCCGCCGTCAGTCGCCGTCAATAAGTGTGTCTCAACCCTAAAGGTGAAGCAACCAATTTAAAAAAAAATAGCTTTCCCTTAATGTCCAGTCAGAAATTCTTGAAGTACCTACAGAGAAATATTTTGTAATTGTATTCTTTATTTATTTTTCTTCATCTTTAAACAACATTTTGAAGAATTAAAACCGTACCGAGAGACTTTCTTTGATAGAGATAAGTACGAGTATATATTTGGCAATTGTTTTCTTTTCATTCTTCAGAGCTACGATTAAGTTCAAAGTCAAATAAAAATTAATAGAGGTTGTTTCGCACAAATGGAAATTGTGTTGATATTATTATCTCATTTCATTACTCGCAGATATTGACCTGTGACTAAACTAAACACTAACTAAATTGTTTTCTTAAGGTGCTCCCATTAGTGACATATCGCCATTTCGCGCACCTCGGACTGTTCGAAGCGGAAGATTTAAATTTGTGTTCTTGTAGGCAATGTTAAAGTTCTCAAAGCGTGGTCAGATATTTTCAAAATTTAGCGCAAAGAACTTCTTCGAGTGACGTATTGAATCCCCGATATGTTCGACGAACCCTGGGTAATTTGCAACTCTCTAAATCATGGCCCCATTTAATAAACATGACAATTGTAATTTACAATGACAATTCAGCGTACATTGCTGGTTAGTAATGACGCTAAACTGTAGTAATAACATCTGTCCTAACATTGTGAGCAATGTACCCTGAATTTTCATTGTAAATTACAATTGTCATGTTTATTAAATAGGGCCCTGGTTGCCAAATCTCTTCACCATGGTAATTTTTCATTTTAAATTCAAATTGTTTTGGACCTCCCATACAAAAGTGCCGGCTGATCCGCACTTTTGTATGGACTTTCTATGAGAGGTATAACAATTTTCGTTAGTCATTAAAAACTAGGGTTGTATAGACTTACCAATTTTTTTTGTTTTCGCAACCTTTTTTCACAAAAACGGTATACGTACCTATATTCAAAAGTACTCATGTAATCTTTCTGTGCCACTGGAAGGTTGCTGGTACTCAAAGGTCAGGTTTCTTTTTTGAGTATCAGTGGACATCTATATTGTAAACCTAATGTGTACTTTATTATGACTAAGTTTTTATAATCTATGTACCTATTTTTGTGAAACAATAAATTTATTATTATTATTATTATAGAAATGTTTTAGAAGCCGGAATGCTGTTTGCGTTCATTTTGTTTAGGCAAAAGTTATAATGTATCTACAATAGTATAACATTTTACATTGTCGCTATAGGTACCTTTAAAAAAAATACAAAATCAATTTTCATAACTACTGTTAGTGCCTTAACACAGACTAAGCAAACAGTTTTTATTGTGTCCCGTCAGCATGCACGTTTAATGGTAGCTCTAAATCTTTAGACTTGCTAAGTTTCATTATTTTCTTTTTATTGCCAGTTTTAAGTTTATTCCGCTGATAAAAGCAACAATGATTGCATACTTAGTTAGATTGACTTTTAGAAAAGAAAAAGCCATTTTATTGTTGACAATTTATTCTTTCTTTTTACTTTTCTTTAAGAATTTCTCAAGTGTGTTTATTAAACCACATATCTTTAGAAACTCACGAGTTTTTTATCTTTAGCAGTACCTACAAGTGCATTTACATACAATTGTATACCTTATCACTAAACAAGATAGCCTATTATTGCCGCACAATAGCTTCAAACTATACTTCATTTCAAATAAGGACGACGAGATTTTCCGAATCCTATTTAGCTTTCTGGCCAATTCTGATTACCAAATGTTATTTATTTATTGGATACATATACTATCCGACATATCTTGGACGGTACAAAAGCTGTTCTAAGAATAAGTGAGAATAAGTGTTTCAAATCTCTGTTTCTGTAATGCAAAATAGCCTTAAAATTTCGGTGCTATTTTGAATGGAGTATAGTGAAATAATATTCTCCTCTTCTATTGAGTATAGTCTCACGTACGTTAACACGAGGCTGTTTTTCATGATTTTGAACGATCAAAATTAGAATGTAAAGGGAAAATGTGTGTGTGTGTATGTATGTGTTATTAGTATAAAACTAAATGTAAAGTAATGGAATGAAATCCAAGGCTGCGGTTTTCACGCTTCCTCGTGGCAAGTTTGTTAGTAGAAAAGGAATAATGGGTCAGAAGGAACAGAAACCAAAGAAGAATCTCATATAAAAAAAATAGAAGAAGCGGGAGATTATGTTAGGACTGAGAATATCCATTGTCTATTCGTAGAGGTCTGGAAAAAAAGGCATTATGTGTATTTTATAATCATTATTATAATTACCTATTCAAAGTGGCCACAGTATTTAAATGCACTGGCAAATGCATAAATCCCTATCTTCTATACTTATAAAACAGCATTTAAATAAATTATTAACTCTTAAAAGCATTTAAATAAATTATTAACTCTACAATCTCTTTAGAGATAAGCTCACCCTTTGTAATTGTCTATTATGTTGTTTTCATGTACAATAAAGAGTTAAATAATAGGTAATAGGAAACCCAGCTGACCTAGAATTCGGCTATACCATCGCCACCGTTAACCAATCCAATATTACAATAAGCTCTGTGCCAAACCATATCTCTCAATTTGGAATAGTACAATGGAACGAATATTGCGCACAACCTTGCGGTCGACGCGGGCCGTAAATTCAGGTATCCTATTCCATATTCAATAAACTTTTATGTGTTCTAGATCTTAGGTAGACATGATTTACACTTACACGGTTTACTTACGACTTGTTTACAAGATGTTTACAAATAAACTCTAAATCTGAACACTGTTTAGTTCGACAAAAAGTAAGTTATGGCTGGTACAATCCCACGGCTGGGAAAAGACCTCCTCTCACGAATAATGGTAAGAGGGAGCGAGGTGCGAATTGGTGGAGGCAAGTTAATTGCCAATTTGCTGTCAAAGAATCTACAAGCCGCCTTGATAGAAGTTTATTCCGAATGCGCAAATGCGCGCTGCATACAAGCGAAGTCTGGTGATATTTTCAAAACTAACCAATTGTCAATGAAATTTTGCAGAAGTAATTTAAAAACAAATCTCTATGCTTGTATTTTGTCCGATTTTCGTTAAAAGATTATCGTTTGTTTCAATGGTAGTATTAATTTAAGATTTGTATGGAAATCTTTGAGGCACTGTTACTTTAAAACTATACATTTCAACGAAAATCTGAGATGATACAAGCAAATAGAAATTACTTTCTAGATTGTTTCTGAAAAATTACACTGACTTTGATTGGTCAGTATTGAAAATATAACCAGACTTCGTTTGTATGGAGCGCACCAACAGTAATTATGTTATTGGAGTAGGAAGTGGTCGACGGTTTTGGGATTCGCAGGTGGGTTTCAATGAATTTCGCACGTAGCAGAAAATGATGTATTCAGCTCAGTGTTCCGGATCAAAGTGAAAAATAACAATATTAGTGTTGCCAACGTTAAGTTACTGAATGAATGGAAGATAAAGCTACATATCGACTGATCATAACAAATCAACTAAATTAATGATTACTATTAATTATAATCTACGTTGGTATTATTAATGTGTCGCATTGGAGTTCAGGTGGGCAGAACCGTTACAATATACCCTCTCTGACCTAGTTTAACGAATAGTTACAAAACTATCTGACAAAACTATCCGTGACCAACTTCTTAACGTACCTTCTGAAGCACGGAGGTGCTCGAGATGAAATTCGATCATTATATCAATCATAATACCGCCCGCGTCATGACCTCAATATATTTTGGGGATAGTGCCGGTATTTCTTGTTTAATCTCTTTGGTCATTAGGATCCACAACAATTTTAGGCTTACCAAATTTCTCCTAAATACTCGTATATCATTCTTGTTATAATAATTCACAGTAGGGATATACCGTAATCTATGAATTGGAACAAAACGTACAAAGAAGAGATACAGCTTAGATAAAACAGAAAGAGGAAGACGCAACATGTATATTTTCATAAATGTGTTCAGTACCAAACAAAGGGTTTGTATAGAAATACTGAATTTCGATAGTAAAACCAACAAAGCTGTCGAAAAGCAGTTTGTTAAAAAATTTGAAACGAAATTCATAACATTTTTTTTTATTTTTTATTTATAATTAATGGACTTCTTGCTTGTGCGTTAGCACCGCATTTCCGACAGTGTCAAGTGGTTTGAGGGAGTATTTATCCAATCTCGAGGATTGTTTTGAGTAAGAACACAACTGAGAAGGATTGTGGAGACGCGAATCGCGCGAACACCACACGAAAGACAAGTGTTCGGGGCAAACCCAGCAACGTGACTCCTGCATCACAATTGCATGTGCTGTTAACTGAAAGTTGACAAGTAGAAAACTGTTTTTTTTAAATTGCTAAATTAATTAAACTGCTGAAACCACAGAATAGGAAATAAAAATGAAAGTACGCCGTTTTTGTGTAACTTGAATTGTTCAAAAATTGTGTTTTGTTTGGATTGGACAGTTCACGTTATATCAACGGCGATACTGCAAAACCTGTAATGCGACGAGTGAGGCCACTTGATTAACAGCCACGCTCGCGGTATATACGGCACCGCTTCTTCAACTTTAGTTTCTTCTGAAACCAGAACCATAGACTCAGAAGGAATGGATATGGTAGGTAAGCTTGCAACTTAGCTCGAAATTTATCGCAAATTAAATCTTCTGACAAAAAAAGCCCCATGTTATTATATAACATGTTATGTTATAACATGGGGCTTTTTTTGTCAGACTGTAGAAAACCACAGAAAACACAAAAATACGTATTTCCGCTATTAACAAATCAAATTTTTGTAATTTTTCAAAGCCTGGAGATGTTTTGTTTCATCTTTAGCAGTCGTAAATATTAAAAAGAGCGCTTAGTTCCACACGATTTTACGTACTTGCGTTATCTATTGCCACTAAGGCCGTGTTCAGACGACCCGCATCCGCTCCGCGCCCGCCACGCGCATACCCGCCTTGAAATGCATTGCTTGCAATTTGAGTCTTATGACAAGATAATAAATCTCGTATTGTATTGGGCACCACCCGCACCCGCCTCGTTCCCGCCCCGCACCCGCCTCGTACCCGCCACACGCTCTCCCCTCGCTCCCCCGCGACCGCTTTAGTGCTGTGCCAGTAGTTGCTTTCAGACTCTCAAACACTGAACGAAGCGCAGGCGCAACGAGCGGTCGCGGGGCGATCGAGGGGACAGCGAGTGGCGGGTATGAGGTGGGAGCGAGGCGGGCAGTTGCTACCCCAAAATACAATACGAGATTTATTGTCGTGTCATAAGAATCAAATCGCAAGCAATGCATTTCAAGGCGGGTAAGACGCGGTTGCCGATGCGCGTGGCGCGCGCGGAGCGGGTGCGGGTCGTGTGAACGCGGCCTAAGTCTGTAGCCAAAACCTTTATTCTAAATTCTACTATATCAGAGGTTTGGAATTACAATAAATTCTAAAGATATTACAGTTTAGTTTCAAATTTACAATTGAAACAGGAATACAATGGAATTTCTGCAGAATTCTGGTTTAGATTTTATTTTGCGCAAGAAATAACGGGAAGGAATAGATTGGAAGTAGGATTAGGGTGTGATTCCACGTGAATAGCCTCTGAATGGCCAGGTCACCGGCATACCTGTTCTGGAGTTTAGAAAAGTAATCAACGAGTTACCGCCCCGTACTGGTTTAATCTAGTTCGGTCTGGTTCGTGCTGGATTAAACAAGTTTACAGCGGAATCGCACTCCGTGGACAAATTTGCTGCTGTAGATGGATTATTTGGAATATGTTATGGCATGGGATGCTAAAGTAATTGATGACTGTTGCTTTAATAGAGTTTAGATGTTGTTTAGTTTAAGTTTGGCTATTGGTTTAATATTTTGTTTGCTTAGCAACCAAAGATTATACGTGCCCAGTAAATAAAAGGGCACTGGTGTCAAACTAGGACCTTTGGATACAGATCTAGCGCCTTTTTTGAGTGAAATCGTCAATCGTCGATGTTCTTTTCCCTAAATGGAATTAGCAGATTTCTGGGAAACAATAAAGTAAATTGTTTTGACGTAATTCGATTCGATTCGATTCGATTACTTGCATCCAATCGCAATTGCAAAAGTTAAAACATCGAAGTTCTATTCTTATCCAATTTCAGTTCAAATCACATTGCAATCCAATTGCTATTCAACTGTGCTGAATTCTGCATCGCGCTAAACTCTATGTAACTGACAGCACTAAACGTCTGAGCGATCTGTCAAAACGGCTCTAACGGCGGCTATCAAAAGCAGTACCGCGATTAGCACAATACCAAATGTATCTGATGAAGTTTTGCAGAAAAAATCTAGAAACAAATCTCTGCGCTTGTATCTTGTCCGATTTTCGTTAAAATATACAGTTTCAATACTAGGAATTATTTTAGATTTGTATAGAAATCTTTGAGGCACTGTAACTTTAAAACTATACATTTTAAGGAATATCTGACTATCTAGAAAGTATTTCTAGATAGTGATAGTTTTCTGAAATTTCATTGACTTTAATTGGTTAGTACTGAAAATATAACCAGATTTCGTTTGTATGGAGCGCGCCAACAGTAATATACCATTATTAGTCAAGATTATAAAGCACTGTGTAAGAACACAAACTCAAGCGAAACGACTGAAGTAGGGCAACAAAAACAACTAAGCCATTTTATTCTGCTCCATATTCATGATTCCGGTCAACAGTGCACTATCGATAATCAAATAAAAGGTCATCGCCTTCCAATTTCTTTAAAAACCTCTCCAAGGAAGAAAACAGCAAAATCTTGTAAAAAAATTAGGTTTTCTGTAAGGAAAGAATGCTTGTTCGTGCGAAAACTCGAATAAAAAGCGAAAAGTGCTTACATTCCCGCCTTAAAGCGGACAGTCCAAATAGGGGCACTTAAGTGACGAAAAAAAACTTGATTTGGAAGCTTAAATTGTTGTTGACAGGGTTCTATTGGTAATGGCGCATTCGTGGTACAAGCTTTGAGTGGTCGGCTTACTAAATTGATTTACATACATACATATGCTCACGACTATATTCCCCGAGGGGGTAGTCAGAGATATTCTGAAACCTCAGGACATCCACATTTCACCAGTAGTACCGAAACTCTGTCCAGTGTGACGGGGGGTGAGCCCGTCGCCACTTACAATGGACAGTGGTCAATACATGCCTCGAAATTGAAGCATGCAGGTTTCCTCACGATGTTTTCCTTCACCGAAAAACCAGTGGTGTTACAAATCGTACATAAATTCCCAAAAACTCATTGGTACGAGTCGGCTTGGACGAAGATCGAACCATCGCCTCCTGCACGGCAGGCAAGGTTACTCGCCACTGGACCACCACGGCTTCTAAATTGATTTACTTACGATCATATTCTCTCTTCAGAAACAATAAAAACCATACAAAAAGTAACAACAGACGAACAAAAGGGCTCAGGTCAAAAGTCTCGGAAGCTGTAAGTATAGATAGATAACTCGTTTATTTCATCAGAACCATACAGGATAAACAGTGACAGACAAAGGCAGTATAACACTATGGAGTCCGTATAAGGAGGTCCGTGCTTGGGTCTGAGGTCACTAGCTTATAGTTTATTTAGTTTACTGAATAGTATCAATTATTTTATTAAATAGACTATCTATTATTGTACCCATAACTTTAGCTTAAGAATTTATATTGTAATAGTTATTAAGTCGTGTTATGTTGTAGAGTTTCTGGCCGCATCTTCTCTATGGCGACAACACGTTCCGATGCGGTGGTAGCTTTAAAAAAGATTTGACGTTTGATAAGTGTGCTGCAAGCTCCTATATTAAATAAATTATATTGACTTTGACTTTGACTTCGTGCAAAGCTGCAATAGCAACAGGGAGCTCCCACGACAACCAACAGGGAGTATGGTTTCAGGATGGAAATAAAATAAAAAAAATTAAGAAATTAATTGTGTTAAACGTGGTACATCTAGGATAAGTAGGTGGTAATTTAAAACTAGATCAGCATATTTAGTCAGATTTTTGACACAATATTATAGGTTGATACACATTTATTATTGTAAGTACATTAACATTACGAAAAAAAATAAACGAAAAAACAGTAACCTTTCTAACCTAACTGTCGCAATAAATTAGATTACTTCCAGAATGTTATTGCGTGTCGGTGAACAACATCTCTGATACTTTATTGTTACATAAAAGCTTACTGTTTGTTTGTGTGTTGTAACAATTTGAGGATAATAAAAGTTTAATGATCGTAACTCAAATTAATTATTATTTATTTATAGCACAGTGTGACCTAAACCCGCACTTTACGCACGCTTTTCCGGGACCTAAGTTGTCTATTTCTGCACGGTGCGTAAATGAATCGACTACCTTCACATATGTAAAAAAAATGAAACAAAACCCTTTGAAATGTCGTTTGAAGCTTGGAAATGCCCAGGAAACAAATGACAAGAAGGGAATAGGTTAGCGATTCTCCTGCAAGAACCTTCCTGTTGCAGAAAAAGTGACAGCCACGAAATCAAAGAAAAACGCTGACTTAGTTCGTTTCGCGAAAATTGTAACTTTCGAGCAGCATTGGACTGTTCGAGCAGTGAATTTAGCGACGATGAGAACACCGAAATTGTTCAGGACGCGATCAAAGAAATTGCGAAAACGGTGACACTGAATTTGTTGCCCACAAAATCAAAAAATTTCAGTTCATTTTCATTTTCGGTGTCAAAAAATCATTTCAATGTTTCTTTTAAAATAGCAAACTGATCCCTCGGGGGGGGCTGCCCCCCCCCCCCCCCCCGAACCCCCCTGCTGCCCCCCCCCCCTCCCTGCCATCCGTCCGAGCGGATTTAGGTCACTTGTGCTATAAAATAGTATACGATACTCGCGACCAAACTTGCCTATTAATGCACGGTGTTTAGCACCCTCGCTACGCTCGGGCGCTAACTTCACGCCGTGCAATAATAGGCAACTTAGGTCACTCGTATCGTAATGTACTATAAATTCAAAAATTATAGAAAAAATACAATATGCGTATCCACAACAGGCTTCGTCAAAGGTAATACAATACTCACATCCACAACAGGCTTTGTCAATGGTAATACATCACTCACATCCACAACAGGCTTCGTCAAAGGAAATACACCACAATGATCTACAACAAGTTTCGTCAATAAATACATCCCGTATATCTGCAACAAGCTTCGTCAAATTCCTACACAAACAAAAAATAAAACAAAAAAAAGGGGGGGAGGGGGGACCTACAACCTGTAACCTCCAAAGCCTCTCCCCGAAGGACGGTTCCAAGAACGCTGGCAGCATTCCCCCTCTGAATCCTCTATGTGCTGACGTAGGTGACTGCCAGCCCTCTTATCACCAGTGGTCTCTATAAGGCGTGCCGATATCTCCTTTATAAGCTGTTTTGCATCGGGTCCCCATGGTCACAGGGTCTCAACTCCCAAAGGAACAAACATATACCCCTCTCCAATATCCACATATTTCAGCCGCTTCGACAACTCCGCCGATGCCGCAGCAGCACCCGCACCCGACGAAGTCCTACTAATATGCGACGCCGCCAAAGTGTCCACACAAGTTGCGTCCCATACCAAAGACCTTCCCAACTTCCAAGGTCCCACAGTCATGCCATCAGGACGCCTTCCATCAGTACGTAAAATACCCGATGGCTCACGCACCGCAGGAACATTGGAAGTTGTTAAGGATCGTAACTTATGAAAGCATTCCTTCTATATTTCATCTTTTCATAATTACGAGCGGCTTACGCAAAGTCCAAATGTCATAATTAGTAAAGAAACACTAGAGACAAAAATTCTTTACATTTAATCAAGTCACAAATACACCGATATGCTGTGAATATAAACTCTTCTTCGATCCACTGGTTGTCTGGAAGAAATCACTTTCAGTGATAAGGCCGCCTTTTGTACCCTTCTTTTTCGTATATATTGTTGTTGTTTTTTGTGTATTTTGGTGTGCAAATAAAGAATATTTATCTTATCTTTTATCTTATACAACGTGTTAATGAATTAAAGCAAAACTAGAAAGTAGTTTGTTTAGAATCGAGAGCAGAATCGAATTATCATGGTTTCAACATAGGTATTTTTTTTCAACATATTTAATAATTTGTTTGTAAAATTTAAAATTTACTGTTCTCGATCTCAACCCACCGCTCGGGCACTCTCACCCAACTTACTACCAAAACAAGATTCTTAAAATGTATGCATGAACGTGTTAGCGCTTTCATTTATTTCTGAAATGATAACAAATCAGTTTTGCCTCAAAACTTAAAATGCTAATAACTTTAAATTTAAACTATCAAAATAATGAAATTATGGTTTCAATCAAATTATTTTGTTATAAATCAGTTGAGGTGTATGAGGTTTACGCTCCCTCTTATGACTTACAGCATCAATAAATACTTCACAAATGAAATTCAAAATAACAGCGAAAGCTAACAAACTGTGATCGGTCGAAGTCAATGTTTATTTAAGTCTATAATAATAAACGATTATAAACTATACCTACACATAATTTGCAGGGACACGAGGGGAGTTTGAGGTCAAAGGTTACACGTAGGGTTGTCAGTTTACCGTCCGGATATTTCCGGATTTTGTGGATCTGAGTCCTCTTACAAACATAGAACCGCTGCCTCCACTCTACAGGGTGAAAAGTAACATTAACCTTAAACCACATACTCTACCCATCAAACTGAACAACTTTACTATGGGAGCAAACCTGACAGAACAAAAAATAAATCAGCTGTCTCATACATTTGAGTCGCGAAGGTACTGCAGTTTAGTATGAAACAGCATATTTTTTTTGCGCTGACAGATTTGCTCCCTTAGTAAAGTTGATCAGTGTGATGGGTAGAATATGGAATATAGAATATTTTAAAGCTTAATGATACTTTTCCTTACACCATGTATAGAAGGCCAGACTACCATCCGTGCATCCACTAAATCAAGATTATTTTCCTTTTTCTGGAAACTTTAAAGTGCTACACATATGAAGTCACGAGTAAAAACTAATGTCTAATCCGTAAAAAAATCGGCTGTCTGGCGTGCGATTTTTGAAACACATACGAGTAGGTTGAACTCAGCAATTGAAATTGTCAAAATTACTATGGAGATCTCTACCTTTCTACTGCTTATTCGACTTTCAAAAATCGCACTCCTGGTTTTTGATCATTTTTTTTTTATTTTTTTATAGGGGCTTTTAACCCAGAGGTTATGCCAGCCCTTTTTGATCATTGAAAGTCAAATCAGCTGTAGAAAGATGCATATCTTCATAGAAATTTCAACATTTTCAACTACTGAGTTCAACGTATGATTTTCAAAAATCGGACTCCTGATCTGTCACATTTTCACGGCAGAACCGATTTTAATTAAATTTGGTAGAGATAGCTTCAACCCTGAGGAAGGACACATTCGTTAAAATTCCACCCAGACGAAGTCGCGGGTAGCAACTAGTAGCAGCTTTCCCTATAATATCTATATCTTATAAAATAGAAACTGACAATGTTGATGATTTAGTCTGACATAATACATAGAAATATATTGTATAAATATCTTTCACACATTGTCAAACATTATCAACGTTTCAGAATCCAGTTCAGACTCTTAGGTATTATGATGACAACTATATAGACACAAACATCCATGACATGGTTACACATGTTCGTATTTATAAAATACTAGAGTTTATCCGCGACTTCGACAGCTAAAATAATATACCCGATTCTAAGTCAAATCATACGCTATCAAACAAAAAAAATTCATCAAAATCGATTCAATAGTTTTTGCGTGATTTTCAAACAAACAAATAAAAAACAAACAAATAAACAAACAATAAATCTAAAAAGGTTGATTTGGAATCAGGGACACCTAAAAAAAAAATATCGTATTTTTTAAAATGAATATCATCAATGTACAGACACACTTCTGTTACAGTTTTATAATAGTTTAGATTTACTCCTTGAGCTATTCTAACCCGCAACTGTTTGCTTGTCAGGTAGGTTCACTACCAAAATACAAACCTACGAGTATTAATGTAGAAATGACATATTTGATTATATTTTTAAATTAAAATGATGAAATGTGAATGACTTTTATTTTGATAAAAATTTGAAATATTTATGAGAAAAACTCTCTTCTATTGGGATTTGATTATGCAGGGTGAAATTGATTTCATTAGAATTCTTGTAATCTAAGAATCTAACCATAAAACCGAACAACTTTTATTATGGGAGCAAACCGATGCTGTTCCATACTCAACTACAGCGCCTCCTCGACTCAAATGTAAAATTTTAAAAGGACGCTAATGATATCAATATCACCCTGTAGATTTCCCCAACGATAGGTAGGGGTAGTGAGGATAGGTAGCAATAAAGGTAAGTTGTTTAATGAGTAATTTTTTGGGTTCTACTAGTAGGTAATGTAAATTTTAGTGTTTTGTAAATTTAGATTCTTTTGTTGCTATATTTTTAGTTTAGGTAGTTTAAGTACCCTACCAGGGTTCATGGGTGAACTAAATTATTTTTTAAGAACTTATCAAACCATATAAGAGCAATAAATTAATATATTTTTTTTATTTCAATTCAATTCAATTCAATTCAATATAATTTTATTCAATATAGGAGCTTACAGCACACTTATCAAACGTCAAATCTTTTTAAAAGCTACCACCGCGTCGGAACGTGTTGTCGCTGTAGAGAAGATGCGGCCAGAAACTCTACAACATAACACGACTTAATAACTATTACAATATAAATTCTTAAGCTAAAGTTATGTATACAATAATACATAGTCTATTTAATAAAATAATTGATACTATACAGTAAAGTAAATAAACTATAAGCTAGTGACCTCAGACCCAAGCATTTTGATCATTTAAATAATCATCCAGTTTATAATATGCTTTCTTACAGAGGACTTTTTTGATTTGAGTTTTAAACATGTTTTCGGAAAGATTCAAAATGGTCTCGGGGATTTTATTATAACAACGTATACAGTGACCCATGAAAGACGTGTTGACCCTACTAAGCCGAAAGTGTGGAGATATCAGTTTATTTTTGTTTCGAGTGTTGTAATTATGGACATCACAATTTTTTGGAAATAACGACAAATTTTTTCTTACATATAATATGTTTTCATAAATAAACTGTCCATAAACTGTTAAAATATTAATTTCCTTAAAAAGGTCGCGAAGCGAATCACGACAGCGCAGACCATATATAGCTCGAATTGCCCGTTTCTGTAGGATAAAGACTGTCTCAATGTCTGCAGCACGACCCCACAATAAAATACCATAGGACATGATACTATGAAAGTAACTGAAATATACGAGTCGGGCTGTTTCAATATCAGTTAGTTGTTTAATTTTTCTGACTGCATATGCTGCAGAGCTTAGCCTACCAGCTAGAGTTTCAATGTGGGAACCCCATTGCAGCCTAGAGTCAATCGTTATTCCCAAAAACACTGTATTATCAACAAAATCTAGACTATCTCTGTTCAAAGTTACTTGGTTATCTACAATTGGTACATTTGGCAAAACAAATTTTATACATTTAGTTTTTTTTGCATTAAGTGCGAGATTATTTGCGTTAAACCAGTTCAAAACTTGTTGAAGGGTATCATTTACGTCGTCAAGTTTTTGGTCCTTCCTATTTACTTTAAAAATCAGAGAAGTATCATCAGCAAATAATACTATGTTCGACAAGTTTTGTACCATATTATTTATTATTTTCTTTGCTCTATACGTGCATGCCTTTGACTAATTATTATAAGGACTTGCCTTGCGGTAGCATTTCCTCTCTGCCACGGTATAAGCACAATTGATCTTGTGCATTTACATTCAATTTTACACCTTATCACTAAACGAGACAGCCTATAATTGTGAAATAATAACTTCGAACTTAGAACGTTTGGGGTTCACACGAGACTACTTTTCATGATTTTTAACATTCAAAATTAGAATCTAAATTTATGGAGAATAAAATCCAAAATTGCGGATTTCATGTTACCTTGCCCCCCGCAAAAAGTGGCAGAAATGTTTGTTAGTAGAACTACACGCGTAACCAGTCCACATAATAAATAGTCAAAGGTGCATGCGTTCAAACATAACATTTATGTACTTTGTAGTTACCTTTTATTTATGTTGCCGTGCCCAGAGGGTATCATATGTATATCAACAATTGTTACATTTAAGACCTAACTGTACCATGTGATTGCAATAAATATATGAATATGAATATGAATAAATAAATTATTATGATTATTATAAGTAAGTATATGTTTATATTTTCATAGTCATGTAAACTCGTACTATAAGTACGTACGTGGTTTTTATATTCTGTAATCACATTGCTACACGAACCAATATACAGGGTGAACATTTTTTTATTTTTTCTCGTTCTTGGCTCCATAGTGAAAATTGTTCAGTTTGATAGTCTAAAGCACCTCCTTTTAAGTATTACTAGGGTGTTTTTTTACACCCTGTATAAACGGAGTAGTAATATCTCATTTTTATGAACCGTAAGAGATTTTTGTCCTGCAATATAGGGTCCTTCTTAATAGGCTGACACTTTTTAAGGGGATGATCAGACCTTCAAACTGAACAACTTTCTCTATGGGACAAACATTGAAATCGCAAAAAAAATATTTGCTGTCCCATACAAAACTGCAAACCTACTCGAGCCAAATGTATGGGATAGCTGATTTTTTTTCTAGATTTTGATGTTGGTCCCATAGAGAAAGTTGTTCAGTTTGATGGTCTGATCATCCCCTTAAAAAGTGTCAGCATATTAAGTTGGACCTTGTATACGTTTTTTTGTGGGGTTGATGATGATGATTTAGATTTTGGACCAATTTCATTTCAAAATAGAAATAATAAATCCGGTCTTAACTTTTCAGTAAAGTGACAACCCTACCCAGGAAGGTCTCCTCGTCCGACCTTCACGTACACACCTGTCGCACGTGTCAGTTGCCTTTTGGCGCCAAAGTGTCATATTTTCTTTGAAAACACTCCGTTACGCCATTAGGGCAAAACCCAATTTACATAGGGTTAATGAACTGAGTATCAAACGAACGAAAATAGACTTTATTTTAAAGGTAGGTAGATTGATTTTACTTTAACTTGTTATTTTTTGTTTTGTTTTAGGTCAAACGTTAAAGTTCTTTTATACAGTAACAAAAGAACCTAGTAGTATTTAAAGGGGTGGTTTAGACCATCAAAATGAACAACTTTCAATAGGTATGGAGCCACAGATTACTAGTAACTTACAGATACATCACTTCCTTAGAAGACGATAAGTTTTCACGCTTGAATTATTATCTACTGCCAGAAGGTACGCGCGAAAATGGTGCTAGACTCAGCGTCGTTATTAGTCCGTACAGCGCGCAACGTAAATGCGAAGTTGCCGTCTGGAGCAAGTGGTAAAATTCACACAAGCTCATCGCTTACGATGCGCCAAAGTGTAGGTACTTATCTCGGTTCCTACCAAAGAGATTATACCTAATAGAGTGAAGAACTATACCAATTGTAAAGTGTCCACTTTTTTTGACGTTTAGGTTTGAGTGTGTGGTGTCAAGTAGTATGGACAAACGGACCAAGTGGCATATGGCCTTATGTTTACGGTCACTTTTCACACACACTAGCTCAAAAAAAAGTGGACAGCCGCATAAACAAATATCTATAGTTGCATCTCCTTCTACTATTAAAGGTACGTCATAAGACAAAAGAGACTAACTACAATCGTAAATTTATGCGGACTCTATGGAGATCCTTCCTCTGAGGTTCCTACGGCCGAGTGATGGAGGCCGGAGCCAACATACAACGAAAAAAAAAACACAAACTCACGCCCGTAATACCTTGTACCTATACAAAATTTTCTGAAATATAATAGAGCCAGATCCCATGAACGCCAGACCCACGTTGTTTTATAAAAGCTGAAAGTTTTTCAGTGTATGCTCCCAACACAGGTAGGAACGATGGGCAACTGTGAAGTTTGTGGCATTGTGGCTTTGGCAGGAATCAGGTAAAAATTATCTGGCCAGGGGTTGGAAGTATCAAAACTGTCGGGCTACTGATGAAACATCTTCAAATAGTTACCCAAGTAACATGTATAAAATTCAGCTTTTATACTACCTACCAAATCCACGATGATACTACATAGTTGTCCATCGTTCCTACCTATGTTGGGAGCATGCGCTGAAAAACTTTCAGCTTTTATAAAATAACGAAGGTCTGGCGTTCATGGGATATTGGACTATAATTTTTTGTTGTTTAATGTATTTCCTACAACTGTTATAAATAAAATACATATTCGCCAAACCGCAGAACAGTTTGTTGGCGATACGCTCTTATCTATAATTACATAATAAACAGTCTGTACATGCGAGCGATACACTACACTCAGAGCCTTTTTTTTTTGTTGTTGTTGAAAGGATTGATCGTTTGATAAGTGTGCTGCAAGCTCCTATATTGAATAAATTATATTGACTTTGACTTTGAATTTATTGAATTAATAGTCAAGAGCAAACAGTGCCACTTTCACATCCGTAAAGGATAGTAGGATGTAGGATAGAACGAAACTATTTTCATTCTACGCATTCATTTGATCACGTCACAATGTGAGCATCAAGAGCATTCTACCATCACTACCTATACCTCACGTGTTCTAATTATCGTGTAAAAGCTAAGCGCCATTTCAACCTGACCACACAACTGCACATGACGCCGACACAGGTGATTACAACCGTAATTATCGACTCCTGATTACAAGTGTAATCATTAACTGGCGGTAATTATACGCCACTCATAAGCCTCGTTTGTTGCGGTGGTCAGTATTAGCCGTGGTGGTATAGAGCACGGGAATGTATAGAAGCTAATTACAAGCGATTCGCAGAGCGAGCACATACGCACAGGCTTCACCTGCACTGGCACACATAGAATAAGTTGTAAATATGTATACTTACAGTAATTAAAATTCATTATTTCTACGGAACTTACATGTGCATCTATGTTTGACGCGTGCGCTTCTAAGAAACCGCGCAACGCGCCGGCGATGCGGCATGATGGCGGCCATGATAAGGGTTGTTACAATCATGTTCAGAGCATATGAAATAAATATAAGATATTCAATATAAAATAAGTCTAGTAATCATAATACCTACTTAGGTATTTATTTTTGTTGTGAACTATTATTCCCAAAAAATCTTTATTTTTATACGATGTGGAATCACACCCGCACACATTAAAACAGTTAAAACCAATGTGGTATGCGCGCGCTCTCGAGTATAACATTTGACACTGCCGCCGTTGCGTACCCCAAGTCTCAGTTGACTTAGGGTACCACGCGCAGGCAGAGGGGGCCGGGACGCGCTCCGCCCGCGCCCCGCACCCCGCTCACGATAGGCACTTAAAAAATGTCAAATCCTGCGTACTGACGCTTATGGAAGCAATGTGGTTTCAGTAGCCGAATTAATCGCCTGCGTGAAAATAGTCTCAATGGTGAAATGGTGAAAGGCCTCGCAAACCACTAACGATCTCTGCATACAACATGTTTCTCGAAGCAAGAACACACAAATACTGCTTCAATTACAGTGTAAATTGGAGCGGACTATGTGGCATAATAACGTTCCTTCCTACATAGAAACAGAGATAATTAAAATTAAATCTACATTCGTTCACTAACTAGGTGTTCGCAATCCTATTCCACTTATTATATCCCCAAAGAGAATGAGACAGTACCGGATGGTACTCTATACAGCAATCTCTATTAAAACCTTTGAATGCTAAAGTTTAGTGCTAGAGGTGCGAATAACGGCTTAATGTTTGTACCTCGTGCACGATGAAGTTAATACGGTTTTTTCGTTTGTGATTCTGTTTTATACTCTGTGAAATGTTATTGGTTTTAGTTAAGCGGCGAGGTGATTTGCCTTCATATTCCAAGTCTGTACAAATGTTCTACACCCATATGATTTGAGTGCGATTTTTAAAACTCACACTTTGAACTCAGCAGTTGAAAATGTCAATAATTACTATGGAGATATAAATGCATATTTCTACTGCTGATTTGACTTTCAAAAATCAGGACGATTCAGGATTGCGATTTTTGAAAGTAATTTTGACATTTTCAAAGAATGAGTTTCAAAAATCACACTACAGTTCTATACATTTGTGTCGGGTGACATCTTTGACTAATTATTATAAGGACTAGCCTTTCGGTAGTATTTCCCCTCTGCCACGGTACAAGCACAATTGATCTTGTGCATTTACATTCAATTTTACACCTTATCACTAAACGAGACAGCCTATAATTGCGAAATAATAACTTCGAACTTAGAACGTTTGGGGTTCACACGAGACTAATTTTCATGATTTTTAACATTCAAAATTAGAATCTAAAGTAATGGGGAATAAAATCCAAAGTTGCGGATTTCATGTTACCTCGCCCCCCGCAAAAAGTGGCAGAAAAGTTTGTTAGTAGAATTACACGCGTAACCAGTCCACATATAAATAGTCTAAGTGGTTTTTAAACAAATTTTTTTATGTAAACGCCCCCCTCTATTCCTAACTTACAATTATTCTGAAATTCAACTCTATTGTACCAACTTAAGGTACAAACAATGTTGCCTAACGAACTCACTCACGAAAACCTGCATTAATTGCATTGCATATGACAGCCATTTCTAAATTTGGACGCCAGTGGAAAAGCAACAGAGCTTCAATAAAGTTTGACTTCAAACTTGAGTGCAATTAAAAGCTGTTTTGTGAAACTATTTACTACCTGTTACGACTTCGTCTGCGTTGTTTTTAAAAAAATAATAAAATCCGAGCCGAAAAGCCGTGGTGATCCAGAAGCGAGTAGCCTTGCCTGCCGTGCAGGAGGCGATGGTTCGATCCCCGTCCATGCCGACGCGTAATGAGTTTTTCTGAATTTATGTACGATTTGTAACACCACTGGCTTTTCGGTGAAGGAAAACATCGTGAGGAAACCTGTATGCTTCAATTTCGAGGCATGTATTGTACCTACTGTTAGAAGTGGCAACGGGCTCACTCCCCGTCACACTGGACAGAGAAACTTAAACTTAAACTTGTTCTGACTACCCCCTCGGGGAATATAGTCCTGAGCATATGCTTATGCTTAAAAACCGGTCAAGTGCGATTCGGGCTACTCGCGCACCGAGGGTTTCGTACCACACCACCACACAATATAATTAACTTACAAAAAAGTGTTGTTTTCTCCGGGACCTTTAGCGCGAGACCGACTCACACTTGGCCGGTTTTTTATTATTTGTCAAGATACTGTAAAGTTTGCTCTATAATCATACTAATTTTGATGCATGTATGTATTACCGTTTTTACGATAAAGCTAGAAGAAAAAACGTTGATAAAATCTAGTTTTTCGTATTTTAAACTTTTTGACATTTTGTTATTTTTTAGCAAATCCACCATAATATCGCACATTCTGTGAAAACTTAAACTGTCTAGCTATTACGGTTCAAAAGGTACAGCTTGAAATAGGTAGGACAGACAGAAAGATGGACGGACGGATGGACAGCAGCGTAGGCATATGAATAGGGTCCCGTTTTTTTACCCTTTGGGTACGGAACCCTAAAAAGTAATACCTTCATACCTACAGTACGGCAGTACCGCCACCGATTTCATCCCCACCCACACCCTTTGGTACAGGAGGTGGGCAACAGTAAGTAGTGGTGTATTCTTCTCTCACTCGCACCCACTCATCATAAATGTTACTAAGTACAGCACACAACAACTTGCACACAAGCAAGTACACTACAGCATACGATATAGTTCATGCTGACACGAAAAAAGAAGATTGTAAGATGTACTAAGTGTAAAGTCATATTCTTGAAGATACAATAAAATATAGAAACACAATCGTAGAACAATTGACACGAAAAGAAAAAGACAATACGAGCATGAAGTGGCCAGGATTTGATCCAATTGCGGCGATAAGGATCCTCTAATTCCAAAATATAAGAGTGGCGAAGGCCATACTCCACCACGCAAACCTGCCGGATCTGATTGGTGCACCACTATACCCCCTTATTTGCCTCGTATGTTTCCCACAGAATATCTAAGTTGTTAACGTTTGCACAGAATTTTAATAGATAAATTAGTATTCCCACATTTTCGAATCAATCGGCTTTTCAATAAACTTGCCAGGCGAAAAGTTCAAGTCCTCTGTAAAAAAGGTTACTATAAACTCGATGGTTATGTGAATAACCAAAATGTGTATGTATGTAATTCAATATTGTATTTGTAAGTGTACTTTGTACATTTTTTTATAAAAAGATGTGTGTTGTAGAGTTTCTGGCCGCAACTTCTCTACAACGGAACACCTTCCGACGATGTGAAAGAGTCAAAAGTGACGTCAGAAAGCTATCCATGTAATATTATTTTGAATAAAACATTTCGAGTTTGAGTTTGAACAATAACATGGATAGTTTATTCTAAGCTGAAAATCACACAAAACTAATTCAATTCAAACATTGTTACAACACTAATTCGTAAACACAAAATCCGTCCAGAACTATTGTTCAATTATCTAATGTTGTTTGTAATTCAGGATCAATTTAGTCTGCATTATAGGCTGTGAATGGATTGGCTATCATGTATGTACTAATCTAGTTACGTTAAAATACGCTATCAAACCTAATCTGAATGTTATTTATTCAAAATAATATCACAAAGATAGCTTTTTAGACGTCATTTTTGTGATGAATCTACCACCGCCGATAGGTTTTCCAACTTACCAGCGGTTTTGTTTCGTTTTAGAGATGATATGGCTAAAAACTCTATAACAACTATTGACCGTAAAAAAAAGATCAATGGCATCACATCGCACTCACACTCCTAACGACACACTCACACATACAGCTAGTGTATCTTGGTCAATGCATTCACATCATTACTATACGGGGTGTAGGGAAAAGTATCATAAACCTTTAAACCACATACTCTACCCATCAAACTGAACAACTTTTACTATGGGAGCAAACCAATCAGAACAAAAAATCAACTGTTCCATACTAAACTGCAGCGCCTACACAACTCAAATGTATGGGACAGCAGATTTTTTTTTGTCTGATCGATTTCATAGAAAATTGTTCAGTTTGATGGGTAGAGCATTTGCTCACGACTATATTCCCCGAGGGGGTGGTCAGAGATATTCTGAAACCTCTGTACATCCACGTTTCACCAGTAGTACCGAAACTCTGTCCAGTGTGAGCTGGTCGGGGCTCGGGGGTGAGCCCGTCGCCACTTATAATGGACAGTGGGTACAATACATGCCTCGAAATTGAAGCATGCAGGTTTCTTCACGATGTTTTCCTTCACCGAAAATCCAGTGGTGTAACAAATCGTACATAAATTCCGAAAAACTCATTGGTACGAGTCGGCCTGGACGGGGATCGAACCATCGCCTCCTGCACGGCAGGCAAGGTTACTCGCCATTGGACCACCACGGCTTTTGGGTGATGGGTAGAGTCTATGGTTAAAAGGTTGATGACACTTTTCCTTACACCCCGTATTTTGTGTCAGATAAAAAATTATAATTATTATTAATGTGCTGGACCTTCCTAATACCTACCACCCCATTTTACCACATTTTATGCAATAAATTATCATTTCATATTATCTATAAAAAAAAATACCTAAGAATACAAAATAAATTAAACATTGAATTATTATTAAAACCGTTACACTGTTCAATCAATCAATTATACTTTACAGTTTTGTTGAAGAATAAACAAATTGATAGATTTATTGACCAGCATTACATTATAACAATTAATCAAGTTACTGTCAGGTGGCTTCATTTTGATTTAATTGACTGTGACTAGCCACTAGATCACATTGCTATTGAAAAACATTTAATTTTGATTCGTCACTTTCTAAAATTGGATTATTTTAGAAGACCTTCTTGGAATTACTCGGTACTCGCTCCTGGCGATGATAGTAGTATGATTGTAAGAGTTGTGAGGTCTCAGTTAGCACCACCCAGGGGTCACGCGTAGGGTATCGAGGGTTAAATACCTACGGACGTTGAGCAATATCCGAATATCCCTTGTACTCATACCGTGGCATCATGGAGGACTTCAAAGATCTGACACTGGAAGCTGTGACGTACCTAGATCGACTCGATGACTCGCTCTTAATGTTTTTGTATTTACTGTTTAAATTTTATTTGTTTTGAATTGTAATAGAATCAGTCATACGATAAATAAAGTACTAGCTATCGAGACATACATTATAATATATATTTTTCAACCTGCTCATCAAATAAACAATGCTCTAGAGATCTCAAATCAAATCAAAACACATCACAAACCTAGTCACGTTACATCATTACGATCAACATTCCCACGCCCCGGCATGAAATAAAAACCTCTTATATATTACCTAACATTATACACGGCCATATCTCCTCCAAGTCGGATAAAAAGGATTTTCTATACTTTCCGCGAACGCACGTGACCTAAGTACGGGTTCTAGAGGCGCATTAAGTGGAAACATACGAAAGAGTAATGCTGGCGGGAACGCTTGACATCATTGTAACAACACCCTTGCAGCAACACCCTGGACGTTTTTGGGCAGGTCTTTGATTCCAATTCAATAGAAATCACATTGTCTCGAACCATTAGAAGTAATCAACAACGTATCTGACATCATAATTAAATTATCATCTCAGCCGACTGACGTCCACTGCTAAAAATATGCCTTCCCCTAGAATCGCCACAACGACCGGTCCTGCGCTGCCCTCATCCAAAGGGTTTCACCAGATCGTCGGTCCCCCTTGTGAGCTATGTCAGCTACTCTAGTTCTTCTGCGGATCTCTTCATTTCTGATTCGATTTCACAGGGAAACTCCGAGCATAGCGCTTTCCATTGCCCTTTGAGTGACTTTCAGCCTTTTTATGAGGCTTTGTGCACCATTCATTATATATGATGTGTGTATGTACGATTGTATGCTGTTGTATTCACTGAATAGAGCAGCTTCTGAACGGCTTTTAGGACTGGCTTTCCACCCGCCTTCAGGAGCTCGTCCGTAATCCCGTCGTCACCCGATCATCTGCCATAATTGTTCTTAAATTCGCCACTGCCAGCTGCGTACACGGTCAGAATACAAGCCCGTGTATTCTGAACTCTCCGCCTCAGAACAGAAAGCACTCTTTCCGATGGGCACTCGTGAGGGACGCTTTTTGTTCACAGGCCCATGAACCAATCGCGCTCGCTAAGTAACCTACTGATTTAAGAGATCGATGAGTGTTTTTTTGTTCTACTCGGGTCCTTTGGGGGTTTTTACAGATGTATTTTTTGAGGACTTTATAGCGTGATATGTTGATTTTATGGGATCTGAGGCATTTGATAGGTCTAGAGAGGAAGTGAGAGTTTCTTATTGTGATGAAATTGCGTATCTACTGATGTTACAGTGGCGGGAATTCCATCTGGTTGCCCTACCTGTTAAATAAAGTATTTGTATTTGCAAAGTGACATTTAAATAGTGCTAGGTGACTTATTTTTGCCCACTAAAGTGCTGCAAAAGGCTCAAATGCTCAAACTGAACCACTTTCCCTACGAAGCCAACATCGAAATTACTAAAAAAAACAGCTGTTCCATAGAAAACGTCCATGGTGACTAGACCCGACCCGTGTATGGAACAGCACAATTTTCCCAATTTATATTTTTGCTCCATAGTGAAAGTTGTTTGTTCAGAAATACCCTGTTCAATATGTATTGCATTTAATTTTACATCCTGTATACCTAAACTCACGAACATAATCTCATTAGAAATGGCCAGAAGCTTTGCATCAACTACCAACAATCTTTTTAGTGTCCTGTTATATCGAGGCTTACCTCTAACACATTTTGTTTTGAGGATTAATTAGTAACCTGTCAAGAGTTGACAGGTAGATAGCATTTAGTCAAAAAAAAAAACACTGCACAACAGATCTTATCCCTCAGTACAGAAGAAATGAGACAATCTGTTCCAAGCCGGAACGACAAGAGTAATCCTTTCCCTAAATCAATACGTTTTACAAAACCCTGCGTTCTTAACTCGTCTAGTGTCCTTGTTTCATGCCAAATTAAAACTTATTTTGATGGCATTAGAGCTGTGTAAGTTTCGATTTGTTATTCAATTACGGTTGAACGCTCTTCCAGATTTCAATTAAACTTTGCCAATCGTATAATAAACAATTCAAATGGGTTACGAATTTTGGTGAAACTTCGTCCAGTTTAAGAGTGCGGCTGTGCCTCTTTCTAAAAGTTTTGAATAAATTATTATTCCACAAAATTTTAATCGAATACTCTTTTATACTACCTACAAATAAAACTAGCAAGATAGGTCTCCTTGTAATTGTGCCATTCCTCATTGTCCTGTGCAGCTAATAAATAGGGCTATTGTGTAAATTTCCGATTAGGTATATCGTTTACAAGATCTGTAACGTAATATGACTAACTTTTTAAGGAATATTAATTTCAATTTCAATTTATTTATTGCACATCATAATGTTACAAAGGTGTTAAAGTCGAAAGCTAACAGTTCATTATGAACCCTGTTTGTAGGGTACGGCAATTATGTTACTGTAATCATCATATCCACTATCTGAAATTAACTAAAATAATATAAATCTATTAGAACTGCCAAAAATTAAAACCCTGATCCATTGCGAAGCCGTCATCCTCACAATGCAATGTCATCAGACCAACGTGCTGGCAGTGTTGCCACTTTAGGCACTTCTTGGCTTGATCTAGCAAGATTTTTGAACTGGTAAGCTACAAAAAAAAATTCAGGGCCTAAATATTTTAGCCGTTAAATCTAAGGGTTAAAAATAACTCACTCTAAATTCCATATTTATTCGATAAATTATAAAATAGCTAATTGTAATGGAGTAAATTTATGATTGAAAATCCATCTTAAATATGCATTTTTTCACTTTATTTTGTTCAGCCATTTTTAGCCACTTTAGCGACAGTGAAATTACCAATATCTAGCCACTTTTTGGGTACGGCTTAGCTACTTGTTCCGGAGGTATTATGGAACACTGCGTGCTGGTGGTCTGCCTCCTGACCTCCGTCCCTCTCTTGGCCACCACTCTCATACTGCCTTAGTCCAACTGCCGTCTTCCGGCTTAGTCAAGTTTTTAGGTATACGTTATACAATCATCATCATCCCAACCGATAGACGTCCACTGCTGAACATAGCCCTCTTCTAAGGATCGCCACAATGATATTGTTATTCTTCAACATTATTAAATTATGACATTATCATTATTTTTCTTAATTAATGGCCGGTTGCTTGCGTCTAGCGCGGCCTAAATTCTGCCAATATCAAGTAGTTTATAATTCAAGTTATTGTTTTATGATTAAAACACAAAAGAGCTTCACAAAATGGCGGAGCCACGTGCAAGCCTAAGAGAGGCCACTACTCACGCGTCCACCCTCCGTCAGACTTGCAGCGCGACCCCTATGACATTATTATTCTTCGTCATTATTACACTTCGACTTTATTAGACTTCGACTTTGACATTTTTATGCCTTGTCATTATTCATTTTAGACATTACACGACTAAATTATCCATCCTACGCTGTCGTCATCCCATTGTTCGGTATTGTTTTCTATCTAAATCGAATATTGGAATAACAGAAATGTAAAAATAATATAAATAATCGATCCCACTCATTGTGTTTGCTGTTAGGATGTGCACAATCTTATGTGTTGTTCTGCGTTTATTCCCAATAGTTCACTTATCCAGTTCAATTGACTGAAATATTGAGATTTTTTCTCGTTTGGTCAGTTGACTGACCTAATTAGTTTTTTTTAAATTACAGTTGGTGTCAAAAGTGGCAATCTATTGTCTCTGCCTACCCCAGTGGGACATAGGCGTGAGCAAATGTATATTTCGCAAAAAAAGTTTTTTATGTTTATCATCTGTTGGCAACCCTAAATAAACAAATGAAATATGCAGTATCTTTATATTGTAATTTGATACTGCTATATAGTATATTGGTGTATAAATAGTTTTGTCCATACACAGGGTGTTCTCGTCAACAACAAGTAAACAACTTCCTAACTACACACATTATTTAGAGTCTCCACACACTGTCACTACACTACAGGGTGTTCGTAACGAGTATAGTTTTAATTAACTATGTGGTACCGCACCGACAATTAACCATGCATGACATTGGTTTTATACGTAAATACATAAACTAACAACCCTATTGTTTTTCGGTGATCAGAAAGTTTGCTGTAAGTACCTACCACCTTGAGTGCAATTACAACATGGTTTACTCTTAGCACTGTATGATCACTTTATCCCCCGATGGGATGTTAGTTATAAATATTGTAATAAATTCTAAATATTTCAAAACAAATATATATTTTCCATATTTCACTACTAGTGTGACATCCTATATACAGGGTGGCCGGTCAATTGACGACACATAAAAAAAATTACGTCCGGCATGTCGTGGGGTATCCGAATCACCCCCATGTATGTTCTGCGAATTTTTATAGTTTTCGAGTTATGATTCTTTTTCCGATTTTTCGAGGAATTTCGACATGACCAGCTTAAAACATTTCTAAAAAAAAAAGTTTAAGATTTTTATAGTTTTTTTTATTGCAACTGTATCTTCATTAGTTGTACTTTTATGCATTCAATAAATCACCTTCGTAACTTTGATGAAAGTTATGAAAATGTTGTTCTAAAGTTAAAAATTTACGTTCCGTGAATTATGCCTTAAATTTTCAACTTTTAATTTAAAATCAAAATTGGAGACTTTTTGATTTCTTAGTCAGTCTCAAAAATGCGCCAGACTTTCAGCTTTCGTTATCATTAAAAAAAGTGGTACTTAATACGGCTAATTTGGCTAAAATCGGTCTTCAAAGACAGCAAGGTGAAAAATTCTTAAAATTAGCCATCTGATTAAAAATTTTTTTTTGGTTCCTAAGGCTAATTAATGATTAGAGAATGCTGAAAACCTATAGTGTTGGTTGGATAAGGAAAGCTTTAAGTGAGTAAAAGAGGATATGTTAGGTTAGGTTAGGTTTAGGTTAGGTTTAGGTTAAGTTAGGTTTAGGTTAGGTTAGGTTGTTAGGCTAGGTTAGGATAGGTTCAAGGCCCAAAGATAAATCCTATGCTAATTAATAGCGTTAAACTTATCACTAATAGCAACTTTGTTAGGTTGGGTTAGGTTTAGGTTAGGTTAGGTTGTTAGGTTAGGTTAGGTTCAAGGCCCAAAGATGAAACCTATGCTTATTGATGGACCTTATCTTATCACCAATAGTAACTTTCACAATGGCACCAGAAAATCTATCTCAGTGGAAAAAAGATAAGAACATAAGAACAAAAAAAATGTTTTTTTATTAGTTCAAAATAATTTTACTTATGTGAAACAAGTACAAGTTATTCATGTAAAAGTTACTATTGGTGATTTGTTTTGAAGACCAATTTTAGTCTGTCTAGGCGCCTCGAACCCTCGCCACGTGTACGAAAGGCAACGCTACTGTCCAATAGACCGTCGTCAGTACATTCATAAAAAAATCTACGTTCTCGTCTCATCATTTCTTGACTCTACCACCACGTCGATGATGTTCCATTGAAGAGAAGATGCGGCCACACAACTTTTAAACAAAGTACTACTACAAAATAAATACAACATTGAATTCGTATTTAATCATGAAGTTTATAGTAAGCCTTTTTACTGAATACTTGCTTAACATATTGGATTTAACTTATTGTCAGAAGAGTTTAGAATATCCTCCGGTATCTTATTATAATAGCGTATACAGTATTTTTATTTTCTTCTTTTTCGGGTTCTTCTCCATTACTGGAGGTTGGTTGGTTGGTAGGTTGGTGGTTGGATTATTTTAGTTTGCGTTGTCTATTAATAAACATCCTGTATGCGACCCTTCAAGTAACTAATGTACCCACATCAATACACGGGGCTTGTGAGAGCGATTATTTAGGTTTGTAAATACAAAAACTTTTGACACTAAACTCACGACCGTATCCCTTCTGGTGTTCTAAGAAAGTATGCTACAACTACCAAATCTTTCAAAGCGTGCAGTTGTATCAAAACTCACCTTTGATCGTAGTCATATCGATACCACTCCATAGAACATTCTCAAGATGCTTCACTGGTTGCAACCAGATTACCAGACAGTTATTCAGTTAGTTATGGTTGGGTGGTTGTTGTGATAGGAGATAGGCTTTCAGAGATAAGATAAGATACTATTTTCATTTAATCACAAATACAGGCCTCAATTTAACTTAACACAAACCTATCAAAATGCAATTTCTTTATTGTATAAAGTAGCAACATCCCTTTAAATATGACCACAGCTTTCTGTAACACCCTGTATAATAGTATACGTAAATCGTATACAAGTGTCCCCCGCAAAGTGACAGGCTATCTACAACAATAAAAAGGGTCACAGATCGATTCTACTCTAGACCTCACGGACCATCTAGTGAAACTTTTCATCTAGATACGTAAGTTATAAGCGAAGAACGAATTTAGTTTCATAGTGTCCACAAATAATTATTACTAGAGTTAACCCGCTACTTCGTCCGCACAAGTTATATACCAGATTTTAAGTAAGATCATTAGCACAATTTTTGAGAGTTACGCTGTTATTAATTAAGCTAAAGTTAATCATTTTAACAGGTTCTTACCATGTTTTTATTGTTTTTGGAGTTTCCGATATTTCAGCAGTATTGCAACTGCCATGACATCCCGAAAATAAGCTATCAAACAAAAAAAGTTTCATCAAAATCGGTTCAGTAGTTTTTGTGTGATGCTGTTACAAACATAAAAACAAACAAGCAAACAGACAGACAAAAATTCTAAGATAGGTTGATTTGGAGTCCAGGATACCTAACCAACCATATCGTAATATTTTTCATGTAAATATCTATAATGTACAGACACACTTCTGTTACAGTTTTATAATAGTTAAGATTATATTCTATGTAGTAGGACTACGCTCGTAGCAAGTGCTACGGCGTAGCGTAGCTGCTCCTGTGGCCCTGCACGGTAGGCAAGGTTACTCGCCACTGGACCACCACGGCTTCTTCTGAAAATCATCTCGTCCTCATTTGAAATGAAGTATAGGAATGTTCGCGGGAAGCGAGTGAATGAGGAAGGCCGAGGATAGAGTTTTGTGGCGTGCCTTGGGAGAGGCCTATATTCACCAGTGGACGATGATAGGCTGATGATGATGATGGCATATCTGGATTCTAAACGGTCACGCTACTTATCCACAACTTGGACCAACATGTTGACAAATCGCGGATGTTCCGAGCTCGGATCGGGCCGAGGTCGCGTCGTGCCACATAAATCAATCGAGACCAAGAGACGTGCTTCAAGACCTCACACATATGTCCGTCGCGTCGACACACGTCCTGATGTGTTCGTCAATCTACATCTCCATGTGAATGTCAAATACTCACTCACTCGTCACGAAAGCTCCAGTAAATCCTACTAATTTAAACATTTGGCATGTATGTTTCTCTTAAAGATAAGTTATCTTAGACATTGTCATACAAAATTATCTTGTCACATTTAAAGTAAGGAATGCGATTTATGAAACTCATACGTTGAACTCAGCAGTAGAAAATGTCGAAATTACTATGGAGATAAGCATCTTTCTACTGCTGATTTGACTTTCAAAAATCGCGCTCCTGGATTGTGATTTTTGAAAAAGTCAAATCAGCAGTAGAAAGATGCATATTTCCATATAAATTTTGACATTTAAAACTGCTGAGTTCATGGTATGAGTTTCAAAAATCGCACTCCTGGACTTGTATTATGATGATTAGATAACGATGATTAACGAACAACGATATAAAGGGTAAAATTGATATCATTAACATCTTTAAAACTAAGAGTCTACCCATAAAACTGAACAACTTTTACTATGGTAGCAAAACGAACGGAGCAAAGAAAATCAGCTGTTCTATACTAAACTGCAATGCCTAATGGACTCAAGTGTATGCAACAGCAGATTTTTTTTTGCTCTGTAAGTACACTTTAAACCTTATTTCAATATGGCAAAGTATACATTCATCTCACTTAACCTAAGGTCAGAAAATTAAATTTAAACTATGTTACGCGCGCATGAGAAAGTTTTAATCAGGCAGTTAATTAGTTTGCTTAACATTTCGCCCCTATTTATTTAAAACTACATAATTAAATTGCGTAATCAGAGCTGGCATACAAATATATATCTATATCATTTAGGTCAACTTCTATTACGCGGGATCACGCCCTATTTATCTATTAGTGGCGTAGGTAGAGACTAAGGCGAGAAAATAATTAGATAGAAAGAAAGATAACTTATTTATTTCATCAGAACAATACAGGATAAACAGTGACAGACAAAGGCAGTAGGTAACACTATGGAGTCCGTAAAAGGAGGTCCGTGCAAAGCTGCAAACAGCAACAGGGAGCTCCCACGACGGACCAGTCAACAACAAACACGATATTGTAGGTATAGGTGTTGGAATATGACACCGTGCGACGTGTATTGCACCGGTGAAAAAGGTTCTGACTCAGCATTTATGCTGAAACAAAATCTGCAGCGCTGTTAATTCTGCTAGAACACTATTATAGATTATTTAAATGATCAAAATGCTTGGGTCTGAGGTCACTAGCTTATAGTTTGTTTGCTTTACTGTATGGTATCATTATTTTATTAAATAGACTATGTATTATTGTATACATAACTTTAGCTTAAGAATTTATATTGTAATAGTTATTAAGTCGTGTTAAGTTGTAATGTTTCTGGCCGCATCTTCTCTACAGCGACAACACGTTCCGACGCGGTAATAGCTTTAAAAAAGATTTGACGTTTGATAAGTGTGCCTCAAGCTCCTATATTGAATAAATTATATTAACTTTGACTTTGACTATGGTTTGAGCGCGCATTCGTTCAACGTGAAACAATCTGTTAAATATCAGTGTTAACTGTTAAATTAGGTAGGTAAGTAAGTAGGTAAGCCCTAAATAAGTAGGTAATAAGGTCCTGTTTTCACCCTTTGGGTACAGAACCCTAAAAATCATTTATTTCGGACAAAATCCATAATTTAGTTATGGATTGACGACACTAAATACGTTTTAGTTTAAATATATTTAGCTCTTGCATTTTCATGTCCACAAGCAGGGCAGGATTTGGTTAGCGACTAGTGCCTTGGGGGAGGATGAACATCTTTGAGGCACTGTAACTTTAAAACTGTATATTTTAACGAAAATCTGACTTCATACAAGCATAGACATTAGTTTTTAGATTGTTTCTGAAAAATGTAATTGGCTTTAATGGGTTAGTATTGAAAATGTAACTAGACTTCGTTTGTATGGAGCGCGCCAACGGTAATATAAATAAATAAATATCTTGGACATTGTCACACAAATTATCTAGTCACATTGAAAGTACCAGAATCTAGCCTGGACTTGTATTATGATGACTAGACAACGATATATCATACATATATAGATACAAACATCCATGACTCGGGTACAAATATTCATATTCATCATACAAATATTTGTCCCTTACGGGATTCGAACCCACGACCCTCGGCACAGCAGGCAGGTTCACTACCGACTGTGCTATCGGGCCGTCATAATAACCTTAACACAATTGTGTGACCCTGGCATCGTCTGTTTGCCACCATTTCGTTCTTATTTGATGGTCAGCTCATTTTCTTTCTTAATGGAAGTCTGTCTGGCGATCAGATTTCTAGGTCAAAGATTTTAGCTGAAGTGATATGTTTACTGATACAGTACAAACACAGTCAAGGCGTTAATCTACAAAGCTATATTCTATTGGATAAAGTTAACAATGAGGCAACTTTTTTTTTAACCGACTCCAAAAAGGAGGAGGTTCTATATTCGGCTGTATGTATTTTTTTATTATTTATAGTCAAAGTCAAAGTCAATATAATTTATTCAATATAGGAGCTTGCAGCACACTTATCAAACGTCAAATCTTTTTTAAAGCTACCACCGCGTCGGAACGTCGTTAAGAGGATATAATTCGGAGCGCGCTCCATACAAACGTACTATGGTGATATTTTCAATACTAACCAATTAAACTCAATGAAATTTTTCAGAATCAATCTAAAAACAAATTTCTATGCTTCTATAGAGTCAGATTTTCGTTAAAATGTATAGTTTTAAAGTTACAGTGCCTCAAAGATTTCCATACAAATCTTAAATTAATCCTAGCATTGAAACTGTATATTTTAACGAAAATCGGACTCCATACAAGCATAGATATTTGTTTCAAGATTGTTTCAGCAAAATTTCATTGACTTTAATTGGTTAGTATTGAAAATATCACCATAGTACGTTTGTATGGAGCGCGCTCCGAATTATATCCCCGTAAGTACTAATATACGAAATATACAAATTAAATGCGAGTATAAATATATAATTTGTTACGAGCCTTTCTCACTCCTGCCAACGACGTTCCAGCACGTCTAGCATGATTTCTCTACTTGCGCGCGACTCGGCTTTCTCCCATACTACAAGTCGCGGCAAGCGCGGCTTACGCTCTCCGAAAAGCGCGGGAACAGGTTAATTTCTATGCAGCAAAGTCGCATCGCGCGCGTGTAGAGAAATCATACTAGACATGCAGAGCGACAGAAAAGGATAGAGCATGAAAAAATGCGCTACCAGATGAGGCGCAACCCTAATTGTACAATAAAGAATATTTTATTCATGTTATAAGAATTCAGAAAATATTTCGCAAAACTGGTTTACAAATAGTTCGATGCACAGCGTTATGTGAATACAATAAGATGTAAAATGCATCAATAAACGAAATTCCTTTTCACACCTCATAAATTATAAACGTTAATAAACATAGACATAATACTATAGACTCCAAGTCTCATACAAAATCTTAGAAAATTTTTGTCCGACTCTGACACATAACCCACACAAATCAAGTATGTATGCTGTTGTGTGGAACGAATATGTTGATTTTGATTCATAAACTTAGTCGTATTTGGTATGATTATTGTCAGTTAGTACCTCGGTATAAGAGCTCTTATGAGCTCTTTTTGTTCTGTCATTTTTGGATCGTTGATTGCATTGTGAATCTACCTCAGAGTAAGGATCTACATAGAGTCCGCATAAATTTACGATTGTAGTTAGTCTCTTTTGTCTTATAACGTACCTTTAATAGTAGATGGAGATGGAACTATAGATATTTGTTTATGCGGCTGTCCACTTTTTTTTTGAGCTAGTGTGTGTAAAAAGCGACCGTAAACATAAGGCCATATGTCACTTGGTGCCTTTTGTCCATACTACTTGACACCACACACTCAAACCTAATAGTCAAAAAAAGTTGACACTTTACAATTGGTATGGCTCACTCTATTAGGTATAATCTCTTTGGAATCTACAGGGTGAAATTGATATCATTAGCGTACTTTTAAACTAAGAGTCTACCCATCAAACTGAACAACCTTTACTACGGGAGCAATCCGATCAACTGTTCCATACTAATACTCTTAGTTTAAAAGGATGCTGATGATATCAATTTCACCCTATAGTTCTGTTCTAATATAAGATATAAATGTAAATAAACGAGAAACTTGGAACGCAATAGGGTTCACAATCGCTAGCACAATACGAGTTTATACGAAATTTATCACTCGTTCGGTATATTTGCATCGTCGTGTACATACTTGTCGCAGCTAGGTTGAGATATTGTTACACTTTGTGAAATGTCTGGATGTACCACTCCCTGGGCTATAAGTTTAACGTCTTTTTATCATGGTAACCCGCATATACATATCTTCTTAGTTTCATACAACACATACATAAGTGCTATTTTTGAATCGTGATATTCAAAATCGTGTTCGAATGATACGTAAGAGGAAGGATCTCTCTTTAAAACTAGAGTGTTTCATACCAATTGTAAAGTGTCCACTTTTTTTGACGTTTAGGTTTGAGTGTGTGGTGTCAAGTAGTATGGACAAAAGGCACCCAGTGACATATGGCCTTATGTTTACGGTCACTTTTCACACACACTAGCTCAAAAAAAAGTGGACAGCCGCATAAACAAATATCTATAGTTCCATCTCCTTCTACTATTAAAGGTACGTCATAAGACAAAAGAGACCAACTACAATCGTAAATTTATGCGGACTCTATAGAGATCCTTCCTCTTAGAATGATACATAATCTCCATACTGATTTTGACATTTTCTACTGCTGATTTCAACATGTGACTTTCAAAAATCACACTCCAGGGTACAGCAGTGCAAACACTGAAACGGGAATTCAGACCATAAAATTGAACAACTAACACCATGGAGCCAGCCAACCGAAAATGCGAAACCAATCAAATGGTCCATACAAAACTTCTGTACCTATATGCCAGGCTGTCAAAAAAGGCTGTTGAAATAAAAGCGTTACATATTGAACGGGTTGACAGACCATCAAAGTGAACAACTTTCACTATGGTGCCAACAACGAAATCACGAAAAAAAAATATACTATTCCATACAACTTAGGTCGAGTAGACATATTCGTTTTCTATGGGACAGCAGATTTTTTTCTCGCGATTTAGATGCTTTCGTTGTTCAGTTTCATTTCATGACCCAATCATTTAATTTCATACTTTGTATAGTGTGGCGATGACAAAAGACCTGCTTAAGGTCGAAGTGACACCAACCTTCAGGAGACTTAAAAAGCTTCAGTACATAGTGTACAGGCCTTTCAAGTGAAAAAATTAAAAATGTTAACTGGTTCTTACCGCGTTTGATGATGATGATACGGGATGACATCCCGTGATCATGGCAATTGTAACACTGCCGAAATATCGGGAACTCAAATATACCGTTAAAATGTTTAATTCTAGATTAAATAATAACCGCGTAACTCTAAAAAACGGTGTTTCAAGTGAAAAGCCTGTACGCTAATAAAAGCCGAGACCTTCGACAAAATAAAGAACGTTTAAAGCGAAACAGCAACAAATAAATTGGATCTGACGAACGCGACTGGACCGAACACCCGTAAATAAGTTACCGACGTGAAAATCTCATATTTCACGCCTGACTCCATCGATTTCGTTCAGTCCCACGTTTTTTATTATCATTATTAGACCGAGCTTTTTCGCCGTGAGATCGTGTCGGACTATTCCATGATAGGGTTCCTAAGTTCCTGTTGAATAATGCTAGAATAACAATATTAAAATTAAACATTACATACCTCCATGAAAAGTATAAAACAAAGTCCCTTCCCGCTGTCTGGATGTAGGTATGTATGCTTAAATCTTTAAAACTACGCAACGGATTTTGATGCGGTTTTTCAAATAGATAGTGTGATTCAAGAGGAAGGTTTATATGTATAATACATGCATAATATAGTAATGAAACACTGATAATTTTAGAGGTTTCTAAGTGAAGTCTTAAATAAACACATTTTTTTGCGCTTACATTGCAAACGCTGGCTGAACCCTACGAGATGGATCAAAATAATGTTCTACAATATTGTACACCTTAAAAAGGTCTACAAAAAAGCTCGCGATGGCATATGTCTATCTATTAGGGATAACCCACAATAATTTTTTATTCTTTACTTTTTACGAGAAATAATTTACTAAGCGATTTTAAGCAATACAGCATTAATCCTTATCCAATTAAGTACCTTAGATATATTTTGCATTTAAATTAATATTTTCGAAGATATTACAGCTTTAAAATGCAGGGACAGCGGTTGCGGCGGTACCTGCCGGAGCCAGCGGCGCGTTTTGTATTATATTTAGTATCAGCATTGCACACGTGCGAAGCCGGGCGGGTCGCTAATCTGTTATAATTTTGATTGACAGTACTTACTAAGAGCTTCATTATTTTTTCTATAATTTTGTTGTAACGTCAAAATAAATGAGCATTTTTTCCAACCTTGGTTAACAGAGACTATTAATTTAATGTACCTATATGTATTAGGTACCTTAACTTTTCCGCTCTGCGTCACTCTGAATGCCCGACTCTAAAGTTTCTGCGTCACTTATGCGCTATTTGTGTCAAAATCTGCGGTTTGATCCATATTTAATTTATTTTAAATCTAATAATGTTCTGAGTACACGTACTATTACTAAATACTCTTTCTTATACTGTGCCCAAACTATGTTTGTTATAATATACAACGTGTTAATGAATTAACGCAAAACCTAGAAAGTAGTTTGTTTAGAATCGAGAGCAGAATCGAATTATCATGTTTTCAACATTTTTTTTCAATTTATTTAATAATTCGTTTGTAAAATTTAAAATTTACTGTACTCGATCTCAACCCACCGCTCGGGCACTCTCACCTTACTTACTACCAAAACCAGATTCTTAAAATATATCCATGAGCACGCTAGCGCTTTCATTTTCTGAAATGATAACAAATCATATTTGCCTGAAAGCTTAAAATGCGAATAACTTTAAATTGTAACTATCAAAATAATGAAATTATTGTTTCAATCTAATTATTTTGTTATAAATCAGTTGGGGTGTATGAGGTTTTGCGCTAATTCATTAACACGTTGTATATTAACTTTAAGGTTATAAGATTTATCCATGTACACCACTCTACGGGAATAATGAAGAGGACAAACCAGGATATTAAATTGAGAACGTCATAACCTATTTATCTTAAAAAAATAAAACCATGATTCAGAAGCGAGCTGAAAATTAAATTAATCATTTATTCAATCGGAAGCAATCTTCTTGAAATACAAAGAGGTTTGTTATCGTAACAAAGTAAACGTTAAACATCAGGAAATGACTTCGTGCGGGGTACAAAGTAGGGATGTTCTCGAGCTATGTTTATTCGTATCCGTAACCGAAAGTGACTCGCAGTGGAGTTTTGTATGCAAACTATGCAGACCGCATTCTGATGTTGTGTTGTAGTGAAGCCTGGGCTTCAATATGATATGACTAATGTTTCTAGTGAGTATTGTTTTGCAAAATGTGTTGGTAGGTTAAAAATACGCATCAAAATTGTATTTTCTGCGTATGCAGGATTCCTCGCGATATTTTTCTTCACCGTCTGAGAACAGTTGGTGTTAGATACGTTCATAAGTTAAAAAAACTTTTTAGTACATAGCACGTATTCCTTGCGGATCTTTGACTAATTATTATAAGGACTAGCCTTGCGGTAGCATTTCCCCTCTGCCACGGTATAAGCACAATTGATCTTGTGCATTTACATTCAATTTTACACCTTAACACTAAACGAGACAGCCTATAATTGCGAAATAATAACTTCGAACTTAGAACGTTTGGGGTGCACACGAGACCACTTTTCATGATTTTTAACATTCAAAATTAGAATCTAAAGTTATGGGGAATAAAATCCAAAGTTGCGGATTTCATGTTACCTCGCCCCCCGCAAAAAGTGGCAGAAATGTTTGTTAGTAGAATTACACGCGTAACCAATACACATATAAATAGTCAAAGTTGCGGATTCGATCCCGGACGTCACACTACTTGCCTCTACGCAACGCGTCACTGACACTGTAAAAATAAGTTCGTTATAGTTTTTAATATTCTAAGTTGAAGGTTGTTAGCATACTCTAAACTATTATAAAACTACAACATAAGTGTGTCTGTACATTGAAGATATTTACAAGAAAAAAATTACGATATGGTTTTTAGGTGTTCCTGACTCTAAATCAACATTTGTTTGTCTGTCAGCATCACGTAAAAACTACTAAACCGATTTTGATGAAACTTCTTTTTAATAGCTTATAATTTGACTTAAAATCTGGTATATAATTTGTGCGAACGAAGTCATGGGTAAAGTCTAGTTAAGCATAATATAACAGTTTTCCCCGGGGGCTAGTCAAATACTTTATCCATATAGGATGCCACACCTCTTCCCTTAGTTACCAATAAGCAAGGATGCCACAACTTTAATATCAACTATATTTTCACGCGTACAGATGTAGCACAGTAATCCAAAAAAAAGTGTACTTAATATCGGATACCTCCGACATCCCTAGTGCAGGGCGGTACCAAAATTAAAGTCTATTTGGAAGAAACGCAATTATTTGGACACGTCCAATAAAATAATTTATTAAAACTAATAACGTTCAATCAAGGAAGTCCTGATTTTTAAATCAAATTCGTTGTTAGTAGGTCAAATACAACTGTTTGATCTGCATTGGGGAGTAAAATTGTTTAATTATCCTTCAAATTTGCAAAACTAGAACATAGTTTGATTAGAATCGAGAGCAGAATCGAATTATCATAGTTTCAACATAGATTACATTTTTTCAAAATATTAAGTAACTTGTTTATGTAATTAAACATTTTCTGAAATCGATGTCAACCCACCACACGAGCACACTTCACCCTACTTGGTACTTATACCAAAACAAGATTCTCAAAATTTATCCATGAGCACGCTAGCGCTTTCATTCATTACTGAAATAAAATTACAAATAATTTTTGCATGAAATCTTAAAATGTTAATAACTTTAAATTTTAATGACTAAAATAATTTTATTATTTTTTCAATGTAATTTTTCATTATAAATCAGTTGGGGTGTATGAAGTTTTGCGCGTATTTGGTCCTTCTTAATATGATGACACCCTTTTTAAGGGGATCATTAGACCGTCAAACTGAACAACTTTCTCCACAGCACCTACATCAAAATCGCGAAAAAATCAGCATTTCCATGCTAAAATGGTAACTTACCTACTCGAGCCAAATGTATGGGACAGCTTATTTTTTTCACGATTTGGAAGATGATCCCATAGATAAAGTTGTTTAGTTTGACGGTCTAATCTTCCCCTAAAAGAAGGACACTGTATAAAGATCACAATCACTCCACTCCAATTTTCTCTAAACGTTGGCATGCTAAATTATTGTTTAGCAGATTTGTTTAATTTGAAACCATTCTTAACTCTTAATGAGAAAAAACTGTCTTTTGTTCAGTAAATTCATGAATTCCAAGATATCACTTTTTCCTCCGTGATTTATTACAGCTCGTTAAGACTAATTTAAAAAGAAATTGGAATAAAATGTGACCTTAAGATTGCGACACAGAAAGTAATGGCGAGCTTATTAAATTTGAAACTAATTGGGAGATTTGGTCTTTTATAGTATTAAGGGCGCAACACACAGCCGCTAATTCGGACATCCCATCGGTCATTAGTTGTTCTACTGATATGACATGTTATCGTGTGGGCAGCAAGCCCTGGTGTCAGAATTTTTTCAGAACGCCTTACGGCCTTACTACTACCACCGAGGATATAAAAAAAAAAACATTTGTTTATTTTTACAAGACAACAATTGTAGTACAGTATAACAAACAGTAAGAAATACCATTTAGAGGAGTTATCTTTAAGTAATGGGTAAGGATATTGGTCCTGACTTCCAGGAATAGGTAGTCCTGCAACGTGGATGTCAGAGCTCTGTCACTCTTATATATTTTATAGCTTTACATAGCCGGGACCAACAGCTTAACGTGCCATCCGAAGCACTGAATCATCTTTCTTTTCAGACAATCAGGTGATTCGGTCTGTAAAGTCCTAACCAATTGGGGAAAAACGCACAAAGTGACATATCACTAGGTGTCCCCCGTAGGAATCGAGCCCACGACCTCAGTCTCAAGAGCCCAATGCTCTTAACGATTAGACCACGGAGGCAGTTTACAGTTATGTCAACCGCTTCAGTTCTCTGACCTTTCATCGTACCTCTTTCGAATAATGAGGAACTTGCACAGTTTTATATTTTTTGTGTATTATAAAGATTTAAGGCTTACATAAAAATGCCAAAAACAAAAATGGTAAAATATTCACAAATCATTTATTTATTGCAAATCCAAAGTTGACCTTTCAAATTCCGCGTCAAAACGCTTACTGCCATGACGTGACGTCACTCCGTTTCATGACGCGTGAAGCTCATCACAAATCATCCGCTATAAAATGTTGCTGTACTCTTCTAACGCACGCAAGTTGCTAATCGCTTCCTCTCACTCGCACACAGAAAAGAGATGAGCTTATGTAATTTTGCGTGCGTAAGAAGAGTACAGCAACATATTATAGCGCGTGTCTGTGACTTTGTTAGTACCTAAGTATTGATACAGTTCACAAACGCTGTACAGTAGTGAAAAAAGGTTGTCGTGACAGAAAATCGTTTACATACATAATTATTTTCGAAAGTCCCTAGTTCTTGCAGTAATTAATTTATGCAAATAGGCAAAACTTAGGAACATAGCAGAGGTAACCTAGGTTGTATGGTAAAAAACGTTTGCTCTAGTATCCAGGGAGGAAACAGGGGACTACGTTTATATGGACAAAACGGTACTAGTCTATCCTCTTTTTGATGCAGATATACAGTCTTGATTCAGCATCGCGGTACATTTTTTCGCTTATTTACTATGTGATTGACAGCGGTAACGATTCAGTAACAATCGACAGCCATTGCCAGACAAAAAGTTTAAGTCCCATGTTAAACAAGTCCTCTGTAAAAAGGTTATTATAAACTCGATGATTATTTCAATGACCAAAATGTCTGGTCTTGAAAATGTTACACTATGTAATTTAATATTGGATTTTTGTAATTCTACTTTGTATATTTTGTTTTGTTTAAAAGAAGTGTGTTGTAGAGTTTCTGGTCGCATCTTCTCTACAACGGAACACCTTCCGAGATTAAAAAACATGACGACAGAAAGTTATCTATGTTATATTATTTTTAATAAACAAATTTGAATTTGAATCGAGGTAACGACACAAATTGCTATCAAATGATTAGCGCGATACCGAATGTATAAAAAGTTGTGATTCACTACCGGTTCAGTAACAATTCAGTGTACTTTTATTTAGCGCGATCGGCCCTTTGCTAGTGTATTTATCTATTCTATGGTTATGCACTACAAGACACACAAATAAATAAAAACATAATCAAGCGAGTAATAGCCTGTATAAACATTTTATTATAAGTACATATGCCGCTACATTTTCTTTTTTTCAATTACAGTACGGAATACTAATAAAATCCGCATGCCATAAATATTCCTAGCATGCCACCTGTGGCACGCATGCCAATAATGGTTCGCCATACCTGACCTACATTTTGCTAACAGAATTTCATCTACTGCTTATTTCCATTACGGCACCACTCCAACCCATATCTGGCACTCAGTAAAATAAACCTGATATCTCAATAGTCTTTGTGACAAACTACTACTTTGGCTCATCTCCAGGAATTAGCTAAGTGAACATACGACGTGAAGGTACGTAGATATACCTACAGTATTTGAAATAATAAAGAAGAAAGAGCATAACATAATTCTTATAAATGTATATTGCGCGAGGAGGCCAGATCTTCTGAATATCCACATTCCACTATAGTCCGACAACTTAGTGCGCGACCTTCCCGCGGGGTACAGACGTTGAGGGAGGTGAGGTAGCCAATGACATTTAATGTCGTTGGAGGTAGCACCATAAAGTTATTATACAAGAAATAGAGAGACTAACAGCTGAGAGATCGAGATTTACCTACGACACCACTGTATAATCGAAAGAGATACGTGACGCGAGGCAATAGAACCGTTTTTGGGAACTTATCGGCAGGGTTAAAATTCGAGCTCTGTGAATAATCGTGAAACTAAAGTGAAATCGTAGATAATTTTGTGAAATAGACTAAAACTATTTCATTAAATTTTCCACTATTTCACTTTAGATTCACAAATTATACACAGAGCTCGAATTTATACCCTACCGATAAGTTCCCAAACACGGTTTCATTTGACAACTCATTTCAGTTCTTCTACTCCTGTAAGGTATAGTAACTTTATGGGTAGCACGTACGACCGCCGATGAGCGGCGTGCGGTTCCCTTCCCCGCTACTCTATCCGCCCCCGCTAACATCTAGAGTCAAAGAGATTATACCTAATAGAGTAAGCCATACCAATTGTAAAGTGCCCACTTTTTATGACGTTTAGGTTTGAGTGTGTGGTGTCAAGTAGTATGGACAAAAGGCACCAAGTGACGTTTGGACTTATGTTTACGGTCACTTTTCACACACACTAGCTCAAAAAAAAGTGGACAGCCGCATAAACAAATATCTATAGTTCCATCTCCTTCTACTATTAAAGGTACGTCATAAGACAAAAGAGACTAACTACAAGAGTCGCGCTGCAATTCTGGCGGAGTACGGACGCTTGCGTATCGGCGCGTTAGAATTGCACGTGGCTCCACCATTTTGTGAACTCTTTTGTGTTTTAACCTTAAAACAATCACTTGAGATTATAAACTACTTACATTGGCAAAACTGCCACTCTAGACTTAATAAATACTACTACTGATCATTTTCCTTCATATACTATCCACATAACGAGACATTGGCTGAATTGTGATAACACATCGGATGCCACTAAACAAAAATTGAATTGAATTGACTAACTACAACCGTAAATTTATGCGGACTCTATGGAGATCCTTCCTCTGAGGCTACGGGAACGGTCGCCCACGGAATTCTGACAGCAGTGCCCACGTTCTGTGTTCATGACAGGTAGTGTACCCGACACCACTTTTTTTTTGACAGTAGACATGCCTAGAAATTGAAGCATTTGTCCCTCTCGATGTTTTTCTCTTTGACTATTTATATGTTGACTGGTTACGCGTGTAATTCTACTAACAAACATTTCTGCCACTTTTTGCGGGGGGCGAGGTAACATGAAATCCGCAACTTTGGATTTTATTCCCCATAACTTTAGATTCTAATTTTGAATGTTAAAAATCAAGAAAAGTAGTCTCGTGTGAACCCCAAACGTTCTAAGTTCGAAGTTATTATTTCGCAATTATAGGCTGTCTCGTTTAGTGATAAGGTGTAAATTGAAAGTAAATGCACAAGATCAATATACTTATACCGTGGCAGAGGGGAAATGCTACCGCAAGGCTAGTCCTTATAATAATTAGTCAAAGGTTTTTCTTCATCGAAAAACCAGTGATAATATAGTGATACGAGTGCAAATCGAACAAAACTGTTAAATATCATAAGAAGCGTACTATAATTTACAGATACTATTACATAGATATACTCACGACCGTAATCCCTTTTGGGCTGGTCAGGAACCTTTCAATCACGTTCACCACCTCCAGGTAATAAACAGATTTAGTACACCTGCATTACAAACTTAACCATCTTTTTAGCGTCATCTTAATCAGGTTAAAAGTACGACAATGGTAGTAGGAACCCAAAGCAGAGCAAAGGACTTCATTAGTAAAAGAAAAGCTTTTCCCTTGAGTAGAGTACACTTAGATTAAGATGGACCAATGTTATTAAAAGTATTAAAGTCGAGAGCTTGCTGCGTTTGTCTTTAACCTAATTATGGGCAGACAACAGAACCACTTCATATTTAAGCATTAAACCGTTTTTTTTTTACCAGAAGGAGGGTCGTGTTTTTACGAGTGTATGTATGTCTAATTCTTTAGCAAGACCTGCCGCCTAAACGGTTATATAAACTCCATAAACATAATTGATTTTATGTTTATGGAGTTTATATTATCCAATAGTTTCAAGCGAGACTCAATATGTAGGTATATTACCTGGACCTGGACCTTTTATACCGAATGCGTAAATGCGCGTTGCATACAAAAAAAAGTCTGGTGATATTTTCAATACTAACCAATTAACGTCAATGACATTTTTCAGAAACAATTTAGAAACTAATCTCTATGTTTGTATACCTGTGTGAAGTTAGCAGTCAAACCTAGCAGTCAAATTTTAACCCGACCAAATTAAGAAGTCGTCGATTTGATTACATTTTTAAGACCTAAATCATGCGCAATTAAATAAAAAAAACAATACAAATTACTTATATGCGCTCTAAACTTGGATACAAATGAATCAACAAATTATTTGCAAGCCAAAATCCAATAGAAATCCACTTTTTAAATTTTTAGGTCTAAATTGAATATGCAAAGGGGAATCTACCTATGAACCAACATACCTGACAGGACAAATTACGAATAGACTTAATAAATAAGTACTAAACACTATTTAGAAACTCGTTTCAAACTATTTGATACATTAGGAGGTGTCCATAATGACTTGAGGAGTAAAGGACTTTTTTCATTCACGAGACTGGTTTTACAAAAGGGATGATGAATATGAAGGGACGTACCTGACAGGATTAGATGTATCTAGGTACAATGTTTAGGCACTAAGCTATATAAAAGACAAATTTTGTTAACTTTGATATGTTGTGAATAGTCGTTTTGATGAGATGAAAATGAGGCATATTTTTCTTAAAATAACAACATTCAGAAGGAAATCTTTCTATGAAGCATTACACTTGAGATAGCTCTATGGACATAGGCATAGTAGCTGGATACTATACTCTATGTAGAGCTAAGTTTTAAGATCTACGATATATCACGAGTGGTAGAAAAAAATTCACTTTCAAAAAAAGGTGCTGATTCTAAAACCAATGAAGCAAGGTACCTGACAAGATAAAACGTATATAGTTACAAAGTGTATATACTAAGCTATACATAGAGACTAATTTTGAAGCATTTGATATGTTAGGAGTGTCTCGTATTATCAACCGAAAAAAAAGGTTAAATTTTTTTTTAAAAAAAAGCTGCTGAGCCTTACACCTATGAAGCAAGGTACCTGACAGGATAAAACGTATATAGTTACAAAGTGTATATACTAAGCTATACATAGATACTAATTTTGAAGCATTTGATATGTTAGGAGTGTCTCGTATTATCAACCGAAATTTTTTTCGAAAAAAATGACTTTAAAAAAAAGGTGCTGACCCTTAAACCTATGAAGCAAGGTACCTGACAGGATAAAACGTATATAGTTACAAAGTATATATACTAAGCTATACATAGAGACTAATTTTGAAGCATTTGATATGTTAGGAGTGTCTCGTCTTATCAACCGAAAAAAAAATCGAAAAAATTGACTTTAAAAAAAAGGTGCTGACCCTTAAACCTATGAAGCAAGGTACCTGACAGGATAAAACGTATATAGTTGCAAAGTGTATATACTACGGTATACAAAGAAACTAATTTTGAAGCATTTGATATGTTAGGAGTGTCTCGTATTATCAACCGCAAAAAAGGTGGAAAAATTTAGTTTAAAAAAAAGGTGCTGACCCTTAAACCTATGAAGCAAGGTACCTGACAGGATAAAACGTATATAGTTACAAAGTGTATATACTAAGCTATACATAGAGACTAATTTTGAAGCATTTGATAAGTTAGGAGTGTCTCGTATTATCAACCGAAAAAAAGGTGGAAAAATTTAGTTAAAAAAAAAGGTGCTGAGCCGTACACCTATGAAGCAAGGTACCTGACAGGATAAAACGTATATAGTTGCAAAGTGTATATACTACGGTATACAAAGAAACTAATTTTGAAGCATTTGATATGTTAGGAGTGTCTCGTATTATCAACCGAAAAAAAAGGTTAAATTTTTTTTTAAAAAAAAGCTGCTGAGCCTTACACCTATGAAGCAAGGTACCTGACAGGATAAAACGTATATAGTTACAAAGTGTATATACCAAGCTCTACATAGATACTAATTTTGAAGCATTTGATATGTTAGGAGTGTCTCGTCTTATCAACCGAAAAAAAGGTGGAAAAATTTAGTTTAAAAAAAAGGTGCTGAGCTTTACACCTATGAAGCAAGGTACCTGACAGGATAAAACGTATATAGTTATAAAGTGTATATACTAAGCTATACATAAAGACTAATTCTGAAGCATTTGATATGTTAGGAGTATCTCGTATTATCGAACAAAAAAAGGTGGAAAAAATTTACTATAAAAAAAGGTGCTGAGCCTTACACCTATGAAGCAAGGTACCTGACAGGATAAAACGTATATAGTTACAAAGTGTATATACTAAGCTATACAAAGATACTAATTTTGAAGCATTTGATATGTTAGGAGTGTCTCGTCTTATCAACCGAAAAAAAAACCGAAAAAATTGACTTTAAAAAAAAGGTGCTGACCCTTAAACCTATGAAGCAAGGTACCTGACAGGATAAAACGTATATAGTTGCAAAGTGTATATACTACGGTATACAAAGAAACTAATTTTGAAGCATTTGATATGTTAGGAGTGTCTCGTATTATCAACCGAAAAAAAAGGTTAAAATTTTTTTTAAAAAAAAGCTGCTGAGCCTTACACCTATGAAGCAAGGTACCTGACAGGATAAAACGTATATAGTTACAAAGTGTATATACTAAGCTCTACATAGATACTAATTTTGAAGCATTTGATATGTTAGGAGTGTCTCGTATTATCAACCGAAAAAAAGGTGGAAAAATTTAGTTTAAAAAAAAGGTGCTGAGCCTTACACCTATGAAGCAAGGTACCTGACAGGATAAAACGTATATAGTTACAAAGTGTATATACTAAGCTATACATAAAGACTAATTCTGAAGCATTTGATATGTTAGGAGTATCACGTATAATCGAACAAAAAAAAGTCGTAAAAATTGACTTTAAAAAAAGGTGCTGAGCCTTAAACCTATGAAGCAAGGTACCTGACAGGATAAATTTGATATAGGTACTAAGTGTATGTACTAAGCTTTACATAGAGACAAGCATATTTAGCTATTAGTATGCGCAACGATGTAGTCTTTCAGAAAATCATAGCGGCATGGATTATCCTGGCGATATAAATATCGTAATGTTCTATTAACCAAGGTAATAAGGTTTTTGCAACAGGAATATTTTCCTAATATTTTCCTAACTTTAGTATAATACTTCAACGAGACACCTTTTGAAACGTTCTTAGCACTAAGTTAACTTAGGCCCGTATGCAAAACTCAAGCATTTTTTCTGTAATACGGGCCTAATAGTGCTAAGAACGTTTCAAAAGGTGTCACGTTAAAGTTTTTTGTATGGCCATACCGTTTACGACGTAGGTTTTGTCAGAGGTGTCTCGTTGAAGTCTTTTCTATTACCGTAGCCGTCTACGACGTAGACTTTTTCAAGAGGTGTCTCGTTGAAGTCTTTTCTATGACCATAGCCGTCTACGACGTTGGCTTTTTATGAGGTGTCTCGTTGAAGTCTTTTGTATGACCATACCGTCTTCCACGTAGGCTTTTTCAAGAGGTGTCTCTTTAACTAGCATTAAGTTAACTTAGGCCCGTATTGCAACACTTAAGCATTTTTTCTGTACTACGGGCCTAATAGTGCTAAGAACGATTCAAAAGGTGTCACGAAGTCTTTTGTATGGCCATACCGTCTACGACGTAGACTTTTTCAAGAGGTGTCTCGTTGAAGTCTTTTGTATGGCCATACCATCTACGACGTAGGCTTTGTCAAGTGGTGTCTCGTTGAAGTATTTTCTATGACCGTAGCCGTCTACGACGTAGACTTTTTCAAGAGGTGTCTCGTTGCAGTCTTTTCTATGACCATACCCGTCTACGACGTAGCTTTTTCAAGAGGTGTCTCGTTGAAGTCTTTTGTATGGCCATACCATCTACGACGTAGGCTTTGTCAAGTGGTGTCTCGTTGAAGTCTTTTCTATGACCGTAGCCGTCTACGACGTAGACTTATTCAAGAGGTGTCTCGTTGAAGTCTTTTCTATGACCATAGCCGTCTACGACGTAGGCTTTTTCAAGAGGTGTCTCGTTGAAGTCTTTTGTATGGCCATACCGTTTACGACGTAGCTTTTTCAAGAGGTGTCTCGTTGAAGTCTTTTGTATGGCCATACCGTCTACGACGTAGGCTTTGTCAAGAGGTGTCTCGTTGAAGTCTTTTCTATGACCATAGCCGTCTACGACGTAGACTTTTTCAAGAGGTGTCTCGTTGAAGTCTTTTCTATGACCATAGCCGACTACGACTACGAATAACAATCGTTAACCCATGTCAGAGGCAATTGAAAAAACTTGGGCGGCCTAAAAACTCTGACACAAGGGATGGCCACTACCTCATACGAATACTACTGCTTCCGTCTATGACGTAGGCTTTTTCAGAAGGTTACAAGAGGAGTCTCGTTGAAGTTTTTTCTATGACTATAGCCGTCTAAAGCGTAGGCTTATTCTATATATAACATTCAAATTGTTTAGGAGTACGAGATAAGAGTTGATTAACCTACTTAATTTTTGAAAATGATCTTATTGAAAAACCTTACTGCCTTGGTTAATGGCTGATTGCGACACTTATATCGAAAGGATAGCCATACCGTTATGTTTCCTGAAAGATTACATCGTTGCGCATCCTATGAGCTAAATTTGATCTGAGCAGACTTAAACCCTCACCATGAACTTTTATTAGTAACTATATACAATTTATCCTGTCAGTTAAAGTGCTTCGTTTAAGGCTCAGCACCTATTTTTGAATGTAAATTTTTTCCACTTTTTTTTTTCGGTTATTAAGACGAGACACCACAGTCCTAACACATCAAATGCTTCAAAATTAGTCTCTATGTATAGGTTAGTATATACACTTTGTAACTATATACGTTTTATCCTGTCAGGTACCTTGCTTCATAGGTGTAAGGCTCAGCACCTTTTTTTAAACTACATTTTTCCACCTTTTTTTTCGGTTGATAATACGAGACACTCCTAACATATCAAATGCTTCAGAATTAGTCTCTATGTATAGCTTAGTATATACACTTTGTAACTATATACGTTTTATCCTGTCAGGTACCTTGCTTCATAGGTTTAAGGGTCAGCACCTTTTTTTATAGTCAATTTTTTCCACCTTTTTTTGTTCGATAATACTAGATACTCCTAACATATCAAATGCTTCAGAATTAGTCTCTATGTATAGCTTAGGATATACACTTTGTAACTATATACGTTTTATCCTGTCAGGTACCTTGCTTCATAGGTGTAAGGCTCAGCACCTTTTTTTTAAACTAAATTTTTCCACCTTTTTTTTCGGTTGATAATACGAGACACTCCTAATATATCAAATGCTTCAGAATTAGTCTCTATGTATAGCTTAGTATATACACTTTGTAACTATATACGTTTTATCCTGTCAGGTACCTTGCTTCATAGGTGTAAGGCTCAGCACCTTTTTTTTAAAGTAAATTTTTCCACCTTTTTTTCGGTTGATAATACGAGACACTCCTAACATATCAAATGCTTCAAAATTAGTCTCTATGTATAGCTTAGTATATACACTTTGTAACTATATACGTTTTATCCTGTCAGGTACCTTGCTTCATAGGTTTAAGGGTCAGCACCTTTTTTTTAAAGTCAAATTTTTCGATTTTTTTTTCGGTTGATAAGACGAGACACTCCTAACATATCAAATGCTTCAAAATTAGTATCTATGTATAGCTTAGTATATATACTTTGTAACTATATACGTTTTATCCTGTCAGGTACCTTGCTTCATAGGTGTAAGGCTCAGCACCTTTTTTTTAAACTAAATTTTTCCACCTTTTTTTCGGTTGATAAGACGAGACACTCCTAACATATCAAATGCTTCAAAATTAGTATCTATGTATAGCTTAGTATATACACTTTGTAACTATATACGTTTTATCCTGTCAGGTATCTTGCTTCATAGGTTTAAGGGTCAGCACCTTTTTTTTAAAGTCAATTTTTTAGATTTTTTTTTCGGTTGATATGACGAGACACTCTTAACATATCAAATGCTTCAAAATTAGTATCTATGTATAGCTTAGTATATACACTTTGTAACTATATACGTTTTATCCTGTCAGGTACCTTGCTTTATAGGTGTAAGGCTCAGCACCTTTTTTTCAAACTAAATTTTTCCACCTTTTTTTCGGTTGATAATACGAGACACTCCTAACTTATCAAATGCTTCAGAAGTCTTAACGTATATAGTTACAAAGTGTATATACTAAGCTATACATAGAGACTAATTCTGAAGCATTTGATATGTTAGGAGTGTCTCGTATTATCAACCGAAAAAAAAGGTGGAAAAATGTAGTTTAAAAAAAGGTGCTGAGCCTTACACCTATGAAGCAAGGTACCTTGCTTCATAGGTGTAAGGCTCAGCACCTTTTTTTTAAACTAAATTTTTCCACCTTTTTTTCGGTTGATAAGACGAGACACTCCTAACATATCAAATGCTTCAAAATTAGTATCTATGTATAGCTTAGTATATACACTTTGTAACTATATACGTTTTATCCTGTCAGGTATCTTGCTTCATAGGTTTAAGGGTCAGCACCTTTTTTTTAAAGTCAATTTTTTAGATTTTTTTTTCGGTTGATATGACGAGACACTCTTAACATATCAAATGCTTCAAAATTAGTATCTATGTATAGCTTAGTATATACACTTTGTAACTATATACGTTTTATCCTGTCAGGTACCTTGCTTTATAGGTGTAAGGCTCAGCACCTTTTTTTCAAACTAAATTTTTCCACCTTTTTTTCGGTTGATAATACGAGACACTCCTAACTTATCAAATGCTTCAAAATTAGTCTCTATGTATAGCTTAAGATATACACTTTGTAACTATGTACGTTTTATCCTGTCAGGTACCTTGCTTCATAGGTTTAAGGGTCAGCACCTTTTTTTTAAAGTCAATTTTTTCGAAAAAAATTTCGGTTGATAATACGAGACACTCCTAACATATCAAATGCTTCAAAATTAGTATCTATGTATAGCTTAGTATATACACTTTGTAACTATATACGTTTTATCCTGTCAGGTACCTTGCTTCATAGGTGTAAAGCTCAGCACCTTTTTTTTAAACTAAATTTTTCCACCTTTTTTTCGGTTGATAATACGAGACACTCCTAACATATCAAATGCTTCAAAATTAGTCTCTATGTATAGCTTAGGATATACAATTTGTAATTATATACGTTTTATCCTGTCAGGTACCTTGCTTCATAGGTTTAAGGGTCAGCACCTTTTTTTTTAAAGTCAATTTTTTCGATTTTTTTTTCGGTTGATAAGACGAGACACTCCTAACATATCAAATGCTTCAAAATTAGTCTCTATGTATAGCTTAGTATATATACTTTGTAACTATATACGTTTTATCCTGTCAGGTACCTTGCTTCATAGGTGTAAGGCTCAGCACCTTTTTTTTAAGTAAATTTTTCCACTTTTTTTTCGGTTGATAATACGAGACACTCCTAACATATCAAATGCTTCAAAATTAGTATCTATGTATAGCTTAGTATATACACTTTGTAACTATATACGTTTTATCCTGTCAGGTACCTTGCTTCATAGGTGTAAGGCTCAGCAGTATTTTTTTTTTTAAATTTTAACCTTTTTTTTCGGTTGATAATACGAGACACTCCTAACATATCAAATGCTTCAAAATTAGTTTCTTTGTATACCGTAGTATATACACTTTGCAACTATATACGTTTTATCCTGTCAGGTACCTTGCTTCATAGGTTTAAGGGTCAGCACCTTTTTTTTTAAAGTCAATTTTTTCGATTTTTTTTTCGGTTGATAAGACGAGACACTCCTAACATATCAAATGCTTCAAAATTAGTCTCTATGTATAGCTTAGTATATATACTTTGTAACTATATACGTTTTATCCTGTCAGGTACCTTGCTTCATAGGTGTAAGGCTCAGCACCTTTTTTTTTAAGTAAATTTTTCCACCTTTTTTTCGGTTGATAATACGAGACACTCCTAACATATCAAATGCTTCAAAATTAGTATCTATGTATAGCTTAGTATATACACTTTGTAACTATATACGTTTTATCCTGTCAGGTACCTTGCTTCATAGGTGTAAGGCTCAGCAGCTTTTTTTTAAAAAAAAATTTAACCTTTTTTTTCGGTTGATAATACGAGACACTCCTAACATATCAAATGCTTCAAAATTAGTCTCTATGTATAGCTTAGTATATACACTTTGTAACTATGTACGTTTTATCCTGTCAGGTACCTTGCTTTATAGGTGTAAGGCTCAGCACCTTTTTTTTAAACTAAATTTTTCCACCTTTTTTTCGGTTGATAATACGAGACACTCCTAACATATCAAATGCTTCAAAATTAGTATCTATGTATAGCTTAGTATATACACTTTGTAACTATATACGTTTTATCCTGTCAGGTACCTTGCTTCATAGGTGTAAGGCTCAGCAGTATTTTTTTTTTTAAATTTTAACCTTTTTTTTCGGTTGATAATACGAGACACTCCTAACATATCAAATGCTTCAAAATTAGTTTCTTTGTATACCGTAGTATATACACTTTGCAACTATATACGTTTTATCCTGTCAGGTACCTTGCTTCATAGGTTTAAGGGTCAGCACCTTTTTTTTTAAAGTCAATTTTAACGATTTTTTTTTCGGTTGATAAGACGAGACACTCCTAACATATCAAATGCTTCAAAATTAGTCTCTATGTATAGCTTAGTATATATACTTTGTAACTATATACGTTTTATCCTGTCAGGTACCTTGCTTCATAGGTGTAAGGCTCAGCACCTTTTTTTTTAAGTAAATTTTTCCACCTTTTTTTCGGTTGATAATACGAGACACTCCTAACATATCAAATGCTTCAAAATTAGTATCTATGTATAGCTTAGTATATACACTTTGTAACTATATACGTTTTATCCTGTCAGGTACCTTGCTTCATAGGTGTAAGGCTCAGCAGCTTTTTTTTTTAAAAAAAAATTTAACCTTTTTTTTCGGTTGATAATACGAGACACTCCTAACATATCAAATGCTTCAAAATTAGTATCTATGTATAGCTTAGTATATACACTTTGTAACTATATACGTTTTATCCTGTCAGGTACCTTGCTTCATAGGTGTAAGGCTCAGCACCTTTTTTTAAACTAAATTTTTCCACCTTTTTTTCGGTTGATAAGACGAGATACTCCTAACATATCAAATGCTTCAAAATTAGTATCTATGTATAGCTTAGTATATACACTTTGTATCTATATACGTTTTATCCTGTCAGGTATCTTGCTTCATAGGTTTAAGGGTCAGCACCTTTTTTTTAAAGTCAATTTTTTCGAAAAAAATTTCGGTTGATAATACGAGACACTCCTAACATATCAAATGCTTCAAAATTAGTATCTATGTATAGCTTAGTATATACACTTTGTAACTATATACGTTTTATCCTGTCAGGTACCTTGCTTCATAGGTGTAAGGCTCAGCACCTTTTTTTTAAACTAAATTTTTCCACCTTTTTTTCGGTTGATAATACGAGACACTCCTAACATATCAAATGCTTCAAAATTAGTCTCTATGTATAGCTTAGTATATACACTTTGTAACTATATACGTTTCATCTTGTCAGGTACCTTGCTTCATTGGTTTTAGGATCAGCACCTTTTTTTGAAAGTGCATTTTTTTCTACAAAAATTCCCAAACCCATTTGACCAGGAAAGAACCACTCGTGATATATCATAAATCTTAAAACTTAGCTCTACATAGAGTATAGTATCGAGCTGCTATGCCTATGTCCATAGAGCTCTCTCAAGTGTAATGCTTCATAGAAAGATTTCCTTCTGAATGTTGTTATTTTAAGAAAAATATGCCTCATTTTCATCTCATCAAAACGACTATTCACAACATATCAAAGTTAACAAAATTTGTCTTTTATATAGCTTAGTGCCTAAACATTGTACCTAGATACATCTAATCCTGTCAGGTACGTCCCTTCATATTCATCATCCCTTTTGTAAAACCAGTCTCGTGAATGAAAAAAGTCCTTTACTCCTCAAGTCATTATGGACACCTCCTAATGTATCAAATAGTTTGAAACGAGTTTCTAAATAGTGTTTAGTACTTATTTATTAAGTCTATTCGTAATTTGTCCTGTCAGGTATGTTGGTTCATAGGTAGATTCCCCTTTGCATATTCAATTTAGACCTAAAAATTTAAAAAGTGGATTTCTATTGGATTTTGGCTTGCAAATAATTTGTTGATTCATTTGTATCCAAGTTTAGAGCGCATATAAGTAATTTGTATTGTTTTTTTTATCAATTGCGCATGTTTTAGGTCTTAAAAATGTAATCAAATCGACGACTTCTTAATTTGGTCGGGTTAAAATTTGACTGCTAGGTTTGACTGCTAACTTCACACAGGTTGTTTGTATGAAGTCAGATTTTCGTATATTCCCTTAATAATATAATTTGTAATAGTTAATAAGTCGCGTTATTCAATTCAATACATTTATTCCATGAAATTTAGAGAGTAGAGGGAGAGAGAGAGAGAGAGAGAGAGAGAGAGAGAGGGAGAGGGAGAGGAAGAAGAGTAGTTTAGGGAGTTATGTTGGAGATCTTCTCTACAGCGACAACAGGTTCTGACGCGGTGGTAGCTTCAAACAAATCAAACAGAGTGTTTCACGTTCCTATATTTTGATTTTGAATTTCAGAAGTCTCACAACCAGATCCAGGCGCAAAAGCTAGTAAACAATTTCCGTATCAAAGTTTTAGCATATCTAGTCTAGCTCCAAGGTTTGGTCTAGTCTAAATCTTTTACTAGCCCCCAGACGGCCACGAAGACTGGGTAGACCCCCGCCTCCCCCCTCGCATATCCCCCTCGTATCCCCCTAGTGAGACATTATGCTAAGTTGCCGCCATTATCATCGCCACACATGCTGTGGCTCCAATTTAAACATTAGCATTTTATTATATTCTTTATATTTTTGCTGGGATTTCTGTAAAAAAATTTAGAGATTGGTATATGACTCGTATGTCGATGGGTGAAAGGAAAATTGGTTTAACCGACATTTTATTATAATCTTCTAACGACTATAGAAAACATAAAAATGTATGGACTTGACGTATGGTGACGAAAGCAAACGTCAAAATGTTTCGATCGGTAATGTCAAATCCATACATTCTGTCATTTTCTACTAGCGTCAACGCCAATAGAATGTCACTTTGTCTAGGGGGGTTGGACCCAGCTAATCGCCGCAGAAAAGTACGCTGATTCTATAGTTTTATATAGGGTGTTAACTTAAATGCGTGGTACTTTAGGGGGTGACGTTTTTTATGGACAGCATATTTATTTTTGCGATTTCAATGTTGGTCCTATAAATGAAAGTTGTTCAGTTAGTTAGTCTGAAGCACCATCTAAAGTACGTAACGCATTCACCCCTTCACTGCTGAAAAACAAGCTTGAAATTTCCAATTGAGAAACGAGCCATTTGCAAAATTCGCTGTGAAAGTATTAATTTTAAACCCTGTATCGACAAAAATGACGGCTAAACCAATTTGCGTTTCACCCATCGATATAGATGTGACCAAAGACTTATTGAATAAATATACTTTAAGTACTAATTACCCCCCGGGCTCACCCCCCGTCACACTGGACAGAGTTTCGGTACTACTGACTACCCCCTCGGGGAATATAGTCGTGAGCATATGGATGCATGCATGTACTAATTAAAGACTAACTGACCCAAAGGGGTATCCGGCCTCCGAAACGAGACGTGTTAGATAAATAAAAAAAGAACATTTATTCGACGGTCTGGCTCTTTTGTAAAGTCATAATTACACCCATTATTTACCCGTAGATATTATAAACTAGTTGTATATCAAGTACTACGGTATCACTTAATAATAGCTTCGTAATCAAAGATGTTTTTTGGCCTTCGCTGCGCTCCGACAAAGATCAAATAACATCTTTGTTAGTACTCTATCGTCTAGCGCGCTTCTATAGGATGTAAGGAAAAGTATCATAACCTTTTAACCACATACTCTACCCATCAAACTGAAGAACTTTTACTATGGAAGCAAACCGATCGGGGCAAAAAAAAATCTGTTGTTGCATACATTTGAGTCGAGTAGGTATTGCAGTTTAGTATGGAATAGCGGACTTTTTTGTCCTGACAAGTTTGCTCCCATAGTAAAATTTGTTCAGTTTGATGGGTGGAGTATGTGGTTAAAAGGTTAATGATACTTTTCCTTCCCTGTACAAACATTATAGTCAATGAAAATTTTTAAACACGATCTTAGAAACTAATTTCTGTGCCTGTGGCTTGATAGATTTTTTTTATTGCGCTGCAATGATTATCCTCCTAAGTTCAGAGGGCCTATCATGAGTTTTCACTGTATTTTAATACTGTAGATACGTCGCCAATTTCGTATGGTAGAAATTAGTTCTTAACGTAACCATTAGCGCTGTACGAAATTCAATACAAGATTTGTGAGATAACTACGGTAGTAAAGTACAGTGAAAACTCATGGTAGGCCTACAGCTTTAAAAAGGCATAGAAGATCGAACGACATTAACGACATGTTTAGGCACCACTTCCTTGCAATTTCCTCTCTTGTATCTGCCACCACTTATCTCTTTCAAAAAGAAACCTTGTTATAATTATTTCCTTTGAACAAAGGTGAGCTCCATTCGACGAACAGGCCTTTTATAGAGATGTGAAGGTCTAAAGTGGCTTTACTATGGAAAAGAATCGAAAGTTGACTGTCACGGGACGCTTGGCAGATGTGTGTGGCTGGAATGTGTTTCCCGATTTAAATTTCGAACTTCCGTCTCTATCCTTTTGGAAAGTGGTCCTTTTGGGAATTGTCCTTTTGGGAAGTGATCCTTTTGGGAAGTGGTCATTATGGGAAGTGGTCCTTATGAGCCGAAAGGATTTTTTTGACGTTGTCCACATAGTGAAAGTTGTTCAGTTTATATGGTGTAACTCAGACACAGTTTTAAAATTTATATTATACATTTTATTATTAGGTTGTTTTGTTACACCTTGCATACTATAATCTATACGAGTATTATGTACCCAGGTCTAAAATTACCCTAAAAAATAGGGTGGCCACACGGCACAAATTAATAAAGGTAAAAAAGTTCACATTATTTATAGGTATTATACCACAAAATGTATATTATAAATTTTTCAAATCACCGGTATGCATTAACTTAGCTATAAAACCCTGCCAAAACACTGTTTTACGCCTAAACGGTCGCCTTTAAAGTCGAAATTAAAACACATTTAATATGGCATTTTCAAAATAAAACGCCTGTAGTTAGATAGCGAGCAATGGAGGCAGTAAGCCGAGCAAAACACTGTAAATCCCGAAATAGCGTCGTTTATTTTCTACAGCAGTGATGCTTTCTTAAAACCTTTTCAGGGTATTGCGAATATTTGCATACTAAACTGAGATTAAATTTTGTTAGCTTCGTAAAACCGCGAGAGTGGTCGGGATGACAAAAATTATTTTGTATTGTGTTACGGTTTATGATTTTCGCTTGGTTTTTGTTATGATTATGTGTGAAGTAGACAGCTTTATTAGAAATAGCTTTTGACTGCGACTTTGTTCGCGTATCAAAATAAAATATAGCCTATGTTCACTCAGGAATAGTGTAGCTTTCTCTTAGTGAAAGAATTTTTACAATCGGTTCAGTAGTTTCAGAGATTACCCCCCTGCATACAAACAAACAAATTTTACCTCTTTATAATACAGGGTGTAAGTGACAGCCTAGCAAATACTGAAACGGTGAACTCGGACATTACCTACCTCAGGAAACGCGAACAAAAATCAGCTTTCCCATATAAAACTGCTATGCCTACCCGATTCAAATGTATGGGACAGCTGATTTTTTTTCGTGGTTCCTGAGGTAGGCTCCATAGTGAAAGTTGTTCAGTTTGATGATCTGAGTATTTGCTAGGCTGTCACTTACACCCTGTATTAGTACAAGATAGTTATAGATATACTATACTAGGGCCTGCTTGAGATCATCAATCTGAAATATACTACTACTAAACCAACCATTACCCTGATACCATTACTAAACCAACATTGAAATAACTAATAAAATCTGAAATAACTATTAAAATATTTTATTTATTTTAAATTTTATAGATACATTTGAGTTGACAACCATAACTAAACCAAGGGGTTTCATATACTTAGTTTTTTATTTCGCTCCATAGTGAAATAGATCGGGGCGTGAAGCACCGAATCAACTCAGGATGGATGAAGTAGCGGCAGGTTACGGGAATGATCTGTGACCCTCGAATCCCCCTCAAATCGAAGGGGAAAATATATAAAACCATAATAAGTCCTTTCGTCATGTACGGATCAGAGTGTTGGGCCACAAAAGGGACAGATGAGAAACGACTGCATGCAGCTGAGATGCTAATGTTGAGATGGATGTGTCATGAAACTAGAATGGACAAGATAAGGAATGAATATATTAGAGGAAGTTTGAAAGTAGCACCTATGACGGAAAAATTGCAGGTATTATCGTGGTATGGGGCATGTAATGTCGAGAGACGAGTGTGATGTTACGAGACGAGTGTCAAATATGAATGTGGATGGCTACGGTAGGAGAGGAAGGCCGAAGAAAAGATGCATAGATTGTGTGAAGGATGATATGTGTAAGAAAGGAGTGAGTGCTGAAATGACGGCTCAAAGATGAATTGCGCCGACCCCAAATAATGAGAAATGGGCAAGAGAATGATGAGTGAAAGTGAGTGACAACACGTTCCGACGCGGTGGTAGCTTTAAAAAAGATTTGACGTTTGATAAGTGTGCTATAAGCTCCTATATTGAATAAATTATATTGACTTTGACTTTGACTTTGACTTTGAAAGTTGTTCAGTTTTATGGTCTGAAGCACACACCCCCGTTTTAAAAACCACATAAAGAGATATGTAGATTAAATTAAAGATTGAAAAATTAAGTCTCGGGCGGGACTTGAACCCGCACTCTTCCTAACAAATAGAAAATATCGCGAATTTCACAATAGATTGAAAATTTCGGTTTCTGGGTAGTGGGCTCGGTAGCGAAATTGGATAACGCAATTCCCTGGTTTGGAATAGTGTAAGTTCAAGTCTCACCCGAGACTTATTATTTCAATCTTTAACTTGATTTGAAATAGCACAACATCGCTGTAGCATGTTTATAATCAACAATATTTTGATATGTAGACTATATAATACTGTCCCATTGTAAAACATTTAAATAGCTTTTGTTGGGCCTTTAAATTACATCCATTTACGCATATGACACTATTTGACACATTCAGCAATAGCATCTGTCCATTACGCACATTTATTTTGTAGCAGTCAAAATGTCACATCAAATTACACAGACAAACGGGCATTATCAAAGCAATATACACTACCTAATTTACACTCCAATTCTACAACCCAGTTTGTGCTTTATCTGTTGAACTATAAAGTTTAAAATCGAGCTGCTCGATGGGGATTGGAATAAAAGCTGTCTGATAGGCAATCAGCGAGTTAACTGAATCGGACGTGGCTTGACATTGCGCGGGTTTTGCTTCCACCAGAAATGATATACAGGGTGAAATTGAATATCATTAGCATCCTTTTAATCTAAGAGTCTAGCAAACTGCAAACCGATCGGAGCAAAAAACATCAGCTGTTCCATACTAAACTGAAATGCCTAATCGACTCAAATGTATGCAAACGCAGATTTTTTTTTTGCTCCGATCTGTTTGCTCCCATAGTAAAAGTTGTTCAGTTTGATGAATAGACTCTTAAGCTGAGATTCAGAGACGGTTTTAAGTCTTAGTTCGAACTCCCGTATGTCAAAATCCATACATTTTCGCCCTACTTAGTTCGAACTAAGACTAAAAAAATCGTCTCTGAATCTCGGTCTTATAGTCCGTTTGCACGTAGGTATAATCGATTATGTATTATAATAGATAAGATCGTGGCCAAAGACAATCTTTTTTAATTCAAAGTAAACAGGCAATTTTCAAAAACAAAACAATAGGAAAAGTACCTTGTCCTATGAAGTAAGCATGCCTTACAAAAGAAGAACAATGCCGCAAATCTAGGCTTGCCAGGTTCAAATAACTCATTATTAACCCTTAGAGTTGCGAAGTTGTGGCAGACTGAGAGGTGGCAACCCTTTTTCCAGTTCTTTAGATTGGTCTCCTTCAGATGGCACCTCTTTAACTTCCCAAACACCGATCGGTGGAAAAAATGGTACTATAAATCATAATGGTAAAGGCACTTGCGGCAAGATTTTGTTAGGCAACCTGGCGGCGTTGTATGCATTTCTATACAACGTGTTAATGAATAAACGCAAAACCTCATACACCCCAACTGATTTATAACAAAATAATTAGATTGAGACAATAATTTCATTATTTTTATAGTTTAAATTTTAAGTTATTTACATTTAAAGTTTTGAGGCAAAAATGATTTGTTATCATTTCAGCAATTAATGAATGCGCTAACGTGATCATGGATACATTTTAAGAATCTTGTTTTGGTAGTAAGTAAAATTATTTAATATTTTGAACAAAATTACCCATGTTGAAACCATGATATTTCGATTCTGCTCTCGATTCCAAACAAACTACTTTCTAGTTTTGCGTTAATTCATTAACACGTTGTATAAACATTCACTTAAATCACATTCCGTCCACCAAAAAAATAGGTGCATAATTTTACGGTCGGATCTCGTACCAATAGTAAAATATGGAAAGAAAGAAAAATAGAAAGCTTAGTAAATGGTAACCCAGTGACTTTGAAGTACCTAAATCTACCAGAATACCCAGAAATTATAATCAATAGACAACGGTGTAAAATATAGGTACAAACATCCGTGACGTCGGACGTGGGTACAAAATACTATGAATGCATGCAGGATTCGTATCCGCGACCCTCTGATCAGCAGGTACACGTACCAACTATCGAGGCGATTTTTTTTATTTTCAACTGAATGCTGACTATAACAGTTCCATTTTGCAAAATCTTAAAAATATCACCACAAACCACATAATTGTATAGCCAACCCCCAGTCGCGGCAATTTATCGTGCACGGTAAAACAGCAGCCAAGTTAATCCGAATAAAATATTACGAGCGTTGCTCAAAGTGCCTCGGATAACGGCGTCAGGTTTAACATTACAATATACCTACATAGTTATTACCGGTCATAGAGTAAGCCGTTAATCATATAGATGTGATAGAGCATTGATGGGTGTTACTGTTGCCGCTTTGAAATAATGTGGTTATGGAGGAAATTTTGTAATTTAGAGTTTATGATAGGTAGCCTTGTTTATTATTATTTAGTCAATATGGATACATTTTTGGAATCATCATCAGCCTATTAACGTCTCAAATCAGGGCGTTTTTTACTGATAAGGGTGAGATGGAGCAGGAGCAACACATCACCGCGATTCGACGTCTCGCGTCGTGGTGATCTACATGGGGCAATCATAGGCCAATAAATAATCTAAAGAAGTTGCTTTCATCGACTGATGTACAACCTTAGCTTAAGAATTTATATTGTAATAGTTATTAAGTCGTGTTATGTTGTAGAGTTTCTGGCCGTATCTTTTCTACAGCGACAACACGTTCCGACGCGGTGGTAGCTTCAAAAAAAGATTTGACGTTTAATAAGTGTGCTTCAAGCTCCTATATTGAATAAATTATGATTGCTTTGACTTTGACTTTGACTATACTCGGCGACAGCGACTGCCCGTCTATGTGGGGTCTATAGCTCGATGGGTTATGGGTACCACACTCCACCACATTGACCCACCACGGGTTGCTACATAAGGTTTCATGCAGTATTTTAGTGGGCGAAAGGCTAGTCATCTATTACCACTTGATATGTCATTCCATCCTGAAACCATAGTGCTAAAGATAAGTCACAGTATAAGAAACAGTATCTAGTACGATGGATCTTGGTCTTGGCTTCTAATGGAATTATGATCGTGATTAGGCGTATGTATGTTTAAGTTAAAATGCGTCTAATATTAATACAACTAAAATATTAATATAACACGTTTTACGGCATTTCCAAACCCATCTTCAAGCTTAAATTAAATGACATTAACATTGAATGGACTCATTGAATAACTCGTAAACTACTCCCGCTCTGTAAGTAATAAATAACTTGGTACTCAATAGTGCTAATTTGCATCGTTCGCACCTAACTTAGTTGCTAACTTACTTCCACTAACTTCTAAGTAGCCGTAACTTGTTTTAGTTGAAGTAAAAAGCTTTTACTCGACTGTCGCATCTTCTTCAATTTGTTTTTGTACGGTGTTCATTTAAATAAACTAGAATTTAAAGTTTTTTAATTCGACAACTCAATAAATGTAATTTACAAATGTTTCCAGGTATGATATTTACCGAGATTTCCAAATCTCTTAATCGCTGATCTTGAAAGCTATGGAATCGATTTTCATGAAACGTACTTAAAAATACTCTCTCGAAAATTTGCTTTTAATGACAACAAATCTCATCGAAATCGGTCCATCGTATTAGCCGATAGGTGGGTGGGCACACACACACACATACTTATACGCATACTTAGACAAACATGTCAAATTTGTATCATCCCTCTCCCTCTTTTTTCGTCGCGGATTGTAAAACAGTGTCGCCTCTGATAATTTAAGACGAAATAATCTTTGCAAATAAGCCGTTCATGCATACGAGAGAGCGCTAAAACTAAGCCTGAACTGAAGCAAACTACCTAAAGTTTAAGCCGATATTCTAGTTACATATTTCGTAGTTAAGGTTTCCTTGAAAATATTAGAGAACTGTTTCAACTTTTACTTGGTCCGCTAGTTGGAAAATAGGAAAATTAATACTTAACTTTTTGAAGTGTTTCCAAAGCTTGTTTGAGAGTTTTGTTTTACCTGCTTAGCTTAAAAGGGTTGTTACTTTAATAGGTATTGTAGTGTAAGAGTATCCGATCTGTGGGGGCATTTGAGAGTTAATAAAAGATACATTTTACTTTCTCTTGTTTAAGACTCTATCGCCCATTTTACCGTAAAATTTGGTAACTTTGTAACCATTTTATACATTAACTATATTACTTTTTAAGCAGAAAACAAAACTAAACAATCTACAGGACATGAGATGTGATTTGGTTTTTCTCGAAATCTATTTTAATTAATAAAAATAAGAATAAAACCGGTCAAGTGCGAGTCGGGCTACTCGGGTTCCCGGGCGGAAACGCCTTAACAAATAACATTACTAGACTGGATGAAGAAGGCCATCGAAGAAGATAAGTAGTTTTGTTATGGGCTTTCGGAGAAGCTCTCACCGATCCCCGTTATCCCATCCGCCGCGTAGCCCCAGCAACGTCCTATGCCGAGGTCCGTACCCCTCTGGGTGCGGCTTAGGTCGGTTGCTTAAGAGAAGTTTATTCTAAATGCGTAAATGCGCGCTGCATACAATCGAAGTCTGGTGATATTTTCAATACTAACCAATTAAACTCAATGAAATTTTGTAGAAACAATATAGAAACAAATCTCTATGCTTGTATCGTGTCCGATTTTCGTTAAAATATACAGTTTCAATGCTAAGATTAATTTAAGATTTGTATGGAAATCTTTGAGGCACTGTAACTTTAAAACTGTACATTTTAAGGAAAATCTGACACGATGCAAGCATAGATATTTGTTTCTAGATTGATTCTGCAAAATTTCACTGAGGTTAATTGGTTAGTATTGAAAATATCACCAGACTTAGTTTTTATGGAGCGCGCCAACAGTAATATACCCTTAAGTTCATTCATTTGGCTCGGTAGACCCTTCGTAGTCCCTCCAATAGTCCGCAGTAAAAAGCAGAAACTGCTCCCTGAGCAAGGCAGTATTAGTCATTTCAAAAAAAAAACTCGGAAAAGCCTGTGTTCAGCATTGGGCGATGATAGGCTGATGATAGGTATGCGACTACGTCAAAATATTTCTATTTGCTTCCTAGAAAAACAGTGTAAAAGAAAATTACCCAAACTTTCCATGAAAGACAAAGTTTCCCACTATTGAATACAATTAGAATTTCCTTAGTAAATAAATAGGTACAGAAAATAAAGCAAAAGATACTCTATTACATAAAGTATAAGATACAATAACTCAGCAATGTACTGAAACAGTAACATTTCTTATATGATACAAAACAAAGGGAAGTAAAGATAAACACGGAGTACTAACGACAAGGTCTAATTTACTCTATTTCCTTAGCAACTGTGTTCGATCTCTGATAAATAGCTTACATCTGTCGGATACAAAAACTTTGAGGAAAATAATATACAATATTATCTTCTTTTCTAATAAACAGTTAGAACAAGATACATGCAAGGTGAAATTGATATCATTAAGCATCCTTTTAAACTAAGAGTCTATCCATCAAACTGTTGCATATACAACGTGTTAATGAATTAACGCAAAACTAGAAAGTAGTTTGTTTAGAACCGAGAGCAGAATCGAATTATCATGTTTACAACATATTTGTAAATTTTAAAATTTACAGAACTTGATCTCAACCCGCCACATGGGCACACTCATCTTACTTACTCATGGTTTCAACATAGTTAATTTTTTTAAATTAATTTATAATTAGTAAAATTTAAAAATTTTACTTAACCTGATCTCATCACACCGCACAGGTACACTCAGGGTGAGTGTACTTACTACCAAAACAAGATTCTTAAAATATATCCACGAGCATGCTAGCGCTTTCATTCATTGCTGAAATGATAACAAATCTTTTTTGCCTGAAAATTTAAAATTTGAATAGCTTTAAATTATAACCATCAAAATAATGAAATTATTGTTTCAATCTAATCATATTGTTGTAAATCAGTTGGGGTATAAGAGGTTTTGCGCTTATTCATTAACACGTTGTATTTGAGTCGAGTAGGCATTACAGTTTAGTATGGAAACGCAGTTTTTTTTTTTGCTCCGATCGGTTTGCTCCAGTACTAAAAGTTGTTCAGTTTCATGGGTAGACTCGTAGTATAAAAGGATGCTAATGATATCAATTTAAGCCTGTATAGTCGTGATCATAATTATGTTGGTGTAAAAGTTGCTATGCTGATAATTCAGCATGACGTAAGATTTTGTTCTTTTGATCATTATTATCGAGCTACACCGCCTACCTATACAGGGTATAAGTGACAGTCTAGCAAATACTGAAACGGTGAACTCAGACCATCAAACTGAACAACTTTCACTATGGAGCCTACCTCAGGAAAAGCGAAAAAAATCAGCTGTCTTATAAATTTAAGTCGGGTAGGTACAGCAGTTTTGTATGGCACAGCTGATTTTTTTTCGCGTTTCCTGCGGTAGATTCCATAGTGAAAGCTTTTCAGTTTTATTGTCTGAGTCACCCACGTACACCCTGTATTTTGTTCACCGCGCCAACTCTACTCTAAGGTTATCGTAAAGAAATCACTTCTTAGCGATAAAGCCGCCTTATTTTGTGCCTTTGTCCCTCTGTATTTAATTGATCTTTTTGCGTAAATAAAGTGTAATTGATTAAAGACCCAGGGCATTTTAGTCATTGATATAATCGTCGAATTTAAAATAACCTTTAAAGCTTATCTCTTAGTCGCCTCATTCGACACCCACGGGCAGAAATAGGGGAGTCAATTCTAAAGCAGAACCACAAGTTTTAAAACGACGAGCTTATTCAACCTCTACAAACAAAACTTTCCCTTTAAATTGAGCTATTCAAAATTCCCACATCTGCTGTCAAATGGAGGTGTCCACAGGGAATGATGCAGCGCAAGGCATGGTGCACCAAACTGCATTATTTAGTTAGTCTTCATGCAGTATTTGCCTGGCATGCAAACAAACTGACTTAGACATGTTTACTTTGTAGTGTTCGTGCAAATCGAAATATCTTTGGTCATAGTCATATCATTTATTGCAACCATGGGTTTAAAAGATGTTACATAATATTGAATGGAGTCACGTTGCAGGGTTTGCCCCGAACACTTGTCTTTCGCGTGGTGTTCGCGCGGTTCGCGTCTCAGCCTGCCACGAGGCTCCGCAATTCTTCTCAGTTGTTTTCTTACTCAAAAACAACCCTCGAGATTGGATAGATACTAAAATTACTGTTGTAGGTATGGTAGCCTACTGTTTTCTTGCTAAACGATTCAATAGGGTAAAAATGAAGGAGTAATTGAGGCTGGGCATACATAGAAACGAATGGACGAAAGTATAAGGGTCCCTTGTTTGACTACGGAACCCTAAAAGTGGGGACGGGCTCACTACTTGTCACTCTGTATAGAGTGTGGGCACTGGTAGCGATATGTGGATGCTCTGAATATGTCATTAGTATTATGTAAAACTAGCTATTGCCAGCGACTTCGTCCGCAACGGCTCACATCATTGTAGCGAGATAAAACATATAGGTACCAGTTTTTAATTCTAATGAAAGGGTATATTACTGTTGGCTCTTTCCATACAAACGAAGTCTGGTGATATTTACAATACTAACCAATTAAACTCAATGACATTTTGCGGAAACAATCTAGAAACAAATCTGTATGCTTGTATCGTGTCAGATTTTCCTTAAAATGTACAGTTTTAAAGATACAGTGCCTAAAAGATTTCCATACAAATCTTAAATTAATCCTAGCATTGAAACTGTATATTTTAACGAAAATCTGACACGATACAAGCATAGAGATTTGTTCCTAGATTGTTTCCGCAAAATTTCATTGAGTTTAATTGGTTAGTATTGAAAATATCACCAGACTACGTTTCTATGCAGCGCGCATTTACGCATTCGGAATAAGATCAAAATTCCCCCAGTAGTGTTTACGTGATGCTCGAACAAATAAACAGACAGACAAAAATAGAGATCCTTTTTTTTAATTATATTTTCAAGGAACAGATATAAATTCTGTTTCAGTTTTATAATAGTGTAGATATCTCTGATTATCCTCGGGGTAGTCGTGAGCATAATATTCTGCACGACAGCATTTTTCAGGTCTCAGATTGATACGTAGTTATGATCGTGGTATAAATCTTCAGAGATCTGAAACTTTGCTTCAACTATAATCTTCATAATAACGTAAGGTTCAATTAGCGTATGAACAACTTAGGGGGCGTCCATTAATGACGTAAGATGATTTTTGTGATTTTTCGACCTCCCCTCCCCCCTTGGTGAGATTTCGTGAGATTTAGCTCGACCCCCTCCCCGCCCCCTCCTAATCTCACGTGATATTTTTCAAAATACGTATTTTTAGTGTAAATGCGTTAATCTGTGATTGATTGCGTTAAAATTTAAAATTTAAACTTTTCAGTGTAGAAACATGTTTTACTTAATTAAAATTTTCTCTCAATTTTACATTGTACCTTGCTGAAAAAAAATTACGTGATATTTACCGAGACCCCCCCCCCCCCCTCTCCCCCACATGAGATTGGGTGAGATTTCGCACGACCCCCTCCTCCCCCTAAACACCTCAAGTAATTAATGGACGCCCCCTTACTAATATTATATCCTACAATATTATTAATAACAATAGATTATCGTCACTCGGGCCGACGTCCACAATAGCCGGTTAACTAAACAAGCTTTAATTGGACGATTAATTTTAACGAGCTTCCCTGAAATTGATGCTAATCGCGGTAAACAATAAAAAACGTAAATTTCGTATTTCGACAGCAATTACACTAATTATTCGATAATTTAACTGGTTTTGCTGATTATTCTAGTTTAGTAAAACGACCTATATTGTTGTTTTGAATTGAATTTAATATAGGTAATTAAAGGGATTGTTAGCATTTGACCGATCGACCGGTTTGTTAATTTAGCCAAACCGATGGTTCTGTGTGTGTATTAAGGCGTATCCGTCCGGGAACACGACTCTCCATACTAATCGATGTGAACGAGCGCGTGTGTCCGGTCAGAATTTTGACGTTTTCTTTGAAAAATGAGATGAATTATTATGCATTTTCAAAAAATAAGAAAACCTCATCATTCTATGTTGAAATTTGAAGTGTATTTTAAATTGTCATTTTCCTCCGATCAGCGAAGGAAGCGCTGGTTGACGTAGTGTAGCTTCGGTATTGGAAACGATCACCGAAGTTAAGCAACGTCATGTCCGGTCAGTCTTTGGATGGGTGACCGTTTAGTGGTATTTCATCGAGCGTTTCCGTACTTCGGAAGGCACGTTAAGCAGTTGGTCTCAGATAGTTGCGTCAGATGGCGTTGTAACTATTAGTTAAGCCAGGTCAGAGGCCTATTAAGGCGGCTTGAAAATTCTCTGACAGCAAGTTGTCCACTTACTTGCCTCCACCAACACGCGCTGGGCGTTTCAAGATGGAGCGACGTATCAAAATGTGATAAATAGGAGCAAACAGGAGCAAGGGGAGTAACAACATTTAATCTCCACCGACCGCCCGATTTTAACATAAAATTGAGTAACTTTGTAACCATTTTATACATTCACTATGACACTTTTTGAGCAAAAAACAAACCTGAACAATCTACAGGACATGAAAAGTGATTTGGTTTTTATCTAAATCTATTTTAATTAATAAAACTGAAGAAAAAGGAATCTAAAGTCACACATTTTATTCCAGTTGTAACCATTTTACTCTTGCATTGTTGATCGGAAGTAAGTTAAGTAAGTTATAGCCTGTAGAATCCCACTGCAGGGCAAAGGCTCTCACGAATAAAGGTGAGAGGGAGTGGGCCATACTCCACCACGCGGGCCCAGTGCGTGCCTTCCAAAGCACGGAAACGCTCGAGATGAAATACCACTAAACGGTCACCCATCCAAAGACTGCTTAACTTCGGTGATCGTTTCCAATACCGAAGCTCCACTACGCCAACGAGCGCTTCATTTTTTGATATGAGTTTTCATTTTCATTGGAAACGTTCACATATGAAAATCATCCCGATATTATCGTTATTATAAAGTACTCGTAAAACCCCTTGACCCCGTATATTTTCCATTCAACACCCTGAACAAAGCAAGCGGAATGAAATCGAGATAAACAACGTCCCACAATCGATAACGAGTTAAAAACACCAACCCTTTCGACCTTCATAATAAATTGGGCCAACGAAACAACGGATAAAAAACAACCAAGAACGTGTCGGACATATCAATGATAGGGTTCTGCAGCTACGAGTATTGTGTCATATCATAATTATTGTTTAAGAGGACGCATTGGAAATTTTGACGTCAATGATCTCAATTTTTTTCAGTAATTACAAAACGAATGAAAATATAAGTTGGTAACCTGATAGTTCATGATAAAAACCTTATTTTCTTAGTTTTCATTACATGATTAGGTTACTTTTGTAACAGAAAAAAAAAATCTAAGATACCTCTTTTTAAAAAGAGATTCACATCTTATGGGCAAACAGGACCGATTTAAGCCTCTTAACTTTCTCCGTAGATGAGTCTATACATACTCTTTAAACTTATAGAAGGAATTTCTCAAATGATCGTTTCTAACTAAATAAATTTATCGGGATGTGTGTTGGTTGCGGGGAGCGCGTGCCTAGTATGAGAATTATTGTTTAACAATGTATCGCCTTAACTACTTTTGCTCTGTTCTTATCAATGTATGCTAAAGTGTACTCTTGATTAGAAGATTTTTTATTAACTTAAAACTGATTGCGCTACAGCATCTGTTCTAATTTCATTGAATTAAAACTTGCTAAGAGCTATACTCCATTCAAAATAGCAACGCAAAATTTAAGGCTATTTTTAATTACAGAAACAGAGACTTGAAACACTTACTCTCACTTATTCTTAAAACAGCTTTAGTAACGTCCAAGATATGTCGGATAGTACACACGGCGACACATCAAGCTACCCAAAACCAAAATAAGCTGGCTGCGCGTAGATAGAGTAAAGTATAACGTCACGCGGCCAGCTTATGTTTGTTTTGCGTAGCTTGATGTGTCGCCGTGTGTACATCTTTCTGATAAATACATTATATTTGCTTATCAGAATTGGCCAGAAAGCTAAATAGGAATCGGAAAATCTCGTCGTCCTTATTTGGAATGAAGTATACGTTCTAGTGTATTTTCAGAAATGTTTCTGCAGTATTTTAGAAGTTTACAACTTATTTTATCTTCGAATGCAAATAAAAGATAAAAAGGACTAATTCTCGAAAGATTTATTGGTCCAATTTATAAGACCTATCTATCCATCGACACACACCTATTATTGATGTTGTTTCGATAGTTGCAAAAATGGGTGAGTAATTGACGCACACTGACAGACAAAATGGATGAAACTATAAGGCTTTTTGGTTTTAACTACGGAACCCTAAAAAGATTCAAAACAAAAACTCAGTTTTGAACAAAACAAAACATAACATTCTGATTTATGAAAATTAACTCGTTTACCTTTCATGGCTTAATTACAAATTGCTACCTATTTATCAAAACCTTTCGCTTTGACGATTTTATGTTTAAAATATGAACTGGTGGGTAGATGTCGCGGGGTAGTTTGTTAATTGGGTATACCTAGTTGTACTATGCTTTTAATATGGATGTTTTCTACCCATCGTCGACTGGTCGCCGATGACACGGTCTATCGGCGACAAAAACTATGCAGAGCAAGACGAACGTCTGGCGAACTCGTCGAAGAAATTGCAACGTGCGGTGGCCTCGAAAGTTTCTCGTCGTGTGAACGCTCACATATTAACAAGATCTCCGATTTCTCTCCACAAATAGAAATATAGGGATACAATTATCAGAAAAAACGAATCTAAAAATCTAGCTAAAAATTATTAAGATAAACAAACTGAAAAGAGAAAAACAAGCTCTATCATCACTAATCAGCTATAACAACTTTGTTTGAGCAAATATAATTTGATTCTTATTAGGTAGGTATCGCAAACGGGGTCAAAGAAAATTTTTGGTTCGATATTGATTGGTTTTGTCTCCGCCTGCAATATCTGCCTAATAAGAATCAAATTATATTTGCTCAAACAAAGTTGTTATAGCTGATTAGTGATGATAGAGCTTGTTTTTCTCTTTTCAGTTAATAGGTTTTTTATGCAGTTAGGTTTATTGTTTATCTTAATAATTTCGTTTATTTCATACTTTTTAGTCTTGTGTCGAAACGGTAACATAAAGTACTATAATGTTTATATATTTGGAATTGTCTGATTACTAGCTTTCATTTGATACCCATATTGTAATTTTTAGCAAAATGAAATTGTTTATTCCCCCTCTCTTTTTTAATTCGTAGACGCCATCTTGAAATAATATAGCCTATGTCACTCTCACGATTTTTACAAATCCAATGACACCTCATACGTTAAAATCCATCAAGCCGTTTGGGCTGTTGGCCGTGCCAAAGAAATAGACATACAAACATACATACATACATGCGCTTGAATAACATAACCCTCCTTCTGGCGCAGTCGGGTAAAAAGAAAATGTTTCCAGTAGGTTGCCAATCAAAGTCTACATCAAATAAAGTCCAGGAACTTGAATATCCAATCTTTTTTTCAACCGTGTCAGAACGTGTTGTCGCTCCGGTAGAGAAGACTTCAGATAATGTATAACAATACCTGCTGTCTATAGGTATAATATAACAGTATTGAAGCTAGTGACACACAGACCACAATTTAAAAAACTTTCTGGGCGAACCGGCTACATCATTCTTCATCACAGGCCACATTATCTTTCACTTTCCATGAAGCAGGCCCATCACCAAAAGAAAAGGTTGTTTTTAGGGTTCCGTAGTCAACAAGGAACCCTTATAGTTTCGCCATATCCGTCCGTCTGTCCGTCTGTCCGTCTGACCGCGGCTTAGCTCAGAGATGCTAAGTACTAGAAAGCTATAATTTGACAGGGGTATACATATTAATCACGCCGACAAAGTGGTAAACAAAATCTTGAAAAATATTTTTTTTGCGTACATCCCCTACACGAAAAGTGGGGATGCAATTTTTCTTTTCTCGTCTATCCCATCGTTGGATAGGTCTTTTACAATAATGGGTGTGGAAAAACCATTTTTGATTTAGGGATAAGTAAAAATTTTTTTATCAAGTGTCCCCCTCCCCCTGCTAGCTAAACAGATGTTTCTGGATACGTGAAAAAATTCACGGCAGTAGTGTATATAACGAAGTGAAAAGGAAAACGATCACCGCTAAGTAGGCTTTACAAGTTAACGAGTAATAGTCGACCAACTTGTAAAATGTACTTTTTGGACTTTATTAGCCGTTAAACCGTAAAACTAAACGCCCCCTTCTAAGTCCGTATATTGTGATGGGACTATGGAACCCGTCCTAGCGCGTGGCCCGACACGCACTTGGCCGGTTTTTAATATTCTATTATCACGTAAAATAGAACAATATATTTTTTAACAAAAGAAAGCTGAAATCATCGTTTGTATAATCAGTGTAACAAATAGCGAACTCCGTCCGTCCACCGTCTAGGATTCATTCATAATATGAGCTAAAAAAGCGAGCGTTCATTAGCCGGATCCGAGCTGGAGGCTTTAATAAGATTATAGTGCTGGGCACATAAAACCCGAACGTGTTTAATCCATTTAACCAACAAAAATAGGAAGATAAAAATTATACGGGTAAAATTCAGGGGAAACCTACATAACGTCAGACATACGGTAATGTGAAGTTTGAAGAAATATAATACAATATCATAGGTTAACTATACTTCATTTCAAATAAGAAAGAAAAGATTTTCTGATTCCTATATGGCTTTCCGGCCAATTCTGATTTGCAAATATAATTTATTTATCAGAATGATATACTATTCGACATATCTTGGACGTTACTAGAGCTGTTCTAAGAATAAGTCAGAGGTAGTGTTTTAACTCTCTGTTTCTGTAATACAAATTAAAATTTCGTTGTTATTTGAAATTGAGTATAATTTTGAAGCGTCCATTTTGTAATCGCAACTATTGACAAAAATTGGCAAATAAAGTGGGAAGTGTATAGATCGATTTTTTGCACCCATAAACCCTAACGGAAAATTTTACTGTGAGTTGTTTTCTAGAACACGACAGATAGTACCATGTACAAACAAATGTTGTTTAAGGGAATATAATTCGCAGCGCGCTCTATACAAACGAAGTCTGGTGATATTATCAATACAAACCAATTAAAGTCAATGACATTTTTCAGAAACAATCTAGAAACTAATATCTATGCCTGTATGGAATCAGATTTTCGTGAAAATGTATACTTTTAAAGTTACATTGTCTCAAAGATTTCCATACAAATCTTAAATTAATCCTAGCACTAAAACTATATATTTTAACGAAAATCTGACTTCACACAAGCATAGAAATTAGCTTCTAGATTGTTTCTGAAAAATTTCATTGACTTTAATAAGTTAGTATTGAAATTATCACCAGACTTCGTTTGTATGCAGCGTGAATTTACGAATTCGGAATAAATTTCTCTTAAGGCGATTGGAATCGCCGATAACCTTGAGCATCTGGGCGGGGCCTAGCGCGATACCCCCGTGCACCCCGCATGAAAACATCGCACAATCCGCGCTCACTGTACACTAAACACCGATCAAAAAATACGGTACACAGGCGCGCGACATAAATTACCTGCCTACCAGTGTTGGCCCAAAGTATTATTTATAGATGTTCAGGTTTTGTGTTTCATACAGTGTTCTGCGCACGAAGTGTCACAACGAGGTAAAAGAAAAGATTTTTAACTACTCCAAATGCACAATATGAAAGGTAGCTGGGAATCATCAAACCCACCATTCCTGGTTTAAATACAAAGTTTCAAAATGTAACGATTAGGGTAAAACCGTGACGAAGTATCTTTATTTAAACATCAAAGTAACTTTTGGCTATCCGCATTTAACTAAAAGCCAACTCGCTCCTGACCGATCGACTTAAGTGGTTTTTGGGACGGGCTTTACAGACAGACTTTGGGATTTGTATATATTTAAATAGAGCCGACAGGGAATCTGTGAGTGTTTGTCAAAAATTAAAGTTGATTTGCATTAATGACGGGTCGTAGACAGAACAAACATTAAGATGCATATGCTTACGACTGTACTCTCCGAGGGGGTACTCAGAGATATTCCAAATAGATATCATAATTCAATATGTCCACATTTCTCTAAATATTACTGTGACACTGTTTAAAACAGGAAGAAAGTCAAAGTCAAAGTCAATTTAATTTATTCAATATAGGAGCTTGCAGCACACTTATCAAACGTCAAATCTTTTTAAAGCTATCACCGCGTCGGAACGTGTTGTCGCTGTAGAGAAGATGCGGCCAGAAACTCAACATAACACGACCTTACTTAACTATTACATTATAAATTCTTAAGAAGAGGAGGAGGAGGAGAGAGCCCTCCGACACTTTTAATGGTCAGTAGAAGCATGTTCTCTTTTACCAATTTCCTTAATATGTTTTCTTTTACCAAAACAAACCGACCGCCCATGATAGGATTCTAAAAAAGGGGGGTTGAAAAAAATGTATTTCTTCATAACTACTACATTTCTGTTTATGGGTTACTTTTGTTGTCTTAATGCCAAATTTCGATTCAATACGTGCAAAAATGAGCGAGTTATTGAGGCAGGGCATACAGGCAGACAGACAGAACAGACGAAAGTATAAGGGTTCCTTGTTTGACTACCCTAAAAACCAGTGGTCTTTCGTATGTATATGCTCATGACGTCATGACTATATTCACCGAGGGGCTAGTCAGTGATATTGTGAAAACTCAGGACATCCGCATTTCACTAAGTACCGAAACCCTGTCCAGTGTGACAGGGATTGAACCCGTCGTCACTTATAATGGACAGTGAGTACATGCAGCGAAATTGAAGCATCCAAGTTTCCTCACGATGTTTCTCCTCCACCGAAAAGCCAGTGGTGTTACAAATCGTACATAAAGTCAGAAAAACGCATTGGTACAAGTCGGCCTGGGTGGTGGTGATCGAACGATCGCCTCACAGGCATGGTTACTCGCCACTCGACCACCACGGCTTTGGTGTTTCGAATCGCACAAAGTCGCGTTTCAATCGTTCCTGAAAACTCACTCAAACTCAAGGTAGCAGAAGTAAGAGTAGACTCTTCTTCTGTGGAGTCGATGGCATAACTTTGAGTGTGACTGGCTATCGTGCTGAAGAGATTGGCAGTCCAGCTTTAGAGGTTCGCTGATTGTCCAAAGTGTGGAGTTTAGTACTCGGGATCTCTTCTTTTACTGATATTTTTATTATGATCTATTGGTAGTTATCGTTGTTCAGTATCATGGATTGCCCTCATCCATCAACGGGTTCCGGCCACCTTCACTAGGTTATCAATCCACCTTGTGGGTGGCCTTCCCACCATGGGCCTCAAGCATAAAACTATTCCGTCTCAGATACGCGGTCGCCACTCAAGAACTTTCGGCTCCAGGAGCGATTGTAGTGGCGATCCTTGGGGGAGGCCTATCTGACGTCTTTCGACTGAGATGATGATGATGATGAAGTACCGAGTGATCCTTTAAAATATGCGCGACAAATTAAAAGGATAGGCGAGTACCGATTTTTCCATACAAACAATCCCTGTTTCCTCCATGGATAATGACACTAGAGCAAAACATTTTTTACCATACAGTCTATTTAACCTCTGCTATGTCCCTATGATTTGCTTTTTTGCATTAATTAATTAATTAATGTATGAACGTTTTCAGACATCCAGCAAACAAATTTGACGAATAAAAACAAAAAAAGCATACAGACATAGCCCGAGTCTTCCTCATATTATTCTTGAAAGAATTATTAAAATCGGTTTAGTTTTTGAGGAGGAAACAGGGGAATACGAAATGCTGTTTTCGTCGATTTTATGTAGATAAAATTGGTCCGAGCTGCAGTTGTCTCTTTCGCACTCTAGTCGGTGGGGTGTATGGGTGGGGCGGATCGGAAAAATATGTACACAGTCGGAAAAGTGACCTTTTTTCCAAATTAGCATTTCATTTTACGAAATTCAAATAATTTGTTTCGCAACAAACCAAAGTTTATAGCTTGATAGTGTTTATAAATTCTCTAACGCTACAAATTTCTGAAACCGCATTCGGTTACAACCGAAACTCAGATCCGGCCCAGCCATTCGGCATGATTGATCAACAGCCGGCGGCGACAAAAACACCTCCGATCTGAACCCACCCTGTTTTTGCGGCCGCTTTTGTTCGAAAAGAAGGAACACCGATAAAACGCACCTAAGAAAAATAACCCTAGCTTTTTGTAAGTAGTTATCAAAGAATCCGTAATAAAAAGACGTATTCGATTCCGGAAGATATGGATCCGGAAAAGCCGTCCATTTGTGATTGATTAGGGTTGGATTTTTTCACCTTCTTACCTTTGAATGAACTGGTATTTTTCCGCGGTTCGTTGCTAACGCTGGCCTTTTCCGTTGAAAGTTATGTAAAGGAAAAATTTTTATATCTACTGATTAGGTACACTGAAAAAATAGGTATTTCAGAAAAGTGTGGTCGTATTTAAAGGGATGCTTTAGACTATCAAACTGAACAACTTTCACCATATGGAGATATTGAAATCGGGAAAAAAAACAGCATTCGGTATCAACCCAAGCCAACAAAAAAATCTTCAAGCCTAGTCGTTAATCGTTCCTGCTTGACTTGTACTGTGAAATACAAATTTACCGTAAATACATCTCACGAGAGAAAACAAAACCTAAATTCTATTTAAAATCACGTTAACCTAATGCTCATCTTATATCAAATCACTTCAATCCATTTCTATCTTTACTTGTTTCAAATAGAGTACATTTCAGTTTGAAGGCACTTGACAGAACTGTTGAGTTTATTCAACTTACGGATTCCTTCTCGGTACTCTTATAACTTTGAAATAAAAGTGAAAGTGGCTTGATCCGTGGGAGTTTGTAATAATGTACTGGACGTCGAAAGGTGGGGGATTATCATCACGCACCCTGGATTTGAAAGGACAACGACAGCCTTAAAGGATAAGACTCGAGAGATAAGGGCTGACATATTTCGACATTATCGACATAACAAACATAAATCACGTCCGTATCACTTTCGGGGTAGACAGAAATACCCTGAACACTTCATATAAACGCGTTCGCACTGACAAGATGCTGTTACGTGTATGTTGAGTGCGGGAAGAGAGGAATACACCACTGCTTACTGTCGTCCACCTCCCGTATCACCGAGAGGGGGTGAGGTCAAATTGGTGGGAGATAGGGACTGTGCCTGTACAATTGTTCATATTGTACGTACATACATATAAGTAGCACTCTATCTTATCCTGACTATGCTTTTACCCTTATTTATTTGCGTACTTGGGATGCATGTGTAAGGGGTGAAGTAAGTTGTTGCAGTGGGATGATAGAAAAGAGTTCTTGATTTACATGTTTATTTAAGTGCACTTAATCTAAGTTACTTTTGACCTAGCGGTACGGTGGTATGGGAACGACTGGCGAATGTTCCAGTCGCTCCGTAGGACTGATACAAAATCGCTGAACAAACTGATTTTAAATACACACTGTGTCGCTACATTATTCCCCCCCCCCCCCCCCTTTAACAAAAAAATTTCCCAAATTTTTTTAACAAACAGTAATAAAACATAATCTAAAATATTTCAAAAATCATAAATCATACTTCACATTAAATTACAATAGGTGACAAAGTATAACAAAATAATCTCGATGCTAAATTAGCATAAGGTGCACATTGCACATTACAGTTAAAATGAAATTTGATCCAAGTGTTTATCGCAAATGACGGAAGTTACTGTTACAAACTATCAATTACAGCCTTAGATAATGAACTCTAAATAATTTTACTTTTACTCGTACAAAATATGCTCAACATAATTCGCTATAATGTAAGCTTACATACGTTATCATGTACATACAAAAATTTGAACGACATGGGAACCGAAAAAAAAGATTTTAACACACGAAACACTTTAACACACTATACACGACACATTTAAGATTCAACGCTGTTTCCCTGTAGCGTAGGTACGTAGCGTGAGTCGAAGTCGTCTTCTTGAACGTCCATGATGTGCGTACAGCTTGGTATCCATACCTTCCAAGGCGTGCACCACATCTACTGGACTGGGTCAACGTCGTAAACTCGGTGCGTGCGAGGAAACGTCGAGCAGGAGCAGGCGCCCGTCCCGGAGATATATTGTCCTTATCAATCTGCTCTCATCCATTCTTTCCATGTGACCAAACCATACAGGAGGATAACATACCTTTCTACTACATCCTCTTTCAGAAAGGTTCTCTAATTAAAATTAGTCCTGATATTTCTTCGACTCGGTCTTGGTACTGTGGTCTTGGCATTGTCTTTTTTGTTTTCTTTTACAAATTAAATTACTATTTGAACGACGAACGACGAAGTACCTATGTTGCGGATGCGTTGATAATGTTTTCATGCTATGATGTCTTAGAACAAACTAAGTGGAAAGGTGATTTTCCATAGACAGCTTCCGCCATCTATCTGTGATGTATTGAAGCACTGTGTTGAACTTGGGTTCGTATCCTAAACTCGTGCGATAGCGCGCTACACCTCAGCGCTGTAGTAGTGAGAGATTTCGCTCACATCAATCACTGTCTTGTTGGTCTTGTGGTCTAGACAACCGGCTTACGATTCGAGTGGTCATGGTTCGATCCTCGTGTCGGCCGGACCGTCTTTTTCAATTTAAATCACAATGTGGATCCGCCTGGTGGTGATAAGCGGTAACGATAATAATTAGACGTCCTAAAATCCCAAGCGACTTACCTATCTATATCCAATATTCAAATTAATCTATGAATGATTTACTGTTTTTACGAAGCCTACTTTGCTGATGAGGACATTTTGTAAATTTTGTCGTGTTTATATTTTTTTCGAATAAAATTATACAACGTGTTAATAAATAAGCACAAAACCTCATACACCCCAACTGATTTACAACAAAATAATTAGATATAAACAATAATTTCGAGTTATACTCGAATTATAAGTTTTAGGCAAAAAATATTGTTATCATTTCAGCAATGAATGAAAGCGCTAGCGTGCTCATGGATACGTTTTAAGAATCTTGTTTTGATAGTAAGTAGGGTGAGTGTGCCTGTGAGGTACTTTGAGATCGAGTTCAGTCAATTTAAAATTTTACAATCAAATTTATTAATATTTTGATAAAATATTCCTATGTTGAAACCATGATAATTAGATTCTGCTCTCGATTCTAAACAAACTACTTTCTAGTTTTGCTTAATTCATTAACACGTTGTATAGGTAGGCCGACGGTGGACCGACGACCTGGTGAAGGCGGCGGGAACCCGTTGGATGAGGGCAGCGCAGGCCAGGTCGTTATGGCGAACCTTGGGGGAGGCCTTTGTCCAGCAGTGGACGTCCATCGGCTGAGATGATGATGATTAGTAAATTATATAATGTTTAATCACCAATTTTCAATTAGTCCATTACTGTTACACCACACATAATTCTTAATAAGAATGATAAAATATTTAAATAGGATAATATTATATATTATTAATCCTTTTGGATTTTGTGTAAGTTTATACTAAGTACCTAAAAGAAGTATCTCTCCAATTTAGGAACAGTGTAATTTTAGATTAAACGTAAATTTTTAATATTCTTATCTAAAATTATAATTTTTTAAGTGAAGTCGTTGAAAGTGTTTTTATAGTCGATTTTATCCGCTAAGTGGCTTGGACGGGATACTGGCGGGCGGCAGATGCAAATTTTATATTACGTTCTAAATTAAAAATGCAAAGTGAAGATGATGGATATTTTTACCCGACTGCACCAGGAGGGTTATGTTTTTCGAGCGTATGTATGTATGTATGTTTGTATGTCTATTTCTTTGGCCCGGCCTACAGCCTAAACGGCTTGATGGATTTTAACGTTTGAGGTGTCATTAGATTCGTGAAAATTGTGAGAGTGACATAGGCTATATTATTTAATATGGCGCCTGCGAAATAAAAAAGAGAGGGAGAATAAACAATTTTTTTTCAATATAATTACAATATGGGTATCAAATGAAAGCTAGTGATCTGACGATTCCAAAATATATCTATATTATAGTACTTTTATGTTACCGTTTCGACTCAAGACTAAAAAGTATGAAATAAACTAAATTATTAGGATAAACAAAAAACCCGACTGCATAAAAACCCTATTAACTGAAAAGAGAAAAACAAGCTCTATAATCACTAATCAGCTATAACAGCTTTATTTGAGCTGATTAGTGATTATGGAGCTTGTTTTTCTCTTTTTAAGTTATTATTTCTGTATATCTACTAGTACATCCTATGTACTAGTATATCCTTAAAAATATTGTTCAGGAATCCGTTATAAGTATTGAAAAATAAAATAATATCGAAAGTGGCAACTGATCAATTGCATTTATACAAGATGTTACAAAAATTCAAATAAACATGTAAGCGGCCCGGTTTAGACCACCAAACTGAACAACTTTCACTATGGGACCAATATCAAAATAACGAAAAAAAAACGGATGTTTAGTAAAACTACAAAATCTACTCAAGCTAAATGTATGGGACGGCTGATTTTTTTCGAGATTTCAATGTTGGTCCCATAGTGAAAGATGTTTAGTTTGATAGTCTAAACAACTCCCTTAAAAGTTTTAAATGTTTATTTTTACTTTTGTAACACCTTATAGGTATACAATTTTATACCTTATCACAAACGAATAGCCTACAATTGCAGAACAATAGCTTCAAACTAGTCTCATTCCTAATTTCTTGAAAGTAAACGGTTGAAACGAGACTATTTTTCTTGATTTTTCGTCCATGGTTAAATGGTCTATGCAGCTAATACATTTTATAAATATTTTTAATATCAATAAATGTTGCTCATTTTATTATAAAATACCAAACCATAAGCTGACATACCTAAAAACCAAAAACTCCCAATATAAATTAAATTACTGTAACGTCATTATGTATTCCGTTAATTACATCCACTACGATGATGCAAAATATTGTTAAAGCAAAACATACTTTATTTCCGTGTCGTTGGGCAGGTAATTAAAATACTTGGATAATTGAATTTACAGAGTCGCGGCCCATTAACGGGATTTCCTTCAGGATCACAAGTCACAATAATGTTTGTATAGTATTGTAAGAAGACACTGTAAAGTCGGTTATATAGCATAGGTATAATACATTTATTAGCTAAAGCCAAACTACCTTTGGTTTCATCAACACACGGCCTGTACTTTTCAAATTGAGACACATAAATTAGCAAATTAGCTATATAAGATTGAACTTATTCCGCTTTTAAGTCGTATAAAAGTCATGTAAACGCGAATTATACAAAACCAGCATATTTAGCATTTTAGTTACTCAGCATTACAGTCATATAATAATCGTTTACTCAGCGTCCTTTTATGACTATAGGTATAGTAACATAAATAAGAAACTGCTGAATAAGGCATGTCTGTTCGTCGCTTATGTGAATACTTGCTCTTATATACTTGTACCATGTACATACACCTTGTACCTATGTACCAATGAGATTTTCTATCTTAAGTACGTTAATACCGAATGTTAAACAGTGAAGGAAAAGGCTGCATGCTTCTATTTCGAGGCATGTATTGTACCCACTGTCCATTACAAGTGGCGACGGGCTCACTCCCCGACACACTGATAGAGTTTCGGTAACTAGTGAAACGTGGATGTTCTGAGGTTTCTGAATATCTCTGACTTCCCCCCTGGGCAATATATTCGTGAGCATTAAATGTATTTTCATTTTTCGTTACAAAGAAAATTGATCACTCTAAATAATTTTCATTCAATCGTATTTTTTCAAATGAACGATTCCATCTTTTTGATACAAGCAAATCTTTTTCAAACTCACTTCCTTGTTACGATCTACATTAACAAAACTTCTTCCGACTTTTTTAACCCTACGGCGCTTTCTACAAGGATAATATGCATGAACAAATTTATTTTGCTCGTAACTACAGCGCCTTGCTTCCAGTGGGTTTTTACAGAGTTCTAAATGTTACGGAAACTTCCTATGAGGAAAGATTCGACAGCGGTTTCTGGGAAATCCAGAACGAGTGAGAGAGATGATGTCTATACTACCAATTGTTATAGTTTGTTTTTTAAGGGGATATAATTCGGAGCGCCCTCCATACAAACGAAGTCTGGTTATATTTTCAATACTAACTGATTAAAGTCAATTTCAATTTTCAGAAAGAATCTAGAAACTAATCTTTATGCTTGTATTGTGTCAGATTTTCGTTAAAATTTATTATTTTAAAGTTACAGTACTTCAAAGATTTCCATACCAATCTTAAATTAATCCTAGCATTTAAACTGTGTGTTTTAACAAAAATCTGACACAATACAAGCATAGAGATTAGTTTCTAGATTGTTAATGAAAAATTTATTGACTTTTTTTGGTTAGTACTGAAAATATAACCAGACTTCTTTTGTTTGGAGCGCGCTCCGAATTATATCCTTTTAATTTCAGTGTATTTTGGAGCTTCAAATGTTTAGTCATTTGAAATTTTTATTATTGATTGTACAGTGTGATTTGAGTCGAGTAGGTACCTACTGCGGTTTTGTAAGAAACAGCTGATATTTTTTTATTTTTTGTCTATGTTGGCTCCATACTGAAGGTTGTTCAGTTTGATAGTCTAAAACACCCGTTTAAATATTACTAGGGTGTTTGGTTACACCCTGTAATACTGATAGCTACTAAATCTCTTGCGTCTTTAAGAGACGTGATGATTAATGTAACGATATAATAGGTAATCAATCAAATCAGCCCACTTCAACCCACTGCTGGGCATACGCCTCCCTTTTATTGGACCATTCCTCACAGTCTTGTGCCAATCTGTTCCAATGCGAACCCGTCACTCTCACAATGTCATCAGACCAACCTGCTGGTGGTCTGCCTACTGACCTCCGTCCCTCTCTTGGCCACCACTCTGATAATGCCTTGGTCCAGTGGCCATCTAGCTAGCCTGAAATAGGTAGTGTCCTGCCCATCATGAAATAGGTAATATCCGTAAACTATGACTGCACCTAATTTGAAACGTGGTCAATCATCGTAGCCTACCCGAAAAGGGAATGCGTACGTGATATAGTCACGTACGCATGTTGTTTGTTTACTTTTCCATGATGTATGTAGGCATGTATGTGTTATGACACATAGGTACCTCCCTCGCACGTGGTCGGAGGTGTGTCTGTAGTATTGTATTGTAACCATTGCGGTTTGAAAACCGGCTCGTTCGTCGCTGTTGCACCATATCCTGTTTGGAGCATTATTATTGACCTTTACGGGAAATCCGATTATGTAACATTAATCGTTTATTTTAGAGTAATATAATCCTTGCACCTAACAGTGTAGGTCTGTGGCTAGCCGGACTGGCGCCGTCTGATCAGTGCCACTGTTCAAACAATTCGAAGATGTCCTCACTACTTACTAGAGACACTTTTAGTTCTATACCTACACTGATAGTGTGAACCAACTGAAGACTAGTAATATATACTGAAGAATAGTTAAACTCTTGACAATTTTTGGACCTCTCATAGAAAATTGATCGGCTGATCCGCACTTTTGTATGGAAGGTCCAAAATATTTTTATTTTCATTTTTTGTCCCATGTTCTTCAGGGAAAGTTGTTTAGTTTTATTATCTGAATACACCTTTAGAATTTTTATGGTAGGGAACTCGACTTGGTATGTTGAAAATTCTCTGACAGCAAGTTGACCACTAATTTGCCTCCACCAACACACACTGCAGGGCCCGCGTGTTGGAGTATAGATTATAGAGCCCACTCCCTCTCACCCTTATTCGTGAGAGAAGGCCTTTGCCCTGCAGTGGGATTCTACAGGCTATAACTTACTTAGTTTACTTGATAGGTAACTAAAAATTGTTGGTGTATTTAAAAAAAAATACAAAACGCACGTAGAAATATTGTGTCGAGTCGTAGGAGGCCTATAAATTCTGATGGGACTTGAAACTAAAGACTACCGCGTAGGCTCATGATGTTCTGGATTATGGCTTCAGATATCTCATTATAAATTGACGAATTAATCCCATATCATATTAAAAAATACGAAGCCGGACACCATACGGCAAACACAGTCAGATAGATAGATAAAACGCTTGTTCATCAGTGAGCCATGATATTTGGTACCCATATTTTGGTATTTTCATAGGATAAAGTGAAAGAAATTTTAAGCCATCAAAGCAAAGAGATTATACCTAAAGGCATAGAGTGAGCCATACCAATTGTAAAGTGTCCACTTTTTTGACGTTTAGGTTTGAGTGTGTGGTGTCAAGTAGTATGGACAAAAGTGGACCAAGTGGCATATGGCCTTATATTTACGGTCACTTTTCACACACACTCGCTCAAAAAAGTGGACAGCCGCATAAACCAATATCTATAGTTCCATCTCCTTCTACTATTAAAGGTACGTCATAAGACAAAAGAGACTAACTACAATCATAAATTTATGCGGACTCTATGGAGATCCTTCCTCTGAGCATCAAAGCCAGGAAAAAACACTTGACACGGTACTCAAAAGTTGGACAAAACCAAAACTCAAAACCAGCCTTACTCCATTCCTGATTTATACCGTGTTTAAAATTACTCAGTTAGATGTATGATGCAGTAAAACATGCAGTAAACAATGGGGGAGACCCCGTCGCTCGCCAAGTCGCCACTGAAGCCCTCGACGCCGCTCTGAGGACATACACTCCACTGTTATATGATATTCTGACGCATTCCGTGGCGATTGCATTGTTTACTTACATTATGATGTACCCATGGATTTATAACTAATGGATCCATAACATCCATACAAGCATGGAAACACGAAAATTTACAATGGCAGTCGGTAATGTTGTTCGTTCTTTCGCACGTGTCCGTCTTCGTTGTTTCTGATTATACGTTTTTGCCTTTCTATCTTTATTTGGCATTGGATTAGAAAGGGACAAAGTTGACGTCAGAAACTACGATGGGAATTTACGAAAGAAGGACGAACATTAAGGAGTATTTTCATGTTTCACGGCATCTAAGGCAGAGAATTTTGACCTGGCTTAACGAATAGGTATGTCACAACGCCATCTGACGGAACTATCCGAGACCAACTGCTTAACATTCCTTCCGAAGCACGGAAAGGCTCGGGATGAAATACCACTGAACGGTCACCCATCCAAGGACTGGCCGGACCCGACGTTGCTTAACTTCGGTGATCGTTTCCAATACCGAAGCTCCACTGCGCCAACGAGCTCTTCAAACGAACAACGTTTACTTCAAACGAACAACGCAAACGGATTGGAGCAAAATAATATCAGCTGTTCCATACTAAACTGCAATGTCTACTCGACTCATGACTGACTACATGAACAGCAGATTTTTGTTGTTGCTCCCATGTTAAAGGTTGTTCAGTTTGATGGGTGGACTCTTAGTTTAAAAGGATGCTAATGATATCAATTCCAATTTTCATCTTGTAGAAACAAAATCGTTCTGTCAACGCCTTCTACGCTCAAAATAGTAAAATTCTTAAAATTTGATTAAGTATCAAAATTGTTAGTCTATCTGTTAGATATTGTACAATCGAATTTCAGATTCTGTATACTTATTACGCAATTTTGTTGATGTCAGTTGCACTACAAAATGTTGCTTTTGCTGAGTCCGACAACCAATCAGCAAACGATAATGAGTTCTATTGACTGGCTTTAACAACTAAATCCAATAAGTCTACTCCCCATGACTAGCCTCTGATTAGCCTCTACCTACGTTCTTTGCAATCAAAGACTATATATTTCGTAATAAAGTTTTAATTGAAGACTTCCAAGACTTGGGAATTGAAAGCTGATTGATAATTCTTTTTAATAAAAAGACTGACAATATTAGCTCTGTGAAATCCATTACAATTTTATAAATTAATGAAAATGCAAAATAGAAAGATGTCATGTACCTACTGCCATGGATTTCCGCAATTTAAGGGGCAGTAGGTTCAGACGAATATTTTCTATGAGAAACGCAATTGCCCAGCCCTCCGAAAAGTGTGTGTGTGCCGTATTTTCGATTAAAAAGAATTAACAAAAGACTTTATAGATTTTTTTTTATGGTTTCAATAAATTAAAGTAATGGTGAATATGTGAGTATAAATACCAAAATCTGAAACTATTTTAAATTCTTCTAATACGAGTTTTTTTTTTTAAATACATTTAAATACGTCATCTTTGTGACGATTTAGTATCGAGAGAATTAATTCCAATCGTGTATTCAATTTATGATTTCACTAGATAAACTATTCAAGAATACTGAGGTAAGACTTTGGTTTCGGTAAATTGTATAAATCTAGGCGAAAAATGAAAAATACAAGATGCCTTCAAGGCGTTTCGTCCTACTATTGCGCCTTATTCAATTAATTGCAAATGCAAAAGTCTCTGTATGTCTCCCAGTTAAGTTTCATGGCTACATCGTAGAACCTTTGAATAAATAGAAAGATGAATTGAACCCTGGGGAAGGACAACGGTAGTTTTTATAACTATTGACTACCTAGCTGACTGGATTTTGATCATCACTGTATCTTGAGAAAGACACTGGACAGATTGAAATATAGGTTCCTTCTTAATACTCTAACGGTTTTTTAAGGGGATGATCAGATCAGACCATCAAACTGAATAACTTTCACTACAGGACCACTATTTTTGCCCAAAAACTTAAAATGCGAATAACTTTAAATTTTAACTTTCAAAATAATGAAATTATTGTTTCAATCTAATAATTTTGTTATAAATCAGTTAGAGTGTATGAGCTTTTGCGCTTATTCATTAACACGTTGTATCTATATAGTGGGATAGTAAAGCGGAATTCACAATAAGCTAAGCACGCATCAACGCGGTCACATCGCAGCCCGGAACGACTGATTGCGTTGCGTAGAACGCCGGAATGTACGAATGCCCGCATGTATGTACCGGAATGTTAGAGTGCACCGGAATCCGCGTAATGCTCGAATGAATCAAATTAGAGCTCGTTTGATTGATCTTTCGTGAGTCTGAATTTATCTATCAGGTTTAGATTGATTATTCTGCAGTCATAAGCATCTGCTCTCGTCTACAGGGTGAAATTTATATCATTAGCTTCCTTTAAAACTAAGAGTCTACCCCAAACTGAGCAACTTTTACTATGGGAGCAAAGGTTTGTTTTTTGCTCCGATCGGTTTGCTCCCGTAGAAATATTTGTTGAGTTTGATGGATAGACTCTTAGTTTAAAAGGATGCTATTCAAATCCCCAGTAGGTATATTCCCCGAAGAGGTAGTTAGAGGTATTACACATTTATGAAATGTCCACTATCTTCAGCGACCAATTACCACTTTCAACAGAGGGTACAACAATCAATGGTATAGTATAGTCAGCGTCAGAGAAATGTAACCCCCCTTTGCTAATAGATTTGGATAAAAAAGGGGAGTCAGGTTTCTCTGAAACCCACCGTAGAAATACACACTCTGAAGGATATTGTAAGTTAATTTCCTTAGAATGTATTTCTTCACCAAAAAGCCAGTAGTTTTACAAATCTTAGGTACATAACTTCCAGAAAACATTGGAAGGCTGTTTTTTCAGCATATGAAGGTTTCAGCATGGTATGACATGCTGTATTAGGTTACTCAGCTCTTATTACGACAACCACCGGGAAGAAATGGTTGGTTCATTCTAAGCACACGGCAACACATACAACACAAATAAAAAGTAAAATAAAACCACAGAATAGGTAATACTACATACAGAACGGCCACTCCCCGCCCCCCTCTGAATTCAGATACCCCACCTCACCTCACATTTTCTGGGAAACTTGAGGGAAGACGAACAAGGGAATACAGTCAGGCGCGCGCACCCGTTGGATTTGAATACATAAAATTGAGTCTTTTCAGAGCAGAAAAACGTTAAAAATAACAATAAATTCACATTTTCAGTATTTCTTTAGCTCATATACAATTTTTAATAAAAGAACGAACAATAAAAAGTAACGAAATGTAGACGATGTTCATACGATGCGTGGTAAGTCAACCCTACACATATGTCAAAGACAATTTGCACCAAGTGCGCATGAGCGAACGCCATCATGTCAAATCCAAAACGTTTGAAGTGCCGGACCTGTGATAAAACTTCAAATATAACGACCATTATAAAATTATTCTGTTTTTTTTAAAATAAATAATTAATTTTGCTTGTGCGTTAGCACCGCATTTCCGCCAATGTCAAGTAGTTTGTGGGAGTATCTATCCCAATCTCAGGGATTATTTTTGATCAAGAACAAGAAGAGATTGAGGATTGCGAAGCCTCGCGGCTGGCAAAAAAAAGACGCGAGAACAACACGCGACACAAGTGCTCGGGTCAGAACCTGCAACGACTCCAATTATTATGTTCCAGGAAACAACAAAATTATTATATGAAGGTCTTGATTTGAGCAAAAAAGGGTAAAAGTTAAATTTTTTCGCGTAAAACCAGCCGTCAGTCCAACGTCACGCAGAAGTATTGCAGCGGGAAGGAAATTAAGTTTCAGCTGCTCATATTTTTTGTCGCTCATAAATTTCGGCGAGAATTTTAAACCGCACCTGCTTCCGTGTATGTGCTGTAATACAGTTATGTGAATGTTACAGTCAGGCATTGAAAGTATGCCATTTCGTTAAACGTCCAGTAAAGTAAGCAGTCAACAGTTTAGTTATCGAAGCGAACTAGTGATACCGAAAGAAATAAATTATCAGTAATTTTCTGGCATACTCCGTTTGCTTAGTCGTGAGAAGATGCCTGGGCTTATACAAGAAATGCTATACTTCATTTCAAATAAGGACGAAAAGATTTTCCGATTCCTATATAATAGCTTTCTGGCCAATTATGATTTGCATATATAAATTATTTATCAGAAAGATATACTATCCGACATATCTTGGACATCACTCAAGCTGTTTCAAGAATAAGTGAGAGGAAGTGTTTTAAATCTCTGTTTCTGTAATTCAAAATAGGCTTAAAATTTCGATGCTATTTGAAATGGATTATAGAATTTTGTTGACTTTCTTTAAATAAAACCAACGCCATTTATTTTAACACACTTCGGACAAGAAAGACCAACCTTATTGTAATAAATAGTCACAATCAACAGCTAGGCTAGACCGATAGAAGTCGGAGTCCGATCACGTTAGGTCCGTAATGAACTCAGGTAATGAACATTTTGTCGGTAACGGGTCATTTACCCTTCTAATACCCAGCCGTTCTGCCAAACGCCCGATTTTACCAAATTAAAGCGACTTAAAGCCTTGAATATTCGTAATAAAAACGTTACTGGATTAATAAGGTAAAGTGGTAAAATGCTATAAATTCAATTTATTATTGCTTTATTTTGTAAGTTATGAAGATTTAATACACAGGGCTTAAGCATAAGCATATGCTCACGACTATATTCCCCGAGGGGGTAGTCAGAGATATTCTGAAACCTCAGAACATCCACGTTTCACTAGTAGTACCGAAACTCTGTCCAGTGTGACGGGGGGTGAGCCCGTTGCCACATAATGGACAGTGGGTACAATACATGCCTCGAAATTGAAGCATGCAGGTTTCCTCACGATGTTTTTCTTAACCGAAAAGCCAGAGGTGTTACAAATCGTACATAAATTCCGAAAAACTCATTGGTATGAGCATTGGAGTCGGTCTGGACGGGGATCGAACCATCGCCTCCAGCACGGCAGGCAAGGTTACTCGCCACTGGACCACCACGGCTTAATACACAGGGTCCTTATTAAAATGCTGTCACTTTTTTTAAGCGGATGATCAGACCTTCAAACTAAACAACTTATTCTGTGGGACCAACATAGAAATCGAGAAAAAAAAATCTGCTGTACATTTAGCTCGAGCAGGTTTGCAATTTTTTTTTCAAAACCAAGGTTTGGTTTGGAAATACAGCCACAGAATAAATACTAGTACTACCAGAAGAATCACTTCGAAAACAGATTACAATAGTCCATACTCCACGGGTTCGAATTATTCCCTTTTTCTCGACAGCCACAAACCGTGTGTGCCAAAAATTTCCAGCACATTTGGCTCAAACTGAACAAGATCTTATCCATGCGAATACATTTGAATGCATTCGCATCGAACCATCGACACCTTTGTCTATGCTCTTCACGCTATTCCAAATACAGATCAAACGCCGACCGAAATGAATAGGTATGTACGATCTATAGAATTGTTTGGCTGAAAACTGATGATAGGTAGGAATTTCCATTAGGTGGTGCATTTCATTAACAGGTATGTTTTTATACGAGTTTGTATATACTCATAAAATCACTTCGCAGTGGCACAGAATAGGTAATAGTATATAGTTCTACATACAGAACGGCCACTCCCCGCCCCTCTCTGACTCCAATACCCTACCTCAACTCACACTTTCTGGGAAACTTGAGGGAAGCCGAGCAAGAGAATGCAGTGAGGCGCGCGCACCCGTAGTATTTGACTACATTAAATTGTGTCTTTTCAGTGCAAAAAAACGTTGAAAAAACCTATTAACTGAAAAGAGAAAAACAAGCTCTATAATCACTAATCAGCTATAACAGCTTTATTTGAGATAATATAATTTTAATGTTATTAGGTAGGTATCGCAAACGTGGACAAAGAAGATTTTTGGTTGGTTGTTAGTTTGTCCCCGCCTGCAATACCTACCTAATAACATTCAAATTATATTAGCTCAAATAAAGCTGTTATAGCTGATTAGTGATTATAGAGCTTGTTTTTCTCTTTTCAGTTAATAGGTTTTTTATGCAGTCGGGTTTCTTGTTTTACTTAATAATTTAATTTATTTCATACTTTTTAGTCTTGTGTCGAAACGGTAACATAAAAGTACTATAATATATATTTTTTTGGAGTTGTCTGTTCACTAGCTTTCATTTGATACCCATATTGTAATTTTTAACACAAAAAAATTGTTTATTCCCCCCCTCTTTTTTATTTCGCAGACGCCATATTAAAAATATATAGCCTATGTCACTCTCACAATTTTTACGAATCTAATGACATGTCATACGTTAAAATCCATCAAGCCGTTTAGGCTGTAGGCCGTGCCAAAGAAATAGACATACAAACATACATACATACATACATACATACTTACATACATACATACATACGCTCGAAAAACATAACCCTCCTTCTGGCGCAGTCGGGTAAAAAAATAACGCTAAATTCACATTCTCAGTAATTCTTTAGCTCAAATACTATTTTTAATAACAGAACGAACAATAAAAAGTAACGAAATGACGATTTTTTTTTTTGACTGACGAATAGAGTTTGCTCAGGGAGCAGTTACTGCTTTATACTGCGGGCTATTGGGGGGACCACACCAGCGATCGCGAAGCGCCCTGGTCTACCGAGCCAGTGAATTAAGCAACCTGCCCAAGGGCCACCCATAATGGGTACGGACCCCGGCAATGGGCGTTGCCGGGGCTACGCCTCATACAAGAAACTAGTTTTTATCAACCTTTTTTCATCTCGCTCTATCGTAAAAACGGTTAAGATTTAAGACATAACAAGCGTCAAACTTGGTGTGATAATAGAACAAACTCTACAGTATAACAACATATAATAACAACCGGCCAAGTGTGAGTCAGTCTCGCGCTAAAGGTTCCGGAGAAAACAAAACTATTCAAAGTCAAAGTCAATGTAATTTATTCAATATAGGAGCTTGCAGCACATATATCAGCCCCCCTAAACAAAGTGACATTCTATAGGCGTTGACGCTAGTAGAAAATGACAGAATGTATGGATTTGATATTAGCGATCGAAACATTTTGACGATCGCTAATGTCAAATCCATACATTCTGTCATTTTCTATTAGCGTCAACGCCGATAGAATGTCACTTTGTCTAGGGGGACAGACGTCATATCTTTTTTAAAGCTACCACCGCGTCGGAACGTGTTGTCGCTGTAGAGAAGATGCGGCCTGAAACTCTACAACAAACACGACTTAATAACTATTACAATATAATTCTAATTCTAATTCATTACGTTCCTAAGTTAATATGTTGTGTGGTGGTGTGGTTCGGAACCCTCGGTGCGCGAGTAGCCCAACTCGCTCGTGACCGGGTTTATAAGATTTTTACGATGATAAAATTCGGCGGAACCGTTGAATAAACAACTTTATAGAATGAATTTATTGTTTATGAGGTTTAATGCGACGAGTTGAGGGAAGGAAATTGTTCCCGTAACTCTATTTTGATACGAAACCCCCTTACGTCTGAGCCTTTATGTGAAACAAGCTTTTCCGCAAGGCATTGCCCGTTTGCATTTATACAACGTGTTAATGAATAAGCGCAAAACCTCATACATCCCAATTGATTTATAACGAAATGATTAGATTGAAACAATAATTTCATTATTTTGTTACTTAAAATTTAAGCATTTTATTGTTATTGGCATTTTAAGTTTTGAGGCAAAATGATTTGTTATCATTTCAGCAATGAATGAAAGCGCTAACATGTTCATGGATACATTTTAAGAATCTTGTTTTGGTAGTAATTAGAGTGAGAGTGCCCGAGCGGTGGGTTGAGATCGAGTTCAGTACATTTTAAATTTGACAAACAAATTATTTAATATTTTGAAAAAAATATCTATGTTGAAAACATGATAATTTGATTCGACTCTCGATTCTAAACAAACTACTTTCTAGTTTTGCGTTAATTCAGTAATACGTTGTATAGGGTCCTTTTTAATATGCTGACACTTTTTAAGGGTATCATCAAACCGTCAAACGGAACAACTTTATCTATGGCACCATCATCGAAATCGCGAATAAAATTCAGCTGTCCCCATTCATTTGGCTCGAGTAGGTTTGCACTTTTGTATGGGATAAAGATCCTTCCTCTTAGGTATAGCTGATTTTTTTTTCGCGATTTCGATATTGGTGCCATAGAGAATGTTGTTCAGTTTGACGGTCTGATCATCTCCTTAAAAAAGTGTCAGCATATTAAGAAGGACCCGGTATAGTTTAGTTTTTATGTATTTTCCACTCTCACACTAAGCTAACCTTTCATTAAAATCTGTTCGCACAAACCACTTAAAATACGAATAAGCATTTTTTTCATTTTGGGCACCCTTTTTCACAGTTTTACATACATGGAGACAGAGATATACTCTATCAGATTTTCTATACAGAGAAAAAATATTAAAAATCTGCTGTCCCATACAAAACTGCGGTCCCGGCTCGACTCAAATGTATGGGACAGCTGTTTTTTTTTCTCGGTGTTGGCTCCATGGTGAAAGTTGTGGTTTGAACCCCCTTAAGTATTACTAGGGTGTTTTGTTACACCTTGTATTATACAGGGCGGTCGAGTTTAGGTGGTTCAAAGTAAAATCTGGGGAGAGGGACATCATTATCAACCTTTTTGGTTCTATCCGGGATGATCCAAAAATTTACGGTTTCAATGTTATTCAAGTGTTTATGATTTTTCATCGATCTGCTACCTTGTGCAACTAACCTGTGTTCAAACTAGTCACTATTTTGAGCTGAAATTTGGCATGAACATACTTCAGTAATGTATCTGTCGATCAACAATGTTTATTACTCAAATGTTTACTAATCAACAAGAAAATAATTATTTAAAAATTATCGTGTTCGGGCAGGATGGGCAGGATACAAGATGGGCCATAGTCTCAAAAGCAACACTGCATAAGAAGCTATTTAAAAAAGTAAAATCCAATAAACAACATTACAAACGAAGCAAGCTTTAAATGTTTCCGGGTTCGTATACTTAATTAAACAGACTCGTCCAAAAAACAAACTGCTATAAGTCCCGATGAATGTTTTTAATGTCCAACCCAATATGAAAAATTCAAATAGCCGTAGTACATCACTCCGCACTTCCTTTAATTACCTTAATTTGGCATCAGAAGCGCAGTGCAGAGCCAGGCATACAAACAGATTTTATTATGATTTCATTGCGCCAGATACATCCTTTCGGGAAACTCCGTCATATATTCTCTTCGGCCCTACCACAATGTCTCAAAACGAAGGTGTTCAATCAGTGCGTCCCGTGATGGCCTATGGTGCGGAAACGTAGACCCTGACGATAGGGCTAGTTCATCAATTCAAGGTCGCTCAGCGAGCTATGGAGAGAGCTATGCTCGGTGTTTCTCTGAGAAATCACATAAGAAATGAAGTGATACGTCAGAGAACTAAAGTGGTGGACATAGCTCAGAAAATTAGCAAGCTGAAGTGGCAATGGGCTGGTCATATCTACCTAAGAACTGACAATGATCTGGGTGTCAGAGTTCTAGAGTGGAGACCGCGAACTGGTAGGCGTAGAGTTGGAAGGCCCTGCTGCCCACTGGACAGATGACCTAAAAAAAGTGGCGGGGAGAGATTGGATGAGGAAGACCGAGGACAGAGTTTTGTGGCGCGCCTTGGGAAAGGCCTATGTTCAGCACTGGTCTGATCATACTCCAAAACTGGTCAAGTCAGAGTTTATCCAACATAAGAAGTCCCCTGATATCCTACCGATCCCATACGATTTAGGAGACTTCTTAGAGCAGCTATTAGGTGGATTAGAACCGGCAATATCTATCTACGGTGGACGCTGATAGGCTGATGATGATAATGAAATACATACAGGATGTAAGGGGAGACAGCAAGGCAAATACTGAAACGTTGAATTCAGACCATAAAAATGAAAAATGTTCACTACGGAGCCAACCTCAGTTTACCAGAACAAAATCACCTGTTACATACAAAACTACTGTACCTACCAGACAAATGTTTGAAACATCAACATTTTCTGACTCTGGCTCCCTAGGGAAAGGTTTTCCCTTTGATGGTCTGAATTCACCGTTTCTATATTTGCCGAGCTGTCCCTTAGGCCCTGTATAAGTATGGACTATGGAGACTAGATTTTGACCGCGACTCTGTGTGATTATAGGATTACCAGTGAGCTCTTGTATTCTAGCATAGCGGCATTGCATTGACCATGAACTTATAAAAGATGCACACTTGTGTATCGCAGGCTTTAATTTATCTCTTTCTAGTTCGTGAACGAGAGACAATTTCTCCGGTAGGTTCTCTTGTTCCGACACCGATTAGGTTAGCAAAAATATACCAGTTGTGGTATATTTTTCATCGACAACGTTATAAACACTACAATACATAATTATATTGATAGCTAATTAGCATACACTAACCTAATTTTAAGTAAACATTGTTACTAATTTTTGTCTGAAATAAATGAGTATTTAATTATTTTTTTTTTGTGTCATTTGTCGCTTCATCTTTTTTCATGGCATTGAATACCTACAACCGTGAGTGAGTTTATGTATTAATGGATGTAGTATGTACAATATTTGGATTTATTAACAGAAACAATGCAAAAAGGATGACGGATCACTCGACATAATGAATTTTACAGAAAGAATTTACTCTGGAACAATGAAAAATTCCAGTAATTTGCAAACATTGCGTCACAGGAATGCAAATGGAATCGAATCACATCGGTTGATCGGTTAACTGAAACGTCGGTACTAGTGTTGCCATTGTTGTGTTCGATTTACGTAGGACGTTTAGATTTTTAAAGACATACTCTTGACGCTGTAGTGGTAACTCCCGATATGTAATTCTAAACAAACCCCTTGTCTAATCTAATTAATATTAAACGGATCATGAAACATCATCATGGATCATCATCGTGAGGAAACCTGCATGCTTCAATTTCGAGGCATGTATTGTACCCACTGTCCATTATAAGTGGCGACAGGCTCACCCCCCGTCACACTGGACTGAGTTTCGGCACTACTGGTGAAACGTGGATGTTCTGAGGTTTCAGAATATCTCTGACTACCCCCTCGGGGAATATAGTCGTGAGCATATGCTATGCATGCTATGCATGGATCATGAAAAACTACCTAAGTACAGGTCAGGAAGCTGGAAAAGGTATATCCATGGTACAGGTTCATTTTTAATGCTATACCCATGGAGTAAAGCGTGTCATTTAGGTACCTAAACGGACTGCCTCCGTGGTCTAATGGTTAAGAGCATTGGGCTCTTGAGACGGAGGTCGTGGGCTCGATTCCAACGGGGGACACCTAGTGATATGTCACTTTGTGCGTTTTTCCCCAGTTGGTTAGGACATTGCAGGCCGAATCACCTGATTGTCTGAAAAGAAAGATGATTCGGTGCTTCGGATGGCACGTTAAGCCGTTGGTCCCGGCTACTATCTCTCGAGGTAGTAGTCGTTACACAAAAACCACGTCAGAGGCCGTAAGGCGGTCTGAAACAACTCTGACACCAGGGCTTGCCCACACGATAAGAAGAAGGTACCTAAAACATACTTCAGATGTAAAGTTTCTGTTTTTTTTATGTTCTGTTATGAAAATTGATTAGGAATTCATAAGTGAATCGCGTAACAGAATTAGGATTTAGTATGGATTTGCCCCCTCAGAATTCCGATCTGAATTATGGAGGCATCAAACCCAGATTTTTCCCAATTCCGGATGTATGTGGCCGTCCTAATCTTAGACAATATAACTATGGACGAGTTACGCGTGTAATTCTCCTAACAAACTTTTCTGACACTTTTTGCAGTGGACGAGGCAGCATGAAATCCGCAACTTTGGATTTAATTCCATTACTTTAGATTCTAATATTGATTGTTAAAAGTAGTCTCCTGTGAACACCAAACGCGACTTGTTTGAAGTTATTGTTCCGAAACTATAGGCTGTCTCGTTTAGTAATAAGGTATAAAATTGTAAGTAAATGCACATGAATAATTTGATCTTATAATGAGGCAGAGGAGAAATGCTACCGCAAGGCTGGTCCCTAGTTATATGGTCTAAGGTCGATAAGATCATGGTATAAGTAATTTTTATATGAGCATGGTTTGGTTGTATGCAAAATTAGTTCTCCTGTAAGACAGTACAACTAGTGACAACACTAGCTAGTACTTATCTACCTCAAATACCTCGACGATCTAAGGCTCTCCGGTATTCACTGCTGATCATTTCTGCTGACTGGTTATTTGATATCTGGGCGTGAGCGTTATCAGTTACAGTGCATAAAAACGTTGATAAATATAACGCTAAATTCACATTTTCAATAATTCTTTAGCTCATATACTATTTTTAGTAATAATATTTTTCGAAAAATTATGCATAACGAACAATAAAAAGTATATAAGTAAGCTCAAAAGTGCACTTCCGATGCCAGCGGCCGATGCGACTAAAGCGCGCGGCTCGCGGCCGACGGCCGATGCGACAATACTCGTTACTATGAAAACGTATGGCGCCGCTTCCGATGCGATATAGATGCGACTCTGCGTCAGACGCGCGCGGCCGATGCGATAGACATAATATGGCATATGACAGAACCACGAGTCAGACGCGCGCGTCAGTCGCATCGGCCGCTGGCATCGAAAGTGCACCTTTACCCTACACGCAATGTCATGGTTTGCACAAAGTGCGCATTTGCAGACGTCATTTCGAAATTCAAAAACGTTCTATACAGTGCCGGACCTGTGGTACATGCGTGTGTTAAACTAAACACATATGCACTCTCTAACCCACACGACGATCAGCGATATTCTTGTCGTCTCTGTCTTGAACCCACACTAAATTTTAATTAATAAAGAATGGCGGATTACGTAAAAATAATATTTTATTTCATATAATAACTATATGTAAATATGTACTTAAATTCTGCCTTCATTAATTTGAAATTGTATCAATACAGCAAATACCTGATCATTAATTATGGAATACTATTCGTTAACGCTGATTTGCAAACTCTCGGCGGCATTCATCAAATTCCGATACAAAATTATCGGACAGAACTACTGGACAGCGATAAAACGTTGTCTGAATTGACGCCTGACATATGAATGGCGGCAATATTCCGTATCAAATGATAGTGAAGTGGGCAGGCGTCGGGGCGTAATTTATAGGTATCAAGAGAACAAAGTTAGCAACAAACATCGCCTGTAGATGAATTTGTATGCCGACGGCGAGCGTTCGAGGTGGCGGGCAAGTTGGGAGCGGCCGCGAGTTAACATCAAAATAAGTATCAGACTGGAGACCGATTGCGCTAATTTAAAACATCGAAGTTCTATTCTTATCCAATTTCAGTTCTAATCACATTGCAAACCAATTATTATTCAACTGTGCTGAATACCTGACAGCCTTGAACTTCTGGGCGATCTGTTTTTTTTTAAAGTTATAATTAATGGACTTTTTGCTTGTGCGTTAGCACCGCATTTCCGCCAATGTCAAGTAGTTTGTGGGAGTATCTATCCCAATCTCAGGGATTGTTTTTAATAAAGAACAAGAAGAGATTAAGGAATGAGGAGCCTCGAGGCAGGCAAAGACGCGACGCGCGAACAACACGCGAGACAAGTTCTCGGGTCAGAACGTGCAACGTGACTCCGAGCGATCTGTTAAAAACGGCTCTAACGGCTGTCATGAGCAGTACCGCGATTAGCGCAATACCATATATGACAAAAGTTATGGTTCGTACGTAGTCCAGTCACGGTTCAATCACCGAATATTTACCGCGATTGCAGCCCTGTACTCGGAACTCCAAGACGCTAGCTTGCTTGCAGAAAAGGAACATGAAAAACTGCAGCATTGGGAGACAGATTGGGAACGACGTGCTGGAAACAGAGACGAGTGGAGGCAACTGGTGCATAATAGCGTGTTTGACTTCGACGAGCGGCAGACGTGATTAGCTAAACAGAAAACGTGACTAGCGAAAGGGCCGTCACCCACCTGTGGCCTACCATTACGGTTATGTGGATGGAGTGCTAACGTGTGCTCTCTGCAGCCAAACATTCAAAGCAAAAATTGGTTACGCCAGCCACATGAGAGTGAGAGCACAACATGTGCGGCGTGATACAGTGAAATGGATAGGACTATTATACAAGGTGTTACAAAAATACAAATAAACATAAACGGGATGGTTTAGGCCATCAAACTGAACAACTTTCACTATGGTCCAATATCGTAATCGCGAAAAATAATCTGATGTTCCATACTAAACTATAAATCTACTCGAGCTAAATGTATGGGACAGCAGATTTTTTTTTCCCGATTTCGATTTTGGTGCTATAGTGAAAGTTGTTTAGTTTGATGGTCTAAACAACCCCTTTAAAAGTTTTAAATATTTCTTTTTACTTTTGTAACACCTTGTATACACTATAACCGCCCGATTTCAATAAAGCTAGCATCTACGTAGGTGTAAAAAAATTACTAGCTGAAACACGGACACTGCTGGACAATAAACCAACCCCAATTAATTCCAACACGACCGATTTTCTAAAGCTTATCGCGATCGACTGTTTCTATAATATAATCAATATATTTCTGGTCAAATATCAGAGACCCCAAATCACCAACCCGCTCCCCGCTCCTCTCATCGCTACCACCTGTCGTTCACACCGCCCGAGGAGACGTGATCCGCCGGTAAATGTGGCCACTCTGTTAAATGGACCACCCAGGGGCTGACCCACGGATAAAAACGGCTCATCAAACTTTTTTCCGTTAAAGTTTAAAGGGAAGCCACACCGCCGCCGCCGCGCGAGTTCAAATACGGATTAATGTTAGCTTTGAAACTGATTAAAGTGTACGACTTATTAAACTGCTAGAACGGAAATCTACGCGACGAAAAAATGTATTTTCTATTATGATTTAAAAGCGATTTTCCAGTAGAAAAAGGAAAGGAAACGCAATAAATATTTTGAATTCCTATTCTTCTTCCTCAGTATTTTATACTCTTAGTTTTAGTTAGTTAGTCTTATTCCTAAGTAGGTCAGGTAGGTAGGTAATTGAGCTAGCATTATCCTAAAGACCTAAAGGGTCGAGATTCAGATCGCCTTTTGAGGTGTGAGCTTAATCTAAGTAGTGTTATAAATGTATGGATTTTGCCATACAGCAATTCAAGCTAGATATTCTTAAAAGTAATGGGTTTCCCCACTGATATCTTATAAAAGAAATAACACAGAATAAATACTAGTACCTACGAAATACACTCACAATCACATATAAAATCTTAGCAAATTTTTGTCCGAATTGACTTTGAATTGACACCGAAGAGATTATACCTAAAGGCATAGAGTGAGCCATACTAATTGTAAAGTGTCCACTTTTTTTGACGTTTAGGTTTGAGTGTGTGGTGTCAAGTAGTATGGACAAAAGGCACCAAGTTACATATGGCCTTATGTTTACGGTCACTTTTCACACACACTAGCTCAAAAAAAAAGTGGACAGCCACATAAACAAATATCTATAGTTCCATCTCCTTCTACTATTAAAGGTACGTCATAAGACAAAAGAGACTAACTACAATCGTAAATTAATGCGGACTCTATGGAGATCCTTCCTCTGAGATTGACACATACATTTTAAACTCCTGCAAAGAGTTTTCAATCACAACGTTTATTTCTAACGTAATAAGTGTCAACGGAATGTAGACCTTATAGTCTAGGTATAAATTCGTAAAAGCTCCTTGTATGACATTGAACCGGGTCGATATTTTTTATTACCGTATTTTGAAAAAGGAAAAAGATGTCTCCTTCATATGTTGACAGTACTTTGTAAAGGTGCACTTCCGATGCCAGCGGCCGATGCGACTGACGCGCGCGTCTGACGCGTGGTTCTGTCATATGCCATATGTCTATCCCATCGGCCGCGCGCGTCTGACACACGTGTCAGTCGCTGGCATCGGAATAATAGTAACTAGTATAAGCGCGTTGGCCGTCAGCCGCGAGCCGCGCGTCAGTCGCATCGGCCGCTAGAATTGGAAGTGCACCTTTACGGCGACGATGTGGAGTCGAAATTATAACTCACACTGTAGGGTGATACTAATACATCATATTTGATTATTAAACTTAGTCGTATTTGGTATGTTTACAGTCAGAAAGTTGGCGCGGTTCTGAGGCAAAAGAGGTAGGTACTTTTATTCGTTAAGTACCTAATTTTGGTCTGACATTTTTGGACCGCTGATTGTGTATCTTTTTCTGTTATAAGAGGTCAATAATGGGTTTCTCCGTAATTTTTTCAACGCCGGCTTTCCGTTAGGTATTCGGTAACTGGGTTAACGTTATCTAATGTGAAACCCCGGTTTGCTTATCAAGTTGTAGTTATATTATGACTGTGTACCGTACCTATGGGACACGTACACACAGATCACTAGGTACCTTTGACTATTTATATGTGGACTGGTTACGCGTGTAATTCTACTAACAAACTTTTCTGCCACTTTTTGCGGGGGGCGAGGTAACATGAAATCCGCAACTTTGGATTTTATTCCCTATAACTTTAGATTCTAATTTTGAATGTTAAAAATCATGAAAAGTAGTCTCGTGTGAACCCCAAACGTTCTAAGTTCGAAGTTATTATTTCGCAATTATAGGCTGTCTCGTTTAGTGATAAGGTGTAAAATTTAATGTAAATGCACAAGATCAACTGTGCTTATACTATGGCAGAGAGGAAATGCTACCGCAAGGCTAGTCCTTAAGGTACCCAGGGCGATTATATCGATTTAGGGTACACTTATTTAAAAACTTATTTATTACTGTACTGGGCAATTTTTAAGTAAACATAATATAGGTAAGAGTAGGGAAGAAGATATACAGGGTGTCCCACGGCTATGCCACACGCAAGGAAACTACCTGAAAAAATATTGGGTATACTCTTAGTTTAATAGGATATACTAATTATATCAATTTCACCCTGTGTACAATATTTTTTCAGGTAGTTTCCTCCCGTATGGTCTAGCCGTGGGACATACAACGTGTTAATGAATAAGCGCAAAACCTCATACACCCCAACTGATTTACAACAAAATAAGTAGATTGAAACAATAATTTCATTATTTTGATGGTTAAACTTTAAAGTTATTCGCATTTTAAGTTTTCAGGCAAAAACGATTTGTTATGATTTCAGAAATGAATGAAAGAGCTAGCGTACTCGTGGATACATTTTAAGAATCTTGTTTTGGTAGTAAGTAGGGTGTGTGTGCCCGTGCGGTGGATTGAGATCGAGTTCAGTAAATTTTAAATTTTGCAAACAAATTTTTAAATATTTTGAAAAAAAAACCTTATATTGAAAACATGATAATTCGATTCTGCTCTCGATTCTGAACTAACTACTTTCTAGTTTTGCGTTAATTTATTAACACGTTGTATATCTACTTATGTACGTATATCTACTTACCTATATATTATGTTTACTTAAAAATTGCCCAGTACAGTGCAGTCAGCTAAAAATGGCCCGTTATGGCCGTTATGGATGATATCAAAATCCTAAACGAAACCCAACATATTAACAGTGATATTAATACTCTAAATACTGACTGATTTTACACTGTAAATAGCAATGTTAAAGTTTTACATTAGTATTCCGGTATTATATCGTTGCCCTGGACGCCGCGCCGCGCGCCGGCCCGGCGGCACAACGACAACGAACATTGTCAAAGACAAAACTTCCTCAAATAAATCTAGACTAGACAGTGCGATCTGTTAGTTTCTAGAATGAAATATCGCGGTGTAAAGCGGCGGAACGAGACACAGTACACTTGAGTTAAGCAGTATTGTCCCAGATTACTAGTTACTACGTAACAGATACATCACTTCCTTAGAAAATGATAAATTCTCACGCTTTAATTATCTACTGCCAGTTGGTAGGTACGTACGCGCACAATTACAGGGGGAAATTGAAATCATTAGCATCCTCCACTAAAGTGCAATGCCTACTCGACTCAAATGTATGCAACAGTAGATTTTTTGTTGCTCCGATCGGTTTGCTCCCCATAGTAAACGTTGTTCAGTTTGATGGGTAGATTCTTAGTTTAAAAGGATGCTAATGATATTAATTTCACTCTATATATCTAATGAAGCTTGCCTCAGCCATCGTTGTTGCTGCTTCGTACAGCGCGCGACTTATACGACGTGCAAAGTGGCAGAAATCTAGCAAGTGCATCGCTGAGTTTACAGTTTATTGAGTTTATATTATCCTTTTTTACAGAGTACTTGCTTAACGTGGGACTTAAACTTTTTTTCTGGCAAGTTTAAAATATCCTCTGGTATCTTATTATAATTACGACGTCATTGCGATGCAGTTGCGAAATCACCTGAGCTCAAAAATCTCATATGTGTGGAATATGGCACAGCCTTAGACTATTTATATTATGGGCGACTTACGCGTGTAATTCTACTAACAAAAATTTCTGCCACTTTTAGCGGGGGGCGCGGTAACATGAGATCCGTAACATTGGATTTTATTCTCCATAACTTTAGATTCTAATGTTGATTGTTAAAAATCATGAAAAGTAGTAAGTCTCGTGTGAACTGTGAACCCCAAACGTGATAAGTTCGAAGTTATTGTTCCGCAATTATAGGCTCGTTTAGTGTAATTTGTATGTAAATGCACATGATCAATTGATCTTGTAACGTGGCAGAGGGGAAATGCTACCGCGAGGCTGGTCCCTATATATATAGTCTAAGGGCACAGCACACCCAACACACTGTACTGCTAAACTCAAATAAACTGTATTTATGGGGAGTCGCTGCTGGTATTCCACTGATAGCCATCTGTAGCGGAAACTTTCTACTTTGCAGGTACATCAAAGTCGAGAGCTAACACTGAGCCAACTGTAGTTATTAATGTCTTAGCGTCTCTATGTTAATGAGGCTAAAGTTCACATTCAAGATGGACTTAGCAACTGTAAGATGCACCATCATCATCTTAGCATATACAGGGTGTAAAATTGAATGCGTTACGTATTTCGTATACGCTTTCAAATCAGCAGTCAAATATGACAAAATTACTGTGGAGGTTATGCGTGATAGACTGTATCATGATTTTTATTCTGTATTATGAAACAGCAGATTTTTTTTCACGTTTTAAAATTTGCTAAAAGGTTAGTATTTTAGACCCTTATGTTTTACAATTAAATGATTCTTATTTTTATTTCTATTATTCTAAAAAAAACTAAATAAATAAATCCATTATGACACTTTTTAGCCAAACAAAGCCCTGGGCCGGAAGAATTAAATCTTAATATAGTAATATGAAATTATACTTGTCTAAATACAGCTTATAACTTTTTGACCTCAGAAAAACTTTCGAAAATGCTGAAATAAAAAATGAGTACCTCATTATTTATATGACTAAGGACTTGCTTAATAAATAATACAATTATTTTTAACGTTCTAATGCGATTACTACGCCAAAATAACGGAAGTGTCGTAGGCGGGTAATGTAGCGCGTAGCCCACGCGTAGGCTTTCGTAGCTCTCGTAGCATAACTAATCATTTATTTTTACCTTGATTAATATTATGTTTATTATGTACTATGTATTCTTTCCACCCACTTGTCAGATTATGTACTTGTCAAACATTTATTACTATTAAAGGTAGTTAAGACTTCGTCCCGCACGAATTGTATACCAGATTTTAAGACAGATCATAAGCTATCAAACAAAAAAGTTTTATGAAAATCGGTTCAGTAGTTTTTGCGTGTTGCTCGAACAATTAAACAGACAAACACACATAAAAACAAACGAACCGACAAACACATCATCTAAAAAAAAGGTTGAATTGGAGTCAGAGACACCTAAAAACCATATCGCAATCTTTTTATTATAAATATCTTTAATGTACAGAACAAAGAGATTATACCTAATAGAGTGAGCCATACCAATTGTAAAGTGTCCTCTTTTTTTGACGTTTAGGTTTGAGTGTGCGGTGTCAAGTAGTATGGACAAAAGGCACCAAGTGACATATGGCCTTATGTTTACGGTCACTTTTCACACACACTAGCTCAAAAAAAGTAGACAGCCGCATAAACAAATATCTATAGTTCCATCTCCTTCTACTATTAAAGGTACGTCATAAGACAAAAGCTAAGAGGAAGGATCTCCATAGAGTCCGCATAAATTTACGATTATAGTTGGTCTCTTTTGTCTTATGACATACCTTTAATAGTGGAAGGAGATGGAACTACAGATATTTGTTTATGCGGCTGTCAACTTTTTTTTGAGCTAGTGTGTGTGAAAAGTGACCGTAAACATAAGGCCATATGTTACTCGGTGCGTTTTGTCCATACTACTTGACACCACACACTCAAACCTAAACGTTAAAAAAAGTGGACACTTTACAATTGGTATGGCTCACTCTAGTCTTAAAGAGAGATCCTTCCTCTTAGGACAAAAGAGACTAACTACAATCGTAAATTTATGCGGACTCTATGGAGATCCTTCCTCTGAGGTACAGACACACTTCTGTTACAGCTTTAAAAAAGTTTAGATACCTAATTGTGAAGGTACACACGGCGACAGATCAACCTACCCATAGTTGAACTTTATGTTCATAGAAGGTCCAACTATGGGTAGGTTGATCTGTCGCCGTGCGTACATGGCAGTGCGCAAGCCAAGTTATTAATATCCTAACAATGTCAATGTTATTTGAAACAAATAATTGTAGTTGAAAAACTTAAACTAAAATATAAATAATAAGAAAACACCCGTCTTCTCACATTTTAGTTTTTAGGGTTCCGTATCCAAAGGGTGAAACGGGACCCTGTTGCTAATCCTACCTATTTAAGGCTGTAGCTTTTGAACCGTAATAGGTAGAGAATTGAAATTTTCACAGATTTTCTTTATTCGATATTACGGATTTGTTAACAAATAATAAAAATTTCAAAAAGGCAAAAGTTAAGGGAGATCCTCATACGAGAAACTAGTTTTTATCAACGTTTTTTCTTCTCGCTCTATCGTAAAAATAGTAATACATACAAGCGTCAAACTTGGTGCGATTATAGAGCAAACTCTACAGTATAACAACAAATAATAAAAACCGGCCAAGTGTGAGTGAGAGTTGGTCTCGCGCTTAAGGTCCCGGAGAAAACAAAACTTTCTTGGAAATTTATATGTTGTGTGGTAGTGTGGTACGGAACCCTCGGTACGCGAGTAGCCCGACGGAAGGAAGTCTTTATGGAAGTCGACTCGTAACCGAATTTAAAAAAAGGAGGTTCTCAATTCCCATGTATGTTTTTTTAGACATGCTACACGATAAGATCATCAGTATTTCTTGACCGATTGACCTTATTTTTATCAGTAGGAGTTACCATGCGGAGTTGGTCCCATTTTAAATCTCCAAAAAAGTATGCCAGTAGAGATAAAAGATATCCGATGTAGGTACTAGTACCTACCTACTGCAACACTGATTAATATTCCTACTTTTGGGAACGCCAAAAGTTACGTTAAGTAATTTAATTTTGTAATGGAATGGACGATATGCAATTTTTTAATAACATTAATTTTATGTTCACGACTATATTCCCCGAGGGAGTAATCACAGTATGTACAAAATATAGTATTATTTATACGTGGTGTAAGGAAAAGTATCATTTAACTTTAAACCACATACTCTACCCATCAAACTGAACAACTTTCCCTAAGAGAGCAAACCTGTCAAAACAAAAAATAACTCAATTCAAACGTCCCATACGTTAATCCCATAAGTAGGTATTCTAGTTTAGTATGGGACAGCTGATATTTTTTTTGTGTTGACGGGTTTGCTCCCATAGTAAAAGTTGTTCAGTTTGATGGGTAGAGTATGTGAGAAAAAAATATTCGAATACGTATTATGAAGTATACCCAATGTTCTTATTCTACATATGCAATAGCTACGGAACCACTATCATGGGCGAGTCCGACATGCTCTTGGACGGTTTATGTTAGTTTTATTCCACTCTGTACGTATTGCTGAGTTTTATTTGTGAACGGTAACGGTCACGGCCGCAGCTGTAAGAGTTGATTGGAGATTCGTTATTTTCCTACTTCTCTGGCAAAAAGATTCAGATTTTTTACTGCTGTATTTTAGAAGTTAGAGGGTGGGGGGATCCTCTATTTTTGAATTTGAGCGCAGATCAAAAGCATTATAACGATTTAGTTTCTATGGGAGTTTTTTTCTTTTGGACAAGACCTATCCAACGACACTCAACCTCACTCGATTTATGATAAAAACTAATTTTTTCCAACCCCTCTTTCGGTGTAAGGTGTCGAAAAAATTTTGTTTCTTCATAACTATTACATTTCTCTTTTTGGGATACTGTTATCCGTCTTCATGCCAGATTTCGATTTAACTGGTGCAAAAATGAGCGAGTTATTGAGGTAAAACCATAAAAAGAAAATTGGTTGTAACTTGTAACCTTGTAGAAGTTGGGGAAACGTAGGTATTTCTCTTTATGGTACCTTTTGAATCAAGTGTGTGAAACTCATAATTTTTCTCATTAGATAGTCCATGATTCAGATCTGTAATTCAAAATGGCTTTAGAATTATGTTGCTATTTGAAATGGAGTATAGAGATGTGGAAGACTTTTTAAATTCCTGATTTTTTTTCTATTTAAAACAATGACATTGGTCACATAAGCCACCCTTCTTTGTAGGTAATGTTTATCATCTGTTGGCAATCCTATACAAGGTGTTACAAAAATACAAATAATCATTTAAGGGGGTGGTTTAGACCATCAACCTGAACAACTTTCACTATGGGACCATTATCGAAATCGCGAAAAAAAAATCTGATGTTCCATACTAAACTACAAATCTACTCGAGCTAAACGTATGGGACAGCAGATTTTTTTCTTCGCTATTTTGATATTGGTTCCATAGTGAAAGTTGTTCAGTTTGATGGTCTAAAAAACCCTCTTTAAAGTTTTAAATCTTTATTTTTACTTTTGTAACACCCTGTATAAATAAATTAAATACTATTTACCTGTCATTTACGAAACCCTAAACCCTAAAAACGTTTTATTGCTATAGTTAAAACTCATTCAATCTATAGAGTACCTACTCGTAACAATCTTTCATTTTGCGGTTAAAATCGATTGCCTATTGAACATCACCCTGCCTAAGCCTTAATCGATGTGCCGACTCATGCCATTCCCCGGATGAATGATACATGGTGTTTCAATTCTACCGCCAGCCGGCCATTCATCCTGTATAACGATTAGCGATCAATTTTAAACCATTTCGCATTTACTGATATTTGTTAGGATTATAGGCTTTATTAATTGGGCTGCCTCCGTGGTCTAATGGTTAAGAGCATAGGGCTCTTGACACGGAGGTCGTGGGTTCGATTCCCACGGGGGATAGTTGGTGATATGTCACTTTGTGCGTTTTTCCCCAGTTGGTTAGGACATTGCAGGCCGAATCACCTGATTGTCTGAAAAGAAAGATGATTCCGTGCTTCGGATGGCACCAGGGCTTTGCCCACATGATAAGAAGAAGAATTGGGCTATAGAAAGGGGCTTTCTTGCATTAAAGTACATACATAAACTCAAGACCATATAAGCTCTATAGGGGTGTCCAGAAGATTTATCACAACTACCAACTATTTATCTTTTAAAGTAGCAAGCCCACAAAAACTCTACATAGTACCTAAACCTTATCCCTTGGTTGCATGCATGCTTGGATTAGCATCCTTTTAAACTAAGAGTCTACCCAACAAACTGAACAACTTTTACTATGGGATCAAACCGATCTGAGCAAAAAATCTGCTGTTGCATACGTTTGAGTTGAGTAGGCGCTGCAGTTTAGTATGGAACAACTGATTTTTATTTGCTCTGATCGATAAATAAATATCTTAGAAATTGTCACACAGATTATCTAGTCGCATTAAAAGTACCAAAATCTATCCCTGACTTGTATTTTGATGATTGATGACAAGACAACGATATACTTACAATACATATCCATAGCTTTACATGTACCAAGCAAAAATATTTCATTACCTACCTATCTGTAAATAAATAAAATCCCATCCATGACTCGGGTACAAATATTCATTATTCATCATACAAATATTTGCCCTTTGGGCAAAACACAGACGGGATGTCAAAATTGTGACTAATATTTTATCAAGCATCGTCAACATCTCAAACCCTACCTACCGACACAGAGTGCCAACTCTGATCGTAGCAGTTTCTCGTAACCTGAGATCGAGAAGGGCAAAGACGAGAAACAGATAAACAAAAGATTATGACATCAACCAAAATTCGTTTGGGGGACCCAACCACAATGTACAGTCGCCATCAAATATTTCTGATCAGTGATAATTTTCAATAAATTCTTTACAGTCAATCAATCAATCAAATCAGCCCACGTGAACCCACTGCTGAGCATAGGCCTCCTTTTTATTGTGCCACTCCTCACGGTCCTGTGCCAATATGATCCATGTACGACCCGCAACCCTTACAATGTCGTCTGACCATCGCATCGGTGGTCTACCCACAGACCTCCTTCGTTCTCTTGGCCACCATTCTGATATTGCCTTGGTCCACCGGCCGTGGCCGTTGGTTCTTTACAGTAAATGTTGCCAATTATATCTAAACGTGTATTGTGTCATAAAAAACAGCTAATTTTCAATAATTTTCATTTAAAATTGAAATGTAAAGCAACGGAGTAAGATCTTTTTTTCCTACACTGCTCAGATGCACCACCCTGACTGCGTAGGTACATTTATGATGTTCTAGGCGTTCAGATATTTTTGATTGTTTAAGTGTAAAGAAATTATTGAAAATAAGAACTGCTTAGAAATATTTGACCACCTTGTTTGCTAAGATATATCTGATGGTGACTGTACCTATTTTCATCAAATCAACTTCGCCCCGCACCTTTGTTCACCACCCATAAAACATTCGCAGACATTGACGCGCGCACCGAAGGGAAAATAACCTGATAAAATATGATGTTGGCAGTCTGTAAAATAACGGATCATAACGGTCGATTGAGCGTCCTGCGACACTGGCCCTGACATGTCGCGGGAAATGTTGCCAGCTCGACGACCCCGCTGGGGAGTAGGGTTGCTACAATGCTACATTATTGTAGGTATCCGGTTTTCCGGATTTTTTTGGTGGTATTTCGGGACAAGATGTTTAAATGTGGAAACCCAAGTGGGGTACACAATTATGTTTATGTAAGATTTCTACGAATACATACATAAATTCTGTGGGAGGCTTTGCAGGAAGGCTCACCTTTAGCATACTGAAGAATTCAAGTTGGAATGACGTGTCAAGTGGTAATAGGCGGCTGTTGATCCTTGATTACAGGAGTTACAGCGTGGTTGTCACTCGCAAAATACACTGCATTTCAAAACTGTATCACTTAGTCCCACCCACGGGAAGAAAATTGTAAATTCTAAGTGAGAATCACACAGCTATATCTATCAGAAAGTTTAAAGAGATTTAAGTATTCATATTGTTAATAAAAATTTAATAAAAAATGTGTTTCAAATAGCTAGGTACCTACTTACATTTATGAATCGCTGTTCTGTTATCAATTATGTAAAAATCGTTGTCAGACATTACGTATACGTACGTGAACAGTAAACTTAACTATGTTTGCTTTGTGTAACGTAAACATCAACTAAGAATAAAGGATTCTTGCAAGAATATAATAAATTCGTAAAAGCATTCATTGTTCATTTTACACACATAAAAATTCACATCCTATTACTTTTTCACGTCCCAAACTACAATGCTTATTATATAAATGTACTAAAGTCCGGACGGGTCGTCTTAAATTTTCAACCATCGTGCAGGCATCCCTAGTCTTGACCGCTTTCATATTTTTTTGGTTTATTTTTCTACCAAAATTGTGTTGAGGAATGTTTTTTGAGAGCATGACAAAACGGCCCGCGATCTAGACGTGAATGCCTTCGACATACAATACCGAAGTTTAGGTGGAGAAGATACAGGCAAGATTAATAGAGAGAGATTTATTTGGCTTTACGTTACCGAAATTATTTTGAGTGATTGACCACTCAATACAATCCTCATTTATCATCTCTTGCATCGACAGCCGGGCTGTTAATTTGATGTGTGGTAACAACATACGAAGATATAGGGTCACAAAATGTTGAACTAGAAACCCACCTCAGCTAATTTCTATTTTAATTTAGTATATTGTCGGTAGAGGGTGAGGGTGAATGGACTGGACTGGACCGAGTTTCGTTATTACTAGCGAAACGTTGATGTTTTAAGTTTTCAGAATATCTCTGACTATCCCCTCGGGGAATATAGTCGTGAGCATATGCTTTGTAAAGTCGGAAATTTCTTTGACATTTAATTTTGTATTTATTATTTACATTAATTTAAGAAGTCGTGGTGGTCCAGTGGCGAGTAACCTTGCCTGCTGTGCAGGAGGCGATGGTTCGATCCCCGTCCAGACCGACTCGTACCAATGTGTTTTTCGGAATTTATGTACGATTTGTAACACCACTGGCTTTTCGGTGAAGGAAAACATCGTGAGGAAACCTGCATGCTTCAATTTCGAGGCATGTGTTGTACCCACTGTCCATTATAAGTGGCGACGGGCTCACCCCCCGTCACACTGGACAGAGTTTCGGTACTACTGGTGAAACGTGGATGTTCTGAGGTGTCAGAATATCTCTGACTACCCCCTCGGGGAATATAGTCGTGAGCATATGCTACGCTATGCTATGCTTAATTTAATTATTATGACTATGCTTCGTGGCATAGATAAATATAGTTTACGTCAGGGTGTATGGGCGTTAGTGCACCACGCGTGTCCTGTGCGGATAGGTACCTAGACATCACATCAGTAGGTATCTATATATTTTCAATGTGTAGAGGTTTCCTCATGTTGTCTCACTTTGCCGAAGAACCAGTGTTATTACAAATCGTACATAATATCTTAAAAACGAGGCTGGAGTCGAACCGATGCGCCGCCTTACTACACGTATTTTTTTTACTTTGAGCGCAAATGTTTCAAGATAGAAGAATTCAAAAATAATCTTAGTCCAAATATATGTTTTGTTCCATTTTAAAAGACCTATCTAGCGATTGCATAACAGTTTGTCCGGCATGCAATGAGTTTTTGGTACGCCCTTTTTTGACTTTGAGCGCAGATATCTCGAGACAGAAGCATTATAACGATTTAGTTTATATGGGAGTTTTGTTCCATTGGACAAGACCTATCCAATGACATCTCTTTCGATTTATTTAAAAAAAAACTATTTTTTTTCCAACCCCTTCTTTCGGTGACGGATCGATAGGGTCAAAAAAATGTGTTTCTTCATAACTATTACATACATTTCTGTTTTTGGGTTACTGTTATCTGTCTTCAAGCCAAATTTCGATTCAATAGGTGCAAAAATGAGCGATTTATGAGGTGGGGCATACAGACAGACAGAATGGACATTAAGGGTTCCTTGTTTGACTACGGAACCCTAAAACGCGTTAAGAACTCATTAAAATGATTAACTTAAATGTGAAATTGTTATTATACCGAAATTTCCAACATTGCAGTATATCCCTATTTATTAGGGAAACTTTATTCCCCTATTAATAATTTAATTAATTATTTTGTTCCCTTAATGGAATTGTGGTTATAACGGAATTATGGTTAAAATATGTTTATTTTTAAGAATGATGCATCATGCTGTTTACCTTATCACTAATGATTTTGTAAAGTACACCAGAATTACAACGCAGGCAAATCGAATTTTAAAGGAAAATGTATAAAGTTTAAACTTTCGACAATGTTTTATAAGTAATTTTATTATTTATGTTACCGGCAATCTATATAATCAGGTATTCTATTCAATACCTAGGCAATATACAACGTGTAAATGAATAAGCGCAAAACCTCAAACACCCCAACTGATTTATAACAAAATAATTAGATTGAAACAAAAAATTCATTATTTTTATAGTTAAAATTTAAAGTTATGCGCATTTTAAGTTTTGAGGCAAAAACGATTTGTTATCATTTCAGCAATGAATGAAAGCGCTAGCGTGCTCATGGATACATTTTAAGAATCTTGTTTTGGTAGCAAGTTGGGTGAGAGTGCCCGAGCGCTGGGTTGAGATCAAGTACAGTAAATTTTATGAACAAATTAATTAATATTTTGAAAAAATAACCAATGTTGAAACCACGATAATTCGATTCTGCTCTCGATTCTAAACAAACTACTTTCTAGTTTTGCGTTAATTCATTTACACGTCGTATACAATACCTGGGGCGTCCAGGCAATGTATGAAATATTATTCATATTATCGTCCATTACATACTTTACTGCCATTTACTCAGAAGCATGCAGTGAAAAAAATGTAGGTACTACAGAAAAGTGACCCTGTTCTACAAAAAGTTGCGAAAACTCATGCAGATTCTAAAACTGTTAAACATATGCATTTTCTTTCAAAGGTACCTTTGCTATCAACTATTTTTCCAGGCAAGTCAACTTTTCTAAGAAATTTTTCGTTTGCAAATTTTAATAAAAATGAACAGACCCAAGTAAGTTTGGTTACAAAACAGGTGTAGCTTTTGAACTGTTCGTTTCCGGACCTATATGTAAATAGTCAAAATTGTTGGAAATGATCTTGACTACCCACCACTTCCGGTACACTCTGTATAGATGATAACGATAACCTTTCTGCCCTAAAAACGATGTCTTTACAAAGACATCTCTAGTCCCGAATCACAATGGTCCCGCATTCGGTCCCGCCGCCATCCATCATCGCAGGGTAATTGATTGCCGTCGAGCTAACCCCATGCGTATCGACTGAAATCCCTCACGTCATGGCTCAAACTTTACGTCCTATGGTTGTATTTCATGTCTTGTTCACATTCACATTTATAGGGTTATCTTTATACATAACAGGGTCCTTCTTTAATATGTTTTTTTAAGGGGTTGACCAGAGCTTCAAACTGAACAACTTTCTATATGGGACCAACATCGAAATCGACAAAAAAAATCAGCTATCCCATACATTTGGCTCGAGTAGGTTTGCAGTTTTGTTTGGAACAGCAGATTTTTTTTTCGAGATTTCGATGTTGGTGCCATAGAAACAGTTGAACGGTTTTTGAATCTCATACAAAAGCCTTCTCATACCAATGAGTTCAATACGGGTGGGAAGGGGGAATCAATACGTATTGATGGGTACGAGCGAGAATATAGTCACCGGTGGTATTAAAAAATGCGATCTTTGGGAAATCGGTGATTATCGGCGATTTTACTCAACCGGTGACTTTCAAAAATCGCACTAGAAAGTCAAATCAGCAGTACAAAGCTGCATATCTTCATAGTAATTTTAACATTTTCAACTGCTGAGTTTAACGTTTGAGTTTCAAAAACCGCACTCCTGACCATCAAAGTTGAAATACAACTTTCTTTATAGAACTGACATCGAAATCGCGAAAAAACAGCAACATTTGAGTCGTGTAGATTTGCAGTGTTGTATCAGAATGGAACAACAGATTATTTTATTTATATTTACATTTTATATCGATGTTAGTCCCATCGAGAAATTTGTTTAGTTGAATGGTCTGATCATCCCCTTGAAAAACAGCCAGCATATTAAGAAGGACCCCGTACCTTACACATCCAGTTTTAGACGTGAAACACGGAAAACCATTTTCCGTGACGACCCCTTATTTTGTTGACTCTACTTTTGAAAATTGTTGTTCTAACTATAATTCATGTTGATTTTGACTAAAATATACAACGTGTGAATAAATAAGCGCAAAACCTCATACACCCCAACCGATTTGTAACAAAATAATTAGAGTGAAACAATAATTTCATTATTTTGATAGTTAAAATTTAAAGTTATTCGCATTTTTAGTTTTGGGGTAAAAATTATTTGTTATCATTTCAGCAATGAATGAAAGCGCTAAAATGCTCATGTGTACATTCTAAGAATCTTGTTTTGGTAGTAAGTAGGGTGAGAGTGCCCGAGCGGTGGGTTGAGATCGAGTTCAGTAAATTTTAAATTTTACAAACAAATTATTTAATATTTTGAAAAAAAGAACCTATATTGAAACCATGATAATTCGATTCTGCTCTCGATTCTAAACAAACTACTTTCTAGTTTTGCGTTAATTCATTAACACCTTGTAGTTACAACAACAACAGCTTTTTTTTGGTTCACTTTACTAGAAAATTTGTTTTTGTAACTATATTTTAGTTACATCGACAAGAATTATAACTACAACAATTGTTTAAGTAAAGTCAACAAAATAAGAGGGTTGTCACAGATTTTTTTTCCGTGAATAATATCTTTCATTTCGGTCAGTTTACGTTACTTATGGTTTTTGCAAGTGACCCCCTCACTTGCAAAGATCGCCTATTACTTTGAAAGTAGGTAGCACCCACCGGCATTATTTTAAGAGAAGTTTATTGCAAATGCGTAAATGTGCGCTGCATACAAACGAAGTCTGGTGATATTTTCAATACTAACCAATTAAACTCAATAAAATTTTGCAGAAACAATCTAAGAACAAATATCTATGCTTGTATCGTGTCCGATTTTCGTTGAAATATACAGCTTCAATGCTAGGATTAATTTAAGATTTGTATGGAAATCTTTGAGGCAAGGAAAATCTGACACGATACAAGCATAGATATTTGTGTCTAGATTGTTTCTGAAAAAATTCATTGAGTTTAATCGGTTAGTATTGAAAATATCACCAGACTTCGTTTGTATGGAGCGCGCCAACAGTAATATACCCTTAATACCATTATTTAGAGGATATCATTACTCGGTACAAGACGTTTCACATTCAAAGCTGCGGCTGCGTTCTAATACAACCTACTTTTTTTGGTTTTTAATTTATCTGCTATCAGACTGCTCTGTAGTCTGGCAGATATCATTTATGTATCTTTCATGATGTACATATGAAAACTAAATTATATGCATATACATCCATTAAACCACGATAGTAGGCAGAGGCCACAAGTTGATCCGGGGGTCTAATCGGATCTTCGGGTTATTCCCGCTGCCAATGCTACGACCCCGAAGTGGGGCATAACAGGAAAATATACGGACCTACACACATTTTCATGGACTTCCAGTCCAGATATAGCTAGCTAGCCTATCGACCAGAAAACAATACATTAGAAACATTGACATACATACTTAACGTGGTCTAGTACAAAATTCTTGAAAAAAGTGTTCGAGGCTAACCTACACAAACCTAAGTACCCTGTATTTTTACCCTTTTTAAGATAAGATAAGATAAATATTCTTTATTTGCACACCAAGAATAGAAAAATACAATTTAAAACAAGAATGAGAAGGGTACAAAGGGCGGTCTTATCACTAAAAGCGATTTCTTCCAGACAACCATTGGACCTTTTTTAAGGGGGTGATCAGACCATCAAACTGAACAACTTTCTTTATGGGACCAACATCGAAATCGCGTAAAAAAATCTACTGCTCCATACAAAACTGCAAACCTACTGTTACGAGCGACGAGTTCCGGGATTGGAGTGAAACGCCAAGTCCAAATCTACAGAGTTTATTTGGGTTTCTCTTACTCACGGTCCTCCTCGCAGGGATTTCCTTTATACCACTTTTCACTGTTCACTGCGTCAGTACTACAACGGCACTACAACGGCACTACACTGTCACTTAACTGTTCACTTTTCACTTTTACTTTTCTTCCTTTTGTTTCGCACTTTTCACTGTTATCGTGTTGTCGGCCGGTCAAACGAAGACTGTCGCGTAATTAGTTTTCTTTATTTTTGGTTCGGACACTTTTGAGCGCGGACCCGACGTTAAGTCAATAAATAGAAACCATAATTTTATCAAACCTGTCCTAAATCTGACACAATCATCATGCAAGTAATCTAAATACGTGTAATGCTAGCTATACCTACACAAATTCGCAGAAGAGCGTGCAGTGCAGTAATTACTGTTTAATGCTGTTATGAGGGCGTGTGAAACCCAAATACTGTTGCAGTAATATCCCGAAATTCCTTGCCAAGTCTTTGAGCTGCATTTTGTGTTGTTATTTGCTGTAAACTGTCGAATAGCTTGTAAATTTATGAGAATGCGCCGAATAGTTCTTGTGAATACATTGCAGTTTGTCTTTGGCCAATAATTGATTTATGGCTTCCATTTACAAAGCGAGAAAGGAGAATGGCGGAGGCGCCTGTTATTTCTGTCTTAGTCTTAGAGGGACCGTATATACAAGAAACTTTGTAATACGTACATACATACATACATAATAGTCTAGGAAAAATAAGGTTTGAGATTGCATTAAAGACACTTTAGTAAATTGTGTTTGAAATAATATTACTGTTAGTTTATAACACTTTTGTCGATATTTCGTGGTTATATAGGCTCAGGAACCTAAGAAATACCTTAAAATAGATATTAATGTACAAATGGCAAGCTTATTTCTAAAAATATTTCGACCAGCATACCAGCAACAGAGACAGTTAATTATCAATTGGCAAATTTAATGTGTAAAAACAAACAGTAAATAATTTTGTTTTGAGGTTATAATTTTTGAAGACTTACAAAATATTAAATATCTACCCAAATTAAACGTATTTAACGAAGCCATCCTGTACAAAATCACCAGTTTTCCATTTTTTGTTCATACCTAAATTTAATGTTTTGTAAATGTCTTAATTATTCAATAATACAACATAAAAAATCGGGGATTATTGAGAATTTATGTTTTTCAGGTATGTATCTACTATATTCCATATTTTCACCAAAAGTGCAATTAATGCAACCTACTCCATACAAAAATCCTTAGATTTCCCCGACTATAAGCTCACGCCATTGTCCCATGGGGGTAGGCAGAGACCACGGACTGCCACACGCTACGACTCTGACAGACCTCTTTAGCCTCATTCACATTCATACATCTTTTCATGCACTTCCGTCGATTGGGGGTTCTACGCACTTTTCCTTTTCGGAAAAGATCATTGATTTGATCATGGTATGTTTTCCTCGGATGGCCTCTCCCAACACTTCCGCTCACCTTTGCTTCATATATTTCATACGTAAGTCTTCTTTCATTCATTCTTTCTACGTAATACGTGTAGAGTGAAAACCAACTAAGAATTAAGGCGATAATCGGCCGAAGCTGGGCGAAAGGTCTTTCTCCTTCTCTCTTCTCCTCCCTGATTACTCTTTTCGATAGATAGTCTGCTCAATCTTCTACAGGCCGTAACAAAACACTCCAGCAATATTTAAAGGGGTGGTTTAGTTTAGCCATCAAACTGAAAACTTTCACTATAAAGCCCCCTGTGACCCCCCCCCCCCCCTCCCCCCCCCCTCCCTTCGGACCGCACCTGATGAACACCATCTTTATGCTCTTTCAAAGCTGACTCCAGTGCTTCGATACCATCTCTCAGAAAAGTATACTTAGTCAAAATGTATACCATAATACCCTTTCGGGGTAGCAACTATCTTAAAGCCAACTTACAACTTTCTGACAATTTTTTTTCAGGCCTAGGCCTGCCATACGTTCTTTACACTGCAACTCCAAACAACAATCAATAACAAACAAACAACCAATCAACACAATGACAAATCAAAAATGATTAACAATCTTGACAACTACGCTTATGAATACAACGATTTCCTACAACCAACTGAAGAGTTTCTGGCCGCATCTTCTCTGCAGCCATAACACTTTACGAGACGGTAGATCCACAACGCAATTTGTTTATTCTTCGCATAAATTATGTAGTTTTTATTATTTTTATTTTAACTTTTGCACCTCAACCTTTGAAACTCACTTTTTGACCTTTTGAAAATCAACACCCTGCTTTCGGGCGAGGTCTATGTTGAGCTGGGACCTATTTGCTGCTGTAGCATACAATAAATTACATGTTTGTTTTGTTTATGTTTCATTCTATTGTTGTTTTGGAAACTTGTGAACTTATCTGTGTGTTACTTGTGCAAAAAAATAGTTTATCTATCTATATATCAATCTTTTGTATATGTACAAGCATCCTCTCACGAGGGTTCATCACTTGTTTTTCAGAATTTGACAGTACCTACATATTTCCTTTAAAAGAACGCCTACCTGTACAGTACCTGTACTTTCGTAAGTACTTATTGCGTGTAACGTCTACCTAATCTGTTTCTCAAACCACTACGCGACACTTTCCTTAACCACATACACATAGGAACTAAAATCTCACCAAAACCAGATGAATAGCGAACAAGCGTAAACTCTGCAGTGCTAGGGGAAACCCTACTGCGGTGCGGCATTACTCAGAACTAGGGTTGCCACTGACAATATCTGAAGGTGCATGTCCACCGGCTAGGATACGATGCAATGTGATATACATGGAATTTTAAATTATGTACATACCAAAACTCATGTCCATATTCCGTTTGGGGATGGACAGAAACTTTGCTACATAATTGTAGCAAATTGTACTAACCTAACCTAATCTAACCTAACCACCGTGGAAGCAATCTTTTAGCTTATTTAGGTTTAAGGATGAAATCTTATCGAGTAAGTAATAAGTAGCTAGCCTTTCAGCTATTTAACACGTCCTTACTTCGGTCAATTTTTCAAAAACAATACTGAATGTTGATAAACTACTTTTGAAATTTCGTTCAAAAACTAAAGCATAAAAAGTTTAGCGACTTCCAAACGTATCTGACGGCCCTATATACGGAACACCGCGTGTGAAATCTCGCTGTGACATTGATAAACTGTCGTTCGCCTCTTTGGCTCTCTAACACTGAAATCGGAACGTTTTTTGGCCAACTATCCCATCGACTAAACGGTTCGATATGCCACACAGTGTTGCCAAAGGGCCCGGAGTTTTGCTTTTTATTTTCATGCGGGATTTGTTCACTGTCAAAGAACTACCTATGTGAATTTTATGTGAAAGTCTGTTTTGATATGATATTGTATTGAATGATTAATGTTTTATATTTATGGAGTAGAGAGATTTGGTACGTTGGAAAAACTCCTTCCTCCAGCTCTGATGTGGCCTGTTTCGTCAGCCGTGTTCCAACCGTCGTTGATTGAAACTTTTAAGAATAAATACACTTTTTTGTGAAGACATCTTGGATACATATTCTATGCCGCCGTTGTGCACTTTATGTCAGGTGATAAAAGTCAAGAGAAATTAATAAGAAAATGATGCCTTGTTTATACGTCTTAATGAATAAGCGCAAAACCTCATACACCCCAACTGATTTACAACAAAATTATTAGATTTAAACAATAATTTCATTATATTGATACTAAAAATTTTAAGTTATTCGCACTTCAAGTTTTGAGGCAAAAATGATAGCAAATCATTTCAGCAATGAATGAAAGCGCTATCGTGCTCATGGATACATTTTAAGAATCTTGTTTTGGTAGTAAGTAGGGTGAGTGTGCCCTTGCGGTGGGTTGAGATCGACTTCAGTAAATTTTAAATTTCACTAACAAATTATTTAATATATTGAAAAAAATTACTTATGTTGAAACTATGATAATTCGATTCCGCTCTCGATTCTAAACCAACTACTTTCTAGTTTTGCGTTAATTCATTAACACTTTGTATAGTGATATTTGTGGTAAATGTTAAGAGTCATTCAGGATTCGTTATTTTGATTATTTGAAAGCGAACGCCTCGTGAGTTGTAAGTAAGTTTTTTTCTTGCATCTTGTTTCTTTGGAAGAACAATTTCTTTGCAGTACCTAGTATTTAATATATATTTCAAAATAACTTATAATTATTAGGTCTACAAGAAGAACATACATACACATAGACTATATTCTATGATACTTAAATAACTATAATTGCATACTGTGTGTTGCTTTTCCTTAAACACATTTACAATTCTAATGTTACGACAGTTAGCCCGTACCCAGAAGTAACGGGATAGATGGTGTTAGATGGGAAAACCCACTGCACAAGAAGGGTATTAAAAATCTAATAATATTTATAATGATACAGAGCGGCTTCGTGCTTCGAGTCAGGCCCTCCCTTTTTTATAACGACATAAAAAATTGATTCATCTGTTTTTTTAATGTAGGTATATTAAACGCAGCGTGGGCAGGCAAGCAAATCATAAAGATTTGCCGTCACTTTCTACCTATAGTCTAGGAAAAATAAGGTTTGAGATTGCATTAAAGACACTTTAGTAAATTGTGTTTGAAATAATATTACTGTTAGTTTATAACACTTTTGTCGAGTTTTCGTGGTTATATAAGCTCAGGAACCTGAGAAACACCATAAAATCGATAAAAATGTAGAAAGGGCAAGCTTTTTTCGAAAGATATTTCTTGCAGCATACTAGCAAAAGAGACAGTTAATTATCACAAGGCAAATTTAATGTGTACAAACAAACAGTAAATAATTTAGTTTTGAGGTTATAATTTTTGAAGACTTACAAAATATTAAATATCTACTTAAATTTACTATATTAACCGGGGATTATTATTGTTATAAGTAAAACGTATTGAATGAAGCCATCCTGTACAAAATCACCAGTTTTTCATTTTTAGTTCATACCTAAATTTAATATTCAGTAAATGTCTTAATTATTCAATAATACACAATAAAAAATTTGGAATTAATGAGAATTTATGTTTTTCAGGTATTTATCTACTATATTCCAAATTATCACCAAAAGTGCAACCTTCTCCATACAAAAATCCGTAGATTTCCCCGACTAACAGTGAAACCGCGTGGTGAAACGTCATAGATTCCAAGAACAGTGACGCAGTCTGATCTCCCAACAACTTACAATTGGGAGATTCCACAGGCTTTTTTTTCAATTTACCTGTACGTTACTCAAATAGTGTAGAGATGTTGTGGTAAACCTTTTTGTGTTAATGGTGACGTGACGTGAATTATACAGGGTGTAAGGAAAAGTATCATTACCTGTCAACCACATACGCTACCCATCAAACTAAACAACTTTTACTATGGGAGCTAACTTGTCAGAACAATAAAAATATCAGCTGCCCCATAAGTTTGAATCGAATAGGTATCGCAGTTTAGTATGGGACAGCAGATTTTTTTTTGTTCTGACAGGTTTGCTCCTATAGTAAAAGTTTTTCAGTTTGATAGGTAGAGTATGTGGTTTAAAGGTTAATGATACTTTTCCTTACACCCTGTAGTGTGTTCTTTTCAAAATCATAATAATTATCATTATATTATTATTCGAGGATGCTCTGAGGTTTCAGAATATCTCAGACTACCCCCTCAGGGAATATAGTCGTGAGCATATGCTATATTATTATTCTTAAGTGGCAACGGCGTACCGGAAACCGCATCGTTGTTAGGTTAGGTTGACCAACGGTAGACCACAAGGACCAACGACCTGGTGAAGGTAGCGGGCATGCACCTTGGGGGAGGCCTATGTCCAGCGGTAGACGTCTATCGGCTGAGATGATGATGATTACCTACGCGATAACTTGAGCATTTCTTCGACTTCATCCAAGTGTATGGAGTAAATTAGATTATAAATTGAAAATGGTGTGAGCTAGCTGTTTGTTACGTGGAATTTTTATGCCAATGTCCGTCATAAGGATAAGCTATCTCCATGTCAAATTTCATTAAAATTGGTTCAACGAATAATAGAAAAAAAACGGCCAAGTGCGTGTCGGGCCACGCGTAGGGTAGGGTTCCGTAGTTGCCCGTCACAATATACGGACACTATTACTCGTTAACTTGTAAAGCCTACTTAGTGGTGATAGTTTTCCTTTTAACTTCGTTATATACACTGTTGCTGTGAATTTTTTCACGTATCCAGAAACAACCGTTTAGCTGACACACTTGACTCTAACAAAAATGTTCACTTTAAAGCTTAATATTTCGCTAACGGATCATTAAATAGAAAAATGGTTTTCCATACCCACAATATTTTTAAAAGAACTATCCAACGATACTTTACACCATGGGATAGACGAGAAAAAAAATCTATCCCCACTTTTCGTGTAGGGGGCACCCTAAAAAAATACTTTTGTAGATTTTATTTTACCGCTTTGTCGGCGTGATTAATATGTATACCCATGTCAAATTACTGTTTTCTAGTACTAAACATCTCTGAGCTAAGCCGCCGACAGACGGAAAGATGGACGGACATGGCAAAGCTATAAGGGTTCCTTGTTGACTATGGAACCCTAAAACGATAACCTCGAAAATTAAAAATTTTAGGATAAATTTTTTTTTCGCTGCGGCGTTTTGTGATCTGTAACACTTATAAGTAATTTCGTACCTTATTTCAAACGGCATTCAGTAATCTTTTTGGTATTTAAAAACTCCCGGGGCTACAGTACAGTAAAAATATTGTTTCTAAAATAAGTACAATTTTTTTCTTCTCCTAAACTCCGTAGCGCGATTTCCATAGTTACTGCACGATATTTGGATAATAACACACCAATGGGCGTCCTTCAAAATTTTCCTCTATAACACAAACACAAACATTTTTCTGATGGACAAACTATAGACACAATTTCGCATTTATAATATTAGTGGGGATCTATCCTGTACCTACTCAGACCATCCTGTATAAGTTTTTACCCGACTGCGCCAGAAGGAGGGTTATGTTTTTCGAGCGTATGTATGTTTGTATGTCTATTTCTTTGGCACGGCCTACAGCCTAAACGGCTTGTTTTAAATTATGAGGTATCATTGGATTCGTAAAAGTCGTGAGAGTGACATAGGGTATATTATTTCAAGATGGCGTCTACGAATTAAAAAAGAGAGGGGGAACAAACATTTTTTTTTGTTAAAAATTACAATATGGGTATCAAATGAATGCTAGTAATCAGATAATTCCAAATATTATAGTATTTTTATGTTACCTCTTCGACACAAGACTAAAAAGAATGAAATAAATTAAATTATTAAGATAAGCAAAAAACCCGCCTGCAAAAAAAACTTTTTAACTGAAAAGAGAAAAACAAGCTCTATAATCACTAATCAGCTATAACAACTTTGTTTGAGCAAATATAATTTGATTGTTATTAGGTAGGCAGGCGGGGACAAACCAATCAATGACCAACCAAACATTTTCTTTGTCCCCGTTTGCAATATGCAGTTAATGTTTTTTTATGCAGTTGGGTTTTTTGTTTATCTTAATAATTTAGTTTTTTCCACTTATAAAATTCACCAGGGAAAATTTGATTGCTATCGGAAGTAGATTAAAATTCGGGAGATCCCTCTGACTAAAATTTTGTGTAAACATAAGCGTAATTGAGCCGTACCTACATTCATAATTTTACGAAACATTCTTATCTCGTCGGTGAGATAAGAATGCATTAAACGAAATCATTGAATGGGTTGTTTACTCGTACGCAGATAGGTCTAGGGTTGCTAGATGGTAAGACTAAATTATCTGGGGAAACTTTCAAAAAGTCGGGATTTTGGGATTACTGTCGGGACAAATCAAAATGCTACTTTTTATAATAAAATTAAAATAATGACAACGAAACTTAACTTTTTTGGCACTTCAAGAGAATCATGCGTGCATGTCATAAGGTACTTATAACGAATATACACTTATCACTTCTAATTATGTAAATTCCTTATCTAATAAAAAAAAAATTTTTTTTGCGCCTGTACTTGGCATTCGATTTCACTGAATCCACCAATTTTGATCCTTGAGAAATAAAAGTTCCAAGAAAAGATTTAAAATTCAAACAGGTTACATCAACGTTCAGCCTAATTATTAACTCGGCTTAAGTGAAGTGATTTTGAAACCGCGCGGTGATTTTTGTTTGACGGGACGTTTTGTATTTTGTCGGGAGTCTGAACATCATTTGAAATGTCGGGACAAGCCAGACGAATCCCGACTGGCAAACCTAGATAGGTCTAATACAGCATTTCCAGACCTACGGATTCATCCGTAGATCTTCGGATTTTTGGACTAGCCTACGGATCTACGGATTTCAATGGAAAATCTACGGGTTTTTAGAAATCTTCTTAATTCCGGCCTAAAATGACAATTTTCTGCATAAAATTATACCCAGCCGCAAATAAATCGATTAATGTTAACTTTTTTGCGTATTGGGCTGTGTTTCCTAAAAATATAATATGGCATAATATGGCTGGTCCCTAATCTTTTCCATCACCTTCGTTCTACTTTTCGTCCCTATACTTACACGACACAAATATTTAACTGTAATATGATGTGTGACAAAAGTACGAACACAGACAGTGATAACGAAAATAATGAAAAGGAAAGTCATGTTGGAACAGAAAAAAAGAAAGATTAAATTTTATTGATTTTCATGTTGTATGGGGCATTATTTTCGCTTAAATTTGTCTTAGTTTCCAATTTCTTCGCCAATTTAGAGCGATCTGGCAACACTGGTCTAATAACTATTCGTGGAAGCGGTTTTCCCGTTCCATTTTATGTTCTTGAAATAAACCAGCCAAGTACATATGGTCTTCCGGCAATTTTTTGTGATGTTTTATTATCTAAAATTATTGAATCAAAAGTCAATATAATTTACCTAACTACCTACTATTGATTTTATATAGTAACAGGTTAAAGTTTAGAGGGGATTATTAGGGGAGTAGAGGAGAACGCCAATTTTTTTAAATTATTTTCACCACCTCTGTAAAAAAGAATAATCATGAGAGACCATATTCAACTGTCACGCAAGACACATTAGAGAAAGATTCGCCAACTTAACTTTGTTTCTTAACTTATCTTCAAGTAAAACTTTAAATATCTTCAACTACATCTTCTTTCTATCATCTCTCCTCATCTTAACTACAATTATCAAGCAACTTCACTACAAGCAAGTGTACGCGCTAACTGGCCCGTACACATATTATAAACTGGATGATTATTTAAATGATCAAAATGCTTGGGTCTGAGATCACTAGCTTATAGTTTATTTACTTTACTGTATTGTATCATTATTTTATTAAATAGACTATGTATTATTGTATACATAACTTTAGCTTAAGAAATGTTGTAGAGTTTCTGGCCGCATCTTCTCTACAGCGACAACACGTTCCGACGCAGTGGTAGCTTTAAAAAGATTTTACGTTTGATAAGTGTGCTGCAAGCTCCTATATTGAATAAATTATATTGACTTTGACTTTGACTTGACTTCGACCAAATTTTCACTTCGACGAGGATTTGAGGCTTTAAAATTTACTGTCATGAAGTTATAAGTTTTATAAAAACAAATAACTGACGATCCCTAATGTTGTGCGGGAGTGTAAAAATGCTTAAAAAGGTAACAAAGTAGTAAGTAGGTATGTTTTTATACCTAATGAACACAAAATGTGTGTCAGGGTGATTGAGTTTCCAAACAAAATGCGTAATGTAATAAACCAAACAAACAGCTGGCGGGAATTTCTAAACATCTGTTAAACATTTTCCTGTTTTTCTTATTACACATTTGTTTAAAACAAATTTTATTTTCGTCGAAAGTCGAAAAATAATCTCGGATACAAAACCAAAATAAGGTGGCCGCACGCATGTCGCGTAACGTATACCATCGCGCAGCCAGCTTATGTTGGTTTTGTATAGCTTAATGTGTCGCCGTGTGTACGCGCAAACTGCTGAAATACTAACCGATACCGTATTTTTTTTTTACCTGACTGCGCCAGAAGGAGGGTTATGTTTTTTGAGCGTATGTATGTATGTATATATGTTTGTATGTATGTATGTATGTATGTATGTATGTATGTATGTATGTATGTATGTATGTATGTATGTATGAATGTTTGTATGTCTATTTCTTTGGCACGGCCTACAGCCTAAATGGCTTGATGGATTTTAACGTATGAGGTATCATTGGATTCGTAAAAATCATGAGAGTGACATAGGGTACATTATTTCAAGATGGCGTCTACGAATTAAAAAATAGAGGGGGAATAAACAATATTTTTTTGTTAAAATTATTTTTATTCTTAATTAATGGCCGGTTGCTTGCGTCTAGCGCAGCGCGGCAAGTTCTGTCAAGTATTATTATAGGGTGTGAGGAAAAGTATAATTAACCTTTAAACCACGTACTCTACCCATCAAACTGAACAACTACTATTATGGGAGCAAACCTGTCGGACCAAAAAGAAATCAGCTGTCCCATACGTTTGAATCGAGTAGGTATTGCAGTTTAGTATGGGCCAGCTGATATTTTAGTTGATCTGACAGGTTTGCCCCATAGTAAAAGTTGTTCAGTTTGATGGGTAGAGTATGTGGTTTAAAGGTTAATGATACTTTTCCTTACAACCTGTATATGGTAATGAACAAATTAGAGCGTTACAAAATAGCGGAGCCACGTGCATGCCCGAAAGAATAAGATACGTGACCGCCCAACTTCAGACTTGCAACGCGAATTAGCTTTACTACTTACGAGTATCTGGTTGAATGAGCTAATTACTATAAAAATTTAAGTAAGTACTTTCTTGCAGCGCGCTAGGGAATGTGCAGGACTAAGCGCTCCTTGGATGGTGTGGGGTTTCGTTGGATATGAAATGTATGTAGGGAAAGGAAACACAGGTAGCTTCTTCACTGGTAAAATGGCAACTGACAGACGTGTTGACAAATAGGTTCGAAGCTTACCAAGAGTTACATATATCACTATATATAACAGGACGGAGTATGAACCATTTCTCAAATTGTAAGTACCTACCTATGTCGAAACCATCCTGACCTCGAGAATTGTCCTCCGTCGATTCCGGAAAGAGTGAAGGAAAGAAACGTCAAAGTATATAAAACGTCAAACCCGAGATGGTTAAACGTCTCTTTAGCAGTTTTGTGAAAATTTGTGGTGAAAATCCCCTTATTTTCCTCCGGGATAGTTGTTCAGTACCATACCCTGGTATACTAGGAATCCTTTTACTCCTGACAAAATTTAAGGTATTTACGTATTTTGTAGGTATGTCAATGGGTAAAAAGTAGTGATGCAACGAATACGAATACGAATATTCGTATTCGGATCATAACAGGAAGACATTCGTAATTAAATGTTTTCGCAAAACCCACTTAATTTTTGTCTTAGATCTTTCAAATTATCCACTGTGTCTCCAGAAATAAATTTTTTCAAGGTTTTCGAGGGTCAAAAAAAGGTTTTCTTTTACCACCCATAGAACTGTCTTTCAACCGGTCTTTTAAAACGGAACAAAACATTGGTCAGGACTTTAGGAATTTTAGAGCATGTCCGACACGCTGACGATTTTGATTGTTTAAATAATATTTCGAATTATTAACGTGTCTTTTCAACATTTTTAAATTATTTTTCGCTATTCGTATTTGTATTCGTATTCGCCGAATAGTAAAATCAATATTCGTATTCGTATTCTTATTCGTAAAAGTGGTATTCGTTGCATCACTAGTAAAAAGAGTGGTTAATTTTAACACCTATAACTAGAAACTCATTAGCACATAAAAATCAGGGTTTTTGGGCTTTGGGGCATTTACCGAACTAAAATAAAAACATGGGGTGCACTCAAATCTTTCTCCTAGTGATACAGGTTTTAATTTGCCCCAAAGGCCCCAATCTACGGTTTTTCTGCACCATCAGGAATGAAGAGATAGGAAGTCGAATTTTTCATGACAAAGTCTCTGCTTGATACCCACTTTCCTCTAAAATCAACCGATCCTCAAGCCTCACGGTTCTGGTAGGCAGTACCCCTGCATCATCTGGATTGAGGATTTGGAACCCAGATTTTATTGACAAATTGTCTGCTTGATACCCACAATGATAATTTACTGAAAACGTGTCATTTTAAAATAAGTACATCGATTAGTTAGTTTGATAAACTTAAAACGTAACATGTTCACACATTAATGTAATTCATATTGTATGCGATCGGTTGCTGATGCAAGATGTAAAGCCACTTTAAGGCTTTTTCTAAAAAGGTGCGGTCCACGATTAACATCTACATTTTCCTTCATGTGAGATTGTGGTCAAGGGATCTACGTATAGTAAGCATTGAAATTCGGCTACCAAGTGGGTGTCGGAACAAAACTACATGATACGTGTCATGTGGTGATGGGGACTACCCATCATAATAAACGCAGCGCTTTATTGTTTAAATTGAATAAACAATAAACCGCTGCGTGGAGTATAGTTGGAAAGTACAGAACCACATCCGTTTGAGAGCAATTTAGATCATTTTTAATAATCAATCATTACCTAGAGCAAAACTAAATCATTGTACCAATAAGTTTTTAATAAAAATAACAACAGGCAATTCCTTTTACTATTTATATGTGGACTGGTTACGCGTGTAATTCTACTAACAAACATTTCTGCCACTTTTTCCGGGGGGCGAGGTAACATGAAATCCGCAACTTTGGATTTTATTCCTCATAACTTTAGATTCTAATTTTGAATGTTAAAAATCATGAAAAGTAGTCTCGTGTGAACCCCAAACGTTCTAAGTTCGAAGTTATTATTTCGCAATTATAGGCTGTCTCGTTTAGTCATAAGGTGTAAAATTGAATGTAAATGCACAAGATCAATTGAGCTTATACCGTGGCAGAGGGGAAATGCTACCGCAAGGCTAGTCCTTATAATAATTAGTCAAAGGGCAATTCCAATGAATAGGTTTTACATTTTGTTTTTATGAATTTTACCGTATTGATAATGATTTAGGGGAAAAACTTTGCTAGTGAATCGGTAGTTCGAGTACCTACCTACGAATAGAATTCCCAAAAGCACGGAATTTTTCTTCCGTTGGAATTTTGGATCCTTTCCTATCAGGAAACCGGGCGAAATTTGAATTTGTCAGGAATATTTGAAAGAGCCGCATTGCTCGCAGAACCGATGGCCGATGAGGCCGAAGATTTCGATCAAAGCGCAGCCGCAGCTTGGGTAGGCATTAACCCCCGAACAAGGTGGAGCGACAACCTGGTGAAAACGTCGGGAACCCGTTGGATGAGGGCAGCGCAGGACCGGTCATTTCCCTTCGTGACAGAAATTCAGTTTCCGTAGATGGCATCGTCGTTATTGGCAATCCTTGAGTCATTTCAGTATCAAATGGCCTCAAATAACGCCTTCGTGGAAATCAGGAAAACCCCTCAGAATATTTTGAATAATTGATTCATGCTTTTGAAGGAAAGTTTACCGCCGCCCGCCGTTTTTAAAAAGCGTGAACGTTATTCTAAGAGGAAATTAAATTAAACCCAGATACACTATTGTACACATCCTCGTTTTGTATGGGAAATCTGTTGTATTAGCTGTGGGGTATTTTTAACAGAATAAGGATGACCGACGGCGGCGAGCCCGTACAAAAATCTCATTTAGTCTGGGAAGCCGTCCGCCATCGTCGCCGATTCGACGGCGGATGGCTTCCTTTATTCCAAATGCTTAAATGCGTGCTGCATACAAACGAAGTCTGGTGATATTTTCAATACTAACCAATTAAAGTCAATGACATTTTTCAGAAACAATCTAGGAACTAATCTCTGTTTGTATGAAGTCTAATTTTCGTTAAAATATACAATGTTTGAGGCACTGTAACTTCAAAACTATACATTTTAACGAAAATCTGACTTCATAGAAACATAGAGATTAGTTTCTAGATTGTTTCTTCAATTTCATTTCCTTTAATTGGTTAGTATTGAAAATATCACCAGACTTTGTATGGAGCACGCTCCGAATTAAATTCCCTTAAATGTCATTTTTGTATGGGCCCGCAGTCGATCGCCGTCGGTATATGTGTCTCAACCCGAAGTAGGTAAGGTAAGATTTTTTCACACGTGAATTATTTTTTTTTAAACGTTCCTTCATCGTCAAATTGATACAGCTGCGCTGTAACTCCTGTGAATCAGGAGCGACAGCCGCGATCAGTCACAGCACTAGACAATGACTTCCAGCGAACCCAGTGTATGTTCTGTCTTCGAACCCACAATGAATTTAATCGACAAAGATAGGAGAAGTAGGAAAGACAAATATCCGACCTCCTCCCCTCCTTCATTGCACACGGGAGACAAGCATTGAGTCAAGCATGGTCTGTCGCTCGCCATGCCAAAGCCCTTAATCCCATAATACTATACAGGGTGTAAGGGACAACCAGGCAAAAACTGAAACGGTCAATTCAGATCATCAAACAGTACAACTTTCACTATAGAGCCAACTAAAAGGAAAAGCGAAAAAAATCTCGGGTCGGGTAGGTAAGTAGGTAGGTCTTTTTGTAAGGCAACAGATTTGTATTTCGCGTTTTCTGATGTTGGCTCCATAGTGAAAGTTATTCAGTTTGACGGTCTAAATTCACCGTTTCACCGACTATCCCTTAGATTCTGTAATAAAGCGTAACCGTAATTAACCGTTTGTCTGAGATGGTTATAGCACAGCATATATAACTATATATTGTCCTTACAGTACGGAAACGGATGTACCTACTTGCGCAGGGCAACGGAGTGGGCCTAGCAGGGAAGCGGGCGGCGCTGATCATCCCGAGATCTGTATGAAGATGACGGGATTGAGTGCATGACAACGTAAGTACACCGGCGCGGCGCGGCGCATCAAGAGCGTTGCCATACTGTAAGGAGTATATAGTTATGCTGTGGTTATAGTATGTGTACTATGCTAGCTCTTTCCCATGAAATTATTGCGCCATTCCTCACGGTCCTGCGCTATCCGTGGCTCTTAGGTACAATGTCGACAATAAATTAAATGAATGAGGTAAATAACCATCTCAGTGGAATTATTCTACTACGTCGTTGAGGTTGATGACATCATCATCTTGTTTGCGCTGATCGCAATTGGACCGTCGGAACTTGCCTACACCCGCTTAGCTCCTCCCTTTTTGACCCTTCTTCTTATTATTTACCTATTGCTCGCTTCTGCATTTTTAATACCAAAATAAAAACAAAAACTCACGATGAGGTTTCTTTTCGTCGTTTTGGTAGCCTTTCCCCAAAGTACAAAAAACTATATGATTCACGGAGAGCATAATATTGTGTTTCTCTTTCTTCCTCTTGGAGAAGACCAGAAATTAATTTTGTTTGTAGTACCTAATAATTTACTTTGGTAGGTTTGGTAGGCCACCACCAGTTTGCTTAAAGTGAATCTTGTTAACTGGTAGTTAGTAGCAAAATCGATAGAAATTAATTACTTGAGAGAACTCGAAAGAAACTAACTACCTACTTGGGACATAGATACCTACATTGTCTTTAATTACCTACAACAATAATATTGTCTAAGGAACAACAGAACAACAGAAGACCAAGGCAGAAAGTCCTGCCACTTGACGACGAAGATCATGTCAAAAGCCAATTCCTAAAAAAGTCTAATCTAAACTCAGTCCTCAGAGGAAGGATCTCCATAGAGTCCGCATAAATTTACGATTGTAGTTAGTCTCTTTTGTCTTATGACGTACCTTTAATAGGAGAAGGGTATGGAACTATAGATATTTGTTTATGCGGCTGTCCACTTTTTTTCGAGCTAGTGTGTGTGAAAAGTGACCGTAAACATAAGGCCATATGTCACTTGGTGCCTTTTGTCCATACTACTTGACACCACACACTCAAACCTAAACGTCAAAAAAGGGGACACTTTACAATTGGTATGGCTCTATTAGGTATAATCTCTTTGACTCAGTCCGAACAGAGATATATCTCGGTTCGGACTGATACTTTATACTTACCTAAAATATTCAAGATGGTTCGTTCTCTGGGTAGTTGGCTCGGTGGCGAAATTGGATAACGCAATTCGCCGGTTTGGTAGAGTGCGGGTTCAAGTCCCGCCCGAGACTTAATTTTTCAATCTTTAATTTGATTCGAAATAGCACAAATAGCTGTAACATGTTTAATTATCCAATAATCTTTGAAATTGTTGTATTATGATTGACGAAGCTTGTGTAGACATTAACGTATTATTATCTAACAGTTTAATGGTCTGAGTCACCTCGTAAGATATGTAAAACATTTTATTTTACACCCTGTGTATATAAAACCGGCCATCAAATACTTCTATACTTTATGTCAACCTAAGAGGAAGGATCTCCATAGAGTCCGCATAAATTTACGATTGTAGTTGGTCTCTTTTGTCTTATGACATACTTTTAATAGTAGAAGGAGATGGAACTATAGATATTTGTTTATGCGGTTGTCCACTTATTTTTGAGCTAGTGTGTGTGAAAAGTGACCGTAAACATAAGGCCATATGTCACTCGGTGCCTTTTGTCCATACTACTTGACACCACACACTCAAACCTAAACGTCAAAAAAAGTGGACACTTTACAATTGGTATGGCTCACTCTAGTCTTAAAGAGAGATCCTTCCTCTTAGATGTCAACTAAAGACGAAAAAAAGAAGACCGCAGAAGAAAAAATCGAGTCACTTATGTCTGTGTTTGATGACAGAATGATTTTAAAGACGAACCAAATGTGCACACCACTGCTTCTTTAGGTCTTTCAAAATCACCATTTTGTTGTCTGATACAATATTCGTATTTCTTTAAAGTGTGTACTATAAAGAACCCTTTTTACCTTCTTTTCGCCTGTATTTGAAATGGAGCATAGATATCAATTATTATCTAGTCGCACTCGACTTTAACTGGAATATGACTGGAATGGACTATATATAAGTTTACTGCGAAAAGGCTATCTCGTTGGTCATTTGAACGATAATTTTAATTATTATTCTGATTATTTGATACCAAATTACCTAGTACTTAAATAAACCAACTTAAAACGAACAAAATAATTTAAACTAATTATTTTGTTCGTTTTAAGTTGGTTTTGTTAATTAACGCTAGTACCTAACTTGGTTAGATATTCCTATAAAGAGGTAGGTACTGCAATTAATGTTAATTTTTAAGTATTATTTAAAGTGTATGAGAAATTGTAAGGTTATACAGGGTGTTACAAAAGTAAAAATAAAAATTTTAAACTTTTAAGGGGGTTGTTTAGACCATCAAACTGAACAACTTTCACTATGGGACCAACATCGAAATCGTGAAAAAAAAAATCTGCTCTCCCATACATTTAGCTTGAGTTGATTTGTAATTTAGTATGGCACATCAGATTTTTTTTTCGCAATTTCGATGTTGGTCCCATAGTGAAAGTTGTTCAGTTTGATGGTCTAAACCACCCCCTTAAATGTTTATTTGTATTTTTGTAACACCTTGTATAGGTTCCTTCTTAATATGCTGACACTTTTTTAAGGGGATGATCAGACCGTCAAACTGAACAACTTTCTCTATGGCAACATCATCGAAATCGCGAAAAATAAAATCAGCTGTTCTATACAAAACTGCAATCCCTACTTGAGCTTGATTCGACGGCAGATTTTTTTTTCGCGATTTCGATGTTGGTGCCTTAAAGAAAGTTGTTCAGTTTGACGGTCTGATCAACCCCTTAAAAAAGTGTCAGCATATTAAGAAGGACCCTGTATGTTTAAGCAGTTTTTAGTTGAGGGCATTGTCTTTTAAGCAGCGAAGTTCTCTTCATCAGACCATCAAACTAAACAACTTTCTCTATGGGACCCAACATCAATGTCCCACACTTTTGATTGCAATTTTTTATGGAAAAGATGATTTTTTTTCGCGATTTCGATTCCATTGGTCCCATAGAGCAAGTTGTTTAGTTTGATGGTCTGATCATCCCTTTAAAAAGTGTCAGCATATTCAGAAGGATATTATAGAGGCTGGATCATGCTATCAGCATACAAATATTTGCCCCTCACGTAACGGGCCGTCAACTTGTAATGAAGGGGGGGTCACAGGGAACATGACCCCCCCCCCCCCCCCCCAAATCATCATAATGTGTGCAATAAAATTGAAAAATGTGCAATAAAGCCGAATTTACTCGTCATATATTATTATTAGTGACCCCCCCCCCAAATTTCAGGCTGCTACCGCGCCTGAATACTAGCTATACCTACTTAACATATACTTAAATCTACGGTAAATAAATGTGGTTTGGGTACGGAACCCTACAAAGCATTTCAATCAACGCCCACTATTGTGGTCGAAATGAATCAAACATATGATGATTTCAAAATGGCTAATTAGGTGCTTAGACCATTTACCTAGGGACCAGCCTCGCATCAGCATTCCCCTCTGCCAAGTTTCGAGATCAATTAATGTATGTAAATGCACATTTACATACAATTTTAAAGGCACATTAGCACTAAACGATACAGCCTATAATAGCGGAACAATTACTTTAAACTAGTCCCGTTTGGGGTTCACATGAGACTATCTTTAACAATCAAAATTAGAATGCAAAAAGTGTCATATAAGTTGTTACCTAAATATAACAATTACGCCCATTTAGGCCGGATTCGACCAAACTTTGATTTATAGAAGAGTAACTATACAAGGAATAATTTTGCTCTTAGATATATACACCGAAATAACTTCATTTGTGTTCTATCACACTAAACCCAAGCTAAAGGAAGGAACGAATGTATAATCCACCTAAAGAAAGAGGTCTTTGTATCCGTACTTATTGCAATGTGAGGTTATACAGTTTTAATTTTTTAGGTTTATTTTTATTACCTTAAATTAAGTGACATTGACATTTCAGTAATTTTACGTGACTCGGTATAAGCTTTACGCCGTCAAAATTGGCCGTGTAATATTTACTCTGAACTTAGTGATAGATAGTGGTGGCAAAATCAGTTTACTCTAGAGGAACCGGCGACTTACTCTAAGAATAAAATTTACTCGCGTTTAGTTGAATCCGGCCTTAGAGTCTTAAGTGGACGAGTTACGCGTGCAATTCTAATAAGTCTAAGTCTTAGACCATAAGCTCGTCCATAGTTAAATGGTCTAAGATTAGGTGCCACAATAAACATTTTGTTGTTTTTTTGCGGATTTTTGAATGTACTCCTGCGTCATCACATCAGTTTAGTCAAATAATAATGTAAACCCACAGATTCGATTATAAACCATCTTCTAAGAACCTTTCGGGATTTTTACAAATATGAATTAGTCATAAGTCTGGATGTTTAATGTATTCCTGGCCGGGATTCTCGACGGACTTTCCAAGACTATTATTAGGTAAGCAAATCGCAGAAATACGCACGAAGCGAAATATCTAGTCGGTCTATTAGAATACCTATCGCTAGAGCGACTAGCGGCGCCTGCGCCTGCGACTCCGTACGCGCATTCGGAGCGCGCTCCATACAAACGAAGTCTTTTGATATTTTCAATACTAACCAATTAAAGTTAATGAAAATGTTCCGAAACAATCTAGAAACTAATCTCTATGCTTGTATGAAGGCAGATTTTAGTTAAAATTTATAGTTTTAAAGTTACAGTGCCTCAAAGATTTCCATACAAATCTTAAATTCCTAAATCCTAGCAATAAAGCTGTATATTTTAACGGAAATCTGACTGAATCTTCATACAAGCATAGATATTAATTTCTAGATTGTTTCTGAAAATTTTCATTGACTTTAATTGGTTAGTATTGAAAATATCACCAGATTTTGTTTGTATGAAGCGCGAATTTATTTTAAGCCATATACTTTTGTGAAAACCCCAACCAAATCGGTTCAGTAGTTTTTAAGTGATGCGTGCATAAACAGACAAACGGACAAACAGACAAAAATTCTAAAAATAGTCTCAATGTATTCCATTACGTATTTACAGGGTGAAATGAATATCGTTAGCATCTTTTTAAACTAAGAGTCTACACATCAAACTGAACAACTTTTACTATAGGGGCAAACCGATCGGAGCCAAGTCACCCTGTAGATTGTAGTAACTTTGATGAATATATTTTTCAATAAACTCAGAAAAACTGTTGTCCCCACCGATATTTCAAAAACTAGAGCCTTGTTAAATCTGAAAAAAATCATGAAAATTAAAAATAATGTGCAGATGGCGAGAAAATTATCAGATTGGAACTAACTTGAACAGTTTTACCAAAAAAGTACTACCAGTGTAAACTGATCTTCAGTTACTATGAGCCTACATACTTAGTAATTATCATTTTATACTGGTTATCAAGTACAACCTATGGGTCGTCATGCGAACTGGTCGTTCTGCAAATAGGACCTTCTGAGCATAACCCATATAAAACAACACGGAACACTAACTGCCTGAGTCCCGACACGCACTTGGCCGGTTCTTAGCGTTAGTTTTTCTTCTATAAACAAAATAGTTTATAATATATGGCGCCATTAATGGAGCTTAGTATTAACTGTTAAATAACTACCAATAGTATTTAATTTCTTCAAATTAATTGCGGTATACAGAGATAAGTATTGGAGATTCCCGTTGATAATAAAGGTCACAACACATGGCCGCTATAATATTGCTGTACCTACGCACGCAAGTTGCTAATCGCTTCCTCTCACTTGCACATATGACAGAGACGAGCTTATGTAATTTTGTGAAATTAAATGAGTGTCTGTGACGACCGAAATTACTTTATCAATTTTATCATAGAGGTCATAGACTTTATGAGGTCTGACGAAATAATTTTTTCCAAAAGAATAATCTCTGACATCCGTGATGATCCAACAGGTCTCATTTAAACTGTATCCACGAACTTTGTATGGGCGGAACGAATACACAGGACTGCGTATTCACCTGCAGAGAAGGATAGGGCTAGTCCGGTAGTTTGCAGGACTTGAGGCGACGTGACAGAGCCATTAAATATATTATTTAAAAAAAATCACAGACTGATTTCGCGCGCTTTTTTAATAAGTAAATGACATCATGCAACGATGTATGGGGTAAATATAGGAGTTGACTACATAAAATAAATTTTAGTTTTAACTGCTCAGTAAGTAAACCGTTTGAAAATAACGCTAAACTCACATTTTCAGTAACGCTGTTGCTTGAATACTATTTTTAATAACTGAATATACTATAAAAAGTATCAAAACGACGATGAAAAACAATGACGTCACTATTCAATTCAATTTTTAGTACAATATTTCATACAAAGCACGCGTTTTGGCGTTTGACAAATAGTTGTTAATTTCAATAGTTGGAAACTCGCGGATTGTGATAGCTTTGCTATACGCAGAATAATATAGACGAATATGATAGAAATACAATCCAATTTCAAAAATAGCTCCAAATTAAAGTAGTTTTGTGTTACAACATGTTCAAAGTAACATTATGACAACTCCAAGTAATTACAAATAGCGCAGTTAGCAACACAAAAAAACGATCTTTCCACTAAATCCGATCCGATTTTTTTCCGCCATTTTTGCACAATTTGAACAAAAATATCCATCATCAAATTTATGAAATCTCGTTTGTACGACAAAATATATCGTTGAAATATACAATTTTAGTAAGTATGTTTATGCAAACTATTATTATTTTTATACGCCGCCGCCATACATAACATTCGGTGGTAAAAATTGGCCCGTTTTGGAGGTTGTCTTTTCGAACGTGACGTGATTTCCGTGATGGCATACGAGTCGGTTTTACTGCCAAGGCGCGCCAATGATCGTTCACATAAAAAAAAAACTAGTATACCTAATTTCTCAGAAGGAACTCATTACTAGACTGAGGCCGAGATTCAGAAACGATTTTAAGTCATAGTTCGAACTCCCGTATGTCCCGCACATTTTCGCCCTACTTAGTTCGAACTAAGATCGTCTCTGAATCTCGGCCTTAAGAGGATATAATTCGGAGCGCGCTCCATACAAACAAAAATATAAAAATACAAAATATTTATTGAACCAACGTGTGATACAGGTTTTCAGGACTCTTTATGATTATGATTAACAACCTTAGATTACCTATACCTAGCACATTGTATAGATAATACAATAAAAGTTTTAAGCTGTGATCCCTCACTAGACTCAGGGCCTGGTCGGAGAGGATCAGCATAGTATTAACATTTAGATACAAAATGAGCGGCAGTTATTTATAATTTATAGTCATTTATAATTTATAATATATAGTATACAAACGTACTATGGTGATATTTTTAAAAATAACCAATTAAAGATCATCAGAATCAATCTAGAAACTAATTTCTATGCTTGTATAGCGCCAGATTTTCGTTAAAATGTACAGTTGTAAAGTTACAGAGCCCCAAAGATTTCCATACAAATCTTAAATTAATCCTAGCATTGAAACTGTATATTTTAACGAAAATCTGACTCCATACAAGCGTAGATATTTGTTTCAAGATTGTTTCAGCAAAATTTCATTGACTTTAATTGGTTAGTATTGAAAATATCACCATAGTACGTTTGTACGGAGCGCGCTCCGAATTATATCCCCTTAACAGGATATCACTGCGCCCAAACGCGTTGTATACAGACGAAGTTTCATCCTTTTTTTAAAACGATCTAGAAAAGTATTTGTGTATGTATTTTGTCCGTCTTTCCTAAATGTAGTGAAGTGTCAGGCTGAGATTCCAAATTATAAGTACGAAATTACGGTACAGTCGGCAACGAAAGCTGATGAACATTTGTCACCTTTATTTCTGGTTTAGAAGTGTCAACTTTCGTTACCAACGATTTTCAGTGGTCTACACGTATGAAGTCGCGGGCCCAAACTAGTTTGTAAGTTAAGCCTGTTGAATTCCACTGCAGGGCAAAAGCCTCCCCTCACGAATAAGGGTGAGAGGGAGTGGGCCATACTCCACCACGCGGGCCAAGTGCGTGTTGGTGGAGACAAGTTAGTGGTCAACCTGCTGGCTAATTCTGATTACCAAATGTAATTAATTTATTGGTTACATATATGTAACATACATGTATGTATGTTACATGTATTTCGGATAGTACACTATCCGACATATCTTGGACGTTACTAAAGCTGTTCTAAGAATAAGTGAGAGGAAGTGTTTCAAATCTCTGTTTCTGTAATACATAATAGCCTTAAAATTCGTTGATATTTTGAATGGAGTATAGTTTAAAATATCAAAATACCTAACCTACTGCATTGAATTGGTCACGAATAGGTATTTCAAACAGCATGCAGTGTGTGGGAAACAGTGAAGTGTAGTGTGCCATTTGAACGCATAAAATGGCTCATTATGGAGGCCATTTGTGGAGTGCAATATGCGCATATGGATCTGAGTTGTAGGTAACTATCACTAGCACACAATACATTACTGCTTTCTTTTCTACACAGGGTATAGGTACAGTGTGTAAACTAACTAAACGCAAACCTTTAAACCACGTACTCTACCCATCAACCTGAACAACTTTTACTATGGGAGCAAACCTGTCAGAACAAAAAAATATCAACTGTTTCCTTAGACTATTTATATACGGACCCGCTTCGCCTTAACATTTACCCTCTGCCAGCGTACAAGATCAAAAAATCTTATGCATTTACCTACATACAATTTTTTACCTTATCACTAAACGCGACAGCCTATAATTATAGAACAAAATTTAGAACTTATCACGTTAGGGGTCCACACGATACTGTTTTTCATGATTTTTTTAACATTCAAAATTAGAATCTAAACTAAGGGAAAAAACGACTTTGAATTAATTCAAAGTCGCGTATCTCGTGCTACCTCGCCCCCCGCAAAAAGTTGCAGAAAAGTTTGTTAGTAGAATTACACTGGTACTCATATAAGGCAGACTGTTTCATACGTTTAAGAGAAGTTTATTCCGGATGCGTAAATGCGCGCTGCATACAAACGAAGTCTGATATTTTCAATACTAACCAATTAAACTCAATGACATTTTGCAGAAACAATCTAGGAACAAATTTCTATGCTTGTATCGTGTCGGATTTTCGTTAAAATATACAGTTTCAATGCTAGGATTAATTTAAGATTTGTATGGAAATCTTTGAGGCACTGTAAGTTTAAAACTGTACATTTTAATAAAAATCTGACACGATACAAGCATAGAGATTTGTTTCTAGATTGTTTCTGCAAAATTTCATTGAGTTTAATCGGTTAGGATTGAAAATATCACCAGACTTCGTTTGTATGGAGCGCGCCAACAGTAATATACCCTTAAGTCGTGTATTCATTGCAGTTTAGTATGGAACAACTGGTTTTTTTGCGCTGACAGGTTTGCTCCTATAGTAAAAGTTGTTCAGGTTGATGGGTAGAGCACGTGGTTTAAAGGTTAGCTAGTTAGTTTACATACATAGTTAGGTCGGTAATCTAACTATTATTATTCCTACAGTTCCAAAATTTCTACATTCCTGAGAAAATGACATAGTTTAAGGATCCTAAATGAAACGATTGTTTTAAGAGGAAGACAATTTTAAGGTATAGACCGACCGAGGAAGGTGAACCGACTTTTAAAACTAATTATTAAGTTAGTTTTATATTTTTAATAAAATTAAATTTAATGAAGTATCGAATATACAGGGTCCAACTTAATATGCTGACACTTTTTTAAGGGGATGATCAGACCATCAAACTGAACAACTTTGACTATGGGACCATCAGCGAAAAAGCGAAAAAAAAAAACTGTCATATACATTTGGCGAAAGTAGGTTTGCAGTTTTGTATGGAGCAGCAATTTTTTTATTTGCGAATTCGTTGTTGGTCCCATAGAGAAAGTTATTCAGTTTGGTGGTCTGAGCATCCCCTTAAAAAGTGTCAGCATATAAAGACCGAAGAAAGAAGAAGAAAAAGGTAATCACCAGAATGTGTCAAATTCTCAATATTAGCACTCCTAAAAGTATCGAAGATATTTTCACTGTTATGTTGTACCTACTCTGCCAGCGATGGACAACAAACTCATAGAGCAATTTAATGGAAGCTCTCAAGCAAGGACAGTCACCTACAAACGCTAAATGGACTCTCGTTATAATGTCATAAGCACCATTTTCTTTTGTTGCATGCGAACGTTAGAATAGAGCTTTCGTTTATTATTTATTCTGAAACCTCAGAACATCCACGTTTCACTATACTTCATTCCAAATACGGACGACGAGATTTTCCGATTCATATTTAGCTTTCTGGCCAATTCTGATTACCAAATGTAATTAATTTATCGGATACATATACTATCCGACATATCTTGGACGTTACTAAAGTAGTTTTAAGAATAAGTGAGAGGAAGTGTTACAAATCTTGGTTTCTGTAATGCAAAATAGCCTTAAAATTTCGTTGCTATTTTGAATGGAGTATAGTAGAAACTCTGTGCAGTGTAACGGGGATACTCCACCGGCTGAAGAAAAATTGGTTTTGATATTATTATAGTCTGAAAATTTTTAATATATTATTAGGTATATGATGTAGAGTTATAGTCCAAAATATTATAAAAAACTGGAACTTGCTTTAGATAATAGTTCGTAACCTGGTTCGCCGATATCTAATACTGTATTAATAACTGTATAATATGAAGCTAACAACACATAATGCCAGTTGAAACCAGAAATATTCAATTTTAGATCAATATTAATATGAGATAATGATAATACCTAAAGTGTATTTACCATAAGTTCGAAAGTGCTATAACATTTTATAAATATCTACATTAACATGTACCCCATATATATTTTTGACACATCATCAACTCTAATATTATTATAACTAAGTTATTTTACGGCTTCTACGCCTGGACTACGTCGCCACTTGTAATGGACAATAGGTACCTACATGCCTCGATTTTTTTGTTTTTATTGTTAAGTACATAAAAATTGTTTCCCATAGGTTATCGAAAATATCGACCTTTAGATTTGACCAATTGACGTAGGTTACTGACATAATGTTCCTCATTTACTTGATTACTACCAATGACGTGATTGGTATCGAATGTCATTGATTACTACCTACTACCACAGAATAAATACTGGTAATGAAGAATCACTTCGAAAACAGATTTAAATAAATAGCAACTCTCTATGCACGGCAATAAGGTGCAAAGTTATTCGCACCCGTCCTATCGTACAATTCGCGAATAACCAACCAACCGTCACAACGGGGCGCGTGCAAACAAAAATGAACCGAGTCATTAGACATGAAAGCTTCCTTTACATAGTCCCTCTTTCATTCTTTCACGTGCTGGCAGCGTGACATCGCTATCACGTGCTGGCAGGTTTTCAAGTCTCGCATTGACTACTCACAGAATGGCGGCAAGTCTAATGAGATTTATCCAAGAAGTTTACACGGTATACCCAACCTATTGCTATTCACCCCTCGGTGGGGATTGTCCGTCAAGCGTACCTGAGCTGAGGAGCGATACAGGCCTGCTACTACTACCGGCTTAGGACGATACGGCATTGACTAGTGCACTGGAACGCCGAATATACCAAACGGACTAATTCCCCAAATCGTCTCGTCTCAAAATTTCTAGTGTCCTAAAACGACTAGTGGCCCATCAGGCCTACCGTGTGAGATTGTCCGATATACAACTGACAGACAAGTTCTCCAATAGTCTAGTCCCAAAACTACCTAGCTAACTAAACCTAACCTTTTTAAGGAGCGCACAAAATGATCTTACCGATAGATTGTCCACAGGCTGAGCCGGTTTTGTCCACGGGCGGCGTGTTGGTGAGAGGTCACGCACACACCGCCGCGCCTTGTATAGGAATGAAATGAAAGAACAATAGCGAATTTGTTTAGTTTTAAAGTTACAGTGCCTCCAAGATTTCCATACAAAACTTAAATTAATCCTAGCATTGAAACTGTATATTTTAGCGAAAATCTGACAAATTACAAGCATAGAGATGTCTAGATTGTTTCTGAAAAATTTCATTGACTTTAATTGGTTCGTATTGATAATATAACCAGGTATTATACCTACCCTTAAAGAATTTAATCAAACACGTTAGGTAGGTATACAGACCAAAATTCACTTCTCAACCAAAACGATGTATTGAGTACAAATGGTATACCTATCAACACAAGCTCGCCGCCCGCCACAAGCTATCAGTTCTGAATCAATAACTCATGTGAGGTGTGGTGTACAGAGGCGGTAGATAGAATGGGTTTATTATCATTGCAGGCTCTCTTCAGGGTGTATTCCCATCGTAAAGTGTGAGGGCAGAGTGCCATCAACGCTATACGACTGCTGTTGTGTTGCTTTGAGCAGGGATGAATCCAGGTCTCTTGATAGGGTTCGAAACTTGCATTGCAGTGCATAGGAGTGTGTATTACGTATCACAACGTACATAAACAATTCTTTTGTTACTTAACCTAATGGAGGTACCTAATTAGGCGCAAAATAAATGCAACTATCAACTACTTTAATTTGTGTAGGTACCCAAATTTTCTATCGCGGTAAGACTTAACCTGTATAATTTTAATTTCGTATTGTATACTTAAGCTACAATGTATGCTGTGACCTGTAAGGGAAGCAGCACTTTATAAGTTAAAATGTATTCAAAATGTATTAGTGTATACTTTGTTGGCAGTACTTAATAAATAAAATAAAATAAGATTGAAAAAATGTAAGACGTTTGTTTGAAGTCTTTTTTTCTTACATAGGGATTTTTTTTCATCCCTTTAAAAAAGTGTCAGCATATTTAAGAAGGACCTTATGGGATGATCAGACCATCAAACTGAACAACTTTCTCTACGGCACCAACATCTAAATCGCGAAAATAAAATCAGCTGTACCATACAAAACTGCAAACCTACTTGAGCCAAATTTATAGTAGTGTTTTTTTTTTCGCGATTTCGATGTTGGTCCCTTAAAGAAAGTTGTTCTATTTGATGATCTGATCATCCCCTTAAAAAGTGTCAGGACCCTAATAAATAAATGGACCCTAGGGATGGAAAATACTGGTTGAAATTGATATCATTAGCATCCTTTTAAACTCAGAGTCTACCCATTAAACTGAAAAACGTTTACTAAGGGAACAAACCGATTGGATCAAAAAATCAGCTGTTGCATACATTTGAGTCGAGTAGGCATTGCAGTTTTGTATGCAACTGCTGTTTTTTTTGTTGCTTCGATCGTTTTGCTCCCATAGTAAAAGTTGTTCAGTTTGATGGGTAGACTCTTCCTTTAAAATGATGCAAATAATGATATCAATTTCACCCTGTATTTGTGATAAATACCTAATTTAGGTATAAATGAATTTCTAAATCCGCTCCAGGACACGATCGAGTTCAGATTAAATTCTATTCTATAGAGTGAAGGGTACTGGTGGAGGTGCTATGTTAGAATTTATATAGTCGACCGAACTATACGACATCTAACATAGCACCTCCACTAATACTATACCAAAAAGATCAGTGTTTCAGTCTTAAGGTGGGTACCTAAAGCCTGAAACACAAGGAAGAGGTACGGGGCAATGGTTTAAGTGGGGGACAACGATATCAATTATAGTAATCAACGATAGTAATTAAGTCGTGTTATGTTGTAGAGTTTCTGGCCGCATCTTCTCTACAGCGACAACACGTTCCGACGCGTTGGTAGCTTTAAAAAAGAATTGACTTTTGATAAGTGTGCTGCAAGCTCCTATATTTAATAAATTATATTGACTTTGACTTTATTATATTTTCCCTTCGACTAATTATTATAAGGACTTGCCTTATAAGCACAATTGATCTTGTGCATTTACATTCAATTTTACACCTTATCACTAAACGAGACAGCCTATAATTGCGAAAAAATAACTTCGAACTTAGAACGTTTGGGGTTCACACGAGACTAGTTTTCATGATTTTTAACATTCAAAATTAGAATCTAAAGTTATGGGGAATAAAATCCAAAGTTGCGGATTTCATGTTACCTCGCCCCCCGCAAAAAGTGGCAGAAATGTTTGTTAGTAGAATTACACGCGTAAACAGTCCACATATAAATAGTCAAAGTATTTTCCCGTTGGCCCCCAGTGGGGGACATGGGGGGGACATCGGGAGTAACCCTACGGGAGGGTACGGGACGGGCACAGCGCGGGCATCGTACCGCTGGGTGCCGCTTGAAAACTTTTTCATACGAAATGTATGCAAGCGACGCGTCGTGTATTATACTCAAACGGCATGGAACAGGCATGCCGGCCGCTTCGATGCCCGCGCCTCGCCCGTCCCGTACCCTTACCGTCTCGCCTCCAGTCGTGACCGGAATCTGCCTGTATAATGACGCACCTTACCGTATCATTGCCTCTTCTGTGTCGCGTCGGTGCCTTATCCGTTCCACGCCCGTCCCGTACCCTTACCTTACCCTTACCCCGTGATTGTTGTGTATGTTTCACGCCTTAGAAATAAAGAAAATTACGGTCTAAGAGATTGAGATGAGAAATGAGGAGGAATTGAGGTTTAAGAGGATTGTAAAGCGTCTTAGCCATTTCTAAGAAAGCAAAATTCCGAATGCGTAAATGTGCGCAGCATACAAACGCAGTCTGGTGATATTTTCAATGCTAACCAATTAAATTCAATGAACATTTTCAGAGACAATCTAGAAACTAATCTCTATGTTTGTATGAAATCCGATTAAAATGTATAGTTTTTAAGTTACAGTACAGTTTTAAACGTACAATTTTTAGATCATAACATAGAAAAAGTGACTTCTGGTTCAGTTTGACAGTCTGGTCATCTCCATAAAAATGTGTCAGCATATTAAGAAGGACCCTATACAGTTTGTAGCAATTAGCATCACTGAAATTCTGATGCTAAAATAATTGGTTCCATAAAAATGAAAGATAAGTAGGTACTAAATTGAAATCCTACTACTATAATATACCTACTAATACATATACAACGTGTTAATGAATTAACGCAAAAGTAGAAAGTAGTTTGTTTAGAATCAAGAGCAGAATCGAATTATCATGTTTTCAACATAGATAATTTTTTTCAAAATATTAAATATTTTGTTTGTAAAATTTAAAATTTATTGAACCCGATCTCAACCCACCGCTCGGGCACTCTCATCCTACTTACTAATAAAACAAGATTCTTAAAATGTATCCACGAGCACGCTAGTGCTTTCATTAATTGCTGAAAAGATAACAAATAATTTTTGCCTGAAAACTTTAAATGCGAATAACTTAACATTTTAACTATCAAAATAATGAAATTATTGTTTCAATCTAATTATTTTGTTATAAATCAGTTGGGGTGTTTGAGGTTTTGCGCTTATTCATTAACACGTTGTAGATTTAGGCAAGACAACTCAACTCAAAATGTTTGATTCAAAATCACATGGATAGCTTTCTGACGTCATTTTTGACTCTACCACCACATCGGAAGGTGTTCCGTTGTTGAAGAGAAGATGCGGCCAGAAACGTACCGTAAATTACCGTAGTAAGTATTAATGTACCAGCAAGTACCAATGTTCTGTTTTTCCCATGCAGATAAAAACTAAAAAAAACTTGCCTCACAAAAAAATTTCTGTAGTACGGTACGACCAACATCGAAAATTCCCAAATATATCCCAAAGAATTTCACAAGAAAATTCCATTTCATCATACGGTAAAATTCACAAATTGAACCCCAAGAGTCGCCGTTACCCAGAGGGCCGTGTGCTATAAGACGTTATTCAGCAATGCGAATAAATTGCAGAATTTGTCGATACTACACGCCACGTGCAGCCATCAGAATTAGGGTTGCCAGGCGGCCAAGACATGTTTGAATTTTTTCGGTCGTCTGCTTAGTTTTTCTTATGCTTTTTATCAATGAAATTGCAGGAACTAACGAATTTTGATTACGTAATCTGAAGCGCAGAACGAGCGTAACAAGTGGAATATAGAAAATCGCGCGGCTTTGGTTATTATTATAAGCCATTGATGTCTCACTGTTTAGCAAAGGCCTCCCTCTCCGTTTTCCCTAAGAGTCCCTGCTCTGCGCTTCGATGATTTCGACCCGCCACCGTCGTCTAGGTTTGCCTCGACGTCGATTTCGTTTTCTTTGGGAAAGTTCGTTAAAGATCCCCACCTGTCCGGCCTTAGAATCGAAATGTCAGCCTTTTCCAGCCAGCCCACCGTCACTCACATTTGACAGCTGCGATAAGTACCTACGCTACGGCGCCGCGTATCGCATGCGATACAGGCTGTCGCGCATTGACATAAGGCGCATTTTAGTTCATCTTTTCTAAAGCGCAAAGTACGAAATTCGAAAAATCGCCCGAATTCTGTAGTAACTGTTTAATAATCTGTAGTACCTACGGCCTTGCGGAAAAATCATGTAGCAACCCTAATCGGGAAGCTATTACTGCTGAAGCTGGATTACAACTGCATTAATACCGAACATAACACCGTTTAATACGAAGTATTAAGTATTGTAAAACCAGTTTATGAGTCTCGTTTGAGAGCACATCAGTGTTGAACGTTGGTCATAAAAATGTCTTTGTTTTGCCTGCAGTAAATCGATTACGAGATGCCTAAAGCATGTCATAGCCGTGGTGGTCCAGTGGCGGGTAACCTTGCCTGCCGTGCAGGAGGCGATGGTTTGATCCCCGTCCAGGCCGACTCGTACCAATGAGTTTCTCGGAATTTATGTACGATTTGTAACACCACTGGCTTTTCGGTAAAGGAAAACATCGTGAGGAAACCTGCATGCTTCAAATCGAGGCATGTATTGTACCCATTGTCCATTATGTGACGGGGTGTGAGCCCGTCGCCACAGGCTCTTATTATATAATTTGTTTGAATAATTTAAAATTTACTGAACTCGATCTCAACCCACCGCACAGGCACACTCACCCTACTTACTACCAAAACAAGATTCTTCAAATGTATCCATGAGCACGCTAGCGCTTTCATTCATTGCTGAAATGATAACAAATAATTATTGCCTGAAAACTTAAAATGCAAATAACTTTAAATTTTAAGAGTGATAGAAATGAATTTTTGTTTCATTCTAATTATTTGTTATAAATCAGTTGGGGTGTATGAGGTTTTGCGCTTATTCATTAACACGTTGTATATGTGTTCATAAGCCGTGGTGTTCCAGGGGTGAGTAACCTTGCCTGCCGTGCAGGAGGCCATAGTTCGATCCCCGTCCAGGCCGACTCGTACCAATGAGTTTTTCGGAATTTATGTAAGATTTGTAACACCACTGGCTTTTCGGTGAAGGAAAAACACCATGAGGAAACCTGCATGCTTCAATTTCGAGGAATGTATTGTACCCACTGTCCATTATTGTGGCGACGGGCTCACCCCCCGTCACACTGGACAGAGTTTCGGTACTACTGGTGAAACGTGGACGTTCTGAGGTTTCAGAATATCTCTGATTACCCCCTCGGGGAATATAGTCGTGAGCATATGCTTATGTAAAGCATGCCATTGCATCGAATGAGATTGTTGTCCCATTTACATGGTAGGCGCTGCTGAAGCTCTCGACTGTAAACCCTAACGGCGTTGTAAGAAACATTGCCTCCTGTTAGAAAAGTCCAGTTGTGACAAGGTTCACTTTTCAATATTTCAGGAAACGATACGCAAAAGTGGCACTATGCTCACTTTACCTTGTCAATCTTGGCGACTTTCAATAATTAAGTAAGAAAGTGATAGCCTGTAGAATCCCACTGCAGGGCAAAGGCCTCCTCTCACGAATAAGGGTGAGAGGGAGTGGGTGGGCCATACTCCACCACGCGGGCCCTGTGCGTGTAGACGCAAGTTAGTGGTCAACTTGCTGTCAGAGAATTTCCAAGCCACCTTAATAGGCCTCTGACCTGGCTTAACGAATAGTTACAACGCCATCTGACGGAACTATCCGAGACCAACGGCTTAACGTGCCTTCCGAAGCACAGAAACGCTCGAGATGAAATTCCACAAAACGGTCACCCATCCAAAGACTCACAGGACCAGACGTTGCTTAACTTCGGTGATCGTTTCCAATATCGAAGCGTAAATAGAATTTCAAAATGGACTGAGGCGTGCTCAACGTTCTATCCACATAGAAAGCCAGCTTTCAGTATATAACAAAGTGGGTACTCTGTGGCCTATGCGATCCATGCCAAAATATCAATTCGTCAATTGAGGTCGTTAATTGAGTCGGTAGTTGGGTCATTAATTGATTGCAGGAAAAGTATTCCACTTTCCTGTTTTAGTTCTTAGGTTAGGTTCCATAAAACTGAATTGGAAGGCAAAGCTATCGTAATGGTCACATTTCATTAATTGTGGTTATAAGCAGAAAGGAAAGGAAAACCTAAATGCAACAGGATTTTCGAATCTGTAGGTATTACCGACGATATCATCAAGTTCAAGTGACTTGCTGATCCTTCAAGCTATGTCGGAAACTCTAGTCGAAGTTCAACTATTGACCAGATTTGTTCCCAGCTCTATAACTTAGTCTAACCAAAGCCGCACCAAGGCACCAGTCAAAATTATATAAATTAACGAAGTACTATTTGTAACTCCGGCAGTATCGGCCCGGCCGATTTATCAGCAGAACACGTTAATGTCTCATAAAATTAAATTATAGCTCAAGTTGCAATATCTTATTAGGTAAAACGCTGACCTGGGACTTCCGAGTGACTACTAACTTCGTTCCTGCGCTAAACTTCCCGTTGCCCGCCATTTGCCGGCGAAGCTATGCGTCATATAGCCGTGGTGGTCCAGTGGCAGGTAACCTTACCTGCCGTGCAGGAGGCGATGGTTCAATCCCCGTCCAGGCCGACTCGTACCAATGAGTTTTTCGGAATTTATGTACGATTTGTAACACCACTGGCTTTTCGGTGAAGGAAAAGATCGTGAGGAAACCTGCATGCTTCAATTTCGAGGCATGTATTGTACCTACTATCCATTATAAGTGGCGACGGGCTTCACCCCCAGTCACACTGGACAGAGTTTCGGTACTATTGGTGAAACGTGGATGTTCTGAGATTTCAGAATATCTCTGACTACCCCCTCGGGGAATATAGTCGTGAGCATATGCTATGCTATGCTATGCTATGCTATGCGTCCTTTACTTGGTGAACCACGGGAACCAAAAGTGACCCACGGAACACCAAGTTAAACTACGTTGGCCTTCTTCTTTCGTATCAGCATGAGCTTAGTATATCGCATGGCAATCTCTCATGCTGTAGTGGAAAGATTAGCCAGTCAGCAAATGTACGAGTAGTCAACGAGTAAGTAGAATCGGTTGTACCTATGTATGTTTGTCCTCGCATTTCTCCGAAACTGTTAATCGGATTGTGACCATTATTATTATTATTGTTGGCTGGGCTATTGCAAGCAAGGGTCGTTATGTAACACTGCGACCATTGCTGGTCTTTTGTGTTCGCCCCAAGCTCACCCATATTTTACACATACATCCGAACTATTTTTTTATTATTCTCGGGTATGCAGGTTTCCTCACGATGGTTTCCTTCACCGCCGAGCTAATGATAATGATAAATACAACCGTACATAAATTCCGATGAACATAGTTGTATAGACCAGGAATCGAACCGCCGCCTCGTGATTGAGTCGCTAGCACTCCTCCGTATGGACTATCATCGCTCTCTCACTCACCATTATTTTTAGCATATGCTCACGACTATATTCCCCGAGGAAAGTTGTTCAGTTTGACGGTCTAATCATCCCCATAAAAAGTGTCAGCATATTAAGAAGGACCCTATATATTAGTTATCAGACATTCAAAATGAGATCAGTTTATTTTCTATCAGGGAATGCTTTCCGACCTTACCTATTTTCTTCATCAATCTTGTCTCCCTGTTTCAGGATGAAAAGATACGTCAGATACTGGAGGAAATGCAACTTTTATTTAAAATGAACATGAATTATGCGTAAGTAACTTTACAATTTCAACTGATTTGGTTTACTCCAGTCTACATGTAAAATATTACATCACAATAATGTGGGACTTTTAAGTAGTCCATTATTGCACGGCGTGCATTTTATAGCTCTCCGTGACCTAAACCCGACAACATTTTTAATTTATTGAAATTCTCTTTAATTTTATGAACAGCATCACCATATGCTCACGACTATATTCCCCGAGAGGGTAGTCAGAGATATTCTGAAACCTCAGAACATCCACGTTTCACTAGTAGTACCGAAACTCTGTCCAGTGTGACGGGGGGTGAGCCCATCGCCACATAATGGACAGTGGGGACAATACATGCCTCGAAATTGAAGCATGCAGGTTTCCTCACGATGTTTTCCTTTACCCAAAAGCCAGTGGTGTTACAAATCGTACATAAACTCCGAGAAACTCATTGGTACGAGTCGGCATGGACGGTGATCGAACCATCGTCTCCGGCACGGCAGGCAAGGTTCCTCGCCACTGGACCACCACGGCTTTTTAGGGGTCGAAATAATGAAATTATTGTTTCAATCGAATTATTTAGTTATAAATCAGTTGGGGTGTATCAGCTGGGGTGTATGAGGTTTTTTTATTAATTTTCCGATTGGATTTTATTTTTTTTGAAATCTAGTCTAAAAATAAAAAATGCCTCCAAGGTATTTTGTTCTACTATTGCGCCTTAACTGATATCTGAGATGAACCACAGGTCGAACTAATTAATGTATTTCACCCGTAGAGAAATTACACGCTTGATTTCACCACTGAAAATTTTGAAATTAAAAAAATTATATTCTTATAGATACGAACGTAAAACTATCGGCTGCAATATTAAATATTTAAAAAGAAAATAGTTTTGAAAGTTTAAATTTTTTGTGATATTTTAATAAGGTCTTAAAATTTTTCTCATCAATGTAAATGAGTTTGTGTATAAAGTATAATTCTGTAAACATGCCGTACGTTAGGTACCTAACTCTGTACAAGGCAAATAAAATTCTGTTTTCTACTGATTTCTGATTTCTGGAAGCCCCCTTATTGAGAGATTTCCAACACGCGTTCCAAGTATAGATATACCTACTTACCTACTTATATATCGTGTCTGTACATTGACGATATTTACATGAAACAGATTACAATACTGTTTTTAGGTATCCCGGACTCGAAATCAACCTTTTTTAGAATTTCTGCCTGTTTGTTTGTTTGTAGATTCGTAACAGCAATACGCAAAAACTACTGAACCGATTTTGATGAAACTTTTTTGTTTGATAGCTTATGATTAGACTTAAAATCTGGTATACAGGATGTTAGGGTAAACAGTTGCATTACTTTAAGGGGTGATTGTACTGATCAACTTTCCCTAAGAAACCTTCGACTTTTCATACAAACGTTTGATCAGCTGATTAAATTTAGTATGGAAAGTGCAAATGTTTTTTTTGATAATTTCTTATAAGTTTCTTAGGGAAAGTTGATCAGTATCATGGGAACAATCACCCCTTAAAGTAATGCAACTGTTTACCCTAACACCCAGTATAATTTATGCGAACGAAGTCGCGGGTAAACTCAAGTATTATAAAAAAATGAAACTATTTGCGATAGGGTTATACCTACGTACCAATTGGGTTATGCTTTTAGTCATAAATAGCCGTAGTGGTCTATTCATTGTTTAGTACAAATTTGGAACGTTAGGACGGGACGAGACACGTTCTTCGGGCAAAGTGAGGTACTGCCAGCCCTACATTTTTATAATTATATCTTAGAAAAAGTATATGACTAGAATGAACCCGCTTCTACCGTATAAAACAAAACGGGCCAACTTTCTTAGGTTGGTGTGCGTGAGGCGTCATACAAATTATGTCTGTGTGCGTGTATATGGATAGGGTTTAGAGGCCAGTTTGCAATTTTTTTCGACGCTTTCTTAGCAATTTCTTAGCTTCGACTGTCAATCTAGACATATAACTTATCCAAGCCATGGTGGTCCAGTGGCGAGTAACCTTGCCTGCCGTGCAGGAGGCGATGGTTCAATCCCCATCCAGACCAACTCGTACCAATGAGTTTTTCGGAATTTATGTACGATTTATAACACTACTGGCTTTTCGGTGAAAGAAAACATCGTGAGGAAACCTGGCGAGGCATGTATTGTACCCACTGTACATTATGTGGCGACGGGCTCACCCCCCGTCACACATGACACTTTCGGTACTACTGGTGAAACGTGGATGTTCTGAGGCTTCAGAATATCTCTGACTACCCCCTCGGGGAATATAGTCGTGAGCATATGCTTATGCATACTTATCCAAGAATTATATCTATAAAGTGAATCTGGGACTGTTAAATTAAAGTGAATCGTATTAATATAGGTACAACATGAGTGATTTAGGGCCTTTTTCACCACTTTTGGATAAGTTCTTGTTAGCTTATATGACAGATAAATTGACATTTATTTCATAAGAAATATGTCAAACGGACTGCCAAATAAGCTAACAATGACTTATCCAGAAGTGGTGAAACACGAGTGCCATTTATGAAACTCATACTTTGAACTCGGCAGTTGAAAATGTCAATATTACTATGGAGATATGCATCTTTCTACTGCTGATTTGACTTTCAAAAGTAATACTTCAGGAGTGCGATTTTTCAAAGTCAAATCAGCAGTAGAAAGATGCAAATCTACATAGTAATATTTAAATTTTGAACTGCTGAGTGCAACGAATGAGTTTTAAAAATCGCACTCCTGGCCCTAAATCTACACTATTATAAAAACTGTAACAAAAGTGTGTCTGTAGATTGAAGATATTTACCCAAAAAAGTTACGATATGATGTTTAGGTTCACTCTAAATTACATTTTATTTAATTTTTTGTCTGTCTGTTTGTTTGTTTGTTCGATCATCACGCGAAAACAACAGGACCGATTTTGATGAAACTTTTTGTTTGATTAGAATTAAAAACTAATTTTTAGAAGTACTCGTAGACCCGACTCTACCGGTTTTTTATATTGCAATAATTGCAAGAGTCCAACTTGGTGTGATTATAGTGCAAACTCTAAAGTTAAAACAGAATAAATTAAATCCGGCCAAGCACGACTCGCGCTTAGAATCCCGAACTATTAAAAGAATTTTTTTTTTTTAGTAATTAGTTACATAACACGAATATGTTGTGTAAAAAGATTTCCTCACCTACTAAGGAAAAGAATGGGTTGCGATATGATTTTTTTTATCTGTATCTATCGTTAGATCTCACATTAATTTTATACCATATCGATTCATACCAAAAACCCAAATGAAACATACCTATTATGTATACCCACATCGATTTCAGTGTAACGGGGTTTTTACTGCATCATTTAGGTCTGGGGTACATCCCGACAATTGGAAAATTTATTATATCAATCGCGTTGACAGAATCGTATGCTGCGAAGCAATAGTAGGCGCCGCCTGTACAGTGAGGCTTTTCATTAGAAATATCATTTATTTGCCTTGAAACAGGTATACAAAAGATGGTAAAATATAATAAAATAAGCTTCTTCTGTTCAGCTGTAGCAACAGCATGCAAATGTGTAACAACTTAAAAAAACTAAAACGTATAATACTAACATTCTGTAATTATTTAACATCTACTATTTAAAATTTAAAAACTCTTCAACGCTATAAAAACTATGTTGCACTAGCCATCTGTATAAATTATTTAACATTAATTTAGTGTTTTGTTGTTTAAAGCTTTCGGGAATTTTATTATATATTTTGATACTCATATAGTAACAATTCTTCTGGTTTAAAGTTAGTCTGGGATAATAATCTATAGCAAGTCAATTAGGATTAAGAGGATATAATTCGGAGCGCGATCCATACAAACGTACTATGGTGATATTTTCAATACTAACCAATTAAAGTCAATGACATTTTTAGAATCAATCTTAAAACCAATTTCTATGCTTCTATAGAGTCAGATTTTCGTTAAAATGTATAGTTTTAAAGTTACAGTGCCTCAAAGAATTCCATACAAATCTTAAATTAATCCTAGCATTAAAACTGTATATTTTAACGAAAATCTGACTCCATAGAAGCATAGATATTTGTTTCAAGATTGTTTCAGCAAAATTTCATTGACTTTGATTGGTTAGTATTGAAAATATGACCATAGTACGTTTGTATGGAGCGCGCTCCGAATTATATCCCCTTAAAAGAAAAATAGTTCAAAGACACTGGAAGGATGGCGTTACAATCGTGCTCATTTAGCTGTCAGCTCGAAAGTGTTCAGGATTTTTCTCGATTCCCTATTTTAAGGGACCAATTTGTTGATTTATTACTAAGATTAAGATGGTTTCATTATGAAAGACGTTGTGATACTTTGAATTCATCGAGTTGTTGAACCGTGAATGTTCATTTATGTATAACAAACTAACATTATCGGTGTTATTGCGTATTTATTGGTAGTGAACAATTTATCCATTAGAAACACCACCTATCAGACATTATGCAAATCATAGACAAACTTACTTAGTTTACTTCTTTGTACCTTTTAATGTCAATGTGGCAGGTTTTTCTGAACTTTATATTATTGCCATCTAGTGATTTTTCGTGTTACTAGTCTTGGAAAACTCCTCATTCACATTTTTTTTAAAGGTGCGTCTCTACAAACCAATGTCAGAGTTGGAAATCATTAAGAGTCGGTGCTTTCTTTACGAGGGAAATTGGTGCAATATCTGCACCATGTTTCGTAAGTTTTTTTTTTACATACATCCTCACAGACTCAATCTGTTTTGGGGCAGTCAAAAACATTGCTAAGAGAATCTACAGGGTGTTAGAGTAAACAACATTACTTTAAGTGATTGTACCCATGATACTGAACAACTTTATCTAAGAACTCTATAGGAAACTAGCAAAATACAATTTTGGACTTTCCATATCAGTTGATTGAACGTCAAGTATCAAAACTTGAAATTTTACTTTGCGAATTCCCTTAGTTTCATTGGGAAAGTTGTTCAGTATCATGGATACAATCACCCAACTGTCTACCCTAACACCCTGTATACACAAATTCGTAAGTAATTCGACGACCAATTCACAAAAAAACACAAATTAATTCATAAATTTTAGTATTCGTAAGTAATTCACATTTTATTGAAGATTTTAGGATATAATGACGTGTAAAGGTTGAGACACATTGACCGACGGCGAACAACGACGGGCCCATATATAAAAACCACGATTAGTAGGCCTATTTTAGGTATAGAAACACGTTCGGCGCCGTTTGCCGCGATGCGGACAGCAGGGGCAAGTTTTTCCGCGAGCGGTTGTATGGCCCGTGGGGCTCCGTCATCTCTTCTCAACTGTGTTTTTGCTAAAAAAAACAATCCTTTTGGTATTGGTTGAGCGGGCTCATTTTCCGCAACTCGACGTCTTAGGCGCCTATTTTGCGTGAGGTGGGAATGACTATTCTTGCCACCCTAGCTCCTCCAGGAAGCCCACCAGCTTGTTAATACTACCGAATGCCTCTGGAAGAGACCCCGGTGATCCGAGGTGTTGTGCTCGATATTGTGCTAGCCCGTTGCATTCTAATAGCACGTGCGCAGCTGTTTCTTCAACCTCCATGCAGACCCTGCACAGCGGACTGTTAGTAACACCAATATTAAAAAGATGTCTGTTAAAAGGACCGTGACCAGTCAGGGCTCCAGTAACTAGTCGTAATTGAGCTCTCCTGAGACGCAAGAGGCTCCTGGTGAGGCGAGGGTTAACCCTTGGTAGAGCGCTCCTCGCCTGTTCGCAATCTGTTAGTGCAGCCCAGAGTGCGTCCCGTTTTTGACTAGTGCGCTTGCGTAGTTGCGAGCGGATCCAGCCGAAAGGTAGCGGTATAATGGGCTCGGGCCCTATGGCGTCTGTGCTAGACCCGCGTCTCGCCAATTCGTCCGCTGCATCATTGCCACGCGAGTTGCTGTGGCCTTTTATCCATTGCAGGGTGATGTGGTTTCGCTCACATACCTCTGATAGGGTTTTGTGGCACTCCAGAACTATGCTTGATGTGATAACATTGCTCTGAAGCGCCATTAGTGTGGACATACTGTCTGATAGAATTCTGATTGAGTGATTGGTAGTCGCTCTATCCGAGATCGCTCTGGCTGCTAGGGTGATGCCCATGCATTCAGCCTGGAAAACCGTATTGTGTGTTCCTAGGGGCGAAGATATCTTGATATGCAGGTCTTCCGAGAAGACGCCGGAGCCTGTGCCTGTATCAGTTTTGGAACCGTCAGTGAAGATTCTTAGATCTCTGGTGTTTAAGCTCTCGAAATCTTCTTCGTACAGTTGTATTTTGTATTTTTTGTCGAATACGTACTGAGCCGGTATCCTATCATTTATAGCCGGGTAGAGGGGGATGTCCTCTATTGCATTATTGAAAATTTTTGTGTGTGGGACACCGGTGTTTTTCCAGAGGTTAAGTGTGCTCATACGGATCGCGGAGCTGGCTGCCTCTTGTTGTATGAATAGCTGCAATGGTGGGAGGTCTAGCATTGATTCAAGGGCGGCAGTGGGCGCCGTCCTCATACATCCCGTTGTTGCCATGCAGACCGCTCTTTGGAACCGTTGCAGTTTGCTGATGGTAGTAGCGAGCGTCGCCCGTGTCCACCAGACTACTGCTCCGTAGCTAACCATTGGTCTAATTACTGCAGTATAGAGCCACAGCGTTATTTTTGGAGATAGGCCCCACTTTTTGCCCATCATCCTTCGGCACTGCCAGAAGGCAATGCCCGCTTTGTTTATTTTGTTGGTCAGGTGGCTGTTCCAGTTCAGCTTGCTGTCTAATATAATGCCGAGATATTTTACTTCAGGCGACAGCCTTAGCTCGGTGTTGAAAAGCCTAGGCAATTGATAGTTGCCTAGGTTTCGCTTGTTTGTGAACATAACTAGTTCCGTCTTGGCCGGATTTACTGTTAGCTCGTACTCGGTGCACCATCTTTCGACTATGCGCAGAGCTGCTCTGGTTACGTCGCAGATCGTGTTTGCGAATCGTCCTGTTACGAGGATAGCCAGGTCGTCAGCATATCCGATAGTATAGAACCGTTGGTTATTTAGGGTTGTAATGAGATCATTCACAACTAAGTTCCAGAGCAGCGGGGAAAGGACCCCGCCCTGGGGGCATCCCCTCGCGACTAGTGCTCGTTGTGAGTCCTTCCCTTCGAATCTTACCACCCTTTTGCTTAGCATGTTACCTATCCAGCCAGACATAACCTCGTCTACTCCGTGTCTGGCTAGGGCGGCGTTGATGCTGGTGAAGCTCGTTCTGTCAAAGGCCCCTTCTATGTCTATAAAGGTCCCCAGACAGATTGTTTTGTTTTGGAGGGCTTCTTCAATTTTGCACACGACCATGTGAAGAGCCGATTCCGTTGATTTACCCGAACTATATGCATGTTGGTTCCGATGTAGTGGTATATTACGAAGTGCTTTATCCCTCAGATCCCTGTCGCACAGCCGTTCCAACGTCTTGAGGAGGAAGGACGTTAGGCTGATTGGTCTGAAGGATTTTGCGTTAGTGTAATCGCTTTTTCCTGGTTTCGGTATAAAGATTACCTTGACCTGGCGCCACTGTCCGGGGACGTACCTGTGTGCTAGGCACGAGCTCAGCAGTTTTGTAAGAGCTTCCGCTAGCTGTCTGCCACCCCACTTAATTAAGGCGGGGAAGATTCCATCAACACCTGCTGCCTTATATGGGTGGAAGCTGTTTATTGCCCATTCTACTCTGTCTAGCGTGACAACGTTTTGGGCGATTTGCCAGCACTCTGCTGTCGGTGTTAACTCTGTTGTTGGTTCTGAGCAGCTATCATCATCCTCAACTATTCTGCAGCCCGGAAAGTGAGTTTGCAGAAGGACAAGTTGTACCTCCTCTGGTGAGCTGGTTAGAGTGTTATCTGTTTTACGTAAGGACCCTAGACCATGGTTGGGTTGGTTACTTAGCACTTTCCTTACTCGGTTTGCTTGTTCGTTTGATTCCACATTTTCGCAGAAACTGCGCCATGCGGCCGTTTTTCGAAATCTTAGGCGCTTCTTATAATTGGCCTTGGCAGCCTTATAGGTGTCCCAGTCCAGTAAGTCGCTTGTATTCATTGCTCTGTTAAATAGTCTCCTGACTTTAGACCTGAGCCTGTTCAGCTCAGGGCCCCACCAGTTTTGGCCCATCTGGACTGATACGGATGGGATAGTCAGGGGACAGGCAGAGTGATAGCAGCTTGTTATCGTGTTTGTAAGGTCGTTAATGTTGCCTTCGATATGTTGAGTCCCTTCTACTCTGTCAAAAACAATCCTTAAGATTAGGATAGATATTCCCACAAACATTGGCAGAAATGCAATCACAATCTAAAGTTCATTTAAAATTATAAAAAAAAAATAGTTTTTTTCTTTTTTCAGAAAATCATGTTAATGAAATGAAGTGGTAAGTAAAGTTTCTTTTCTAAAAGTATTTTCGGGTTAAAATATCTAAAGATATATACGGACCAATACGAAAGTTCGAACAACAAAATTCAAATGATTTTTTTAAAAGTTTATGAAATCGTTTATAAAGTGGAGTTTTGTTGTAACTTGTAAGTTAAACTACAAATGTTTCAGTTATTGATTCCGGATTTTGATCAGCATTACTAAAAAATTGAATGATCAAAAATGTTTTTTCGTTTAAATTAGTTTTCAGCATTGGGATAAAAAACCTATTTCAATTTGTTAATCCCTTAGCATAAGGATGCTTACTTGTTCCTAAACCGTGCTAAAAATGCGGTTTCTTTTTTTTTGTCAGAATCCTAGGAATCTCTGCGAGCATGTATACAATAACCCCACCAAGAGAGTAGTTATGCTGAAGCAAAAACATTGCATTGCACATGCTAACATTATAAGAGCCGCCGCATTTTCACTGTCAAACCATTATCGACTTTTTAGCGTTGAAATAACATCGAAAATCTAATTAATACAACTAATAGTCCCCAAAAGGCAGAAAGGCGACATAAGGCGAAAGTAGTGTTAATTCATTTTTGATGTTATTTTCAACACAAGCAAAGTCGATTATAGTTTTACAGTGAAAATACTCAGCGCTGCGCTTCGACAGATGTGCGCCGGCCCTTAGAATGGTAGCATGTGCAATGCAATGTTTTTGTATCAGTATAACTACTCTCTTGGTGGGCTGTTGTACGCATGCTCGCAGAGATTCCTAGCAAAGAATTCCTAGAATTCTGACAAAAAGAATGACAGTGAAAATGCTATGCTCTACGTTTAGCCAGTTGTAGGCTCTGTGGAGTATAAGGGTGGATATCTATCCGCGGCGAAGGAGGCAAACGAAACGATTTAGTATTCTAAAAATCGATTCTTTCGCCTCTTTGGCTCGTTCGCCGCGGATAAATATGCGTCCACCTCTTAAGGTGGACTAAAAGAAAACACCAGATTTCTTACAAAATTAGTAATTAGAGTGTATATCACCCATCTTTCTTCATCTGACAACTCACTGAGAACATTAATTTTAAATTGTACTAAATTACACTATTTGTTTCAAAACACCTTGTCGTATTAAAGTCTGGCACTCTGACGTCGGCAAGAAATGTCTACTGTTCTTTTTTAGCATAATCACGTCACCATCTTCCAACTCCAACTTTCCATAATCTGCTATACACAGCACTTCTATGTATAACGATTTCGGAGGCATCAGGTTTTCCGTTAAATCTATTCCACTGTATCCTATATCTTGGCCGACGGATCTCATGTACGAAGCTAAGTTCGTGGAATATTTAGAGAACCACTGGTATTCTTCGTCTGATAGCAGTTCTCTTACGTCCGGGGGGAGAACGGAGCCAAATTCCCATCGTAATGTTTTTATTTTCATCATTCTGCTGTGCAGATAGGCAAGCAGACAACGCTTGTTACGTTCTAAGGCTGAGTGACGTACTTGCACTGTTGTCCAGAGCGATTTGTTTTCTGTTGTAGCATTACTGAAAAGAAGAATTTAAATGACATATAACGTAAACTAACAGTATGAAGAGGCAGAAATTTCTCATAAACTTTGACTAATTATTATAATGACTAGCCTTGCGGTAGCATTTCCCCTCTGCCACGGTATAAGCACAATTGATCTTGTGCATTTACATTCAATTGTACACCTTATCACTAAACGAGACAGCCTATAATTGCGAAATAATAACTTCGAACTTAGAACGTTTGGGGTTCACACGAGACTACTTTTCATGATTTTTAACATTCAAAATTAGAATCTAAAGTTATGGGGAATAAAATCCAAAGTTGCGGATTTCATGTTACCTCGCCCCCCACAAAAAGTGGCAGAAATTTTTATTAGTAGAATTACACGCGTAACCAGTCCACATATAAGTAGTCAAGGCTCATAAAGGAGAATGGGTTTAAAAAGTGGGTCCAGTGGCAAGTAACCTTGCCTGCCGTGCAGGAGGCGATGGTTCGATCCCCGTCCAGACTGACTCGTACCAATTAGTTTTTCGGAATTTATGTACGATTAGTAACACCACTGGCTTTTCGGTGATGGAAAACATCGAGAGTAAACCTGCATGCTTAAATTTTTAGTGGCGACGGACTTACTCCCGGGCTTGCTAAAATACATGCAAATAGTCCAACAAGAGGTTCTTTAAGCTTTAATCATTTTTACTTGTATAAAGTTTTGTTTTTTACATCTTAAATTGAAGACGCAGGAAATAAAAAATGAGCAATTCATAAAACATTGTTTATATGTACATGATATTTTTTTTTTTACATTTAGACTGGAGTAAACCAAATCAGTTGAAATTGTAAAGATACTTACGCATCATTCATGTTCATTTTAAATAAAAGTTGCATTTCCTCCAGTATCTGACGTATCTTTTCGTCCTGTAATAGGGATAAGATTTATTTGTTTATTTAACATTTTATTGTACACATAATATTACAGATAAAACAATTAATGTAGACATGTACAGCGGGTGAGCTTATCTCTAGAGATTTCTTCCAGCAGACCTACAACAGAGACAGTTCTAAAGTGTGAGGCAGGAATAATGTCTACAGCACTAGATTGAAAAAGATAATATTCAAATGTCAATGATTGGATGTTTGTATGATTGTGACTCAATCACGCATAAACAGCTGAACGGATTTGGATGAAATTTGGCACACACATAGAATACGTTCTGGATTAACACAAAGGATATTTTTTTTATGTCCACACACATGGAGTCGCGGACTAGTAGAAAATAAACTTATCTCATTTATGTCTGATAACTAAATATCGGCGACGGGCTCACCCCCCGTCAGACTGGACAGAGTTTCGGTACTACTGGTGAAACGTGGATGTTCTGAGATTTCAGAATATCTCTGACTACCCTCTCGGGGAATATAGTCGTGAGCATATATATGTATGTATGTAACTAAATATATAAATACATATTATACAACGTGTTACATAATTAACCAAAAAAATAAAATCAGTCACCAAACCAATTATAAAAAAATCCCAACCCTAATGTGAAATTTGAAACATAGGCTATTTTTTCAGAAGGTTAGAGTTTGTAAGTTATTTGTACCTAAATATCAGTAAGAGACGAAGAAGCTTTCTTTGTCGAAAAAACGAATTGAAGATGCTTAAATTGTCTTACATGATGACAATTTTCATTTAAATTCATGTCAAACATGAATACTTTATTGAAATTATTATTTATTTTTTATTTTGGTACCAATAATTTAAATTTTTTGTCAATCTGTTATTTTTTTTTATTTTTTGTAATAAATAGGTATTAATATTCATGTTAGCTTTAGTAATAAAGATAACTTAGAGAAAAATCTTCTTTTAAATTAAACTTACAAGATAGGAAGTGACATCGCGGTGACCTTACGACGTATCTACTGCCGTTTAGTCATTGAACTGCCGGCAGTCCGTAAAATAGTGCTGCGCTTCAACGATAACTATTTCATTATTTTCCTATCGATAATTTTTTTTTACGGTTGTCATACATTGTCAATAGACTCTTTACAAGAGACCCTAAACCCTTTAACACCCTTTTTTTTTAGGGGTATTTTTGTAACACCCTGTGTACATACATACATATTTTCTTCAATATCCTACTTATACACAATAAGTTAAATACTATGTAGTAGTGTATGTAGGGCTGCCAGCTTTCAGATAATTTCATATAATATTCTTTCATTACCGATTAGCTTTAAAAATGTATTTCAATAGTTTGTTAAAATATGTTTCAAAGACTTTATGGGCAGGTCAGGTCACACCAGCAGGTTTCAGACATGAATGTACCCGGAGCCCGGGCATAAAACATTCAAAACCTAGATAATCTGGGTTAACCCTGTAGGTTGACAAGCCTACTTTCTTGGTATAATTTTTTTTTGTACTGGTACATTGTACATGTTAGTCCCATCGTAACCTTTTACCCATATACATATAAATATACAACGTGTTAATGAATAAGCGCAAAACCTCATACACCCCAACTGATTTATAACGAAATAATTAGATTGAAACAATAATTTCATTATTTTGACAGTTAAAATTTAAAGTTATTCCCATTTTAAGTTTTCAGGCAAAAATGATTTGTTATCATTTCAGCAATGAATGAAAGCACCAACATGCTCATGGATACATTTTAAGAATCTTGTTTTGGTAGTAAGTAGGGTGAGTGTACCCGTGCGGCGGGTTGAGATCGAGTTCAGAAAATTTTAAATTTTACCAACAAATTATTTAATATTTTTAAAAAAATTACCTATGTTGAAAACATGATAATTCAATTCTGCTCTCGATTCTATACAAACTACTTTATAGTTTTGCGTTAATTCATTAACACGTTGTATACAACTTACAACTATTTATTGACGCACTGATGAGTTAACAAAGGAGAACAAGCTCCTTGCAGCCTCTGACTCCGGTGATGCCAAAATTGAGTGGAGCGTTCCAACATTGAGCCTGTTCAACCCTAGCTTTCCCATCAGTGCCTCGAAAGCCCGTTCGTACCGGAATTTTCACCAACAAGTGGTACACATCTTCTACTACTCCACAGGTCTCACTGTTTTGAGAGTCGGTCCGTATCATTAGGTACTCAAACTTGTTCAGTGGCATGTGTCCTGATCGAAGCCTATGCGCTAAAACCACATTCTTCCTACCTAATTGGGCAACATTAGACCAAAGTATAACGGAAGGCAGACCTTGAATCTACTTGTACCAAATGCTCTTTTCTTTTGATTTTTCATTAAAATTATTAATCCATAACTGGAAACAAATATTTTTGAATTTTGGCAGTGCTTCCGAATAATTTGGTTCAAAATCTAGGTGTCAAAATCAAAATCTTCATTTCAACACTATAAAGCTATAACAGATCATTGCTGGCATAACCTCAGGGTTAAAAGCCCCTAGTAAAAAACAAATTTAAAAAATTTAGAATAAGCGAAAAAAATCATTATCACCCATGTTAATTATGAATTAACTTTCCTCACTCAACGGTTTGCTGGAAGAAAATTATTTTAAAGTTGAACTCACCTTTGTACATTATTGTACCCAATTTACCTATACAGGGTACTCTACCCATCAAACTGAACAACTTTTACTATGATAGCAAACCTGTCAGAACAAAAAAAATATCAGCTACCCCATACTAAACTGCAACTACTCGATTCAAACGTATGGGACAGTTGATATTTTTGTTCTGACAGGTTTGGTCCCATGGTAAAAGTTGTTCAGTTGGATGGCTAGAGGGTAGAGTATGAGGTTTAAAGGTTAATTATACTTTTCCTTACACCCTGTATTGTTTTTGTGTACAATAAAGAATATAGAATTCTAAGAACAAAGCTTCAAGGTTTCAATTCATTCCCTAAAAATTTCATAATGACTAATCAGCCGTTCAGCGTCATTTGTTTTCTATAAAAAGTAAACATCTTTAAGATAAACATCAACAAAAAAATCTTTTGTAATAACTCACGTTGAATTGATCGATAGTGTCATGATTTCTTTCGGCTTCCTTCAGTAATTCTATTACTTTCTCGGCGAACATTTATTGTGGATTTTAAAAACTTCTAAGTATTTTCTCAAAATATTCTAAAATGCATCAGCTGGCATGCAAAATTTTTCAACACAACACACACACGCATACAGCGATACGGAATACGCTGTTTATTTGGGTTATCAAATCGAACAGATGAACATTTCCTTGCACATACCACTACATTCACGTGGGAAAAGTTTCCTAATATTGTTATAGATGCTGGCGGTGCAGTACAAACTTTTTGCAAAATAAAAAATAAAATATTGCTGATTCTGTGAATCATAAACGCGATCCACTGTCATGTCATTTTGACAGTTAGCGTTAATTCGGATACATACTCGTATGTTCAGCAATCAAACCATTATTCTTAGATTGGAGCGAGCGAAGCGAGTTCAAAATTTCGCACACCAAGGCTCAAAACAGTAGTGGGTGGGATGAGTTCCATTAGCCTATGCATGCTCAAACCACTATTCAAATGTTGGAGCGAGCGATGCGAGCTCGAAATTTCAAACAACAAGACTCAAAACGGTAGTGGGTGGTATGAGCTTCATTAGCCTATGCATACTCAAACCACTAATCAAAGGTTGGAGCGAACGTAGAGAGCTCGAAATTTCACATACCAAGACTCAAAACGGTAATGGGTAGTTGTGTTCCATTAGCCTACGCATGCTCAAATCCACTATTTAAAGGTTAAAGCAACCAAAACAAGGGTGAACTCGAAGCTTCACACACCAAGACTCATTTTGGTGTTGGTATCAGTTCCATTAACCCATGTATGCTTCAAACGCTATTCAAAGGCTAAAACGAGCGAAGAGAACCTGAAATTTCACAGCACTGCGACTTTTGTGACCAGAATTCTGACAGTTTAAAATTGTTACTAAAAGTCGAGTGAGCTCGAAATTTCCCAGCTCTGCGACGTTATTACGGCTAAAATAATGTCAACTGACACTAAGGCCGAGATTCAGAGACGATTTTTAAGTCATAGTTCGAACTCCCGTATGTCAAAATCCATACATCCATACGCCTTGCTTAGCTCGAGCTAAGACTAAAAAATCGTCTCTGAACCTCGGCTTAAAAGAAGAAAGTCTTCACTTTACCATAGTCCTTATACGATATGATGAGGAGTTTGGGAAAGATTTGGGTTTGAGTATTTTTTTATTTTTTAAGCTTAGAAAAATATATGTCTAGAATGAGACTCACGCTTCTACCGTAAAACACCAAACGGGCCAACTTTCATAAGTTGGTGTGGTTTTAAGGTCACACTGCAATAAAATCTCGAGCTCAATTCACTCGCTACAAAATTCAGTAAAATCTCAACCTCGCTTTGCTCGCCCTAGTTTTTGGATGTTATATTTTTCATAGTGTAGTAAAATCTTGAGCTTATTTTGCTCGTTCTAGATTTCAGGTCGTAAAAACTCGAGCTTCTTTCGCTCGCTCCAGGATTTATATCTTACAACATTGGTTTCACTATATTGTAGTAAAATATCGAGCTCGCTTCGCTCGCTCTAGGTTTTGGATTGTATATGTTTTCATATTGAAGTAAATGTCGAGCTTGCTTGGCTCATTTCAGATTTTAGGTCGTAAACAACTCGAGCTCGCTTCGCTCGCTCCAGGTTTTAGATTTTATTGCAACGATTTAACCTGGGACTGGCCCCCCCTCCCCTGGGAAAAAATCATTGCTACGCCCATGTCTGTTACGCGAAGTAGAGTAGCATTTATATTATTTTATGTATGACACGGAACTAGTAGGGATGAATTATAATTGTTAAGTTCCCAGTAGTTCCGCGGAACGAGTGGGGGGAAAATTTCACTTGTTCCGCAACGGAACTTCCACCCCAAGAAGAAAGGGAAATACAAATAATATGTACACGCAATTTTCCCCCACTAAGGGGCTTTTCCCAAAACAACACCTTTGAATATATAAACGAAAGAATTCATGATAAGGTATTCAGTTGAAAGCCAACAGTTATGCAAAGCGGTGCTTGTATCCGAACATAGTAGTCAACAGTGGGTTTTTTTGGCCTCCCTTCCCTTCCGTGTATAGTAATCACTTTGCTAACAATTTCTCGTCGTCTTTCAACTATCAGCGTAAATTTTGCGATTATTCCATTCATTCTGCAAACGTTCTGCCATTGAATAGGTTGTTTGTACGCGAAACATTTTATTTTTCAAAACATGCTTTCGTGCCTATCGTAACTCAACAACAAACAGTGCAGGTTAACCAATTTAAATTGAACAATCAGTGTAGTGAATTTAAAAGTGAACAATCAAAATGAGTGCCAACAAGGGTTTTGAAACAAAAATTCATGATGACGAAAACGCAGATTCTGGTTTTCTGTCGGGTCCTATCGACCAGCTTCCCAGTGAGTTGGAGGATGAGGAAGTCGAGAGTGAGAGTAGGGAAGTGTGTGATACAGAAGATATGAATCCCGACAGTGGGGTGGGCCTGTGTGTGGATGGGTTCAACAGGCTGGGCTTCGAGGAGAGTCCCACTGCGAGGCCCGTCGAGCTCAAGGTCCAGGATACACAACCGGAGGAGATCCCGGACAAGGACTTGCCTCCGCTGGCTGTATTGTTCCAGCAGGATGATGACGGGGATACGTGAGTTGCTTTTAAACTTTATTCTTTTGTATGGAAGTAACATTTCTCATGTTATAATATCTTAATCCAATTTCTAGCTTAGTCGACAATAAAGCTTTTTCACATTACAACATTGGTAGAATTATCAAGTAGTGCCTCAATAAATAGTTGTAAGTTGTATATATATTTATTTATATAATGGTAAAAGGGTATGATGAGACTAACATGTACAATAGGTACAAAAGTACCTGAATAAAATTAGAAAAGAAATAAATAAAAAAAAAATTATCATGACTGTATTGACAAATGGCAAAAACTAAAAACTAATCATGCTTGCCACGAGGCTCCGCAATCTCTTCTTGTTTTTGATCAAAAACAAACCCTGAGATTGGTATAGATACTTCCACAAACTACTTGACACTGGCAGAAATGCAGTGCTAACGCACAAGCAAAAGTCCATTAACTACATAAAGGGTGAAATTGATATCATTAGCATCCTTTTAAACTAAGAGTATACCCATCAAACTTTACAACTTTTACAAAAAATCAGCAAAATACCACTATACTAAACTGCAATGCGTACTCGATTCAAATGTATGCAACAGCTGATTTTTTTTGCTCTGATCGGTTTGCTCCCATAGTAAAAGTTGTTCTGTTTGTTGGACAGACTCTTAGTTTAAAATGATGCTTATGATATCAAATTTACCCTGTATGTTTTGATTTTTTGCTATGACATAGTATGTTATTTCTTACCTTTGACTATTTATATGTGGACTGGTTACGCGCGTAATTCAAACATTTCTGCCACTTTTTGCGGGGGGCGAGGTAACATGAAATCTGCAGCTTTGGATTTTAGTCCCCATAACTTTAGATTCTAATTTTGAATGTTAAAAATCATGAAAAGTAGTCTCGTGTGAACCCCAAACGTTCTAAGTTCGAAGTTATTATTTCGCAATTATAGGCTGTCTCGTTTAGTGATAAGGTGTACAATTGAATGTAACTCTGCTACTGCCAAGTAAAGACTGAAGCCAAATTCAAAGCACATTTCCCATTAAATAAATATGTATGGACCAACTTAATATGCTGATGGTTTTATGGGGGTCAAACCATCAAATTGAACAACATTCTTTATGGGACCAAAGTGAAAATAGTGAAAAAACAGCTGTTCAATACTGCAATCCTACTTGACGCAAATGTATGGGACAGCTGTTTTTCTTTGGTCCCATAGAGTTGTTCAGTTTGATGGTCTGATCATCCTCTTAAAAATCCGTCAGCATATTATGAAGGACCTTGGATAGTTTCATTGTATCATATCAAACAGTGTAACACCACTGGCTTTTCGGTGAAGCAAAACATCGTGAGGAAACCTGCATGTTTCAATTTCGAGGCATGTATTGTACCTACTGCCCATTACAAGTGGCAACGGGCTCACTCCCCGTCACACTGGACAGAGTTTCGGCACTACTAGTGAAACGTGGATATTCTGTGGTTTCAGAATATCTCTGACTATCCCCTCAGGGAATATAGTAGTGAGTATATGCTATGCTATGCTATACTCCATTTAAAATAGCAACGAAATTTTAAGGCTATTGTGCATTACAGAAACAGATTTAAAACACTTATTCTTAGAACAGCTTTTGTACCGTCCAAGTTATGTCGGATAGTGTATGTATCCAATAAATTAATTACATTTGGTAATCAGAACTGACCAGAAAGCTAAATAGGAATTGGAAAATTTGGTTGTCCTTATTTGGAATGAAGTATATATCAAACAGTTTAAAAGCATTGGTTGGCTTAGATATGACATTGTACCAGCTTTTGATACCTACATTATGTCTAAACCATCAAACCAAATCCACAATCAATTAGAGAAAGAGATAGCTTGAGGTGTGACAATAAGTCAACACATGAAATAAAATGAAAATTTAAAAACCCACTGATTGGTTTCCAATAAATCTCTTAATAACCATACCAAGTTCTCTGATAATATACGGAAAATTTTACTGTTTATTTATAAAAGTAAAGGTTACTATTTTACTCCAACAGGAAAAAATTTATAAAAATATTGTTTGTACGCATGTTGCGTTTTAGACACCTACAAGCAAACAAGCGGGCCTCAATTATGTATGAATTATATTTATGTATTTAGATAACATTTTATACATTCACAACTTATCCCAATACAAATTTAAGTTCATATTATAATATTTACCTTCACTTGCATTGTACATAGTTAATCTTAAACATGCTCTCCATTATTGCAAACAAAAGCATGCAATTTGAAGTACATTGCTCCATGTGTGTTGTGTTTTAAGTTTATATTAAACTGGCCGGTCAATGTACTTCAAATTACATGTGATTGGTTAGTTAAGTTTGTAACTGATTAGTGTTTGTGGGTAGTACGTAGATAAGTACTTGATGTTGAAACAACATATACATATTACCACAGAATACAGTACATACATTGATTGTAGTTTTTATCACAATTTTGTGAGTGAGAGCTTATCGTTTGTAATTTTTTGTTTTCAACTTCATCATTTATTCATGTTTTATTTTGTTAATGTCATGTACTTAATGCTCATTTTTAGTTTAGTATCTAAATAAATAATAGTTTATTCAACATAATAAAATACTATGAAATTCTAATTTTTATATTATGGCCCCCGTCTTAGTATTGATGATTTTGCCAGAATGTAGTTTATACAGCAAAAGTGCTTGTCATTGTAGTTATAAATATTTTTTGGTTTCAAGAGTTGTTTTTTGGAAACAAACATAATCTTGAGCCTCGTTGTAAGCCGGGGAGAGGCAACCGACACACAACCGCCCAATAGCAGACCTGCAATGCGACTCAGAAATACTATTTAATTAAGTCGACAAAAATGATCTGTCAAATGACACGGCATTGTGAGATCTGTAAGACTTATGTTACTGGGAAAGTAACGTAATAACATTTTATCAATCATTTTCACCTTATCATGCCATATCCTAATAGATGAATAGTGTAAGGTAAATAAAATTAACGTTATGCTAATTGTTATAACCCGCCCAATAGGTAATTCTAGTATGTACATTATAGTAGATGTTGTTTTAAGTGTGTTGGGAACATTAAAGACCTTGTGGAACTGACGATAGAAGTTTCTGAATGGTTAAAAACTTACGGCGACATGTTCAGAAAGCTATGCTAATAAATACAAGGTCCTTCTTAATATGCTGACACTTTTTTAAAGACATGATCAGACCAACAAACTGAACAACTTTCTCTATGGGACCAACATCGAAATCGCGAAAAAATAATCTGCTGTCCATACATTTGGCTCGAGTAGGTCTGCAGTTTTGTATGGGACAGTAGATTTTTTTTTCGCGATTTCGATTTTGGTCCCATAGAGAAAGTTGCTCAGTTTGATGGTCTGGTCATCCCCTTAAAAAAGTGTCAGCATATTAAGAAGGACCCTGTATCAATAAATAGGTATTTCTAAAATAATTTGTAATGAAGTCATACATTATCCTTTTCATGTGGAATAGACATGATCATGATTCAGCTGTTCATTACATGATTTATCATAATTAGTCATGGAAAAATATAATTCACTTCCTGGACTGTGGACCCCATGACATTAATTGAATTTGTCATTAAAATTAATACCTACAGTACCTACTTGGAAACTCCCAATTTGACAAGTTGGTAATCAAGCAACTGTAATCTACTAGTTATGAATACACTACTGTTGAATCATTGTGAACTTATTCATTCATGGCATCGTTTTAAGCTTGAGGTCATTCATTTATTTACAATTTTTTTTTTCTTTTTTACAGGGTCCTTCCTTAATATGCTGACACTTTTTTAAGGGGATAATCTGACCGTCAAACTGAACAACTTTCTCTATGGGACCAACATTGAAATCGCGAAAAAAATATCAGATGCTCCATACAAAACTGCAAACCTTGTCGAGCCAAATGTATAGGACAGCAGAATTTTTTTCGCGATTTCAATGTTGGTCCCATAGAAAAAGTTGTTCAGTTTGACGGTCTGATCATCCCCTTAGAAAAGTGTCAGCATATTAAGAAGGACCCTGTATAATATTTTGTTTTGTTAATCTTGAGTGGTGACTTCTATTGTATCGTAGCCTCTAATGTCTACATCAAAAGGTTGTTTATCTCAAGTTAAATTAAAGCTTTTTCAGTTAACTTTACAGAGTAAATTTTCTTGATTCTAAGTCTAAATAAAAACAAATTTTCCCAGGCAACTACACATCGCAGCAGTGCACGGTTGCGAGAGATCAGTCAGGACCTTAATAAGAGTATGTCCAGAGAAATGGTTCCTCGACCTACAGAACGACTACGGACACACAGCGTTACATCTAGCAGTAATGAGTGGTCAGCCGGTGATCGCGAGGATGCTGGTGCGGCAAGGCGCGTCGATAGGAGTCAGAGATTTGAAGGGGAACACACCGGTCCACGTGGCGACGGCCGCGAGGAGTGTGCAGTGTTTACAGGCTCTCCTGGCACCCGTTGAAAACCGAAGATTGACTAAAGCACTAGCTTCCATATTGAATATAATTAATTATAATGGTAAGTGCTTATAATTTGTTTTTTATGTTAACTGTTACTAAGTAAAGAATGTTTTCTTTATAGGGACATGCATTTTTCATTTGAATTACACACAAGATCAAAAGCTAGATAAGTATCAATGCTATTTTGATTTTCGCGGGCTGTTTATAAGGTCATCTATTTACCGCTGATGTATAATTGAATACAGAGATTTTTATTCAACTAAAGTAGGTAGTCGCGTCATAGGTAGGTATAATTTTTTATCAATAATATTGTGGAGCAAAGTAGCAAAACAATGAGCAGCTCCCACCCTTGGTCACTTACTTTGCTTACGTAGTTACTACGCATATCTTTTTTTTTCAGTTGACCCCCTAGAGGTCAAGACTTTAAAACAAATCTCTAAAAATGTATATTTACTAAATGACATCATCACTCAACATCACATCATAATATGACGAAGGTTGCTCATGGCTTTTAAAAACTCGTCTATAACTCCAAAGATGGACAGTTAGTAATTGATCAGATCTAAGATATGACTATTGATATAATAATATTGCGGATGTGAACGAAATAACGGATGTATAAGCAAATGCTGTTTGCCTTCACACCAGTCATTGTCCTGAGAAAACTCCATCCGGACCTACGCTGCACGCTAACCATTAAAAATACGGAGATTCTCTAGGATCTAAGATGAATTAAGTGCATAGGTTCAACTAGAACCAGTTTACTACGCCGCATGAGACATTGTTTACGTGTGAACGGAACGCACGTCTCGTGGATGCGTACACAACTGCCCGGTCACTCCTTCAAGGCCTCAAATACTCAATATACGCTCTCCCACAGTGAGAAAAGCAAAACGTCTAAACATTCAACAACAAATATCAACGGCACCAAATTGTTCGGAATTCCCTGACTGTGTAAATTACATTAAAAAGATATTAACCGGTCTCCATCGAGATATATTTCGTGTGTTCGGTTTTTCCAAAGTGTTATTCAATGTTCCTCGTCGCGATGTTTTGTAAAAGACCGTGTTGCGGCCTTTAAACTCTGCCGTATTTGCATTGGATTTACCAGATAGCTCGCACGACCTTGTTTAGGACATTGGGACCTTAAAGAATGGGAAAGATTATAGTGCGATGGGTGCGGGAGTTGTTTGACCGCGGAAAGAGATGGCGGCGCGTGTGGCCGGCTGCAGACTGGCTGGGTATTCCCATCGTTGATTACGAGAGGTGCGCCCCGTACTCGTAACAATCGGCAGTGAAAGCCTCGCTCCGCATCGTCCGGAATGCCCCAACGATTGTTTGTTTCGAGCTCTTTGTGCGCTAATTGAAAAGCTGTTACGTTTATGCTAAACAAACGGTTTTCCCCATTGAGATAATTTCAATACATCAGTTGAATGTCATGTGGCGACGACGCTTGCGTATGCTAGTATTTTTTGAAATATCCGATTTTTATAGAACTAAGGACGTTAGCCAAAAATCAAGAATGTTAATGTACTGTAATGTATGTAATAAATGTACTCGCTTGAGTCATACATAGATGGCACGAGTAAAAGGAGGAAAATAGATGTGCTAAAAATGGTCATGAATATTGCACCGTAGTAATATATGGAAGATGTTGTGAGGAAAACCGCAGAGCATGCCTTGGTCGATTCCGAGTAGGTATCTAAAACCAAAACAATGGGGACTGTTGCATGCTTGCAAGGCTGGAATAACCCAGACGGCCGGCCACGTGAAAGCGTCTCGCACTGACTGTGTGCGGAACACATCGGAAATCCCAAACGATCATTCCGTTTTTTTTATCAGATGATGTTACGTACCCTCGTTTACTTTCTCTCTTCGCGCCACATCGTGCGCTCAGATCTTGAGTCTACAATTTATATTCTAATATGGAGCTCTATACATGGTGTTAGGGTAAACAGTTGCATTACTGTAAGGGGTTATTGTACCCATGATACCAAACAACTTTCCCCAAGAAACCTATAGGAAACTGTGTGAACTTTCCATATTAAATGCCATCAGCTGATCGTATGAAAAGTCAAAAAATAAATCGAATTTCCTATCGGTTTCTTAGGAAAGTTGTTCAGTATCATGGGTACAATCACTCTTAAAATTTATGCAAATGTTTACCCTAACACCCGGTAGAAATCGGAAGGAACCGATGTAAAACATCAAACCAATGTCAAATATATTCATAAGTACGCATAAATATGATGCGCGAAAATACATTGTCAACGCAAGCAAGTATGCAAGAAATAAGTACTTTTTTTGTTTATTACTTACCTACTTAGAAAATTTCTACGATAGTTTTTTGATAATCTGAAACGAAACGATACCTCAGCTGCACGATTTACGAGAAAATCAGGATTAGCAGTTAAAAGGAAAGCAATCAGTATCAATTAAAATACTAATAAATCATAAAGCGGTTTATTGGGTTTTGCCTTCGGTCTTGGCATCGGCACCGAGCATGCGGTTTGCGTCCAGTTGATGACCTAACATTATGTTCGGGAAACCTACGACATTCCAGTTTTGTGACAAATCAAATCATCTGTTGAAAATTGTAATCATTTTATATTATCCTTTTGACGTGATTATTTGTGAAGCTACCACCTCGTCGTAAGGTGTTGTGGATGTAGAAAAAGTACGGTCAGAAGCTCTGAGTTTGCACAAAGCAACAAAATCCGAGGTAGACATTTTGATCACACAAATTGTCATCCAGTAGGCATCGCATGCCACCCCCGAAAAAACGATAAAAATCGAGATGTGCCTCCATTTTTATTATTTTACGTATGCCAGAAAGAGCGAGCATGAAATTTTTCACGTTTAAACGCTTTGTCGTCGGTGGCATGCTAGCCGTGCTGTTTAGGATAAGCCCTTTCCAGACACAAAGCGTTTTAGGGTGGTCCTAACCTAACGCATCTTATTCACACCCTGCATTATAAATCTACCCAATTTAACTTTTCAATTCAAATATAACAAACTGCCTCGTAATGTAAAATAATTAATCAGCACATTTCAAATGTTTACTGGAAATTCCGAAGTAGAGATTAAATTGATACTATTGTTTAGAATTTGTAATCTTTGTTTAATTTAAATGGTTCTATTTAACTAGGACTTTTGACACGATAACTTTTATAGTAAAATAGAAACATTATATCGAAGGCAGATGGTGTTACTTTTTTTTGAGGTTAATGCTTTGTGACCACCTTTTGGACGGTATCTCGTCTTCTGTACAGTTGATGGCATATTTGACTTGACATCGTGGGCTTGATGATGACCACCATCTACCATCTATATCTTATCTACATAGATGAGATGTCGAATGTGGATCTTAAGAAATTTAAGACATCTGAACTCTTTCCCCTCGGTCGTGAAATGCTATGCAGATAAAGATAATTTAAAGATTTTAAAAATGAATTTCTTTAAACATTTTTATGCTGTTTCTTCAAGACAAGATCGCTGTGCGTGCGCTTCGCCTTATGCCGTTATCTCTCAAACACTTCACATGTGGGGCTTTCCAACGCTTGACCTGGTTTTTCCTCACATATCCACACGTATATTATTATCAAGAACTTTTTATCTAAAATGTAGAGGGTTGAATTGCATCTAAACAACTTTCACTATGGAGCCAACATCGGAATCTCGAAAAAATCGAACTCTCACGACAATCTCATTCGGGATGGTTAGTAACTTTGCTACCTCTACCAACCATCTTTCCAAGTGTGCAGTTGTAGCGAGGCTCACCCTTAGCATAATGAAGGTTTGAATGTTCCAACCACAACACGAGTTAAATTCCGCTAATGTAAAAAAAAAGAAAAAAAAATTATGTAGTATGTAGTGTGTATCTAAAATATTTTGGCAAATAAACTATTTCTATTTCTATGTTCATCAACATTATGTACATTTAATGTAACGCAGAGAAACAAGTGTTATACATACTTGAAGAGAAGTATGAATATATTAGAAGAGGAAGGCTAACAAATTATGAATGGATTGTATGAAAGATTACATGGAACTAAAATGATGGTGGCTATGATAATTGAATGGAAGAAGATGACATATAACGCTGACCTCAAATAAAGCAATAAGGGGAAGATTCCTCATAATTATTAACAATGACATTGGACCAGTTTACAGTGAAGGAAACACCTTGTTTTCTTAAAGGCCAAAGTACGGAAAAATCCAACATTAATCCGACGAACCCTCGGCAATGCCTACAGTGTGGGTTTTTTTAAATAGCTGTCTCGCTTTATTCGTTTTCTGTTTTTTTTATAACAAAAACTGGCTTTGACCAGAAATATCTTGATTAAATGATGTTAATGAAAGAGTCAGGTAAACATTGTTTTCTTACTTTCCATAATTTATAGAAAAATGTTCGAGTTTTACTATCTTTCTTGATGATACATACATACCTACATAAACTTCACGACCATATTCCCTTAGAGTGGGGCTAGATCTTTATTTTAGTAAAAATGTGGTTGATAGTTATATATCAACCACATTTTAAAACCTCAATTTGATGATTCGATGAATCTATAATATGTTGTGTTTTATATAAGACAAACAAACAAACGTAACAGACAACAGACCGGTTAAAGTTACGCATGCGCGGCATCATGGAAATAAATTATGTTTTAAAATACGGAAGCGGAGAAAATATCAGCGTCGTGGCCATATTAGGCGAGGGCAGAGGACCGAGCTGGCGATGCCGCGTAGCGTCGCAACTGGCCACATAGCTGGGAAAACCCCGTCGCCTCACGCTGCGCACGCGCACGCCCCGCCCGCCGCGACACGACACCGTGACGTGACGACCGCACGGACTAATTACATGTACTCGTATAGTACGATTTGTTAAATTACACAACTGTCCTGCGGCCGCGCATGTTCTCATTGCATGTATTAATATATAATGCTGAGTCGGTACAAAGCCACATAAAAATGAAATTAGAATCGTTATGTCAGAGGATTTCTTGATGACCTGAAAATCATTCCACTAACTCTCATCTTCATCAGATAGATAATCTTGCCCAGCACTGGGATCTTAGAAATTTTACATACGTAAACTCATGCCTTTTATAACCCAAGCAATATGGAATTGATCTCAACTTTTGACTGCCCTGAGATAACATAACATACATATTCTTTCTCGCTTCTTCTACTCACTCCCTCCTGTCGTAATATTTACAACTAAACAGAAAAAAAAATTATCATATTTACAATTAAATAGAAAAACGTTTTTATCATCTTCTATCTCTTTCATGCCAAACACATGTTTGAATTTGTATGACTCGTCATGATTTGTATGCAAATACGAGGTTATGATGTCACTTCTCTTATACAGGGTGAAATTGATATCATTAGCATCCTTTTAAACTAAGAGTCTACCCATCAAACAGAACAACTTTTACTATGGGAGCAAATCGATCAAAGCAAAAAAAACAGCTGTGGCATACATTTGAGTCGAGTAGGCGTTGCAGTTTAATATGGAACAACTGCTTTTTTTTGCCAATTGCAATAAACCACGAACTTTACTGGCATTACATACTATTATTTCCATGTAGTGTGTACTGGAGGCCTAAGTTACTTTGGACACCTGGCTTTGTTATTTATTAGAGTCAAATTATTTATTAATAGTAAAATTTTATGTGATCATCAACAGAAACGGAGGACTATTAGACGCCTTAAAGAGAGCCATTATGTTTCAATAAAGCTAAGGTAGTGATCGTAATTTGTTAGTCAGGTCATGGCCCAGTGCTTACCAATGTTTTTTTCGTTTATCAATCAGACGGCACATGCTTCTTCAATCATATAGGGTCCTTCTTAATATGCCGACACTTTTTAAGGGGATGATCAGACCATCAAACTGAACAACTTACTCTATGGGACAAAAGTCGAAAGCGCGATAAAAAATCGCTGTTCTATACAAAACTGCAAACCTTACTCGAGCTAATGTATGGGACAGCTGATTTTTTTTCGCGATTTCGACGTTGGTCCCATAGAGAAAGTTGTTCAGTAGGATGGTCTGATCATCCTCTTAAAAAACTGTCAGCAATTCTGTTTTGTATGGAAGAGCAGATTTTTTTTTAACCTGCGCAACGCTGTATTAGTCATTCCGAAAAAATAAATATTGTGATGTGGTGATTGGTACGAGGTCTCATGATTTTGTTTTGTTGAAACTCGTGACGTGGGTAAATAGCTATCTTTTCTAATACATTCAATATTTTTGATAATCACTATACACAACGGAAAAGTTACTAATGTATAACTACACTATGTGTGTGTATGTATCGTTCACTAAGTTTATACCTTACTCATTTGTGATAAAGTTTCCATTTCATTTAACTTGGTACTGGCTCTGTGTAGTATAGGTAGCTAAATTAATACAATACGAGTATCTACATTACAATGGTGTTCTCTTACACGTGGAGCTCTGCATTGCATTGATAAAGAGTAAACAGTTTAATATGCAAAGTAACATCGGAACTAAATACACGGCATTTGCTAGAAAAAACATAAATGGAGATTCCGACTCTTGCGTCGATGCGTGCCGATGCCGTTATATCACTTATTGTTTTTGTTTATTTTCGTATTATTTAGGGTACTAAAATAGCCGGTAAGGCCCAGGTGATCGTTTATTTTTATTGATTACTAGCTGACCCCGCAGACGTTGTTCTGCCATTTTCCCTACCCTACACCTACCCTACAACTACTCTACACCTACCCTACACCTACCCTACACCTATAACTACCCTACACCTACCCTACAACTACCCTACACCTACCCTACACCTACCCTACACCTACAACTACCCTACACCTACCCTACACCTACCCTACACCTACACCTACCCTACAACTACCCTACACCTACTCTACACCTACAACTACCCTACACCTACCCGAAACACACTTGGCCGTTTTTTTGTTTATAAACCTTCCCTGGCATATGCACAACAACCCACCAAAGTTTCATCGCAATCGGTCCAGCCGTTCAGGCGTGATGCCGTGACCCAAGGGAAATAGGGATTCATTTTTATATATATAGATTGTCTTCTCAATATTGTTACTGACGTGCCAGGAATTCCGATGTCAACAGAATTATCGATGACACATAAATAGTTAAAAGATCCCCTTTTCTGTAGTGCGTTCCTTAGAAGTTTTCAAATTATTCTCGTGTTTTCCTGTCTGTTTCTATAGTAATATGTACTAGTTTAGTGTTACACACCGGTTTTTCTTCGAGGTAATTCTGTACATTCTCTTTTGCTACAATAAATTGTCAGGAAAATAATTATACTGTTAGCTATGCCTATATCAGAAAATAATGATTGCTATGTATCCGGTACATAGCAAGGAAAACTGACATCAAAACAAACTAGCTCAAAGCCTGAAAACTTATGCAGAAACGATAAAAGATCTCGACTATGTAACACATTGAAATGTTTTGTGTATCTATTCACATCATTTGCAATTATAATCTTAAAAAAAACTATGTGCGAATTGAATAGTAAGCAGATAATAGTAATTGCCTTAAAACTATACTTCATTCCAAATAAGGACGACGAGTTTTTCTGATTCCTATTTAGCTTTCTGGCCAACTCCGATTACCAAATGTAATTAATTTATTGGAGACATATACTATCAGACATTTTTTGGACGTTACTAAAGCTGTTCTAAGAATAAGTAAGAGGAAGTGTTTCAAATCTCTGTTTCTGTAATAGCCTTAAAATTTCGTTGCTATTTTGAATGGAGTATAGTGTAGTTGAAGGACTGCCACTTAAGATTGTGACGACCAATAGGTAATCTAATACTGTAGGTACAAATTTAAATAAACGAACTAATTGAACTTTGACTAAATAAAACTTTTGCTCTTGGACGGAGTAAGACTTGGACAACTTGGTCGCTCGGTCGGGAGTTTCTGTCGACGTATTATTTACATTGATTAAAGTAACGTTCAACTAGTTCTTTGCTCTGTAAAAGTTTGGATTAGTAATAAATAAGCAACTATTTTCAGTGGTTCACCAGGATGTTTAAAATTAATCCAAACACGAGTTCTTACAGAATCAGCCGGTCTATTTCAGCTCCGGGCTATTAAAATAAAATTGGATCTGGTCCAACAGAGATGCCTAGCATTGTAGTTCACGTAGCGCGCCATGCAATAAACATATTTATTCAGCTGAAAATAAGTCCGAATATTGCATTACGTTTTCAAACGTTTATAAATGGCCATCCATTACATTCCATCGTTTGTCTAGGTTAAATGTCACCCGAAAATTAATTTTCAATACAAAAAGTATGTTATTAGTAAAAGTTATAATCACGGAGGACAGAAGGGAGCGGAGGTTTCGCAAGACAATTAGGTCTGCCACCATTGTATTAGGTCAAGACATCACAGTGGGCGTGGCCTTTGATGCTTAGTTCGAAGCGAACCGCCATTCTTTTTGCATAAAATACATCTAAAACGATGAAGTGCGCTGTTCCTGGATTCAGTTTTAGGGGCGTAACCCGTCTTGTCCCCCGTCCCTGCATTTTGGCGACACTTAATTCGATAGAAATATTGCTTTGCAACACCTCTGCTCCATTCTGTCCTCCATGGTTATAATATTTTTTCCACAATTTGTTACTTTTCATGAAAGACACATTTTCGCGTTTCATGCAAGATTCATGTCTTGAATCGTGAGTGTCCGTTAGTAAAATGTTTCATGTAGTTTTAATAATTTGTTATGTGTTTTAGTCTAACATTGGATTAAGTATGCGTCGATAGACGCAAAATGACCCCATTTTACGAACCAGTTGATATCGTCTTTAGAATCCATTAAACGCTCTGTTGTTTTGTTGTTACGCAGTGTTATATATAAATTTATTTAAACTTGATCGTATAGTATAGGTTCTAGAATGTGATGATGATCATACGATACGGTAAAACCGTTGACTTCAATGTTGACTTCATCGGACAATTGTGTTTTCCCTAACATTACCACACTACTTGTGGTTCAATTTGATTTTAAAAAGGATTTTATTAATTTGAGGTGTAGATGCAAAGATGATGCATACTTAAATGTATAAACATCTTCTTAACCGGAAGGATTTTCAAATACAGTCCTCATGTATACGAATCTTTGACTAATTATTATAAGGACTAGCCTTGCGGTAGCATTTCCCCTCTGCAACGGTATAAGCACAATTGATCTTGTGCATTTACATTCAATTTTACACCTTATCACTAAACGAGACAGCCTATAATTGCGAAATAATAAATTCGAACTTAGACCGTTTGGGGTTCACACGAGACTACTTTTCATTATTTTTAACATTCAAAGTTAGAATCTAAAGTTATGGGGAGTAAAATCCAAAGTTGCGGAGGATTTCATGTTACCTCGCCCCCCGCAAAAAGTGGCAGAAGTGTTTGTTAGTAGAATTACACGTGTAACCAGTCCATATAAAAATTAGTCAAAGATACGAATCCAATGCAAAACGATAATGAGGTTACCATGTCGTAGATCTGATGTCACTTTGATTACCATGTTACTATGACAGATTACTGCATTACAAAACTACCAAATAGCATGACAATAGTACGTCTATCTTTATCTAAAGCATCGGAAGACTCGCTCAAAGAGTTATTTCCATTGAGGCGGTTTCCGTTGAGTTTATCCATCTTCCTTGTGTATAAATTATATGTATAGTGGTGGCGCCTCTAGCGGGAAAAAAATGCAAGCTCCTGAACTGATTTGTGACGTAACTTTAGTCTGACGAGACATTCCGCCAGTTGCACGTACGTTCATTAAAGTTCATCCTCCCAATTAAATCTCTTGCTGTCACTTTTTGTCTTGTTGACGTAGTAAACGCTAGCAAGAGATTTAATGGAGGATTAACTTTAATGAACGTACGTGCAACTGACCGTTAGACTATTTATTTGCGTATAAGAGTAATAATAATAGATCTTACAATAAACAAATGAATTAAGTTCAAATCATATCCCACCATTTTGACATACAAAATATTTTTATTGTGTACTTACTATTCAACAATTTTCATCATTCCTTTCAAGATAGCATCGCTGAGTATATGGTCAATTTAATTAATTTCAGAATTTATTTATACAATCATATTATGTTACATTATACTAGAAAGAAACTTAATTTTCGTTAAAACTTTTCTTCAATGAATTCTTCAGTACCTTCAATACTAATAACACTTATCAATCAGTAATTTAGTCAATTCCTTTTTAAACTTCTTTAAAGAGCATCCCTTTAACCTAGGCAGCTTGTTATAGTCTGACCGGAACCGCTGTACCGCGCCTTAGGTAGGTGCGCGGCGAGATGGACGGGGGACGAAGCAGTCCGCTCCAATTTCGCCGTCAACGTTCGATTTTAATTTACCGCCGCGAATTTCTCCGCCTCCTCTGCCCCCCGTCTCACCGCGCACCTACTTTAGACGCGGTACAGTAGTTCTGGACACACTATAACGCTTCTAATTACATACAATCAAAATTACTATGTAATAATACCAACTGATTAACATTTGACGAGATAATCATATTTTTTTTAGATCATAGTTTAAGAAAGTTCACATTATGATAAGCAATAACGTCTTTTTTTTTGCCTGATCATGCTTTAAGTTCGTGACGTTGTGTTTGTTCATGGCGGTCACTGATTTTTATAACTTAATAAGACATTGACTTGAAATACATCGTGGAAGGTTCTATAACATTTGTATGATCAGCAACGAATATTGATTGACATTTGTCACCTTTATTTCAATGAGGATATGGTTCAGGGGATTATTGTAATTGGCGTAGCTTTAAACATTAGCTGAGGTGACAATGTGCTCATTTTTGTCAAAGTACTGACAGAGTATAGGGGGAGTACGAGTTCTGTAAGGCGTATACGACCTGGTGTCTTTGATAATGATTCAGCAGTGTTAATCAGCTTTTGTTGCCGACTGTACAAAGCTACATGAACTATACAAAAATACAGTTATGTCGGCCACGGGTCGAATGCTATCACTGGGCGCTAGGCGATTGCTTCGGAAGGTTAATGGAAAAACCCGACTGTTTTATTTTATTACTTGGTTGTTATATGACGATTTGGAGCGTAATTAACTATACATTGATAATGCTGACATGTAGCACATCCTACATAATGTTAGACATTTAAAATTTAGTACCTTCGAGATTATCGACAGCCAGGTATATCGCTGCACCTCACTTAGCCACGGTTTATACCGAAGAGTCGTGTGGCGGTGGCGGATAATCTAAGCAACACAATGTAAACCTTATAGTACGTAGCATAGCGTCGTTTTTGTTGTAAAGGAGAACCGCGCTCGCGCCTCCATGCGACGTCGGACCTGGAGGCGTAATTCTCCAAACGACGCTATGCTACGTACTATAAGGTTTATAATTGTGTTACTTTGACTATCCGCTACCGCGTCTCTTCTGTTTAAACCGCGGCTTAGTCTCAGCTAGATTCTCTTTCACTCGCGCTCCTATACCTGCATATGGCGCATGACATTTGTTCGTCGCATTACCTCTAGAACGAACTATAATTAAGTTATGTTACGATGTGAAACAAAGTATTGACTCATTGATTGATGTCTTAAAATATAAACAAAAAGAACACAAAAAAAATTGATACGTACCTATTTAGATGTTTTTTGATGCAAAGCTTGAGTGACCTCGTACAAATTATTTTTAGAACGCCAAAACAGTCCACGGCAAACAACAAATTTTGACTAATATAAAAATAATAGCGTTAACCCGCGACTCCGTCCGCACAAATTATATACCAGATTTTAAGTCAGATCACAAGCTATCATACAAAAAAGTTTAATCAAAATCATTCAGTAGTTTACGCGTGATGCTCGCACAAACAGACACAAAAATTCTAAATAAGGTTGATTTGTAGACCTAAAACAATATCATCATCTTTTTGTTGTAAATATTTTCAATGTACAGACACACTTCTGTTACAGTTTTATAATAGTTAAGATTAAGATGTGAAGAAAAATTTTTGTGGGAAACCTGCATGCTTCAATTTAGAAGCATCTATTATGTCCACTGTCCATTAAAAATATCACGCTGGACACGTTCGCACTCTTTATTATATTTAATTTCCTAAATGGTAATTTATTTTGTTTTAGGACAAACCTGTGTCCACATTGCGGCGAATTTGGGACATCTCGACGCTTTACAGACACTCTTGTACTACGGGGCCGACGTTAATGCTATCGTAAGTTTTAATTTACACCTTATTTCTTTAAAATTAAGATTTATATTCGACAATATTACAGTTCTTGAATTGAGTATTCATTATACTTGCGTACCAAGCTTTCGGGGTGATTAGATTATCTTTATAGATGAGGTTTTATTTTCTTTAAAAAAAAACACTCCTTGCACTCCATACAATGAAGTCACGATGCTTGAACAGTACTGTAACATAAACAACATGGCGGCGACACACTTGTCGTCCCTGTATTTGTTCCCTTCTCTGCTCCCCTAAAGTTACTCTCGAAGTGCGGGGTGAGGTACGATATCTGAAGTTAGTGAGGGGCAGGGTGTGGCCATTCTGCATTTAGTGCCTACTGTTTCATAACTTAAGAAATTATGGTTCTAATGGATTCGGAAGGACGGACTACGGATCCTTAATAAAACGATATGAATAAGCGTGATTTCACAGTCAATTCGATGTAAACAAATCGTTAAGATTTGCCGTCACTTCTACCTATTGAATTAGACAGTAAAACGTCATGGTTTCCGAGAACAGTGACGAAGTCTAGTCTCCCAGCAACTAACCACAATCTGGAGATTCCACGGGTTTTTTTTTATTTACCTGTACGTTACTCAAATATTTTATCAGTGTAGAAATTTTGTGGTAAACCTTATGTTTGTGTTACCTAGGTGAATTAAAGTGTGTGCTTTTGTCAAACACAATAATTATCATTATATTATTATTCTCGAGTTGCGACCGCGTACCGGAAAGCGCAGTGTGGGTAGGCCTCCCACAAGGTGGACCGACGACCTGGTGGAGGCGGCGGGAGCCCGTTTATTGAGGGTAGTGTAGGACCTGTCGTTGTGGCGATGCTTCGGGGAGGACTATGTCCGGCAGTGGACGTCTATCGGCTGAGACGATGATGATATCATTATTAAGATAGTCAGAGATTTTCCAAATAATTATTGCACATTCCGAACTTACATTTGCCGCCCAAACTTTTTACTAGCAGTGTCCAGAACCTGTTCAGTGAGCCCATCGCTAGGATCGTCCAGGAGCACTTTTCGGCTCCCCGCGACCACATATCAGATAAACAAAAGATTTATATTGTTGTTCTTAATTATTTTTTCTTCGTAATTACGGGATCTGAGAAGTTAAATGTGTTTTTTACGTTGCCACTTTTGTCTGTTGAATGAGTCAAGGTAATTTCCGGATTCTTCTCGGCGGACATCATTATTTTGTATGAACATTTAAATTGATTCTCTTAGTTGTTTTTGTTTTCTTGGAATTAATTACAATAATATTATTTTGTGATCCCAGGCTACATACATAACAATAGCGTGAATAACGAAAATAAAATTAATTTTGCTGATAGTGAGCCATTTATCAACTACGCACTTAAAAAGCGTCTCTACCCATCCCGAACAGTATTGGGTTTATGATCTATGAATAGATAATTCAATTTGTTTATTGAAAACAATATGACAGTCATTTTGCATTAATAGATGTCAAATTAGTTCGAGTCCCTAACCTAGATACAAAATAGGAAATTAGCTGTCTTCATGAAAGGAAAGTAAATCACACGTGACATTTATTACGTATTACAATCGTTATCAATAAATCTACGGTATTAGGACACTGGTGAAGGTTGCACTTAGTCAACGTGGTTTCCCCGCGGTAAAACCCGTCAGTCTAATCAGCTGATATCTATATCGCGACTGGGCTTTACGTGTCGTTGTACCTGATGTTACGATTACAAGGTAAACTTACCCTTGCCGAAAATGTCACGTAGATTCTGAAGTTGCCGATTGTTGAGGAAAATACAATCTATCAGATTCGATAGGCCGTTGAAGAACGGTAAAGAATTAATAAGGTCTTTGTTATTGGCCCAATAAAATCAACTCATAACAGATTAATGTACTCAGGGTACGCCGGACAAATAGAGGAAGCTATCTTGCACTGTTATAAAATCCGCAAAACGCGAATATGCGGCAGGGGCATGAACGTGTTAACGAAGATAAGAATACCATGTAATCTTTCAACAACTTGTTAGAACGATTAATCTAGTCGATAACGATCTTCAAGTCGATTCAATTACATGCCACGCAAACGGAGGCGCCGTTTAATTGTTTTTAAAGAACGGATTAAGATAAAACTAATACTAATAAGTACTCGACACATTCTATCCTAAAACCTTAAATATGTTAAAAGTTATTTGCTACAACGAAAAGCTGTTTGCTTCTGATTATGATCGTCAGTTCATGGAATCTGATGGGACATTCTACTAAAGTGTTACGTGTAAATAAAATGTTAGAATCTAATAAGTCGTTATCTTGTCAACAGGAAGGATACGCAGGTTGGACAGCGCTGCACATCGCTGCGCACCGAGGCGACCTCCTCCTTACTCAGTGCCTTCTGCAGAAGTGCCACGGGGTGGCGGTGCGAGCGCGGGACTATGCCGGCCGAACGCCGCGCCGTCTCGCCAAGCGTGTTCAGGCCTTCACCACCAAGGAAGGCCAGAAGATCTTCAAGGCTCTGCCCGAGGAGAGCGATAGCGATACCGATGACGATGATGAGGTAATTTAAACTTTTTGATTAGTTAGCAGGGAATGTTTTTTGTTTTGTGCTGATCTGTTTGGTATCATAGGGTTTTATACTGTAACTTTTAATGTAAGCTGTAACAACTCTAGATCAGTAGATTAGTAGACATACAAAATAAATTATAATATAAGAAAGATGAAGGGGTGAAATAAGTTCGCTTGACATAGGATGACGTTCCACGGAAGCGAGCGAGGACTGCCATGCCGAGCGAAGCGGAGCTAAGCGAGCGGAGCGAACAGTGGAGCTCCGGGGCGGGGTCCGCCACGTGACGAACTGTAGGTCCCCTTGTACTCTTTGCTCTGCTGGGTTCACATATTGCTATCGATTATATTTGCCTTGACATTTATGCAAGAACAGTTCTATCACACCAATATCGTTGTCTCACATAATACGCCTTAGTAAAATACGGTTACTGGAAAAAATGACGCCGACTGATGTATCGCCGGTGCATGAAAAAGCATTGCACGCGTAGTTGTTCCTACACGTTATAAACCGAATATCTGTGATTTCGATGTGATTTATAAAAGCGTAATTTATTATTGTATATGCCTTGGATCATCGATAGCAAATCCACTAAATATAGGTGTAATTTTAGGTTCGCTTCGCTCGCACGCACGGCTCCTCTCCATCCTAGCTCGCTTTGATTAAATATCACCTTTAGATCATGTATTCACATTCTTAAATCATTGGTGCTTTCGTTTTGTTTCATTTATATCACAATTTCACTGTTTAAACTGCTTCCGTTGTAGGAACTTAATTAAAATCTGGTGTCGATGTCGTTGACTTGTTATTTCACTGTAATAGATTTTTTGCGATTTCCATGTTGGTTCCATAGTCAACGTTGTTTGATGGTCTGAAGCACGAGTATGTTACGTGTATGCATTTAAGTTAACACCATAGGTTTATGACGATGTTTGTAGCTTGTTTATTAACAAACAATTTTCCTTGTTTCAGTATGACAGTGAAGACGAAGAAAGTCTTTTTGACAAAATTCGTTCTGAAACTCAAGTCACCACTTCGATGGTCAACTAACTGCAAACCGGCACGCCAAAACACACTCTATGTAGATAGCAATAGAACTCAAATACTCTGCAGTCGACAGTGTCATCAACGTGAACTTCAAGTATTACTTTTTGTACATAAATGTAGACAATATTATAAAATAAATAATATGTGCCTATGTTACGAGGGGTCCACACTGATGTAGGTCAGTGTGGACCCCTCGAGTTGATGTCATATACCTTAGGAAAATATAAAACCTTGAAACCTCGATGGAGTATTGGTGTGGAACTTAACCACCGGAGAACTAAATCCCGCGTTTCAAGTGCCGTGGGCTTTATTTGTAAAAAATATTACACTTAATTCGGAGAAAAAGTTAAGCAGTAATTATACTACTCTGTATTCGAAGCCTGAACCGGCATCCATTACCTGATTTACTCTCTCTGTTTTTAAATTTAGTCATCAAAGCAAGCAATGGATACCGAATCAGTCTCTGAATGCAGAGTAGTGTAATTGCTACTTTATTCGTCTTCCCTTTTAAGATCTAAAGTTTTTGACAATTAATACGCACTTTTAGCTGATAATTTGGAAAGATAAGTGTTTGTTTTGTCTGTTATATTGGTTTTTAATTGTAAAAGTGACACGTTTAAAATGATGTACAGTGTTACCACGTTTATAAGGCTTACGAGTGTACGTGCGCAATTGACTGTATTTAAAACCGCGTGAACCAATCACGACACGCCACTGTTGAGCGGCAAAAATGACCTACTTCTATTGGTCCATTGAATTGGTGCTTGACGCATGACATACAGTCGGTCATTCGACTACACGGTAATCAATTTCATACTTAAAACGAGTCAACATAAGGTTGATTATCAATGATTTCTGATATCGGGAAATGTTTCGCACGCGATTGCAAATTAACGACACGCCAAATAAACTTGGTCGTACTGTACTTTGAATGAGGCATATTGTGAACAAATCGTGTGCACAATATATGGCCCTATATCTTATAGCTATCATATAAAATCCGCATTTGTTAAAAATCACGCGCATCACCGGGAGGGAGCAGTGATCAGGAGGCTATCCTTTGGTCATTATCATTCATACTATCAAAGAGTGAATGTAGAGTTTACACTGCCGAGTTACAATGGTTGAAATCCACGTACAAATAATAATAAATATGTTTTTTGGTAAATAATATCTTCATACTGTCTTTTCAGGAAAATTGAAATAGGCAAATATAATGTGTCTTGCTCCAACTTTCGCTCGAAAGCAGTAGTGAAGACTTTTTTTGTATGTATTTGTGGACGCATACTATTTTCTTTTAAAAGAAAAGTTTGTGTCTGTACATTTACATTATATAAGTTTAGGTTAATTTTTTTGTTTACACATTGACGTTGCAGGTCAAGTATAAATTTATCAAAAGGCCAAATTGTATAATATATTGACAGTATGATTGGCTGTTGAAACATTTTAATTTCTTTACGAAATATGTATCGGAAATTGACGGTAGGTAACAATTTAAATTTTAATGAAGTTTTAATGACAGTCGTACTGTAATAATACAGGTGATTCTAAATACTTCACTTGAATAACTTTTGTATTTATAACATTCGAAAATATATAAAAATACATTTATTAAGCAGCTTAATTATTTGCAAAACATATGGTCCGGTATTTCTTGAAAAATAATTAAATTCAAGGATTATCAGTGTAAATATAGTTTATTGCCATAATTGGACTTAATTGTATACGATTATATTTACTATATTTTTTATAATATTATTGTGATTGATAACAACTATATTCTAAATGTGTTTTGTTCGAAACATGATAAAGTCGCTGAAACAGTGAGTATCTATCCTATATGTACTTACACAGTTTTATCATAGATATATCTATTGCTCTCGGTGATCTAACCATAATTCTTATTTATTAGTCGTTATGTATTGTACTATATCTAGGTGAGTTAGATGTATTCATGTTATTGTATATCATAAAATAAATATAGTATTTTATATATTAGTTATGTCTGGGCTCAGCCCGGAGCTATTAATCGTTGGTTTATACAATAATGATAAAATATATAGAGTGATTGTGTCTAGTATTGTGATTTCATTTATTTTCCCTTCTATTTTCATGCAAGATTGAATCATCGTATTATTTGTTCCTATCATTTGACCTCAGACCATTTAAATATGGACCAGTTAATCGACCAGCGTTTAATTCTACTAAAGTCCGGCCGCTGAAAGATTGCGTTTGACAGTTACCATAAAATTGTAAAAAACTGAATGAAAACTATAAATGCCGATCATTATTCAGTAGCTTTTTGAACTTAAAAGGGCAGCTAGTGCCCTGTGTACTAGAGTGAGCACAGGTAAACAATATTTTCATTCAGTTTTTTACAATTTTATGGTAACTGTCAAACGCAATCTTTCAGCGGCCGGACTTTACCAACCTTTTCTGACACTGCGACCTGGCATGAAATACGCAACTTTGGATGTTATTCCGTTACATTAGAGTCTTAACTTTAAATGTCAATTATAGGCTATCTCGTTTAATGATTAGGTATAAAATTTTACATGTACATGATCATTTGATCTTGTACCTTGGCAGAGGGGAATGCTAAAGTAAGGCAAGTCCCTGGTTAAATACTCTAAGCATTTGACCTACATAAGTACATAAACTCACGACCACACGTCCATTTGGCTTGATCAGAAACTTTGCTACATCTAATTCGAAATGTATTTGTTTTACATTTGTTCGTAATATTTAGTTATCAGTTCAAAACGATGGAAAAATACAAAAATAAAATTAGGTTCATGTTAGGTGATGTCGGCTTCTTTTAATACTATTTGTCTTCGCTCTAGAATAGATAGCGTCCAATGAATCGGCTGCAGTTCAAAGATTAGGTCAGAACAAAATGTTTACAATAAAATAAGATAATATCCGTTCAGTCCGAATTCAGAAGTAAATATTAACGAAGCAGGCCTACAGACAGACGACCGCCACGTACACGGCCCGCTGGCCATCGACGTTTACTATGGAACGTAGGAACAACAATATCATTTCGCGAATTCGTATTTGGCTCCGTTCCGTACAGAAAGTTGTTCAGTTATGGTCATAAAATATTTTGGTTCTTTTTTGACACAATTTCAATTTGCCATACTCCCAAATAACACATTACAGTTTTACCGCATATTCGAGTAATCAAAACTAATATAGATCATTTTTTTTTTTACTGAAAACAGCAAAACTTGATTTTTTCTTAAGTTGAAAACGTTTGCGTCCCAGTGACGAGCCGACTGCCTGTGAATGGTCGGCGGTCGGGTCGCCAGTCTGCACTCAGACATTCTCACTAATACTTGTAATATACATATTAACAGACCTACCTGTTTTAGGCGGACTACCCTTTTTAGTCTCCACTAAGATTAAAAAATGCGAACTTTAGTAAATCGGTGAATATCGGCCATTTTATTCAGCCGGTGACTTTCAAAAATCGCACTCCAGACCCGAGTCACAGATTAATAATAAGTTACCCCGAGTCCCCGTTAAAACCCGAAGTCATAGCATAAGCATATGCTCACGACTACATTCCACGAGGTGATAATCTGGCCCTGTATACGGACTTTAGATTTTCGATATATAGCGACCGTCCGAACTTCATTGTAACACAGTTGACATTGGACCGAAAACGTTCTTGAGATGACCGTGTAGAGTAGAGATATTCTGAAACCTCACAGATCTTATTCCTGTCTCCTTGTCGCACATCCTTCTCATCTCGTAGACCTGTTATCCAGGACTTTCCGTTCGTTATTCCGTCTGGCCACTCTTAGAGATCGATTTTGTTCTAATGTTATCGGTATACCGATAAATTTTGCTGTTTAGCTGCCCAAGTTTTGCTGTTAAATGTTCTAATATCCTTTCTTATATTCCAATGTCAACTACATTGGACCGAAAACGTTCTTGAGATGACTGTGTAGAGTAGAGATAAGTTTTGTGCTATCATTTCGAAAGTAATGTTCTTCTTGTCGCTGAAAATTTATGGGCTCACTGCTTTTCCATACTTAGTTATGTCGGTTGAAAAATTTAATGTGCTTTTGGGCAAAACGGGTGTCTTCCCGAAGTACATATTCTGGTCGAGGCTCTTATTTAGGTGATGCTTGTCAGGAATACGATTAGATCTTTATACAAATTAACGGATTCTAATTTTATTGTTACTAAGTTTAATAGATGACTTTAAATTTAGAAAAAAAATGCACACTTTTTAAACTTAAATCAGACTTTACTCTTATGTAAGAATTAAATGTTTTTTGATAGTGAACAACAAAATATTTAGAAATGTTGTTTTGGTTTAAGGCACCCCTGAAGGGCAAAGCGGGTATTTGAAAGGGTTTTGTATTTTTTGTTGTTCTTTAAATTACTATTTTTGTTTTTGATTTTCACAACTTTATTAGATACCTAAACATTTTTATGAATAAAGCGTAAGTTGCATTAACGTTTCTAAGTCTGTTTAAATCAATATCACCCTTAGCTTTTCCGTTTTGGGCTGGTCTCCCCTACCGGTGACTAAATTCTTATACCATGGGTTCAACACCAGTGCCCCTACCCACTCGTATTGAAATCATGGGTATGAGAAGGCTTTTGTATGAGATTTAAAAACCGTTCAAGCTCACCGGTGACATTCAAAAATCGCACCCGTACTCTGCGCAAACGAAGTTAGACGAGCAGAATTATTTTCCTACTGAAGGTACTGTAGTTGTTTTAGGTATTGGCCAAACTCAACAAATAAAATTTTATCTTTGGTCTGTGCGTGTGTTTCACACTCACCATGTCACGCATTTAACTTCACACCCTGTTTATTAAAATTTGCCTTCTCGAAATTGGCTCTTTGATGAGACGGGGAAAAGAAAACATAAATATTGATGTGCCAATAATATTGATTATATCATCATCATCGTCTCAGCCGTCATGTCTGCCGTGCAGGAGGCGATGGTTCGATCCCCGTCCAGGCCGACTCGTACCAATTATGTACGATTTGTAATACAACTGGCTTTTCGGTGAAGAAAAACACCGTGAGGAAACCTGCATGCTTCAATTTCGAGGCATGTATTGTACCCACTGTCCATTACAAGTGGCGACGGGCTCACTCCCGTCACACTGAACAGAGTTTCGGTACTACGTGAAACGTGTATGTTCTGAGGTTTCAGAATATCTCTGACTACCCCCTCGGGGAATATACCCCATCTCAGCCGATGGACGTCCACTGCTGGGCATAGGCTCCCCAAGGATCACCACAACGACCGTTGCTACGCTGCCCTCATCCAACGCACTGCGTCGTCGGTCCACTTTGCGTAGGCATGCCCACGCTGCGCTTTTCGATACGCGATCGCCACTCGAGAACTCTTCGACACCGTCGGCCATCGGTTCTGCGAGCCATATCTTTATTATACGTTTTACCACTCTTCTTTTACAACGGCATACCAACATATACAACAAATGTACAGTCGGCAACGAAAGTTGATTAAAAAGACAAATAATTTACTTATTCAAATAAGTAACTTGCTTATAAAATATTAAATCTGTTTTTGTAGCTACCACTGCTACCACCACTCTTCACTGCATCGGAACGTGTTTATTTTTTTTTAATTTTTTATTTATTTATTAAGGACAACCAACAAGTTAAACACTAATACAATTTTATGTTACAGTGGTACACAGTAGGTGTATAGACTAAGTGCTAACTTAATTATAGGCTGCCACGTCATTCAAAATGCGGAAATGGACAATATTACTTATCAAGTAGATGATTTAATTTAATATAATTTGTGCGCTTAACTAGTGCAATAAATGACTTTGATTTATTTATTTTAATCATTGCCAAAAGTTTTAGTCGTAGGTAGAAAGAATAACCTTTTTAAATTTGTTGATGCTTTTTTCGAAAATATCTACGTTTGTTTTTTTTGATAAGGTATTGTACTGCCTTTGCAGTCTATTTAGGGTGCAATGATAGCCCAAGTTTGTCCTTGAGAATTTTTCTTTAAATAGTACGTATTTGGACTGGCGTGGCAATCTGTGAGGTGTATTAAATGTAATGGCTTGAAGAATCTTACAACAATCTATATTTCCCTTCAGTAATTATACAGAAAGACGATGTCCAAGAGATATTTCTATTTTTCGCCAGATTACACTGGAATGCCAAGTACTTGTTCCAGTCTTTTTATATGAACTTCATAGTTTGGAGACCAGACAATACTACAGTATTCAAGCAAACTTCTCAGTAGCGCATTGAAGATGCGAATTTTAGTGGCCGGCCGTTTAAATTCCTTGGTATTTCTCAGTACAAATCCAAGCGTTTTCAAACTTTTGGAAGCAATTTTGTCTATGTGTATAATAAATTGTAATTTACTGTCCAAATACACCCCTAGATCCCGAATTGTGTAAGTAGTCGGGCGAACAATTTTATTCTTTGTGAACCTAATAAAATTACACTTCTCAATATTAAGATGTATTAAATTTTTATCACACCATGCACTGAAACTATCAATATCTGATTGTAACAGAATAGAATCATTTAGGTTTTGTATGCCTCGCATAATCTTCAGGTCGTCCGCATAAAGATAGATGTTGCTATGTTTGAAGGAAAGATTTGCATCGTTGATAAAGACGTTAAAGAAGATAGGGCCGAGGTTTAAGCCCTGTGGGACCCCAGATTGGGCTAAAAGGGTTCAGATGTGTAACCGTTCACTACGACCCGATAGTAACGATTTTGAAGGTAGGAAGCGCACCACGATAGAAGTGCTCCTGAAAGTCCGTGATAGCCCAGTTTTTGTATTAGTAAGTCGTGGTTTACCTTGTCGAACGCCTTGCTAAAATCCGTGTAATTATATAACATCAACAGACACACGGGCGTCTACGAGTGTAATGACATCGTTCAAGAAGGAGGTCATGTTTGTGGCTGTAGTGCGCGCCTTCACAAAGCCATGCTGTTTAGGGATGATGAGGTTTTTTAGGTGCCACGAGAATAGAGGGCACAGAAGAGACTCGAAAACCTTACCAAAAACTGGGAGTATTGTTATGGGCCTATAGTTCCTAACGTTACATTTGTCTCCAGAATTAAAAATTGGTACAATAATTGCGTGCTTCCATAACGAAGGAAATGATCCGGTAACAAGAAATTTATTAAAAATCAAAGACAGTGGGTGCGAAAGGGCCTCCTAACACCTCCTGACTAAGATGGGTGGAATCCCATCAGAACCTGGACCCTTTGCTACGTCCAATACCTTCAACTTCTCAAAGATTTGAGTTTTAACGTAGTTTGTTACTACCGCGTTAGGTTCTTCTTCTGGGGATGAGATTGATTTGACGCCAGAATCGTAGACAGATGAAAAAGAATGTGCAAAGAGGTTGCAAATGCCGCTACCCGAGGTGGCTACAGTGTCGTCATAAGTCATACTAGAGGGGTACACGGTGCTGTTACGACGTTTTTGTTTTATAAATGACCAAAAGTATTTTGGGTTGCAAGAAATGGATGATTCAATTTTCGTGATATATGCGTTATAAGCCGCATTAGCTAGCTTCGTTGTAGAGAAGATTCGGCCAGAAACTACAACATAGTCATAACTATAACTAAAATTAAATTTTAATATTAATCAACTATCGTTGCAGATACTATCGATAACATTTGCAGCTTGGGTTGGGTCGTTCGACTGGTTTTTTATTTTCTACATCAGATGTTAAGACCTATGATGATGATGATGCCATGGTACTTCATTTCATGCAACAAGCCCAAACCAAGCATTTATTTTTCCGCATTCTCCAATACATCTTAATTTTTATCACACCATTCCCTAACCACACTATTCCTGATTCTATCAGGTGACCACCAATTTTGCGTTGACGTACCTAACATACGTCGTCTGTGCCTTACGTGCAAATCATCCAACTTTTTATTGTTTTTAATATGTACTGCGTACTGTGGCGGTATATTTCGTGGAAATTACTACCCGAAATCATTTTGTTCATCCAAGGAAAATATAGTAAACAATCTTTAATGACGTCGATATATGATTGTTTGTAAACAGTTTTCCTGTATGTATAAAGATTGACGCATTGTTATCTATTACCAAGTTACTGCGACGATGTACAGGGTGTTAGGGTAAACAGTTGCATTACTTTAAGGGATAATTGTACCCATGATACTGAACAACTATCCCAAAAAAACATATGGGAAATCAAAAAAAAAAATGGTCTTGACATAGGTTATACTACTAAATGAGATGAGTGGCATATTACAAGACGAATGTTAAATATGATTGTGGATGGCTGCATAAAGAGAGGACGACCAAAGAAAAGATGGATGGATTGTGTGAAAGATGACATATGTAAAAAAGGTGTGTGCGCTGCTTAATTGTCTAAGGTGCGCTGAAATGACGGCTAAAAGAGATGAATGGAGGAAGACGACATATTGCGCCGACCCCAAATAATGGGATAAGGGCAGGAAGAAGAAGAAGAGGAGATACTACTAAATGCAATCTGCTGATCGAACGTTTGTATAACAAGTCGTCATTTTTTTTGCGAATTTGTATACGTTTCTTTGGGAAATTTGTTCAGTATCATGGGAACAATCACCCCTTAAAGTAGGGCAACTGTTTACCCTAACACCCTGTATTTTGTGAAAATTATTATCGGCACGCACGGAGTACTGCAATACTGCGTAACTATCGGCATAGAAAATTTAGCTAAGTAAATTTACTGTGCTAACGAAAATCAATTCGTTCATCCAAGAAAAAAGTTGCAAGTAAACAAATTTTAATTGCGTCGATATTTTACTTGTAAATATTTTTCCTGTGTTTACAAGAGCGATTGACGCGTATAATTCATAATTTTGTTATCAATTACCAAGTAACTGTAGATATAATTTGGAACGAGGACTTACCCTTTTATCAGTGACCATTATACTAAAAACACAAATAAGTAGGTACACACGGCGACAGATCAACCTACCCATATTTGAACTTAGAAAAAAAGCTTAGCAGTATAGTTTGCATTTAGTCACAAGTCAAAATATCTTAAACCAGATTCGCGAAATAACAGAAATTTTACGAAGGACAAGTTAGCAAAAATTATCAAACATATTTTACGTAAGACGATTTGGGGGGAGGGGGTCCGAGCAAGTCTTATAAAACTTAAAATCGTCCTACGTAATTTATGAACGGCCCCTACAATTAAAAGTGGCGACGACTAACTGACTTGATAGTTATTAAAACAACTTTTATTATGGGAGCAAACCGAACGTAGCAAAAGAAAACCGGCCAAGTGCGAGTCGGCCTACTCGCGCACCGAGGGTTCCGTACCACACAACATATTAATTAACTTACAAAAAAGGGTTAATTTCTCTGGGACCTCTTTAGCACGAGACCGACTCACACTTGGCCGGTTTTTATTATTTGTTGTTATGCTGTAGAGTTTACTCTATAATCAAACCACGTTTTGTATTAAATAAAAGGTTGTAAACTAACATAAAATGGAATTGTTTTATTTTGTTGGCATATGGCGCGGGCTCATTTTCGCACCCCGGCGTCCTACCTAATTATTAATCCTATTTATTATTAATCTGTGGCCCAACCTTATTATTCTGTGGCCCAACGCCCAATATGGTAGACACTTTGACTATTTATATGTGGACTAGTTACGCGTGTAATTCTACTAACAAACATTTCTGCCACTTTTTGCGGGGGGGCGAGGTAACATGAAATCCGCAACTTTGGATTTTATTCCCCATAACTTTAGATTCTAATTTTGAATGTTAACAATCATGAAAAGTTGTCTCGTGTGAACCCCAAACGTACTAAGTTCGAAGTTATTATTTCGCAATTATAGGCTGTATCGTTTAGTGATAAGGTGTAAAATTGAATGTAAATGCAAAAGATCAATTGTGCTTATACCGTGGCAGAGGGGAAATGCTACCGCAAGGCTAGTCCTTATAATAATTAGTCAAAGGGTTGACACGGCCCTGGTGCCCCCGTAAGGCGCTGACAGCAGCACCAAGCCGAATTTTCGAAATGAAGCTTTTAGATACAGTGTGAATCTAAATTCAAACTTAGTATTTATCCCTAGAATACCGTGAAATTGATTTTTTTGTAAGAATTTTTTACATTCAATGAAACAAAGAACCAAGGTGTCCATACAGATTTCAATGTTCGTTTATTTATTGTTCTTCACTCATTGTGGGTATTTTATTATATAAAATATATTCTAAAAATAATTTTACAATTTTCGTAATATTTTCAATGTCTTAATAAAATTAAGAAAACCCGGAATGACGAAAATACTATTGAATAACAATTACAAAAAAACATAACAACATTAAATACAGGGTCCTTCTTAATATGCTGCCACTTTTTTCAGGGGATGATCAGACCGTCAAACTGAACAACTTTCTCTATGGGACCAACATCAAAATCGCGAACAAAAAACAGATGTTCCATACAAAACTGCAAACCTACTCTAGCCAAATGTATGGGACAGCGATTTTTATTTCACCGTATAAATATAAGTAATAAAATATTGACCGTTATATTTTATTACTTAATTATTTGGTTAGATCATTATTTTGTATCAATGTTCTCATAATATTCTAACGACTACAACCCTGTAGTTGTGAGAATATTCTGACTATATTGTTTTGCAACTGCCCAGTTGCAAAATACCTAAACTCCATTCAAAATAGCAACGAAATTTTAAGGCTATTTTGCTTTACAGAAACAGAGATTTGAAACACATCCTCTCACTTTTTTCGTAGAACAGCTTTAGTAACGTCTAAGATATGTCGGATAGTATATGTATCCAATAAATTAATTACATTTGGTAATCAGAATTAGCCAGAAAGCTAAATAGGAATCGGAAAATCTTGTTCCTTATTTGGAATGAAGTATAATAAATTTATTTCACAATTTCGTTTGATAAACGGCGACTGAACAAAGAAATATGCAAATTACATTTTGAACCCTATTGTTATTAACATAAAAGCGAGCATAGATTATGAGCTTTATTTACATTTCCCAATAAAAGCGTATAGGTTATTTCCACGATTTCAACCACGTTGAAGCAGTTTTCGTAATAAATGGTGTGTTCTATCTTCGCCCTCATCAGTTATTTGTGTATTAAAAAAACGGCCAAGAGCGTGCCGGTCTCGTCCATGATAGGGTTCCGTAGCCATTGTATGTGTACAATTTTTAACCTGCCCCCCTAGACAAAGTGACATTCTATATGCTAGTAGAAAATGACAGAATGTATGGATTTGACATTTGCGATCGAAACATTTTGACGTTTGCTTTTGTCACCATACGCCAAGTCCGTACATTTTTATGTTTTCTACCGTCGTTAGCGCTAATCGAAAGATACTTTGTCTAGGGGCCCTTGTTTATCTTACCAAATCAATCAATCAAATCAGCCCACATCAATCCACTGCTGGGCATAGGCCTCCTTTTAATTGCGCCACTTTATCTTACCAAAGAGAAATTTTTATAACACAATGACAGCGTGATTTATTTTCGTGCAACGCCATCTAGTTTGTCGGCCGGACAAAATGTCCGTTGGCTGTCTTTGTCCCGACGGCTTTTGTAACAAAGCTTTGCTTTTAAATCAGCCAAGAGTAGTAATTAAAAAATTTCAAAGCGGCTTTACCATATTTATATTTATCGTGACATTTTTGAACTTTACAGATAACTATTATCTCAATTTCAACTTATGTTACAGTTTCCGAGGCCATTGCTCCACGCCATCTATTGGGGTGATATAAAATGAAAAACCCACTAGGCATCACGCTCAGTTATAGGTAAAATGATTAAGAACAGTAATTCTCGCGTATAAATTTTTTTTTATTGGAAATCCTTAAATTGCAGTTGATTTTCCCGTTTGTTGCGGTATTTAACCATTGACATATCCTAAGGCACATATCTGAATTTTGATCTTTATATCAATTAAAGCTTGCGCAATGGTTTATGAGCGCTTTCAATGCGCAGAAATCAAAGGAGTTTGAACCTTTTGGCACCAAGGTCATCTGCCATTGGTATAGATCAAAGAGATTATACCTAAAGGCATAGAGTGAGCCATACCAATTGTAAAGTGTCCACTTTTTTGACGTTTAGGTTTGAGTGTGTGGTGTCAAGTAGCGTTGCGTCCCGAATTACGCCGACAGCGCTGTGAGCGCGATAAATGTCGTTCCGATTTGACGTGAGCGCGTCCACAATCGAAAACGTGACGTCTTTCATGACGTCACTACCGACGCCATCTTGCAATAACAGTGCTCACGGTTCGTGGCGTTAGCACTGTGAGCGAGTTGTCAAAAGTGACGTTTGATAGTTTTGTTCTAGTAAATTTTTGAGCGAATTTTCAAAAGTGAGGCTTGACAGTTTTGCTGTTTATATTTTTGGTTTTTTTAGGTCTCGATTTAGGTTTCTTTAGTAGTACTGGGTTTGATTATGTTCTAAAAAAGACGAATAAAAGTTTAATAACGATTAGTGATGAAGAAAATAATGTGAATATTTGAATGTTGTGGTGTGAACGGTGTGAGCGCGATATCTAGCGTTCCGAATTGGTAGAACGCTATCAGCGCTGTCGGCGCGCTAACGCAAATGAAACGGGTTTTAGCGCTGTAATCGATTACAGCACTGTTTTTATGAATTGGAACACACCGTAGTATGGACAAAAGGCACCAAGTGACATATGGCCTTATGTTTACGGTCACTTTTCACACACACTAGCTAAAAAAAAAGTGGACAGCCGCATATACAAATGTCTATAGTTCCATCTCCTTCTACTATTAAAGGTAGGTCATAAGACAAAAGAGACTAACTACAATCGTAAATTTATGCGGACTCTATGGAGATCCTTCCTCTGAGGTATAGATATTATTTCAACATTGTAGCCACGCATACAACTTATGTTAATTGATAGCTTATATCAATACAAATAAAAAATCATAATCTGACGTTTCCGAGATATAAGCCGATTAAGATGAACTGGTGGCGCCACGTGCAATTTAATCCGCTTATAGCTCGGAAACGACCAACAAAAAAACAAAATGGCGGATGGCTTTGGTGCCAGGCCTCCTAATTAAAGGTTAAAACCCTTTTCGGATCAAATTGGTCGTCGCGCAGGCGCCATTGGCCGATCAGCATCGAACATTGGCCAAGATTTTTTTTTCGCTTTCGCTGGTAGATAGAATGTCAGTGTAACCGCGTATGAGATAGCGAATTAAAACAATTTATATGAAGTGACAGAGAGGCACAAAAAAATGGTTACGTCGATAAGGAGAGCAATAAGGTAGCGATCTCCTTTTTTAACCTGACCTCTATTACTTCTCCCTCTACGGCTGCGAATAAATACAGTTCGCTGCCGATCAGTCACTTTATGCGTCATCAACATGCGCGCATCCCTATCATTATCGCCGAGCGCTCATAAACGATTGCTTGTAGATTTACTCAGCTTCCCCCCAACACTTACACTAGGTACTTAATAATAATTTGTGATGTAACATAATATACAAATAGATTGAACCTACCAGCGTGCTCTTACCGAAGTAAAGCCAAATAACAAATCAACGATATTATTAAACTAAAGTTAAACATGTTTAAAGGCCGTCACACAGGATATCTACTATCCTAACGCACGTACACGACAAACTCTTATCATTCCTGTGCAAACGAGAGGAAACGATTTGTATCTTGCGTGCGATAGAATAGTACAACCTTTTATGCAAAATATATTATAGTTTCGTTATATAACGGCCTTAACGGGTTCTTACAGCGTTTACGATTATTTTTAAGTTATAGCGTGTAGGCTCCCACTACAAGGAAAAGGCCTCCTCTCACGACTAAAGGTGAGGATTGTGGACCATAACTCCAACACGCGGGTCTGCGTATTGGCGGAGGCAAGTTAGTGGTCAACTTGCTATCACAGTATTTACAAGCCACCAAATATACAATACTCTAAGGGTCGATTCACACCAGAAGAGCATCGAAATGCATTTGCTCGCATCGGCAATCTTATCACTAGTGAATAAAGGTCAAATTTATTTGGAGCGATACAAGCACCGCTGCGCCGCGTGCAGCCCGCCGCGTCGGCGACGTGCAAATAAATGTAACCTTTATTCACTAGTGATAAGATTGCCGCTGCGAGCAAATGCTCATGCAAATGTAGAGTTTCTGGCCGCATCTTCTCTACAGCGACAACACGTTCCGACGCGGTGGTAGCTTTAAAAAAGATTTGACGTTTGATAAGTGTGCTGCAAGTTCCTATATTGAATAAATTATATTGACTTTGACTTTGCTCTTCGATGCTCTTCTGGTGTGAATCGACCCAAACGGTATCTATCCTGGACCAATTGCTTAACATTGTTTTCTAAAAATCATTTTAATACTAGTATTTCTGCAGGATGAAGAAAAAATCTTTCTACCTACAACGGGAACTCAATCGAAAGTAACTGTTACTTTGTTACGAACCCACTTTGTAAAATGTTTAATTTTAGTTTAAATAGCTACCTCGTTTCCCAGTCTCTATACACTATCAAATCTCAGTATAATACGTAGGCCTATTAATCTTCAGCAAAGAGAACACATTAGGTAACACATACGTCATATTAAACCCTAGCAATCCATACGTGAAGTACTTATAACATAACTCTACGATAATTTTATTCTTATTATCGAGGCTATCTTCAGAATTTCTTAATTCGTTCTTATCCTTGCCCAGGAGAGCGCAGATGAGAGCGTATGAGAATGATTTACCGAAGGCTCTGGCGGCGAGTACCCCGCAGAAGCCGAGGATTGTTCTGAGGATGGTGCAGCCGAGCATCTCTATGGAGGGCCAGATGATGGTGTACGGGGGGTCGGTGCCGCTCGCCGTCATGTTGCCGAGCTGGTAGTTGGTCCACGAGCCCGTGAGGATGCCCGCGCAACAGCTCACTATCATCGTTGTATCGCCTCTGCAATAGAATAATGATAATTATATTTATTGTTCCACAAAAGACACGCGCTCGCTGGCGTAGTGTAGCTTCGGTATTGGAAACGATCACCGAAGTTAAGCAACGTCAGATCCGGTCAGTCTTTGGATGGGTGACCGTTTAGTGGTATTTCATCTCGAGCGTTTCCGTGCTCCGGAAGGCACGTTAAGCAGTTGGTCTCGGATAGTTCCGTCAGATTGCGTTGTAACTATTCGTTAAGCCAGGTCAGAGGCCTATTAAGGCGGCTTGAAAATTCTCTGACAGCAAGTTGACCACTAACTTGCCTCCATCAACACGCACTGGGCCCGCGAGGTGGAGTATGGCCCACACCCTCTCATCCTTTTTCGTGAGAGGAGGCCTTTTCCCTGCAATGGGATTCTACAGGCTGTAACTTACTTACTTTTTACAAAAGACATTACATAAGCGTAAACATAATAAAGTGCACATTACATTTACAAAACAGATGTCCGCCGATACTCAAAAAAGAAACCTGTGTTTTGAGTGCCAGCAATGTTCCAGTGGCACAAAATTAAATAGGTAATAATGAAAGTCTATTGCGAAAGGCAGATGGTTAGGGATAGGAAAGTTATATTAGAAGTTTGCTGGACTTCATTGTGAGTGCATGAGTTATAGTAGTGGAAATGTGCTCGATTTCTATTGTGTTTTTACTATCAGAAGAAATAACCGGTCGTAAAGATAATATAACGTGTATTATCTTTCTATGGTATCTGGAAACTTAGAAACGAAGGAAAACTGAAGAGTTGAAGTTTTTCCTGCACGACTCCGTAACTTTAACGATTGGAAAATCTACACGAGCAAACCCGCGGAAAAACACTGTCAAACAATATAGGCAGAGGCTAACAGGAAAAGTTTTATAAGGCAAAGTGTAATAATGTAATTGTTTAATGTTAATTAGCAAATATAAAATACAACACTGGGTATTTGTCAAGATAACAAACCTGCCTACGCTAATACCAAACGTACCCATAGCACTGGCGACCCAATAGACACGACTCACAATCGCAAACTCACAACACACGACAACAGGCAACACCCTCACATTGCGTCGACACCGCACACACCGTCGACAACGTCCCCGCCGGCGGGGACAGTCGCGACCTCTGCCCACTCCTTTCACTTCTGGCGACTACGGACGCTACAGGCACATCCCAGGCCGCTTCTCAGCGATCCCAGCTACCCAATCAGCCGCGTAGCCCCTGCAACGTCTTATGCCGAGGTCCGTACCCCTCTGGGTGCCCCTAGGTCGGTTGCTTAAGATCATTCATTTGGCTCGGTAGACCCTTCGAGGTCCCTCCAATAGTCCGCAGTAAAAAGCAGTAACTGCTCCCTGAGCAACGCTGTATTAGTCGTCTCCAAAAAAAATTAAAAAAAATAACACTGGCGAAATGGCCACGTTGAACAGCTAAAGAAATATGTTGGACAAGAAACCACCCAAAATGAGGGTCACTGTCAATCAATCTACAGTTAATCACAAAATAATTCAATATAGGAGCTTGAAGCCCACTTATTAAACATCAAATCTCTTTTTGAAGTTAATACCGCGTCGGAACGTGTTGTCGCTGTAGAGAAGATGCGGCCAGAAACTCTACAACATAACACGACTTAAAACTATTAAAAATGTATACAGTAATATATACAGTCTATTTAATTAAATAATGTATATATAAGTTACTGACACTGAGACCTGTGCATTTTCACCATTAAATAACAGTTTTGCTTATGTGTTGTTTGTGAATAAATATTTTACATTTAGGAAGATGACAGCTTTTTACTTGAGATATGCCTAAAATTTTTGCCGTTTTTATAAACGAATTTACTGTGACTTTGATATAATTATTTAGAATATTTCTTGACTACCCCTAAGTGAATATACTAAGCATCATCATCAGCTTATTTCCACCCACTGCAGGGTATAAGTTTCCTCCCCATTAAGCCACTTTTTTCTGACTTGTGCTAGTTGCACGCAGGTCTTCCGCCGCCTGCCGCCTTCGTAATATATTAATCAGGCTACCTATAAGCCATTGCAAATAGCAACAAAGTTTTAAGGCTATTTTTAATCACAGAAACAGAGATTTGAAACGCATCCTTAGAACAGCGATAGTATGTCCAAGATATGTCGGATAATAAATCTTTCTGCTAAATTAATTATATTTGCAGATAGCCAGAAAGCTAAATAGTAATCGGAAAATCTTGTCGTCCTTGTATGGAATGAAGTATAGCTGGTGGAAGACCCACTCCTCTCTTGCCTGATATCGGACGTCTGTTCTTCTAGCCATGTTTCCCGCCCACTGCTACTTTAATCAAGCATTTCTATCTCTGACGTCCTGATCATTAGTTCGACGTTTGTTACACGGTCTAGAAGTGTTATGCCTAGCATGGCTCTCTGGGCTACTCTTATTTTGTGATTGTTTCGGCCCCGTACGTCATTGTGGGCAGGCATGGATATATACCATACCTTTCCCAGGTTCGTGTAGGCAGGACAGGACACATTGGTTGAACAGTTTTATTTTCAGTCATTGTGGCATCTTTTTGAACCGTAGAACGTAATTTAGCTTGTGGATCGCAGCCCATCCCAATTTAACTTGTGGGGACTTGCCACAGATGTCAACACCCACAAGTTATAGCAACGAAGCTAACAGATGGCGCTACGGTCGCACTCGCAAATGACAACTTGCGACGTCACATTGGTAACCCGTTAGCAGCTACACATAAGGTTCACAATCGTATGCAAGACATGAATCGCCCAAGAGAAATAATTACAGAGATTCGATATAATTATATACAAGGTCCAACTAAGATCTGTTGGACCACGACCGGCCCTCAGACTTCACACCTAGCCTAGCAGAAGATCTTCCCTTTTCACCGGAGGAACCTTCCACAGTAGTTCCTCCACAAACTCTTTCAATTGATGCATGTCTAAATATCGTAAGCAATAATGCATCAATAACAAATCAAGTTATGTATACCTAGTGGTATGAGCCAGTAAGAGTCACCGTGACCTATCTATGACACTTGTTTGTAGTTTACTAATGTACATATTGAAACGTATACGTCGGGAATCCCCATTTATGATTTCAATAACTTTTACGATGCGCAGTTAACGGTAGGGTCTTTACGTTTCGTAGAAAAAACTAGGGATTTACACGCTATTTTTGAAAGCATTGTAACGACTTAGTTTCTATAGGTGTTTTGTTCCATTTGAAATGACCTTAATTCTCAAATTTCGATTCAATACGTGCACAAAAAATGAGCGGGTAATTGTGGCCGGGCATACAGACAGAAGGGACGAATGCGTAAGGTTTGCTTGTTTGACTACTACGGAACCCTAACATTACTAATAAATACTTCATTGTACGTAATTTTAGTTCAACAATTGTTTTGCATACATACATAAACCCACGACACGACTATAATCCCTTTGCGGGTGATCAGAAACTTTGCTACAAGATACATCGCTACAACTAACAACTCTAAGCGTGCTGTAGCATGGTTCACGTTGAAGCAGTGTATTTGATGGTTTCAGAATGGAAGGACAAGTATTGATAAGTTCTTTGACATTCGCAAACAAATCAGAACATAAAAAACCTTATAATCCTTAGTCACCTCGTACAACAGCCACAGGAAGAAACATTGTTTGTTTACCTACAGACGACGTTACTGGAAAATACGCAGGAAAAAAATATTCATAATTTTCCTGTTTATTATCTAAATAGCTGTAATCTTCATTCTTGTTCGGAAAGCCTTTATATAACGCTATAAAACTAATACAGTTATCTTATTCATCATCGTCAGCCTCTCAAGATTAACCTGTCGAAACACAAAGTATAAACTTGACATTGTCTTATTGTGTTTAGTTTAGTGCATGTTTCATAAAAAACAATTATTAGGCAGTTGGGCGACAGTCGATAGGCTACAGATTATTCAATAGTTATTACCGTAACAGATACCGCACTCTCCCGATTTCGCGCACTTTTTGGAACGACGAACTAAAATGCGCCTCATGTCAATGCGCGACAGCCTGTATCTCATGAGATACAAGACGCCGTAGGTACTTATCACAGTTGTCAAACGCGAATGACGGAGCACAGACCAGGTGAAATCTAACTGTTATGACTATTGTGTTTGAGAGATGTACTTCTTCTTATAGTGTGGGCAGCAAGCCCTGATGTCAGAGTTTTTCAGACCGCCTTACCGCCTCTGACGTGGTTTTTATGTAACGACTACTACCACGAGATAGTAGCCCGGACCAACCGCTTAACGAGCCATCCGAAGCACGGTATTCTTTCTTTTCAGACAATCAGGTGATTCGGCCTGCAATGTCCTAACCAACTGGGGGAAAACGCACAAAATGGGAATCGAGGCAACAACCTCTGTGTCAAGAGCCCAATGCTCTTAACCATTAGACCTGAATGATGATGAACCGATGATTTTTGTTCCGTCTGGATTTCCTGTTTGTTTACTCTCTGTATTCTATCTTTTTTACTGTAGACGGTAATAAGGTAAGGGTACGGGACGGGCAAGGCGCGGGCATCGAAGCGGCATGCCTGTTCCATGCGCGTCGCGTTGCATACATTTAGTATGAAAAAGTTTTCAAGCGGCACCAAGAGGCACGATGCCGTCCCGTACCCTCGCCCCCTGCCTCCTCAGTGTGTTTCACGCTTAAGGTAGAAAAGATCAAAGTACCTCGTAGGCGTCCATTTATCAGCGTTAGGATAGTAGACGATGGCCAGTATGGATACGGTGACAATGACCACTGGCGCCAGGTGGCTGGTGAGGAGCCAGCCGTCCAGCAGGTCCACCAGCGGCACCAGCAGCACCAGGAGCAACGACGCCAGGAGCAGGCCCGCTGCTATGTCCTGAAATTTTATAACGAAGAGTGTGAGACAACAAATTTAATATTCCAGCCGAGTCTTTTACGTCCTTTGACTATTTATATGTGGACTGGTTACGCATGTAATTCTACTAACAAACATTTCTGCCACTTTTTGCGAGGGGCGAGGTAACATGAAATTGGTAAGTGCAAGGTAAATACAACTTTGGAATTTATTCCCATAACTTTAGATTCTTATTTTGAATGTTAAAAATCATGAAAAGTAGTCTCGTGTGAACCCTAAGTTCGAAGTTATAATTTCGCAATTATAGGCTGTCTCGTTTAGTGATAAGGTGTAAAATTGAATGTAAATGCACAAGATCAATTGTGCTTATACCGTGGCAGAGGGGAAATGCTACCGCAAGGCAAGTCCTTATAATAATTAGTCAAAGTTTACGTCGCATAAAACTCAAAATGTTTTTTCAAAATAGTATCACATGGATAGCTTTCTGATGTCATTTTTGGTGCTCGTTAGGAGTCTCACCAGCTCATTCGAAGGTTTTGACTAAGCCACGATTTAGTGCCTACTTATTGAAATTTAGGGCCCAAAGCACAGATTTGGTGCTCGTGTATTTTAAAAGATATTTGGGTAACTTACTGATGCTGCTAGATAGACGTCAAGGTAGCAGTCGCACTGAGAAATACCGTTTATATCCATAGTGATTTATATGGCTCGATCATCTCGATTTAATGCTCATTTAGTGATTCCTATTATCCAGTCCTTCTTAATATGCTGACGCTTTTTTAAGGGGATGAACAACTTGTCAACAACCAATGTCGAAATCGCGAAAAAAAATCTGCTGTTCCATACTAAACTGAAATTTTACTCGACCCAATTTCGATTTCGACATTGGTCCCATAGAGAAAGTTGTTCAGTTTGCTGATCTGATCATCCTCTTAAAAAACTGTCAGCATATTAAGTTGGACCCTGTAGACTGATGATGATGATGATGACAGATACTAGTGGTTGCAGGTAGCAAAATAATCGATTAAAAATTACTAACCAAAACGCTATGCATTCCAAGGTACACCCTGCTGACGCATATCAGTGTACACCACGCTATAGCAATCAAGGCACCCCACTGCGCGGGGTACTGGTACCTATCCATGGTGTAAAGCAGCACGGAGAACGGCATCGAGACACCCACCATGGCATGTGTAGATGGCATGCCGTACTCTATAGCCCATTTAGATTGCAGTTTTTTGACAGGATACCCAGGACGCGGCCAGCGTATTATGTCTTTGAAGCCTTGTCCTGGAAATGAGAGATTAAGAGATTATTTTTTGATTAGATTATACAGTAGTTTATGTATCTCTCGCTGGTGTCGCGACAGGTCTTTCGCAAGGCGCATCCGTGGCAAGGGACGAGAGAAGAGGACAAGAGACGAAGAGACTACCGAACCATTTCTATGCAGTTCAGTAATTGGGTAGTTGGCTACTATAATTTATATTTATTTTCTCGCCTCGACCTTGCCTGCCGTGAAGGAGGCAAATTTTTATATATATTTGCCTCCTTCACGGCATTATATAATTAATTTAAGATTTGTATGAAAATCTTTGAGGCACTGTAACATTAAAACTATACATTTTAACGAAAATCTGACTCTATACAAGCATAGAAATTTGTTTTTAGATTGATTCTGAAAAATTTCATTGAGTTTAATTGCATGGAGCGCGCTCCGAATTATATCCTCTTAAGTCCGAGATTTAACCCTCGACTTCGTCCGCACAAATTGTATAATTTAAACAATGTGTTAATGAATAAGCGCAAAACCTCATACACCCCAACTGATTTATAACAAAATAATTAGAATGAAACAATAATTTCATTATTTTGATACTTAAAATTTAAAGTTATTCACATTTTAAGTATTTAGGAAAAAATGATTTGTTTTCATTTCAGTAATGAATGAAAGCGCTATCGTGCTCACGGATACATTTTAAGAATCTTGTTTAGGTAGTAAGAGGTGAGAATGCCCGTATGGTGGGTTGAGATCGAGTTCAGTAAATTTTAAATCTTACAAACAAATTATATAATATTTTGAAAAAAAATACCTATGTTGAAAACATGATAATGAACATGATTATAACTTTCAAAGAAAAAAGTTTCATCATAATCGGTTCAGTAGTTTTTGCGTGATGCTCGAACAAACAAACAAACAGACTGACAAAAATTCTTAAAAAGGTTGATTTGGAGTCCCAGACACCTAAAAACTATATTGTGATCTTTTTATTGTAAATATCTTTAATGTACAGACACACTTCTGTTAGTTTTATAACAGTTTAGCTTTAGATAACGCATAGTTGTAGTTAACATAAATATGAAGATAATATTTTTATGTTTATAACAATAAAAGATAAGCTGTTATCACTAATTAGCAAGACATAGGTGTGTATTACTCATTAATTAATCTTTTACATTATCCGGGTTTTTCTCGTATTATATTTCCTCTTTATAGTCTAGGAAAAATAAGGTTTGAGATTGCATTAAAGACACTTTAGTAAATTGTGTTTGAAATAATATTACCAGGGTTGGCATGATTAAAACAAGTTGTTTTAAAACACATGTTTAAAACAGTGTTTAAAACAGTTTGAATTAAAACCGTGTTTTTTATTAAGTGTTTAAAATCACAGATTAAAACAAGTTTTAAACAATGTATGAAACATTAAGAAAAAAACAAGGTTTAAAACTACTTTTCATTGCGAATGAATGGAAATAAATTAATATTTAGGACTCTAAATAGCTTGACATAAAACCAGTTGAGTCTATCTCTATGCTATTGTACTGCTATATTATATTTTTGTACTTTTGAAATAGGAATTAAAAGGAAAATTTTATTTAGCATTGTAATTAAATAAAACGTATAATTTTTATGACAAGTTATTCAGTGCACTAGCACTAGGGTATTATACCCTTATTTTAAACACCAAATAATATGAATATTGGGGTTTCCCCTATTAAAAATGAAGATTAGTTCGAATTGTTAGAATGTAAAGCGTTCAGTATTGATTTGAGATACGTAACATAAAATAAATGTTTATCCACTGACAGATTTTTGTACATATTGAATTTATTATGGCGAATTTGAAAATACCTAGTCTAGAAATCAAATATTATAGGTCTAATTTATTTGAAATTAATGGCCTAAACACAAAAGAAAAAAAAACATTTTGAACTGTTTGTTTTATATAATTTAAAAAAAAATGTTTTTTTTCCAACCCTGAATATTACTGTTAGTTTATAACACTTTTGTCGAGATTTCGTAGTTATATAGGCTCAGGAACCTGAGAAATACTTAAAAATCGATATTAATGTACAAATGGCAAGCTTATTTCTAAAAATATTTCGACCAGTATACCAGCAATAGAGACAGTTAATTATCAAAAGGCAAATTTAATGTGTCAAAACAATCAGTAAATAATTTAGTTTTGAGGTTGTAATTATGAAGACTTACAAAATATTAAATATCTACCCAAATTAACGATATTTACCGTGGATTATTATTGTTATAAGTAAAACGTATTGAACGAAGCCATCCTGTACAAAATCACCAGTTTTCCATTTTTTGTTCATACCTAAATTTAATGTTTTGTAAATGTCTTAATTATTCAATAATAAAACATAAAAAATCGGGGATTATTGAAAATTTATGTTTTTCAGGTATGTATCTACTATATTCCAAATGTTCACCAAAAGTGCAATTAATTCAACCTACTCCATACAAAAATCCGTAGATTTCCCCGACTATTAGTGTTCCGTAACAGGAAAGGCAAAAAAAAAAACGGAAAATTTTTTAAAACGGAACACTGATGGAATTACCTCAGTGTCTGTCCATTCGTCTGTCACATATATTTTTCTCAAAGACTGGTTTTGTAAAATTTAAAAAAAGCTTCATTTTTATTTTGGAGGCCAGAAGACTGTAACAAAACATTTAAGTGAGTCTAAAAATAAATATATAGCTATTTTATGTGCGTATGGATTGAGGAGCCACATTTGCTATTGAAAAAAGGACTCTATGCCCATTTTGTAGGAAATTAGTAGATTTAGTAGGCCCAATTCAAGGAAGCCGTGGTGGTCCAGTGGCGAGTAACCTTGCCTGCCGTGCAGGAGGCGATGGTTCGATCCCCGTCCAGGCCGACTCGTACCAATGAGTTTTTCGGAATTTATGTATGATTTGTAACACCACTGGCTTTTCGGTGAAGGAAAACATCGTGAGGAAACCTGCATGCTTCAATTTCGAGGCATGTATTGTACCCACTGTCCATTATAAGTGGCGACGGGCTCACCCCCCGTCACACTGGACAGAGTTTCAGTACTACTGGTGAAACGTGGATGCTCTGAGATTTCAGAACATCTCTGACTACCCCCTCGGGGAATATAGTCGTGAGCATATACATACATACATACAATTCAAGGAATTTATAACAAAAGTATAGAGAAGTTACATGAACAAAAAGGTGGCTCCTCACACCAGATGCATGAATTGGGCCTACAAAATCTACTAATTTCTTACAAAATGGGCATCAGCAAGTGTCCGTTTTTAGTGGTTATCACCTACCATTGTTTTTAGTAGATGGTGACGGTGACCATGTTAAAATGACTGGTTGTAGACCCAACTCCACATGGCCAGTTTTTTTCAAATCTACTATCGACCTGTAGTAGCCATAATCCTAAGAAAAAGTATATGTCTAGAATGAGCCTATCGCTTCTACCGTTTAAACCAAAATGGGCCAACTTTCTTAGGTTGGTGTGTGCATGGCGTCATACAAATTATGTATGTGTGCGTATATATGGATAGGGTTTAGAGCCCAGTACTAGTTGGAATTTTTTTCTTTCTTAGCTTCGACTGTCAATCTTGACATATAACTTATCCAAGCCATAATCATTATTCATCAAGCTTCATGCCATTTTTTGTTAATATACCTATTTGAAAATTTGCATTTGATAACTTATAGGAGTTTTCCTTATGAGTCATGTTGTGTAGGCATGTAGATGTATAGACTCAGGATCTATTATCAGAGAGGATAAGATACATAACTAAACTATACTATTAAAAAACTGCAACAGAAGTGTTTCTGTACATTGAAGATATTATATTATACTTGGTGTTACAAAATTAAAAATAAACAATTAAAACTTTTAAGGGGGTTTGTTTAGACCATCAAACTGTACAACTTTTACTATGGGACCAACATCAAAATCGCGAAAAAAAAAAATCTGCTGTCCCATACATTTAGCTCGAGATTTGTAGTTAGTATGGAACATCCGGAATTGAGTTCAACTTAACTACGCTGCGAATTCTCCTTTGTCTTCTACCAAATGAAAGCAGGTGCCACGAAGTGGTATTTGAGTTTTGGAAAAAGAAAGAATTCGGATGGAGCCATATCTGGTGAATAATGTGGTTGCTCGATGGTACTTGTCAAAAATTTGTTCACAATGATGGCCTTGTGCGAAGGCGCATTATCGTGGTGCAACATCCAAGAATTTTCTATCCACAAATCTGGCCTTTTTCGTCAAAGTTGCTCTCTTAGACGCCGCATAACGCTCAAATACATTCTTTATTTACAGTCAAAGAAAACAGTCAATCATCCGTTCCCGATACTTTCTTGACTGAATGTATAAAATATGATATGGTGTTTAGGTGTCCCTGACTCTAAATCAGAGATTTTTTTTTATTTCTTGTCTGTTTGTTGGTTTGGTGGTTTGTTTGTAATGTCGAACATGACGCGAAAACTAATGGACTGATTTTGATAAATCTTTTTGTGTTTAAAAGCTTATGATTTGACTTTAAAAAGTGTCTGAATGTTATCTCGCTGTAATGACAGGAACCAGTGTGGATGAAGTCACGGGCAACATCTTCGGACATAAAATAATTACTAATCTCTACAGCAGACAGTTCTATAACATAATCAGTCAATAGCTATTACTTATCTTAATACTACATACAAACATCGTGAGGAAACCTGCATGCTTCAATTTCGAGGCATGTATTGTACCCACTGTCCATTATAAGTGGCGACGGGCTCACCCCCGTCACACTGGACAGAGTTTCGGTACTACTGGTGAAACGTGGATGTTCTAAGGATTCAGAATATCTCTGACTACCCCCTCGGGGAATATAGTCGTGAGCATATGCATATATGCTATCTTAATACTATGTAGATGTAGGTACGTTGTTGTCATAGTTGAAACTATGACTCATACCTAATTTACCTTTACAAATACTTCCTCATCTTTGAGGATAAAATACACACATACATACATAAACTCATGACCGAACTCCCCTGAAGGGTGTTCAGAAACCACCTTTTTAAGTTATAGTGTAGCAATTACTTTTGTCATATTTAAGAGTCCTTTTACAGATCAGTGCCACATCACAATATTAAAGATTTCTAAATAAAGAAAGCCTGAATTTAACCTTACTGTTTTGTTACTTGGCACTTCAACCCTAGGAATAATGGAAGGGGTATAATATACATACAGGGTGTTAGGTTAAACAGTTGCAATACTTTAAGGGGTGATTGTACTCATGATACTGAACAACTTTGCATACAAATTCTCGATCAGCTGATTGCATTTTACTATGAAAAGTCCAAATTTTTTTTTTCGAATTTCCTGTATGTTTCTTAGGGAAAGTTGTTCAGTATCATGGGTACAATCACCCCTTAAAGTAATGCAACTGTTTACCCTAACACCCTGTATAACCATAACCTCCCCCTAATTTTGACTTTGAGCGCAGACATCTCGAGACAGAAGCATTATAGTGATATTTTTTCCAACACCCATTTCATTGGATGGGAGGGGGGCGAAAAAAAATTGTTTCTTCATGACTACCTCAATTCTGTTTTTGGGTTACTGTTATCTGTCTTCATGATGAATTTCGATTCGATAGGTGCAAAAATGTACGAGTTATTTGAGGTGGGGCATCTGTCTGTATGCCCCACCTCAAATTACTCGCTCATTTACAGACACGAATGAAATGGACAATAGTATAAGGGTTTCTTGTTTGACTACGGAACCCTAAAAAAGGGGGAAACGTGTATAGAATAAAAATAAAATTACCTATATACATGACAATACTCCAGACTAGAACAACTCTCCTCCCAACGGCACCATCAACATTCCAGAACCAGAAAGGTATGAAGGTCGCGTAAAATATCTCGTCTCCCAACGCGGTACCGACCACGAACAAATAGTACCACAACTTGTTGCTAATCTGACACTCTATTTCCTCAGTCGAGGATTCAGTCGAGCATGAAGACTGGGAACTGCTGGACGTGTTGCTGGGCATCCTCTTATGCTGCTTAATATCATGGTCTTCGGTCTCCCGCTCCAGTCGGTCCGAATGTAACACCTCACTTGAATAATCACGAGACGTTCTTTTGTAAATAACACCGAAAAAGTTTTGCACTTTTACTACATGTAGAGGGTCATTTAGATATTCTATCATGTTTTCCCACATTGTGTTTAGGTTTTGTTCGTTTGTTTTAATGACTTTTATAATGAAAACGTTCAAATTATTGAGTTTTATTGTAAAATTTCGCACCCACTCTGCTCGCTCGACTTCATAATTTTTTTTTTAAATTTTATTCAGTGTTGCCAGGTTTGATTTGATATTCCCCCAGATTGCGATTTTTTTCTCCCAAAACGATGCGATTTGAAGAAAAATCCCCCAAATGACTTTTGGTAGAAATAAAACACAAATGCTCTGAAACGGTCGATCAACCTACAGACAACACCCACAACAGAAATTTTTGTTTTTTTTGGCGTAGGTAGTCCATTTCAGTGAAATAATAGATCTTTCATAACAAGAAAATTATATGGATTCTTGGGAGCTCAAGATCCGTTTGGGTCTCATACTTGTATTTTTACAGTTTAATGACACTTATGTAACATAACACGGTATTAATATTGTATCATAAATTTGTGGCGAGTATCCGCGCCACGGTTTTGTCGATGGTATTAAAACGCTTTAGAGGGTTTGTCTCTGGTAGCTTAGCTACGTTTCTAACAGAGTGGTTGCTAGGCTAGAGTTTCTCGAGCGATTCTATGTTATTATTAGTTACCCAAATAAAGCAGTTTATTGAAGCACATCGGCCATACTTCGCTCCACTCCAGCGTCCCGTCATGCACAGCCTTCGACATTCATCCACAAAGACCTGCCGACCGCTACTCATGTTTTCCTGCGGGATGATACTGTGAGAAGACCCCTTCAACCGCCATACACCGGCCCCTATAAGATCTTGGCCAGAAGCCCTAAGACCCTCACTTTGGATGTCAGAGGCAAGAAGCATTTCAGTATATAACAAAGTACTCTGTGAAGAAGCACGAAGTTAGCATCGACCGTGTCAAACCAGCGCACCTAGAGGTTGAGCCTGATACAGCCGCTCCTGCAGCAATGCCCTCTGTAACACCTCCCGTCTCGCCGGTGTTACGAAAACCAGCAGGACCCACGTCTGAGGTTTCACCGCCTGCGGTTCCTAGTCCCGGTCAAAAACCTGACTCACCGTCAGCATCAACATCCAATCGCCCCTCCCTTTCCCCTCCTGTCGTTACACGAGCTGGTCGCAGAGTTCGGTTTCGTGATATATTAAATTTATAAATGTAACCATGCGATCATATCAACCGTACAGTGTTTCGTAACAGTATATTTTATTTTACAAATTCAATAAGTAGAAATTAATATTACTTGACTTTCCCACTTGACTTTAAATTCAACAGTATATTGATCGAGCCATGATAGGCAGACTCCTCCTATAACAGAACACCTGTTTCATATTTCTTTTGAAAAGTTTATATGATAAATAGAATTTTAACAAAACCCACGCTTTGATAATTTTGTCCCCATCAATTTCCCCACGATTTCGTTGCCCCAAATTTTCCCCCAAAATTGCGGAAATACCCCAATCTGGCAGCCCTGATTTTATTTGACAGTTTGTCTTGACATTGTCATTTTTTTTTTAACTGCTCTGGATACTTATCTTTTTGAGCTATTAATACTGGTGATTGTTTTATCGACGACGTATTCAGTCATTAAAAGGCAGCCAAAATACAATGAGCCAAAGAAGTTGTCGATGATTTTGAAATGTATGGCCGTAAGTAAATTAAATCAAAATAAACAAAGAGTGAAATTGTTATTGTCAAAGGGAGTTTTGCACACTGAGCAAGTAATCATTATTGCACGGGAATCGAGATTCGAGAAGAAAGGACGAGCTTTGTTTCTTAATTTGCTGCTTTCGTTATGATAATGTGGTGGAATTGTTGTAATCATGTTTTATTAACGAATAACAGTATGGTAAAATCATTGTAAAAGTGAAAAATAAAGAAAGGCACTCACGTTTGATTTGGATTGGTCCTTACGTAAACTCTATTAACATGGGAATGTGTGATTTCAAGAACATTGTGTTAGGTTAGAAAAAAGTACTGAAGACAACAGCTGTAAGGGCTAGTTTCCATTGCCTTTCCGAAAGGAAAAAGACAAAAAAAATCATCAATTAGGGCTGCCAGAATGGGAGTTTTTTCCGCAATATTGAGGGAAAATTTGATCTTTGGGGGATGTTTGGGAAATGAAATCGTTAGGGAAATATTTACCAAAAGTCTTTTGGGGGATTTTTTTTTTCAAATATATCACTTTGGGGAAAAAAATTATCAATCTGGGCTATGTCTGAAACCACATCTGGCAGCCATGTTGTCCATGTCAATTTCAAGAAAATTTTGCTTGGCGCCATTGCTCTTGTTGTGTTTCGTAGTATTTGAAATTCGTAAAAAAAATGGTTTTAGTGATATTTGTGACATAATTTCGTGCGGATTGTGTACCAAACAGTTGCGTAAAGCTACCGACGTAACAGGAATCTCAAATAAATACGATAACAGAACATAAGTTTTGGTTCAAGTTAACTCGTACATGGTCATTTGCAACGCGTGAGCTTACGAAATCGACCACAGATTCATCGTCATCTATCATCCTTTCATCAAAATAAAGAATATTATAAAGAAAAAAATAACGAATGGCTCAAAAGGACTAGTATCCAGAGCCGTTAAAGACATTAAGAAAATAATAAATGTCAATTTCAAGGGGAGTTTGCTTAGCGCCATTGCTCTTGCTCTGTTTCGTCGTATTTGAAATTTGTAAATAATTTGTTTTAGTGATATTTGTGACATAATTTTGTGCGGATTGTGTACCAAACAGTTGCGTAAAGCGACCAACGTAACAGGAATCTCAAATAAATACGATAACAGAACATATAAGTTTTGGTTCAAGTTAACTCGTACATGGTCATTTTGGCGGCAACGCGCGAGCTTACGAAATCGACCACAGATCCATCATCATCTATCATCCCATCATCAAAATAAGGAATATAAAGAAAAAAAAATACGAATGGCTCAAAAGGACTAGTATCCAGAGCCGTTAAATATATTATAAAAATGACAATTTCAAAATTTTTAAATTGTCAAATCTCGCACGGACGGACGGTGGTTTCGTATGTTTTTATCACCACAATATTGAATTAAAATCAGTTTTAATGAGTGCAAGTCCATTGTTTATAGTGCATTTAAATCAGGATCTTGTGTGGAGTAAAACTCAACATCAAGCAACACAGTAGGAATTTACTTGATGTGGTAAGTTTGTTGATAAAGTTGTTATCATTTCGTAGCTTTTTAATCTTATTTGTTTACTTTAAACAAATAGCAAATAAATAATTCAAATTTTACCTGTTTTGCTAAACAAGCGACAGCATACTAAAATTACGGCTGGATACAAGAATTTTTTTTTTTTCTAAACTTTCCTATAAGATTTTTAAGATCACAAATATACTAAGATCCAACTGTAAAATTATGTACCTATTTGTTTGGTGAACGAAATTTGATTCAAGTGAAAGTTTACACAGGGGTTCATAGAAAGCATAGCCGGGTTGCCTAGCGAAATCTTGCCGCAAGTACCTTTCCCATTATGATTTTTGGTAAAATTTTTTCCACCTACCAACGATAGGGAAATGCGATTAATCAGTATTCACTATAATAACTATTCGCAGCATCTCTACTTTTTAATATTACCTGAACCAAATTGAAACATGCAATCGCCCTCAAATTTTCTTAAGTAAGAAAAACAATTTCGGTGTCATGTTTTTTTTGTCTTAATTTTATATTTTTTACGGATAGAAGACATAATTTTAAGACACCTATTTAACTTTTATTGTGATTCATTGAGTTAATCAATATAAATTAAATTTTCTCCTGCCTCCTCTTTCTAACTCTATGCTGGAAACAGAAACGGCAACATCAAATTCTGACGTTGTGAATGTATTTTTTTCTTGATGGTCAGTTATTTTAAGTTTACCAAGTAGTTTGCAGGTCTAGTGACATCACTCGCTGGACCGAAAATGATATTATTTTATTTAAAATATCTGTAATCCATCCATTTAAAAATCGTTTTCGATTCAGCCCTCAAAAAAAATGTAGACATACCAAATTGTTAATAGTTTTCCTACTCATACAAGTAAAATGGCTATGGCTATTTTGGGTGAGTCCGACTTGCTGTTTTTTTTTCGCGATTTCAATGTTGCTCCCATAGTGTAAGTTGTTCAGTCTGACGGGTGCTGCCTTACATAATGAATTAATTTTACACCCTGTTCATAAATCTGCCAACTTAATGTTATCTTGTCAAATCTATTTTAAACTTTAAATTGTCTCTCTTTAAACACATTTCCGAACCCAAAGTCTAAATAAATCAAACATTGCTTTAGAGAAACTAGAGAAAGTTATGTTTTTACAGTTAATAATCTTGAGGACAGTTATCAAGTAGTACAAAATATAAAGACTATTTCTTTTACAATGTTCATACATACAGAAAATCACAACAATAATACTTTTTTGCGGAAGTCAGAAACTTTGCTACAACTGCTAAGTATAATTTTATACATAAATAATAATAAATTAAATATTTTGGACATAAGTCACACAAATTATCTAGTCACATTTAGGGCCTGTTTCACCACTTCCAAATAAGTTCTTGTTAGCTTATCCGACAGCTCATTTGACATATTTTATATGAAGAATCAGAATATAGAATGAAGAATATGTCAAATGAGCTGTCAGATAAGCTAACAAGAACTTATCCAAAAGTGGTGAAACAGGCCCTTAAAGTACCAGAATCTAGCCTGGACTTGTATTATGGTGACTAGACAATGATATAGAATATATAAATATACAGGGTGTGACAAAACACCCTAGTAATACTTAAGGGGGTGCTTCAGACCATCAAACTGAACAACTTTCACTATGAGCCAACATCGAGGAAAAAAGAAATCTGCTGTCTCATACATTTTAGTCGAGTCGGTACTGCAGTTTTGTATGGGACAGCTGATTTTTTTTATTTTTTCTCGATGTTGCTCCATAGTGAAAGTTGTTCAGTTTGATGATCTGAAGCAGGGGGTGCTAAGTATTACTCGGGTGTTTTGTTACACCCTGTATAGATACAAACATTCACGACTCTACATTACGGGATTCGAACCTGCGACCCTCAGCACAACAGGCAGGTGCCTGGCCTTTCGTCCACAAAAACACTGCATGAGATGCCTTATCTCTTAGTCGTCTCGTACCACGATACCCACCACATCTGGGAGGAAACAAAACAAAACCGAGTAAATAAAAAGTAACAAGCTGCTAAAAATAACTGTTAAGTTTGATAATCTACAATAGGACATATTTAATAATAATAGGTACCTATTAAACAATATTTATATACCATTATGTTAATAGGTAGTATAGTCGCGCCAATCTTGCACATTTCTAAAGATAGAATACAAAATAAAATAGACATGAATTATCTGTTATTGTCACTATCCAATAATGAGCATTGATAAGGCTTCATCCACAGAACAATAAAATAATAGGTAGAAGTGACAGAATTCCGCGCACCAGCTACTGGCGAGTGCAAATTGGGAACTTGCACAGTTTTATATTTTTAGTATATCATAAAGATTTAATGCTTAAATAAAAATATCAAAAACAAAATTGTTAAAATTTGCACCAATCATTTATTTATTGCAAATCAAAAGTTGACTTTTCAAATTCCGCGCCAAAACGCTCACTGCCATGACGTGACGTCACTCCTTTTCATGACGCGTGAAGCTCATCACAAATCATCCGCTATAATATACTCTTCTAACGCACGCATGTTGCTAAACGCTTCGTCACTGCGCTGATTGGGGTTTGAAATTACGTTGCGATCCACGTAACTTGAAATTGAAATATTTCGTAAAAAAATAAAAACTTTAGAATAAATCTTTCCGTAATGTTCTACAACTATTATTATTGAATTATTAAGATAATTTTTCATTATAATTTTGATGAAAGTTCCCCATTATGTCGAAACTCGCGATAATCATGTGTCCTGTGTCATTTTGCCAAGTATTTAATGTAACCAAAACGCCTTAAAACTCCTTTTACCGTTCAGTGGCGCCGTCATCACAATACCTAATAAAGATTTCGCAATAATGAAAACCCAAAATTAAATGTGCTACTCCAACTTACTACAATTTTATCGTCATTCGTAAGAATGAAGTTAAATAAATAAATAAATAAAATTAAAAAAAATTCGTTGTTGGCTCCATAGTGAATGTTGTTCATTTTCGTGATCTGAAGGACGACCCCGTAAAATATGTAACGCATTAAAGTTTATGCCCTACATATGTATTTAGACCACTTCTAACAATTATTTTGTTCTGTGGTTTCATCACTATTCATTGTGCCCTGAAGACTGGGCATCAGGCAGTATGCAGGCAGACTGCAGTGACCACTCGACCGCCTCACGCGGCGCATGCTTAATGCGCTCCTAACTTTTCACACGAATTAAACTTTATCAGGTTCACATAGAGTTCAAAATTCACTTAAAGTGTAACTGAAGTTTTTTGGCTTACCTGTACTCCATTTCAAATAGCAACGAAATTGTTTTGAATTAATTGATTTGAAACTCTTCCTCTCACTTACTCTTAGAGCTTAGTAACGTCCAAGATATGTCGGATACTATATCTTTCTGATAAATACATTATATTTGCAAATCAGAATTGGCCAGAAAGCTATATAGGAATCGGAAATTCTTTTCACCCTTATTTGAAATGAAGTTTACTTGATTATGTACTGTATTTGATGTTAATAAAGTGCAGAGTTGCATAGTGTTCGAAAAACGTAACTGAATGAAGATTGTTTTAAGAAAGTGTTTATGAATACTGAAGAGGTAAGAACCAAGAATCAGGAGAGATATGTTCTTCTTGCCCTACATACATATGCTCACGCCACTGTCTCGTGGGGGTAGGAAGAAACTATGACCTTCCACACCATTCTTTCCCTGTGTCAACATTGATACCTACCTATATATCTTTTATTGTAGGCCGCATTGACATAAAGTGTTGCTAGTGGTAATTGTAGCAAAGTTTCAGAACAGTCTGGTAGGATATACGATCTCGAGATTTTGTATGCATGTACTGCATGCAAGACAGTCGGTAGTTGCAGCCACACTTCTGACCACCCCGAAAAGGGATTATGGTCGAGAGTTATGTATGTATGAGGCATCCTGGAATCATCTCTTCATGACAGAGCCTTGAAGAGAGGGTACGGCTAAGCGGCTGGCGGGACTGGCTAAGCCAGTATGGTACTATCATAATCCCCGTGGCCTTCTCTTCTAAAATCTTATGTAGGCATTTCAGAACGAGTGAGGAAGATTTCCTACTCATGGGTAAGAAGTAAAGACTGGCTTCAGTTTATCGTGAATGCATTAGTGAATATAAATCCCTTCGGATGTAACGACTCATATAATTATGGTCAAACTGCACATACGCAGACGATGGAACCGCGTTCACGCCGCCGCCGGCCGCCTCAGTATGGAGTTTACCACAGATATGTACACACGGCGACCGATCAACCTACCCATAGTTGAACTCTATGTTCATGGACATAAGGTCCAACTATGGGTAGGTTGATCTGTCGCCGTGCGTACGATACCTACGCACATATGCGTAGTTTCATCGTGCAGACAATGCGAGACGCGGTTTCCCGCGGGCAAAATTGTCCATCGGCTGCGTAGCGCCTTATGTCACCTATTTTAGTGGTGAACGATCATACCTTTGCGTAACTAAGTTAAGAGCAAAATAATTTTAAAACTAGCGGTAGTTGATCGAGGGATATTTTAGCGGAAACGCCGGTAACTAACCCGCTTGAAATACCATGCCTTGTTGCTGTTTGTGTTTTACATAATGTAATTACCCGAGTTTCACTTTTGATTACGTTTTAATAGTTTTATCTATCAATCAAGTGGTCTGGTTAGTAGAGTGGGATGTTTATACATAATGCTTGTTTTATTTAGCTACCGTTTAGGTCCTTGGTAGCATAAATGGAGACGAACAGTCTCAGGGCGCGTTCAGACGATCAGCACCCGCTCCGCGATATAATTTGTCATATTCATAAGGCTCAAATCATAAGCAATGTATTTTCCATGCGGGTAAGACGCGGGTACCGACATAGTGGAGTGCGCGGGTGCGGGGCGGGTGCGGGGCGGGTGCGTGTCATCGGAACGCGTCGGCTTCTAATACAAAGCTTTTCTTTATGATACCTCCTCCACACGCTTGTGCTAGCTTACGCGGCCCCGCTGGACATTGACTCTATATAGAGCGGGCTCGCTTAAGTTCGCGCTAGCGTGTGTAGGTAGCATTAGAGAATTGATATACTGGCCTAGACTCTATGTTACGGGAATGAAGAGAAAGAAAGAGTAATACACTTAGCAAGAATTAGGTATACACAATTCGATGCTATGCACTGGATGAGCCACTCTACTGAAAACCATTTATAAAAACATAATTCTTACGTAGCCGTGCGGTGCAAGCTTTGAATGGACTGTCCTGATTCTTCCCGAGGGTGTCGTACGAGGCGACTAATGGCACACACCTTGCCTGCACAGTGAAAACCGCACGCTTTTACTCGAACGCAAGATGGAACACGGATTTATTCTGTTAAAAAATAATTGTATTGCTCTCTAATTATATCACCTTAAAACATTATGCCAAACTACAAAAACGTTTTATGAAACAGATTAAATAAAAAATATCATCCATTATCAGGCATTTACAAACATTGTTCTATTAAAAAACTTGCCGGACTGAAGCGCGGACTGAGGCACGGCCTGATTGCCCGTGTCTATGGACTCACAGTAGATTGTTCGAGCCGTGCTTGTAGAACTGCACGGGCTACCGGCTTGCCGTCCATACGCGCATGCTCACTTGTGCAAACCATGCGCGCGCGCATATCGGAGGGTGTAGACGGAGCACTAAGGGACTGAAGGTTTCTTACGCAGTGTTTATGTGGGCGAAAGGCTAGCCACCGCTCACCACTTGACACATCATTCTATCCTGAAACTTAAATTGCTAAATGTGAGCATTTCTACAACTACATTCTTAAACAAGAAGATACAGTATAGTGGTGGCACTGTTTCTGACCACCTCGAAAGAGAAACGGTCGTGGCATTATGAATGTATGTAATTCTTACGATAGTGGTTTTGTTTCTACTAAAGCGATTGATTCCAATCTTATAAGAGATCAATGCAATACTGATTTTACATGAAAAAGTAATCGGTTTGTTTCATAACAACTTGCATCACCATTTTTTCTTGTGTTTGTTTTGTAATGACATAATTGCTTTGCATTGCAGTAGCATTGCAAATACATTCATTCTAGTCTTACTACTTTCGATATTAGAAGATCAAATTATTGAAGTGTGTTGTAGAGTTTCTGGCCGCATCTTCTCTACAACGGAACACCTTCCGACGCGGTGGTAGATTCAAAAACATGACGTCAAAAAGTTATCTATGTGATATTATTTTGAATAAACAATTTTGACTTTGACTTTTCAATATTTGAGACCATTTTTAACCCTTTCAAAAAAGTAGTCTTTCGATGCACATATCAACATAGTAGGTACCATTTTAAACTCTATTGATTGAGAGTTAAAGGTCAAATAACGCAAGTGAAGTGCATTAATATCAGGTAGTTGGTTTAAAGCCACGCAATTTAAATCATTCTCGTACTTAAGGTGTGGCCATAAGAGTTGTGTTAAGAGACTTGTGCAGTACGCTAGTACGCAGTAGCTATTGATAAGACGCAATTGATAGATTGTTGTCGTAGGTCACGGCGTGATCATGGCGGACGAGGATCAGCTGAAGATATACTGGGATCACTTCTTCAAAGCTGAGACGGGTACTTACGAGGTTTGTATTTTAGCTACATCTTCTTCTTCTTCTTATCGTGAGGGCAGCAAGCCATGGGGTCTGAGTTTTTTCAGACCGCCTTAAGGTCTCTGACTGCCATCATCAGATATAGTAGCCGGGACCACCGGCTTAACGTGCCATCCGAAGCACGGAATCATCTTTATTTTCGGATAATCAGCTAATTCAGCCTGCAATGTCCTAACCAACTGCGGATAAACGCACAAAGTGACATGGCACAGGTGTCCCCCGTAGGAATCGAACCCACGATCTCCGTGTCATGAGCCTAATGCTCTTAACCATTAGACCACGGAGGCAGTACATAATATATCAAAATGTATAAACCTATTCCAGAGAAGCTCTTCCAAAAGTCGCGCGCAATGTCAATTCGTCATCAACCCGATATAGTTTAGCACTGCATTAGCTGTCTATGGTTTACCTCATTGTAGTATGGTAATGAGGTTAAATTACGCTCCGGCACGATTGACATGGCGCGACCGCCGAGACGGAGTAGACCGAAATCTGTTCGGTTGACGACAACGATTTGTGATGACCATTTCTGAACCTTATGGTCATAGAAATAAAGGGTACGTTCTTGAATGAAGATCAAGAAACGATGGCGCGATATGGACGATCATGAGACAGTTTTAGGCGCAGAACGGCCTTTACGCAAAATTTCATCTTGCTACTCTTCAAATGTCTGACAGACAAACAGATGAAGGCTTGAAGGTGGAAAAGCATAGCGTAATTATAATAATAGTGGGTGAACTCAGCGGTCGCGGTGGGTCTATGGTCGTGCGGTGTGCGGGGGGCACCCCAAGGCCCCCGCTTACCGCGCATGATTGAGTTGTCGCGACCGTCGAGCCTACCCACTATTTTAATTAACCTATGAGAAAAGGGATAGAATAAAACTTGGATGAAGCGATTGTATAAATAAATGTTTTTCTTACAGAAATCTACTTGGCTGGACTTGTTTTTAGCAGAGTTCCTAATTCGTCTGAATGAAGGCGCTAATCCTAAGGAATTGATAAAGTTTTGGTAAGTATCGCTCTAAAAATAAATGGTAAACGGCAGCGTTAAGACAAAGCGATGACTTTGGATTGGAAACATGAAGGTGGTTCAATGGGACCATACTTGGAAACGTCCGGTGCTTGCTAAGACACGTTTCTTGGACGAAAATAAGCGACTGACAGAAATGGAGGAATATTTTGCTTTCCTCCACGGAAAAGGAGACATGGAAGATATTCATTTTGCTTTACAATGCGCACATCAAATATGGGAGTCATGCCTACAACCCACAATCTTTTACGACTACAGTTCTTCGTGGCTAAAGTTTAGTAACCAGCGGCTAATATTCAAAATAACAAACCTTGCAGATCCTCATTTTCGTTGCGTTATTCGCTTTCTGACCAGAACGTAACTCTATATTTCGTTTATCTGATCATGTAATGGACGGACACTAAAGTAGGATCAATGACACCGTATTATCTTCCCGTAGCCCTGTCAGCGGCGTGGTATCGCTGGTGGGCTGCGAGCTGCTGTGCGGCATCCATCGCGTGACGTCATCCATCAACGCGCACTACGCGCCGCTGCCGTGCCTCGACGCGCCCTGCTCCGCCAGGGAGAGTGCCGAAGACAAGACCGAAGGTACGGCTTCAGTAGCTTGGTGTTGGGTTAACCTGGGAGATGGTTCTTTTTATGTTCTTTTGAGAGATCAAAATCGGTATGGACACCTCTAGCGGTTAGTTAACTCTTGTTCCTAGTGTTCCTGGCGCTTTTAGCGACTCCAGCTAATATAGTCAGCATGAAAATGAAATGAAATGATACTTATTGTGCATGTGTGGTGTGGTGATAGCACCGGCCGGCTACAAACAGGTCCTTCGTAATATGCTGAAGATTTTTAAGGGATAAGACCATCAAACTAACCCACTTTCTCTATGGCAATAACATCGAAATTGCGACAACCGTCAGATTAATTAAGAAGGTCCACCACCACCCCCATTTTGACATTACTGCTTGTTAAACATCCTCGTAAACCCCGCTACAAAATTGACGTTCCACATAATACTTGTATTCTTTCGTACAGATGGCAAGTCTGAGGACTCTAGGAGTGCAGCATCTAGCTTGTTCACGCGAAGCAACACGCAGTCCTCCAGCGAGATCCTGAGGAAGTATCTCCTGGGGGGCGTGGCGTGGAGAGGGCTGCTGCTGCTGAAGGCACTCGGAGTTGAGGTTAGTTGATATCTTGAAGTCTAAGAACTCCAGGAGTGCAGCGTCTAGCGTGTTCACTCGGAGCAACACGCAGTTCTCAGGCGAGATCCTGAGGAAATACCTCCTGAGGGGCGTGGAATGGACACGGCTGCTGTGCTGCTTCTGAAGGCACTCGGAGTCGAGGTCGGTATATTGAAGTCTGAGGACTCTAGGAGTGCAGCGCACTCCTACACACGCAACACGCAGTCCTCCGGCGAGATCCTGAGGAAATACCTCCTTGGAGGCGTGGCGTGGAGAGGGCTGCTGCTGCTGAAATCACTGGGAGTCGAGGTCAGTTGTGTATCCTTTTCTGTCGCCCAGAAACATCGTTCACTAGAGCGAAACACATTGCTTGTCCGTGCCCGCACTATTTGGACTGTGAAGACGGTTAGGACGGTTTTATAGGGACATGCTACTGAATTAGATAGTTTGATATTCGCAAACGCTTATCATAGAAGACCTCACTCGATGCACCGCTATCTAAGCAGGGGGCTACAACAATTAGTACACGTCTAATCTGTCGTTATCGGCGGGTCGACACCTCGACTCCTGCGCATCCGGACACGTATCTAACATCAACATCGATACATTGTATTACTATCGTTAGTAAACATATTGTCGCATGGAACTACTAAAATTAGCTATAAGTTAGCTATCTTGGCATATCTCACGTAATTTTTTACGCATTTTGAAAAATATTACGGTAGACTTCACACACGCATCGGAATTTCTTCTTCACCGTATGCAGGTTTCCTCACAATGTTTTCCTTCACCGTTTGAGAGCGGTCGGTACTGCGTACTTAAGTTAGAAAAAGTTATTGGTACATGGCATGTCATACGTGTGGATTCGAACCTGGACCCGCTCTCTGTTGTTGATCATTAAAAATACTATTCTGATGGAATCTAAGGATTCAGGTCGTGTCATACATAGAGGTCAAGACTCTGAACAGGGCAGAGAACCGGCGATTGGTTCACTGATAAGAGCGGGTTTTAAAACAACGTCCTTAATGGAAATTTTACTACTTATCCGATAACTAATTCAGTCCGGGCTCCTTAAGAGGATATAATTCGTACGGTGCTCCATACAAAACCAAGTTCCGTCCTTTTTAACACAATCTAGAAACCAATATTATTTGTGCTTTGCATGATGTTAGATTTCGTTTTAAATATCAAATGCCCAAAGTTTTTAAGTTCAAAGTTTTCAATACAAATCTTAAATAAATTATTATATTCTAAATTAATCCTAGCCAATGATTTTATTTGGTCTTTGCTGGCCAAATAAAATCGATGATCCTAGCATTGAAACTATAGGATCCTTCTTAATATGCTGACACTTTTTTAAGGGGATGATCAGACTGTCAAACTGAACAACTTTCTCTACGGCACTAACATTGAAATGGCGAAAAAAAAAATCTGCTGTTTCTTACAAAAGTGCTAACCTACCCGAGCCACATTTTTTTTTCGCGATTTCTATGTTGGTCCCATAGAGAAAGTTGTTCAGTTTGATGGTCTGATCATCCTCTTAAAAAAGTGTCAGCATATTATGTTGGAACATATTATTTGATAGGAAATCTGACAAATGTAAATTGACTTTATAGCACAGTGTGACCTAAACCCGCACTTTACGCACGCTTCTCCGGGACCTAAGTTGTCTATTTCTGCACGGTGCGTAAATGAATCGACTACCTTCACATATGTAAAAAAATGAAACAAAACCCTTTGAAATGTCGTTTGAAGCTTGGAAATGTACAGGAAACAAATGACAAGAAGGGGATAGGTTAGCGATTCTCCTGCAAGAACCTTCCTGTTGTAGAAAAAGTGACAGCGACGAAATCAAAGAAAAACGCTGACTTAGTTCGTTTCGCGAAAATTGTAACTTTCGAGCAGCAGTGGACTGTTCGAGCAGTGAATTTAGCGACGATGAGAACACCGAAATTGTTCCGGACGCGATCAAAGAAATGGCGAAAACGGTGACACTGAATTTGTTGCCCACAAAATCAAAAAAATTCAGTTCATTTTCATTTTCGGTATCAAAAAATCATTTCAATGTTTCTTTTAAAATAGCAATGTAAACCCTCGGGGGGGGGGGGGGGGGGCTGCGCCCCCCCCCCGAACCCCCCTGCTGCGCCCCCCCCTCCCTGCCATCCGTCCGGGGCGGGTTTAGGTCACTTGTGCTATAAAATAGTATACGATACTCGCGACCAAACTTGCCTATTATTGCACGGCGTTTAGCACCCTCGCTGCGCTCGGGCGCTAACTTCACGCCGTGCAATAATGGGCAACTTAGGTCACTCGTATCGTAATGTACTATTAATTGATTATTATAAAAAATAGGACGGAACATCGTTTGTTTACAGCGCACACTGGAGTCTTCGGTATAAACTTCTCTTAACTAATGGCCGAGGGTTTAAAACCCTAAGAACTAATTAAGTCTCTCATCTCATTAGAGAACTAAAGTGATTGACATAGCGCAGGAAATTTGCAAGCTGAAGTGGCAATGTTAGGACCTAGGAAAGGTAGCGGAGAGCGACTGGATGAGGAAGGCCGAGAATAGAGATTTGTGGCGCACCTTGAGAGAGGCATATGTTCAGTAGTGGACAATGATAGGCTGATGATGAAGTCCCTCATCGTCATCACCATCATAGGCCTTAACATCTGCTAGAAATGATTTAAACAGTTTTGCGAGCGAGAGTGCTTAAGTCTCTAAGCTACACCAAAACTCACAATTCCAAGTCGAACTATGAATGGATGCATTCATAACCACATACACACACACACACACACACACACACACACACACACACACACACACACACACACACACACGCACATGAAACACACAACACAGAGCTCTATCTAAAACACTGTTCACCACCTTTATATTACCAGTGTCGCAATAATTTCTGTTCTGAAATGAATGTTTTTTTGAAATCTATGAATGAACTCATTCGTACGTTACTTCAGAATTGGTCGTCAAATTATGAGTCAGGCTTTAGTAGTTATCATAATAAACATCATCATCATCTCCGTTACAGAAGCATTGGCCTTCCCTCATGGGGAGCATGTATGGGCGTTTTAGGGACGTCCACCAGTCGTGCCTAATGCGGATTGGTCGACTTCACATACGCATTATAATTTCTCCAGCGTATGCAGATTTGCTCATTTGTCCTTAATCGTTTGAGAGCAGTCCGTATTACGCCCTTGATAGAGATCATGTCGTGGGTTGTGAATGTAACACGGGAAAGTCCACGGGCAACTCACCAACCAATGACATCAATTAATAAGTAAGGTAGCATAAGCATATGCTCACGACTATATTCCCCGAGGGGGTAGATAGAAATATTCTGAAACCTCAGAACATCCACGTTTCCCCAGTAGTACCGAAACTCCGTCCAGTGTGACGGGGGGTGAGCCCGCCGCCACTTGTAATGGACAGTGGGTACAATACATGCCTCGAAATTGAAGCATGCAGGTTTCCTCACGATGTTTTCCTACACCGAAAAGCCAGTGGTGTACCTAATAAGTAAGGTGTACTAAACTATGTTACTTTTTTGTATTACCATTGATAGCTACATATTCCTTCAAGGAAGGATTAAACTAAAAAAAGGTTCATTATGTCACGAATAAAGCTTTAATTTGCCATTTGAAACCAAATCCTGTTTTCATTGATCCGGTTTAATCTGTAACTATGCAAATATTTGTACAGATTCGCTGGTTTCCAGTTTTTTATGTGACTTGCTTTTACCCGCGACTTCGTGGATTTCGAAAAACTTTAAAACCCCGTTTGTACCTCTTAAGGCTAAATTACTGTTGGCGCGCTCGATACAAACGAAGTCTGGTTATATTTTCAATACTAACCAATTAAAGTCAGTAAAATTTTTCAGAAAAAATCTAGAAAGTAATTTCTATGCTTGTATCATGTCAGATTTTCGTTGAAATGTATAGTTTTAAAGTTAAAGTTCCTCAAAGATTTCCATACAAACCTAGCATTGAAACTGTATATTTTAACGAAACTCGGACAAGATACAAGCATAGAAATTTGTTTCTAGATTGTTTCTGCAAATTTCCATTGAGTTTAATTGGTTAGTATTGAAAATATCACCAGACTTCTCTTAAGGGGTCGAATTTCGAAATATCCTTTCTTAGTGCAACCCTACGTTCTCTGTAGAGTTTCGTTTCCCAATTAATATTTTTGTCATTAGCGGTTTAGGCTGTGCGTTATTTGTCAGTCAGTTAGTCAATCAGTTTTATAATATGTATTGATGATCTATCGATTGTATTGCCGGTGCAGTGCTATTTTTGAATGTCTGAGACTGGAGTTTATGCATTATTCGTCGATTTTGAAAGTGTGATATGCTGATTTGAATAGTTGTCACCTAGCGGATTACAATCACAATTTGGCTGGCAGGCATCTTTTTTAGGGTTCCGTAGTCAAACAAGGAACCCTTATACTTTCGTCTATTCTGTCTGTCTGCCTCAAAAACTCGCTCATTTTTGCACCTATTCAATCGAAAGTTGAGTGTGTCGAGTGAGGTGTCGTTGGATAGGTCTTGTCCAATGGAACAAAACTGTATGCTTCTGTCTCGATATATCTGCGCTCAAAGTCAAAAATAGCCCCCCCCCCCTCTCTAACTTAAAAATACTAGAGTGAAAAATTTTAAAATTTTATAATGTCTTTCAGTGAAAATTATAACGGATGCTGTAGCTCAACCAGTTTCGGAAAAAACTGTAAAAATTAGATTTGTTCACTAATGACAAACTAGATGGCGTTGCTCGAAAATAAATCGCGCTATTATTGTGTAACGATGGCTACGGAACCCTATCATGGGCGAGTCCGACACGCTCTTGGCCGGTTTTTTTATTTGGAGAAGGTCGTGAGAGTATATTAGTAGGTAAATGAATTAGCATTGAGCATGCGATTTCTGTAAATTATTTACTTAAGTGTATAGGAAGGAACTCAGCGGCGACCTTAATGTGTTTACAGGTCGTTGAACCGGCGGTATTGCTCGGCTATTACACTACGGCTGCGGTTCGTTCATCGCACGTAACATGTGTTAACTTTGATGTTTTGGTTTCTATTATCAATCTAATCAGATCATATCAACCCACTGCTGGACATAGGCCTCTCTTTTATTGCGCCGTTCCTCACGGTCCTCTGCTAATCTGATCCAATGCGAACCCGTCAGTATCACAATGTCATCAGACCAATGTGCTGGTGGTCTGCCTACTGACCTCCTTCCCTCTATTGGCCACCAGTCTGATATTGCCTTGGTCCACCGGCAGTCTTCCCGTCCAGTCAAATGTCGTGCCTATTTCCACTTCAACTTTGTGATCCGCTTACCCACGGTATAGACCTCGGTTCTTCGTCGAAGTTCGACGTTAGGTACTCGGTCCACTGTTTTCTATTCATCATCATCAGCCTATCATCGTCTACTGCTGAACATAGGCCTCTCCCAAGGCTCGCCACTAAACTCTGCCTCGGTCGACAAATAAATTACATATCTAAACGTACGCCATTTCTGTACACACACGTAGTAGACTACTGTGATACACGTATGTGTGGTATTTGAAAACTAATTATAAATACCTAATAAAAGTTATGTGGGGTCTTGCCACAGATGTCAACACTCACAAGTTATAGCAACGAAGCTAACAGATAGTGCTACGATCGCACTCGCAAATGTGCACGTAAGACAACTTGCGACATCACATTGGTAACCCGTTAGCCTCTACACATAAGGTTCACAATCGTATACAAGACATGAATTGGGCAAGAGAAATAATCATAGAGATTCGATATATATGCAAGGTCCAACTAAGAACTGTTGGACCACGGCTGGTCCCCAGTCTTCACACCTAGCCTGGCGGAAGATCTTCCCATTTCACCAGAGGAACCCTCCATAGTAGTTCCTCCACAGTTACACTCATAATTCACACTAATAGGTAACTGCATAGCAATAAGCATAATTAAATAAAACTGAGCAATTAATGCATGTTATCTAGATGAATGCATTACACTGTAGGGATATGACCTCCTAGGGCGTTGTCGATTGCGTAGTCTCGTTATAATAATCACAGAACATTTAATAATAGAAGTAGTCTAATTTACTGCTAAATATGAAAACTATTTTTATAGTATCGTCGAATCTTCACAAAATTGTTCACGAATTGAAAAGAGGATTTAAGTTAAGTTTGTTCCGAATGCATAAATGCGCGCTGCATACAAACGAAGTCTGGTGATGTTTTCAATACTTACCAATTAACTATATAAATTTTTTCTGAAAAATTTAATTGACTTTAATTGGTTAGTATTGAAAATATCACAAGACTTCGTTTGTATGCAGCGCGCTCCGAATTAAATTCCCTTAATCTTTCGTCCCACGACCTCCTAGGTCTACATCTACACCGATTAACGATTTGGTTATACTTGAAAAAATGATACTTATTGCTGAATTATGGATGCGCATTTATTTGCACTCTCCGGTAGAGCGCAGAATCCGCTCACAAAGTGCTTCTACCTTTTATCAATCAATCAATCAAATATAGTAGTTTATAGTTTCTGTGGTTCATAATAATACACTCCTATACACTAGCCGGCAAAATGAGGCGGGGGTGAGGGCTGTGCGCAGTAGCGTTATCGCCTACAAATTTTCTTCTGCGCATTCAAAGTTTTTGCCAAGTTGTTTGCCGGCTATTATACCGATGAATGAACGTTCTATACTTTACACGGAAAAATTACAAAGCTATTTAGATTAATTACTATATCCAATTCTACGATCCTGGTATAATAAGATGCGTTTTATTGCTCAAGAAATAAAGTCTGTTTTTGATCGTTAGAAGTTTCACGAAATAGTTTCATGAGTTAACTTGGTATAGAAGCGTTTGAACACTTTCCATTTATAATTGCTATCATATACGAGTAATAACGATTACGATGTCTTATATCTGTCTAACCGCTGTACAAGGTTAATTAAACAGTTCATCGTAGGTATACGATCAATGTTGCAGCTATTACATTATCAGCTAATGGGTTATGATTTAAGCCAATTTGCGTGTGAACTTCGCCTCAACTTTCGCTGCGTTACCTATAACTTATGTACTTAATTGACATTGCTCGCAGAAACGATGACCGATGGGGCCGAAAAGTTCTCTAGTGGCTACTACGTACCAAGTTCAGCGTGGGTATGCCCTCCAAAAGGTGGACCGACGACCTGGTAAAGGTGGCGGGAACCCGTTGGATGAGGGCAGCGCAGGACCGGTCGTTATCCAGCAGTGGACGTCCATCGGCTGAGATGATGATGTGATGATGATGTACTTAATACTGAAGCTTTCCTTAAATAGTGAAGGAAAACATCGTGAGAAAACCTGCATTCGCTGAGGAATAGAGTCCACCAAACCGCATTGAGCACCTCCTGCGTTGCAGCATGTGCCCTGCAGTGGAAACGATATACGATCACTATCGTCCACTGCAGGGCACGGGCTGCAGGGCTACTGTCAATGATGATAAAATCCACTTTCCAGTTCTCGATTGTTGAGTCTAGTGTTCATTTGTAGTTGATATAGAAAAATAGTCCCTAGTTTAAGCATGCTAAGACACACTGTTCCTCACCACCGCTCTCCCACCCAGGGTCTATCATGCTGCCGTCAGCTGAGCTCGGTGCTGATCTGGCTGTTCGGAGAGCTGCGTGGCGCGGAAGCAAACAGAGCCCCCTCCAAATGCCACCAGCTGTCAACTACTCGGACACCCATACATATGCTGTTCTCACACAAGTAAGACTTTCAAGCTGCTTTAGAAGGGATTAGTAGCAACTTATCCTTTTCGTAAACTCGTCACGGGCATGCAAATAGTCCCATGTGTTCAGTTTAAATAAGTGTGTGCTAGAACGCGTGCGTGCGTCCGTCCTTGCGTGCGTACGTCCTTGCGGTCGTACGTGCGTGCGTTTTTGTATGTATCCTGAACTGAACGCAGAAACTCGAAGCCGGTTTTCCAGAATCGAAAAATGAACACCTTATAATAATGTAACTTTATGGAATTTTAAAAAACGTAGTCTTTTCCATTGGCATTTGCAATCGACATTTTCGAGTTTATATGAAAAGATCGCGTAGGGAATTCTGCACAATAGTTCTCAAGTTACGTATTGCGTTTTGGACGACGGAATCTATAATTGCAATTTGTATTGGGACCCAGTGAAATACCTAATTATTAATTTTTATGGATTTGTAAATAAATGAAGATCAAGATATTTATTTATTTTTTATTTAAATACTTTCAACTAAATAGTTAATGAATACTATTATTTCTCGAATACCAGTAAAGAGAATAATAAAGGATTTTATACTTCTGTTACCCATATAATATTTTTGCAGAGAGAGCGATAACAGAGTACAAATGTACTAACAATTTTTATTTACAACCACATCTGTACTGTACCTAAATATTTTATCAGCAAATAATGACATAGTATGAACATAGTGTAATCTTTGTACCAAACAAACAGACACCGTTTGCCCTTGACATATTATAAAAATGTTACATTTATCTCTCCTGTATTTATTTACTTAGGAATTATGATACATAACTAACATATGCTGCTTTTCATAGTACCTATTCATACTCGTATAGTTGACGGCCCGATAGATCAGGTGGTAGCTTTGACTAATTATTATAAGGACTAGCCTTGCGGTAGCATTTCCCCTCTGCCACGGTATAAGCACAATTGATCTTGTGCATTTACATTCAATTTTACACCTTATCACTAAACGAGACAGTCTATAATTGCGAAATAATAACTTCGAACTTAGAACGTTTGGGGTTCACACGAGACAACTTTTCATGATTTTTAACGTTCAAAATTAGAATCTAAAGTTATGGGGAATAAAATCCAAAGTTGCGGATTTCATGTTACCTCGCCCCCCGCAAAAAGTGGCAGAAATGTTTGTTAGTAGAATTACACGCGTAACCAGTCCACATATAAATAGTCAAAGGGTGGTAGTAAACCTGCCTGCTGATCCGAGGTTCGAGGGATCGAATCCCGCAAGAGGCAAATATCTGAATGAAGAATATGAATATTTGTACCCGGTTCATGGATGTAAGGGCCGAATTGCTACTCTTACTACTCGAAAATATAATTATGACTAAGGGCATCGGTCAAAACCACTTATGCCTGATTTTGGCAGTCAAAAGTGGTTGTGACCGGTCATGAATTTTGACTGTAACATATAGGGTCCTTCTTAATAGGCCGACACCTTTTTAAGGGGATGATCAGACTGTCAAACTGAACAACTTTCTCTTTGGGTCCAACATCGAAATTACGAAAAAATATCAGCTGAACCATACATTTGGCTCGAGTAGGTTTGCAGTTTTGTATAACAGCAGATTCTTTTTTCGCGATTTCGATGTTGGTGCCACAGAGAAAGTTGTTCAGTTTGACGGTCTGATCATCCCGTTATGTATTTTATTATGTCGTCTAGTAATCATATTACAAGTCTGGACTTTGTTACAGGATCTGGTCCAAGCCGAAACAAAGCGGAAATCCAGCCAAAGTCAACTCTAATGTGTCTTCAGATAAGGGCTCTTTTACTGGAAGGTTTGTCATTCACGAACTACATATTAGTAATTGTAACTATTAGGTAGTAGTCGTGGTCCAGTGGCGAGTAACCCTTGCCTGTCGTGCAGGAGGCGATGGTTCGATCTCTGTCCAGGCCGACTCGTACCAATTAGTTTTTCGGAATCATCGTACGATTTGTAACACCACTGGCTTTTCGGTTTAGGAAAACATTGTGAAGAAACCTACATGCTTCAATTTCGAGGCATGATTGTACCCATTGTCCATTACAAGTGGCGACGGGCTCACTCCTCGTCACACTGAATAGAGTTTCGGTACTAGTGAAACGTGGACTATCCCCAATATAGACGTGAGCATATGCTTATGCTATTAGGTAATCTGTACATTTGTAGAATATATTATTGATTGACGCAGCTTAGCTTGGCTCGTTACTAAACCTAGACGAGCTAAGCTGCGCTAGCGTGCTCAGTCAGCTCCATCTATTATCGACTTTCCCGAAGATATAAGAGACCTGGCTAGATCGATTTCTAGAACCAAACACCCCAGATCCATATTCATTTAACCATTATATCAAAATTGTTAGGGCCGTTTGACAGGCCAATAACAAATACAACCATATTCTGAAAAAAAAATCGATTCTGTTCTAAAACATAAATCCAAACAATTGTTTGTGCAGTAGTATAAAATTGTATAAATAAAATTGCCGGCCGAAATAAATCGTAACCTGTTCTCATTTCTCTGTTCAGGTCACGTCGCATCAGCCAAATAAAATCAGACTCTGAAAGTAAAACAAAACGAAAGCAAGCCAAGCACTCGGACCAGTCCAGCGAGTCCGGCGACTCAGCCCAGGACCTCCACATCCTGAACCGCTCCCTCGCCGTCAAATTACCACCACCTACCGACGACTTCCACTACTTCGACTCTCCTATCAAGACACCCAACGAGTACCCGAATGAAACTCTATACACTGACCCATACTATACACCGCCTAAACCAAAACCTAAACCAGACGACTATATGAACGACAAACATAGAGAAATTATCGCTTCTGAAATTACTACCTTTGATTTTACTATTTTAATAACAGATCTGCTTCAGGAGCTATGTAAGACTGAGAGCAGTCTCTCCGGCTCGGAAGGTTCACAAATATCCGTTCAATGCATTAACTTTTCTTTAAGAAACCTCTGTTCATTGCAATTTGGTTCACTGCCGCAATCAGTACAGGACGATAATCTGGAAGTTTCAAAGATCAAAGTGGCGTTGACAGAGCTTCTAATAGTTTCATTAGACAAGGTCCTCATACACTCCGACTTGTGTGCCAAATTAATTAATAACGGAATACTACCGATGTTGCTGCGGCTTCTAGAAGATGTCGTTTGTAAATCGAGTTGTTTGAGAACTAAGGACGACCAGAATCGTGCCAAAGTTGAAGTAACTGATGAGTCTGAATCAGAAAATTTGATTAAATTCGTTTTTGGAATAGCATATTCAATCACAGCGTTCTTCCATTGCTTACTGATGCAGTGTCGTACAGTAGACAAGCTAAGAGAATTCACCGAACAGTTCAAACTTTACGGAGAATGTCTTAAAGGAGGTTTGCTCAAAGAATGTATAGAATTAATGATAAGGATACCTTTAAACGAAGATGATGTTATAATCCTCATTAAAAAGCTCATAGAGTCGATAGGGAAACTTATAAGTGGTATGAAGAAGATTCGAAGCGAAGTTGTGCATTTAGCAGCGTGTCCAAGAAGTAGACATAAAGTGTGTAGGCAGCGAGTCGCGGCCGGCATGCACCACCATCACGACATACTCGGAGAAGCCGGAACTGGCCTGCCTTTATCGTCAGCTTGCTGTATATCTGTGTTATACGGGACTCTGACGTCATTGCTAACCGATGAAGAAGTGTCAGGACATACAGTGTTGAGGAATAAGTTATTAAGAGTGATGTTATCAAGCGGTGCGTGTTGCTGCTTCTCTCCAGGCTTCCTAATGGAAAGTACAGTGAGACTCATGCTGACCCACAACAGCGTAGCTTCCTTATGTCTCCAAGTGTTAGAACACACAGTGTATGGAGAGTTGGGAGCTAGTATCTTGGCTCCTAAAGTGACTGATCAACTGCCGTGCGCGATTTGTGAACCGTGTGAGGATAAGAGAGATCTAGTGAGGAAATACTGCCCGCATGGTGTCAGCCCTATCGAAAGGAAGAGCGTCTGGTCGTTTTTAATACATTATAACTCTTTGCTGCAGCTGGACAATCATAATAACGTGTTACATGCGACTGTAAGTCATTTGTTGAGGGTGACACCGAAGTGTAGGATGGAAATGAAATATGAGTTGCTTTTCAGTGTCATTTACCCAACTTTTATAGTGGCTAAACATAGATACATTATTCGGTTAGAAGAGTCGGCGTATTTCCTAACAGTGTCATGTCTAAATATCTTTGCAAGTCTATTGAATACCGTGTCGTTTGCCGAACATTTTATACAAAAAGGTGGATTAAGTTACGTGTTGGAATTGGTTTCGTTATCCGAGTTCTCTAACCAATGCTGCTCTATACTCGAAATAGCTATTATCGTCGAAATATTCAAGCTAATGAAAGAAAACTCGGAACTAACGTATTTCAGAGAAATCAGCTCCCTAGCATCCGTCCAAATGCTATTCAAATCGCTGACAGACATGACGTCGAAATGCTATAAAATATACAAACTAAAACTACCTTCAGATAAATTCGAAGAGCTCTGCGACTTGACGAAAGAGCGCGAAACACTTGGTCTAACCCAAAGCACCCGAGAACAATCACGAAAGCTCTCTATACCTAAAGCAATAAAGACTACATTCGCTTCAAGCGAGAATTTCATTGAAGACTCTGTGGAGGACTACATAGAGGTGTTAAAGAATGTGGGAACGTTTTGGAAGTCATGCGCAGGGTTGTGTTTGTACAGTCCGATGTTCAGGCAGTACGTGGCGAAGGAGTGTGTGTTTGTGGACAGCTACGCGCTGCTGAAACTGCTGTTACACTGCCTGTGCGTGTGTGAGTGCAGTGCGGGCGAGATGAGGGCCGTCATAAGGATCGTGGAGGCAATCCTTACTGTGCAGTTCGCCTTGTCTGGTGAGTTGATTGTTTTTAAGGATTTAGGCTAATATGTTTTTATACAGGGTCCTTCTTAATATGCTGACACTTTGTTAAGGAGATGATCAGACCATCAAACTGAACAATTTTCTCTATGGGACCAATATCGAAATCGCGAAAAAAAAATCAGCTGTCCCATACATTTGGCACAAGTAGGTTTGCAGTTTTGTATGGAAGAGTTGATTTTTTTTCGCGATTTCGATGTTGGTGCCATATAAAAAGTTGTTCAGCTTGACGCTCTGATCATCCCCTTAAAAAAGTGTCTGCATATTAAGAAGGACCCTGTATGTAGATAAATTACCCGCGCTCCAAAATGGCAATAAAAAAGCAAGGCAATTGCCCGGCTTTCACATTGTCACGCGCCGTTTGGTATAGGGCTACACCTACACGTCACTATATCGCACCATTTTAAAGTGCAATGATGTTGGCATATGACATGTCTATTTGTAAAACGTCAAATCCTGGTGAAGGCGGCGGGAACCAGTTGGATGAGGACAGCGCAGCACCGGTCGTAATGGCGGTCCTTGGGGCCTCCCCTATGTCCAGCAATGGACGTCCATCGGCTGAGATGATGATGATGAAATGATTTGTGCATATTTTACCATTTTTGTTTTTGGTATATTTATGTAAGCCTTAAATCTTTATTATACACTAACTGTGCAAGTTCCCCATTGTTAATTCAAAGAAATTTTCAGTATATAGCGAAGCTTGTTAGAAGTCGGTCAGGAACAATAAATGCGCAGTTACATTCATATAAGCATCAGATTGCTCAGCCAAGTATAACAGTATGAAGTATCATACTAAATACCTCCACACAAAACCGCAGACCGATCGTATCAGTGAAACACCCATACGATATTACTATTAACTTATTTAACTCAGTTTACACGGTCACATGTTACCTACATAGCCCAGTCATTTTACGGAGTTTTGTTGGGAGGGGTGGGAGTAATTATTAATGGGACTTTTAAACTATAACCAGCACCATTTAGTGACAAAAATTTAGTGACTATCTGAAAACATATTTTTAAAAATCACTACGCAACGTAGAAATCAAAATTGTGTCGCAGGAGACTTTAACTTAACAATATATATAATTTTTGAGCAATAAAATTGGCATTGAAATTTAGAAAATTATTATTATTTATTATAAAATACTAATGTATTTCCCAAAGCCTTCTAAATAGAGAAAAATATTTACACCATGTTTGAAGTATGTATAATGGTAAAGTCATAAATATGTGCCTAAAAAAATATACCATCATGTTTTTTAGAACGAGATAATTACTAAAATTTTAATTTGGAACTGTTGGTGACTGTGAAATACTAAACCGAAAAAAATATCAATTCCTAATTAGTCCCGGCTCAAACCGTAAAATGACTGGGCTAACAGGTAACTCTATACTTCAAGTTCATAAGCAGAAATACGTAACTCAAAACTGAACATAGCATTATCAATCGTAATACATTATAAAATGGTTGTATATTGTTTGTAGTGTAGTGTGTCACTTTGTAGGGACACGAGGATAATTAATTTGACGCACTTTTCCAATAGATTGAATTACAGATAGTGTGTTTCCCGTTTAACGGTAATTCTTTTGACACATTTTTTTTTTCGTTTTTCTTCATAGAAGAGTCAAAAAATCGGATATTATATTACGTATAGCATAAGTATTTGTGTATAAAAACATTCATTAAAAACTAGGCGAGTTTTGTGAACATGGGCCATGGCACATTGTATACAACGTGTTAATAAATTAACGCAAAACTAGAAAGTAGTTTGTTTAGAATCGAGAGCAGATTCGAATTATCATGGTTTCAACATAGGTATTTTTTTTCAAAATATTAAATAATTTGTTTGTAAAATTTAAAATGTACTGAACTCGATCTTAACCCACCGCACAGGCACTCTCATCCTACTTACTACCAAAACAAGATTCTTAAGATGTCCCCATGAGCACGTTAGCGCTTTCATTCATGATAACAAATCATTTTTGCCTCAAAACTTAAAAAGCGAATAACTTTAAATTTTAACTATCTAAATAATGAAATTATTGTTTCAATACAATTATTTTGTTATTAATCAGTAGGGGTGTATGAGGTTTTGCGCTTATTCATTAACACGTTGTATAGGGTCCAACTTAATATGCTGACACTTTTTAAGGGGATGATCAGACCGTCAAACTGAACAACTTTCACTATGGCACCAACGTCGAAATCGCGAAAAAAAAATCAGCAGTATGTATGGGACATTTGGCTCGAGTAGGTTTGCAGTTTTGTATGGGACAGCTGTTTTTTTTTCGCGTTTTCGATGTTGGTGCCATAGAGAAAGTTGTTCAGTTTGACGGTCTAATCATCTCTTTAAAAAGTGTCAGCATATTAAGAAGGACCCTGTATATTAGTGTTTTCCGCGACAATATTCTTATCTGCACTTAAGGTAAATGATTTCGTAGAAGAGTAGGTAGGTATAAGTGAATGTTTGTCTCGGTGCGTTATCGGCGCTGCTATAATTTTAACTTTCCTTACTTAATGTTATTGTTGTTGTGGCTCTGACGTCCGTCTGTATCTTTACGGTATAATATTGTAGGTCTAGAAGTCAACTACCTAGAGTTTTGGTCAGTTGCTTGTTTACCCTCAGTTATAGTCACAAATACAGATATTATTCCGGAAAATCTTCGCTACCACCATCTTTCTATCAAATGTAAACTCTGCATTCACCCATTACGAAATCGCGAAAACAAAATCTGATGTTCGATGGTTTTACTATCCCCTTCCGTCAGCATATTAAAAAAGGCCCTGTAGAACGTGTTATACTATGGTATGAATAAGAACAGTCCAAGTCTCGAGTAGATTTGTAGTTTAGTATGGAACGTCGGATATTTTTTTTCGCGATTTCGATATTGGTCCCATAGTGAAAGTTGTTCAGTTTGATGGTTTAAACAACGCCCTTAAAAGTTTTAAATGTTTATTTTTCTATGGGATCAACATCGATCTCACGAAAAAAAATCTTCTGTTCGATGGTATGCAGACATATTAAAAAAGACCCTGTTGAACGTGTCATACTATGGTATGAATGGGAACAGTCCAAGTTTTCCTATAGTTCTAAGTTCAGTGTAATCTAAGATCGCGATGGATCCGCGCGTACGCATCGATGATAGTTTGTTTAATTAATATGGGAGTTTCTTACACTTCGCAAAGTTCCACAAGAATCTGAACATTGGGACTGACCAGCTATCACAAGTCTGTTACAAAACGCAAAACTAGTATTCCCTGACAGAGGATCTTTAAGTGTTATTGAAAAGGGTCATGAATCCATACGACATTGAGCAATACGTAACGCTTGCAGATGTGACGTCGGAGCGTTCGAAGACAGCCAGCTGCGCGTTGGTGCGGCAGGCGCTGAGCGCGTCCACGTCGCTGAGCGCGCCTGCGACCCTCGGCCGCGGCGGCCTGCGCGCGCTCTGCGACGCGCTCATACGCGTCTGCGTGAGCGCGCCCAGCGGCAGCCACGCCATGCCGCGCGTGCAGAGCGCCAAGGTGTGTAGAGAGAGATACTGATCATAAAAGTTCCTGCCGAATGCTTTAATATATTTTGTCGCACGCTTTTTACTTTGAATAATAACTTTTGAGGTATATTTATAAACACATATTAAAGAAAAAATCTATAAAATCGAAGAATACGTTCAAATAAACAAACGAAAATACATTTTAAATCTACAAAACCACCAAATAGTTCAAGGTTTCACAAAATATGAGATTAAAACAAAAAAAACGTGTAGGAAGTATGTCGCAATATTACACAACTGATCCACCGACCGGTTTGAAGACCCCAGACACCGTCTAAGCTAGAACCTTCCCAAGGTTTCGACGTGAGCTATTGTGTAAACAAAATATATCTTTATTACCTAGCGCTACGGATGATTTCACCTTACTTATAATATAATATGTTTTTGTTTTATACTTAACTCGAAATTAATCTTTAAAACAGAGCAGAAAGGAAGCAATTTGCTTGTGATGTATAAAAAGTCAAACTGATATAATGAAGTGGACCTAGTTAAGATTAGAGTTCCGCGCGGGTCTTTAATGATGGGGTGATTCATTAATAATGCCCTGTTTCGACAACAAGGCATTATCAACTGGTTGGAGTATTTTTCCTTTTTTTTATTTAAATTTAAATATCTTATCGAATACTACACTCCTATGGAAAAATGTTTTGTCTGTCTGTATATCCTACTAATATTATAAACGCGAAAGTTTGTAAGTATGGATGGATGTTTGTTACTCTTTCACGTAAAAACTACTGAATGGATTTTAATGAAATTTGGCACACAGATAGAATATAATCTGCTTTAACACATAGGATACTTTTTAAGGTCTACGCAGACGGAGTCGCGGGTAACAGCTAGTTACTCATGTTAGACAATTCTAAGTATAAACTTACGTTTTAAAACAATCAGTTTATAAAGAAACGTCGAATACCAAGAACGCCTTGGCTCGCAAACCTAAACGACTGGGCAGGTATTGTCAGCTGAGGTAGCCAGTGATTAAGAGAAACCCGAAGAGAAGTGTCTGAGCCTTGTTCGTACTACAGATAGAATAATACTAGAAGACATCCCTTTCTTTACAAGAATCTCAAACTCAAAAGAAAACGAGAGGATATAACTCAGTGGCATGACATCAAAGTTGTGAAGAGGAGAGACCACAATCTTGTGCACATTTTGTAGTACCATTGTCGGACGTATTTAGAGCAAAAGTGATCTCTGCCGGTCTGGATTTTGGCTTTGCTGTACCGCCGTCGCCGGTTGACCACACCAGATTCATAATTCGGAGAATTTTGACTTAAATCATGAATTCATAAGTTAGCTTAAAATTGGTCGTCGAATTATGAAATTTATTTAGGAATTCTGTGAGATAATTTTGCTGTTAATTAATTACAAAATATTTTGATCTTTTAATCATCGAAAGCTGTTTACGATTTGCTGCGAAAATTATGCATTTCTGATAATTAAATAGAGCTACCTTAAGCATACAAATAGACAATAATAAGTACACTATAGAAATGCAACTCCCGCGTTAAATATCAAGATACGCCTACCAATCTCGTGTTGGTTTAACCATAGGTAACCATAGTTTTGTTTCTATAGTCTATAGTCAGTATAGTCTATTATTATCTATTCATATGCTGTAAGTTAAATGGGTTTCGATATTTTTTGAGCCTACATCATTCCACTGCTAGGAAAGGAATACATATATAATAGAATAGGAATTATACGGGCTAGCGGCGGTCTCCAGCGCGGCGTTCCGCTTTTATGAAGCTTATCTTCTGGTCCGGCTTTGGCAATATATCTATTTCCCCTTTAATTCTGCAACTGTTTAGAATCGAGAGCAGTATCGAATTATCATGGTTTCAATATAGGTATTTTTTTTTCAAAATATTAAATAATTTATTCATAAAATTTAAAATTTAATGAAATCGATCTCAACCCACCGCTCGGGCACTATCACACTACTTACTACCAAAACAAGATTCTTAAAATGTATCCATGGGCACGCTAGCGCTTTCATTCGTTGCTGAAATGATAACAAATCATTTTTTCCTGAAAACTTAAAATGCGAATCACTTAAAATTTTAACTATCAATATAATGAAATTATTGTTTCAATATAATTATTTTGTTACAAATCAGTTGGGGTGTATGATGTTTTGCGCTTATTCATTAACACGTTGTATAAGGCGGAATGTCAATTACAATACTAACCGTTACTTACAGCTTAATCGACTTAAATTACGGAACAGTTAGGTGCATAAGCACTCAGATCGTACCAACCAAACAACATTTCTATATTTATATTAAACACCAGCCAAGTGTGAGTCGGGCTGGCCCACCGAGGGTTCTATATCACATATGCAAAAATAAACAATTTTCTATGCGATCCTCAGCGCGAGCCCGACATACACTTGGATGGTATTAGACAACAAATTTGACACTAGAATTGTATTACCGTATGTTTACGATAGAGCAAAGACAAAAAACACGTTTTTTGGATGGGGACCTCCATACATTTTTACTTTTTTATTGTTATGTGTCAGCTATTACAAAATAACACATTCTGTGAATATTTCAACTCGCTACCTATTACTACGGTTCGAAATATACATAGATTAGGATGGACGGATGGACGGACGGACGGACAGCAGCGTAGGCGTAATAGGGTGCCTATGGCACCATTTAGGTACGGATCCCTAAAAACCTTTAAGTATATTTCAATACAAGAGAAAGTATTCAAATTAATTAAGTGTTCTATAAAGTTAAATCTACGGAATGCCGTCGGATTAAACCGGTTCGCGCTTGGCCGCGGTAAACTTTAACCAACATTGGCCGTCAGTTACAACCTTACTGTGATTTGATGTGGACACGTTATATAATTATATCCATTAGTGTTTCGTAGAGAAGGTCTTAAATATGTTGTTTACCTTTGTTTTGGAGTAACTTGCGATTTGAGACGTATTTTGTGTTTTGTATCAGACATTAGTGTTTTAATATTAAGAGTGATATGTATTGTTAGTGTCTTATTGTAAAGGAATAGTGCCTAAAATATCAACAGATTAGTGTTGTTAATACGGAGTGGCTCGGACATAGAGCGGCTTAAGTAAGTGCTTCCTACTCTAGGTCTATTAAAGATCATTGGATGTCAATCTTGGTAAATTAACCAATCAGTCCTTGAGGTAGAAGCTACTTCTCTATTATGCATATATAGAAGTGGTTAGATACTTTACTGCAAAAACAAAATATATTTGTGATGATGATGATTTGTAGCTACGGGAGTAGCCGTGGTGGTCTAGTGGCAAGTAGCCTCGTCTTTCATTGGATTCTGCTTCTTAATATTTAGTTAATTAATTTGAGACAATGAATATGACGATCATAGAAACAAAATATTACTTCACAGCTCAAGTACGCTTGACGGCCAATCCCCACCGAGTGGTGAATGGAAATAGGTTAGGTATACCTTGTAAACTTCTTGGTCAAATCTCATTAGACTTGCCGCCACTTTGTGCGAAGTCAATGCGAGACTAAAAGAATGAAAGAGGGAGACTATGTAACTGTGTTTTGGAAGGCAAGTTAAGCATTTCAAATCATATGCCTAATGAGGTGATTTGAATATACTCTTAACTGCAAATGCTCGCGTGCTGGCCCAGCCCTCTCATCCTTCGTTAATTGAGACTTGTGATACTAAGAGCCAGTTTCACCACTTCTTAGTAAGTTCTTTTCTTATCTTCTGACATATTTTTCATACAAAATATGTCAAACGATCTGTTAGATAAGCTAACAAGAACTTACTAAGAAGTGGTGAAATAGGCACTAAGAATTCTAATAATTATTGTTGACTCTAATGTATTGTCGGCAGGTGCCGCCACTCGGTTGTCCGTCGGGCAACAGTTCGGCTGATGGTTCGTCCAGCGAGGATAGCGCGTCCAGGCCATACGCCAGCGAACACAGCGAGCCGCACGTGAGGCCTGACGAGGGCTACGAGGTAAGTTGACTATCATATCTGACATGATATCTGTAAGGTTTATTTAGAAGGTCCGTCGGGCAACAGCTCGCCTGATGGTTCGTCGAGCGAGATAGCGCGTCCGGGCCCTACGCGAGCCGCACGTGAGGCCTGACGAGGGCTACGAGGTAAGTTGACTATCATATCTGACATGATATCTGTAAGGTTTATTTAGAAGGTCCGTCGGGCAACAGCTCGGCTGATGGTTCGTCGAGCGAGATAGCGCGTCCGGGCCCTACGCGAGCCGCACGTGAGGCCTGACGAGGGCTACGAGGTAAGTTGACTATCATATCTGACATGATATCTGTAAGGTTTATTTAGAAGGTCCGTCGGGCAACAGCTCGGCTGATGGTTCGTCCAGCGAGGATAGCGCATCCGGGCCATACGCCAGCGAACACAGCGAGCCGCACGTGAGGCCAGACGAGGGCTACGAGGTAAGTTGACTATCATATCTGACATGATATCTGTAAGGTTTATTTAGAAGGTCCGTCGGGCAACAGCTCGGCTGATGGTTCGTCGAGCGAGATAGCGCGTCCGGGCCCTACGCGAGCCGCACGTGAGGCCAGACGAGGGCTACGAGGTAAGTTGACTATCATATCTGACATGATATCTGTAAGGTTTATTTAGGAGGTCCGTCGGGCAACAGCTCGGCTGATGGTTCGTCGAGCGAGATAGCGCGTCCGGGCCCTACGCGAGCGAACACAGCGAGCCGCACGTGAGGCCCGACGAGGGCTATAAGGGTTTGCAAGGCTTTATAACAGGACTATGCCCACAATTGTAAAGTGAAATAAGACAAAAAGTTGTATTTCTAATGTCTAACATCTTGTTATTGTTTCAGGCGGACGTTGAAATAGGGAAGCTAGACGCACTAGCTACGAATAAGTTAAGAAAAGTATCTGCTCTCTCCAACATGAACACTATTACTGGTGAGTTTATGTCCTCATCCAAATCATATTGGCGCTGTAACCTGTACACATTCCTATGGTCGTGCAAAAGTGACAACATGATATGAGTGGGTCAGATGTCAATGGTGAAGTCCACCAATCTGGATTGGACAGTCGTTGACCCTCCCCTGCATGTTCCCCACTAGTTGGGACAATGAAGTTTGATGATGCTGTTATTCTTGCAGACATGCAGAGTCCGGAGTGCTTGGAGTACAGCAAGCAGGGCGAGCTGGCGCACCCGGAGCTCTGCATCATCGTCGTCGACATACTCACCCAGCTCATTAACAAGTACGTACTTTGTACAATACATGTATATTAGTGCAGATAAAGTGCTTGGAGTACAAAAAGCAGGGCGAGCTGGCGCACCCGGAGCTCTCCATACATACATAAACTCACGACTATCATCCCTTTCGGTGTGGTCAGAAGCTCTGCTACAACTACCGACAACATTTTAAGCATGCTGTTGCAAGGCTCACATTTTGCACATTGCACAAGGAATCTTATCCCTTAGTCGCCTCGTACGACACCCATGGGAAGTAATGGGGTGGTCTATTCTAATTCCCGCGGGGAATGTTGTCCTGATTATACAGGGTGAAATTGTTATCATTAGCAACAACAAAATCAGCTCCGATTGGTTTGCTCCCATAGTAAAAGTTGTTCAGTTTGATGGGTAGATTCTTAGTTTAAAAGGATGCTAATGAGATCAATTCCATCCTGTATGGGTAGTAGTATACCTCAAGGACGTGCAATGCGGTGCGAGTAACCATTACATACGTCGTAGTTAGTTTCGACCTTCTCCCCCTTAATCTAATTATTCAGTTTTCTTCAGTCTTGATCGCGTTATTGGTGAGCTAGTAATCCGGATTTTAAATAGCCAAGTGTAGCTTTTAAATGCACTTCTAGAAGACGTAGTAATGCTAATGTTGTGTTTTTTTGGTAACGCCATATACATTATTTATAAAATTTTCTCAAAGAGTATCTTTCAAGAGCCAAGCCATACGGTGCGTTGCGGCAACGCACCGCAGAGGTGGTCACACGGACGATGCGTGTTCCAGACACGGTTCGACACGTGCACACCATGTTTTAGTTGTGGTCAGAACTCTAGGATTATGTGTAGACACAGTAACCAAAACCGAAACTTAGAGCGAACGAAGCGATAGCCCAATCAATCTATATTTTTCCCGAATTTGCCGCCCCTAGTAAAGCTACGCCCCTCCGCTACGCTACTGCTCCGTAGCTCTTTGACAAACCTGTAGTTTGTACTTTTAAATCTTTTTCAAGACTGGTGGAGACGGAGGCTCACGAGGCGCCGCTGCGGCGCGTGGGCGCGTCTCTAGCGCTGGCGTGCTGCTCGCGGCTGTCGCGTGCTCTGTGCCGCGCGCGCCCCGCCCCGCGCCTGCTACGCCGCCTGCTGCGCCCCGCCGCCGCGCTGCTCTCCACCACCGACGAACATCTCAAAGGTATGCACTCTGCTGTATTACAACACATTTGTTTAATTCGATTGTAGACTACATTAAACAATTTTCTTTTCGGAAAGGCGTGGTAGCCTCGTGGCTAGTAGTCGCACGTTCCGTAAATATAGGGTCCTTCTTTATAATTATGCTAAAACTTTTTTAAGGACATTGTCAGACCATCAAACTCAACAACTTTCTCTATTGGACCAACATCGAAATCGCGAAAAATCTGCTGTCCCATACATTTGGCTCGAGTAAGTTTGCAGTTTTATACGGAAGAGCAGATTTTTTTTCGTGATTTCGATGTTGGTGCCATAGAGAAAGTTGTTCAGTTTGACGGTCTGATCATTCCCTTAAAAAGTGTCAGCATATTAAGAAAGACCCTATACAATCCGGTATCATCCTTCTCTTCCTGCAATCAAAAAGATACAAAATGAATCGGATCATATTGATTATAATGTTTTTTAACAAAGCTTTACAACAAAAAGATATAGCAGGTAGGTACCAAGTTGAAATAAAAAATTTTCTATCAAAAAATCAGAATTTTTAGGCTAACTTTAATTAATGGTTTTACTTTTTTATTGTAAAGGAATAAAACTGCAAAGTTTTTCCACTGTGGAAATACTAAATGTATAATATGGTATGAAATCTAACAGTGTCATATGAACGTCTTAGATCTGCAGCACAGTATCCTGGAGCTGATCTTCGTGCTGGGCTCGCAGAGCATCGAGGCGGCGGAGCTGTCCGCCTACCTGAAGCTGTTCCTGTGCGACGCGCCGCCGCTCGGCATGCTGCTGGGCACGCTGCGGCGCCTCGTCGCCGCCGCCGCCTCCTCCCCCGGCACCCCCGACGACATACTCACCTTCCCTATTCATATTGACAATAAAGGTCTGCTTGCGTTCACATTTAGATTATGCTCTTGAGAAGCTTTGCCTCACTGGCTTCAATTCTTTTTATGTACACTAGTAGAAGTTGAGAAATGATAATGTCAACGCGTTGTTACAACGTCTGCACTAACGACGAGCTGAGTTGATTCCTACAAAGTCAAAGTCAAAGTCAATATAATTTATTCAATATATGAGCTTGCAGCACACTTATCAAACGTCAAATCTTTTTTAAAGCTACCACCGCGTCGGAACGTGTTGTCGCTGGAGAGAATATGCGGCCAGAAACTCTACAACATAACACGACTTAATAACTATTACAATATAAATTCTTAAGCTAAAGTTATGTATACAATAATACATAGTCTATTTAATAAAATAATTGATACTATTCAGTAAAGTAAATAAACTATAAGCTAGTGACCTCAGACCCAAGCATTTTGATCATTTAAATAATCATCCAGTTTATAATATGCTTTTTACAGAGGACTTTTTTGATTTGAGTTTTAAACATGTTTTCGGAAAGATTCAAAATGGTCTCGGGGATTTTATTATAACAACGTATACAGTGACCCATGAAAGACTTACACAATATTCATTAACATACAAACTAATGAACGCCGCGTCTATAATACACAATTCTCGTACTTCCACGACTCTTTTTGCCGACGCTACGGTCATCAAATTCTTTCCTGCGATTCATGAGCTGTACGATGTCATCAGCCCACCCATTACGCCACTTCCCATTAATTAAGTGATATAATGTTGTTTGCAACTTCCAGAGAGCGAAGAGATAGCGGAGAGCCTCGGCTACGTAAATATAAGCGGAGCGTCATCACAGAGCTTGCAGGCCGAGGCGCTCGCCAGGCAGCTCTACCACGCGCACACGCGCGCCGGTGAGTGTACAACCACACACACACACACACACACACACTTACAAACACATACATACATTCATTACTGCACATGCAAAATAATGCTCCATTTAGTGGTCAACTTGCTATCAAATAAATGTTTAAGCTGACTGGGAAAAACTTATAAGAAGAGGTATGCATGTGCGATCCTGAGTGTGTAAGAGTGAGACAGGACTATAGCTAGACTATAAAAGAAAAAAATTATTCTAAAGCCTATTTGGGAATTTACCTATTTTACGAGTACTAATAAAGTCAAAGTCAAAGTTAACAAAATTTATTCAATATAGGAGCTTGAAGCACACTTATTAGACGTCAAATCTTTTTTGAAGCTACCACCGCGTCGAAACGTGTTGTCGCTGTAGAGAGGATAATTAATCGCCTTATGTAATAAAATCACCTTTGTTCCGTTGCCTTTGAAGGGGACCGGATTAGGGTTAAGCCTCATCTGGCAGCACGGAATCGCATAGGTTCCTGGTGATTTGTTTTAACAGGTTTTCCATCTCAGTTAAAACCTTTCTCAAATACCAGTCTCCGCTGACATTAAATTGATTATTGTGTACCTACATTATCACTATTTAAGGCCTATTAAATGATAAATAATTTCACTTGATACCAAATACTGTAAACTGTTTGTGGTGAGAAATAATCATTTTTACATTTCATTCATTTTTCATTCAACCCTTACGGTACCCTAAATACAATAATGGGCCGGAGTCAGTGAGTGTTCGTACTGTATGTAGAACGACGTTGCAGGTATAAGGTCGTTGTGGTCGGTGGGCGCGGCGCGGGTGGGCATGGAGGGCGCGGGCTGGGCACCCTGGTCGCAGGGCTTCGCGATCTGCCTGTGGCTGCGGCCCCAGCAAGACCTGGTGAGCGGCGCCCCTGACCTCACCAGGGACGACGATGATTGGGGTGAGTACCAATATTTGTTTCGGTTCACTACTTTTTAGGGCTCCGTCTCAGAGGAAGGATCTCCATAGAGTCCGCATAAATTTACGATTGTAGTTAGTCTCTTTTGTTTTATGACGTACCTTTAATAGTAGAAGGAGATGGAACTATAGATATTTGTTTATGCGGCTGTCTACTTTTTTTGAGCTAGTGTGTGTGAAAAGTGACCGTAAACATAAGGCCATATGTCAGTTGATGCCTTTTGTCCATACTACTTGACACCACACATTCAAACCTAAACGTAAAAAAAGTGTCCGTCCGTCCTAGCTTTAAAGGGCTGTAGTTTTTGAACCGTAATAGGTAGAGAATTGAAATTTTCAAAGAATATATGTTATTATTTTGGATTTGCTAACAAATAAAAAAAATACAAAGAGTAAAAATCTATGCGGGCCCATACAAATAACGTGTTTTTCCAAGGTTTTTTGTTTTTGGTTGATCGTAAAAACGGCAATACATACAAGCGTGAATCTTGGTGTGATTATGATTATAATACATACTCTAAGGTAAAACAACAAATAATAAAAACTGGCCAAGCGTGTGTCGGGATCGCGCTACGGGTCCTGGGGTAATACATTTTTTTGTTAATTTTGTATGTACGGAGCCCTCCGTGCGCAAGTCCGACTCGCACTTGGCCGGGGTTTTCATGTCAACCAATCTTGTCCTTATGATGATGATGTTGTCCTCCGCGACGTATCCGTCGACGGCAATCCTCATTGGTTCGTGGTGTGAGGGTTGTTCGTAAGCCTGTGAGATCCCAGGAAAAGTCAGTGTCCCACTAAATTGGTGGGCTAACGGCGGACACCCTGGTAATAAAAAACAATATCTTGCTTCCAGAATAAAACAAATTAATTTGACTTTTTTTTTAATATTCTTCGTATATTCTTGTACATACTTGGTAAATTTTTAGTCAATGCGATAACTTGACCATGTATTCTATGTATCAAAAATTACCTGTCGAGTCTGTAGTTCAGTTTTGTATGAAACTGCTGATTTTATTTTTCGCGTGTTCAAAGTTGGCTCAATTATAAAAATTGATCTATTTTATGTTTGATTCTAACCTATATTTTGTGAGCCCAAAAGGTAGGTTATAGTGATTCCCAATGTAACTAATAATTAAATCTCTATGTAACCTATAACTAGTGCAATAAATGACTTTTGTTGAGAACAAAATATGGCGAAGTTATCCGCACTGACTAAAAATGTAACCTTTATATCTGTTTTATATGAATGCCGTCAAATTAACTGATTGCAGATACGCTAGAAGAATGTCAGAGTGAGCAGGAGCCAGAAGCTAAGAAGTCTCCGTCGAAGGAGAGGCCGCCCGCGCCGGTCTCCACGGAACTGTCGCACGTGTTCTCTGTGGGCCACGACACGCTCATGTTCGAGCTCTGGCTTGACACCGGCACCGGTAAGTGGCTATAGGTTCAGACGAATTGTTCTATGAGAAACGCTATTGCCCAGCCCTCCGAGAAGTGCATGCGTGTGCCGTGTTTTCGATTAACGAAAGAATTAACAAAAGTACTTTATATTTTTTTTCTAGATAAACTAATCAAAAACTAAAAATCGGAAACAATTTTAAGTTCTTCTAAAACGAGATTTTTTTTTAAAATACACGAAAATACGTCATCTTTGCGACGATTTTCTATCGAGTGAAGTAATTCCAATCGTGTTTTCAATTTATGATTTCACTAGATAAACTATCCAAGAATACTGTGGTATGACTTTGGTTTCGGTAAATTGAATAAATCTAGTCAAAAAATGAAAAATAAAAGATATCTCCAAGGTATTTCGTCCTACTATTGCGCCTTAAAGCTGCCGGTTATAGCCACTGCGTTCAACCCCACCTCTGATCGGATCGGTCTATCGTACCATCAGATTAAAGAAGTAAAGCATGAGAGTGCATACGTGAATTTATGCATTTAGAAATATCCTTAACTGATTTTCTGATAAGGTAGTTGCTATAGTCGACATTGGCTTATGAGAATTAATTAATTTATTCATAACTTGTTTACAATATCGCAGGCTACTTCACATTCCGGCTGTCGCGCCCCGACGCGAGCAGCAACAAAATAATGAGTGAGACGCAAGTGGACGGGGGACTGCAGCCGAACCAGTGGAGCTGCGTCGCTCTCAACGTCAAGGAGGTCGTGCACAAGCGCAAGATACATATACAGGTCCGTATTGTGTGTGTAGCCCTCCAGCTCCACACACACGTTGTATTCAGTTCAAGTTAACTCGTTAAAGATTCATTGAATTTAGGTCTCTAGGTGTAAAGAGAATGTTGATTGATCAGTATGTGTTGCAGGTTACGCTGTACGTCAACGGATGCGAGTGCGAGACAGTTTCGTTACCTTTACAAGGTAATTTATAAACATTTCTTTTTTTTTATTTTCGTCTGAATGTGCGCGAATGTGCGAATGTGGCAAATTAACCACAGTTTCTTAACTTTAAAGGTGGACCTAAGTGTAGGGACACACCTGCGGAACGTTCCGCGCCGAACGTTCCGTTGAATACGCGTTTACAAGGAAAAATGGCGCGTTATGGCGCGTACTGGTGTGTCGCCGGTATAGGGCAAAGCGTTGCGCGCGTATTCAACCGAATGTTCGGCGGGGAACGTTCGTTAGATGTATCCCTACACTAAGAACTAGAATTTATTGATCGGCTGTTCTAAAATAACGCCTGAAGTGCACTTTGTTACACTATTTGACAACATTTCATTTATCATTTGGTACTGAAATACGAAAAACGTTTCGAGAATTTGGGATGCTTATCATAATGCATATTTTTATTTATTTTTAAAGATATTTGGAAAAACAAAAAATTATGTGGAGGATATCCTTTGCCATCTTATGTAACAGTTAATTAAAAAAAATCGACTACGGAACGTACAGCCTGTCTATATAGTCGTGACATGAATGTTTGAGGAACTACAGCGCTTTAGTATGATGGTGTTGCCAGGATATGCGTGATCTTGACGTTCTTGCGTTGGAGTAGATACATAACTTTAGCTTAAGAATTTATATTGTAATAGTTATTAAGTCGTGTTATGTTGTAGAGTTTCTGGCCGCATCTTCTCTACAGCGACAACACGTTCCGACGCGGTGGTAGCTTTAAAAAAGATTTGACGTTTGATAAGTGTGCTGCAAGCTCCTATATTGAATAAATTATATTGACTTTGACTTTGAGGCAGCGCCCAAATTTTTTGTCAAGACTTTTTAGACAGACTGTACCTACGTATTTTTTTTAAATATTGGGCAAAGGTATTACTGTCATACAGCCTACCTTTGTAACTTACGTCAGCAATTTTTTAGTCGTTATTTTCTCTGAAACGAAAGAAAACTAGGAAAAAATAAAAAATACGGGTCTCTTAATTAACAGTAAACTATCCATAAATCAAATAAAAAGAATGTTTTAAAATTTTGGAATGTTGTCAATTCTCAAACCTAAATATAACTCTCGTGATATTTCTAGTGGTTGACTCATCTCAATAATTGTCAGGTATCCTGGTGCGCAAGGTGACGCCTACGAACGTGCTGATTGGTCACGCGGAGAGGCGGGGTGGGGGAGGGGGAGGGGGAGGAGGCGTGTACCACATGGCTCAGGCCTGCGTGTACCGCACGCCCGTGCTGACCACGTACAGCGCGCTGCACATCACCGCCCACGGGCCCGACCAGTCCTGTCAGGTACTGTATCCTTAGACGAATTATATACGGACCCGCCTCGCCTTAGCATTTTTTTTTTTTAATATCTTGGACATTGTCACACAAATTATCTAGTCACATTTAAAGTACCAGAATCTAACCTGGACTTGTATTATGATGACTAGACAACGATATAGAATACATAAATAGATACTAACGTCCATGACTCGGGTACAAATATTCATATTCATCATACAAATATTTGTCCCTTACGGGATTCGAACCCGTGACCCTCGGCACAGCAGGCAGGTTCACTACCGACTGCTAACGGGCCGTCGCCCCCCCCCCCCTCTGTCAACGTGCAAGATCAAAAGATCTTACGCATTTACATACAATTTTATACCTTATCACTAAACGTGATAGCCAATAATTGCGGAACAATAATTTCGAACATATGACGTTTGGGGTTCACACGACACTGTTTTTCATGATTTTTAACATTCAAAATTAGAATCTAAACTAATGGAATAAAATTCAAAGTTGCGTATCTCGTGCTACCTCGGCCCCCGCAAAAAGTGGCAGAAAAGTTTGTTAGTAAAATTACACGCGTAACTTGTCCTCATATAAGTAGTCTAAGACTATCTGAAGCAGCCAATACATTCTCGCCGAGAGCAAGACGAGAAAGGCCGAGAACGAGAGTGTTGATGCCCTTCATTGTTCTCGTGGAATCGTGAACCGTAGTAATTTTCCTTGCAAGTTCTTGCTGAGAATTCTCGGCGAGAAGTTTAAAGGAAATTACTGCAGTTCACGATGCCGCGCGAACTACGATGCATCCACACTCGTTCACGAGCTTTCTTGTGACGTTTCGGCGTGAATGTATGTGCACGTACGATTAAAATATCATCAGTCTATACAACGTGTTAATGAATAAGCGCAAAACCTCATACACCCCAACTGATTTTATAACAAAACAAGAGTTTACCCGCGACTTCGTCCGCACAAATTATATACTAGATTTTAAAAAAGTTTCATCAAAATCGGTTCAGTAGTTTTTGCATGATGCTGTTACAAACATACAAACAAACAAACAAACAGACAAACATACAGATAAAAATTCTAAAAAAGGTTGATTTGGAGTCCGGGATACCTAAAAACCATATCGCAATCTTTTTCAAGTAAATATCTTCAATGTACAGACACACTTCTGTTGCAGTTTTATAATAGTTGAGATAATAATGTGTTGTTTGCAGGTGAGATGCGAGTCTCCAAACTTCCCGCTCGTGTTGACGCCCAACGTGCTCGACTCTAACATTGACTGGGATCAGGTATGTACACTTTTTACTTCGTAAATTTCGTTTAAAATGTTATAATTTTGTAGAAATAAATACTATTATGATCCGCTTTATAAGTCCCACTGCAGGGCTCACTAAGGGTTGAATGAACCTCATCTGGCAGCACGGAAACGCCTTTTTAATACAGTTGCTCAAAAAGTGGCGTATTGCAGGGACGTATAGCGTTCGGGATGTGGGCTATTACATACTCGTGCTTTTTTTTACCTTTCCCGAACTCGTGCGTTCTCTTTCCCAACTGTCAAAATAATGTCTATTAAAAAGAAAAACCAACCATGAAGTTTTTACTAAAAAAATTCATATAAGTTTTTATGATTCATGCAAATACGTATATTTCTAAAAAGAAGCTACTAATTTGTTTCAATATCAGATTTAATGATTTGATTGAATGAGTTTGGTTAGGTTTCATTTCATTTCATCTCATTAAATTTTATTTTCATTTCATATCAATAAAAAACTTCTACTGAAGACTTGGCTGTATGGGCATAGTTCCCTTTGCCTACCAGAATGGGTGAAGAAACAAAAACTCTGCTTATATTCTACGGTTAGCGCCATTTTTCAGAAATTTTCTTGAATTGAATTTTTTTTTGAATTTTCTTGAAACGCCATTATATGACAAATATACATGAACAATCATACGAAATTAATAATAGTTGGTCTCAAACAGTACATATGCAACCTAAAACTTCCCCAGTTAGTATAAAAAACTGTACCAATTTCAATGTATATGTGAATTATAACTTTTATAAGAAATAAATGTTAAGTTAGTTGAGTTAATTGTGTTTTTATTATTTTACTAGCAGCCCGTCCCGGCTTCGCACGGGGTAGACAAGTTACATTGTTCAAATTTTACCAAGTATCCCTAATTTTTTTCAAAATGAAATGTAGCCTATGTCAAATTGGAAGAATGTAGCATTCTATTGGTGAAAGAATTTTTTAAATCGGCCCAGTACTTTTTGAGCCTATTCATTACAAACATACAAACATACAAAAATAGGTACAAATCTTTCCTCTTTATAATATTAGTGTAGATTAAATTGCTTCATTTTTTCGCAACTGTATTAAAAATAGTCGTTCAGTACACGTGCGGAACCGTCATTGCAACTTGTTCCGACTGTCAACCCTCGCCTTCGGCTGCGCCTCGGCTCGGGTAGACATTTGTCGGAACTCTTTGCAATGACAGCCTTTCCACACTTGTAATGAAATATACTATTTTGCACGCTCTACCCTTTCCTGGCGCTCAGGACCGTCATTGGCTAGAGCCAGAAGGGTCGCAGCTCTGCTTGTGCTGCCGCGTGAGATAGCATTCCCGTTATCTTTCTCGCCCTAGAAAATGTCGTTCCTGAGTGACAAAAAAGGTTGGTGCGATGGAAAAATGCGAGGAGGTTCAACCCTAAAACGCAAAGTGTACAACTCTGATAACTTGGAAAACATGGCCATTGTTGTTCATATTTTCCGAGTTATTCATGCTGACCGAGTTGACCATGTTGACCGAGTTGTTCATGTTGACCAAGTTGATCGAATTGCTCACCTTGTCCAAGATGTTGATGTTGACCGAGTTTTTAAATGTCCGAGTTGAATATTTTGACCGAGTTGTCCAAGTGGACACGGATGTACCACGGGAAAGTAAAAATCCCAGCGAAAAAAATATGCCCTTGGTCCACTTGAGTGAACCAGCAAAGTGGACCACGGGAAAGCACCAGGGGACAGGGAATGTATGTATTACATTTGCGGAAGAGCAATTAGCTTTGCTGTTTTTTTTTTAAATTGTTTTGTTTTTGTTGTTTCGATTATACAGGGTCCTTCTTAATATGCTGACAAATTTTTAAGGGAATGATCAGACCGTCAAACTGAACAACTTTCTCTATGGCACCAACATCGAAATCGCGAAATAAAAATCTGCTGTTCCATACAAAACTGCAAACCTACTCGAGTCAAATGTATGGGGCACCTGATATCTTTTTCGCGATTTCGATGTTGTTTCCATAGAGTTTAGTTTGATGGTCTGATCAGCCCATTAAAAAAGTGTCATCATATTAAGAAGGACCCTGTATATTCTAGTATCTCCTGGTACAGTAGTGTTGTTCAAATGACCAGGTGTTCGAGATATCGAGCGCGACGCTGCGGGAGCTGCACGACAACTTGCTGCTGACGTTCAGTGCCCACGCGCACAACATAATGAACCTCTACCATCAGACCGTGGCTCTACCCGCTGGTACGTTTCATCATAGTATAATTAAACTAGTGGTTACGCTCGGTGGTTGCGACTAGTCGCACGTGCGGTCGCGGGGGTCTGTACGTGCCGGTACAGTAGTACCAGGTGTATAAGTCGGACCGATATACCTGCGCAGTTGACGAATTTTATCAGCGCGCGAAATTATATTGACCAATCAGATTGTGCCACCTTAATACCTTGTCGCTATTGGTTAATTGTTTTCGCGCCCTTTTCGCTGCTATCCGACTTTGCACCCATTGTTTACTAAATGACTTCGGCCTTTGTCGGGGACTCGGTCCAGCTTTGCGCAAAGAAGATTGACGAGCGGAATTATTTTCGGTACGATTTCTCTACATGCGCGTGACGCGCTTTCGCTGCATATAAAATAACCTGTTCCCGCGCTTTTCGGAGAACGAAAGCCGCGTTTGTCACGACTTTTAGTGGAAAAAGCCGAGTCGCGCGCAAGTAGAGAAATCATGATAGACGTGCTAGTCGTACTGTACCGACTTACCTGCGCGCTGTACCGACTGCGGCCGGTGAGCGCACCCACTATTATTATTATTACACTATTGTATAATGCTCCCTGCACTTTTATGATTTCACTATTACGATTACAGAGAAGTCCATACATTTCGTCCACAAAAAGATCATAAGTCACTATGACAAGCCTACGAAGTTTCAGTCCAAAGATTTACAAAGATGAGGCTGAATTTAATTTAATTTGATTGGTTTTGTTTTGGTCACGCTAGTTATCAAACTAAATAGTCCTCATGATATTTAATTCTTGTCCACCTTTCCTAGTCCATTCGACAGACACGCTTTCGTCTGTCAGAGCATGCCCAGGACCGAGATGGTTGGAGGATTAAAGGGGAGGCTTTTGCGATGAAATAAGCTAATAAAAAAGATGATTCTACTGGTACTCTTTTCAGCTTTGACTAATTATTATAAGGACTAGCCTTGCGGTAACATTTCCCCTCTGCCACGGTATAAGCACAATTGATCTTGTGCATTTACATTCAATTTTACACCTTATCACTAAACGAGACAGCCTATAATTGCGAAATAATAGATCGTTTGGGGTTCACACGAGACTACTTTTCATGATTTTTAACATTCAAAATTAGAATCTAAAGTTATGGGGAATAAATCCAAAGTTGCGGATTTCATGTTACCTCGCCCCCCGCAAAAAGTGGCAGAAATGTTTGTTAGTAGAATTACACGCGTAACCAGTCCACATATAAATAGTCAAAGCTTTTCAGTGATAACATAGACATTTTCTCGATGCGGAGACAAAGCCTTTAAATAAAATAGTATCCTCATTTTGCAGTGTTCTCCAACCGTGTGACGTCATCGGGCCTCATGGGGTCAATGGGGGCGAGCGCGGGCGCGGGGCCTGAGAGCGGGTCGGGGTGCTCGGTGCCGGAGGCGCTGGCGGCCGCGTGGGTCGGCGCCGCGCTGCCGAGCCGCCACCGCGCGCTCCCCACCGCCCTACACGCGCTGGGCGGGCCCGACCTCCTCTTGTACATGTTCGCGAGGGTGAGTACCGCCTGTGACTACTACTACTTTGACCAGAGACCAGAGACACCGGGTTCAGGTACACCTATACTTCATTACAAATAAGGACGACGTATTTTCCGATTCCTATTTAGCTTTCTGGCCAATTCTTATTACCAAATGTAATTAATTTATTTTAAGCTGTTTTAAGAATAAGTGAGAGGAAGTGTTTCAAATAGCTTTAAAATTTCTTTGCTATTTTGAATGGAGTATAGCCGCCAACTAAATACCACCATAAACAAGATATTGTATTTACACGCACTCAGACGTGCGCGCCCGTCTGTGTGGCCCGCATGTGAATCCTCTTGAAAAAAGTGCGTGTGAGGTGCAGGTAGTGATCATAACACAATGTGCGCGCGAAAAACGTCAACTATAAAATGTTCTCGCTCTTCTATTGTGAAGAACACACGCTAATTTCATTCAATTACCATTTTGTGTGAGTCATATTTTCTCGTCGATACTGCTTTTACCGAAGACCACAGAGTAATGTAGCACCTTTCAGGTGGTGGAACTGGACGGGAGTGCCGAGGAGCAGGCTCAAGCTCTAGCGATCCTGCTGCGAGCTTGCCGCGTGGACAATAGACTATACAGCATGCTGTACGGCTCCCCAGCGCTGGACATGCTGCTCACCGTGTTCGCCTGCCACAAGTGTCGCCTGGACCATCACATGCTCAGGGTAAGGGAAAAATAAAACATTATCACCAGTGGTTTGTCACCAGAAAGTTTGAACTACTTACAGTCGGCCGGTGGATCAAGGCCATATCACAGTGGTGCTCAGAGAGGGACCCAAGAGGGTGCCAGCCCGTTGATCTGATGACATTGTGAGGGTGACGAGTTCGCATTTGATCAGATTAGCACAGGACCGTGAGGAATGGCGCAATAAAAGGGAGGCCCATACCTAGTAGTGGGTTGATGTGGGCTGATTTGATTGATTGATTGACTTAAAGTTGACTTTCAATTTAAACTTAATAACTTTGTATGTTGTTTGTTGTTGTTTTGTGTCGTGTTTTGGGAGAGGCCTATGTTCTGCAGTGGACGATGATGGGCTGATGATGATGATGAAGTTTGTATGCTCCCGACTGTATTTCAGTTGAATATCCGACATTATCCCATCTCAGCTAATCTGATATATTCTAAAAATATTGAAAATGCACTTTGCACTGAACAAATTCTGTTCAGCGTGACCTAAATATAAAAAATACAAATTTGTAAAAACAGTAAAAAGGTTGATAAATACGAAAAGTACTACCCGTAGAGAAGAATCACTTCGCAAAGGAATTTAGATAAATAGCTACTCTCTGCGCGACAAAAAAGTGCAAAGTTTTTCACACCTGTTCTATCTAACAATTCGCGAATAACCTACCAATCGCTACAACGGCGCGCGTGCAAATAAAAATGAACCGAGTCATCATTCTCCTCTTGGTGGGGGACGGCGGCCGAGCGTACCTAAACTGTTTAGTGAGCCAGACGTGGAGAAACTAAACGTAACCTTAATAACGCAGGTGATACTAGAAGAGGCATGCAACAGTCCAATCCTAACGTCGTCCGGAGGTGGGCTGGTAGTGCTGGCGCGCTCTGATGCCGTGCTGCTGGAGCCGAGACTATTGGTACTCCTCACCCGAGCCTGGAGACAGCTGGACACGCCTCAGGTAACAAGGTTTCAAGATAGTTCGACCGTAACAAAAATTCCCTGACTATAAGCTGCGAATACACGTCAGACTTTGTTTCCGATTGTCTGATCAGCAGTCCTATTTTGTAAGCTTCTGATTGTATCGAATACAAGATCGACAACGTATTTATGCTATTCCGATCCGACATCATATCCTTTGTCTGAAATTGATTGACTAAATATTATGAAGCAGAATCACAAAGAACTGTCGAAGACCATTATCTCGAAATGATATTGACATAATCTGGTAGTTACACACTAAGATCCCAGAGGTCGTATTTTGTAACTACCCGATTCAATCTGTAGCAAAGAATGCATCGTTTAAATTATTTGAGCTTGTTTTCGCGCTATAAGAGGATACATCTGACTGATATGTAGTATACGCCTTCAGACGCCTTGCCCTGTTTCTGCCTCGGACGTACGGCTATCGAATCGGACGTGTATTGAGTGTTCAAACAAATTAATGGAGCAAAAGTCAGTTCAGACTAGGGTTGCCTGTCCGCCGGAGATGTGCGGTTGGTGGATTATATCTATATACACTCATCTCCTCGCCTCACACAACTCTGTTGGACAGCCAGGCTCGACATGTCAGCGCTAACAATGTTTATCCTCCAGGAGTTATCATGGGAAGTGGAAGGCACCAACGGAGCTCGAGCTTCGTGCCGAGGCTCCCCGTGGGCGCTGGCGCTGTGCTGCATGCGGGTGCTGGTGCGACACGAGCACCCGCGCCGCGCCTTCAACCACTACCAGCTGTCCAGGGTCGGCCTGCTGCGGCAGCTGCTCGTCGCCTGCAAGGTACTGCCTGCGCCGTCACCCGGCCAGGAGCTGACTGCTTTGAACGTTCATTACTTCTTTCTTCTTTGTGGAAGTTTTATCTTTAGATCTGACATAACTGAACTAAACCGGTTTCGATTAAACTTGACATAAATTTGATCTTTATCGGAAGTCGCAACAGCACTTACAGCTTGGCCATAAAGAGTACAAAATTGAGAACGTCACTCTGGACGCCACGCGCCTTCGCTGCATGGAAAATAACCTGTTCCTGCGCTTTTCGGAGAGCGAAAGCCACGCTTGCCGCGTCTTGTAGTATGGGAAAAAGCCGAGTCGCGCGCAAGTAGAGAAATCATGCTAGACATGCTGGTAACTCACGTAAAGCTCGGCTGAACCATCCCAAAATTTTGCGCTTGAATATTTAGTTCCTGCCAGCCTGCACGCCTTCTGGGCAGAGTGTATTGGATCGTTTCTATCTGTTAATTATGTTTATTATCTACATTGCTGTGTACCTACATTCTGGCAAAAATAAAGAATCTGAATCTGTTCTTCAGCGCTTTCTACTCTTGTTGGTCAAACTGTAACCTCAATGACATTCTATACAAAAGTCTCACCACGTCATACAATAACAGAACCAACAGATAGCACATGTCTCTAATGTCACCTTTGTATGCATTACTTATGCTCGGCTGTCATACATTGCCGCTGACGTTCCAGTCCTTTCAAATGTATTCGGTCACAAAACAGTAATGTAAAACAGTTAGGCATAACTTAGTGGTCCCGTTAATAGCGCACTGAAGCGAAGTCCTTGTGTATAGAATGTCATTGTGTAACCTTGTAAATTTTACTCTGTAGGAACGTTTCCTGAACTCAGACTGTGGCCCGCTGGAGTTATCTGCCAGCAACAGCCTGGTGGAGCTGGTGCGAGGGCTGATGGGCTCCCCGCCCATGCTGGACCAGCTGGCACTGCTCTGCGACTTCCTGCTCCTCATGCATCAGGTCAGTGAGGATGTTATAAAACCCGAAAAGTTTGGAAGCTTGAACCCCATTGAATTGTACCGTAAGATACGGTCTTTACCACAGAACATTATAAGAGGGGTTAGAAGTGCAAAGTAGGCGTGGAACGTGTCGCCACAAGTTATGCAATAATTTGCATAACACCATAAGGTGCGCAGCGTGGTGCGAGCGAGAGGGCATGAGTAATTGTAGCAGCGTGAGGGGGAAGACAAGTGGCGACAGCCGTCTCCGAAGCAAAAGCGCTACTTTGCATTTCTAACCCCTCTTATAATGTTCTTTGGTCTTTACCTAACTACAACATCAACAAATTTTTTAAAAAGCAACTAGACCAACCCTTCTAGAAGGGTTCCAGGCTTATCTCTCCATCTTCTTTTTCGACGATCGTCCTGCTAGACATACAAGATTTTACAAAATACAAATAAACATGTAAGGGGGTGGTTTAGACCATCAAACTGAACAACTTTCATTATGGGACCAATATCGATATCGCGAAATAAAACCGATGTTCCATACTAAACTACAAATCTACTCGAGCTAAATGTATGGGACAGAAGATATTTTTTCGCGATTTCAATGTTGGTCCCATAGTGAAAGTTGTTCAGTTTGGTGGGCTAAATAACCCCCTTAAAAGTTTTAAATGTTTATATAGGTGCAATACCTCTCGTAAGGTTAATAAAGTTTCTGTTTCCGTTCCCCCCAGGCCAGCGACACATTCGTGACGCACTCGCGGGCCAACTTCTACTTCCTGCTGACGTCGCAGACGCAGGACACGAGCGAGCTGCGGCGCACGCGGCGGCCGCGCCCGCGCGCCGCCACGCGTGACGTCACCGACACCCGCAGCTCCTCCAGCGTGACGTCGGAGGACCGCGACGACGACAAGCTCGACCACAGCACTGACTCCACCAAGTTGATGAAGGGTATCATTAATATGCACATTAAGGAGGGCAGGTACGTTTGAGACACAACGTTCAACGATAGCAAATGTATTGCTAAGAATAAGAAGTCGCGCGAATGCCGACGATGTGATACGGCGGATAATTTATAGGTTGCTATTTATAAAAAAAAAATTACAATGAAACCTTTTGCATACCTTTTCATTCTCACGATCTAAAATTTTATTTTATTCTTTTGATAAGCATAAGCATATGCTCACGACTATATTCCCCGAGGGGGTAGTCAGAGATATTCTGAAACCTCAGAACAACCACGTTTCACCAGTAGTAATGAAACTCTGTCCAGTGTGACGGGGGGTGAGCCCGTCTAATTGATGCCTCGAAATTGAAGCACGATGTTTTCCTTCACCGAAAAGCCAGTGGTGTTACAAAACGTACATAAATTCGAGTGGGCCTGGACGGGGATCGAACCATCGCTTCCTGCACGGCAGGCAAGGTTACTCGCCACTGGACCACCACGGTTTTTGCTTTTGATTGACTGGTTTAAAATAAATATTTGATAGATCATTAACCTCAATCAATTGTCTATTGTATTTCCATTTCTTTAAGATTGATTACCAGAAAACGAAAAATATAAGATCGATATCAATGTAACTTGTAGTTGTTTTGTTCCAGGAAACACAATGTTTCTTCTACTTCGGAAAATTCTGACATCGTCATCGGTAAGTAAATGTCTTGTCCATATAGTCTGGTTATGTTTTAAATCTCAACATTTTATTGTGAAAATTAAAAGGAATTGGTAACGCCAAACACCTAGTTTAAACATAATAAGTACAATTTTATATTGCTGTCAATTATTTAATATATTTTTAGAATAAATCCCGCATTGTACACACGGCGACACATCAAGCTATACAAACCCAACAAAACGACGTTATACATTACTCGATCTACCCGCGGCCAGCTTATTTTGGTTTTGTATAGCTTGATGTGTCGCCGTGTGTACATTGATTACATAGTGTCTGTCTTCTAAAGCATGTGTGTTTTGTAAATGATTGGTTTTTGCGAAATTCACATTGCCAGGCACGGTATAATGTTGAGCTTGCACGCACTAGGATTCTTCAGTCCTGCATCCGTTTGCATGTCTTTTAAATTAACCACAATGGTTGTTAGGTACTCACTGGAAACATTTGTCCCGCAATTAAATCAATCTTATTATAAGCTCTTGTGGTTAAATTCTCTGCAAGTCTACGAACGGAAATGGAAGATAGTTCTTCTTTGTATTTAAAAAGTTACTTTAGAAAAACGTGGTTTATGCTCGCTAATTAACGTTTACTAAACGAATTCTTTCGGTGAGTGCCCTGCTTAAGGCGCAATAGTAGTACGAAATACCTTGGAGGCAACTTTTATTTTTCATTTTTCGACTAGATTTATACCTAAAGTCATACCTCAGTATTCTTGGATAGTTTATCTAGTGAAATCATAAATTGAATACACGATTGGAATTACTTCACTCGATAGAAAATCGTCACAAAGACGACGTATTTTCATGTATTTTAAACATTTTTCTCGTTTTAGAAGAACTTAAAATAGTTTCCGATTTTTGGTATTTATACTCACATATTCATCATTAGTTTATCTAGTGAAATCATAAAAAAAATCTATAAAAAGTACTGTAGGGGGTGACGTAATTTGTTGCCGTGGATGATAGAAAAGAGTTCTTGATTAACATTATTTAAGTGCACTTAATCTAAGTTACATTTGACCTAGCGGTACGGTGGTATGGGAACGACTGGCGAATGTTCCAGTCGCTCCGTAGGACTGATACAAAATTGCTGAACAAGCAGATATGAAAGACACACAGTGTCGCTACAGTACCTTTGTTAATTCTTTTTAATCTACACTATCTACACTAATATTATAAAGAGGAAAGATTTGTACCTATTTTTGTATGTTTGTATGTTTGTAATTAATAGGCTCAAAAAGTACTGGGCAGATTTAAAAAATTCTTTCACCAATAGAATGCTACATTCTTCCAATTTGACATAGGCTACATTTCATTTTGAAAAAAATTAGGGATCCTTGGTAAAATTTGAACAATGTAACCGAAGGTGTAGAAAAATGAGTCTTAAAATTTATTTGTCTACCCCGTGCGAAGCCGGGACGGGCTGCTAGTCTAAAATATGTCACACGAACGCAGTTATCGGAGGGCTGGGCAATCGTGTTTCTCATATAAAATATTCGTGTGAAAATATGGCCCGTTAAGACACGTACGTAATTAAAGATTGTGTTGTAATAGATATGCATCGATTATTCATATAAGTATAGGTATAGTTAATTAGTTAGACTAGCATGCTATAGCTTGGGGGTGGTTGCAGACAAAACCACGGCAACCGACACGCATGCCGGGCCGGGTGTCGCCGGGGAGGCCGCGGGGGAGGCGGGCGGGGATCGGGAGGGGTCTCGGGACGCTCTCAACGAGTACATTGTTATAGATGAGGACGACGTCAACCACACCACCGTGGAGATGTACTCCAGCGGCATATATCAACAGGTAAGCTATTGTTTGTATCGCGCTGATACTAATCTATTCAGAATTCAGATAGTCACTGATGAAGGATCAGGAATTGGCTCTCGGAGTTTTTCACCAATGTGCACAGTAGCACAGAATAAACACTAGTACTACCCGTACAGAAGATTCACTTCGAAAACAGATTTAAATAAATAGCGACTCTTTATGCACGGTAATAAGGCGCAAAGTTATTCGCACCCGTCCTATCGTACAATTCGCGAATAACCTACCAACCGTCACAACGGCGCGCTTGCAAACAAAAATGAACCGAGTCATTAGACATGAAAGCTTCCTTTACATAGTCTCCCTCTTTCATGTGACATCGCTAGGGTTTTCAAAATCTCGCATTGACTACTCACAAGATGGCGGCAAGTCTAATGAGATTTGACCAAGAAGTTTACACGGTATACCTAACCTCTTGCCATTCACCCCTTGGTGGGGATCGGCCGTTAAGCGTACTTGGCCTGTGGAGTGAGACATTCACACGGTCAGGCCGTGTGAATGTCGTTTTATCAGTGATGTGGGACGTATAGACTTCTTTTTTTCCTATCGCTTGGCTATCATTAGGGCTGTTCGGACCTTAAGGGCCTATGTCGAAAAATAATTGAAGCGAAATGGACGAGTGATAGCTTATATTACTGCCTGATGCGAGAGAAAGAGATGGGGCCGCGCGCGCGCCTGAAACGACGCAAGCGTAAAACAAACTTTATTTAATTGTGATTGTACTATTTATGTAAGTTCATTTCTGCTCTAATCAAACTTTATAAAATATCAATCTCTTTTTTTTAAATCAAGTCTCGTGTTTATATTATTCACCGTTTAGCAGTTCCAAGCGTTTATCGATAAAGACGGAGGCTACTTTGGCTTATTTTTCTATCGAGAAAATGTCTCTTAATCGTGTTTTGGCTCTAATCAAAACTTCAATTATATGTTCAATTTACACATATTCGCAAATCATACTCCTACTGTTAGTACTTCATGATAGATGATGCTTTGAAAAATCCTATTTTTTTCACATATCCTCTTAATTACTATTGTTATCTTATAATAACGTTTGGACGTACATATACAGCGTCGGGTCCGTGCCGGAGCGGAGCCAGGCTGGACGGCGTGTGAAGGGCTGCTGCTTCTGCTTCGAGACGCTATTGGAGTCTTGCCCGATCACGTGCTGCAGCAGGTATTTCACTAGCCATGTTATTGCATTTAATTACTACTTTTGAGGTAAGGTCTTCAACTCTGTCATAAATTATCTATGGAGTTGGCTTACTAGTATACAGGGCCCTTCTTAATATGCTGACACTTTTATAAGGGGATGTTTAAACCATCAAACTGACCAACTTTCTCTATGGGACCAACATCGAAATCGAGAAAAAAATCAGCCGTCCCATACATTTACCTCAAGTAGGTTTGTACTTTTGTATAGAACAGCTGATTTTTTGTCGCGATTTCGATGTTGGTGCCATAGAGAAAGTTGTTTAGTTTGACGGTCTGATCATCCCCTTAAAAAAGTGTCAGCACATTAAGAAGGACCCTATATAGACAGGTCCCTAGGATAGACAGTCGAAGCTACGAACGCGTCGAAAAAAATTGCAGCCAGCACTGTTCTCTAAACCCTATCGCTATGCACGTACACATACAATATTTGTATGGCACCTCACGAACACCAACCTAAGAAAATTGGCCCCTTTTGTTTTATACGGTAGAAGCGTAAGGCTCAATCCAGACATATATTTTATCTTAGCTTTTTATATTGCTGTCTTTCATTTCCAATGATGGAAAGTCGGATAATTATCCTCCTCCTTTGATTAAATTCATTGCGGGTTCCAACGCTCGCTTGTTCAGGCATTGTCTATAATTCACAACGTTAGTATTCATTAGTGACCATGATGTTAAATATCTAGTAGAATGTGTATCAATTCATGTCAGTATAAATCAGTTAACACTATATCAAATATCTGGTGGGTGGAGAAACCTCCTCGGCGTTTGAACGCTATAATTATTCTCACCAAATATTTTCGCCTTGTTTATAAGAGAAGGTATAACATATTTGAACGTAGTCATAAAGCTCGCTGGAAAATTGTAACAGCGTTAAAAATTACACCCAACGAGGCGAAAATGTTTTGTGAGAATAATGACAGCATTCAAACGCAGAGGAGTAACACCCTAATAGAATGATTATATAATGTGTACGAAAATATTTGTTGACGATAATGACAGCCTTCAAATGCCGAGAAGAAACCCTAGTAGAATGAATGTATAATGTGTATGAACATCGACAGGCAGTGTTCGGCGCGATCCAGACGGAGAGCCTGGTGGTGCTGGGCAACCATCGCAACGCCGCCGTGCGCGCGGCGCTGCTGCGCGTCGTGGCCGCGCTGCAGCGCCGCGCCGCGCCCGACCTCGTCAAGAAGCTGAAGCAGCACCACTACTATCTGCATCTAGCTAACCAGGTGACTGCGCCCGAGTGCTTTACAAACCAACCTGCCAACCCTACGAAACATGCACTGAGAAAATAATGCTACGTATACGTAGCCCGTCGCAGTTTATACGAAGCCCGTCGCAGCTTACGTACCACGTAGCTTACGACGCGATACTGATTACGAGTGTTGCATCAGTATTTGTCGTACTTCATAATGAAGCGTCATTGTGAACTTAAGTACTGATGCAACACTCGCTTTGACTATTTATATGTGGACTGGTTACGCGTGTAATTCTACTAACAAACATTTCTGCCACTTTTTGCGGGGGGCGAGGTAACATGAAATCCGCAACTTTGGATTTATTCCCTATAACTTTAGATTCAAATTTTGAATGTTTAAAATCATGAAAAGTAGTCTCGTGTGAACCCCAAACGTTCTAAGTTCGAAGTTATTATTTCGCAATTATAGGCTGTCTCGTTTAGTCATGAGGTGTAAAATTGAATGTAAATGCACAAGATCGATTGTACTTATACCACGGTATAAGCACAATCGATCTTGTGCCACGGCAGAGGGGAAATGCTACCGCAAGGCTATTCCTTATAATAATTAGACAAAGAACACTCGTAATCAGTATCGCGTCGTAAGCTACGTGGTACGTAAGCTGCGACGGGCTACGTATACGTAGCATTTTTTTCTCAGTGTGCGAGCCAAATCGATCATACGCGCATTGTGAAAGGTAAATATAATACCAAACAGGTATTCGCTACTTATATGCGAGGACGCCATGATTCGTTTTTATACAGGGTGTAACAAAACACCCTAGTGATACTTAAGGGGGTGGTTTCGACCATCAAACTGAAAAACTTTTACTATGGAGTCAACATCGAGAAAAAATAAAAAAATCTGCTGTCCCATACATTTTAGTCGAGTCGGTACTGCACTTTTGTATGGGACAGCAGAATTTTTCTTCTCAGTTTTTCAGTTTGATGGTCTGAAGCAACCCCTTAAATATTACTAGAAAGTTTTGTTACACCATGTACGGTACCCTACCCAGTAAAAGTAATTCAACATACGTCCAGCACGTCTAGCATGATTTTTCTTCTTGTGAGCGACTCGGCATTATTCCATACTACTTGTCGCGGCAAGCGCGGCTTTCGCTCTACGAAAAGCGCGAGAACAGGTTATCTTCTATGGAGCAAAGGCGCATCGCAGCTGTGATAAAATGTAGAACTTATCCTTAGGCTTTGTTTTTCCCTCAGATCACACTATACCCCGGCTCATGGGAGCTCGCTACGGCATGCGCAGCGCTACTTACAAAATGTGACGTGCCCTTAGAAGACCAACTAGATGTGAGTATCATTAGGTACCTACACACTGTAAATCACTGTATACACACATAACATCTTGAAATCCTATCGGAATGCGATATACAAAGTGTTAATGAATAAGCGCAAAACCTTATACACCCCAACTGATTTATAACAAAATAATTAGATTGAAATAATAATTTAATTATTTTGATACTTAAAATTTAAAGTTATTCGCATTTTAAGTTTTGAGGCAACAATGACTTGTTATCATTTCAGCAATGAATGAAAGCGCTAACGTGCTCATTAAGAATCTTGTTTTGGTAGTAAGTAGGGTGAGAGTGCCCGAGCGGTGGGTTAAGATCAAGTTCAGTAAATTTTAAATTATACAAACAAATTATTTAATATTTTGAAAAAAAATACCTGTGTTGAAACCATGATAATTCGATTCTGCTCTCGATTCTAAACAAAGTACTTTCTAGTTTTGCGTTAATTCATTAACACGTTGTATAGGGTGTAACAAAACACCTTAGTAATATTTTGAAGCCGTGGTTTAGACCATTAAACTGAACAACTATCACTAGGTAGAAAACGTCGAAAACAAAAATAGCATGCATAGCATATGCTCACGACTATATTCCCCGAGAGGGTAGCAAACATTATGCGGTTAAATAGAAAAGTGCCGTGCCAACACGACTCAAATGTATAAGAATGCTGTTTTTTTCTGACTTGTCTCCATTGTTCAGTTTGACTGTCTAAACTATTAAAACTTATACCTTGAGCCGTGCGTGGTTTGCAGCAGTGGGAATTTTTAATAGTCACTAAACATGAATACTTGAGCTTTGTCTTTTTTTATTTTACAACACAACACAAAATGTTTTTCACTTCTTAGGTTTTCACAAAAACTCAATGACAGTTCAAAGAATAACAGCCAAGACACATCGCTAGGCAACCGATTATAAACTCTATGGTCACACGACTTGCCTTGCCTGCCAGTAACTTCAACATAAACCACCCTTTGTAGCTAGCTACTCTTGCTGTGAATAAATCACACCACTGCCTTCTACTTCTACATAATGTTAAAGGAATAAAGTTGAAGTTCACTTGTTCGTATACCAGGACGACATCTGGATGGAGCTGGGCGAGGAGTCGATGCAGAGGTGTCCGCCGCTGCTGGCGATGTTGCCGAGCTGTCTGCACGACGTGCCGCTCGCTCATAACATCACTCTCATCGTGCGGAGGGTCATTGACAAGGTGAGTCCAACTCAGCGTTTTTCACAAGTGCATGTTGATTTAGTTGGACCGCTGCCTTCATCACGTGGTTTCCAGTACCACTGCCTTATAGCAGTAGACCGCTCCTTTCCGTAAATACTTTTTGTAAATAAATGTGTTACAAAAGTAAAAATAAACATTAAAAACTTTTAAGGGGGTTGTTTAGACCATCAAACTGAACAACTTTCACTATGGGACAAAAATCGAAATCGCGAAAAAAAAATCTGCTGTCCCATAAATTTAGCTCGAGTAGATTTGTAGTTTAGTATGGAACATCACATATTGGTCCCATAGTGAAAGTTGTTCAGTTTGATGGTCTAAACCACACCTTTAAATGTTAATTTGTATTTTTGTAACACCTTGTATAGTACAAAAAATATTGTTATTCGTTCATAATTTATTTACGATAATGTTTCTCGTTTAATAAATTACTAGTAAATATTGTTCTAAACAGATTAACTCCATTGAATCAGATAGAAAGAATTAATTGAAACAACAATTCATGAAAATTCGCATGATATTCTTTCCACAGGCTTCCTTAAAGCTGTTAACCGAAGTGTCAGTCTCGGAAGTGGTGGTGCGTACAATACGAGACGCGGCGCTGCTGGGAGACTCGTGGGAGGGCCGGGACCTGCTGCTGGAGGACCTGCACTGTCTACTCGCCAAACTTGCAGTCAAGGCGCTCAACTCTCTACACAGTATGCAGGTACGTCTAGACTTAGATACTAGCAGGGCCGGGACCTGCTTCTGGAGAACCTTATCGCCTGAAGCTGATGAAAGGATACTCACAGGTCAGATGCAGTGGCTATAAACAGGTAACCACACGTGAGGGTATCAGATATGTTGACGATGCCTGATGGAATTGAGCCATGTTTTACAACACCTATTTGGGTTGGTGGGTGCTATTTGAAGCTGGACTATACTATTCTGTCCAGGAACAACAATGCGGCCAAAATACTGTTCGAAACATTCTGTTCGAAACAAGAAGACCAATTTATTACACTAACATCAATAAGGTAACATCTTCCGCAGACTATAACAGAGCTCCACCACATGCTGACCTACCTGGAGATATCGGAGGAGTCTCAACGGGAAGGCGGCGAGGCCATCACCACGGCGGCTAGAGACGCGCAGCTGGCACTATTCGCAGCACAGCTGGACCACCTGGAGGAGAGACTGCACAGCTCGTACACTGCCCACACTAAGTACGCCAACTATTTCACTACTGGTGAGTCACTGAATTTTTATATCGATCTGAAACTGGCTTCTCACGACGCTTGATATCACAAGTCACGCTGTGCTGAGCTCGCTACGAGCGCGCTCGAGCCACAGGCGAGCTCGAACCAACTGTTCTCACGGGCGCGTTTTACCGCACCTCCGTCGTATCCTTGCATGACAGACCGAAGCATCCAGCGTATTTGAAATGTCGCTTTTGTGTTAAGGTGGACTTTAGATGCCAGCGGCCGATGCGACTGACGCGCGTGTCTGACGACAGACCTTACTTCCGAGGTTAACGACTGACGCGTGCCTATTGTGCGTTGTGTTATCACTTTAGGGTATTTCCATCGTACATCGGAAGTCCACCTTTAGGTACCTATTTAGTGGATCTCACTGGACCACTTCATATTTATGGTACGCGAGAGCAGTTCAAAGTCGCCCGGACGAAACGAAATGAACATAGCGACACGTGCTAAATAGCGCACGCACGAATAGCCACGCGAATGCGCTCGAACTGTGCCTTTAAAGTAACCGACATCGACCTCCCAATCACACACGCGCCGCCTCCAGCGGTTGCGGTCACACGGTAGGTGATAACTGGCTCGGTGCGACTCGTGATGTCACGCGCCGTGAAAAGCCAGCTTACGTAGGGTAAAGTCGGGGCTTCTGAATCAACTTCATGTAGCTCGTTCGGGTCCCTTGACGTATAGTTCTGTTTATTATGGTGGCGGTACTAGTAACTAGTTCCTCGCCGACAGTGCTCTCGTCGGCAGTATCACTTGGCGCGGACGCGGCGGCGCGGGGGGAGCGGGCGGAGCTGGCCGCGCGGCACCTGGGCGCGGTGACGCGCGCCGTCAACTTCCTGCTCACGCTGCCGCCGCACGACGACGCCGCGCGCGTCGCTCCGCTGCTCGACCGCCTGCTCGCCACGCTGCTGCCCGGTGAGTGCACTGTACACTATACACTACACACTACACGCACTATACACTAGCGCGCGGAGCTGGCCGCGCGGCCCTTGGCCGAGATACGTTACATCGGCGCTCTCTTTCGGTGTCAAACTGTGTGTACCAGATTATCGAGACGCGTATCGGCAACGAAGATGCTATCCGTACTGACGCGACTATTAAGTCCGTACTGACGTGAAGAGCAAAGTAAGAGGGGCGTCGCATTCCAGCGAAATGCACAGATAATGTGACCGGATTGTACGACCACGAGATTGTGTTATCTTTGTAATATATTTTCTTCACGAGATCTACTTACACGTACGGCGTAGCATACGGAAACTCCCTGTTCTATACCAATCTTCACCTCACTTCCTCGGTAGTACGGGAGGTTGACGACAGTAAGCAGAGGTGCAGTCCTTTCCGACTCACACTCACTCAGCATACAATCAGTTTCTTATTGTGAGAACGACCCCTTTTGTATCAAGTGTCTAAATAGTGTCCTCACTAACCACCTCCTCTACCGCAACAGCGGTGAGCGCCAACTCGCGGCCGAAGTGGTGGGTGTCGAGCAGCCTGGACTGGGTGTCGCCGCTGCAGCAGCTGTTCTGGTGGACGGCGAGCCCGGCGCCGGGCGTGCGCTGCCTACAGCCGAGCCTGCTGCGAGCCCTCTACCTCGCGCCGCCCGCCACGCTGCACCTGCTCACCAAGCCCGACCCCACCGCCATGAGGAAGGTATCGTGTCGTACCCAAAAATTTTGTACCGTCGCCATGACCTAACGTTTTTTTGCATAAACTCTAATTCCTGCTTTAATCGCCGAGGATTTGTTTACCAGGTTTTTATGGGACCATCTCGGCGGTAGCTTCTGAACCGAAGATTAACTTAACAAGCTTTTTAAAATTAAGTTGTAACCGAACATGCTGCACACAATTTAAGTTCTTTTCTTTATCTTTAACGACTGCGATTTGTTTATGTGCCAAATAAATAAAGTAGAAAAAGAATCATCTGTTCAATCTATCATTTCCTGCTCGAGTTAGATGTGTCTAACTAAACTATAATCCTTATCTGTCCTTGTAGCTAGCAGTATACCTACTGACGATAATAAAGCACATCCACGCGGAGGCGGAGGCCGGGACCCCGCCGGTGGAGCTGGCCATAACGGACTGGGCGCGGGGCTGGGCCGTGGCGACGCAGGCGGGGCTGGCGGAGCGGCTGCCCAGCGAGGGGCTCGCGGCCGAGGCCGAGCGCCTGCTGCAGGCCGACGAGATGCGCTGGGGCCGCGCCGCCGCCAAGCTACATGCTGCTGTCGGCAGGTAGTGCCTACATTGTTCATTTCGAGAGAGGACTTAAACACAGCTACACTTGCCTTAATCCCTGGCCAATAATATTATTGTTAGTTGCGCTAATTACGAATGGAATTGTCTGAAACCATAAATAGAATAGCTGTGACTTTTAGTGCCTTTTCACATATTCCGATCGGCACGTAAATTGCGGCTGTACGCGTGAAAGCTACCGTACATGCCCATAAACATCGCTGGGCAACTGGCAACCGGAACGTATGACAAGGTTCTTTATTTCAACGGTTATTCGACCCAACCGATCTCAATCTTTATCGAAACAGATTATATTTGAAATCTCTTCTCTTTAGGGGATAAATATGGAATCAGGTAGCAACTCTAGGATGGATTTATAAAAACTGGTATATTTTTGTCTAACTTTGTACGAAATAACATACTATGTCAGATGTAGGTACACCGAAATCATTTTTGTCAAAATTGGCATGGGCTAGGAAGTTGCCATGAATATCTCAGCAGTGGTATGTCGTTAACCTGTCCTATTTGGAAGACTGCCTCAGCTCACTTTAACGATTCTTTCACTCCTACGAAACTAATCAACACTGTGTTCATCCAGGGTGATATTCAGCAAGGACAACTTAGCGAGTAAGCTAACGGAGACTGCGATGGGCATAACGCGGCAAGTGGTGGACATACAGAACGGAGAGCGGAAGAGCTTCATGGAGCACCTGCGCCGCGCTCAGAGCGACGCCGTCGTCTGCACCCAGCGCTGGCAGAGGCTCATAGACTGCTACACGCATGAACAGGGTACGTTTGTACATGCTACTTTATAGCTCCACAGGTTTATAACATGTTTACACTGTGAATTAAATGCGAATAATGTGAGAAAAACACTGTTTGCGCTTTCTTATCTCTTTATACGTGTTTTGGTGCTCTTTTGTTACGGACACTTTCGAGCGCGGACCCGGTCCTGTAGCTGTAGCATGTTACACGTGATACGGCCGTATCACGCCTTTTATCTCGTTCGTTCGTACGCAAATAGAAAGAGATCGAAGGTGTGATAGCGCTATATCACGGTGCCATGCTACCTATGCTGTAGTTGGTAAGTCAATGGATTAGAACAATAATGTTGTACTCATAAAATTACAAATAGAGTGACTAACAGTTGAGAGAGCGAGATGCACCTAGCGGCACCACTGTATAATAGAAAGAGATACGTGACGCGAGGCGAGAACCATTTTTAGGGATCTTATCGCAAGGTAAAAAATCGGTTTCTGTGAATAATTGTGAATCTAAAGTGAAATAGTAGATAATTTTGTGAAATATACTAATACTTTCATTAAATTATCCACGATTTCACGTTAGATTCAGAATTATAAACAGAACTCGAACTTTTACCCTGCCGATAATCTCTTGAAAAACTCCAAAAACGGTTTCATTTGACAACACATGTCAGTACCTTTACTCCTTGAGGAAAGTCGGATATTTCTTTTTCCTACTCCTCCTATCTTCTCTGATTAATTCATTGCGGGTTCCAAGACAGATTTAGAGTCATTCTCCCGGCTCGCTGGACTTCATTGTCTAGTGTTGTTTACCTCTACTGGTGTGAGGTACTCGTATAATAAGTTGATGGTCGTCCCGCACAGCGGTGTGGCACGAGCCGCGCGGGTACCCGCAGTCGTGGGAGCTGGACGACACGGAGGGGCCGGGCCGCGTGCGCGTGCGTCTACGTCGCGCCCACCTCGACATACTGCCGCGCTTCCTCAAGCCCTCGCACAGATACAAGGCTGGTGAGTTTATCTTTCATTTACAAGATTGTATATGCCTAAGTTTACCCTTTTACCGCGACTTAACGCGCTACAATACTGTGACAAACGTAGCTGACTAAGCTATACACGCAAGCTATTAACTTAAGTTAATTATATTATTAATCGATTATTCTCTCTCAAGAGTCGTCAATAACAAAGATGCTCAAACAGACATAACACATTCATGTCATCTCATAATATGACATACCATGTAAATCTTCAACGACGCAAATTAAATTATGGGTTGTATGAAGGCTGACAATAATGAAGATGATGATCCACGACGTATCCGTCGATGGCGACCCTCATTGGCTCCTGGCGTGAGCTCGGATGTGGTGGGACAATCTACAGCACAATACAGTTTGCCAGTCGAATTGTGTGTGTAGTTATATGTTGTTTTGGGTCGGGTCTTGCGGTCTTGAAGTTTGGCGTCAAGGGCTGTCAACCTAACAATCTCGAAGTGCTCAGTAAAGAACTGAGCACTTCGAGATTGTTAGGTTGGCAGCTCTTGACGACCTAATGATCTCGAAGTGCTCAGTAAGGATCTGAGCACTTCGAGATTGTTAGGTTAACAGCTCTTGACGCTTATAGCTTTTGCACCCCTATAGACAAAGTATCTTTCGGTGACGAAAGCAATCGTCAAAATGTTTCGATCGCTAATGTCAAATCCCATACATTCTGTCATTTTCTACTAGCGTCAATGCCAATAGAATGTCACTTTGTCTAGGGGGGCTGATAGCTTTTCGCCACTCAGGTCTCATCTGCGCTAGTTCTACCCTGGAGCTTGAGGCGTTTTATAACAGTGATCCATATTTGTTGAACTTACAGAGTCGATCCACCGTTCGCCACCGCTGCGAAGCGTGGTAGGGGGGTCGATGCGCCTGCGCACGGGGCTGGTGGCGCGGCTGCAGCTCAACGAGACCGTCTCATACATGGCGCGCGTGACCCACGTCACCGTCGCCAGGGAGACCGTGGGCGAGCTGCTGCTCAGTGACAGGTATGTGCTGCTGTCTGCTGCTGCTGTAAGCGTATAGGGCGTTTAAGCCGAGGCCAGGGAACCCTAGTTCCTAGGTATTAAATTTCTTGACAATGACAAGTCAACTTTATGATTGACATGCCATCGACTCTATAGAAAAAAATTACAATAATAATTTCTTATTTAGTCTTCACTACTTTTGAAAAAATGGTGTTGTGTTCTTTGACCTACTTATACCTCTTACATCAGCAAATAATGTCGCCTTCCTAATCCAGAATCTTAATAAAACGAATACCCACAGATGCATTCACTTCGTCCCTGAAGACTCTGAAGAGAGAACGGAGCACAAAGAGCACTGCGAGCAACAATGCGGCGCGCAGTCGTGGCCGCTAGAGGGCGTGGTGCAAGTGGCCACGCGGCGCTGGTGCCTGCAGGAGCGCGCCGTCGAGCTGTTCCTCAGCTCCGGCCACGCGCACCTGCTCGCCTTCACCGACCTGCAGGAACGTACCGCCTTCCTCAAGGCGCTGGGTTCAGCACACCTGCCCAACAGGTCAGTTAAAATTATATCTTAATGTTACTGAAAGCGAAGTTTTGTTTTTGAAAACTATATCCTTTTTTTGAGTAAGTAGTTTTATGTGAAACGCACACGTACAAAAATTCAAACAATATTCACAAAATTGCCGCTCTTTGATTTTAAAATTTTGTACGAACATTTTCGAAGGTTGTTTCCAATTCTGTACCGGTTCAAATTTCCTTATAAGCTGTAACCACCGATTTAGGGTTTAGACACATTTACCGACGGCGACCGACTGCGGGCCCATACAAAAATGTCATTTAGTATGGGAAGCCGTCCGCCGTCGGCCTTACCCTTAACCTCTACATATCAACTAACCTAACAACCCAAATCTTCAGAGTGGAACCCGATACCCTACAAGAAGCTATGAACCAGTGGCGCGCTGGCACAATCACCAACTGGGAGTACCTAATGAGGCTGAATGGTCTCGGAGGGCGCTCCTACAACGACCTCATGCAGTACCCGGTGCTACCCTTCGTGATAGCCGACTACTCGTCGAGGATCCTGGACCTTAACGACCCGGCCTCCTTCAGGGACCTCAGCAAACCCATGGCGATACAGAACAAGAATAGGGAGCAGCATTATATTAATACTTACAATGTGAGTTGATGGCATCTGTTCGTTAGAGCCATATCATACGTGATTTTTTAGCGTAGGCGTTGATGGAACGATATCACTGCGTTTCAGTCGCGACATCGCCGCGATATTGCTGTAATATTTCTGAGATCAATCAGTGTCGCGACGTAATCGCAGCGATTCAGTTGCGATGAACGTCAAAATGGCTTGACCAAGCTTTATATCTGGAAAATGTTATCGCCAGTATTTAGTACCTAATTGGTACTATTTGGTACCTTTACTGAAAAAATCTGTTCCTCAATTGATTTAGATATATTCCCCGAAAACCTTGACCCCCCGCCATTATGACGTCGTGCTGAACTTGTCGTTCGTAATCTTAACTATTATAAAACTGTAACAGAAGTGTCTCTGTACATTTAAGATATTTACATAAAAAAGATGACGATATGGTTTTAGATCTTCCTGACTTCAAATCAACCTTTTTTAGACCGATGGTTGACTAGTTTTCCTATAAAAATGGGAAAACTTAACGTGTTAAAACTAATGGCGCAGGACCTGAAGGCGGCAAAGCGGGAGGGCTGCAGCCCGCTGGTCTCCAAGGCGCCGCATCACTACGCGTCGCTGTACTCCAACTCGGGCGGGGTGCTGCACTACCTGGTCAGGTTGCCGCCCTTCACACAACTCTTCCTCAACTATCAAGGTAAAATAAAATAATAATACTAAATATTTATTGAGCCAATGTGTGATTGGTTGAAAGGTAAAAAAAAGGAGCTATTCCATAGGAAACGTTATTGGCCACTCAAATCAAATGTACGGAAAAGCTGTATTTTTTTAAATGTTATGACGGAAATCCGAGTTCTGGGCCTGTCCAATGAATACAACCTGCTCAAAATAAATTATTCTGGAAATATTTGGGTGAGACGTCTAGCTGTGGAAATGGAACGTGGTCCTTCGACTAAAATCGTGGTGATGATAATCTACAAGATGGCACGAGGGATATTCTAGCCAGTGTACTATCGACTGGTTAAGGAAGGCATTATAGGGTTGAGACACATTTACCGACGGCGACCGACGGTGGTCCCACATAAAAATTTAATTTAGTATGGGAAGTAGATGTGCCGTAGACGCGGCGACGACGGCTGACGGCTTCCCATACTAAATTTCATTTTTGTATGGGCCCGCCATCGGTCGCCGTCGGTAAATGTGTCTCAACCCATATTCGCCGCAATTGAGTACGTTGGGCAGTAAGTTTAGAAAGTTGCTATTAGTAACGCTGCGCCATCCATATTTTCAAGTATACCGTGTGTATGAGCAGATTCTGTTGTTTTATGTGCACAGACAACAACTTCGACATGCCGGACCGCACGTTCCACTCGCTGGCGACCACGTGGCGGCTCATCACCAACGACTCCCCCACCGACGTCAAGGAGCTCATCCCGGAGCTCTTCTACCTGCCGGAACTGTTCCACAACAATGAGGGTTTGTTACACTGGTTTCTTCTTTATATAATGAATATTCTGACAGTTTTTCAAGGGGTTGATGAGACCATCAAACTGAACTTTCTCTATGAGACCGACATTTAAAATATTGAAATCGCGAAAAAAAAAAAAAAACTTTTCCATACATTTTATAAGATTAGGATTATATGGAACCAACAAAGAAATAGTAAAAATCGAATGTTTAATACGTTTTGGGTCGAGTAGGTTTTGTATGAAACGTTCCTTAGATAAAGTTGTTTAGTTTCATGGTCTGATCATCCTCTTAAAAAACCGTCAGAATATTAAGGAAAGTCTATATGCTTACTGTTTTATATCACATGCCATGTTTCAATGTTTATAAACATTAAATTGAGAAGACATGTACAAAAGTCCTCATGTTAATTCAGCTTCACGAAAAATTTAGCTAGTTTATGCTTTATGACGAGGACTTAGACAGAGTTATCTAGCCGAAGTGAAGGAAAAGGTTGATGTCGAGTCGTATCAAGAACTCAAGACATTAGTGGAAAAGAGACAGGATTGGCGAATACTCCACCGACAAGAGCGTAGCTCTTAAATAAGATGATGATGATGATGATTACGCTTTATGTGTGAGCGCTAACCCCACGATGACTTATCTTATAACATGAGAATGCCAGTTCTAAGTGAATATACAGGGTCCAACTTAATCAACACGTCTTTCATGGGTCACTGTATACGTTGTTATAATAAAATCCCCGAGACCATTTTGAATCTTTCCGAAAACATGTTTAAAACTCAAATCAAAAAAGTCCTCTGTAAAAAAGCATATTATAAACTGGATGATTATCTAAATGATCAAAATGCTTGGGTCTGAGGTCACTAGCTTATAGTTTATTTACTTTACTGTATTATTGTATACATAACTTTAGCTTAAGAATTTATATTGTAATAGTTATTAAGTCGTGTTATGTTGTAGAGTTTCTGGCCGCATCTTCTCTACAGCGACAACACGTTCCGACGCGGTGGTAGCTTTAAAAAAGATTTGACGTTTGATAAGTGTGCTGTAAGCTCCTATATTGAATAAATTATATTGACTTTGACTTTGACTATGCTGACAGTTTTTTAAGAGGATGATCTCATCAAACTGAACCACTTTCTCTATGGGACCAATGTCAAAATCGCGAAAAAAAAATCTGCTGTTCCATTTTCGCGATTTAGACATTGGTCCCATAGAGAAAGTTGTTCAGTTCGGCCTAATCATCCCCTTAAAAAAGTGTCAGGATATAAAGAAGGAGCCTATAGGTATATGTAAGTGGTGTGGTCGTAGGTCTGAACCTGGGGGCGCGGCAGTGCGGCGCGGGGGTGGACAGCGTGGAGCTGCCGGGCTGGGCGGCGGACGCGCGGCTGTTCACCCTCGCGCACCGGCAGGCGCTCGAGGCGCCCTGCGTCACCGAGCGCCTGCCGCTCTGGATCGACCTCGTGTTCGGCTGCAAGCAGGTCGGCCAGCCCGCCATCGACGCCATCAACGTCTTCCCCGCCTGCGTTAGTATCATATCCTTCGATTCTGTTCTTATTAGCATTGTGTTGACTTAACCTAGAAACGGAAACGCCCTCCAACTATTCACGCATTATCTCGAGAACGATTAAATGATAGAATAAATTATGGATAACGTTATTGTCTACAAAATTAAAAATTAATAACTTTTTTCACGATTGAATACATACGAAAGGAGATATTTAAAAAAAAAATTGTTCTCGAAGGGATGATTAAACCATCAAACTGAACAATTTTCTCTATGGGACCAACATCGAAATCGCGTAAAAAATATCAGCTGTCCCATACACTTGGCTTGAGTAGGTTCACAGTTTTGTACGGGAGAGCTGATTTTTATTCGAGATTTCGATGTCGGTGCCATAGAGATAGTTCAGTTTGACGGTCTGATCATCCCCTTAAAAAAGTGTCAGCATATTAAGGTGCCTATATGTGTATGTATAGACGTACTACGGGTTCGACCCGGAGTCGCTGCCGGACGAGGTGGACCGCACGGCGGCGGCGGCCATGGTGCGCACGTACGGGCAGGCGCCGCGCCAGCTGCTGAAGCACCCCCACCCCCACAAGCCGCCCGACCTGCAGCCCGCGACACAGCTACCGGTAATACCCCACTTCCCAGCCCAGCCGAGTCCTACTTCACCTTGGCCTTGTACGCGGCCCAAACATGGGGCATCCCCGACAGCCGAGAGAAACGGCTAAGCCTTAAGCCTTATAGGTTCAATCGAATATTTTCTATGAGAAACGCAAATGCCCAGCCCTCCGAAAAGTGCGTGCGTGATCCGTATTTTTAATTAAAAATGAGCTTTTTTTGAGAGAGAACAAAAGTACTTTTTATAGAATTTTTTTATGATATCACTAGATAAACTAATGATGAAAATATGTGAGTATAAATAACAAAAATCTTAAACTATTTTAAGATTTCTAAAACGAGAAATATGTTTGAAAATACGTCATCTTTGTGAGGATTTTCTATCGAGTGAATTAATTCCAATCGTGTATTCAATTTATGATTTCACTATCTGAGAATACTAAGGTATGACTTTGGTTTCCTAATTGTATAAATCTAGTCGAAAAATGAAAAATAAAAGATGCCTCCAAGGTATTTCGTCCTATTATTGCGCCTTAATAGAAGTAGGATGTAGGTAAAGCCGCCCGCGTGTCACTGATATGTCCGGTACGACATATCTGTTCATACATTTACCTATAGTTTAACAATAGTCACTATGAAAATTAAATTTTATCAAGAGGATTAATAAATTTTTTTTTTGTCACTTTAGTTGTCGAACAAAATTTTGCTCATGCTATTTCGACTGGTTCTCTTTTTTGTGTGTGATATTGTACTGTTGTGCAATTATTGTACCTGTCAACTTATAAAGCGACCAGAGAAATCGACGAGCATCACGCAAAAACTACTGAACCGATTTTTGTTTGATAGCTTATGATCTGACTTAAAATCTGTGATATAATTTGTGCGGACGAAAGAGCGGGTTAACTCTAGTTACAAAAAAAAACATTAATACGAAGCTCCTCCCGTACAGAAAAGCGTGTGGTCGGGCGTGGAAGGAGCGCGTTGGGGCCGATACGCGGGCTCGCCGGGGCTGCCCCCGCCCGTAGTGGTGGGGCGGCGGCGAGTGCCCGGCGCCGGCGGCCTGCAGGCGCTGTCCCAGCCCCGCACCGCCGCCGTGCTCAACGCCGGCACCGACCTGATCGCGCTGCCCTGTGAGTATATGTTACTGTCAGCGCCGCCCCCGCCCGTAGTGGTGGGGCGGCGGCGCGTGCCCGGCGCCGGCACCGACCTGATCGCGCTGCCCTGTGAGTATATGTTACTGTCAGCGCCGCCCCCGCCCGTAGTGGTGGGGCGGCGGCGCGTGCCCGGCGCCGGCACCGACCTGATCGCGCTGCCCTGTGAGTATATGTTACTGTCAGCGCCGCCCCCGCCCGTAGTGGTGGGGCGGCGGCGCGTGCCCGGCGCCGGCACCGACCTGATCGCGCTGCCCTGTGAGTATATGTTACTGTCAGCGCCGCCCCCGCCCGTAGTGGTGGGGCGGCGGCGCGTGCCCGGCGCCGGCACCGACCTGATCGCGCTGCCCTGTGAGTATATGTTACTGTCAGCGCCGCCCCCGCCCGTAGTGGTGGGGCGGCGGCGCGTGCCCGGCGCCGGCACCGACCTGATCGCGCTGCCCTGTGAGTATATGTTACTGTCAGCGCCGCCCCCGCCCGTAGTGGTGGGGCGGCGGCGCGTGCCCGGCGCCGGCACCGACCTGATCGCGCTGCCCTGTGAGTATATGTTATTGTCAGCGCCGCCCCCGCCCGTAGTGGTGGGGCGGCGGCGCGTGCCCGGCGCCGGCACCGACCTGATCGCGCTGCCCTGTGAGTATATGTTACTGTCAGCGCCGCCCCCGCCCGTAGTGGTGGGGCGGCGGCGCGTGCCCGGCGCCGGCACCGACCTGATCGCGCTGCCCTGTGAGTATATGTTACTGTCAGCGCCGCCCCCGCCCGTAGTGGTGGGGCGGCGGCGCGTGCCCGGCGCCGGCACCGACCTGATCGCGCTGCCCTGTGAGTATATGTTACTGTCAGCGCCGCCCCCGCCCGTAGTGGTGGGGCGGCGGCGCGTGCCCGGCGCCGGCACCGACCTGATCGCGCTGCCCTGTGAGTATATATTACTATCAGCGCCGCCCCCGCCCGCAGTGGCGTACACTTTGATGCCTCTTTTAGCACCTTATTGCGAACTTTTTTATCGTATATCCTAAGCTAATAGTATATGTCTGTGCAGGTGATACAAGCAGCGGCCCTGCCGGGTCGGAGCCGCTCGCGGTGGTGTCGTGGAGACACTCGGACAGCATCGTGCGGCTCAAGCGGCGCCGCGTGGACTTGCTGATGCACGTGCCGCCCAGGGACCTGGTACTGTTATACAGGGTGTCCCAAAACTTAATGTCAAACCGAAGACCGGATATAGGCCGATTTATAATTGTTCAAGGAAAAATAAAATAAACAACGAAGTATGATCGTTACCGAGATCCCTTTTTTTTTCAACATTGTTAAAATCGCCTCCCTGCGCTTAACTTTTAAATGTAGGGATTAATTTTTGTATATTTTTCCATGAAAATACTTGTAACACAATCCTGAGTAACCTTTCAGTTCCAGTGTGTGTGTCAGTGTGGTTCTATTTCAAATAAAATCATTTGTAGTAACATACCATTACAAGAAAACACTTGCTTTTATCAGACTTCTGTAGTAACATTTTTTTTGTCAACTTTGAGTCTACACCCTGAAAAAAAATGTATGGCGCTGAATTGACAAGCGGGGGTGTCCAAAGTTGGCCCATTTAATCAAGTTTTCAAAATGGTTTTTAAATATTCCTCTCGAACAGATAACAGCGGTGGGGTCGTCGTGCCTGCCGGCGGCCTCCGGGCACGTGTACATGGGGCACGGGTCGGGGCGCGTGCTGTGCGTGCGCGTGCAGTGCGCGGGCACGAGCGCGGGCACGAGCGTGGGCACGCCGCGCGCGCGCGCCCGCCTCCTGCACGCGCACCGCGCCGCGCTCGCTGACCTGCACGTGTGCGCGCGCGCCGGCCTGCTCGCCACCGCCAGCGTCGACGGCATGATCGTGCTCTGGGACCTCAACAAGTATGTACAGTACGACCAATAGGCTCAACACGTTGCTTTCATCGACTGCAGCACACAATACGTAGTAGTATATAGTTCTATACACAGAACGGCCACTCCCCGCCCCCCTCTGACTTCAGATTCCCCACCTCCCCTCACACTTGAGGGGAAACTTGACGGAAACCGAGCAAGGGAATACAGTCAGGCGCGCGCACCCGTAGTATTTGACTACATAAAATTGAGTCTTTTCAGTGCATAAAAACTTTGAAAAACAACGCTAAATTCACATTTTCAGTAATTCTTTAGCTCAAATACTATTTTTATAGCACAGTGTGACCTAAACCCGCACTTTACGCACGCTTTTCCGGGACCTAAGTTGTCTATTTCTGCACGGTGCGTAAATGAATCGACTACCTTCACATATGTAAAAAAAATGAAACAAAACCCTTTGAAATGTCGTTTGAAGCTTGGAAATGCACAGGAAACAAATGACAAGAAGGGGATAGGTTAGCGATTCTCCTGCAAGAACCTTCCTGTTGTAGAAAAAGTGACAGCGACGAAATCAAAGAAAAACACTGACTTAGTTCGTTTCGCGAAAATTGTAACTTTCGAGCAGCAATGGACTGTTGACAGCGACGATGAGAACACCGAAATTGTTCCGGACGCGATCAAAGAAATGGCGAAAACGGTGACACTGAATTTGTTGCCCACAAAATAAAAAAAATTCAGTTCATTTTCATTTTCATTTTCATTTTCGGTATCAAAAAATCATTTCAACGTTTCTTTTAAAATAGCAATCTAAACCCTCAGGGGGGGCCTGCGCCCCCCGCGAACCCCCCTGCTGCCCCCCCCCCCCCACACACTCCCTGCCATCCGTCCGGGGCGGGTTTAGGTCACTTGTGCTATAAAATAGTATACGATACTCGCGACCAAACTTGCCTATTATTGCACGGCGTTTAGCACCCTCGCTGCGCTCGGGCGCTAACTTCAAGCCGTGCAATAATGGGCAACTTAGGTCACTCGTATCGTAATGTACTATTAATAACAGAACGAACAATAAAAAGTAACGAAATGCAGATGATTTTCATACGATGCGTGGTAAGTCAACCCTAAACATATGTCAAAGAAAATTTGCACGAAGTGCGCATGTGCGAATGCCATCATGTCAAATCCGGAACGTTGTTTGAAGTGCCGGACCTGTGACTGTAGTTAAGGGGATAGGCGGGCTTTCAAAGAAATTTAAGGAACGGGTCACTTCCAATCCGATCCGATCCATCATTGAAAATGGACATTCTAGTAACGAACACATTGTAATCCGACAGACTAACATACATCCGCACGCTGCCCAACCGCGACATGCTGCCCGTCACCCACGTGACGATCAGCGAGACGCTCTGCGACGTCGCCTCCGTCCACGACGTGACGCAGCGGACGCGTGACGTCACGCGCTGTGACGTCACGCCGCCCCGTACCGACGAGCTCGCCGGCGACGACGACAGCTACGAAAACGACGTTAGCTACAAGTACGACTCCCTCATCAGGGTGCATACCGTCAATGCGGGCTTTGTAGGTGAGTGTCCCGTGCGTGTATAGAAGTACGTACGCGCAGTGACGTCACGTCATAGAATAGATAATAGTATACAGGGTCCTTCTTAATATGCTGACACTTTTTAAGGGGATGATCAGACCGTCAAACTGAACTGAGTGGGATCTTACTGTGTGTAAGTTACTTTTATTTTCAATGAACTGACGTCATGCTTACAGTCTATACCGTCCGTGTTAACAGGTAGTGTGAAGGTATCGGAGCGGGTGACGAGTATCTGCTACTCGAACGCGTCGGAGGGCACGAGCGTGAACTGCGTGGCGGCGGGGCTGGCCGGCGGGTCGGTGCGGCTCTACTCCTCGTGGGACCTGCGCCACGTGGTCACCATACCCCGCGCTGGTGCTGTCTCACCGCTCCTCAGGTACTAGTACTACCATAGATGTAACTACGTTCAGTGCGTGGGGTGGGTCCTACGGATGTAATCATGTATAAATTCCACGCAGATGAAGTTGCGAATAACAGCTAGTACGTATATACATACGTACTCTACGGTTGTGAGACCGCACACGCACGGGTACGTACGTAATGTCGTACGTAATGTCATCATATCAGCCGATAGACGTCCACTGCTGGGCATAGGTCTCCGCGTAGGGGACCGCTATGAAATGACCATTGATTGACCTAAAATATGTTAAAGAGAGTTAAGAAGTAAAACATACATTTGCTTACATCAAACATAAATAGGTGACCGAATTATTTTTTACTTTTAAATGTTTGTTTTTGGCATTGGTTTTTTTTTAAATTTGTAATTTAAGTTTATATCAAATGTGTAGTAATGTTAGTACGTTTTTAATATAGTTTTGTCGTTGCAGCGTGACGTACAGCAGCGACTCGTCACTGCTGTTCGGCTGCTACGCGGACGGGCTGTGCGTGGCGTGGGAGAGCGGCGTGCAGGGCAAGCCCGCGCCCGTGCGGCTGCTGCCCGCCGCCTCGCTGCTCTGACACTGCGGCGTCATGTCCAGGCTGCGCTGCTGCCTGAGGCCCGGCTGATCATTGCGAGTTGCGAGACCTGTCTTCACGAGATCTCCGTCTCGGTGACATCATACTGTAGATGCATCATATAACTATTATCATTGAGTAAAAGACAAGAAATAGATATGATAGAAAATCATCGAGTAAATGGTGTTCGTCGGAAAAGGCTCAAAAGCCCGTCTCCTAGATGGCGCTGACTCCATGCCCGCGACTAGATGAATTGCGAATATACGCTAAGAAATTTTGATTAGACAAAACCAACTACGTAAGATAGGTAGCTTAGATAACTAAAAAGAGTGGTAGATTCGAAATTTTTGTTGTCGAAACTCGCTGGCAAGGAGTCAGCGCCATCTATGAAACTGGATTTTGAGCTTTTTCTGACGTACGCCACTTAGTATGAAGTATATCACTCTTCTTGTCTTTTACTCCACGCCTCACAAACGTCATGCGCTATGTGTGAATAGGACGAGTGCGGGCGGGTGAAAGAAATAGCGACTTACTAATTGTGACGATATCGCCACAATTGAATGGGACAATGTAAAGAAGCGCGGTGTTGACTTTAGTTAGTACATAATTACTCAATGAGCTGCATTTATGAAAATGCAAGCTCGACTAGTGTTCTAATATTACATTCCGATACGATGAGTCTTGAATACACGAACTTCAAAATCGCAAATGTTTTTGTTAAACAGTTTTTGTGTTCGCAGAATATTCTCGAAGTGATTTCCACAGTGTATATGTTAAGCGCGGATGAATGTATGTATTATCTTAAGCTCTTACTAGCCTCAATACAAATAGACCACAAAACACATATCATGTTAAGCCTGGCCAGAAAGATAACTCTTTGCTGCGATTTAAAAACAAACTATAGAAAAAAAATCGTTATTTGTTATACAAGAGTGCAAAGTTGCTTTTTAACCGCGTGCTCTATTTTGATGACCGAGCAAGCGAAGGATTCTAAAATTCATAAATTAGAATCCTGAGCGTCAGCGAGGGAATCAAAAGAGCACGAGGTGAAAAATCTTTGCACTCGAGTGCAACACGTAACTTTTCATCCCACCTCAGCGAGGAAAAGATTAAATACAAAAAAAAAGTTGTATGATAAATTCGACACCATGGAGGGAGAAGTAAATAGATTTAATGATGTTTTGAATTCACAAACTTTATGCACACGATGTTCTAAATTCAATTTACTTTATCCTCTAGTGGATATAAACGGCTTTGGCACTCAGATATCGAAGAGCAAAAATAATCTTTCCGAGATGGGGGGATGAAAAGTAACATTACCGCACTAGTGCGATAATACAATCATTTTCGCATGCGTGTTCTATAAACCGCATTATGTACCTAAAAGCGGTGCAATAAGAGCCACTTTACGAGCAAGTATGTTGAAAACGATTACTACTAAAGCTACACAGATCACGACCACATTTACATTGATAGCGGTCAGAAACTTTCCTTAATAAATGTTTCAGAATGGATAAGCTCTAAAATATATTTTTATATTATTTGTGTGAATAGTTGATATAAGCAATGCATGTCTTCCCGAATTATATTTGATGTTTAGATATCATAGGTTAACATGACTTTAATCTACTTTGACTATGAAATCCAAAGGTATTTTGGCGCCAAATGTGAAATATATTTAATATAAGCAGCTCTATCGAATTTAACTCTATTTTTGTACATAGCGTTGTAAATAGTAAATAATAGTGATTATAAGCAATAAGTTATCATTCCTTTATAAAAGAGCTTCTAATATGTTTTAAACGTTTAAGTGTAAAGCATTTCAATTATAAATAGACTTGGCATCTGTTGGTACATACTTATGCCTTTTAGATCTTCAATCAAAACAAAACTGACTAGTTATAAAGCTTTTTCCTTACTAAGGCCGGATTCAACCAAACGCGAGTAAATTTTATTCCTAGATTAATATTGTTGATTTGATTTTGAGATTATCTCGCAAGGGGGCGCAAATGTATGATATACAACGTGTTAACGAATTAACGCAAAACTAGAAAGTAGTTAGTTTAGAATCGAGAGCAGAATCGAATTATCATGGTTTCAACATAGGTAATTTTTTTCAAAATATTCAATAATTTGTTAAAATTTACTGGACTCGATCTCAACCCACCGCTCGGGCACTCTCACCCTACTTACTACCAAAACAAGGTTCTTAAAATGTATCCATGAGCAAGTTAGCGCTTTCAGTCATTTCTGAAATGATAACGAATCATTTTTGCCAACTTAAAATGCTAATAACTTTAAATTTTAAGTATCAAAATAATTAAATTACTGTTTCAATCGAATTATTTTGTTTTTAATCAATTGGGATGTATGAGGTTTTGCGTTTATTCATTAACACGTTGTATACCTAGCCCTACATTTGCGCCCGTTTGGTAACCAAACTCGCGTGGTAAAGATCAATTCACACTGAAAGAGCAACGGCCAGTAGGTAGCATATTGGACTGTAGATAAAGTTCAATATGCTAGGTAAAATGCTGCACGCTAATGACTGCTGCTGCTGTTTCAGTCGGTTCTCTGAAGTAACGAAAACGTCGGTCGTAGATATTTTGTTTATCAAAGTTCATTGTCATCTCATTCCTATCTATAAAGCAGGCACTTAATTCTCGCCGAGAACAGACGAGAAGGAACGAGAGTGTGGATGCCCTTCATTGTTCTCGTGGCATCGTGAGGCCTAGTAATTTTCCTTGAAAGTTCTCGCCGGGAAATTCTCGCGAGAGTGCAGTTGCCTGCTTAAAGCAGGCACCTCATTCTCGCCGAGAACAGACGAGAAAGACCGGGAACGAGAGTGCGGATGCCCTTCATTGTTCTCGTGGCGTCGTGAGGCCTAGTAATTTGCCTTGAAAGTTCTCGCGAGAGTGAAGTGCCTGCTTAAGAATTTCTTAACATCTACTCGTATGGCCTAATATTTTCCTTTTAATAATGATGTAAGTGTAACCTATGCCTCGGAGATATTTTGTGTGGCCTTCAAAGACTTGCTCATAAGTAAGATCATGAACTGTTTGTGTGAATGCTAGTTTATTTATTGTTATAAACATTGTTGATATTAATATTTTAATAAACAAACTGAATAAAATTATTGTTTTGTTATTTTAATAAAAATAACGAGTTTTACTCCTCGACTGTATGTAGGTAGGTACATCTACTTGACTATTATAAAACTACCAGAAGTGTGTCTGTACATTTAAGATATTTATGAGAAGAAGGTTAGAAGGTACCCAGACTGTCCTCAAATCGCAGATTTTTAGATTTATTGTTGGTCTGTTCTGTAACGCGTGTCCACCTTGTCTGCATAATCCCACAAGAGAGGCTCTGTATCATCCTCATTCAAATCGTGCTTCTATCTCGTTTACAATCGAATTGGTTAGATATTGGCAAATAGTATTTTTAAGCTTCTGGCTACCCCGAAAAGCCTTGAACATTCGAACAATCGAGCATTTGAAAATGCCCCGCAAACTAAGACCGCAACTAACAACCACTTATAATGAGATTCTATCTGAAAATGTTTAGAAATTAAAAAAAATGCTATAAAGACAAGAAGCTAGGCGATTAAAAAAAAACTCATATAAAAAACATCGCCAGTCCCCGTCTTGCTTGCCCGCGTAGGTTGTTTTCCTTTTATTCTGGTAGATCTTTGAAGAATTGAGAGTTGTAAAAGTAAAGTACCTACCTTATAGTTGATTTACATTTGAGGAAGAGAATGATGAGCATATAATTATTTTATACATTATAATATGGGTATACAAGAAGATATTTAAAACTTAAAATGTTAAAAGATTTGGTAAGAAATAAATTTTGGCCTGGTAGCACCGAATTGATGACGTCATTTTCAAAATCAATGTGACCATTTGTGGCAGATATCTGCCATTTCGGCAGATAAGGACGTAGATTTTTCACATGGGCAGATAATGTTAACGAACGATGAGGTGTTTTCATTAAAAAGAAAATTGTTCAATGTTTAAAAAAGTATAGATAGAATATGAAGCGAATTTGGTGTGGACGTACAAAAAGGTTTTAAGTAAGTTATATAGATAAATTTAGAGGTAAATCCTGCACAAATTATTAATAAGTGTTTGGTTGGACACACTAAAATATATATATGGCATTTTATGACATTTTTCTTTAGATTCCATTTGAAATAGCAACGAAATTTAAGGCTATTTTGAATTACAGAAATTGGGACGTGAAACACATATTCTTAGAACAGCTTTAGTAATGTCTAAGATTTATGTCGGATAGTAAATCTTTCTGATAAATCAATTATAATTGCAAATCAGAATTGGCCTGAAAGCTATAATAGGAAACGGAAAATCTTTTCGTCCTTATTCGAAATGAAGTTATTTCGAAATAAAGGATGTGTGGCAGATTTTTGCTAGTGTGTGGCAGATTCTCTATTTTCCAAATGGTCACACACATTGATCAAAATCAAAATGGCGATTGTCGTGTTGTGAAAACAAACGTGCAATTTGTTCATTGACATACATTCATCGACGTTAAATAAATAAACCACGCATTAGAACAGAAGCTAACCAACCATGGGCTCAAAGAAACATAAGAAAGAGTCTAAAAAGAAGAAGCACAGAAGCAGGTCTCGCTCGCCCCTCGAAGGCGGCGAGGAGCGCGAGCGGAGACGGCACAAGAAACACAAGGACCGCAAGAAGGATCGCTCGCCAGACGGTCAGTAACATTCACTACTACTAGACGTAAGACACCACTTAACGATTATGATCTCTACTTCGATCTAACCTATATTATTTTTGCGACAACATTTCAGTGGCATGCCAAACGAAAAATACAGGCAAAGAACCTGAATAAAGCTGGGATTATTCAATCTGATGAACTAATTTCTACTTTAATAAGTACTTGTTTTGTAATAGGTAGATGACAAGATTGTATGGAGATCCTGGCTTCTAAATACCTAGTATACATTACGTTTTGCAATACAACCTGCCCACCAAATAATTTCTACTCTACACACTACACTTATAGTGAGTTCCGAGACATGACAACCGCGCTGCTAGCGATTGCAGCGCTAACACCCATTCCATTTGTTTTATCGCACTTACAGTGCTGATATCGTCCTACCAATTCCGAATGCTAGAACGCTAGATGCTCAGTGTCGGATGCTCGGTGGAGTAACAAATCTGTTTTGAACGTTCATCGGTCTAACTCCTAAGGATGCTCCTTGCTGGAGCGTAACATGTGTAGAGTACAAATTATTTGGTGGGCGGGTTGTATTGCATAACTTAATACAACGTTGTACACAAGGTATTTAGAAGCAGAGGTCTCGATACAATTGTGTCATCTACCTATTAGTTATGGATTTCCGCAAAGTAATGCCTGATTCAATTAATTACTTGTTTTGTATCGATATCAGAGGTCATGATCGATAGTGGTGTAATTTCATGTTGACATGATAATGGCATATTTTGCTCATTATTTCAGACTCGGTGGCATTCGAGTGGGCCACTGCGTCCTGAGTGCGTCTTCTGCGAGGTGGGTATTGTATAATCATAGTGTCTTGACGAACTTGGTGTAATGCCAGACTGCACAGCTACAATAGATCCATTCAGGTCGCTGTAGTTATTGGTCAATGACCAAGCCCTTACAACCAAATAATAAAATAATGCCCGACTGCGGCAGGGTTAAAACAATATTAATATTATAAAATAATAAAATTTATTAGAAAATCTAAAGGCTTACACTAACAATGTCACAACATGTCTATCCGATCAGTATTAGTAAAAAAATAAGCTCACGAACATGAAATAATTTTTCTCTATTATTTGTTATTCATTGCCATACGAAACAAAAATGCCCATGACTAGGTGTTGATGCTGGTAGGTTTGGATATGAAAGCAATATTTAGAACTTTTACTAGAGAGGTAGTAAGAGGTAGGCTCGAATGACACTGATGAAGGAGCTTGGAGTGAATAGACTTGATGTGGGTTTATTTCATGAGATCGTAGCATCACCAAGCTCTGATGCCACTAGAAACGTTTTCATCTTTGCAAACACATTAGTGTCTCATTAACTGAAATGGTTTTGATGCAAGACATAATGTTTTTACTACCAAGTCTGTATTGTCATCCTCTAATTCAGTAATAGGGAGTTTTCTGACAGATAGTAAAATCTAGTTCATCATGCTGTGATAGATAGCGTTTACGTGACTCGGCTCCGAAGACAGATGTAAGAAAAACATAGCATAGCATAGCATATGCTGATGACTATATTCCCCGAGGGGGTAGTCAGAGATATTCTGAAACCTCAGAACATCCACGTTTCACTAGTAGTACCGAAACTCTGTTCTATGTGACGGGGGGCGAGCCCGTCGCCACTTATAATCGACAGTGGGTACAATATATGCCTCGAAATTGAAGCATGCAGGTTTCCTCACTATGTTTTCCTTTACCGAAAAGCCAGTGGTGTTACCAATAACTTAGAAATCATAATTCAATTTTATAAGAAAAGGTGTATAATATTTTGGTGCTGCTATAAACGTCCAGGGGCTTTATAACAGCGCTTTAAAATTGTATGCCTTTTCTTATAAACAAGATGAAAATCATCACCCAGATAATTGGGAGTATAAACGCTATTAAATATACACCCCTTAAGTAGGTAGGTAGAATTATATTTTGACTGTTGTAAAGGTATTAAACTTCTTCAAAAGAAATCTTTTCAATGCCACATCAAATATCTTCTCTAGTATGCCTAGCCCGCTTGTTGTATTATACAGATGATACAGTTAGAGGTGTAATTACCTCAAACTCAAAATGTTTTAATCAAAATAACATCACATGGATAGCTTTCTGACGAGTATTTTTGACTATACCACCATCGGAAGGTGTTTTGTTGTAGAGAAGATGCGGCCAGATCTTTGATCAAAGTAAAGTAAAATAAGAGCGTCGGTGGCGCGTTGCGTAGAGCTATGGAAACTTCAACCATGAGGTCTGGGTTCGAATCCGTATTGATGCGGTGACATGTACCAATGAGTTTTTCCAACTTATGTGTAACTTATGTACCGACTGCTCTCAAACTGTGAAGGAAAACATGGAAACTTGCATTCGCTGAAGATTAAATTCTGACATGTATGTGAAGTCTACCAATGCGCATTGGGCACATATGACTAGCCCATAAACCCTCCTTGAGGGTAAGCCTGTGCCCTGCAGTGGGACTTATAAAGGATGATGATGATGATCAAAGTAAATAAATGGATAGGCCCAAAGCGCATTTAGTTGAAGGACACAAAATAGTATACTTAGTCCGTCATCTCGGTACATAATTAAAGTATATGGATCATCTGTTTTTAGTGGTTAAGCTGATATGCCCATCGTTGGCATTGAAAAGGTTAAAATCCGAGAAAATTTTTGTTAAAGTTTACAATTATGTTATTCATTACTTTAAATATGTCACAATGTCCCGGTCCCCATGGGATGCCATGAATTTACTTATGAGCATTGAAACATGTATAAAATTATATAATGCCTTCCTTTTTACACACATTAAAAAGCATTTTACATTATGTTACCAATTGCATTTTGCACGCAATCTGAAGGCCTTTGATGGAAATAAAATTGAAACAAAACGCTTACGCCATATTAAATAATCTCTTATGCAGTATTGCACTTCAGACTATCCAATTTATCCGATAAAAATTATAAATATTTATCCAATTTAACAGCATAATGACGAGCAGCGTAATATTTTAATAATGTATACCACCCTTTGTCATAAGACCTAGGTCAGAAATCTGTTGTGTAACTTTTAAGGAATTTTAAAGTAATCACAGTACATCACAATTGTAATTTTCAAAATGCTGCTTTTGTTTAAATGTCGGTCAGATCATGAATACGCTTAGGTTAGGGCACAGATTATATACAGGGTGTAACAAAAGCTACTAGTAATTTTTAATAGTTTTGTTCAGTTTGATGGTCTAAACCACTTTTGAAATATTACTAGGTTCTTTTGTTACATGTTACTACATAGGGCAGCAATCATAGAAAAGGTAATAGTGGCAAATAAATAGTAGAGTTTAGAAAGGAAACTCTTTATTATTCAATGTTGAAATAATGTTAATTTCATCATGAAATTCTTCTTAAATAATAAGTATTTACCGAGCTAAAATAATTATGAAATACCTCCATGTTAACATATTTGGAGGCATTTCACATTTGTCATATTCCTCACTTTTCTGTGTAATTGATTTGATTTCCATAGCTTCGGTAATGAGTGAATCACTGAAGATATTATGCTTTATAGCTAAGAACAATGTTTCAATTTTAATGTTGAATAAAATGAAATTTTGATGAATATTTGATAAATTTCATAAATAAAATATAAAACGCGGTAGGCATCCGCTATGTCAATTTAAATAACCGTGTTACTGTCAAAGACAAAATTTATCTCCAACTGAAAGCCCTTGCAAAATGAACACCAAACTAATATTACAAGTATTAGGGCCTGTTTCACCACCCCTGAATAACTTCTAATTCGGAGCTGTCGGATAAGCTAACAAGAACTTATTCAGTGAAACAGGCCCTTAGTGTGGTATTCATTGCGCGGCAGGGCACAGTCGGTAAAGTGTTGTTGTGTGTTTGTTACAGTTGAGGAGGTGCCGGTTGACTCTCACCTGAAGCCGGAGGGCAATGGGGCGTCGCGCAGCCGCAGTAACAGTGCCGAGCGGGAGCGGGAGCGCGAGCGAGAGCGGGACCGCAGAGCGCGTGAACTGCGCACCGGCCGGGACGAGTCCACGCTTAGGTTTGTTGTTACAATGACATGATAAAGATTTTTCATGTAGCACACAAAACATCTCGAGATCGAATCAGAAATGAGGAGATCACAGAAGAACCATAGCGTAATTATAATGTAGTGGAACAGCTCAGCGGTCGCGGCGGGTCTATGAGAGCGCGGTGTGCGGGGGACGATGGGGCATCGGTAAACTCTGTACTGTACCGCGGGCATGTAAGTCGGTACTGGGACGCACTCCCGCCGACCCCCATACACCGCGCGCGATTGCCTTTTCGCGACCCCCGAGATGAATCACTAGCTTTATTACACTATGTAAGAACCAAGGTAACTGGCATAGCCGGAAGAATTTCTCATAGAACAAATGGCCGATAGGTACGAAGAGTTCTCGAGTGACGATCGCCTATTGGAAGGCGCAGCTTGGGTACGCCCAACAATCCTCTCATAGCAATACATAATAATTTCGATGTAAAACGAATATTATTTTTCATTGAAAACTTTTAGTTGGCAATATTGTTTTAATAAAATGTATTTACCCTATCCTGTAATGAGTACGTAAGTTTTCAAAAAATGAAACAAACGAATGTTGCAGTGGTGGTAAAAGCGAGCAGTCTCGTTCGCGGTCGCCGGCGCAGACGCAGACGCAGACGCAGGCGCCGGTCGCGTCGGGCAGCGGGGCCGGCGGCGGCGGCGCGCAGGACAGCCTCTCTATAGAGGAGACCAACAGGCTCCGCGCCAAGCTCGGCCTCAAGCCGCTCGAAGTCAACGAGAAACCAGCTGGTTTGTTATAATCGATATTATCTTTAGGTCCACTATGAGTTGATACTGTGGTAAAGTGGCAATGGCGCGCATTTTGTTTGTCAACATTACAGGTTTAGCGTTTAACTGAGTAGGTTCCTTAGGTAATAGAACGGTGCGGGAGGGAATTAAATATGACGTCTTTCGTGTTGTGGTATGGCCCGAAAGTGCTTATACGTCATATTTCACCCAATCACGCACAGTTCCACTACCTAAGTAACGTACTCAGTTAAGCATTCGATCTGTAGTTCTCAAAGCACGCAACCACTAGAAGATCTGTAAGAAATTCAATGCAAAAATAGGAGTGAAACTACTACAAGTGTCAACTCATTGTAATGAAACAAATGTAGATCACCTAATGAAATGTTATTAAAAAGACTTCTTGAACTCTCTTGACTCTTTTGTATATTTGTGCATATGAAAGGTAAAATTTTCACATCATTCGAATCATCATCATCATCGAATTTCCTAAATTCAAACATGTATACATATTGGTACTTAGAGGATGGCAAGTTCAAAGACGACCTGGGCGAGTTCTACCACAAGCCGGCTGCCAACATCTCCCAGCAGAAGAAAACCGACAAGATCAAGGAGAAGCTTGAAGAACGCAGAGAGAGGAGGAAACTTGAACACAAGTATGCTCTATTCATTTATATTTAGTCTCTAGCACATCCTAACATAGATTATTGGTAGTCTGAGGATAATTTCATCATCATCAGCCTATAAAGGTCTCGCTGCGGGGCACAGTCATCATGAGTAAGTGTGAGACGGACGCTGGCCATATTCCGGGTCCTGTGCAGTTAGGTGGAGGCAAGTTAGTGGTCATAGTCAAGAACAAATTTTCGGCACCTCTAAAATCGCCCCATAATATTATATTCTGTAGGTATTATCTACTATTATACCGGATGATTTATCAGGGGTGGTTCAGGCAGGAAAAAAAATCATCCTATTATGTTATCGTATTCACTTATAAGTAAAATGAGATGTAGAAGTGAAGATATTGGCCGTGATAAAACGTTATAATTGTTATTTAGGCTACAGACGACGCTGCTGGCGGAGGGGTCGGACGACGAGGACGCTTCCGCGTGGGTGAAGAAGTCCCGCGAGTCGGAGAAACAGAAGCGAGATGCTGCCAAGAGGGTGAGCATACTAACACTGTTATACTACACACTACACTCCGTTTTAGTGGACCATGGACTCGATACAACCCTAAATGGATCCATGTATGTTCTCGATCAATCCTCACGATTGATTTCCTTCACAATGCCAGTGGTGTTACAAATCGTACATGAGTTTCTGAAAACTTATTGGTACCTAAAGCTGCGACTCCATTACGCACGTCACAGCTTGGCGTGGTAACTCGAACATTGCCACGCCCGGAAACGCTCGGAAATGTTCAACTGTTATCTCTAAATGGTAAAAGTGGTCGCGAGAAAATCATTCGAACTCCGTGGAGAAAAACTTTTTTCTTTCTATCTCTATGCTGGAAACAGAAACGGAAATAAAATTTTGACATTGTGAATATATTTTCTTGTTGATGGCCAGCTATTTTAAGTAGATTTTAAGTTTACCAAGAAGTTCACAGGTCCGATGAATGACGCCACTCGTCGGACCAAAAAACGACGATATTTTAGTATCTGTTATCCTATCATTTTAAAATCGCTGACATAGAAAATATTGTTATTGAGATAATTATCTCTCAATGGTTTTCGATTTAGCCCTCCAAAAACTTGACATACCGAATTGTGACGTATACCTATATGTGTTAACGTTAACAAGTAATGTGTAGGCGGCGATGCTGGACGAGATGGACGCGGTGTTCGGAGTGTCGGCGCTCGTGGCGGAGGAGGAGCGCGAGGCGCGCCAGCACAGCTACACCGCAAGGGAGCTGCGCGGGCTCAGGGTCGCGCACGACATCGACACCGTACGTATTATCACTGTGCAAATAACATACTACCTCATTTTGTAATCACTTTCCTCATTTTCAGGGGTAATTTAGAACTAAACAACTTTTACTGTGGGAGTAAATCTGAAATGGACTGAGACTTAACCACCACGGAAAATTTTGAAGATGTCTAAAAAAATCATCCAGTATAAAGAGATACATTCTAGATTGCGTAAAAAATATGCCAATCGGAAGATAAATATTTGACTATAATGAGCAGAAAAGTTTAAACCGTAGGTCTTCTGTTTGTTAGAAAAGTCATAATGCATTTTTTATTCACTTATACGATAGTTGATGGAAAACTATAGTAGCAGTGGGAACACATTGCTCGCAGAACCGATGGTCGATGGGGTCTGCTAGTTCTCAAGTGGCGACCGCGTACCGGAAAGCGCAGCGTGGGTAGCCCCCCACACGCTGGACCAACGACCTGGTGAAGGCGGCGGGAACTCGTTAGATGAGGGCAGCGCAGGACCGGTCGTTGCGGCGATCTAAGGGGAAGGCCTATGTCAAGCAGTGGACGTCCATTTCTCGTATAATATGAAACCTTTGACGCATTCGATTAAAAACAACACTTGCAAAAAGCATTGACTGATGCAGAATCCCGGAGCTCAAACTTATGATAAATTATGTATGTATTTATTAAAACTAGCATTCCAAATTGAGTCTTCATTATTCATCAGTCAAGGCGGTGCGATGGTATATCACAAAGTTGGATTTGCTATCGTCGTGAGGAGATTATACCAATCAGACAGCAGTCAAGTGAAAATCATTAGCCGTCGAAATTACGTGGCGTAATTTCTGCAGGTGTACTTCCACACTAAGATGCTTGCTTGCACTGTACTAATACAAATGTGTGTTGTCGTGCAGCTGGGCGACGAGCGCGAGACGGTGCTGACGCTGGCGGACAAGGACGTGCTCGCCGAGGACGACGAGGACGTGCTCGTCAACGTGAACATGCTCGACGACGAACGATACAAGAAGGTACCCCTGTATACATTCTACCAAATAACATAGCGCAGTAAGAAAAACAGAGTTGTCTCCACACCACTAGAAAAGTGCATAAAACTTATCGTGACAAGTCTACTACCTCCGTGGTCTAATGGTTAAGAGCATTAGGCTCTCGACACGAAAGTCGTGGGATCGATTCCCACGGGGGACACCTAGTGATATGTCACGTGCGTTTTTCCCCAGTTTTTTAGGACATTGCAGGCCGAATCACCTGATTGTCTGAAAAGAAAGATGGTTCCGTGCTTCGGATGGCACGTTAAGCCGTTGGTTCCGCCTACTATCTCTGGTGGTATTATTCGTTACATAAAAACCACGTTAGAGGCGTAAGTTATCTCGGTAAGGAATAGTCTGAACCAGGGCTTGCTGCCCACACGATAAGAAGATCATAAGAAGTCGCCGTGTGATTTCGACGAGGCTGCAATAATTATATATCATAATGTTTGAGTTATGTATGGTTTACCTCATCATTGTATGGTAATGAAGTAAAATGACTGACCGGTACGGTACCCCATCACCCGCGGGCGTACAACAAGATTGACGTATCGCTACCTCTGTGATTCACAACTGTGTGTTTATCTAAATTGTGACACTATTGTAGGTACTGAATAGTTACTCGACCGAAATGTTTGGCTCCTTAGTTGAAAATATTAAGATTAATGGTCTGAAGCACCCCTTGAAACAACGCATTTATGTTGACAACCCCATACATAACAAATGTTAACCATTTTCACAGAACATAGAAGAGCGCAAGAAGGCGAAGGCAGGCTACCAGGCGTACGACGACGAGGCGGACCTGGAGGCCGCCGCGCTCGGCTTCCACAAGCCCGTCCTCACCAAGTACGACGACGAGATAGACAAGACTCGCGCCGCCAAACAGCGCGGCTTCACCATCGGCGACGAGGACGCGGTGGAGGCGAGGAGGTTCAGGGAGATGATGGTGAGATCACTATTTATCTCTTTATATTATAACGAGAGATAGAAAAGCCGTGGTGGTCCAGTGGCGAGTAACCTTGCCTGCCGTGCAGGAGGCGATGGTTCGATCCCCGTCCAGGCCGACTCGTACCAATGAGATTTTCGGAATTAATGTACGATTTGTAACATCACTGGCTTTTCGGTGAAGGAAAACATCGTGAGGAAACCTGCATGCTTCAATTTCGAGGCATGTATTGTACCCACTTTCCATTACAAGTGGCGACGGGCTCACCCCCCGTCACACTGAACAGAGTTTCGGTACTACTGGTGGAACGTGGATGTTCTGAGGTTTCAAAATGTCTCTGACTACCCCCTCGGGGAATATAGTCGTGAGCATATGCTTATGCTTAGATAGACAAGACTCGCGCCGTCAAGCACCGCGGCTTCACAAGAGAAACAAGACCGCTACGATTTTTCCCTTCACAGAGAAGCCAGTGGTGTTACAATCGTAGATAAGTTTCTAAATATATTGCTACGTGTCGGCCTGCGAGAAGATAGCATTCGTCGTCTCTTGCACGGAAAACAAGGCTACTTAAAACTACTACATATTTAAAACCGTTCTAAAACTCTCTGCAACACTTTGAAGGTCGTAAGCCCTAGTTACTTTGGCTGTTTCAGCGCTCCATAAAGAGTTTTTCCTCCCAAGTACCCACACACCCACAGTAACAAAAAGTAGCTACTACCTGAGCAAAGCTATAAAACTCACATTAACACATTCATGACCGCCGGAGTAAATTTTCACTCCGTGCCCACTCTCAATTCGTTCGCGATGCGCCCAATGTATGGATGGATGCATATGCATGGAGTAACTAAACAAAGGACTAAAATGATGTATAACTATGCGTATGTGTAACAGCGCCAGGAGCGGCTGCAGGGCGGCCCGGAGAAGAGGCTCGAGTCTCTGAAGCTGCCGGCGCTGCGCATCGCCTCCGAGTACCTCGACGAGCACGAGATACAGGCCAAGTTCAAGAAGTCCAAGCGCAGGGTAAGTGCTATCATCATATTAATAAGAGTTTCTGAACCACGGTATAAGAAAGAATATCTAGTACTACATACTGCCTCCGTGGTCTAATGGTTAAGAGCATTGGACTCTTGACATGGAGGTCGTGGGTTCGATTCCCACAGGGGACACCTAGTGATATGTCACTTTGTGCGTTTTTCCCCAGTTGCTTAAGACATTGCAGGCGAATTACCTGATTGTCTGAAAAGAAAGATGATTACGTGCTTCGGATGGCACGTTAAGCCGTTGGTCCCGGCTACTATCTCTGGTGGTGATATTCGTTACATAAAAACCACGTCAGAGGCCGTGAGACGGTCTGAAAAAAGTCTCTCACCAGATATTTGCTACTGAGTCCATCTCTTTTGATCTATTAATAAAGACTTGTACATCGTAGGGCAAGATCCGTAAGAAGGCGAAGCACGAGCCGATAGACGTGGACGACTACGACGCGGCCACCGCGCCCCTCGACACCGACGACACAGGTATTGTACCTGCGTTATACTCCTACATGATCCCTGTGCGGCATCCCCGACACTACATACAACTATATCACGATATTTTAATAGTACAGTAGGCGTAGCCTCCATGCCGCCATGTGGCGGATGCCATGGAGCTATAACAGACCGAGTCTTTTCAGTGTTCTATGGATGGTTGCAAGAATCCGTATCACACGAAGTCTGAGCAGATCCGTCAAATCATGATAAAAACACAGAGTGCCTCCATCTTTGTTACTTTACGTATGACAAAAAGAGCGCGCATGTCGCTTCGTATTGCGTGGCATGTTAGCCCTACTGAAATATATTTGTTTTGAGACTCACATTGAGGTAGGCAAAGAAAATTGATCGTCACTCAAACTTCTTCTACAGTCATAAGTCGTTTCATACAAGCTCGTCAGTTTCGCGTGCATATTATTTTTAAAGTTTAGTACGTGGTGTTTAATAATGAAGCTTTTCGTATAGACGTGAAGCTGGAGCAGCTGCAGCAGCAGCTGGCGGTGGACGACGAGGAGGTGGAGCCCGACAGCGAGCTGCAGGGCGCCCTCGCGCGCGCCAGGAGGCTCCGCCAGCAGGAGCGCGACATCAAGCCCAAGGTACGTTTATCTGTTGCTAACTACTGGCTTCCCTGGTGTCTATCTACATATCTTGAGATTTTCACTCTAGGTCCACTCCACTTAAAGCTCTGTCGTTCTATTCCCATTTATATGCGATCTGGACACCATTAAGTCCGCAAAGCGTGCATTTGTTTTAGATGGTATAAATTTACTATCGTCCTGTTGCCAAAATAAATTAAGATCCCACGCGCGCATATCACAAGCATTTAGTGATTCTTGCTTGAATTACGATAGAGATGAATGCTCTAAAGACTTAACCGTAATAGAGTCAGTATTTGACCCTTTCGTACTTTCGATTTTCGATACACTGTAATCGTTTTTGTCGAAACTTCATTAGAATTGAGTTCACAATATACCCAAAATCGTAGGTCTGAGTAGACTCCCTGTGCATTTTCAGTACATTCGCTTTTGTCGTGTGGATACATAACAGTAATAAAATAATGTTTCCACCAGGTCGAGATCATCTCCAGCGTGAAGGAGGAGTCGATGGTCGAGGAGGAGAGCGAGGCCGGCAGCGCGATGGTGCTGGACGCGACCGCAGAGTTCTGCCGCACGCTGGGTGACATTCCAACGTATGGGCTCGCTCCCAACAGGGACCACCCCGCCGAGATATTGGTGAGATATAGCTTACCTTCATTGGATTGCGCCTAAACAATTTCAAGCATTTATCTCTAAGGGTTGAGCCACATCTGGTAGCAAGGAATCGCATTTTTCACGCTCTATCCTTTTCTGTCATTGGTTAGAGCGAGAAAGGTCGCAGCACTGCCGGTGCTAACGCGTGCGATGGCATTTCAGCTATCTACTCGCTCTAGCAAATGACGTTCCTAAGCGACAGAAAATGATGGAGCGTCAAAAAATGCGATTCCGTGCTGCCAGATGAGATTCAAGCCTAAACTAGCTTTTGCTAGCGACTTCGCGTGGATTTGGGAAACTTCAATAGTCCGTTGATTTTCGAAAAATCATTTCCTAGTGCACCTCATCATGTGAATATTCAAGTGTGCACAACGGCGCTAGACTAGCGAAAAAAATTTTAAGCCATTGCTTTATTTATAAAAATGGCGTATCCCGTATATACGCCATTTTTATAAATAAAGCAATCTAGGCTATATCTTGTGGTTCGGCCTCGCCGAGATATCTATTGTTTATTAATGTGATGTCGCTTCCGTCAGGACTTCGAGCGCGAGGACATGGAGCTGGAGGCGGAGCGGGAGGCGCCGGCCGGCAGCGCGTGGAGCCGCGTCGACGTGCGCAGCGAGAAGCCGCCCGACCTCGCCGCCGGTACGTGCTGCACCACTAGCTGTAGCTATCATTCATTTCTAATAGGATGAAATGATTTGCCGATTTTAGCTATCTGGCCAATTCTGATTTGAAAATATAATTTATTTATTAGAAAGATATACTATCCGACATATCTTGGAAGTTATTAAAGCTGCTCGAAAAATAAGGGAGATGAAGTGTTTCAAATCTCTGTTTCAGTAATTCAAAATAGTTTTACAATTTCGTTGCTGTTTGAAATGGAGTATAGTCCATTACCACTCTTATTACTGCCACTTATATTATCTTACCACTCTAGGATCGTTCTTACCTCTTGTCTATTTAGTTACATGATCTGGTTAAGATCTGGTTCAGACACTATAGATTTCCTATAGTGTCGAGTTGCTACGCGCGTCAACTCGAACATTATCCTGCATGAACATGCGACGAGTCGACCCGATTTCGGCCGAATTTTTAGCGCCCTGCAAAGACCCCAATGCATTGTTGCAAGCAATTTGGACACATTTTGTTTGCGGCCAGATGCTCATATCACGAAATAGGTCTCATAAGGCTTCATGGAACGAGCGAAAAAGAAGCACGCACACGGATACAAAATGAATCCTGGCATTCGACCGACTTGATGCGAGATCGCCCGTATGTACGCGTCTATGTATGGGTGCGCCCGTATCGGTTGTTACATAAAGCAGCCCTTCTTTGTGCTCACGTCAAGTGCCTATCTATGCTTTATCTTTGAGAGCTGATCGTAGCTGAATCATTTGCTGCGTCATCTGAAACCTCGTAACGCGCGGCGCTTATACAGCGGTGGAACATTCCGCTTGTAATGAGGTATTACTCGTACTCGTCAGGTTCGACGGTGGTGCTGGACGCGGAGCCGTCGCTGGGCGCGGGCGTGGCCGGCGCGCTGCAGCTGGCGCTCAGCAAGGGATACCTCGAGCGAGAGGGCACCGCCCCCGCGCCCCGCCCCCTCGCCGCTCACCTCCTCACCGCCAGGCACTACTCCATCGAGGACAAGACTGTGGGGTGAGTACTGTACACTACATATACACAATAACTCTATCCATATAACTGACATCCCTTTTGAGATATGCAAGAAGTTTGGCACTTCAGTGACTTCTAAATGCTAAAAAATAGATATGTCAATAAATGTTGACTTTTGGCTTCAGTATATTTACATTTTATACATAAATTTTAACTAAAATCTGACTTCATAAAAACATAGAGATTAGTTTCTAGATTGTTTCTGAATAATTCCATTGACTTTAATTGGTTAGTTTTGAAAATATCACCAGACTTCGTTCGTATGCAGCGCGCATTTACGCATTCGGAATAAAGTTCTCTTAATGAATGGAGCAGCGAACTATAACAACATTTTTGCATGTTTGTCACGTCAGCGAGGACGACAAGTACGGTCGTCGGGAGCGGGGCGGGTACTCGGGCCCGCTGCAGGAGTTCCGGGAGAAGGGCAACTTCCGGCCCAACATCAAGCTCGAGTACGTGGACGACGACGGCCGGCCGCTCTGCCCCAAGGAGGCCTTCCGCTACCTCTCGCACAAGTTCCACGGCAAGGGCCCCGGCAAGAACAAGCAGGAGAAACGCATTAAGAAACAGGTCCAGGAGGGGGTACGTATACTAATCTGTAATAACCTATCGTTTGAATATACACCCCTAGTTTTTAGGGTTCCGTACCCAAAGGGTGAAAACGGGATCCTAAAGACCACTGTACACTACATAATACACAAGGGCTACCTCGATATAGAGAGATATATATAATAGGTGGAGAGAATAAAACTGTAAGTGTGTCTGTACATTGAAAATTTAAAAAAAAGTTACAATGTGGTTTTTAAGTTTTTCAATTTGATGGTCTGAGTTTATCGATGTCGCGGGGAAACTAACTAATAAAAATATGTCACTCTCTAACAGTTGATGAAGAAGATGAGTTCCACGGACACGCCGCTGGGCACGCTGCAGATGTTGCAGGAGAAGCAGCGCGAGACCCACTCGCCCTTCGTGGTCCTCAGCGGAGCCAAGCGCGAGCCCACGCACTGAGCGACAGACCACGTGGCCTGCTACCCTACACTACCCATGCCGACCTTGTTTACACCACTCTGGCAATATTGGTTTTTGAGTTTCGGATGTATACCATTTGTTGTAAGATTAGTACCACACAGTAAAATAATTTAGCGATGAACTGTACCGTTATTTTATTTACTCCTGCGGCAGTAGTATAACAGCGCGATTGCTTGTGCATTAGCACTGCATTTCCGCAAGTAGTTTGTGGGAGTATCAATCCCAATCTCAGGGATTGTTTTTGATCAAGAACAAGAAGAGATTGAGGATTGCGGAGCCTCGTGGCAGATAACAAGCGCGACGCACGAACACCACGCGAGACAAGTGCTCGTGTCAGAACCTGCAACGTGACTCCTTTCGTATATTGGCGAACGAACAAGATAAAAGGCGTGATATAGCCTTATCAAGCGCATCCTCTGCAGAAGGGTTGAGCCTCTGAACGCATCTGCAGAAGGGTTGAGCCTCATCTGGAAGCACGGAATCGCATTTTTTCACGCTCTATTCTTTTCTATCGCTCAGGAACCTGATTTGCTAAAGCGAGAAAGGTCGCAGTACTGCCGCTGGCTGTCGCATTCCTGCTATCTTTCTCACTCTAGCAACTAGCAAATGACGTTCCTAAGCGATAGAAAAGGATGAAGGGTGATTCCGTGCTGCCAGATGAGGTTCAGTCAATACCTATTTCCAGTTTCCTGGGTTCAACCACCGATTACTTAATGTTCAACCATATTTTCTTTATTTTGATAGGATTTACATCTAAAGTTAACACAGTCACAGTATAAGAAAGAGTATCTAGTACTACATAAAATATGGACACTCCCTGCCTCCCACCAACTTCAAGTCTTGCCTGACTATCGATAGTTAGGCTAAACTAGAATGGTCGACTTTGAAAAATAGTAAGACCAACTTCAAGTCTTGCCTAACTATCGATAATTAGGGAAAATTTGAATGGTTGAATTGGAAAAATTGTAAGAATGTTACTAATTGAGAAAGAGGTAGGCCGTTCAAAAGATAGGAGGACGAAATCAAACTGACAGCTGGCCCACTATGTCGTCGTGAAGCCCTTGATAGGAAACAGTGGAAGGATCTGGAGGCGGCCTACGCCGAAAGGCACTCTGAACTTAGAGATGTTATAGATTAATGATAAATTTGGAATGCGAAATCGAATTTGTTAATTGTATTACAGTAACTGCATGTAACTAAATGATAATAATTCAAATTCTGGAGTTTGAAAAGTAATGGACCAATCCTTCCTATATCACTAGGGTGCTTTGAAAGACATCAGTTTAATATGGTGCTTTGTTACACCCTGTATGCAATCCAATCTTCTTGGTGAATATAATCTTAATGCAATACTGGCATAAACAGAAAAGTTGGCAATTTGGCACGATAGAATTGTACTGTCAAAACTGTCATGTTAGAAATTAGTAAATAAACGTGAAAGACTACGGTACGTGCCTACGAGTATGTCGTCTTACGCGGAGCAATACAGACCGAAGCGGCAATCGACCGACTCCGAAGGGCGCCCCCTGCCCGACGACTTCATAGCTTTCGTGCCCTACGCGTGCACCATGATGCAGGCGCCCTTCAACGTACGCTTCAATTACAGGGTCCAGGGTGCGTAGCGCATCGTACTACCGTTTCCAATATTCACGGCGACACTCGACGATAATTTTGCTCATTTTCCGTTCACTTCCCCAGACGAGTACGTGAGTGTAGAGGACAAAAGAAGGGGGAAGGCGAGGTCGCTGCTGCAGGAGACGCCGGAGCACCGGCACCCGGTCCGCGACGCGGGCGTGAGCGTGCCGCCCGACGAGTCCGACATCGTCCTCGTCACGCTCGTCCTGACGCCGCAGGCCGACGTCACAGAGTTGATATTCGACCGCTGCCGGTTCCTGCCGTGCCTGCTGCTGAAGGTGATCGAGCTGACCGTGCCCTACCAGCCGCGTCTCGAGCGCCTCTCGCTGCGCCGGTGCCAGGTCACGGCGGGGCTGCTGCGCGACCTGGCGAGCCTCGTGCGCCTCGCCGCCGTCACCGAGGTGCTGCTCGACGACACGCCCTTGCCCGAGGCGAGCCACCGGCTGCTGGGCGGCCTGCCCGCGCTCCGCCTGCTGTCGCTGGACCGCTGCGGGGTCGGGGACGCGGGCGCGGAGCTGCTCGCGGCGGCGCTGACCCACCCGCTGCCCGCCTCGCTCTCGCTGCGCGCGCTCTCGCTCGTCTCCGACGGGGTCGGGGACCGCGGTGCGCGCGCGCTCGGCCTCGCGCTGCGCTCCAACCGGTGCCTGATGCACCTCAACCTCGCCGGCAACCTGCTGACTGACGACGGCCTCGAGGCTCTGCTCGCCTGCCTCGAGGAGTTCCCGCTGACCGCCGACGAGCTCGAGGGCAAGAGGGGGCGGCTGCTGGAGCATCTGCGCGTGCGCCGGGCCGCGTTCGGGCGGATCTACGCGCAGCTGATGTCGACGCGCGACCAGTCTACGGAGACGGGAGTGGGTGCGGGGGCGGGGGCGGGGACGGCGCGGCGGCGGACGCGAGGCGGCGCGCGCAGCACCGCGGCGCTGGGGTGGACGCCGTCGACAACGTCGCGCGCGCACGAGGCTCTGCTGGCGCGCGCGGAGACGCTCACGCAGGAGGCGGTGGGGACGTTCAGCGACCCGTTCTCACCGGAGGAGACGGAGCCGCGGGACGGCGGCACTCACTGCGCCGGCAACATGACGCTGAGCTACCTGAACGTGGCGTACAACCGGCTCGGGTACCGGAGCGCGGCGCGGCTGGCGCGCGTGCTGCGCCACCAGCGGGAGCGCGCGCGCGCGGGGCTGGTGCGCGTGGTGGCGGAGGGCAACCCGCTGCCGATCTGCGCTGAGCTGCTTGACGTGCAGGAGATGCTCGAGCGACAGCTGACGGCACGACAGAAGTCCTTCATCATTAAGCGCGAGCGCAGGAGTAGGAAGTGATTTCCGGCGTCACGTTACGTCGTCGGACTTCGCCCCGGCCGCCCGATCTCACCGATCCCAGCTGCCGAATCCGCCGCGTAGCCCCAGCAACGTGCTATGCCGAGGTCCGTACCCCTCTGGGTGCCCCTAGGTCGGTTGCTTAAGTTCATTCATTTGGCTCAGTAGACCCTTCGTGTTCCCTCCAATAGACCGCAATAAAAAGCAGTAACAGCTCCCTGAGCAACGCTGTATTAGTCGATTCCAAAAAAAAAAAATCGGTTACCCGATCTATGTAGAAAAACTGCATAGCACAAACTGCAAAAGGTTTAGTCGTTTCTATGAGGTGGCCGAGGCTTCCTAGATTCCCAAAAACGTTAAGACGTAATTAAGTGCTAAGAAATAGAGCCCCTGCGTTACCAACTAGAACCCCACTAAGTAGACGAGGCATCATAATTTGCTGAGCTTCTCCCCCCTATTCCACTATTTAGGTAAGCGAAGTATTTTATCTGCAATAATCCGGTCACTACCACGAATGACAGGTTTACTTACTTAGATAGAGCTCATTTTAAGGTATTCATAGGTTTATAACAAGTTTTAAGAAATATCTATGTTATGCTTAAAGACTAGACTTTATTAACTATTATTGCGAACTTGGTTTTCATAATTAGATTATTACTGTTATTATTTAGTCCTACTATTATCTAGCTTTAACTATGTTCTCTAAATAAGTAATAACTACAAGCATTCTGTTTTGCTCCTTTTCCCCCTCTAAGAGTAGGTACACACCTGCGGAACGTACGGCGCCGAACGTTCGGTTGAATACGCTCGCAATGTTTTTCCCTATACCGGCGACACACCAGCACGCGCCATTACGCGCCATTTTTCCTAGTAGACGCGTATTCAACCGAACGTTCGGCGCCGTACGTTTAAATCTATGCAAAACATTCATTCTCTAGAATACCGACCATAGTTTTGTCGCAGTAGACTTAAAACCGAGATGCTTGAACAAAATTCCTATGAAATCTACTTTTTAAGCAAGTTACCTAACTTGCTTAAAATAATGACTACCCAGCACCGGCGACCGGCACCTGTACAACTATGTCGGTGCGCCGGTAGCCGTGGCGCGAATAAAAGTGGCTCATGTCAAAAAGGTACCCGTAGAGCGAAGTAAGCGTAGCTCGAATTCCTCGCAATAAGTGTGATGACTGATGACACACTTGCGTCACCTGCCGACTTTACGCGGCGTAATTTACGTGTCTAGTATATCGCTGGTACAGGGAAAAGCATTGCACGCGTATTCAACCGAACGTTCGGCGCCGAACGTTCCGCAGTTGTGTCACTACAATAATCTAAAAAAAAAATTTATCAATAAAAATAGTAGTTACAAAAAAATCTATATATTCTTTAGATTATTTATTTAAAATAAAAATAATTTCAAAATACTTATTTACATTACAATCCAGTAATCCATCATAAAATAAATTTTATTTGTTTTGTATCAGTAGTAACTATTAAAACTATATTAAGTAATCTTTACTCCAAGCATAGATTATTTAATAGTTACTCCGTAAGCTCAAGCATAAATACGCGTCGATAAGCAACCATATAACTGGACGTGTTACGCATATAATTCTACTAAAAATAATTCTGCCACTTTTTCCGGGGGACGAGATAGCATGAAATCCGCATCTTTGGATTTTGTTCCGTTAATCTAGTCTAGATTCTTATTTTAAAATAGTCTCGTGAGAATCCCAAACGAGATTATTTTGAAGTTAGTTCCGCAATTAGTGTAGGGACACACCTGCTGAACGTTCGGCGCCGAATGTTCGGTTGAATACGCGTCTACTAGGAAAAATGGCACGCACTGGTGCGTACTGGTGCGTGGCCGGTATAGGGAAAAGCATTGCACGCGTATTCAACCGAACGTTCAACAGGTGTGTCCCAATACTTAAATAATATGTTAGAAAATCAATTTCAGGATCACCGGAGCTAATGTGTATAGGGGTTGACCCACATCTGACAGCGCGGAATCGCGTTTATGCCCTGTGTGCTGCCGCGTGCTATCGCGTGCTGCCGCGGGTGGTCGCGTTTGCGGGTTGTCGAATTCGATAGCGATCGCGCTCAATCGGCGCCGATAGCATACGATAGCATGCTATCGCGCGCAGTAGCACGCGTCAGCACTCATCGCCTCCCCGATGGTCGCATTTTGGCCTGCTTTCTAAACGACAGAAAAGGATGGAGCGTGAAAAAATGCGATTCCGTGCTGCCAGATGAGGTTTAACCCTAAGTCTGTGCATCGGAGTAAAGTATACAACACGGAAACGTACTAAAGTACAAAATAATGTGTATAATGTAAAGCAGGCACTACACTCTCGCGAGAACTTCTTGGCGAGAATTCTCGGCGAGAACTTTCAAGGAAAATTACTAGGCCTCACGACGCTACGAGAACAATGAAGAGCATCCACACTCTCGTTCTCGGTCATCCTTGTCTGTTCTCGGCGAGAATGAAGTGCCTGCTTAACGGTCGCGGAGCAGATCTACTTGTGTGGGTGGTGGGTTGTGCTGGAGTGTGCGTGTGAGGACTGGGACTGGGACTGCTGGCCCTCGAAGTGCGCTTTCTTGGCGGTGGTCTTCTTGAGCCTGGTCTCGCGCACCAGCTCCGGCGTGGGCGGCCGCCGCACCGGCACCGTGGACGCCATGCGCAGGTGCGCGTACAGCGGGATCTGCGAGACGTCGCGTCGGACGATTATACACGGTGTAAGGAAAAGTATCATTAACCTTTAAACCAGTCGCTCAGTTGCACGTACGTTCATTAATGTTAATCCTCCATTGACAGCAAGAGATTTAATGGATGATTAACTTTAAGAGGATATGTGAAAAAAATTGGATTCTTCAAAGCATCATATATCATGAAGTACTAACAGTAGGAGTATGATTTGCGGATATGTGTAAATTGAACATACAATTGAAGTTTTGATTAGAGCCAAAACACGATTAAGAGATATTTTCTCGATAGAAAAATAAGCCAAAGTAGCCTCCGTCTTTATCGATAAACGCTTGGAGCTGCTAAACGGTGAATAATAGAAACACGGGACTTGATTTAATAAAAAGAGATTGATATTTTATAAAGTTTGATTAGAGCAGAAATGAACTTACATAAATAGTACAATCACAATTAAATAAAGTTTGTTTTACGCTTGCGTCGTTTCAGGCGCGCGCGCCGCCCCATCTCTTTCTTTCGCATCAGGCAGTAATATAAGCTATCACACGCCCATTTCGCTTTAATTATTTTTCGACATAGGCCCTTAATGAACGTGCAACTGACAGATACATTACCCATCAAACTGAACAACTTTTACTATTGGAGCAAGCCTGTCGGCGCAAATATAAAATCAGCTGTTTCATACTAAACTGCAATGCCTACATTTTAATTTTATTCTGACCGGTTTGCTCCCATAGTTAAAGTTATTCAGTTTGATTGGGTAGAGTATGTGGTATAAAGATTAAAGATACTATTCTACTGGTATAGAACAGGAAGCTATATATCTCACGGTGGGCAGCGAGTCGTCCAGCTCGATGGGGTCCTGGCGGTCGGGGCGGCGCGGCAGACGGAAGTAGTGACCCAGCAGCGGCTCGGCGAGCGGCTCGCCGTAGGTGCCGGCGCGCAGCTCGTGCTCGGTGATGTCGCGCAGCTTGTCCACCACCACCTGCCCCGGCGTGTACCGCTCCACCGAGCCGCCGCGCCACACCTGACGACCGCTTGTTGTAAGAAATCAGGCTTATAGTTCCTCTCGCTACACCTATCGACAACGTTGTGACGTTACCTTGAACGTGGTGGAGCTGGCGACCTTCTTGACGTCGGGCGGGAAGCGTGTGACGTCGAGGGTCCACGGCACGAAGCTGCCGAGCGTCTGCAGGTACTCGCCGGTCAGCCGCCACATGCGCACGCTGTAGTCCGAGCTGCCGCTGTGGGGGACGTGGCCTTATGTAGCCTGGCTAGTGTACTGCGTTCAAACTGTCTACTGTGGGAGGTGTAGCTCGGGGACCATACGAAAATACTCAAACTGGTTTATTTCGCGCTCTTCTTCATCTCAACACAATCGGGGCGGAACTAACTAAAAAAGTAGGTAGTTGTAGGCGTTCTAAATTTAACTATGAAATACCGCATCAATGACCAGCGAACGTTTTTGGTTAGACATACAGCCTCGTTAGAGTACTGTGTTGCTCGTCGATGAAGGCGAGGGTGCTGATGCAGCGCATGTGGGTGCGGTACTGTTCGTATGTGTGTACCTGAGCACTAGCTTGTACTCGTCGATGAAGGCGAGGGTGGTGATGCAGCGCATGTGGGCGCGGTACTGTTCGTATGTGTGTACCTGAGCACTAGCTTGTACTCGTCGATGAAGGCGAGGGTGGTGATACAGCGCATGTGGGCGCGGTACTGTTCGTATGTGTGTACCTGAGCACTAGCTTGTACTCGTCGATGAAGGCGAGGGTGGTGATGCAGCGCATGTGGGCGCGGTACTGTTCGTATGTGTGTACCTGAGCACTAGCTTGTACTCGTCGATGAAGGCGAGGGTGGTGATGCAGCGCATGTGGGCGCGGTACTGTTCGTATGTGTGTACCTGAGCACTAGCTTGTACTCGTCGATGAAGGCGAGGGTGGTGATGCAGCGCATGTGGGCGCGGTACTGTTCGTATGTGTGTACCTGAGCACTAGCTTGTACTCGTCGATGAAGGCGAGGGTGGTGATGCAGCGCATGTGGGCGCGGTACTGTTCGTATGTGTGTACCTGAGCACTAGCTTGTACTCGTCGATGAAGGCGAGGGTGGTGATGCAGCGCATGTGGGCGCGGTACTGTTCGTATGTGTGTACCTGAGCACTAGCTTGTACTCGTCGATGAAGGCGAGGGTGGTGATGCAGCGCATGTGGGCGCGGTACTGTTCGTATGTGTGTACCTGAGCACTAGCTTGTACTCGTCGATGAAGGCGAGGGTGGTGATGCAGCGCATGTGGGCGCGGTACTGTTCGTATGTGTGTACCTGAGCACTAGCTTGTACTCGTCGATGAAGGCGAGGGTGGTGATGCAGCGCATGTGGGCGCGGTACTGTTCGTATGTGTGTACCTGAGCACTAGCTTGTACTCGTCGATGAAGGCGAGGGTGGTGATGCAGCGCATGTGGGCGCGGTACTGTTCGTATGTGTGTACCTGAGCACTAGCTTGTACTCGTCGATGAAGGCGAGGGTGGTGATGCAGCGCATGTGGGCGCGGTACTGTTCGTATGTGTGTACCTGAGCACTAGCTTGTACTCGTCGATGAAGGCGAGGGTGGTGATGCAGCGCATGTGGGCGCGGTACTGTTCGTATGTGTGTACCTGAGCACTAGCTTGTACTCGTCGATGAAGGCGAGGGTGGTGATGCAGCGCATGTGGGCGCGGTACTGTTCGTATGTGTGTACCTGAGCACTAGCTTGTACTCGTCGATGAAGGCGAGGGTGGTGATGCAGCGCATGTGGGCGCGGTACTGTTCGTATGTGTGTACCTGAGCACTAGCTTGTACTCGTCGATGAAGGCGAGGGTGGTGATGCAGCGCATGTGGGCGCGGTACTGTTCGTATGTGTGTACCTGAGCACTAGCTTGTACTCGTCGATGAAGGCGAGGGTGGTGATGCAGCGCATGTGGGCGCGATAGCTGTTCAGCAACAAGGGGAGGGGCTGGTCGCGTACGGAGCGCTTGGCTCGACCCTCGATACGGTCTTGCCACAGGAAGGGGAACTCCAGCCGGAGCTTCGGCATGTTCACGTGCACCTGAGTGGTGAGATGGATTAAGAGTAGAGGATTAATAAAAACTCATTAAAAATCTTTTACTTTCCATATCGAAAGTAGTCAGCCTTATGTTTTTTGAGCGAGCTGATTAAGGGTGGATACACATTTACCGACGGCGATCGACGGCGGGCCCATATAAAAATGTAATTTAGTATGGGAAGCCGTCCGCCGTGGACAAGACACAATATACACCTTAAAATAGACTCAAATAAGCTTTTCCAAACTAAGTAAAATGCCCCTGAACTATTGAGAACAGGACATGGCCCTTTCACTTATAAAAGCCACTAAATCCGCTACAAAGTGAAATGAATTTTTAGGTAATAATGTAAGCACAAACCTCCTCATTCTTAAGATAGTTGGCCATCAGCCAGACCTTGACGTAGCCGACGGTGGTGCCGGTGAAGAGGTAGTCGTTGTTGACGTCGGTCGCGAAGGCGGACACATAGTCGCCCGCCGTGTGGATGCCCTGGAAGGCGCCCTTAAATCCGCCCGCCGGGTGATCCGACCAGCACTGCACCTGACCGTTCTCCACCGACACCATCAGCGACGCTGCCGAGTCACTCCGATTTGTCATATACAACGTGATAATGAATAAGCTCAAAACCTCATACACCCCAACTGATTTATAACTTGGAAAGACAGACACAGGGAGAGAGTTCTGTTGTGCAGAGGAAGAAATGAGCCGTAGCTTTCCCTCTATGCCTCCATCTAGCGTTGGCTTGAGTTGTTATTTAGGCGCAGTGGTCATGGTTGTTGAAAAGGGAAAGGAATATTTACAACCGTAAACAGGAAAATAATCTAAGAACTGCAGCAGTTCTGTAGAATATGCATCAAAAGAATAAAATGTCAGCAATCTTTGGGTTTTACTATATTTAGGTACAAACTAGAGTTTACCCGTGAGTTCGTCCGTACAAATAATATACAAGATTTAACTCAGATCATAAGCTATCAAACAAAAAAAGTTTCAACAAAATCGGTTCAGTAGTTTTTGCGTGATGCCGTTACAAACATACAAACAAACAGACAGACAGACAAAAATTCTTATAAAGGTTGATTCGGAGTCCGGGATACCTAAAAACCATATTGTAATCTTTTTCATGTGAATATCATCAATGTACAGACACACTTCTGTTACAGTTTTATTATAGTAATAAGATGTAACGCGTGTATACGCTAACCGACGTGCATGCTGTAGGGCCGGGTCTCGAGGAAGATCATGGCGTGTGCGGCGAGCTGGCGCATGTGGTGAGCGCGCTGCGGCAGCGCCACGGCCGACACGCGCCGCGCCCGCGCTTGCGTCACGTCGCGCGCCGACACAGAGTCTATGACCGACTCCCGCGGCCCGCCCTTACTAACGATGACGATGACGATAACGGGTACATCACTTTTATTATTCTATAGAGTTTACCCCCTACTTCATCCGCACATTTTAAATACCTACCAGATTTTAAGTCAAATCATAATTTAAAAGTTTGAACAAGATCGGCTCAGTAGTTTTTGCGTGTTTCTCGAACAAACCAACAAACAGACAGAAAAACATTCTTATAAAGGTTGATTAGGAGTCAGGATGATTCCGTACTTCGAATGGCACGTTAAGCCGTCGGTCCCGGATACTAACTCTGGTGGTAGTAGTCGTTACATAAAAACCACGACAGAGGCCGTAAGGCGGTCTGAAAAAACACTGACACCAGTGGCCCACACGATAAGAAGAGGAGTCAGGGACATCTAAAAACCATGTCGTAATCTTTTTTAGGCCTCCCACAAGGTGGACTCGATGAAGCCGGAGGGAACCCCTTGGATAAAGGCAGCGCAGTACTAGTCGTTGTAGCGATCCCCGGAGAGACCTATGTCCAGCAGCTGAAGTCTACCGGCTGAAGTGATAATGATGATTCAAAAACTCTTACTCCTAGCCTGTTCAAAACTAATAAAATGTGACCAAATGAATGGCACACAACACCTACCTGGGTCTCCTGACGGAGGAGCGCCTGCGCGCGGCATCGGAGCCGGCCGCGCCCGCCCCGCCGGCGGGGGAGGCGGCGCGCCCCTGGTCGCGCTTGCTGTAGTGCATCTTGATACGCAGCATCGGCTCCGTGCACGAGAACCGCCTGGTGACAGTAATTGTTAGCTCGACTCTACGGACGGCCGTCACCTCTACACCCTGACTGAATTTCTGACCTAACAGCTGAGACATATGAGACAAGTAATGTGCCGGTCGATACTGAGGATCCGTTGATATATTTCATGATAAAACGTACAGTAAGTGAACTAACGTTTCCAGGTTTTGCCAGAAGACCTGTATAGCTGCTCCGTCTGGGGATACCACTGGATAAGCTTTAAGTCTTATCTAGAGATGTTCAGGAATAGTAACATCTGAGTTCCATTCCAGCATAGTCGCAATGGATATAGTAGCCTGGAGAAACCTGATAGCTATCAGCCCCAGACTCTACTGAGAAGTATGAAAAAATGTAAGGCTGTCGTCCGAATCTTCCCATGATGAGTTTTGCATGGTACTAATTCACTACCACCATTTATAAGCGCCTTTTGGTAGGAAGAGAGACAGAAAATGTAGGCAATGATGTATTCTTGTCTCTCTCGCACTCACGCAGTATCATACATGCTTACCTCTTGTCAGTTTTTCCCATTTGTATGAAGTGACAACCAAGTGTCAAGGGTGTGATCTGGCGATGTGCGCATACCTGCAAGGCTTCAAGCTTCCGCATGATGAGTTCAACTGGTGGTATGAAGCAGTACCTACATCATCAGAGTCAGTCGCAGGTACCTGTAAGGCTGTCCGGTCTCTAGCTTCCACATGATGAGCTCGGAGTTGTAGCTGGAGGTGGCGAGGGAGAGCGGGCTGCGGGCGGCGGCGGCCAGCACGTCGTCCGAGTGCCGCACCTCCCACGCCTTGCCCGTCGCCGCCGTGCCGCTGTCCTCGAACTCCGTCACGTGACGGTTCCACCCCACCGAGAATATCCTGCACCCGTGATCACAACTACTAGGAAAACAGCTTCATAAGAGCTTGCGGCTGCCGGAACCTTCATACATGTGCAGCTATGGTTCTACTAAACTGCAGCTCATTCTCGTACGTGAACGTTTACGTATTGACGCACGCTGCGGATACAAGAGTGTACCGGCCACCGCGAGCTTGTATAAACCTGTTTTTCTGGTAGGATATCTATTCGGTGCCGTGGTTTTATTATCAAGTATTCATCTTAGACTTTAGAAACTGATTAACATCATAACCAGCCTTTCTTCTCACAAATAAGCGTGTCAGGGAGTGGTCGACACTATAACCCGGTCACATTATCGATGCACCTCGCGTCGATACGTTATATCGGCAACGAATATTCTAACCGAACTAATGCGATTATTAAATCCGTACTGACGCGAACGGGAAAACAAAACGGGAATCGCATTCCAGCGAGGTGCAGAGATTTTGTAATAGGGTTACTTAAAGCGGGCTCAATGCGAAGTGCTGGAGACAACGTAAATAAATGGTCCAGCTTGCTTAAAATTTTTTCAAGCGCCGTCAAGGCCTCTCTAACCTGACTTATCAATAACACGGAATGTATAAGAGTACTATTGATAAATCAGGTCAGAGAGGCTCCCATCTGACAGAACTATCCGGTAGCAAGTGGATAACGCGCCATCCGAAGCCCGGTTCCAATGTTAATTAATATTGTAGCTAGATTGCATTGTACACACGGAGACACATCAAGCTACGCAAAACCAATATAACCTTGCCGCGCGACGTCATAGATTACTCTTCCTACGCGCGGATAGCTTATTTTGGTTTTGCATAGCTTGATGTGTCGCCGTGTGTACGTAGTAAGTATAACGTACCTGCCGTCGACCCAAAACACGCCGGTGACCTCGCACATGTGCTCAATGTGCATGTTGCGCAGACACGCGCCCGTGTTGAAGTTCCACACCTACACACCACACCGACGCGACAGTTAGCAGGGGTGCTTAATCTAACATTGCTACCACTATAATCTACCTTTTACGTCCGTAGCAAGTTTTACTTTTGCATAATCAGGGTTTCAGAACTAGGCACAAACCACAAAAATCTGCAATATGACAACACGAGTCCCAAAGTTCATACTGAACAACAGCAGGAGCAAAGCTCGTGCCATCGTCAAATGCACAAGATGAGGCTCACCCTGGATCCGAACGTGCGGAGAGAAGGAAACCATGAAACGTATCCTGTGTGACTACGATGTTTTGGCGGATACACGCATGTAACCTCCTGGGAGATGGTTATCCAAAACCGAGAGATTACAGGTTTCTTCGCCTGAACGGTATTGCCTCACTCATTTTCCAAGTTTTTGAAGGGTGCAATACTGTAAATAGGTACCTAGTCTTGTATGCGCCCAGTGCAAGCTTCTATAACTGCGCCCTTGCACAAACATACAATTACATTCGTGATGGTTCCAAACGTACCTTGAGAGTGCCGTTGCGGGCGCCGGTGACGAGCAGCTGAAAGCCGGGGTCGAAGCAGGCGGACGTGATCTCCACCGGGATCTGCTCGCCGTGCAGCAGCCGCGTGTGTGCGTCCCGGATCATCACGTTACGCTTGCCTGCGCACGAACATGCTTACAGAAGGTACGATGAGGAAAATAATTTCGGTCGTTAGTCTTCATTCGCGCAGAAGGACTAACATTTCCCGACGTTAATGGAAACCATTTGACAATTTAATCAACCTTATGGCTACAGTAGTACCAGGTTTAAGTCTTACTTATGTACCTGCGCAGTTGACAAATTTTAATAGCGCGCGAAATTATGTTGACCAATCAGGATGAGCCACTTTCAATTCCTTGCCGCTATTGGTTAATTGTTAATTGTTGCACCCTTTTATTACTAAATGACTTCGGGTTTTAACGGGTGTCCTCTGTGTGAAGATTGACGAGCGGAATTATTTTCCTGGTGCAGTCATTATTGACCGAATGAATATCACGTCGGTCATACGTCTAGCGCAAAATTGATCGACCAGTACAAGCAGAAAATTTTTGGCACACAACCGTTTAGTATCGTGTTTGGTTCGCGCGGTTTTACGAGGCCTCATACAAGCTCAGGGGCGCCCTCATCACAATAATAAAGATTTCTCAATAAAGAAAGCCTAAATTAAAAAGTGCTACTCCAATAAACTACAAAAGCCCTCAAGCTATTGTTATACAATACCCAGAATGTATAAGTCGGCAGTTAGCTGTCAACAAAAGATTGCATAGCATAGCATGCTAGTCGTAGGGCTAGTCAGAGATATTCTGAAACTACAAAACATCCACGTTTCACTAGTACCGAAACTGTCCAGTGTGACGGGGAGCGAGCCCGTCGCCAGAAAAGATTGTGAGTGCCAATAAGTTCCTAAAATGTGTAATGATTAATGGCACAGTACAAAAATTTACAGACCTGTGAGCGGGTCCCAATTGATAATAATACTGTCCATGCCGCAAGTGATGACAACTTTGAAGAGCGGGTTGTAGAGAATCTTAGAGACGGCGCGGGAGTGTGTGAACCCGTCCGTGTGCTGCGGGTTGAGCTGCTCGCTCAGCAGGATCACTGCGATCTTGATGGCGGCCAGGATGAACTCCCGCGTCGCCGGGTTATACACCGCTGAGATGGGCGTGCGTTCACCGATTTGTGACGGGATGTCTATGTAGGTCTGCGGGAAGGGTCGGCATTTAGGTGGTAGGGTAGGAAACATGACTTCAAGAATAGGAATCAACAAGTAGACGATTAAGAAGGAAGTCAACTGGCTTCACAGGTCGTAGAGGATGGATTAATGAATTTATTTGTGTATTTATTGTTCACATACAATTTGTGAACAGCTTAATCTCCAAATACTTGGAACTCAGGTAGCAGTTCTTTGTCCTAATGACGTCGTAAAGACGATACGGACTTATACTATTATATCTTTGATCATCATCATTTGCCTGTACAAGGTGTTACAAAAATACAATTAAACATTTAAGGGGTTGGTTTAGACCGTTAAACTAGGCAACTTTTACTGGGGAACCAATATCGAAATTGCGAAATAAAAATCGGATGTTCCATACTAAACTATAAATCTACTCTAGCTAAATTTATGGGACAAATGTTTTTTTTTCGCGATATTGATGGTGATCCCATAGTGAATTGTTCAGTTTGATGGTCTAAACAACCTTAAAAGTTGTAACACCTTGTGTACGTCCCATTGCAGGTCACAGACCTACTCTAAGAGAGAGTGTATGGGCGTCAGTCCACCACGCGTGCCCAATGCGGATTGGTATACTTCACAATTATACGCATCAGAATTCCTTTGATACTTTGATAATATTTTTTCGCTATCGATGTCAGCCCTAGGAACTAGGATCTAGGGACACTGCTCTACCCTCAATAACAATCTACCACTGACCTGTATACAATTTTGCCCCGCGACATCCCACACCTTGATGACCCTGTCCCTAGCGAGCGAGTAGACAGTGTTGCCGTTGTTCTGTAGCACGAGCGCCACGATCCCCGCGTGGTGACCCTGGAACAACGCGCTGGCCTTGCTCGGCACGAACGGGTTCCACACCCGCACGTTGCAGTCTGGCCCTCCCGTGACTAGGATGTGCGCTGCCTCGTCGAACGCGAAGCATTGGATACCCTGGCCATTGATTTATATTGATTAGAACATCATCATAAATAGTGAATAAAAAAAAGTATTAACTATCTCCGCAACATGCTTCGTCAACTTACCAAACTAAAATCCACCTCACGCTTCGTCAGCAATGAAACAAAAACCAACTTTAATGCTGTCCGCACCACGGAACGCACCCGGCTCATAGGAACTCATCAAACTAGCAGCATTCCCGCGTTGAATGGCTAGAGAAATCCTTTGGACCAGATTCGAACCCGAGCGGGGATCGTTCCCGCTCTTAACAAGCCTCCTGCCCAGCTCCCGCACAAAAGCCTTGGCTTCACACCCCCAAATACCAGAAGCTTCCAATGCTAACGGCACAAAGATGTACTGGGGTTATCTATCTAGTTAACATTATTGTTAGTATTTCGAATGCCCTGTTTCCAAGCTACTTTAGTGATGTCAACTGCCCTAAATTTTGCCAAGTTTCCACTCTCTGTTTCCAGGTTTCTACTCGGGTAGCATTGAAGGTACTTGATTACTCACTTATTGAAAATGACTGTTAAAAGGTGATATTTATCGTATGGATTAAATCAAAGAGTGCTAATGATAAATGTATATCGACTAATATAAGATAGAGAAAGTACCTCTCTATCTAATAAAGGATACACACAGGAGTACCGAATAAAATAACCGTAATCTTAAACAATAAATAATAGCATAAATATGATGATAAAGGTACCTTGTCCACCCTGAACATGTTGTGTGTCTTGGAGCCGGCCACGTCGCACATGAGCAGCGCATCGGCGCAGGTGGCGCAGGACACGACGCAGTGCAGCGACGCGTAGAACGACACCTGCCGCACCCACTCCCCGTGCGCGCGCCCCGGCTCCACCAGCTGCAGCTGCGGCACCATCCGCGGCTACCACCACCCTACCGTGTACACTCTCCACACAGATAGCTCTGATCCCCACAACGATCGCTGAGCGTAGGCGATGTTCACCACGACACGGAGATATGTAAATGTTATGCTACGCTCAGAGATCGGGTTCGGCCACCAGGATTCCCTGGCCCGATCCCCAGGGGATCTCTGTGAACCTCATCAATTCATCAGAATCTCCTTTAGGTAAAATTAAGTAAAGGCAGAAATCGCTTGTATCGTAAGGCACTATTAAACAGCTCGAAAGCTCTGGTCTGATGCAACCCTTGCAGTACCTAGTTTGAATAGAGTTTTTAAGAATGTCAGTCTGTGGTAGTGGTCTATCACACTTGCAAAATCATCTACACCGCTAACAACCAGTCCTGGACATAAACTTGAACCTTCTCCCATGGCGATAGATTTTGCACAACATCTATCGGCTCCCAGCCTTCAGAGAGTTGTCAATCTATCTTGTGGGAGGCACCAATATTTTATGGTTCAAAATGACCAGTCTTGATCCTTTGATCCATCGATCGATTCTGCGAGCTCTTCCCAACCTACTGACACTTCAAATTGCTGATCATACTATATTAGGTATCGTTAATGCAGAATCAATAAGGAAATTAGGTATATATTATGGAACAGTAAACAGATGTTAGGTATCAAAAGAATCCTCCTCACATGTTTCTGCAGGTCAATATGCCGCAGCTGTATGAGGGCCTTGGCTGCCTGATTCTGAAAGGGTCCACGCTTGATGGGGGAGAACTGCAGCACGCGCACGTTGCCGCCCACGTCGCCGCAGATCAGGATACACTTCTCATTCTCGTCCTTGTGAAAGTGGTAGTGCATCGTGCAGATCTACGTCAAAGGAGACTGTGGCTTAGCCATCAATAGCTAAAACTAAATAAATGTAGAGGAGAGAGAATGTAATAAACGAATCCGTATAGTAGGCGTATTAGTCAAACAATTTTTTCCAAAACGATGTATCAAATTCCCTTGAGTGTATCCTCAGAGTGTACATTATTAGAGGCAAAGGAACCAGTAACCATGTACTCCCAGCTAGTGATGACGATCTTGAGGGTGAAGGTCCTGGCAGTGCAGTCGTAGAAGCGAAGGTCCCGCTCCGTGGAACTGGTCACGATGATGTTCACGTCCGGCATGCACGCCATGTCCGTCACCCACGTCGTACGCACTTTCAGGTGGGCTGCGAATGCGACATTAGAGGACCATAGCAATAGTGTGACGGAGGAACTACGTCACGTAATGGTGGGGTTTTGATTTTCCAGAAACAGAAGCGCACGCGGCCCATCTGCGTGCTCCACTTAACAACAAATCAATCTACCTACTTATCTAGATGCCAACTTGGCATGACTTCATGAGCACTGTAGTTACGTGTAACCCATGCATTCAGTGTCCTGTAACTAACATATTCAAGGAGTCTTAGGTACACGAAGAGAACCACTACGATTGACTTAAACTCCTGATACTTCCGGCGCGCCCGTGGCATCAGCAAACTCCTAAAGCTGGTAGGGGGCGCAAACCGATTGCCTTATATACCTACATATACTCGTAGTTTAAAATATTCATTTATGGCTTTAAATGAATGCTTGCTGGTCTTCACTGCGCGCGAAGACCAATAATTATGATAATTATGGGTCATGCATTACATTAGGGTTGCTCGTAGTTGCGACTATAACCCATGTGGACATCGCAAATTTAGATCTTATTACTACAAAAATTAAATTTATGTTTTAACCAACATGTGCGGTAAATTCAGAGAACACGAGACGTAAAATAGAACGTTTATTTTTTGGTAAGGGGGCGCAGGCCTATTTTCGCACCCCGGCTACTAATGTGGTTAAGACGGCCCTGAGGGTGAAGGAAGAGTGACGAGACTCACGGCTGGAGGAGAAGGCGGTCCTGAGCAGCGTCATGCTGAGCGACCACCAGTTGATCATACCGTCGCGGCTCGCTGTTATATACGAGCCCTGCATGGGGTCCATGCTGCGATCCTGTACATTTTAAAATCTAGGCTATTAGGATACAGTGCCTAAAAGAACTTCCGAGTATTACGGAAACCATGACGATCTGAAGGAACATTTCAAAATGTGACGTAATATTGTAAGATTTTTGTTTTCGGTTCTATCTTTCTAGTTAACTGGTTCCATTCCATCTTACTAAAAGAGATAGAAATTGATAATGAAAGCTCCACGAGAGTAATAAAAGGTCTTGCACTCAGAAGTCGCTATACAATTATTGTATTTTATCTTGGACATAGGGAGTATCCATTAATTGCGTGAGGCGACTTTTCGACCCTTCCCCCCTTGGTGTGATGTCGTGAGATTTGGCTCAACCCACAATCGGCCCTCTAATTATCACGTGAGATTTTTCAACATGCGTAATTTTTGTGTTAATAAATACGTTAATCGGTTTGTGGTCGCATAACCGCGATAAATATTATTTTGTAGGATTTACCTAGTCATATTTTAGTGTAAACCCATGTTTTAAGTACCTACTTAATTTATCCCAGTTTACTCGCAATTTTACACTTGAGGAAACAAATAAAAATTACATGATATTTATTTGACGAGATCTCCTCTGTCCCCCACGTGATTGGGTGAGATCCCACTAAACGCACTCATAATCCTAGCTTTGTACAACAAATATTTATTGACTACGGTTGTTATCGGAAATCACTTCAGTGCTCATACCAATTCGGCAAACAAATCAGACCCCGAGATCAGTTTCGTTAGCATCGCAAGCACCTTTCCGACGTCAGGGCAGAAGAGAACCCTAGAGATAGGGTGTCGGTGCATGGAGCGCAGGATGCGCGGCAGGCCCATGATGGGTGGCTCCAGGCTCTCGCGCTGGTTGTCGGGGTCGTTGGAGAAGTAGCCCAGCAGCAGGTGGGACACCAGCTCGTCCCACTCCACCGCGCCGTCACGGTTCGTGTTTATCTTACGAGAAGAAAGTTATACATTATCAGATACCAGCTTTAAGAGAAGTTTCTTCCGAATGCGTAAATGCGCGCTGCATACAAAATAAGTCTGGTGATATTTTCAATACTAACCAAAGTCAATGAAAGTTTTCACAAACAATCTAGTAACGAATCTCTATGTTCGTATGAAGTCTAAAATATACAGTTTTAGTGCTAGGATTAATTTAAGGTTTGTATGGAAATCTTTGAGACACTGTTACTTAAACTGTTGTTAACGAAAATCTGACTTCACAAACATAGCGATTAGTTTCCAGATTGTTTCTGAAAGATTTCGTTGACTTTAATTGGTTAGTATCGTAAATATCACTAGACTTCGTTTGTATGGAGCGCGCTCCAAATTATATTCCCTTACCCCGCGGCATCGTGGTCGAAATAAGACAAATTATAAGCTTTCAAACAAAAAAAGATTCATCAAAATCGGTACAGTAGTTTTTGTGTTATGCTCGAATAAACAAACAGACAGACAAAAATCAGGGACACCTAAAACCATATCGTATCTGTGGTGTAGGTGTAGTGTGTGATGTAGTGTATGTAAGTACACTGTCTCGTGTGGTCATGTAAATGTCAATGAGTGAGTAGCACCACACCGCCGCGCCGGCGAGAGTGGACTTGGTAACGTTTTACGTGCATTGCCGAGCCAGTGATTCCAGACGTCAGCAGCAGGTTAAATATCTTCAATGTATCTACAGATATATGTCTTTTACAGTTTTTTAAGAGTTTAGATTAGATTGTATTGCATAAACTAAATAATATTATTATAGACACAGAAAACTACCCTGTTGTTCTAGCTTATTATGAACTAAGACCTGAGACTACCACCATTTCTTCCCATGGGCGTCTAAAGAGGCGACTAAGGGAAAGGGATCTTTTAGTGTTTATTTGTCACCCGGATAGACCCACCCTGAAAGAAAATACCTATGCCCGTGTTCTATTACCTTCAAAAAAAGTATCTTGAATTCTTCCTCATCGTATTCCACGTTCAGCAAATCTCGCAACAAGTTCCTGAACTCTCCCGGGAACATCTTCTTGTCGAAGCACTGGTAGAAGATGTCCTTCAGCTTCTGCATGTCCTGCATGGTGCAGCGCTCGTGGAGCGGCTGGTTGTGCCAACAGACGCGCGTCGCGTGCAGTAAGCTGCCCTCGGGATTCGATGATAGCGTCATCAGAGACTTTATATCACTTTCGTTTGCCATGTTGATGTCGTTAATTTATTCGTATTAAGAATGTTTTTCAATAACTTTCTGGTTGACGTGACAAAATAATATGAAAATATTGTCTTTTTTGTTGACATTTGAATTTGCGCGGTTCGCGTTCCTGAAATGGCGATAAATAATAGAAGGAAAATTCAAGGAGATTACATGGGATGGAAATACATCATTGATGTTTCCTGATCAATACCTATTTCAACTTCCTGAAATACATAAAAAGAAATAAAAGAGACGGAAATAGACAAAAGATAAAGATAATAGACTTGTCGTCGAAGCTAAAAACAAGAGAAGAGTGAATAAAAAAAAAGAACGTCAATGTCAAATTTCATCAACATAACCTCAAAATCTCGAATTTGATTGATTCCATTTTCACCCAGTGATTATCTGAATAAAATAATCTTTATTGTTATCAACAAAATGCACCTAACACTACGGCTGCTCGCCAACAGGCACCCCTCGTTCATAGCGCGCACTGTGTTCGTTAAAAACGACAACGTAGACGATGCCTGTAGGCTGGTGAACAGAATGCTGGGCAAGGAAGGCCTCCTGGAACAGTTTAGGCTCACCAGATACTATGAAAAACCTTTCCAGGTACATGTTACGTCCGCCGTAAATAATCATCACTAGCCTTTTCTATCGAGGACGAAATTATAAAAGAATTAGAGTTAACCCGCGACTTCGTCCGCACAAATTTTGAGTCGGATATACCAGATTTTGAGTAGGATCATAAGCTATCAAACAATAAAAGTTTCATCAAAATCGGTTCAGTAGTTTTCGCGTGATGCTCTCACAAACAAACAGACAAAAATTCTAAAAAGGTTGATTTGGAGTAGGGACACCTAAAAACCTTAAAATCATATTTGTTTTGTAAATATCTTCAATGTTCCAGTTTCATAATAGTTAAGATAAGATTATTTCCGCTTACTGCTGATATACTTAGCATAATGTTTTCTATGCAACAATGTTTTGAATATTCTCCTTCTTATCGTGTGGGCAGCAAGCCCTGAGTCAGAGTTTTTTCAGACCGCCTTACGGCCTCTGATGTGGTTTTTATGTAACAACTACTACCACGAGAGATAGTAGCCGGGACCAATGGCTTAACATGCCATCCGAAGCATGGAATCGGCAGGGAAAAAAACTCGGCAGCATATTAAGTTAGTTAAGACCCTGTATATGCAGTCTGTGCACATCTATAAAGTCTGCAAAACAGACTGCCCTGCATCATGTCCCGCCCAAAGGTGCCCATTATGCTGGCTGCATTGCCTCGCTGGATGGCCAGTGACATCCTTTGGGCGAGATATGACCCAGACCGGCGGTCAAGACCTCTTTCCCGTAGCCAATTTCATAAATAAATTTTTTGGCCTCTGTCCACCACGTGCCAGCCGTTTCCACTGCCACCGGCACAAATTGATTTGCGGTCTTCAGGGCGGCATATTTAGTATGTTTCACCCTGGCCAATGTGTTAATTAGTCCTCAAGGTAAATTGTGATATATGATAAATTTCAGTGATTCATAAATGGTGTATTTATTGCAGACGAGACGTCGCCTAAACCACCAGAAGTGCAAGGCTATTTACAACGAGGACATGGAGAGGAAGATACAGTTTGTGCTCCGCAAGAACAGACACGAACCCTTCCCCGGATGCCACTGACTTAAGACTCTTATTGTAGGATTATTATGAAAAACTCTTTAGTTACTAGCAGACATTGTTATCAGAGGAGCATTTTCATGGAAATGTTGGGTTAAAATAGTATTAAAAATTTACTTTTATAGTGGTGATGACTGCTGATACAGAGCTTATACTATCACTGTTAGTCCCACTATAGCGTCCAAGATAGCTCTGTGATTTTGACAAGACGGTTTTAGAGATTTTATTTTATGTTACACTGAAAATCTACAAGATTAATTAAATATTACAAAAACATTTAGGTTTTACGGCTCAAACATTGTCAGAAACTAAAATAATCACTCTTAAACAATCTGTCAAAATTACGGAGCTGTCTTGGACGCACTATAGGTCTATAGCATCTTGAGCTCACCACAGTGGCCATGGACAGGCTAATATGTTCTACATAGCCTAGTGTTGCCAATGTTTCAATGGAAACCTTCCTTATAACAATTAGATGTACATAAAATAAAAACCAAACCAATACTTAATACAAAATTGCATTTTAATTCTTATCACATAAAAATACAGTCCTAGCAAAATATTTACAAGAGTGTATACAAAGTATTGTCGCGAGTTATATAATGATAGTTGTTGTATAAATATAAGAAAGCTACACTTAATGAGACTAGATGTGTTTGGCGGGGGGCGGGGCTGGGCCGGGGCGGGGGCGGGGGCGGGGGTCACGTGTAGGCGAGGCAGGCGTCGCGGCGCCGCACGTAGTAGTGATAGCGGTAGCATCGGTGGCACGTCTTGATGCCGCAGCGGTAGCTCAGCCCGCCCTGCGGCTTGCCCTTGCAGTACTTGAGGCCGCACGGGTACCAGTTTACACACACCTGCAATTACATTATACACCACTAGTTTTTAATTACTAACAAAATGTTCTGTACTTTGTATATTATTATGTCTTTGTGTACAATAAAGTGTTATAATAATAATAATAATGTTCTGGATGTATTTAGGAAAAGAAACTACACAATTTTCCCTTAGGATCACGGGTGACCTCCCATAGAAAATCGATCAGCTTATCCACATTTTTGCATGGGTGTCCAAAAATTTTTCTCGTTTTTCAACCCATGTTGAAAGTTGTTTAGTTTCATTGTCTGAATACACCCATAAAATGTTAGTAATTAAAAAATAGTGGTGTCTACTATACAGAATGGAAAACATTTCAGTCAAGGATAAAGAAAAATAAAATTCATCCCAATAATGGCCAGACTGGAAAAGGTTTCCTCTTACTTGTTCATTATTTACTTTGGTTGCCAAATTTTCATTTTCAGCGAGAATCACGCATGCCGCGACATATCATGGGAAAAAGCAGAGTCGCGCGAAAGAGAAATCACGCTAAACCTGCTGATGTGCTGCCATATATCAGACATAAAAATTTTCTAGAGTGATATTAGATTATTTTAGAAAATAAATCAAACTATAGTCACTGTACTGAACTAAGCACTACGTACTAGAAATAACACTGCACGTCAGAATGATACCCCATTCTATATGGCGATATCGCCACACTTTCTTACTAAAACGCTGTCGCAGGCAGGTGAAAGTGATAGTCTCCCGCCTGCGCTCGTCGTACCCTCATGTGGTGCAAGATGTTTGTTTGTCTAGTATGTAGTACATAATAAGTGCACAAATACCTCTAGGTGACAGATGCACTCCTTAGCGGGGTCAGTCACGGCGCCGCAGGGCCCCGCGGCCGGCGCGCCGTCCGACCCCTCCGACGAGAGCGCCTGCGGGGGGAAGGGCGTCACCAGGCTCGAGTGCGAAGACTGCTCCATGCCTGTCGGCGATAACTCACCTCTAAATACAATTCGCTTCAGGGTAGACAGTTACGTTACTAAAAATATCTTTTACAATGTACAGTTGTAGTAACGGCATAAAACATATAGCGCGGCTCTTTATGATGGATAGACTGTCAATTCGTGAAACCGATTTCGGCATACATTGCTTGCTTTGATCTCTCTATTTTAAAGTGTAGAAATCAAAGCCAAAATAAATCGCTAAATCGGGCCCGATTGTTTTGTCTCGTGCAATAAGGCTTCACACAAAGTCATTCGCATCATTCATCGGATTATGATGACAGGTTGATGAAGATGCTCAGCAAACAAAGAAATTAATGTATCAGCTCTTAAACTCTCACAGAGAACACATGGGAAAGGCCGGGAACAAGTGTCGTTTCGGCTTACTTCATTGTTCTCGCGACATAGTTTAGTTTCCTTGGTAGAGGAGAGTAGTGCGTGTATATGTATGACAGACGTACCGGGCCTGGGCGCCCAGCGCGGCAGGTCGGCGGCGCGCAGGTAGACCTGGCCGCGCGCGGCGGCGCCGGCGCAGTGTCGCGCGGCGGCGCCGGACAGCAGGCGGGCGGCGCGCCCCGCCCACGCCGTGGCGGTCGTCTGCCGCCACCCCTTGTCCTCCTCCGCCACGCGCACTGTGCCTGCGTTTTTCTAGAGATTCACAGCTTTTAATGTTAGTTTGTTGCATAGAAAGAGAATGACTAGAAAAGGCATTAAAATAATAGTCATGAAAACGGGACGGGCTTATACGCTAATCACATTAAGTGAGGAAGGGAAAATCTATGTTGTTTGTCCCTTCTTGCGTATGCGGTATTTTTGGTGACACAGTTAAAATAGCTTACAAAATTTTGAAACTTAGACACCGGCACGATTTTTCGTACATTTTTGTCATATCTTCATCCCTTTCCAGCTTATACAAAGTAAAATTAATGAATTACGCGAACATTTCAAACCAGAAAAATGAGGCTAAACAAATGAATGGTATACTTCAAACCAGGGATCGGAAACCGGTTAATTTTGGAAACCGGTTTTGGTCATTGACCCCAAACCTGAATTGATTGCGGTTTAGTTTTCGGTTACCGGTATTTTAACCGGTTAATCTATCAAACCGGTTTTTTACAAATTTCAATTTTGTTGAGCAGAATTAACCGGTTAATTTGAGTAAAAAACGAGCGCCATCTCTTGTAGTTACTGCATAACGGAACTCTCGCTTTTTCTGCGGCTTGCCACTACAAGGTCATAGCAGTGTGGGCCCAAAGTTAATTTTGTTTTGATTAATCAAGTAATCAAAGCCTTAATCTGATTAATGATTAACGATTAAAGTCCACGCACCAGCATGGAGTCGTGATGACTGGTTGGGTCAAATCTTGACTGTGTAGTGGATGGATGGATGGATGGCTGTTGGTAAGTGGTTAGTGGGTGTTTTGGTTTGGTGGTTATTTGGTGAGTGTTTGGTAAGTGGCGGTGGATGGTGGTGGATGTTGGGTGGCTGGTGATGGGTGGCGGGTTTTGGTGGTGGGTTGTGGAGTGGGTGGCGGGTGCTGCTAGGTTTGTAGGTATTTGGTCGGGACCGCCATAATTAACTTTTAGTTTCCCAACCGATTGCTTCCAAAATCGATATTTGAAGGTCCACATGAACTTTAAACAAGAAACCGATGAGGGAATTAAGAAACGTAGACGCCATCTTGCACTTGTTTGTTTTTCTACCGATTCCGTCCAAAATCGATATCTGAGGGTTTCTGCGATCTCCTACGACGAATGACAGATTCGTTCAGATTTCGGAAAAATGGCCGCCATTTTGAACTTTTTTGTTTTTCAACCGATTGCGTCCAAAATCGATATCTGGGGGTTTCTGTGATCTCCTACGACGAATCTGACGTCAGATTTTGGAAAAGTGGCCGCCATTTTGAACTTTTTTGTTTTTCACCCGATTGCGTCCAAAATCGATATCTGAGGGTCCGCGTGGATTTCAAACACGGATCCGATGTCAGATTTGAGAAAAGTGACCGCCATCTTGAACTTTTTTGTTTCTCAACCGATTGCTTCCAAAATCGATATCTGAGGATCCGTGTGGACTCCAAATACGGATCCGATGTCAGATTTGAGAAAAGTAGCCGCCATCTTGAACTATTTTGTTTTTCAACGGATTGCTTTCAAAATCTATGTCTGAGAGTCCGCGTGGACTCCAAACACGGATCCGATGTCAGATTTGAGTAAAGTGGCCGCCATCTTGAACTTTTTTGTTTCTCAACCGATTGCTTCCAAAATCGATATCTGGGAGTTTCTGTGATCTCTTACGACGAATCTAACGTCAGATTTTGGAAAAGTGGCCGCCATCTTGAACTGTTTTGTTTTTCAACCGATTGCGTCCAAAATCGATATCTGGGCGCTTCTGCGATCTCTTACGACGAATCTGACGTCAGATTTTGGAAAAGTGGCCGCCATTTTGAACTTTTTTATTTTTCACCCGATTGCGTCCAAAATCGATATCTGAGGGTCCGCGTGGATTTCAAACACGGATCCGATGTCAGATTTGAGAAAAGTGACCGCCATCTTGAACTTTTTTGTTTCTCAACCGATTGCTTCCAAAATCGATATCTGAGGATCCGTGTGGACTCCAAATACGGATCCGATGTCAGATTTGAGAAAAGTAGCCGCCATCGTGAACTTTTTTGTTTTTCAACGGATTGCTTCCAAAATCGATATCTGAGGATCCGCGTGGACTCCAAACACGGATCCGATATCAGATTTGAGTAAACTGGCCGCCATCTTGAACTTTTTTGTTTCTCAACCGATTGCTTCCAAAATCGATATCTGGGAGTTTCTGTGATCTCTTACGACGAATCTGACGTCAGATTTCGGAAAAGTGGCCGCCATCTTGAACTGTTTTGTTTTTCAACCGATTGCGTCCAAAATCGATATCTGGGCGCTTCTGCGATCTCTTACGACGAATCTGACGTCAGATTTCGGAAAAGTGGCTGCCATCTTGATTTTTTTTGTTTTCCACCCGATTGCATCCAAAATCGATATCTGGGCGCTTCTGCGATCTCTTACGACGAATCTAACGTAAGATTTCCGAAAAGTGACTGCCATCTTGAACTTTTTTGTTTCTCAACCGATTGCTTCCAAAATCGATATCTGAAGATCCGCGTGGACTCCAAACACGGATCCGATGTCAGATTTGAGAAAAGTGGCCGCCATCTTGAACTTTTTTGTTTCTCAACCGATTGCTTCCAAAATCGATATCTGAGGATCCGCGTGGACTCCAAACACGGATCCGATATCAGATTTGAGAAAAGTGGTCGCCATCTTGAACTTCTATGTTTCTCAACCAATTGCTTCCAAAATCTATAATGTTAAATTTGAATCTAAAAAAATTGGCTAAATGTTGTACTAAAGTGTCAGCGGTAACAGCTTGTAGTATAGAAGCGTCTTGACGGTACATCTTCGCCTTATACAGCAAAACTGTC